>OZ010798.1:40705843-42180843 GCA_963932465.1 Maratus speciosus
AATTATGGTTTTCTGCACATCATAGATGGACCCCCTAAAACCATCATTTTGGAGATTTTTAATCGTAATTCGAAAAACTACTTGGAAGAAAACATTGAAATTGAGAAATTGCATAAAGCTAGACCCAATAAGTATAAATCTATTAAAAAAAAAAAAAAAAAAAAAAAAAAAAAAAATTGATTGCAATTCATACTTTTATTGAAAATTAATTTCATAATTCATATTACAAAATTATTTACAAATTCAATGTTGCAATTCATTTTTTTTAATGTGAATTTCATAATTCATATTATAAAAATTTTAAAAAGACAAATTTAATGTATTTATGGTTGGGTTTTGTAGTTTTATAATAAAACACAAAAAATATAACATTAGGATAATAATTTCAGGAGATTTTAATAAAAATATGAAAATGTAATTTAACATGAGAATCTTTAAATTTTGAATGTTTATAATTCAATAACTTATCATCCAAATAACTTGAAATTTTGTTTCTAGGCATAGTTTGAACCGAAGATTTAAAATATATTGTCAAAAGTGCGTGTTGTTATTGAAAAAACAAAGTTTGGTCTGGTGTTGATTTGTAAATGGCCCCTAAGCAAATTTAATGTACATAATTTAAAAGTAGACTTTATTTCTAATTGTTTAGTACCAGTAACTTCCTTACATTATAATTAATTGCACAGTTAGTAGGGGGTGTTTACTTTTTTTTCCACAACTGTACATAAAGGTGATCTGAATTTTAGAGATTTTGTGCTACAGAAGAAAAGTAAATAATATACAGGAATTCTAAGCTATAAATAAACTATAAAAGCTTTACATACCGTGCAATTTGTCCCAGTTGGTTGTGTTTTAAATAAGCAAAGATTTTTAACATAATTTCATTAGGCATGGAATTAATATTTAAAGTATCATCATTTTGTTCTTTAACCTATGAATAACAATATAACATTATGAGTGAAACATAAATAAATACTTGCACTTCCCATAACTGTGAGAAGATGCAGTAAATTAATGAAAAATACAACAAAAAGAAACTTTTTAAAAGGCTGAAATAAAAAAAAATCATGAAGTTAAAAGTTTTAAAAAAATGCCAAGTAAATCAAAGTAGAAATTGCCTTTGATTAATGATGCAGCTAAAATACTTTTTCATTTCAGGCATTATGTTTTTAATCAAAGTTTAGGATCTGTAAAGTCCTTAAAGAAAGTTGTTAAACCAGGGTTGCTGGCTACTAACCAAACCAAAAGAAAAAAAAAAGGGGGCAGCAGGATTTTTTATTTTTTTTTAACTACTTAAAAATAGCTGACTTTAATTCTTTAAAAAAGATGGTTTGATGATAAGTTACATTAAATTTGCATTATTTCATTTTTAATGCACTAATAAATCTTTTTTACTAAAAAAAATATAAACTTCTGTTAAATTTTATCAAATAAACAAGTCGATAGCTGCTAGAACACAACTATGCACTGAAAATAGCAATTAAATTTAACATTTTTTTTCTTTCTATACTGCAACTGCATAGTTAATATCATTATAACTTCCATATTGAAGGCATTCACAGCCTTATGAAACGATTTTAAGAAATAACTGATTAAATATAAAATGAATGATTAAATGAATGTTATGTTAATTGCAGGATTTCTAGAATACTGGCAGTAATGTAATTTTAGTATGTTCTTACAGTCACCTAGAGGATATATTTTTTTAGATGAATGTCTATATAGCATTTATAGTTATTTTACAGGCTTTCAGAAAAGAACACACAAATAGAAATGAATATAGGTTAAATGCAGGATTTGTAGAATGCTTATGGTAAAGTATTTTTTAGTAAGTTGTTACAACCAGACAGGCAGCAGACAGAAATACAGCAGGCAAAGCTGATAAACAGAGAACAGAGGACAGAATGTAGACAGACAGAAGACATGCATACATCAGTGAAATACAAAAGACAGACATAACAGATATCAGATGGACAGATAGCAGACAAACAGTCGAGAGAAAGTATCATAATTTCCGGCCTATAATTTGCTGAGGCACATAATCCGCATATGCAATTTTTCATTTCACTGGAAAAAGTTAACAGGTAATCCGCACCGTCCTATAATCCGCACTATTAGCGAATCAAATATAATTTTATAAAATCGAATATTGGATTCATCCATATTAAAGTAACAGCCTGCTGCTCTGTTTCCCATCTTTTCTGCTTTTAATACAACTTTTAGTTTGAATTGGGCGTTATAACTCGTACGTTTTTTGCAAGGCATGTTTTCAATGATGCACTGACACTATCACTAAAGAAATGGCGATGATGACAAAAATCCTGTTATTTCTTTCTTGCATACGCTTGCTTGTTACAGAGCATGCGCATAATGGATACCAAGGCACATAAGTAGGCAGCGAGATTAAGTGATTGTAGGGTGCTGCCCTCTATTGTAAAAAAAGCAAATTAAACTAAGAAGATGCTAAAAATGTTAATTTTTTTACGTAAAAAAAAACAATCTGTGGCGGCGGACGATTATCCGCATCGCAGAAATTTTCTCTTTTTTGGCAGATTATCTGTGGATTATAGGTCGGAAATTACTGTAGATGGTTAGACAAACAGTACAGACAACCAACAGAAGGTACACATGTATCAGTCAAAGAGAGCTACAGACATACAGACCAATAAAATCCAAGGGGTTGGAACACAAAGGGCACAGGGGGCAGAGTTCCCACAAGTAACTTATATGATATAATATAGCTATAAATATTTATATCATAATATTCATAAACAGGGTTCATACTCACTTTTTTAAAAACTCCAGAGTTATTTTTAAGGATTAATACATTTTCCATATTAACAATTACCAACATTTTTAAAACTTCATCAGCCTCAACCTCCTCCCCCCCCCCCCCCAACCAAAATATAAGAAGAGTTAATATCAAAAGTAAAGGTATACATCATGTATAAAAAAACAATATAACAATATATTTCATTTCCTATTGTAATTGTAAAAAGGTTAAATTGTAAAAGGCTAACTATTTACTAATATCTTTTGATCATGGCATTAACTGTATTGGTTTCAACCAGAGATGGTTTATAATTTAATCATGTTAGTTACCATATGTTTTGAGTATCAAGTGTTAAAACTCCTATTAATTATCAAAACTAAGTTTGTTAACAGAAAAATTCGGTACAACATTTAGGAGGTTTTTTCAGAAATTCCACTCATTAATTACAGGTCATATTAAAAGAAAATAGAATAATTACTTTTTTTTTTTTTTTACAAATTGAAAGTATCGTTTGTTAATTTAATGTCTTTTAATGCAAATATGCATACGATATTTTTATTAAGAACTTATTCTTGATTAAACTTATTTATTATCTCAAAATTAATATCATTTTTTGAAAATATTAATTGAAAAAAAATTATTTTGAAAAGTCAAAATATTAGAATATTTATTCAAGTGATTCAAAATATTAGAATATTTCACATTAATTCTCCTTTAATTATCACCAATTCATAACTGGTTGCATCATTGATTGAACTCAGACAATTTTATTTAAAATCAGTATTTTTTTTGCAGTTTGTTTGCTTTTTCGTCTTAAAATGGGTCGTATGAGTGATATTCCTGAATCTATTAAACTTCGTATGGTTGATTTGTATAGACACAGTAAAAATCAATGTTATATAGCAAATTATTTACATTGTTTGCAATCAAGCGTTAGTAAAATACTAACACAATATTAAAAAAAATGGAAAATTTCAAAATATTCTCTGAAATGGTGGCCAAAAAAACCAAAAACCTCTGCTAGAGATCACAGGAAACTGAAGGGTATAGTTAAGAAAAACCGTTTTAAAAGTGTGCGATTCTTGCACCAAAAATGGAAAGAAGGAGTCAACATTGACAACATTAAGCCTCCATAAATTTAAGTTTGAATCTCGTGTACCGAAAACAAAATCTCTCATGACTGTAAAACAAATGCATATAAGATTGAAATGGTGTAAATCAAGACGTTTATGGAGCGAAAAAGATAGGAAAAATATATTATTTAGTGATAAAAGTATGTTTTGTGTTGCATATTGTAATCAAGATATTCGAATTTGGAGAATGAAGCAAGAAGCATTTGATAAAGAATGCCTTAAACATCCCGTAATATTTACTGATAGTGCCACGGTTTGGGGTTGCATGAGTGCAGAAGGACCTGGAAAGTTATGCACCGTCTATGAAAAGGTTAACTCTCAGATATATCAAGAAATTTTGGAATATTACATGATTCCATTATCAGAAGATTTCATTGAAGATGATTTCATTTTTCAACAAGATTAAGCGTCACCGCATACCTTGGTGTCAACTAAGAATTGGTTCCGTCAACGCAACATTAAGGTATTTCCTTGGCCGCCAAACTCACCAGACCTTAATCCCATTGAAAACTTTTGGTATATAATGAAGAAGAAACTCCAAGAAAATCCTCCTTTAAGTAAAACTGAGTTAGTGGCATGCATAAAGTCTATTTGGGATAATATTGATAGAAATATTTGTAAACACTTTGTATATATTATGCAAGATCGATTGTATGCTGTTATGAAAGCTAAAGGGGATTGTACAAAATATTAATTACCATTTACTTCATATTCATAAGGTAATATTGTTGCGTAAAATAAAATATTCTAATATTTTGAACCAATGTAAATTTTATTCTAATATTTTGATGTGTTTCAGAAAGCTGTATACCTAATTTATTGTACTGTATTTTATATCTTGTAAATGTTAAAATCTTATCTAAACATTCCAGATATAATTTATAAGAAATTTAATTGCATTTACTTAGTATCAAAAATAAATAAATGAAAAATAATTTTTTCTTATTACTTTTTCTCCATTATTCTAATATTTTGAATATGAGCTTGATTATAAATTAACATTCATTACTTAATTGTTTAAGAGAACAACAACAACAAAAAAAATCTTTAAAAAATGCAACATTTTTTAAAGCATTGAAATATTTTAAATAATTCGAATACTTATCCAATTTTATAGAAGGTGAAAGAAAACAAATCACATCATACAGAAACTTTTTTTTAATTGTATTTATATTTCAAAAAATGGAACTGCAATTTTTGCAGTATTTTAAAACTAAGATGACTCCGTAGTTCATGAATGCTGAATCGGACCAAATGGAATTTAATAAAGAGAATATAGGTTATAAGGGAGATCAAGGCTAGCTGTCAAAATAATCAAACTTATTTTTTTTTTAAATGTTGGTATTCCCTTATTAAAAGTTTATTACTCCAGTCAAGACTTTTATATTTAGCAGATTGCCAAACTTGTCACCAATTTTATTGTCGATTTTAGTTAACTGTTTACATTTCTTTTTGTTCAGAAATATTTTACATTGTTCATACAGACGTACGGAGAAAAAATGAAAGGGATCTAGAAAAATTCTAAGGAGTCCAAGAATTTTAAAGGATTCAGTGTAGTTTTTTTTTTTTTTTTTCATCTATGCTTCACTCTTGTATGAGAAGTGTAGACTAATCTCTAACACCTCATATGGGGAGAAAAAGATATGAGAAACTTACGTATTATCCAAGCATTTCATTGGCTCTTCAGGAAAAGGTTTTTCCATCATCGGATTCCAAGAAATCTGACGACTAATTTTAAATGAAATTTCATTTCAAAATCATTCTTAAACTTCTAAACATCCCTCAATATTACTTTTTACACCGCCATATAGAGAAAAAAATGTACTTTTAAATGCAACTTGTTTGAAAGCTGTATCTCAATTTGTTTCTGAGTTATTCATTTTTTTTTTTTTTTTTTTTTTTTTTTTTGTAGTTTTTATTACTTTTTTGTCATATTGGCAACAGAAGTACCCATCTCTGCTGAAAGTAAAGGTTAGTGTATAGACCAATCAGAAAACGAATAAAATGCGGATTAAACCAATAAAAAGCTTCAGATATGCTTTTGATTTCCTACCTTGACGAGGACAATAACCATTTTTCCAAATGGTTAAAAAAAAAAAAATCAGACCCAACTTAATTTCTACAAAAAATTCTGATTTTTCTAAACATACAGTTAAGATTACTTTCTATACTACTGCATAAATATTTATGGAAAAATTTAACAGTATAGTTTAAATTACTATATCTTTTTATGCCAGAGCATACAGAATAGCAACATTAATAATCACTTAGACTAACTCCTATGCATGAATGCAAAATTTATTACGATTATATTGATAACATTCAGTAATACGGAAATAATAGGACTCCATCTTAAATAGGACATCATCACCATGACAACACAGAATCATTACCTATCATGGGATATCAATGAATTAATTACGTGGAATAGGATTTAATAGAATAATCGCCAAGGCAACCTAGAATCATTACATATCATTGAATTTATTGTATGATAGGATTTAATACAACGAAGAAAATTTTTATTAATATATTTTTAAGTTTTGATTCGATTTACATAAAATTTATATTAAATTTCAAACCATTCGGATGCATAGTTTTTGCGCTGTTATATCCTGACAGACGGACGGACCAGACGACAACTGTAGGTGCTATATAATACAAACGCACCTAAAAAAGGAGATTTTTAAAAGTATTTCTTTGTAATTTATTAAGCTATATTTCCAATTTTCTATTACCTATACTTCAGTCAGGCGAATGAATGAAGCTCGGTAATGTAAATCCAATGGGATACTTTTTTTAAAGATATCTCGTTTGCATTTCAATACTTTTTTTTTTTGCATTGCATTGCATAGCTGAGGAAAATTTGAAATTATATATTGTAAATTTCATTTGAAAATTACATAGTCATTAAAAACATATATAAGATTTATTTAAGATATATTTTTTAGAATAATTTTTTTATTTAAATGAGTTCTTTTTCCTATTATTTTCATAACTTAAATGGTATTAATACTTTGATTAATGATTTAAAAAAAAAATCCTTTTTGTTGCTTTTTGGTAATATTAAATCATCTAAGTCATACCCCCTCCCCCCCCCCCCCCCACACACACACCTTCACCTTCTCCAGAATACACATTAGGAAAAGGTGTGGGGGGAGGGGGGAAGCATGGAACAATCTAAACTTATTTTTTCTCGCTTTTTTTTTTTTTTTTTTTTTTTTTTTTGACGTCACTAGCATAACATGTTTTGCATCCAGGAACAAAACACTTATACCTCATCTTAATTTATATTATGTAATCTCAATATTAAAAAATAAACGAATAAAATAAAATGTTTTTTAATTCCATCATAGACGTCTTATGCATACAATCCAATGATATTCTGTTAAAAAGGCAGCCTACCACAAATGCCAGTGTCCTCGTTATTTACCAAAATATCGTTTGCGTTTTCGGCGAGTCATGCGTATTAAGTTTCCCCTCCATCTCTTTTACTCCGTGTTATACAATAAGCATAATATGTCAAGCTTTTTGTACATAATTTTTTTAATTATATTATTAGACACCCGTTTATATACCCAGCTATTTTAATACTCAATTTTCTATTATTATTTCAGGAAGTAATACTCTTAGATTTTTCAAAAATTAAAAATCTATTTATATATATGAAGGAATGCTGAAAATAATTGTGCCTAAAACCTTGTTGTGTTATTGAGAAATTCCATGTGACACAGATATTATTATATGAAAACTTAAAAGTACATACATATATTTTTAAAGTAAAATGATTAAAGAGCCGCTCACCTTTTCTGGATTCAACTTTTGTCTTTTTCGATCCATTACCAATACAGTAAAAAGTTCAAACACTGTGAAAACGAGAAAATGGCGAATTGAGA
Organism: Maratus speciosus; assembly: GCA_963932465.1. Taxonomy (NCBI): domain Eukaryota; kingdom Metazoa; phylum Arthropoda; class Arachnida; order Araneae; family Salticidae; genus Maratus; species Maratus speciosus. The sequence goes on from OZ010798.1 coordinate 40,713,646, forward strand.
AGCCGGCACAATTTTTTTCGATTATAAATCATTATTCGATTGTCTGCTATTCAAAAATTTCAGTTATGATTAAATATCGAAGTTTATATTTCATCGTTCATCGCGTCAAACTCAAACGTATTTGTAAAATTTGGTATTGTTTTATCCGGTATTCATTTGTTTTTTAGATTTTATGTTAAATAGACTTTCACATGCGATTCATTCTACTTTAACCTTTAAAGGTGTTTATTGTATGTAATTATTTTTGTGACTAATTTACTATAAAGAACTAAAATATTGTGATAGTATGTATTTAGGCCTAACGTTTAAAAATGAAGTTTCTGCTAAAATAGTTTAACTCTCATAAATTATTTACAAAAAATATATATTTTTAATCAGGTCTGATTTCATTAGCAAAAAATCTAAATCGTGGAATTATATATTAAAGAGTGCATAAACATAAAATTTATTTTAACATGTTGAATGCCAAGTCTATTTTGTCTGTCTTTCCGTTTAAGCCACGATATAAGACTCTCATTACAGAATCTATTAGTGTCAGTCACCGATGACTGACGCGGCCTAAACGGACAGATCAGCGTCAGTCTCTGGTGACTGACGATGCATTCAACTTGTTAACAAGAATATTAATTATACTGATAGGATTACATTTTGTTTAAGAAATTTGTTTGATTTCATAATCACCAAAAGGATTAGATTTTAACTTTTCTGATTCTTTTTTTTTTGTGTGTGTGGGGGGAGTGGAGTTTTACAATACTCCATTTGATTTTAAAAAAGCACCAATTCGATACATTTTTGTGTCCTGTCTCTTGCAGTTGCAACCCTCCAAGAGGCACTATGCGAAAACACACAAGATGGTGATCAAAACTATACAAATTTTCTTTTTTTTATGGAAATTGCTAAAACATACAGGAAAACATGCAATTTTTTTTTTATTGAATACTTAAAAAATGACTTTTTGCAATAAATTCTAAAATTAATACAAAAACATTCTTTTAAAATGCACAACTTTTACAATTCTGTCTTTGTCTTTGACCTTTTGGCAAAGAAACAACTAACTTAACATTATGATATGAAACAAAAACAAATTAAAATTATAGTCGGAGTCATATTAAACTAGTCGGATGTACCAATCCCAAAACTTTCTTCTATCTCATACATGTTAATACTTCAAAATTCACTATCAAACTGCCAAAATTAAATGGCAATCTATGCATCTCATGAGGATTCTAACGATATGAAATTCCGTGCATTAGTTCTTGAGATATGACTATCGCTGAAATCGTCTAAATTCAGCAAAATGCTGCCTAGCAGCGCCACCTATTGGGTGATTTATACCAAATCCTAATCAGCAACAATTTATGTCAACGTCTGACTGAATCTGAAGTTTGGAGAAAATCCGTACATTAGTTTTTGAGGTAGAGCAATAGCGAAAATCGTGAAAATTTCTGCATAGCAGCGCCACCTATTGGGCGATTAACACCAAAACCTAATTAACAACAACTTGTGTCAACATACAACTAAATCTGAAGTTAGATGAAAATTGGTCCATTAGTTCTATTGATAGAGCTATTGAGGCAATCGTGGAAAAGGCAGCAGAGAAGCGCCACATGTTGGGCGATTTACACCAACACCTAATCAGTAGCAAGACATATCAAGGACTAACTTAATCTAAAGTTTGATGAAAATCCGTGCGTTAGTTCTTAAGATAGAGCTATTGGGAAAATCGTGTAAATCCTGCAAAATTCATCATAACAGCGCCACCTGTTGGGCGATTTACACCAAAACGTAATCATCATCAATTCATATCAAGGACTAACTAAATCTGAAGTTTGATCAAAATCTGTGCATTAGTTCTTGAGATAGAGCTATTGCGAAAATCGTGAAAAATGCAGCATTGCAGCGTCACCTGTTGAGCGATTTACACCAAAAACTAATCAGCATCAATTTGTATTAGGCACTAACTGAATATCAATTTTTATTAAATTCCGTGCATTAGTTCTTGAGATAGAGCGCCCACAAAATTTGTGTCACATACACACAGACAGACAGACTCACAGAGTCACAGACAGACATTTTGTAAAAACATGTTTTTTGGAATCTCTGACCCCTAAAACGTGTAAATCCGTCGAAAACCGGAATTCGAAAATTTTCATGAATCCAATACTTTCTTCTTGTAAAGATAGAAGAAAGTAAAAAATGCTCAAGAATACTAATTGAATATTTCCAGCTGAGCGAAAATATGCCCAGGCTGAGAATTGAACCCAGATCCTTGACTTACAAGGGCAATGCTTTACCGTTTAAGCTAACTGGGCTGACAACCAGCCTGCATATTTCGCTTAGATAACCTTATTGGTACAGTTGAACCTAAAAAATCTGGACATCCAAATTCCGTAAATCTCTAAAATCCAAACATATTTCCGATTTCAGTTTTATTAATTTTGAAAATATGACTTAGCTGTAACTTTCATACTTCTCATTGAGTGCAGTTAAATTCTTTTAACTGAACACTAAATAAATAAATATAGATATATTCTGGTATATTTTTATAATGCCTGACTGTTAATTAAAGACTTTAAATCTTACAAAAACTTGAAAATTAAAAAACATCATAAAACTAGTCGGATGTACCAATCCCAAAACTTTCTTCTATCTCATACATGTTAATACTTCAAAATTCACTATCAAACTGCCAAAATTAAATGGCAATCTATGCATCTCATGAGGATTCTAACGATATGAAATTCCGTGCATTAGTTCTTGAGATATGACTATCGCTGAAATCGTCTAAATTCAGCAAAATGCTGCCTAGCAGCGCCACCTATTGAGTGATTTATACCAAATCCTAATCAGCAACAATTTATGTCAACGTCTGACTGAATCTGAAGTTTGGAGAAAATCCGTACATTAGTTTTTGAGATAGAGCAATAGCGAAAATCGTGAAAATTTCTGCATAGCAGCGCCACCTATTGGGTGATTAACACCAAAACCTAATTAACAACAACTTGTGTCAACATACAACTAAATCTGAAGTTAGATGAAAATTGGTCCATTAGTTCTATTGATAGAGCTATTGAGGCAATCGTGGAAAAGGCAGCAGAGAAGCGCCACCTGTTGGGCGATTTACACCAACACCTAATCAGTAGCAAGTCATATCAAGGACTAACTTAATCTGAAGTTTGATGAAAATCCGTGCGTTAGTTCTTAAGATAGAGCTATTGGGGAAATCGTGTAAATCCTGCAAAATTCATCATAACAGCGCCACCTGTTGGGCGATTTACACCAAAACATAATCATCATCAATTCATATCAAGGACTAACTAAATCTGAAGTTTGATCAAAATCCGTGCATTAGTTCTTGAGATAGAGCTATTGCGAAAATCGTGAAAAATGCAGCATTGCAGCGCCACCTGTTGAGCGATTTACACCAAAAACTAATCAGCATCAATTTGTATTAGGCACTAACTGAATATCAATTTTTATTAAATTCCGTGCATTAGTTCTTGAGATAGAGCGCCCACAAAATCTGTGTCACATACACACAGACAGACAGACTCACAGAGTCACAGACAGACATTTTGTAAAAACATGTTTTTTGGAATCTCTGACCCCTAAAACGTGTAAATCCGTCGAAAACCGGAATTCGAAAATTTTCATGAATCCAATACTTTCTTCTTGTAAAGATAGAAGAAAGTAAAAAGAAGGCTTGACCCGAGATACATTGATGACTCGAAGCTACATATAATTTAATTCTAATAGAATCACTCAAGTACATATTTATAACTAAAGAAACAATCATCAGTTTCATTTTCTTTTGATTGAGCTAAAAGATAAACACACTTGATATTCACGCCTCTGCTTTTCCTCCAACGGATTGATCGACCTAGATACACATTGCACTATGACCTTAGATTGCACGTTAGCCGATATGTCGTTTGTTTCAGTTGTTTCTTTCAAAAGAACTTAGAATGCAGGAAAATAATAAAACAAGATGAGAGTGTTTTTCACCACCTTTTGATGAAATTCTTGTCCTCTCCCCCCCCCCCCCCCTGATCCTGTACAAAATCAGTGTTTTTTGCGATCTTTTGACAAAATTGCCAATTTTTCTATGATCGATTGACCGAATAATTTTTTTTTTGCCTATCATTTGTTGAAATTGAAGATATTTTTTGGTGACAGACTCACAAAATACACTATTTTTTCAATCTTTTGATGAAATTTACGATATTTTTCCTCGATCGTTTATCAAAACTCATGTTTTTTCCCCCGCAACTGATTGACAAAATTCGCAATTTTTCTAAGTGGTCTAGGGACAAATTTGATTTTTTTTTCTGCAATTGATTAATGGAAATTAACTTTTTACAGTGATCAGTTGAAGAAAATCTGTATTTGTTTTTTAGATCTGTGACGAAATTCATATTCGCAAAATTCCTAAGTGACCTAAGAACAAAATTGATTTTTTTTTCTGCAATTGATTATTGAAATTAACTTTTTACAGTGATCGGTTGAAGAAAATCTGTATTTGTTTTTTAGATCTGTGACGAAATTCATATTCGCAAAATTTGCAATTTTTCTAAGTGATCTACGGACAGATTTGATTTTTTTCTGAAATTGATTATTGAAATAAACTTTTTACAATGATCAGTTGAAGAAGATCTGTATTTCTTTTTTAGATCTGTGACAAAATTAATATTTTTCCTCGATCATTTAAAGAAATTCGCTTTTTACCGCAACCGTTTCCAGAGATGATTCTGTGAAATTCAAAAAGATCGCGGACTTACAACAAAATTTTAAAAATATTCGCTGAAGACTCACGCAATGCCACATTATTTCAAAGAAAACTCTCCCTCCCCCACTTTCAAGAAACTCTAGAAATGGCACCAATGCTTCTGAGAAAAGAATTCGTGCTGTAACTATTTGCAGAAACGTGATTCACTCCTAGTTAATATCCATTAACAGGGTTTTATGCTAAGAAGTTTTTTCTTTCCCAGGTTTTTTTGTCCTTCTTTTATGTACGATTTTTCGTACTGATGGCTGATTTTTTAAAATTTTTGGAACCAAATGCTTTAAATGTTCGAGAAATTCAGAACAGAACCACTCCTGTATTATCTATTGTGTACTAAATTTTAATTTATTGTGTTTTAATATGTATATTTAATTTCAGCATAAGTGTTTTGTTTTAGTGTATTATACCTATTTTATTATTTAATTTGCCAATATGATTGTCGTTTGTATACACTAGGGTAAAAATTGCATTTTGTATGTTACTATATTGTCATAAAAATGTATCTTTTAACAGACTTCCAAAATCCAGAATCGCCGCAGTTCTGCTGATTCCGGATTTTTGATGTTCAACTGTAGTAACATCTGGTCTGTCATGTAGACAGCTCAACAGAATAAACTGCAGGTAAAGGAACTCCATGTAGATGATGGATACATAGACAGTGCTGTAGTTGGAAGAAAATATTGGGGGAACTCACCTTTTCATAGATCTTGATGCTACCGGTTTTTTCTAAGCAAAAAACCAATTTAAAACATTTAGCCAAAAGCCGACTTTTTTTAAATTAACCGTTATAATTATTGTAGTTTTTATAGTATTGTATTTGTGTAGCATTCCTCTAAAAGTAATATTTAATCAATCTCATAATAACATTTTCCATCATGAATTAAAATTACTTAAAATAACAGAAATAAATCCATATATTATTTACTGGCACATCTATCCTAGAAGTTTCCATAAAGAATGATAATGAGATTCGTTTAAGAGAGCTGCTACACGACTTATGAATATAAGTGAACTGACTCTTTCAATAAGGAGTGAATTTCTCACGTCGGTCATGATATTATTCATACAGCTGAATACCCTTTCGCATTCAGACGTTGAAATGGGTATAGTTTTCGTAATCTGTAGAAAAGGATTTAGCTTTCTAGGCTCATCTCCAGTATCAATAAACTTGATAATTATAGTTATAATAAATAACAATAATTATCGTTTCGCTTGAAAAAAAAAGTTTGTGCTCGTGCAAGATTGTTTTTTTTTTTTTGGGGGGGGGGGGGGGGATTGTACAGTAACAAACCAAATATTTCTGTGAACGGCATTCCGACCCAACTACAGCACTGTACGTAGATGAACTATTATTTTAACACAATCAAACTGATTGGTAAAATATCATACAAATTGAATACTTCCAACTGAGTGAAAAATGACTGATTCCGGCCTGAGTATTTTTTCACTCAGTTGGAAATATTCGATTTGTATGATAACTTTACCAATCAATTTGATTGTGTTAAAATAATAGTTCATCTACGTATCCATTGTTATATGGAGTTCCTTTACCTGCGGTTTGTTCTGTTGAGCTATCTACATAGCTGACCAGATGTTACTATAAGGTTATCTGAGCAAAATATGCTGGCTGGTTGTCGGCCCAGTTAGCTTAAACGGTAAAGCATTGGCCTTGTAAGTCAAGGATCTAAGTTCGATTCCTATTCCTGGCCGGGGCATATATTCGCTCAGTTGGAAATATTCAATTCATATGATAACTTTACCAATCAGTTTGATTGTGTTAAAATAATAGCTCAAGAATACTAGTTATTTAGAATAATTTACATGAAATACTACATTTACCACACTTGTACATGAAATATTCCAAGCTGAACGAACTACAAGCATCAATTGCATTTTTAAAAAATATTTTGTTGTGATTTTAGTACTTATTACAAAAAGTTATTTTGCAAGTATCCATGTTAATTTAATAAAAAAAGTACTTTTTCCTGCGTTTTTACCTATTTTCGTTATAAAATCCATAACTGCATGTAATGTGAAATATTCCTCATTCAATTAACTGCGAATATTCAAATACAGTGTTGCCATACAAAAGGACCTATTAACAATGTGAATTTTCTTTTGTTAATAACTGTAAATATAATCATAAATTTGAATTAAAAAATCTTAAAACATGTTTCTCTCGACCAATCAGAAATTCTGGAACTGAAAAACAGATTGAACATGCACGCAAATGGAGCAAATTTTCAATCCGAAATCTCTTCCATGGCACACATTCAGCAAGGTTGCAATGTTTGGCGACATTATCATTTTCAAAGCAGTTGCAAAAAAAAAAAAAGTGCCAACTGGTGGGGATTGTAAAACAAACCTTTTTTTAATTATGCTGTTTTTGTAATCGTTATCTGAGATATCGCTGAATAACATTGGTAGCCAATTTTTTTTAATTTAAGTATTATTACAGTATAAAATCTTTAATCCGTAAACTTCTGTAATCCAGATATTTCGGTACGTCTATTCGTTTTTATTTTCAATTAAAGATCACAGATGGCACCATAGCACATGTAGGAATGAATTTCAGAAAATAATTAACAAAATTGAAAAGCCTACCTAATTAACTACTTTTATTTCATTTTTTAAATTGTAGGCACTTTCTCAATTAGATATATAATTAATATAGGTGTCTTTTTTTAATATTAAGTAGTAAAAATTCAGAATTAATGGTAATTTTACTATTTTTCTTTCTCAAAAGATAAGAAGATGGCGTCAAATTATCTGAAAGTCAGATTTTATTATTATATTTCTTTTAAGTATTTAATTTTTGACTTATTTCGAAATTTGTAGGTGATAAATATTTAATTTTTTATGACACTAGCCTTATATATCACTATTTTGAATATATTAATGTAATTATAAAGTTATTCTTTAAATTAATTTAAGTCTTATTTCAATTTCTCACTATAACTTTTTTTGGTTTTAGTAATTTTGTTTCAATATTTTTCATGATATGTCTGTTATTCTTTTGATTTGTATTTTTTATTGAATATTTATAAATCAGAAATCGTAATTTTTAAAAAATCGTACGGTTATTGTTTTTTGTAATTAAAAAAAAATGGCGACACTGCATAAAATACTTATAATTATTTTTAAAAATAGCTTAAAAATCTTAGAGCTTTTTGAATTGATTTTTCTCAATATTTTTGAATAATTAAAAATTGTCAAGTGCCTTGCATTTTTGTATTGCTATATTAATGAGAGATATTAGTACAGTAGACTCCCTCAAATCCGCACAGCTTGGGACCAGAGGTTGAGCGGATTTTAGAATTTTGTTGATCTCTGGTCATTGCTTTGTTCACATTTTTAAACAGTAATTTGAATGTAACAATGCAATCAAAATTATAAAGAATCCTTGCAATATAGTAAAATATTAAAATAATTAACTAAAGTAGTAAACTAAAAGGATAAAAAACAAAATAATTTAAAAATAATTATTTGATTTTTTTCACAAATAAATTTATATTTCCTTCATGAAAAACCACGAATTTGTCATATTATCGAAAATTACATGTTAAAATACATACGGAATTATATAAAACTAAAAAGTTCTAAAAATTTGTCCCTATATCTGAACTGAAAGTTTTATTGTTTACACCTGTGATGAAGTACAGATCTTAAGTGTTTGTGGATTTGAGGGAGTCTATTGTATTTTAAAATTCTTTAATAAAGGAAATAATTTGTTCTAATTAATTATGTATGTATATATATATATGTAACGAATTCGTCGCTACTCCAGTTATGGATCTTCTGTCGTGTCGTCGGCCAAGGCCCGACCGCTGGGGGCAGGGGCGCGAACCGCGGACGCGTGCGTGCCGATTTCTGAGCGAATCATAGGAACTTCTATCATCTTTAGGTAGTCGCAGGCCGCGAGTGGTATCCGGGAAATCAAAGTCAGATTCAGACAGTAGTTATTCCAATAAAGACACAGTTTTTCCGGGGACCTGATTTATTGTTCCTTTGTTACATCCTTTTGAGAAATCAGGCCCCTTTTGGCTTGAGAGCTGCTAATTTACTTTATGGACATCGGGCTTGGGAATTATGTGTACCGCTAAGCGATACTTTGAGAGCCGAGTGTCGTGGAGTTAAGGCATTCTTTTGATGCTCAAAAGCCCTGTCCGGGGACCTGTGCATCGGTATAAATATGCTGTATTTCGCATTATTCCAGCTAGGGGCCGTTGAAGTCAAAGGAGGCGTCTTTAAACTATAATTGGTCGTTAGCTGAATGATTGACTGCCCGGGATACAGGCTGTGGTTTGAGCTGGCCAATCGAATGCAGCAAGACTTATAAATTGCACTTATTCAGCAAAAGTATTCTTATGAGATGTGCCAAAACAATCTCTAAAAGTTATAAAATGCGATGCGGGAAAACTGACTTAACAGGGGCAACCTCATTCAATCAACTGAGACACAATTACAAAAGCATTTTAAAAGTTTTAATTTTAATTTCTAAATTTAAATTTTAAAAAGGGACAAAAAAGGGGATTTTAAAAAGGGGCTTTTTTATCATTTCATATCCCCCCCACTAAAACAAGAGCCACAGGGCTCGCCTACAAGACCTGTGGGTCTTATCTCGTAAATTTAACCCAGGGTGTTTTTTTTTTTTTTTTTTTTTTTTTTTTGCTCCAGCTCTCAAGTCAATTGGACCTATTTTTACATTCATATCAAGTTACATAAAAATATTGTTCACATAAAAATATTGGTTACACTAAAACATTGGAATTCTTTAAATGGTGCTGCAGCAAAATAATAAGGGGGCAGTCTCGAGACATGGGACCTTTAATTACACCAAACTGTCTCTAAAGCAAGTCTTTTGGATGTTTTTTGTAAATGTCTCTGGGTATTGTCCATTGAGAAACATCCTTTTTTGGTGTAAAATTGTAACATTAACATATACAGAATATATAACATATACTAAAATACTCAAAGATAAACCTACTGAAAACTATATAACATATTCAGATGTAAAAAATATTTACAAATACAAAATATTCAAAATTATAAAATATTCATTAATACAAAATGTTCAAAAATATAAAATATTCAATAATACACAATATTCAAAAATATAAAATATTCAATACTACAAAATGTTCAAAAGTATAAAATATTCAATAACATAAACTGTTCAAAAATATAAAATATGCACTAATACTATCAACACAAATATATTGTCTACCAAAATGCACTTTGGCAAGTTTGCATTTCTAAAAATACTGAATTTTCACACTGAGCTAACATAAAAGTAAAATACACTGTAATACTAACAACAACAAACACATTCCTTCTTATTCTACCTTTCTGTTTCGGTAGGGACTTTACTACTTCTTTGATGCAGCCAAGGGTTATTTTTATGAAAAACAAACTAAGTTGTCTTAAAAAAAAGGAAAACTATAGCTAAAAAATTATAAATATGCGTTTGCTATAATTTTCACCATGCCCATGGTCAGTGTGACATGGATTTTAATACTCTGAGGTGAATATCCTCCCAAAAAATGTGCCTCTTGCACAACTGAAAAAGGAAGGTGGGCAATCGACATTCACCTACAGAGGGGAAGCGAAGCAGTTTTGCCAGATTCTCCGTTCAACCTGGAAAGAGAATCTGGGAAAACAGTCCAGCTAAAGATGGGGGGGCCACGGAGCGGAGGACCCCTTCATAGGTCACAAAATTATCATAATAATATAGTTATAAGAAAAATAAAAATTCTAACAGTACTTTTAAACTGTCATCATCATTCTACGCCGCCGGGGAGTTAGGTTACACGCCCAGCTGGGTCCTCGTCCAAATGAACGAGCAAGGGGGACGACAGGAAAGCAAAAATAAAAAATTGAAAGATGAAAGAGATAGATTGGGTTTTATTCATGGTTGAGCTTAAGGTTTTGAGGTGGGTGGTAGTATCTTAACTTGGAGGAATGGACAATTTCAGAATTTCTCTTAAAATGTGGACTGGGTTTATCAATTTCAAAGGATACATCAGAAAGTTGTTTTAAAATGGTGTATGGGCCAGAGTATGGCGAAGTCAGTTTACGGGTATTAGGATAATGAAATTCTTCATACATTACAATGTCACCAACTTTAAATTTTACAGGAAGGAAACGAGCATCATAACGGACTTTATTCTTTTTATGGTAAGCAATTGTTCTCTCTTTAGCCAATTTTCTAGCTTCCTCCACAGGGGGATAATAACTATTATTTGGTAAAGGAGGATCATATGGTAATTTTCCTAACAATAAATAACTAGGGGTGAACTGGGTTACAGAATGGGGAGTATTATTATATTCATATAAGACTTCATCTAAAAGCTTAGTCCAGGGTATTTTCTTGGTTGTGGAATTGATTTTACATTTTAATCTAGTGACAATAGTCTGATTTAGGCGTTCAATTTTCCCATTCGTGTCTGGGTGATGGCTGCTTGTTAATCTGTGTTTTACATTGTAAGTACGAAGAAATCTTTTAAACCTGGAAGCTGTAAATGCTCCATTTCTGTCGGTTAACAATCTATTTGGTACTTGTATCTGAAATAATTGCTTCAAAATGTTTGTATAAGTTTCGGTGGTTACACTTTTTGAAGGAAAACCCCACACATAGCGAGTTGCATGGTCAACGACTAAATGCAAATATTTTTTTGTAGAATTGTAATAATTAAATCCGCCAACAGAGTCTACTGCTAAACATGCAAAAGGTATATCTGTTGGGGGCATTAATTGCAATAAGCCAAATCTTTTTTGCCTACATTTTTTGTTTATCTGACAAGTGTGACAGTGTTTTACAAAATTTTCAATGTCCTGATTAATGTTAGGCCAATAATACTGCAGAGAGATTAAATTTATCATCTTATAAATTCCAGGATGGCCAAATTGTGTGTGGGTTTTTTCTAAGAGGGGTAGACGTAAAGACATGGGGACCACAATCTTATACAAACTTTTCTTTCTAATTACAACAACATCATTTATCTCAGTGTATTTTTTACCATCAACTGTTACATTTTCTTTTCTCTGATTGTCTCTTACTTCATTCAAGTCAAGGAGATGTATAATATGGGGTAAATTTTCTGAAACAGGCTGTCTAGATAGCATATCAGCTTCAACATTAGTGGAGCCTTTTTGGTATTTAATTTCATAGTCAAACATACTAAGTTTTAGGGACCAGCGGAAAAGACGTCCTCTTAAATTTTTAACACTTTTGAGCCAGGTAAGTGCCGCATGGTCTGTATGTATGACAAATTTTTGACCGTGTAAATAATGATAAAATTTATCTAAAGCATCCACAATCGCCAAACATTCTAACTCAGTAATTGCATAATTTTTTTCATAATCGCGAAGATTTCTAGAGTGATATGCTATAGGATGTAATGTTCCTTTTTCATCAACTTGTTTCACAACACATCCCACTCCATGACTTGATGCATCTACAAACAAATGACAAGGTGTTTTGGGATCAAACAACTTTAATATAGGTTTTTCAATTAAAGCATTTTTTAACTTTTCGAAAGAATTTTGACAATTTTGGTCCCATACATAGGGGACATTTTTCTTCAACAAATTGTTGAGAGGGTATCGAATGTTAGCATATTTTGGAATAAATTTGTGATAAACGTTTATAGATCCCAAAAAACGTTGTAATTCTTTTACATTCGTAGGTGGTGTTAATTTCTTAATTGTCTCTATATTAGGGTTGTCAGGTGTGATACAACCATTCGAGACTTCATATCCTAGGAAATTAATTTTGGATTTAACAAAATTACACTTTGACAATTTTAGTTTAAGGTTTTCTTTGACACAGATATTAAATAAGGTCTCTAAATGACACAAATGTTCTTCTTCATTTTGGGAGAATACAATAACATCATCAAAGTAACTACAGGCAAAGTCAATTTTGTATTTATTAAGGATTCTTCTGAGGGTACGGTTAAACCAAGCAGGCGCGTTTTTCCATCCGAATGGTAAACGATTCCACTCATATAATCCAAAGGTAGTGGCAAACGCCAGCTTCTCCGTATCTCGAGGGTGGATAGGGATGTGCCAATATCCGCTGGCCAAATCAAGAGTGGAAAAAACTTTAGCATGTGCCAATTTATCTAACAGGGTGTCTATTCTAGGTAAGGGTTCTGCATCTGTTTTTGTAATGGCATTCAATTTTCGAAAGTCAATACATAACCGGGTTTTCTTCCCTTCTTCACGTTTATACACCAAAGTTACGGGTGATGAATAAGGGGAATAGCTTTCTTTAATGATACCGGCTCGCAATAAATTCTGAATTTGGTCTTTAATTTCTTCTTCTTCCTTAGGGGACGTGCGATATGCTCTTAAAGAAACAGGGAGGTCTGATGTTAACTGTATTCTCTGGGGTTCAATGTTTATACAACCTACATCATATTTATCTTTAGCAAAAATACAGACATATTTGGCTGGAAGAGCAGGTAATTGTTCCTTGACAGTCTGAACATTTGGCACATGTTCAGTGGTCTCGAACAACTCCGGCTCAAAATTTTCTTCGAATATCTCTGCATTTTTAACTGTATTTTCCATTTCTGGCTGGTTAGTATATGTTTCTGATAAATGTAAGGTATGATGGGATGAATTTGTTGAAATACTGTCCATGAGAGGTACTTTCTTTTTCTCTTGCGTGATTTGCATTTTAACACAGTCAATATTCAATTTAAACAGTTTACAGTGGGGTAGCCCAATCAAAGCATAAGGTAAGTGATTATTAATTATAAAAAGTTCAACATTCTTAGAGATATGTCCTAATTTCAAACTAACAAGGCATTTTTCTTTCAAAGCTAGAACACCTTGTGTTTGTGTGACCGATATACTCTGCTGAACTTTACATATTTTTAGGTTAAGTTTGTGGGCTAAATGATAAGGAATAACACTGATAGAACTCCCTGTATCGATCAAACAAGGTAGTGAGCCTTCACTTTTTACATCAGTAATTTTTTGACAATTTCTATTTGATTTTTTGTAGCTAGCTTTTTCTTTTTGTACATGTCCGGACATAAGAAACCGTCATTGATTACTAGATATATTTTCAGATGACTCATTAGCTCTCTGATCTGGGTTGGGGTTCGCAAAATTCATATTGGGACTAGGGGTTGGAACTGCTAAGACTTGTTGTCGAAAAGGGCAGTATTCCACCCAATGATACGCATTTGGTATTCCTATATTAAAACAAACTTTGCATGGGGAGGGTGGCAAAGTGGTCTGGTGATGTACATTTGGTCTCGGTTGACCATTTGTCGTCGGTCTAACTGTATTTTGGGGATTTCGTGCTTCTTTAGAAGCAAAAGGTCGAGTCGGGGGGGTTTGATAGGGAACTCTGTAGTTCCACTGCTGGTTATAATTCTGTCCTGTCTCATATGGGGGGCGAAACGGTCGCCATTGTCGATACTGATTGGGGTTTTGTGGGCTTGCATCTATTTTGCTCTCATTTCCTTTTCTGTCCAGTTGCAGCTTGCAAATTCTGAATACTAATTCACGCCATGAATGTGTATTTGAGGGGTTGCTTGCAATAACTAGCTTTTGCATTTCTAACGGCAAGCCCTCCGTTAATCCTTCCAAGATAAGCTTCTGGTCTAACGCTAAGGTTCTCCCTATTTTAGTCTTTTTCTGATAGTATTCGTTCAGCTCCTCTCCAATCTTGTATCCAATACGGGAAAAATCAGTTAAAGAAAGAGTGTCGGGAATTTCGTAATGTTCATTGAACAAAGTGACAAATTCGGACCAATGCAGCACATTTAAACAATTATTAATGTACAACGTAAGTGCACTGTCTTTTAAGTATTTCTGTATGTGCCTAATTTTCCAGAAGTCGTCTTTTTCCTGTTCTAAACAAACACTCTCAAAATAGGCCAGCCAAGCGATCCAATTCATATTTGAATTAGGCGAAAACGCAATAATATCAGGTTCTATGGACATTTTCGGGGTAGCGGTTACTGAGTTGTGACCAGACCCAGCTTGAGCTGACAGGGTCTGTTCACCTAATGTTGTTACATTATGTGTCTGTGTGGCAATCTCGGACTTCTGAGTATCTTTCTCTTTATCTGATTTGTTTTCTAAATCATTCTTTTCAGGAGGGTGAGTGACACTCATCTTGAAATACAAAATATTACAAGATTACATAAAAATATAAGGCACAATTTAAAACAAATAAAAATGGAATATTTTTCAAAAAAATTGCAACACAATATTTGTAACAAAAATGGGCTTAAATCTAAATAAAATTCAAATTTAATACATCGTTTTTTTTTTTCAAATTGAGATTTAAAAAAAAAAAACGAACTTTGAACTAAAATTTTAAAATTCCAAAGATTTAAATACTGTCTAAATTTCAGAAAATTACTCTTATAGCAAAAATAAATAAAATAAACGTTGTCTTATTCTAATTTTGGCTATTAAAATGACAAACAATTAAAAAACTACCTTTTAAAACTGTATTCTTTTTCTCTTTTTTAATTCAAGAATAGATTAAAATGGTCTTACCTTCAACAAATCTATTCAAGGACAGCCTTACATATCCACAAACAAAACAACAAAAATAAAAAACGATCTTCATAAAAATTTCCAGGATTAAATTTACTCCCTGCATAAAAAAAAAGAAATCATTTTCTCTTTTTCTTCTTAACACAAATCAGTGAGTTATCTGCCGGTAGAAAATTCGTTTTTCAACACGGTTCTTCATTTTGACCTGGTGACCCACTTTCTCAGCTGATAACGTCCATGGCTGGGCTGGGAGGAGAGAGTTTTATTTTTCTTTCTTGCAAAGACTGTTTCAGAGGCTTGTTCGTTGGAGAAATAATTGATTTTCAGTAACAGATAATTTTTTCTTGATTGCTAGGCAGATGAATGTTTTTCCCGTTCTTTTTGACCAGTCTTTTCCTTTTAATGACCAGATTTTTTTCTTTTTAATTAATTGCTAGGGAACGACACTTTTTTTTTTTTTTCGTTTTCTTTTTCACTCATGGAAGGCAGAAAAAGGATTTGAAAACTGTTCTTTTTAGAGATTTCTTTCGTCACTTGTTACACACCTCTTGAGTTTTGTTGGAATTAATTGCTGGTTAAATAAACAGTAGATACGTCATTTTTTAGGACTTCATTACACATCTTGTTGTTGTTCTTGCTGGAATTAATTGCTGGAACTCTGGGATTTGAGCCGCGCAAATAAACCGTCGTGCCGACTTTTCAATGTAACGAATTCGTCGCTACTCCAGTTATGGATCTTCTGTCGTGTCGTCGGCCAAGGCCCGACCGCTGGGGGCAGGGGCGCGAACCGCGGACGCGTGCGTGCCGATTTCTGAGAGAATCCTCGGAACTTCTATCATCTTTAGGTAGTCGCAGGCCGCGAGTGGTATCCGGGAAATCAAAGTCAGATTCAGACAGTAGTTATTCCAATAAAGACACAGTTTTTCCGGGGACCTGACTTATTGTTCTTTTGTTACATCCTTTTGAGAAATCAGGCCCCTTTTGGCTTGAGAGCTGCTAATTTACTTTATGGACATCGGGCTTGGGAATTATGTGTACCGCTAAGCGATACTTAGAGAGCCGAGTGTCGTGGAGTTAGGGCATTCTTTTGATGGTCAAAAGCCCTGTCCGGGGACCTGTGCATCGGTATAAATATGCTGTATTTCGCATTATTCCAGCTAGGGGCCGTTGAAGTCAAAGGAGGCGTCTTTAAACTATAATTGGTCGTTAGCTGAATGATTGACTGCCCGGGATACAGGCTGTGGTTTGAGCTGGCCGATCGAATGCAGCAAGACTTATAAATTGCAGTTATTCAGCAAAAGTATTCTTATGAGATGTGCCAAAACAATCTCTAAAAGTTATAAAATGCGATGCGGAAAAACTGACTTAACAGGGGCAACCTCATTCAATCAACTGAGACACAATTACAAAAGCATTTTAAAAGTTTTAATTTTAATTTCTAAATTTAAATTTTAAAAAGGGACAAAAAAGGGGATTTTAAAAAGGGGCTTTTTTATCATTTCATATATATATATATATTTATTTATTTACTGTAAGGTTCCGATTGGAAGTGCAAAGGCCATAGCTGATTCTTTTAGCATTGTTGACTTGACTTGAAAGAGACTATTGAAATGATGAATGTTGAACTCAGTCAGCCATGCACCAAAATATCTGAACTTGATGCCAAAGTTAGGGAGCAAGCAGAAGCTGCTCAGAAAGAAATAGGGAAGCTCCAAAAAGAGAATGCTCAACTTTCTAGAGACTTAAGAGAAGTAAATGTTGTTTTTGATGTTTTGTCTTCTGTGTCTTATATAATGTATTTTCTGTATAGAAAAGGATTTATTCAAAAAATATATAAGAACTAGCTGCCTATGGCGACCAGTTTGGTCGGCCTTAACTGTATGCTTAAGCATTTCCGCATGTTACTTTTATTTATAATTTATTCGCTTAATCCTTCGCCAAATCGGAAGATTCTGACCGAGAAATCTAGAATTCTTTAAGATCAAGGCAGCATTTCATATTTTTTATATTATGTATTTTATATATTTTTTCAAAAACCGCTTAACTCACTTAGGCATTTTGCTTCATGTCCGTCTGCTTAGAAGTTGTAATACATTCGCTAATGCGAAGATTTTAACATATTAAGTAATCTTCCATAATTCAGTTCTCTGTCTATTGGTGCATTTTAGTTAATACGACACCTAAGAGATCCGTTGCCATGGTCAACAAAATTACTGTGTATTTAACATTTAAATTACAAAAATTTACTAATTCAGATAAACAAAAAATGATTCACGTTCAATGACGAATAGCGAGCTCAATTTTAAAGCTAAAATTTATTTCATTAATTTATAAGTGAATGGCGTCATGAACATGCATTTTGCCTCGTGGTTTGACAGCTATAAAAATCACAATCCGGTTAATTATTTTTAATTCCTCGCTGGAGAACTCGCTTTATGAATGGTTACCTTCATGGTTTAATATTTTTAATTGCACGATGAACGAATCGCTATTGTTTGTTTACTTTGATGGAATGAGATATAGAATTGTCAACCAAATTTAAACTGAAGTTATCTCAGAATATATAAATATTTAAATGTAATTTATCGCTTAAACATTAATTATTTTTGAATGATCTTCCAAAAAATTTAACTTTTATGTAGTTTTATTGGAAAAAATAATTTTGATTAAAAATGGCCATTTAACATATGAAAAGCGAAGCGTTTAGCTCATATTTGGCTGACCGCTATTGTATTTGGTATAATGAGTAACAGTCAAATGAGTTAGGCTTCTATTATTAGAGATGAAAGAAGTGTATTTTAAATTAATCTAATACATACAGATTTATGTGTTTTAAATGAAAGTTATGTGTATTAAATGAAATGAGTGATAATTTTATATTTTAAATGAAATGGTGACGATGGAACAATATTTGGCGTTTTATTGCCTGTGCCCTGTTAACATAAAAGTACCAGAATGACCGCTTGGTTTATACAAAGTGAAATGGTCAGCCCGGAACTATTAATGACAGTCAAATGCTTTCCGCTTTCATTATATAGATGAACTTTTTTTTTAGTAATGCAGGCTTCTCAATCTTTACTAAAATTTCTTGAGTTATTTTGATTATTTATAAAGCTGATTACTGAATCTTGTCCATACTTGAGTAATTTATTGCAAATTTATAAACTGCATTTGTTAATATTGTTGGGAATTTCGTAAGTAACACTTGCATCAGACTCTGTATTCCGCTTCGAGATTAAAAAAGTAACGAAGCTGCGTGGAGTGAAAATGCAGAAAAAATAAATAGAACGAGAAAGAATTCGACGGCGGCGGTTTTGTTAAAAGAAACAGAATATTTTCGACGAAATAAGATAGAAGATTTAAATGACGTATGAAAATCTTAGAAATATTCGACGGTGCTAAGTAAATGAAGCCAAAGTTGTTGCTTTTAAGCTAAATATAGATTGAGAAGAGTGTTTTTAACTGTATTTTTGTTTTGTCTTCGTCTTAATAAATGTCAGTGTTCGTCTTACAAGTAAGTTATGATTTATGAATAGTCTTATCCCACAATATTTATAAAATGCAGAAATGTGAAAGTACACTAATAAGTCCATATAAATGTAAATGTTTTATCTATGTAGTATCTTGTGTAAAATTTAATTGCGTTGAATATAACATTTATAACATTGAATATAACATTGAATATAGCCTTAGATATAACATTTATGAAAGTTGAATTAAATTATCGTAGTTTTGTTTTTATTTTTTCATATATTGGTATGAACATAAACTCTGAAAGTTTCACTAAGTAATCATTAAAATAAATATTTTTCTATGCGAGATAATCAATAGATTTTTTTTACTCCTAAAGTTATCATTATTTTACTATTTCTCAATCAGCTCACAAGTCGATAGATAATAATTAACACGGTGAGTGCCACGTCAGTCACCGGTGACTGACTCTAATAAATTATGTAACGGGGATCTTATTTTGTGGCCGGAAGAAACGGAAAGACAGTCAAAATAGACTTGGCATTCAACGGGTTAATTTCTTCTGAAGATAGAATTATGTTTTTTACTTTTATTTATTTTTTTTAACAAGTTATTCGATGATCATTTGTATTAATTCGCAAATATTTAAAACAAGTTTATTCATGCTTTAAAATGTGTGTGTGGCCATGTACCTCAGTAGATTTTAAAGACAATTTTTGGGAAAATGTGTGTGTTTGCAGAGAGTTTCTAGTTTTATTCTTCTAAGTTAAGAAGAAGAGTGAAAAAAGCAGTTAGCTAGTTACTTCAAGTTAGAAATTTTAAATTTATGTACAAAATTAGCAGTCATTACCCATATTGTGTAGGTATGAATTTCAATTTTTGCCCATTCATAATTTTTTATGCAAAACTTGAGATTTTCTTTGCTTGTAGGACACAATTTTTTTTTCAACTAAACATCTAACCCCTTTTCTAATAATGTAACTAATACACATCAATCTATGCCATTCAGTTTTTCTCATTACTATATTTAATGCTTTAGAGAAAAAAGGACTTGGGCATTAATTTCAAGTAGTTTAAAAATTTATTTAATTTTATGAGGAATACAGAAACATAAACATTGAGTTAGTACAGTGATTTCATTTTTCTTTCAGATTTTATATGGTAGGAAATTAGCCCATTGTCCATTTAGTAGCAAACGTTTATCCCTATCGCCAATCTTTACTCTTTTGACAAAAAACTATTACCGAGTGAACTACCCGAAAAGGTTCTGCAAAATATTTCCTTTCATAATGATCTTTCCTTTAGGAACAACTCATTGCCAAAGGGCATTTTAATTGGTATTAAAAATTTAATTAAAAGATAAACAAGACTTAAGTTCTTCCCTTAATTATTTGCATCGGGCAGGACAGCGTTAAAATCGATCTCTGCAATTTGTTAAAAATACAAAAATTTTATAAATTTTAACATTTCTGTATCATTTAATCACATGCACAACAGGGCAGAGCTCGCAATATTTCCCACAAGCATTGCGGTATTTGATTGGCTTTTGATGAACGCTTGTGGGAAAATCAAGAAGCTGATTAGCTATAATCCATCGTGACGTTGTATGACGTCGGAAATGCTTGTCGTCTAGTAATTTTTTTAATGTCAATGAAACGCGATTATTTCATTCTAATTTCTAGCCTTGAATAAAAAAATTTATCCGCTAATAGCCTATATAGTATATTTCATTGTGATTTGTGATAATTATTTTTAATTGAATAATATTTTAAAATGAATTACTTTTTCAGTTATTGTATTTTTTACTTCATGTGTAGCGTTTTTTTCTCACTTTCAATTATACAGAGTGAAGAAAAGTGTAGGGCTGTTCAGGAAATATTGGAGTTTGCTGAACAAAAATTAGCTCAATTTTCACTAGTACAGGTAATTTCATGATGCTTCTAACTTAATTAAAATCTGCCACACAAACTTGACTTGATTATTTTTCCATTACATTGTTATTAACAAAATGTTAAATTTTTATTTTTCATCATAAGATTAATTCAATTATTTCGTAAACTGTCAAGATGAACTTTTTTTTTTCTCTTTACGGAGAGAAAAATTGTAAGGTGTACCATCCCTCTCTTTTTTGCATGAAAACTCTTATCATTGGTCATACAATATTGCCTCAAAATAATTTGTAGCATAGTCAAAAGAAGCATATGCTTTTGGTGCTTGAATGGAAAGTGAAGGGTTCACCAAATGAAGATTCGGTCTGCCATTTGATATAAAAAATATATATATGAAATTTAGGTAAAAATGTCTTGCAGCTAGAAAATCTAAAAGAAAAACTGAACAAAGTGTTTTAAATTGAGAAATAGGAAAAAAGATTTCTCTGGAATACTAGGATGATAATGAATAAAGAAGAAGCCATTCCCTTTGGCTATTTCCATTCTTTTAATACAAACATATGGGCCATTCCATGAAAAACTGACAAAATATCTTGCACGTGACGTATAAATGCCTATATCTATTAATTTAAAAGTTGTTAGAATACAAACTATACATTAAAAATAAGCAAAAAAGACACTGATTTTCTTATTAGCATAGTTATTTTAATGTGAAAATATAATAACATGGTTAAAACATCAATAATATGCAGAAAAGCTGCCCCACACTTGACATGGAATGGCCTATACCGTGGTCATATCTCATACCACAAAAACCACTTCCTGTGTAGGAAGAATTATTAACATTTTTCAAGGACACAATCCACTCATGTCGCTATCCAACAAAGATAATTTGTCAAGAGGGATAATATTGTATTATAAGCATTTTATTTGATTTTTTAAAGTTATATTGCTTGATTCCATTTAATGTTATTTGTGAATGTAACTGAATCTATTAAAGGGCAATTTGTATCAGTAGTACCTGTTGTATTATCAGCTGCCTTTTAAAACGTTGATGGATTCAAAGATAAAACTTTTATAATAGAAGAAGAAAATCAAGGAATTTCCTCTACTAATTGCAATAAACTTAATTAAGATGTTGAAAAATTATAATCACAATTCATATTAGTAGTTTGCACATATGGGGTTCAAACCACACTCTTTTTAGCTTTGTAATATGATGAAGTGAATTCATAGTTCTACATTTATTTTTTGCTAAATTGTTTACCATAAAGAGTTGGAAAATCTCTAAAATATTGAAAAACAATGGTAAATAATCTAAATTTATAGTCCTAAAACATAAACTTGCCCTATTATAAAAATTCTTAATGTATAATCATAAAGATCCTATCCTGAATTTAATTAAAAGAATGTCAGAATAGGGAAAATAGTGACTGTCATAAAATTGAAAACAGTTTCCTTTGTACATTTTTAAATCCATGATGTTTTTTGTAACTTCACCACTTTAAAAACTTACTTCAATAACTTTTTTTTTTTTTTTTCGAAAATCTTGGATCTTCTAGTAGTTTGTAGAAAGCAAGTATGCACCCATGCTTTATTGATGATTTTATACTTTTACTTCTAGGCTAAGGAACCAAATTATGAGGCTTTGAACATTAACTCACTGCCAGAAGAAATTTTGCTCAAAGTTTTTGGATAGCTGTATCAGAATGAACTGGGACAAATTGCAAGGTATTTAACTTCCTCTTTATCTCTCTTATTTAAATATTAGAAAGGGTTTCCAGTATTAACTTAAAAAAGAAAATTATTTCAAACTGAATATCAATGTACAAGTGCATAAACTTAAAGTAAGGTTAGTTGGGGGTAACTAGACCCATGAGGCAACTGGGCCATAGGCTATTTTATAAAAAAAACTGTTGAAGTTTTTTAAGTTTTAGCTTTTGTGAACAATGCACCTTAATCTCTACTTTCTAAAACAACGTGTGCCGATTCAATCATAACTCTCACTTTGCTGTGATAGGTTGTAAAACATTTACGTTTCTTTTTTTAAAAACAACGTCAATATGGTTCAACTTTCTCGGCATTTTATTAAAATACTGTAAGTACTTTTATTAAACAATCTTTTTTTTAAAGATTAGGCATATAACTACATTGATATTATTAGGTATCTATACATATTTACTTCATGTTTCAAATGATATCCCGGTGTCCCAGTTACCCCATAAATTTTTCAAGAATGGGGTAACTGGGACATGTATCTAGGACCATACTGGATCCAGTTACCCCAATAGTTATAAATAATTTTTTTGAGTTTCTCTTACTACGGAAAATAAATTTCTCCTTTGTTTTTTGCTCATAATAAAGACAATTATAGAATACCTTATTAAAATTACGTAATAAAATTTAAAAAAAAAGCATATTGAATGGTATCAAACCAAATTTCTTGACCCCTTGAGAGGCGGTGATGCCGTTATGGCATCAGATAATTTTAATCCCTAAATGCCACATTGGCACCGGAATTTTATAATGGGAATTTCACCGTTATTAAGTACGCGAAAATTTAATTTTACTTGTTTACAAATAGATTCTCTTGTAAATACTGGTTCCCAGTAGCAAAAAATTCGCCAAGTGTCTGCAACAGATACTTCAAGGGCAGAAAATAATGTGCTGGTAAAATATTTTAGAATTAAAGCATTAATTAATCAAACGATCACTTACCTTTGTTATTATGCATTTTATTAATAATAATCTTGAATTTTTGTATTAAGTAATAAAGAGCTAAACATAATATAAAGCGAAATAAAGGTTCGATAGAAAAATAATCTGCAAACGAGAAAAGGAAATCTGCGACGCCCGTCTCCCGTCTCGAACTTTCTGCTACCGGGACTGGTTTCATTAAATTATTTCAACATTTTTTACGAATGCAAGTACCTTGCCCCTGAAAGCGAGATATCCAAACCTTGAAATTGTACTATACTATACAGATAAAGTGCTTAAGTACTTACGTAGTCGTTTGTTCATAGATTTACCTTAATATTTTTTCCTTATAATACCCATATGACTTTTATACTTATTACCTATACCAAAGTACATAAATACTTACTTAATTTTTATGTTTTTGGTATAAATAAATCTAATATTATCACTTTTAATGCTTTTTTTAGACACATTGACAGCAAATGTTTCCCTTACAACGCTCTTTAGTTGATATATAATTTAAATGATCTGTCTGGTTTAAATTTTTTTTAGTTGTTTACACTTTTCTAACAGAACCTGATATCTCATATGAAAAAAAAAAATAAACGCATGTGGAACATAGACCCTCCTGGTCCACTTACCCATTTTTATGGGGCAACTGGACCCATGAGGAAAGAAAGATGAAATATGCATATTTTTCTTACAACGCTCTTTAGTTGATATATAATTTAAATGATCTGCCTAGTTTAAATTTTTTTACGTTGTTTACACTTTTTCTAACGGAACCTGATATCCCATATGAAAAAAAAACATAAACGCGTGTGGAACTTAGACCCTCCTGGTCCACTTACCCCATTTTTATGGGGCAACTGGACCCATGAGGAAAAAAAGATGAAATATGCATTGCATATTTTTATATTTTTAAATATTAAAATGTAATTTTGAGCATTTCTGTCTGATAGAAAGAACCTAACTGAACACATTTACAGAAGTTCAGACTTCAATTCAAATGAACATTAGCTTTTTGAAGCTGAATTGTCAGAAGCTCCAGAGTCACATTGTAAAATCGTGGCCCAGTTGCCCCAACTAACCTTACAGTATTTATTGATCTTTACAGAAAGAAATACCAACACACAATGATGTAATCAACCATCTTTGTTTTTGCAACAAGTGTCACCAATTTTATTTTATTTTAATTAGCTTTATTTTTCTTGCATAAATCATATTATTATTCGTTGGGACTAACATAAAATACATTCCTTTGGAAAAAAGTAAAATAATTTTTTCTGGACACTCGATGTTGCACTCTTCCTTAGTCCACATGCTGATGATTTTTTCCGGATCCACGATTACCACTCGTATAGACTTAGATAAAGTGTTGTTTTATTTCATATGCTGCCACCACCGATATAAATACGTGATGTTGGACACGATGTGAGAAGGATTATCAAAAATGCTGAACTTATTCAATTAACATTAAAGAACAAGTTATTTACAAAACACAATATTATTTACATTTATGGGCTCGGATATAGACGATCCGGCCAGATACTAAGTTATACATCAAGTACTTTCTACGTACTGGGTCAACTTGTTAAAATACACTATTTCTTTCTCATCTTACGGTATCTCATTAGGTTTATCGGAGGACCACACAGGACCCCTCCGCTCAGAACTTAATCCCTTTCATAAAAATTACTAAACTGTACTCCAGAAAACTCAATCAAAACGCCTCTAACCTCTTCTCACGAGGTCTACACCAGAACTACCCTCTCTCTCCTTCAACCATACCTCTTCCAAACTCAGCATACAGGGATTTTCTCCTGTGAACATGCATCGCTTTTCTTATCTGAAACTTTCCCTTTAACGTGGCGTCCGCTATCTCCTAGATAACACGGAAACTTCTTTGTTTGCCTTATCTGAGGTATGCGTTCTTGAATAAAAAGGGGAATTGCAATTCCTCGATACAATGGAGCTTGTCCATATAATACTATCTAACTAAAATAGCTCGGATCAACTTCAGGATAAGGAAAAATATTACCTTAAACCCTAAGTATGCAGAAAGTAATACATATGAAATACAATAAACAAGTACAAAGATAATATCAGATAACAGTAATCTTAATTATTTACATGTTCATTAGAGTCGAAAACCTGACACTCGATATGTTACATAATATGTAAAACAAAGGACATATGTTGATAATGTTCCATTTTAATACCAAATATTGTAAATAATATTTCAAAGAAGTAATATTTCAGTTACATATTTTGGAGAAAAAGAGCAAATTCAATCCTGTATGTTCAAATAGTAACTTCTTTTTTATATATGTTACCGACCAACCCGATTTTAGGCCAAACTAGTTTTTTCTAGGCCAAAATTTATCCTAACGCCCATAGGATAAACTAATTTGTGCTAGGCCAAACTAGTTTATCCTGGCGCCCATTGGATAAACTAGTTTTTCCTAGGCTATACTGTTTGGCCTAACGCTTATAGGATAAACTATAAACTACTATATCCTATAAGCCTGCTATTCATTGGTCTGAACTAGTTTATCCTAGGCCAATTCAATTTGGCGTGCTTTTATTGATCCCAAAGACCGCTTCGGGCCAACATTCTAGTTTATCCAAGTGCAATTTAATTTGACGTGCCATTAATGCCAACCAATGTTGAGCACGTTCAAAAAAAAAAAAAAAAAAAAAAAAAAAAAAAAACTAATTTAAACTTAAATTTCATTTCTCAAAAATGAGTGAAGTTCACGCTCAAATTCAAAAATTTTCAAACGAATCCGCTCAACTCAAACACATCTATGGAAGTGAACGAAGTTCACTAAAATCTCGTTTATTATTATTATTGTTATTTTTTTTATATAATAGAAGTTTAGCGTCCAAATTTACAAAATTTTGTGAGGTAGTCTTTGTGTTATTCGATGTAAGGGTCTTTACGGGCCCGCAAAATTTTCCTTCCCGACACTCGGTCCCGCCTTGGTTTGGGGATTACTTTTTTCGAGAGGTTAGGACCGAGATGGACCGGGACTCAATTCTGTTCCGGCTTAAGTCGGGACTGGACTGCATTCTTCTTGAGGTCTGCACAGGCAGAAATTTTCAGTCCAATTTCCAACCCAGTTCATATGAAAATCATTTCGATCAGCAGGATCTCTGGTCTGTTTAATGAAAATATCAGTAACATTTGGCCCGGCCAACTTTTTTTTTAATGCACGTATTTTTAAATCGCTATTATTCCACAATTAAAATTTACATATTTATTATTATTTTTTTTGTTAAGATGAGTAGATGCCTTTTAGGTAATAAATAAAAGAACGGTAAAACCTGAGTAAAATAACCTGCCTATGACGGAATTCTGTATTTAACAAAAAAATATCCTGATCTATCTAAAATGAGGATATTTGTACTTGTAAAAAGAATATAATGCATTTACAACAGACGGTGAACCTTCTAATAAGGGAACCTGCCTATAACGGACTTTTCTTCTTTCCCCTTCAATTCCGTCTTATAAGATTTTATTGTATAGAATTTTTAAATTTCCAAGCCATAGAATGTGGATTAACGATATTAATGATTCTGTTGTATACTGTATTGAAATTTTAATGAATCTCTATTTGTATGAAATATCTGAATAATTATTAATAACCATAATTTTTTTACACGACTTGGAGACTTGAAAATCTGAAAAATTTTACATAGACAAACTTTCTAAGATGGAATCACATAGGAGAGAAAAATAATCCGTTATAGTTAAGTTCCTTTTTTAGCAGGTCCATCGTCTCTAACAAATGTATTATGTTTTTTTCAAGCTGATTATTATATCCAGTTTGCACCGATACAAAATAATTTCCGTTTAAAACAGGATTTCGTCATACACAGATTCTTCTAACTGGTTTTACAATACTGTATCCCCATCCGTATAAATGTATATGTACTATTCTTTAAAGAGAATTTTAATTGTGGAATAATAGTATCTTAAAAATATATGTATTTTAGGCCAAACTGTTACTGGGACTGCGCCGGATTTTTGAAAATTCCAGATTTCTGAAAGAATATCAAATGTAATTCTGTTATTCTTAATGGTGCATTTATTCATAACTAATTCAAGGCCAAGTAATATTTATGTGAGAAAAAAATATATTAAAAAGAAATCAATGTTTTTTTAAATATTTATTTTTTTTCTTACATAAATATCACTTGGCTTTGAATTAATTATGAATAAATGCATCATTAAGAATTTCAGAAGTACATTTGATGTTCTTTCAGAAATCTGGAATTTTCAAAAATCCGACGAAGTCCCGGTCCCGACGATGCCGGATTTTCGAGGTTATACTGTACATTATTAATCAATCCTCTAAATTCTTTCTCTCCTAAATTTTATGATTACCTCTCATCCCATTCTTTGGCCCTCCAGCACACAGTTTGTCATATGAAACATATTTTGTATCTATCAGCGGCGGCGTTGAAATGGGGAAGATAGGGGAATAGTATCTCACTCCCCATCGAATAAAATATATTATACAGGGGTGACGGCAATACTACTTTCCACAAAGTTGGTGCCGGAGCGGTAGTTGGGATCAATAAAAGCACGTCAAATTGCATTGGCCTAGGATAAACTAGAAGTTTGGCGCCGGGGCGGTCTTTGGGATCATTAAAATCACGCCAAATTTGTCCTAGGATAAACTAGATCGGCCTAGGATAAACTAGTTCGGACCAATGAATAGCAGGCTAAACTAGTTTACACTATGAGCGTTAGGCCAAACTAGTTTGGCATAGGAAAAACTAGTTTATCCTATGGGCGTTAGGATAAACTAGTTTGGCCTAGGAAAAACTAGTTTATCCTATGGGCATTAGGATAAACTAGTTTGGCTTAGGAAAAACTAGTTTATTTTATGGGCGTTAGGATAAACTAGTTTGGCCTAAAATCGGGTTTGGTCGGTAACATATATAAAATTTAGACTAACCTAGTAGATTTTTTAGTTATCCTTAAAAAACATCAGTTTGTCTGACTCATATAATGATTCTCGAATATAATTGTTTATCGATGTAATAATAATTTGAATAACTTGATGGAAAGCTTAAATGATTTATTTCGATTTCTTTTCTAAAACTAATACAATTACCCGTTATCGAGAAACATTGTATCCAGAATGCAAAATGATAACTGAAAAATAATTTGTTTCATTTTAAACACATAAAAACTAAAGATGTGTTGATCGGTCCCGTTGACTAAAGATCACGGGATGCAGCACACAGATATACACTCATCTCTAAATGATACGATTTGTGGTCGTTCGGCAAAATTTATTTTGCGGTTTGAATGAGCCTGAAGTTATAAACTGTAAAATTTATAAGGAGAAATAACTTATTACAGGATCTGCTGGACTAATCTAAAGGACTTTTATGTTCAAAAGCTCAAATGTCGGATCAAGAGTCTGTGGAAGAATGTCTAATTGCTGATGACAATACTCTTGTAAGTCATCAGATGACTGGCAGCGAGATTTGTGACATAATGACAAATGATATGTCTAATAGAAGTGATGATAATGACCAAAAATCCAAATCAAAGGATTCTTCTCTCACGTCTTAAAATTAAATTTTATATTTTGATGTAATATTATTTGTAATTATGTATTTACATATATAATTCATACTGTTATTTTCAGGGCCGAAACCAAGGGGGGGCAGAGGGGGCATGTGCCCCGGGCGCCAGAACGAAGGGGCGCCAAATGAAGGATTATACCTTTGGACTGGATCATTTTCTTCTGATGGACTGATGTCTTCTATTATTATGAAACAGCCATTATAAATGAAGTGTTAGGTGAAGATGAAAGAGCAGTCGTAAAAAGGTTAGAACTCTGATTTTCTGGTCAGAATGGGTAGAAAAAAATGGCCATGTTTTTTTTTTGGCCAAATTTTAAATGGCCAAAAAAAAATTATGGCCATTTTTTCTCTTCCCATTCTGACCAGAAAATCAGAGTTCTAACCTTTTTACGACTGCTCTTTCATCTTCACCTAACATTTCATTTATAATGGCTGTTTTATAATAATAGAAGACATCAGTCCATCAGAAGAAATTAACTCAGCTAAGCAGGACTCGGATAATCGGGACTCTAACTGTATATTTCATTTTTAAAATGATCTTTAGAATATTTTTGTTGGTGTTAAGAGGAGAGTCATGACCCCCGTGACCTCCCCCTTGGATCCGCCATTGTAGATTACGTAGTTCAGTATTACATATTTTAAGATTACATATTTTAAATTTTAAAATAAGTCGACTATTAGAAAATTAGTAAAATTGTCTTTGGAAATATACTTTTCGGAAGAGGAAGGGGGGGGGGCGCCAAAATCCATGCTTGCCCCGGGTGCAAAAAAGGCTAGTTTCGGCCCTGGTTATTTTGCACAACTCTGATAGTAAAGTGTTCTGAATTACAGAAAAACTCCTTATACTGAGTATGTCAGGTACCAAGTATTCTGGATAACAGATCCTATATTGTAGCATATTTTATTTAAAGGCAGTTACATAATAGTTATTGAATCTGAGCCTTACAGTACACAATTTCACTTTTCAAATATCTCCAAAATTAGCTTAATTTTAATTACTGAATACTCCAGACATAATCATAGAAAATTTGTGCAAAGAGCTAAGATTAACAAGACTATAAAAGTAGCCCCTGCAACAGTCATGTGCATTTACATGACAGAACAATAATTCATTAACAATATGCAATTAATATTATTTAAAAAATGCCAAGTATATAATATTTAATGAACATTCTAAATGACACTATAAATTGATATGTTAAAATTATTTATTGACATTACAGAAACATCATTTATTGATATAACATAAATATAGTTTTATATAAATAAATAATCGATAAAATAAATGGCAGAATTAATGGTGGTCTTTTCTCTATTATTTGCTCCATAATTGCACAACTTCATAGTTATCAATTAAGCAGTTTTAATTACAGGGTGACAATAATTGAACTATATGAAATTAAACCGTCATAACTTCTGAACGGTTTGCATGATGAAGTTCAAACTTCGTGGTTAGCCGCAGGGCATGATGGGAATTTTTATGCGCATGCGCACGCAATTTTTGCGCAACTTCGTCAATAAGCGAAATTGGCGCATTTGGGGGACTGAGAATTTGCATTTCGCAATCGAGTAGTCTCTCCACTCTCTACGGATGACTGTGTGGTGTGCAATGTCCAGTCACGGAATAAGCGAACCGATATTCATTGACGGCACGGTGACTACTGAACGATACGTGAAGATTTTGGAAAATGGTTTCATCCCCATTATCCAAAGTCACATTGATTTCGACAAGATGTGATTCATGAAGAGGCAGAGCTCGACCCCATGGAACCAAGAAAATGTTTGATGTCCCGGCGGAACCCTTTGGGGACCGCATTCTGCTTCTGGGGTACCCAGGGCCACTGGCATAGGACTCTCTTGGCCGCCATATTCCTCAGATCTGAAAACATGTGACTCATTTTTGTGGGGCTACATTAAAGAAAATGTGTACAGAAACAACCTCAAAATCATATCTGGGCTGAAAACTGCCATTCAGGAGGTTATCGACAGCATCGATATTCTGAAACTTCAGCGGGTCATTCAGAATTTTGCTATTCGTCTGCGTCACACTTTAGCCAATTATTGCAGCCATATCGGACATGTCATAACCTAAATCCGAATATCTGTAGTAACGTTTACATGTTGAATAAAATTTGTGCACTCAGCAGTTTTTAAATAATTTACGTTTTATTTCATATAGTTCAATAATTGTCATCCTGTATGTTGATGAGTAAATCCTCTAATAAAAAATACTCCTTCAAAAAATTATGAAAAGATCTTTTACTTGGTGTTATTGTAACGAAAATGTTAAATATAAAACTATTTGAAATTTGCTTTACTTATTTTTTCACATGTATTTATTTTAACACGTTCACGACGGCGCGGTGGGTCACACTCGACTGTGTTGTCAAGTCTTCCGCTTTTTGCACACCATTATTATTTTAGAGAAAAATGTTGTACCTTTAAATCGCCCAATTGTTCTAATTAAATAAAACAAAATTTTCTGTATTAAAATAATGGTATTCAAAAAGCCGGAGCCTTCGTAGCTCTGAGACAGTCGAGTGTGACCCACCGCGCCGGCATGAACGCGTTAAAAAATACCTGCCAATGAAAATACTTTTTCAAAATAATTTTAATCTGTACATGCGTAATATTTTCACATATTTTTATTTCGATTTCAAGCAATTGAGCAGCTATCTTTAACTTTTTTTTAAAGTAAAAGTTAATATTTGACAAAATTTTGTCAAAATGAATTTTAAATCTAATTATGGAAAGGATAATCATAAAATAGTTGCCATAAGGTAACTCTCAGTTATAAATAAAGAGATATTATAGAGATATATTCACACAGAAAAAAATGTCGATTGTTTACATTTGACTAAGAAAACATGATTTTTTTCTCCTAACATCTTAATTCTATGTTATATCTTAGTTAAATTAATAAAGGAATTATAAAAATTTTACATTTCTCCGATTTTCAAATTTAACAGTTCGAATTATACTGTCAAGTATATTCACAAATGGATATTTTCATCTTAACATTTTTCTTTTGTTATTGTAGAGTCTGCAGAAAATGGAGTGTGTTGACGAGAAAGCGAATTTTGTGGAAAAAAGTGAATATGCAGTTCACGCCATCTCATGAATCTCCAAATACTGTTGCCGAAAATTTCGTGAATCTCTTACCACCTTTTGTCATTCATCTCAAGCTAAATTTTATAGATCGTTCGGTTTGGATTGAGCGATTTAATTTTGATGAAATTTCTGTGAAGCTCGAAGAAAAATGTCCCGATCTCAAAGTGTTAATTTTGGAGGAAGTTGTGCTAACAGACAGCCTTCCATCAGCTATAGATTTATGTATTCTGCATTTGCATAAAGTTGAAACATTGGCGTTTCATTTTTGTGAATTTCCTGACTGTCGTGCAGAAGATAAATGTGATTATATTTCTAAAATTGAGGTTTTGGAACTTAAATTTTGTGACCTTGGGTGTCTCAATAAACCCTCATTTTCAAAAATACCCAACTTGAAACAATTACGTTTATATGGTACATGCGAAATTGATCCCTGGTTTCATGATGACAATTCCTTCATTAACCAGTTACTCGTATTGGATCTGGGATATGTACACGTTAGTTTCAAAACATTTCAAGCAATAGAGAATCATGGACTTATTTTGAGTGAATTATACTTGTGTGGTACATATTTAGATGACATTGATTTATATTTAAATAATTCAGTGTTTCCTCATCTGAAGACAATCTGCCTTGGATCTTGTTGTGGTATGACATGTGAGGGTGTAATTTCCCTCATCCAATCATGTCCATCTCTGTTGAATTTTTTTGTTGATGAACATGTGGCTGAATCCTATGCAGCACATCCTTTCAGTTTTGCCAATAGATGTAAGGCAGGAATTGTAAAATCCATTCATATTGACCATACCCATAATTATTTGCTTAAACAGTAGGATTTCAATGAATTTGTTTTATTAATTAATTTGCATTCATCCATATATTTTATTTGTTAAAATATATAGTATATATATTCTAAAAATGTTTATTGTTTGTTTCTTGAATATTTGACATATCTGATTAATAAAAAATTCTAAAAAAAAAAAAAAAAAAAAATCTTAATTTTTAATTATTTCTACTCTGCAGTTAGAATCTTTAACACCTTTAAAATGAGCATAGGATACAACCCTTTCTAGTCACTCACCCAATACTTGATGTATAGAATGCATACATTTATTAATTGTTTTCAACCACAATATTTAAATTGCAACTTTTGCCTTACTTAATTCCAGAATTTGTGTGATTAAAAATTAAAGAAAGATTTCTATGTATGCTAAAAATTTAATATCCGTACATGACATTGATCATGAAGTGATTAATAGAAGTAAAAAATCTTTTCATTTATGCTTAAAATTTAAAGATATTCTTATTCATTTGTCAAAGAAATTATCAACATATTTTTCTTTCATAAAAACATTGTATTTTCATTATATATGCAAATGTGAGTTTCAAAACCTGCCTTATCCTGAAAATCAAATTTTGGGAAATCGCGAAAAAATTGTGACTGCGTCCATGAGTTTTCATTATAAACCAAGATTTTACAATGCCAGAAGTGATTAATAGAAGTAAAAAATCTTTTCATTTATGCTTAAAATTTAAAGATATTCTTATTCATTTGTCAAAGAAATTATCAACATATTTTTCTTTCATAAAAACATTGTATTTTCATTATATATGCAAATGTGAGTTTCAAAACCTGCCTTATCCTGAAAATCAAATTTTGGGAAATCGCGAAAAAATTGTGACTGCGTCCATGAATTTTCATTATAAACCAAGATTTTACAATGCCAGAAATCAAAAATAAAACTAGTTTTTTCCAGATTAAAGTATTTTTTGATGCAGGTTTACCAATAGAATAGACTGATGGAGAAAACACAATTTTTAAATTTAGATTAGGCGAGTTTTGAAACTCATGTCCTCATATAGTTTATTACTTATGCCATCTTTTTGTGTCTATCATAAATTGAATCAGTTTAAAATACTAACATTGATACATATTCCTGAAAAAGGATATACTTTAATACAGAGACTAAACATGTTTCGTTATGGAATTCTCAACATGAATATCTATAAATTTTATGCATATTCGTTTGTGTTGTAGTTATTTTATGCATGTGTTTGCAAATGGGCTAGAAAGTAGAAAAATTAAACTTTGATCATTTATTCCACAGAATAGTCTTACTTCAATAAAGTTTTACACAAATGCGTTTTTCCTCCTGCATATCACTGCTGTCCTAAGTCAGAATATGATGCATTTATTTAACAGATCTAATCAAATATGAATGTTTTATGAATTATTAGCATGTTAATATGTAAGCTATACTGCTTAATACAATTTCTCTCCTCAAATGGAACTTCTAAAAGAATCAAAAAGATTCTTTTTTAATATGGGTCATTCAATGTCAAATCAACCAAAAAATTTCAATTTTCAACCTGACCATTTCAGATTTCAATGAAACTGTCGGGGATAATTTTTTCCGGTGATATAAATGAGAATACATTTTATAATTTTTTTATTGCGTTAAATTTTCATACAATTAATTATTTAAATTTTGAAAAATCATTATTTTTTCGGGTGCATAATTTTTCAATTTTGAATTTCTCAAGTTCTATCTGGCCTACCGAATTTTATGACCCCTCATTTTAAAGAGAATTTCATAAGTTTAAATTTGATACCCAAGTTGACTATGCTCAGTTAAAAAAAATTAATTAAAATTTTTGAAAAAAATGTATGTTTGTTGTAATATTATAAGCTAAAATTTCTGAAATTTTTTGAGTGGGATCTCAATGGGATCAAGAGTTATGAAATAAAAACTGAAAATTATTATTCAAATAACAGTCTAATTCTAGCTATTTTGTTATTTATGTATTATTTGAATGGTAATTTTAAGTTTTTATTTCATAACCCTTGATCCCATTGAGATGCCACTCTAAAAATTTCAGAAATTTTAGCTTATAATATTACAACAAACATATATTTTTTCAAAGTTTTTAAAAAACACTATCTGAAAAATTTTTACATTTAAAATTTTTAAAAAATTTAAAATTTACTTTTTTTAACTGAGCACAGTCAACTTAGGTATCAAATTAAACCTTATAAATTTCTCTTTAAAATGAGGGGTTACAAAATGCTGCATGCCTGATAGAACTTGAGAAATTCAAAATTGAAAAATTTATGCAACCCAAAAAATGATAATTTTTGAAAATTTAAATAATTAATTGTATGAAAATTTAATGTGATCAAAAAATTATGAAAATATATTCTCATTTATATAATCAGGGAGAATGATTCCTGAGAGTTTCATTGAAATCTGTAATGGACAGGTTGAGTCACTGGTTTCTTTGACATGGAGATCCACATTTAAGAATGTTCACATTGATCCCCCCCCCCCCCCTTCGGAACAACAAACTCATTAACGTCTTTAATGTAAGAACATTTCTGGTAGTCATATTCTAATGCCAATGTAACAAACTTTTTAAATTTATTGTGATTATATAAATTAGTGTAAAGTGATCACTTATATTTGCTTTGAGAGTTTTGTTTAGAATTCCCCTTTAAAATACCAAGTTTTACTGCAATTTTGAAAGAGGTTTTTAGGATTTCAGGAAAGTGAAAAGCACTGTGATTTCTTGATACTAAACTGGTCAGAAATTTTCCTGCATTTGTTTATACAAACAGAATTGTGAATGTGTCAGAAAATACCAACACTGAGATTGAGAAGAAGCCTTATGATAATTGTTGCATTTCAAGGTCTTACAGTTTGAGCATTTTGTTTAAAGTAGTATTTAGAGATACTAAAATTTATTCTACAGGAAAATTATACATGATCAATTTATTCAGTAACAAACAAATATTGTAAAAACATATATTAATAATAAACAAATATTTGAGTCAATATTTCATTTACTAAAAATGTTTAAAGTTTCTAATAAATTGAAATGTTAATATTAGCTGAAAATTTTTATTTTCACTGGAAATTTTGGTATATAAAAGTAAAGTAATTCTTTGGCAAAATGTAAATACCCTAATTTTGGAATGATAGTTCATCGTAATATTTCAGGAACGAAACTAGGGGGAGGGTGGTGCAAAATAGACATGTATCTCGGATGCCAGAACATAAGATGATGAGGGTGCCAAATGAAGATCTTGTTGTTTAATAATAAAAAAATATATGACATTTATGTAAAAATATCTTACAACCAAAAAATCGAAAAGTAAAACTGAGTCAAGTGTATTAAAATTGGCAAATAGATAAAAAGATTAGTCTGTAATAGAAGACAGAAATATAATAAGAAAAAAGGAGTCAGTCTCTTAGTCTATTTCCATTCTTCCAATCTAAACATAACATGCCTATGCATCCTGTCATGGAAATCTTGTAAGTGAGGAATCGCTAACTAATCTTTTTCAAAGTTAAAATCTACTCATGTTACTGTCAAACAAGAATAATTGCCAAGCAATTCACCCACTTTGCTATTAGGTGGAAAAATTCCATGAAAGCTGATCTATTTCCTTTTCTTTCTCTCTGAATAGTGTGAAAATTTCTTTTTCTCCCTGTCCTTTATCCATTTCTTGGTACTTTGTAATCCATTCATTTTATTACAAGAACTGTTTTACATCCATATCTGGCCTTAGAAGGGGTGTGGTTAAGCGACTGCACAGGAGACTAAAAATTAAAATGTGTATAATTCACACCAAAAAATATTTACTTAAAACTTAATATTTTTTGTTGTTTTTAGGGTTCCGTACTTAAAAAATAAAACGGAACCATTATAAGATCACTCGTGTGTCTGTCTGTCCGTCTCTCACAGCCATTTTACTTGCAAATTATGAAACGAGGAAAGTTCAAATTGGGGGACGTAGTAAAGACTATTGACCCACATATTTACAGATTAGTAAACATTTGCAAATATTTTTAGGATAAATGTACAGGAGTTTAATTAAGTTGCTTGAAAAAAAATCTTTTCTTTGTATATCGTGTGAAAATGTTCGTAACATTGAACTCAAAAATATATTTCATTTAATTTTAGGTATTATATTTTCAGAGATATCACCGAAAATGTAGTGCAAAAATATGTTCTCCCCCCATCTATTCCCAAATCTACTGCAACTAAAATTATGAAAATTTAAGGGTAGTAGAGATTAATTTAAACCTTGCAGGAAAATTATAGCAATTACTCTAAGTCACATAGTTTTTGAGACAAGCATATTTTTCTGTTACACATAAACTTCGATTTGCGGGCATTTGGCAAAGGTATTGAGGATCTCTGGAGGTACTTATCGTAGCTGACGTATAAAAGCATTGTTGATAATGATTTTCGAAAAAAAATCGTCGCTAATTAGCTGAGATATTAACCCTTAAACACACAGACAGTTTGGACATACATATTGACAGGAGTGCCATACTCTATGTACCATCGTTTTTTAAGGCCCAGATAACAATTTTGAATGATATACTTGTGTAATGCAGTACTCAGTAGCAGTATAAAAGCAATAAATGTCAAATTGTTAAAAACAAACTAATTTAATTAGAATTATTCACATAAATTTTATGGGATTGGCGACTAGTTTGGATTGAGTGGATGTGGATCTCTGAATACATATCCTGTGCCTTTAAAAATTAATTAAAAAACTATCTGGAAAAACGCAGCACGGATCAAGGCGCCATTGCAAATTTACGACCTACTTTCGAAGCGCGCTTAGCACAATACCGAGTTTAAACTTTGAAATAAGATTTTGTTTTAGCTACACTGTAAAAAGAAAAGATTATTACTACAATGAATTTCGTTTATCAAATGCCAAATAAAGTTTAAATATGCTCTAATTTTATTGTCTATACTGAATTAATTTCATCATAAACAGATTAGGATAAGATTTTAAAAAATGTTATACAGAATAGCAATATTTCATATTATTAGGCTTCATATCTCTTTGAACTTTTATGGTATAACTATTCATACTTTTCTAGTATATACAGCTATACCGTTGCCACCATAACACTCAAGGCCTGAGAACACGAGTTGTGACATCATCACTAATCGACCGACTTCTCACTAGTGTTGGAATTCACACCGGAAAATTTTGAATAGCAATTTTCTTTCATTTTACTTGTGGAATAACTATCATCTGATAAAACAATAATAACTGTTTAAACTTACTGGTGAGAATTTCGAATCCCCCAATAAAAAATCCACCAGATGAGGCAACGCTAAGGCATTCCGCATCTGGCTGAATATTTATTTAGAGATTCCGAATTCTCACTAGCAAGTTTAAATAGTTATTATTGTTTAATCAGATGATAGATATTCCACAAATAAAATAAAAGAAAATTGCTATTCAAAATTTTCCGGTGTGAATTCCAACACTAGTGAGAAGTCGGTCGATTAGTGATGACGTCACAACTCGTGTCCTCAGGCTTTGAGTGTTTCGGTGGCAATGGCTGTACCCAACCCTACATTGTATAGTTTTTACAGTCTTGTTATTCTTTTAGCAACGATTTTTTGAAAATACATTGCATACTACATATTTTTAACAATACAGTGAATACTTCATATATTTATTGTACGGCACCCTTTGAGCGCGATTAATACTCGCACTTGACCGTTTATTTATTTAAGTTTATATCTTTTGTAGAGGTTCCGGAAAATATCTTTCATGGCGCTTCATGGCTATTAAAAGCAAACCTGCTATTATCCTCCCAAATTATTATTATTTTTTATCCATCTGCTATATCTAAGTGTTTTGATGCTCTAGGCAGCAACTGAGAAATGATGTCCCTTTTTTTACTACAATTACTATTTTACATCCCGATCCGGCCTTAATAAGAATAAGGTCGGACAACTCTCCACGATACTAAACACAAAGGTGTGGAAAATGCCTAAAATAAAATACTTAGTAAATAAAAAATATTTTTTGTTGTTGTAAGTTACTATTATAATTTTGAAAATCTGTGTTAACTTTTGAAAAGTATCAAGACACATCAGTTTATTAATAGTAAGAACAGCATAAGTGCTACTTCATAAAAACAGGCTGTATATACCACACGATTAGAGAGATATTTTAGGGCAGCCCTGTCTAATAGTTCAGTAAGCAGTGGCACATCTGAGCTGGTGGAAGACAATGAAGGGCACCATTATTCACATAACTCATTGAACAATATCATCTCGCTGTAGCAGTGGTAACGATACACACATATCTTATACGAATACATCTGACAATGGAAGCCATGTTTTCTCCCTGCATTTTAGAAACTCCTTGTAAAAATAATTTGTAAAAAAATCATAAATCATAGTAAATTTAGAATTAAATTTTTCTGAGAAGGGCCCGATTCCAAAATTTTTGCAATGGGTGAAAAGACAGAAATCTTAATCATGCATACAATATAAAACATACAATTATTGATTGTTTGAGAAAAGCATCCCTTAAAAAGGACTTATAACTTTTAAAAAGACTAAAAGCTGGAATCATTCGAAAGGGTGCCAATAAAACTATCAAAGAGTGCCATGGCATCTACATTGGACAGGCCTGCTTTATGATAGTGAAATTTATTTTTAAGCCTACAAAAACTTCTGGTTTTTGAATTCTTAAGACAATGTGATTCATATCACAAGGACTTTAGATGCATCACCTGTAATAATTTATAGTACTACAACTACTATAGAATCTGAGAAAATGAAATCTGTCTATAATGGATTCCTGTCTTAAATGAAAAACTACATGCTTCTAACAGAAAGAATACCAACAATTATACCTTTTAAGACGGAAACATGTATAAGTATAAAATGACCCTGGTACCTTTTAATTTTAATTACATCGGTTTTAATTAATAAATGTCTGACAAAACTGATTATGTAGTTCAATATTATGTATTTCATAATTAGATATTTTAAAATAAGTTTAAAATGAACTAAAATAAGTTTAAATTAGAAATTTATCAAAATTATCATGGTAAATTCTCTTTGCAAAGGAGAAAGCGTTGCCAAAATCAATTTTTTTCTTGGTGAAAATAGAAACTAGTTTCAGTCCTACAGTACAGCATAACCAATAATAATTCTCAAATATTGTTTTGATTTTACGATGTAATCAAATTCTAAAATAAGATTAAAAAGAGAGGAAATATCAGAAAGAAAAAGACAATAGTCTCGTCATTATGGAATAGAATGACAGCCTTTTCTGGATCCAAATTAATTTAGTAAAAATTAACTTGCAGTATTAGCTTAAGATATTTTTTTTTTGGTGTGGCATTAACTGTGAAGCAGCAGGATACGTTCAGTGAGTGTTAGAGCAGCAGTTATAAAATTTATTTTCATGAAGTCTTAGTCAGTTTCTAATTTTATCTTTTCGTATTTTTTCTGAATAAAACAAACGAATAGTCAATTTTTATTAACGCTTATTTTATCAAAAGATGTTAAACAATTGTTGCATTAAAAAAAAGGTGTAACTATTCTCAGCTTTCAAAATAGTGGAGATACAAACACTAATAATGTAAAGATAAATCACTTTCCATGATTATAAAGTCAAGAAGCTTGAAATGTTTATCGTTGTTGTATCTTCATTGTTGTTTGAAATATGATAAACTATATTACAGTCCCTAATATGCAAAGCTTGTGAGACATACAAGTTATTGTTTTTCTTTTTAAGATACAAAATGAGCTATTAATGCATGAACAAATACTAAAGTGGTAAAATAACGATATCAAATACCGTATTTACCTGTGTATAACGCGAACGTGTGTAAAACCTGCACCCCATACTTTGCAAGGAAAAAATGGCGAACTTTTATTATCTCGTATATAACGCGCACCACAAATTTGACATGCAAGTGAATGAATGACCAAATGAATTTTAATAAAGGAAGTCGAAACAAATGTTACGTCAGGCCAGGAAAAAAGGTGAAAATCTATTCTTACACTTAGGGTAGGGAGTGAGTGAAGTATCATGCTCTGGTGGCGTTACTCGCTTAACACTTGACAGCGTCTTTTGACAACGTGCTAGTAAGATGGAGAATCGATGCAGTTATACTGCGACATTTAAGTTGAAAATAGTTTAGTATGCAAAAGAAAATCGTAACTTTGCTTCAAGTCTGAAGTTCGGCGTTGGTACGAGTCAAGTGTGCCGCAGGGGTTTGTCCAGACTTTTTTCCCAGGGTCCTGTTTTTGTGAAATTGTGAAACGCTTTTTATACTTGTGAAAAATCTAGTCATAATTTTGTGAATTTGAAGTGATCATTATATTCAAGTTCTTGTTTATACATTTAAAAGAAGATATATGTATGCAAAATACATATATTTTCTTTATATATGTAAAAGTGACAGGTCAGATTTTACTTTTAGATGATTAAATTTGTGAAATATTCATTTTGGACTCAGAAAATTCTTGTCAAAGACCAATTTTTAAGACAAACAATTTTGTGAAGGGTCCTGTTTTAAGGCGAAAACTTTTGTGAAGAGTCCTGTTTTGAATTTGAAACTTTTGTGAAGGGTCCTTTAAAGGACCCAATTTCTTCCTAACCAGACCCTTGGTGCGAGAGTGGCGGAATATGGAAAAAAAATGAAAAATGCACCATCCAAACAGCGTGCTTTGCGGGGGAAATTGTGTAAATATCCGTAAGCGGAGTACCACCTTTTAACTCATGTAACGGATTTGCGGCGTTCGGGGTACTCAGTCTTGACGGAAATGTTGATGTTCACGGCCAGTAAAATGGCTAGGAAAATGAATATTCCAAAAGAGAATTTTAAGGGGAGTTATGGCTGGGTGTGATGCTTTATTATCCGTAACAATCTCCCTATCAGGAGAAGATCAACGCTATCGTCGAAGCTGCGGAAGAATACAAAGAACAGCGTACTAAGTTCTTCCAGTGCGTTATAAAGCAACGAAAACAAAAGGGATATTAGATGTCGCAAACAGGCAACGCAGATCAAACTCCATTGTGGTTTGATATGCTGGATATGCCACAACTGTTCAGCCCGTTGGAGATAGAAGCGTTAAAATGCGAACACAGGAGAAAGCATGCAATGATGCACCGTTATGCTGGCCTTTATGGCTGACGATCGCAAGATGACACCATATGTGATTTTCATACGTAAAACTATCCCAATAGAATCTTTTCCAGCCGGCATAGTTTTAAGATAGCAGGAAAAAGGATAGATGACGGATGAACACTGGATTAACGTTGCGTGAGAACGTCGGCTAGGGTCTTTACATCAGCCATCGCTGCTGGTCGTGGACAGCTGCCGTGGATACACTACGCCGGGAGTAAAAGCGAAAATTCGTCACTCAAGTGATTTGGTTGCGATATCAGGTGGGATGACTAAAGTGCTACTGCCTTCAGATGATGTCATCAACCGGTCATTTAAGGTTGCATTTCGTTATACCTACAATCGGTCGATGACAACAACAGATCACAACTTCACTCCAAGCAGGAGAATGAAGCGTGCCTCAATCCCAACTGTAAGTGGAAGCAGAAACACTTCTATTAATATTTTTGCAGTTTTCATTTCTTCTTTGAATAAATTTCTTGATTCATATGTATATCGTGTGATTACATCCAGAAGTGAAAAATTATTCCGTGTATAACGCGCACATAGAGTTTTTGCCCTAAATTTTTGAAAAAAAAGTGCGCGTTATACACGAGTAAATACGGTATTTCTGAAACTGAATTTTATTTTGCCTTTAAAATTATTTTGATTTCAATGAGACAACACTATGTTATTTCAGAATTCATATTATATTGTAAAAAAAAATCTAAAAATTTTTTCATTGTAATTTGCAAATTAAAAATATGAAGATGAAAAAATGCCTAAAACATAGCCCTTTAGAGAAGAAAATTTCAACATCTGTGAAGTTCCATAAAAGTACACCATAAAAGGACTTTTAAATGTGCCACGGAAAATTGTAAAGATTCTCTTTTGATTATTTTTGCAAAAATAAAATTCCAAATATTGCATAAAAGAAACTAGTCGGATGTACCAATCCCAAAACTTTCTTCTATCTCATACATGTTAATACTTCAAAATTCGCTATCACACTGCCAAAATTAAATGGCAATCTATGCATCTCATGAGGATACTAACGATATGAAATTCCGTGCATTAGTTCTTGAGATATGACTATCGCTGAAATCGTCTAAATTCAGCAAAATGCTGCCTAGCAGCGCCACCTATTGGGTGATTTATACCAAATCCTAATCAGCAACAATTTATGTCAACGTCTGACTGAATCTGAAGTTTGGAGAAAATCCGTATATTAGTTTTTGAGATAGAGCAATAGCGAAAATCGTGAAAATTTCTGCATAGCAGCGCCACCTATTGGGTGATTAACACCAAAACCTAATTAACAACAACTTGTGTCAACATACAACTAAATCTGAAGTTAGATGAAAATTGGTCCATTAGTTCTATTGATAGAGCTATTGAGGCAATCGTGGAAAAGGCAGCAGAGAAGCGCCACCTGTTGGGCGATTCACACCAACACCTAATCAGTAGCAAGTCATATCAAGGACTAACTTAATCTGAAGTTTGATGAAAATCCGTGCGTTAGTTCTTACGATAGAGCTATTGGGGAAATCGTGTAAATCCTGCAAAATTCATCATAACAGTGCCACCTGTTGGGCGATTTACACCAAAACGTAATCATCATCAATTCATATCAAGGACTAACTAAATCTGAAGTTTGATCAAAATCCGTGATTTAGTTCTTGAGATAGAGCTATTGCGAAAATCGTGAAAAATGCAGCATTGCAGCGCCACCTGTTGATCGATTTACACCAAAAACTAATCAGCATCAATTTGTATTAGGCACTAACTGAATATCAATTTTTATTAAATTCCGTGCATTAGTTCTTGAGATAGAGCGCCCACAAAATTTGTGTCAACATACACACAGACAGAGAGACAGACACTCACAGAGTCACAGACAGACATTTTGTAAAAACATGTTTTTTGGAATCTCTGACCCCTAAAACGTGTAAATCCGTCGAAAACCGGAATTCGAAAATTTTCATGAATCCAATACTTTCTTCTTGTAAAGATAGAAGAAAGTAAAAAAGATAAAAGTTATAGAAAGTGTTTATACCATTTCAAGCTTCTGTTTGTTATGTGACCTTTTTTGCAATGAAATTAACAAAAATAAAAACCAACCAGTGTGAAAATCCTAGGAAGAAAATATATGAATATGATTATCGAAAATATTACTTTATGAAAATAGATTTCATAAGTTAACCTCAAGTTGAAGATATCAAATTCTTTGTTTGTTTAAACATTAAATTTTCATAAAGAGATTAAAAATAAATTATTGCACGTTTTAAAAGTTTCCAATTTATTTATTTTTATAAAAAAATACTATATTTT
The DNA here is from genome assembly GCA_963932465.1 of Maratus speciosus. NCBI lineage: Eukaryota > Metazoa > Arthropoda > Arachnida > Araneae > Salticidae > Maratus > Maratus speciosus. The sequence goes on from OZ010798.1 coordinate 40,758,015, forward strand.
TAAGAAATTTCGTTATTCATTTTTTTAAAAAATATATTTTCCTCTCTCTTTTTATACATTCCATAAAAGTTTTACTGTAACTCAAAGTGTCTAAAAGAATAAAATAAAATACTGTTCTAAAAGACACAAATATTTCTATAAAGTCTAATGAAAGCACTTCTTAACTGTAAAATTCTCTTTTTATGCTTGAGAAGTTGAGTATTTTATAGACAAGTGTGTATTATAGATTGGTGTTCATTTTAAAGAAATTTGAAATAGGTCTGAGATCATAAATCCATAATTCTTCTAATACAAATTATTTTTAATTTTCCAAATCAAAATTGTATTTTTTAACTAAAAAAGGCTTAGCTTGTGTTTTGGTCTATTTAATAATGGCTTAAAAAAGTATAATTTCAATCAAATGATTTTTTACGAAGATAAAAATTAAAGTGTGTTTGGCACATGGATATGACATTAGCATCTTCAAATTTTATCTACTTTTATTCTTCATCATTAGTGTCCCATGAATTTCTTTTTTTGCTCAGAAATTCTGAAAGAATTTTTATTTTATGTAATCAGAAAAAAGTCGGCCATTAAATAATGCAAAAATTATTATTTAGAATTTTTGGATTCAGAAAGAAATTCTTGAATTGACGCATACATGCGCTAATGATGCAAGTAAATAAAGAAAAAAATAATAATCAGTATTTTCCTAGGCTAATTTGATCCAAGTAACTCAAAGTGTAAAAAAGGGCTGATACTACTAATAATATGTAAGTAGAATTTTTAATATTTGGAAACGCGTTTAAAAAAACCTCATTCCTATTTTGAAAGAAAAAAAACACAGTCAAACAGTACTTCTTGCATATCTCTACAACAATGTTTCGATAAAACAGTTAGGAATTAATTAATTTTTGACAAAAATTAAATTTTTTTGTGTATTACTATCTAATATGATAAGCATTCTAATGAAATGCATGATGACTAATGAAATCGTCTAAATGAAATTCATCGTTAAATATTGCCTTATCGTAGACTTAATAATTAAGCTTTGCTTTCACAGAAAACTAATAGTTTAAAAAACATAGTTCTATTTGTCAGTATCTTTTTTAAATATTTTTTTTTATTTTCAAAAATAAATTGCAATTGTTGACAAAAAAATACTATACTTCTTAGTAAAGTAATCATACAGAGAGTTTGAGAACCACCGATTTATATGTATGTGGAAAAAATAATTTAACAAAATTCTGTATGTTACAATTACATAGTATTTCGTTTGTGCTTTCCATGATTTGTTAAGATTTTGCTAGCTTACCACTATTAAAAAATCTTTGAAAGCAGGTATCATAGATAAATATTTTCCAATTTGTACGAGTGTAAATATTTATACAGACACACGAGCATGCCTCCTTTAGAGCACATTATACAAATAGATAGCTACTTCTGAATATGCATGCGGAGATGTACAGTAAGATTGCCCTTTCGAGAAAAACTTTTTGAACATACTTCACAAATAAATGGCTTTTCTCCTGAATGTATCAAAAGATGTTGCCTTAGAAGTTTGCTTGAATAAAATTCTTTGGCGCATATATTACAACTGAATGGCTTTTCCCCTGTGTGGGTGCGAATATGAATGGTTAGATTTGTCCTTTGAGAAAATGCTTTAGAACATACTTCACAAACGAATGGTTTTTCTCCTGTATGAATTCGTTGGTGTTCATTTAGACTTCCCTTAGTGCAAAATCCTTTAGAACACGCTTCACAAGGATAAGGTTTTTCCTCTTGATGAATTCGAAAATGTTCTTTTAGGTAACTCTTTTTAGTAAATCTCTTAGTACATACTCTGCAAATGAATGGTTTTTCACCTGAATGAATGCGTAGGTGATATTTTAGGTCACAATTTCGGACAAATCCTTTAGAGCATATATCACAATTAAATGGCTTTTCCCTAGTATGAGTAAGAAGGTGATTATTTAGTTTTCCTTTTTGGGAAAATGTTTTAGAACATACTCCACAGACAAATTGCTTATCCTTTTTATGAGATTTAAGGTGCTGTATTAGTACGCTTTTTTTAGAAAACTCTTTAGAGCATGCTTCACAATTGAAAATATTTCCTTTTATATGTGAAGACATTTATTTACTTTGTTAAAGCCGGATATTTTAGTTGGAAATTTATGAAGCTCTTTCCAGATTTTGAAAAGTACAAGATTTACAAATAATTTTTATACTGGAATTAGGATGAAGTACTGGTTTTTCAGTTTATCCCATTTATATTTTCTGTTCGATGATAACTTTACACATACATCAAAAGGAATATAATTTCATTATTGGGAACAATGAAAAGATGAGTAAACAACATATACTTAGCGAAAATGATTTTCTACAAAGAGTTTTTCATGGACATGTACAGTGAAGTATTTTGTAGCTTTGGTTCAAATAAAAAACATTATATTCTTCACTGGCAAAGGCATGAGCCTGCTTTGCTCTTAAATCTGAAACATAAAAAAAACATTTTATTACTATTATTTTATTTTAAATTATTTTATATTTTACCTTACTTTTATTTTTTCAAAAAAATTAAATATATTAACTTTCGGAATTATGACATTACGCATCGGTTAGAATATATATGTGCATTCGTTAATTTAAAGATTAAATGCTTGAAGAAATTAAGTGTAGGACCTTTTTTGAGAAACATAATATTTCACTAGTTAATACTAGGTTGAACAAAAGTTCTGGGAAATTTGTGAAAGTTGCGTTGTTATGCGCAAATTAACAACAAAAGAAATAAGGACTATTCTTTAAAGTAGAGACCATCATAGTCCATGACATTATGCCATCGTTCTGCCTGATTCCGGATTTGCTGGAAGTACCATGGCGGCTCCTTGGGATCGAAAAACTCTTGACATGCTTCTTCAACTCCATTAAAGGATTCAAATTGATGACCCTTGAAAAAGGTGTTACATTGATCGAAAAAGGCCATAATCGGTCTGGACTGTACCACTCATAGTCCTATATACGATGCAAATTCTGGTAACTATTACATTAAAAATTTCCCAGAACTTTTTGCTCAACCTAATATTACAATTTTATATAATATGAAAAAGTAATTTTTACTTCACACATAACTTTACAAGATGATTTTGTATTGATAAAACAGTGGCAATTCACATTTTCTTAAATTACATTGATTTTTAAAACTCTTTCCATGGGAATTGCTCCTTTTATGCAGTCTTTGCTAGGTACTGATGGTGAATAAAAATATTCTCCAAGACGAACTACGGGTGCGTCATAAGTTCATAAAAACGTTAAAAAAATCATAATAAAAGAAGTAATGCTTGGAAAAAAATCGGTTTGTGTGAATATGATCAGAGGAATATGGGATTTCTCCCCCCCCCCCCTGGATAAAAAAAATGATTCCAAAAGTAACCGAAAGAGGGCGCTCATACGTCATACTAAGACGTTTCATGCAAATCAGTAAAACACAGACAGACAAAGAAACAAATCAAAATAACATGACACTATGAATTTATTTTAAAGTAAAATATTTTCAACATGACCACCGCCACCAGGTATTAGGCAAGTGAGGCGCGTCAATATGTCTATTACAGCTGGATGTAGCATGTAGTGCCAACGACGGTCAGTTGGATGGCATCTTTCAGTTCTTTTAGTACGAAAGTGGCTGGGAAGCAACCGTACACACGAGAACTTAATTAGTCACAAAGCCGAAAATCTGCCAAAATCAAGTCTGGTGACCATGAAGGATCAAACTTATAACCTCGAGTTATCACTCGAGGCTTCAGTGAAAGGGACCAATAGGGACGTCTTGACTTCACGTACAAAGTGGGGCAGGGCACCATTCAGCATGAAGGTTACGACAGGTAACGCATGTCTTTTTGTGTGCCTGTTTATGTTTGCCTGATTTACATAAAACGTCTCAGTATTAGAGATCCTCCATTAGAGAGAAATTGGACATTGACGAAATGTCCGCCATTTCCGTTACAAAGTAGATGGAACGCCGTACAAGGCAGTGCATTTTCGTCAGCGTATAACACTTTTTATTTTATTGAAATTATGTAAATTTCATGTTATATGCCTTCTGACCGTCTTTCAGAACATAAATACAAGCACTTTTCCATTATAATGAGTAAGAATTCTCAGAAAGTGCATTTGTTTACTCTGCTGAAATGCAGGGTTAGTATTTCGAGTCTGATCGGAGAGCAGACGAAATTTTTGAAAGATGTTGCTATATTATGGAAATTTCATTTAAAATAAACATATTTTAGTTTATGTATAACACAAGAAATGCTATTAATGTAGAGTACTTATTTTTTACTTTTGTCTGTCTAAATGTTCATTAGTATACATCAATTTATCGGTATACTTTTCAAAGCAAATAAATAAATAAAATGTATTAGAGGAAACTCTTGAATTTTATAAGAAATTTAAAATTTTTTCATTTAACAGCAATAAGAAATTTAAAAAACAATTGCTGAAATAATCATAAAAGTGTAGATTTTTGAAATAGATTCCGTTATATCTTCTGTATAGTAATATATTCATTCATAAATTTACATAGTTTTAAAGAAACTGATTGGTTGTATGAAATTAAAAAGTTTCAATCTTCCAGCTTTAATACATTTTATAATACTAAGTGTAGCTAAATATCTAAAAAAAACATTCCGAGAGAAACTGAAAAAAAGATTTACATATATATGCTTAGTAATGTTTATTTATGAACTTAACGGCTCTCTGCTTTAGAGTTAATATATTGTGAATTTATATATATTTTTTCAGAGTCTGCGCTATTTTTTTATGAGGAAAATTGAAACTTCTAAATGCTTATGTGTTTTATGCCCTTAAATTCAGCGGACTTTTAAAAGAAGAAAATAACATTAAAAATTAATAGTTTATTTAAATGGAGTACACTATATACAATTTTATTGTGCATTACGTTCTTCAAATAAATATTTAAAAATGTAAACGAAATTCATCGGCAACAACGAATACCAATTATCGCGAACTGTCAAACTTCGAAAGTCGAAATTATTTACACGTTTTACTTATTCACTACGCAAAGATTTAAATAAAAAACAGTTTTTAAATGTAAAGGAACAGACATAAAAATGAAATTGCTTTTTTATATTACCCGTTTCGAACGTTGTTATTATGATAAAACTGTTTAAAATTGACCGCATACACAACAATTGGTATCGGACAATTTAAAATATGTTACAAAGTAAATAAATATTCCTAAATATTAAAAAATAACTCTAAACAAAAACAACTTAGCTATTATCAGTATAGCACGTCTTGAAGCAATATTTAAAATGTTGTATCTTTCAAAATTCAAATTATCTTCAGAGTGTAATAACGAAGTATACGCAAAGCGTAACTTAAATGGCGGATTTGTCAAATCTGCCGATGCCGCAATGTCCAATCTCTTTCTAATGTAGGATCAATACTCAGTATGACGTGTGAGCGCCCTCTTTCGGGTACTTTTTGAATTATTTTTTATACATGGAAAAAAATCCAATGTCCCTCTGATCATATTCACGAAAACGGAATTTTTTTCCGAGCATTACTTATTTTATTATGAATTTTTTAAGTATGCACGAAATTATGACACACCCTGTATATATTGACAGACAAAAGAGCTTCAACTTTCTAACTTTTAGACAGACTCTATCATATTGGTCAGAAGTGAGACATTACTTGAGTGTGACTTCAAAAGCATCTGTCAGAATTACTTATAGATAAAAATAAACACAGGAAAGGTGGTAAACAGAGGCCTGCGTGGGCTCGAACTTAGCACAAAATTTGAGACCAGACCGCTGCCCGGGTAGCGAGATTTTCTTTTGCAAATGTGATTCTGTCTTAAAAGATTTTACTGTATAGCATTTTTCAAATTTTTAATTCTTTAAACCATAGAACATGGATAAACTATATTGTAGATAACTGATCTATTAACATACAAGTATAGATTTATTAAAAACAAGCAGGCGTCGTCAGGTATGCTGATCGTTTTTTTTTTGAACGAACCTTGAATCAAACGAAATATATTGGTGAATTTCCCCTTGGGTTTTAAAGTAATATACCCTTTCATAAGAATGCAGGGTTCGAGAAAATCACGATTTTTTTTAAATAAAAAAAATCGGATTAGTTTGATTTAAATCGGATTTTTTTTTATTTAAATCAGATATTTTTTACTTAAATTAACTAAGGATATTATTTTAAACTTTGAAGGTGTACACGCCACTTTCAGTAGTTTTATAAATGGTATTAAGAAGCTTGAAAATAGTATTATTGCATATTATTTTAAATATATATTATTAATACAATATACATAAAAGGATTATTATTCACCAGTAAACAAATGCATAACTAAACCCAGACTAAGGATCCAGAAATATAACAAGGAATCCTTTGTTTAATGCAAGATCAAAATAACAATAAAAATATTAACTATACAGCAGGCCATATTATAAATCTACTCTTTTATAATAAAAAGTCCTTATATGCTGACATTTTCAGTGGAAAATTTGGCAAAATATCAAGGTAACCAATTATTTATCTACTTTAAATTGGGAAATGTAATCCTGAAATTTTTAGCTAAAACAGATTTAATGCTTAGGGAAAAAATAATTTTCCTGTTTTACCAAAAACTGTAACAATTTCTGTAAAATGGGGCCATATTGGATCATTTTTCCTACCTGCCATGTTTGTCTTAAATTTTTCAATTTGTCCTGTACAAGTATTGATATCTATTGTACATTTCAGTATGCAAAAGTAAATTTAAGAGCAAAGGACTTTTAATAGTTGATTCAAGTTCTTTGCTTCAAGTGTGCTTAAAACCAGGTTTGTAACTAACACCTGTTGGTCAGCGTTCAACAGAAGGAAATTCTTTGTTATGTATTTACCCTGGCCACAACATTCCATAAACTCCCTTAAGGCTGTACGTCACTCCGTTTCTGATTTCCCCTCGGTAATGTTAAGTCTGCGAGCATTTGATGCCTTCATGTATTTAAAATATCTCCTCGGGATATTATTTTTTTCTTAAAGGATGTCTCTTTTTTCTTAATTCTCAAAATATTTCTTAAATCTATGCTAAATTTTATATGAAGTGTTAAAATTGTACTCTCAGTTTGGCTGCTTTTAACTCATAAAATATTATATAAAGCATAAATTTTAGAAGTATTTTGACAACTAAAGAAAAAAAGAGACATTTTTTTAAGAAGAGCACACCGGAGACAGAATGACTAGCAGCCTTAACTATCCAGTGAGCATCTAAAAAAAAAGCAAGCAGAAGATTGCTGTTGAAAATGAAAGAACATTTAGACCGGGAGTCGGCAGCGCAAACAATCACCTCATCGAGTTCACACATGAAATTCTAGGATTAGTTAAATCTTGATATGCACATTAAAATGCAATCAGTCTGCCAAGTCCTATCTTGGTGGAAAACCTGATTTTAGCGTGTGACTCGTAGGTTTACCATTGTGTTTTCCTGGACCAAAAGGTATGAAAACATGGCGGACTGGGAGCAGGAAAACAAAAGGGTCAACCTACGAGTCAGCCGCTAAAATCAGGTTTTCAGGTGTTTTGCACCAAGATATGATTTGGCAGACCGATTGCGTTTTTATATGCGAATCAAGATTTAATTAATCCTAGAATTTCTTCCGTAAACACGTTGAGGTAATTGTCTGTGCTGCCGGTTCCCGGTCTAATAATCCTTATAGAGTGTATTTTGAACATATATATTTATTTTTTGTTTGTTTTAATTAAATAATGTGTACTCTTTTCAAGGTTATTTTGATTTAGAGTGTAGTTAAACATTATTAGTGAAAAAAAGTAATTTTGTGATTTTAATCAATATTTAAAAAAAAAAAAAATCAAGTGATTAAAATCAAGCTGATTTAAATCAGCGTATCCTGCCAGAATGGCTATTCGCATTGCTGAAAACAATGTAAACGCAATTGCACTATCATATTTTCTAATATGTCTGACAAAATTTGGGCTGTTAAGGACCAACTCTTTTAGTTCATCATTTATCGTATGATTTGGTAAAGAACGATATACTATATACACTAAAATCATTCCTGATAAATCTTCTAACTAACTATGCAAGTAGCATTCAAATCCACCCTACTGAACTTTTTAAAATGACAAATCTTCCATAATAGGGTTCACACAATTACAGAACTTTCCCCTATAATTTAAAACTAAGCAACCTACAAAGATACATTATACACTAAACTTACTCTGAAAAGTTATCTAAATAACAACACAAGTCCCACCAAAATGCACTTGGTAGAAATGGAGTTATAAGCAGCAGAACAAAATTTCCTATTTTCATTGTCTATCAATAGTAGATTATCTGTACCGATGTTATAAATTACAGCTTACATGCTGCAATCTAAAAGTTCGACACTTTTCCCTTATACCAGCAACATTGTCTCCAAACATAACAAACAGTAAACGCCTCACGAAAAATTTATAAATATAACATTTTTGGTGTAAAGTAACCATTTAGAAAATATAAATTTGAAAATTACAGAATCTCAAGAACTATTTTATTAAATAAATGCACGTATATACTGAAAATAAAAGAAGAAATAGATATTATATAGTAAAATATTTTTTTCAAAATCCCCATTTAAACTGCAGATATGAAATTGTCTTTTTTAGTACTGCAATAAACATTTCCATTTTTAAATCAGCGGAAACATAAGTTATAATTTAAAAAAAAATATGCAATCAAATAATAATAATAATATTCATGTTAAATATGTAGCGAATCACAGTGTTTATTGCATTTTGTAAAAAAATTTTGGCTCAGCCATACCGGAATTGGCGCGATGTTTTTTATGCTATTTTGGAGAGAAAACCGCGTTTTCAGGTATCTGTTAATCATAGCTTGCAAAAACAGCATGTTAATTTTATTTATTTTAAAAGTTTATTTTATTTAAAAACAAAACAAAAAAAAACAATTTTATTATAAAACACACATAATATTTATTAAAAATACACACAAATTATTTTACTATAAAACACACAATGTTTAATTTAATGTAAAACACATGCAATCTTTTCCACCAGGTTACCATACAAAGCAAAATCTTACCAAAATCAAGGGATTGCTCCTGGCACAAAATTGGCGTTTTGGTGTCAAATAGAGACCCCGGCGTGTTTGAGACATCTGTGCCAAGAATTCTTTGCACATTCAGGGTTGAAATAAATGGCACAATTAGCATACATTTTGGCATCGTCTCGGTATAACAGAAAAGTATGAAAAGGTGTACAAAATTTTTTGTTTCAAATTATACCAACTGTCACCTTAATGATTTGCATATGGTACAAACAACACCTACTTTCTGATTTTACGATCAGTGGTTACAGGTAGATGTTAATAGGCTGTCAATGTCGCAGTATTTTAGTTTGACCTACAAAATATTTTCATAATATTCAATATCAGCAATATTTCTGATATTATTAACAGTCTTCGGAGTGGTTTTTTTGGTCACCTATACTGTTTAAAAATTATTTTCATGATAAGCTGCTACAACTATTGCATGGAAAAGTGGTACTTTTATGTTAGAAGGATGCATCTGTTGAATTGCCAAATATTGTTCCCATTTGTGTTAAAGTATTAGTTGACGCAAAACCATACTCATTTTTACAAATACTCTATTTAATGTTAAAATATTACAACATCTTCTGATCCTAGTAGATATAATAAACGAGTTACATGTGAGCATGCGGTTTAAACTAAGACTAAAAAGTTAGTACTACTCATACGAGCATCTCGTTCGAAGTGTCTCAACAGAACTGAGTGAAGTGGAGAAGTTCTTCATAAGTAAAGGCGGTTACCATCAACATATTACGAGAGATAAAGAGGGGATTCAGAAGTTCCTACTTTGATAAAGAGCGTGAGAAAAAGAGATTAAGACTGTCTTCAAATCCAAAAGGGCAAATTTATAACATAAGTTTTAATTTATTTTCGTTCAGAAATGCAAGAAACTAGCAGGTGTTGTTGTTCAGAAACTATGGCATCGAACAGTTTTTCCGTTTTTTCACAAACATGATATATCTTTCAGAAAATAGAGTCAAAGTGGGCGTTTTGAACTGAACTTCCATGTGAAAGAAGATTAACTTTTCAAGAAAAGGTGAAAAACATCTTTCTCACATGATCAAAATCACTTATAATGTAATAGCTAATTTATTTATCAAAAAATGGAAAACACAATTCGATTCCAAATTGTTTTCATACTCAAGCCTTCCAATTTTATATCTTTTCATTAAAAAATGAATTTGTAAATCTGTCAAAACGTTTTGAGCTTGTTGAGTAGAGCAGTTGAAAACAGTCTTAAGAAAAGAAACTTGTTTTGGGTGGAATGCGCGTGTTGAGCCAAGGTCAAAGTTGATAAATACTGCATGTTGTTTTTAGAGTGATGGGGAGAGGGAGGGGTGGTAAACTTTTTGGACAAAAGGAAGTTTCTTAAAATGCCTTATGAAAAAGGGGTTCTATTTAGGTAGTTACAGGATTTTTCATCTTTCAGTTTAGTTCATATAAAAATTGTGAAATTTTCAGCTCGCGAAATCACCGATATCTTTATTTTTGCGAAAATTATTGCATAATTGGATTTGAACCCAGCACCTCGCGTTTGGTATTTTAAGCTATCTCAAAGCTGGTATACCAGCTTCGAGAGCAGAACCTCTCAGCCACTGGTGGGGGCAGAGCTTTAAAAGACTACATTATTTATAGTTATTTTAAAATAGCAAATAGTAAATTGTAAACTTTGTATGCAGTAGGAAAAGGAAAGGAGGGCAGAAAGAGAATATAAAATTCTGGAATTGGAAACTAAGGCAACTATTTGAATATATTGCCACGGCAAAGTGTAAGGGACGCTAATGGAGAAGAAGCAAAGAAAAACAAATGGAGGAGTGCAATTCTATTAGATTATCATTTATCATTATTATAGAGTTCCAAATAAATGTAAATATTTGAATATTAAAAAGCTGCAAAATTTTTAAAACTTTGTGTACTTTATACAGGGAAGGGAAAAATGTCATTTGAAGATTTTTAACTTTATGAGTTTGGGAGTGGATCTAAAATGCAAAAATTTTATAGAGGGTAAGAAGTTTATTAGGTGATTAATTATTTATCATTATTAAAGATATATAATTATGACAGAAAAATATAAAAAAGTTCTAAAGACTTTAAATTTTGTGTGTTAGGAAAAAGGGGGCTAAGTAGGATGTAGCAATTTCAAATGGGAGAAGGATTTTGATGGTTATTTATTTATTGTTACAAGAAAGTAACAAATAAGGCAGAAAAAAGAACTTAAAAAAATTGTCAGCTGGCAAGAGAGGTGGAAGACACAAAGGGGATAAGCAGTGTTTTAGGGAGAATTTAATTAGTGACTGATTAGGTATTTACCTTAATAAAGATTTTCAAACAGGGGAAAAAAATTAAAGACATTTAAGTACTTTAAAATTCGTGTTAGAGAGGGGTGGGGAAAATGTAAATTTTGGTGGAAAAAATGACAAATTATGTGATTGATCATTTTTTGTTACAATACAGTAACAGATAGAGCAGAAAAAGTAAACAAAAAAAAGAAAAAATGGTGCTTAAAGGTTTTAAATTTTGTGTGTTGAGGGAGAAGAATGGGAAAAGCTTTTTGGGAAGGAGGTTGTATATTAGATGGTATTTTATTTATTTATCTTACAAATAGAAAGATTTGCAAATAAAATGTAAACTAATGACATCCGAAAAACCACCACATCCTTAATTTTTGCACACTAGTGTAGTAACGAATACATCAGAAAACCTTTGAGAAAAATTAAAGATTTTAAACTTTGGTTATTTTGGGAGGCATAAAAAAGGCAGAAGGGAATTTTGAAAGAGGGGAAATTTAAATAATAATAATAATAAAAAATACCAGAAATTGACCGAAACATAAGAGTTTCACTCTTAATTAAGAAATAATAGGAGAATACAATTAAGGACTTTTTGCAGATTTTCCATAAAAATAAGAACTTTCAAGGATCATATGGATCCTGTATTATAAGTCTAATTTATGTAAAGATATAACATATTGTTTCTACATTTTACACAATTTTAATTATTTCATTAACATTTAACAATCTGGTGACATATATAAATAAAGGTTGCCAAAAAGTACTTTTGAAAATTTTGATTCTTTCACCCATTTCAACTTTGTACTTTTACTATTCCACCAAAGTCTAAAGAAATGACAAAAAAATAAAGTAATTGTCCAAAAAAGTAAATAAATAGAATAAAAAATAATTTAATAGTACTAAGATTGAAATTTTTATGTCAAAATATAGTTTTTGATAATTTTAATTTTTTCCCCCAATTCAAATTTGCATTTTTTCTATTCTGTCAAAGTTTAAAGAAATAACTAAATAAATAATAACTGTCAAAGCGAAAAAGAATTTAATTGCACTAAGATTGAAATTTTGATGTCAAAATACAGTTTTTGACATGACAAGGTTATAAATTCAGTAAACTCCCGACTATCCGGTCTAATGTGGCAGAAGGATATGCCGGATAATGAAAAAGACAGATAGGCCGGAGTTCTACAAATGTTTACTCCTTTCCTGCTCTCCCTCCGCAATGATATTGGAAATACACATATTAAGATAAATTGCATGCATACAGTACGTATAGTTTCAGAATAAGCCAAACATTAACATAAAACTTAAGCCTAATACGTAAAAAATGAGTAAATCTTACTTTACCGTTTATTAATAAATGATTGCACAAACATGAAATGTTATGTATAAAAGAGTCAAATCTTACAGTATTTAGTTTTTGAAAAAGCGTTTAGTTTTTTTTTTTTGCTTCTCCCTGTTAGCCCTCTTCTGCGAAACAATGTCCCTCCATTTACGCAAGCAGATAATATCAGCTGGCGTCGCTTCGTCCTGCTGACTAATGTACTGTAGTGCTGCCTCAATCATTTTGAGCCCTTCCGATTGTGGTATGAGATTTTTCCTGCATTCCTCCTCCTGCTTTTCTTCTGTTATTCTCATTCTATCCCCATTTCTACAATATCATTGTGAGTTAATTCATTAACATCATCGTTTGCCATTCATTCTGTAATGTCCTCTGCATTGACATCGTTAAAGCCCGGTATATTTTTCAGCAACGAAAAAAGCTTATCATTCTCATCTTCCGCTTCAGTTTCCAACACAAGTTTATGACTTTATGTCCACCTTTATAGTCCAAAAGAATGTTCCAAGACCTTACTACTATGTTTCGAATTCTCTGCTATTGCATTTTGTATTCCCTTCTTGCTTCTTCTGTCATGAGTCAGCACTTTCCCATGGAAGTGAACCTGGCCTCTTGCTACCGCACTTGACCACCACAACTGCTAGTAGAACTTTCAACTTTTACTAGGCTGGATAGTCGCGAGCCGGATAATCGGAGTTTACTGTAATAGTTGAAAGCATCAAAAATTGCTACTATCTCAAACTGCTACTAAACTTCATAAAAAAATACAAAAATTGTAAAACTAGCAATTGTTACATATTACATTTGCTAAATATTTTGCCTATTTAAAAAAATCATTTACAAAATTCCCTTATAGTTTCAGATATTACTATTACAATATATAGAGAACTATGTGGTATAAATGTAACAGTATTGGATATAAAAATCTATCAGCAAGACACAAGTAAGCAGTAATGTTATATCTTTTTACCATAATTACTGCAAGAACAGTACATTGAAAATCACAGAATTCGTTTATGCATAATTAAGTACAAGTACTTAAAAAAAAAAAATCAAATTTGAGTATAGACTAAATTATTTGAGAAAATTAGTGAAATAGCAATTTTTTTAAAGTACTTTGTAAGCATTGCTTTTCAAAACAAGTAGCTGTAATTAAGTACATAAATAATGTATCTTCCCCAATAATGATAATTTATAAATAATCCCTATAAAACAAATAAGACAATATGACATATTTGTCCACATATCGAAGTTTTCAAAATAATTAATATAGTAGTTAGATTAAATAACAGAAAACATAACTTACTAGGAACTACTTACTACTTCCTAAACCTTACATATAACAAAATGGCGTAATGACGCTGCGAAACACTTCGATTAAGGTTAACAGTTCGATTAACTCTGACACTTGGTGCCATCTCTCGATGTATACAGAACTTTGTCAACATGTATTTTAATTTCATAATTATTAAAATTAGTACTTTTAAATAGACTGGGAGAAAATGAAATCAGGTTGAATCATATATTTATACAAGTTGCCAAATGAAAGAAGCTGAAGAATTTTAAGAAAAATGTTCTTTATCTTTAAATTTCATTTTAGTGTCTTTCGTCTCGTCTTTTGACTTCCTCTAAATTTCATAATAAAATTAAAATCATTAAAACAAAACATAATATCCACGTAAACAAATTACGTATTTCTATTAATTACATATAAATATTGTAATTATAATTTATCTTATATTGTAATATATTAAAAAGAAATCTTTAAAATTATATATTATAATATTATTTATATTTATCATGATACTATAAAATTTTCCCAAATATTTTTTTTATTATTATTATGACCAATTTAAGTATTCATTGCAATTTTTGTTAAACAGCATAAGAACATCATTAATAAAGAGGAAATTTAAATCCCTTTTGATTAGTTAAATACTGGCACAATACCTGGATCTCATACAAATAAATAAATCATAACTCATACGAATAAATAAATAAATAAATAAAAAATAAAATAAAATATTATTTCATTAAGGTTTTTATTTAAAATTGGTATTTTTAAGCAATTTTCTAGTACTTGCAAAGAAAAGATCCTGGTGCAACCAAGATATTTAGCTGGAAGGATTTTTGAAAAATTATTACTTTTAAAGTGAATAATTTTGTTGTTTTAAAAATTTATAATGTAAATTTTAATAAAACATGATTTATAAAATATTTTTGAATAATCCTATATTTACTAAATTTTATTAATATTGCAAATTAATTTTTATGATTAATTTGAAATCAAAATAATCATTATCTTTGTTTTTCTGATTTATCTAATTTGGAATCAGAACTTTTCAGAAAATTGTGTATGCTAACCTTCAGAAAAGCATTCATGCTTACATCATCATGCATCATCATCAGACTCCCTTAAATCCACACAGCATGGGAACAGAGAATGTGAAGATTTAAAATTTTGCAGATTTCTGGTCATTGCTTTCTTTATATTTTTTAAATAGTAATTTGAATGTAATAATGCAATTAAAATTATAATGAATGCTTGCAGTATAGTAAAATATTAAAATAATTAAGTAAAGTGATAAAGTAAAATGATAAAGAAAGATAATTTTAAAAATGATTAAATTATGAAAAGTAAAGATCAAGTAAATAATAATGTATAATAAAATATGAATAATAAAGATAAGATACATTTTCTCGAACTATTCAATGAAACTTTCCTTATAAAAGTCTCTACTACTATTAATGTCCGTAAACGTCTGTCTGTATGTATGTGTGTAACATTCGCCCTTGTGACCGGAACTCCTTCGCTCCCGGGCCACGCAGAGCGTCTTATGATATGTCGATTCGCACCACCGTTTTCTCGGACACCCGGTGTTTACGGTTTCGAGAAAATCCCGCCGTAATTACGGACGCAATTAGCTAATTAACGACTCATTGTCGAAGGAAAAACCTTTCAAAATTGAAATCGATGGAAAATCCTTTCAAAATTGAATCTGAGACTCGACATCATTAAATTTCCCACGTACCCCCTCAACATACACCTTAAAATAAAGGTAAATTAAATTCCGAACTGAATAACATATAAGCTTAGACATACGAGGCACGACCATAAAGTTACGACCGTTTTTATTGAACTTTTTAATTTAAGTTAATACCCCCCACATAATACACCTTAAATTAAAGGTATTAAAATTTCCGAGCTGAAAATCATGTTAACTAAGCTTTACGAGGTCTTTCTAGAAAGTTATGGCCAAAAAAAGCAAATTTTTGCAAACATTTTTTTTCAAAAGACAATAACTCGGTGATTTTTGCTCCTATAAGTAGGAAGTTCCGCCTCAGAGAGAGTTCTCATCAAACTGTTGGGCATCACGAGCCCAGTTTTTCCCCATCTTTCTCTTCCCCCCTCCCCCTCTCAGCGTGCCCATAACGGGTTAACTTTTGCGACTTCTTCTGGTTTTGACTTAACTCCGCGGTGTTTCATGTCAAACTGTTGGGCATCACGAGCCCAGTTTGTCCCCCCTCTTGCTACTATGTTTATGCATCTCCGGTGTCCATCCCCCCAATTCCCCCCCCCCCACTTTTCTGTATTTATCTGTTACCCGCCATGTGATATATCATAGGAAAGGTCTGTGAAGGCTGATTCAAGTTATGCATCTTCGGTTCTCCTCCTCCCCCTTTTCACCCCCCTAGGGGAGCATTTTTCTAAATTTCTTAAAATATTGGTTAGGACCGCCACCCTCCCGACCCATGTATCTACGGAAAGTTCTTTTTATTAAGTGTTATGAACTATCTCAAAGTTTCAAACAGATCGCATTGTTAGATTTCCTAATTTTAGCTATATCGTGTTATGTTAGTTCCATATTCCACCACCAGGGAGCGCACTCTAATCTTAACGAAAGCGTATCTGAACGAAACTCCTTCACACAACCTTTCCATAGATACAGGGATCAGGAGGGTGGCGGTCTTAACCAATAATTTAACATAATTGCTGAAATTACTACGAAAAATATATTAAAGGGGCCCTACCCGGGCCCCTAATACAGTTAGAGGAAATTGGAAGACGGCAAAATAATCGCGGGGAAAAGTTTGCTTGGGTGCTTTGGAGCTACTTTTGGCGCGAGATCTAAGCTCTCCGACCAATAGGAGCCGAGATATTTAAGGAAATATGAAAAAATATAGGATTTCTTTGCATTATCTCTTCTCTACTACTATTAATGTCCGTAAACGTCTGTCTGTATGTATGTGTGTAACATTCGCCCTTGTGACCGGAACTCCTTCGCTCCCGGGCCACGCAGAGCGTCTTATGATATGTCGATTCGCACCGCCGTTTTCTCGGACACCCGGTGTTTACGGTTTCGAGAAAATCCCGCCGTAATTACGGACGCAATTAGCTAATTAACGACTCATTGTCGAAGGAAAAACCTTTCAAAATTGAAATCGATGGAAAATCCTTTCAAAATTGAATCTGAGACTCGACATCATTAAATTTCCCACGTACCCCCTCAACATACACCTTAAAATAAAGGTAAATTAAATTCCGAACTGAATAACATATAAGCTTAGACATACGAGGCACGACCATAAAGTTACGACCGTTTTTATTGAACTTTTTAATTTAAGTTAATACCCCCCACACAATACACCTTAAATTAAAGGTATTAAAATTTCCGAGCTGAAAATCATGTTAACTAAGCTTTACGAGGTCTTTCTAGAAAGTTATGGCCAAAAAAAGCAAATTTTTGCAAACATTTTTTTTCAAAAGACAATAACTCGGTGATTTTTGCTCCTATAAGTAGGAAGTTCCGCCTCAGAGAGAGTTCTCATCAAACTGTTGGGCATCACGAGCCAAGTTTTTCCCCATCTTTCTCTTCCCCCCTCCCCCTCTCAGCGTGCCCATAACGGGTTAACTTTTGCGACTTCTTCTGGTTTTGACTTAACTCCGCGGTGTTTCATATCAAACTGTTGGACATCACGAGCCCAGTTTGTCCCCCCTCTTGCTACTATGTTTATGCATCTCCGGTGTCCATCCCCCCAATTCCCCCCCCCCACTTTTCTGTATTTATCTGTTACCCGCCATGTGATATATCATAGGAAAGGTCTGTGAAGGCTGATTCAAGTTATGCATCTTCGGTTCTCCTCCTCCCCCTTTTCACCCCCCTAGGGGAGCATTTTTCTAAATTTCTTAAAATATTGGTTAGGACCGCCACCCTCCCGACCCATGTATCTACGGAAAGTTCTTTTTATTAAGTGTTATGAACTATCTCAAAGTTTCAAACAGATCGCATTGTTAGATTTCCTAATTTTAGCTATATCGTGTTATGTTAGTTCCATATTCCACCACCAGGGAGCGCACTCTAATCTTAACGAAAGCGTATCTGAACGAAACTCCTTCACACAACCTTTCCATAGATACAGGGATCAGGAGGATGGCGGTCTTAACCAATAATTTAACATAATTGCTGAAATTACTACGAAAAATATATTAAAGGGGCCCTACCCGGGCCCCTAATACAGTTAGAGGAAATTGGAAGACGGCAAAATAATCGCGGGGAAAAGTTTGCTTGGGTGCTTTGGAGCTACTTTTGGCGCGAGATCTAAGCTCTCCGACCAATAGGAGCCGAGATATTTAAGGAAATATGAAAAAATATAGGATTTCTTTGCATTATCTCTTCTCTACTACTATTAATGTCCGTAAACGTCTGTCTGTATGTATGTGTGTAACATTCGCCCTTGTGACCGGAACTCCTTCGCTCCCGGGCCACGCAGAGCGTCTTATGATATGTCGATTCGCACCGCCGTTTTCTCGGACACCCGGTGTTTACGGTTTCGAGAAAATCCTGCCGTAATTACGGACGCAATTAGCTAATTAACGACTCATTGTCGAAGGAAAAACCTTTCAAAATTGAAATCGATGGAAAATCCTTTCAAAATTGAATCTGAGACTCGACATCATTAAATTTCCCACGTACCCCCTCAACATACACCTTAAAATAAAGGTAAATTAAATTCCGAACTGAATAACATATAAGCTTAGACATACGAGGCACGACCATAAAGTTACGACCGTTTTTATTGAACTTTTTAATTTAAGTTAATACCCCCCACATAATACACCTTAAATTAAAGGTATTAAAATTTCCGAACTGAAAATCCTGTTAACTAAGCTTTACGAGGTCTTTCTAGAAAGTTATGGCCAAAAAAAGCAAATTTTTGCAAACATTTTTTTTCAAAAGACAATAACTCGGTGATTTTTGCTCCTATAAGTAGGAAGTTCCGCCTCAGAGAGAGTTCTCATCAAACTGTTGGGCATCACGAGCCCAGTTTTTCCCCATCTTTCTCTTCTCCCCTCTTGCTACTATGTTTATGCATCTCCGGTGTCCATCCCCCCCAATTCCCCCCTTAAAGAGTTTGCAGTGCGTGCGTAGCACGCATGCTATACTGTGCCTTAGGCAGCGGAGACCCGGTTCGACTTTCGTTCGAGCGCGAAGGGCTTTTTAAAAAGAGTTTGCAGTGCGTGCGCAGCACGGCTGCTACCCAGGTAGCACAGCAATATTGGCCAATATCGGGAACAGCGATTTCGCAATATCGGCCAATATCGGTATACCGATATTGGCCGATATTGCATGGCAAACTTTTTTTCCAATATTGGCCTATATTGGCACCCAATACCGACCGATATCGGGACCCAATACCGGCCGATATCGGCGAACGCCGGACCGGCCGATATCGGGACCCAATACCGGCCGATATCGGGACCCAATACCGACCGATATCGGCGGACGCCGGACCGGCCAATATCGGTGAGCACCGGACCGGCCGATATTGGTTAAAACTGGATTCGACACTATAAAATAGCAAAGCTTTCTTTTTCAATATAGAGAGATATTGATTACCTGTCTTGACATTGTCCTGTATTGGTAATAAATATCTCTTTATATTAGTGAAAAAAAGTTTGCCATTTTATATTGATGAATCCAGGTTTGAAAACATATGCATATAAATATATATTTTTTAACTATTTCATTTTTTTTTTTTTTTTTTGCTATGATAGAAATATATATTTATATATTGTTTATATGGAAAATCATAGCTAAGTTCACTGCCATGATAATGTAAAAAATATTTAAAAGGGAAATTTTTCATGATTATGTTGAAAGTGATTGCTCTGAAATAACCCAAAAATTTTGGGGATTTTTTTTTTCTTTTATTAAAAGGTAGCTTTTTACGAAAATTCAAATACCATTAATAAAATAATTTATTCAAATATTTTATACATTCTGATGTTTTTTTTAATTTTTTCTTTTCATGTTCAGTATTGTACGTAAAAATATTGTGTAAAATTAATAATTATACTTCTCTCATTATAAGTGTCATATGCAAAATTATATCTATAATACCAATTTATGGAAATGGTAAAGTTGAAAAGTGTTATATTGTATTATTTGAATAAAATAACTTTTATTACCATATAAGCAATTTTGATAATTTTTTTCCATATAATCAATAAAAATATTCAACATATTAAAATAAAAAAAACATTTAACTGAAATGATTTATTCTTTTCTGCCTTTACCATAAATATAGATGTTCAAATTTGTTTAACTGTATTGATGTATAAACTTTGCAAGGGAAAAAAAAAAAAAACTAGTAAAAGTTAGTCAAAAACTATGTTAAGGGGACACAGTACCCTTTATACTTTTTCCATTTTGAATAATACCATAATATCTGTAGTGACATTATATTTAATACTATAAAGCAAATTAAATTTCATATAATTAAAAAAAAAAAGAAAAATCTTGCTTATTTCTATTTAACTAAAATTTAAATTAAAAAAAATTTTTTTTTAATCCCAACTGATTTTTTAAATATCAATATTTTTCGTTTCAAATATTTTTCCCCACATTCCTTAGATTATACTACATAAATCTGTGCCATGGATTTTTAGATGTATGGGATATTACATTTAATATAAATCATTTTCTCTTTTGTATAATAAAAAATCAAGGAAATTCAACAAACTCATCATTGAAATTACAGAAATTTCTGAAGCAAAAAATATTCATATTTAAAAAAGTAGTAGAGATTTTTAAAAAGTTAAAAATTATTCAAAAAATTTTAATTTTAATTAAATAGGCATTTCTGTAAGATTAAATATATATATATATATATATATAATATATATATATACATATATTTCCATTATAGTATTAAACATAATGCCACCACAGATATTACAATACTATTGAAAACTAAAAAATAGTTTAAAAGGTACTGTGTCCTCTTAAGTTACATATGCAAAATTCTACCTTTGTTGTTTTTTCAAACTTAACCAGGGATGTAGTGGAGGGTATACGGGGGTATACGTCGTATGCCCTCTGGATTTTTTTAAAGAACACCGTATACCTCCTGTTTCTCAAGAAAGCTATAGTATATATGCACGAGGGAATACTCTCTGCCTTGAGCGTATACCCTCTGCTTAGAGCGTATACCCACTGTTTTTTTACGACTACACCACTGAAAATAACTTTTATTTATTATTCCAACCGAATTAACTCAGAAGAAAATTTATATTTTATCTGTATGGCCATCATCCTGAATCAGAGACTTACTGATTCTATAGTGTTGGAAGATGAATACTCTCTTTCTTATGTTCACTCTACATTCTGGTGGTTTCTCTTTTTTTTTCTTACCAATGTTCAACGTTCTACATTGAAACATTAACTTTTTGAAAAACTCATAAGTAAATGCTACTTTCCTCATTAAAAATTCATATGTAAAATTATGTCCGTAATACCAATTTGTGGTTATAGTGAGGTTGAAAAATTGAATATTTAAAAAAATCAATTTATCATAAGCAGATTTCCATATTTTATTTTCACATAATCAATAAACACGCAACCATTATAAAAAAAAAAATAATAAAAATAACGTAGCTGAAATGATTTTTTTTTTTTTTTTATGTCTTTACAATAAACGTTAACATAGTATTTATATGCAGTAGAAGATCTTTATAATGCAAACCAAAACAGGCAACATTTTGCGTTATATAGGTCATTTCACACAACATTAAAACTTACCTTGTAAATATGGCAATATACAAAACGATCATAGCAGATATTTATATTGCCTTCCTTAGGACCAAAAGTTGTGTAGGTTAAAAAATTTTTGCATAATATTGATTATTTCACATATTGTTAAATCGCCTATAAAAATTATCGAAACATGCTGGGACAAAATCAACACATTGCTTAATCCCAAAATTTTTACATTTAATAACAGCAATATTTTCATTTAAAAAAAAATCTGAATTAAGGAGATAAAGAAGAAATAATGTTTGAAATTTAATCCTCTAAAAGGTGCAATATTTTTGCAATACGGATTACATGTGCTTCTTAAGTTCAAAATTCATTGCTTACATCTCAAAAGCTGTGCATTATATAGGATTATAAAGACCTTCTACTGTATAAATGAAATGTTACCCCCTCTCTCCACCACACCTGAAAAAAAAAAATTGGTACTTTTTGGTTAGCCGGGCGCCAGTGTTATATTTACATACACATATCTGTACATATATGTGTGTGCGTGTGTACATATATATGTATGTAAATATAACACTGGTGCCCGGCTAACCGAAAAATGCAAGCAAAATTTGGTTGAAAAAAGTAATCCACCTGTTGTTTTTTTTATTTATTTAACCAACTTTATTTTAGTTACTCCTACATTAAAAATTAGTAAAACATTAATTTATATTTTATCTTTATACTCCCTTCATTCTGAATGAGAGTCTGACTATACTACTGGGGGATAAACACTTCGATGGGATTTTTTTATTAAATAAACACAACTGCCAGCAAATACTGAGGCAAATATTTATATTATAAGTTTTAATGGCAGTGTAAAATTGAAAGTGCAACTGAAATGACCATTTAAAAAAATATGTTACAAACAATGTCAAACTAAGCGAGAAAATCTATTCTGGAACTAAAATTTTTAATAGTAAGTTTATTATTTCTATTTGTAATGTATTCATATGAAGTAAAAATAAAATCTTTCTATTTTTAATGTACATACGTACATTCAAAAAATTTATATTATTTTATATTTTCAAAGAAAATTTAGCAGCAAAAAAGCTCTTATCTCTCTATTCTAAAAAAAAGTAACTCCCGCTGTCACCGCCGCCGCCGGTTTTGAATTTTTTGTGACCGGAGGTCTTTCTTCGTTAATATTAAGAAAAATAATGAATACAAAAATATGAAAATTGGTAGTATTATACAGAAATGTTTGATAAACACGCTGGTGTAGACAGTTTTCAAATCGAAGAATTATTTTAAGAGATATTTAATGCTAAAGTTGGACAAAATCGTTCCATTAAAAAAGTTTTATAGGAGCAAAAACTATACATCGGAATTTAATACTTTTTAGATCATTTTATACGTTATAATTTCCCGGTGTGCAGAAATAATTTATTTTTTTAATTTGACTCATTTTTCGAGGTTTCATTTCTATTTTAAATTCAAATTTTCAGCATTTCGAGAGATATTTTTTTACTTATTTTAGAATATTGTACTAATTTAACCTGTTGCCAAACTGTATAAACAACGGAAACAATAATGTTTGCTTCAAATTAAAAATTTATTTACGCGTGACTATTATAAACAGAAAAGAAAAACTTTCAAATTAGAATTAAATAATTACGTATAAAAAGCAGGAACTTATTGAAAATTACTTCATCTATAATTACACGTGAATTTTAACAGAGAAAGGATATTGTAAAGTAATAAATTCATTAACATGCGTTAGAAGTCTTAAATAGGAGAAATTACATCACATTTACGTCACATTACACTTTTTACGTAAAATGAACAAAAAATAATATTGCAAAATAGTAGTTTAAATTTAAAAATAGCGCGAGACATTTACTTGATATTTTGAGATGAACTTTTCAACTATTTTTTTTTTTTTTTTTTTTTGACAGCGCAAATAATATTTCATTTCTAATAAAAGCATTTTCACGTGAATATTAAAAAGGGAAAGAAAAGTTTGGTGAAAACTATGTCAGATTAAAAACGATATATTTAAAATGTTTTATTTAAAAGGACTTTCTTTTCGCTTTGTTAAAAAATACCGGGAGACAAAGACTCTGTTTACTTAATTCATTTTATATTAGATGATTTTGAAATGCCATTGTATCTTTTAACAGCAGCTGATTTTTCCGTAAAATTCCCCAATCAAAGAGAAATGAATAGAAACCCGTTTATAGGGCGATCGCCTTTGTTTTTTTAATTATAATTCAATCTTCCAAAAAAATTCAAATTAGCCGATCAAATTAGCGTGCTTTTAGAGACTGCAGTGTCTGAACGGGGGGTTGGCGAGCGTAGCTCGTAGGGGGCCGAGCCCCCTAGTTTGTAAAAAGAAAAAAAAAATCAATTTTTACAGAAAAATGTTTTTTTTTTTCCCCCAACACTTGAATCTTTCTAAAAATTATACATCCCTACAAAAAGTAGACTAACATGACATTAAGACTATATAAATTCCATTTCAGAATTTACAATACCTACTTAAGTTTATGTAAGCAGAAAGAAATTGTGACTGATAGAAGGTAGAAATTTTTTAAAATATATTTCAGGTCATTTCCCCAGCCCTCAAAAAAATTAATAGATAAAAAATACTTTGAAAATATCAGAAATTATACAAAGGACAAAATAGCTAATTTTCTTTACATGTTTTCTCTTTTGAGTCAGGGAGGGAGCGGGGGTGAAGATATAAAATACATTTTAGAAATTCAAATTGATAGATTCTCTCAATTGCACATAAGTAAGGCATTAGAAATAATTAGAAATCTAAAAACTTAGCATTTAAATATCATCATAATTTATATTTCGTTAAAAATTCTAATTTTAGATAGATTTTATATGAGTCAATTTTTATCAACTGTTTTTCTCTAAGATAAAATTTACAAAGTGATTTTAAAAGTTTGTAAACTTATTTTATAAATTGCATTTTATTGAAATATCTTAAACATTGGATACTAGTTTTGAAAATGATAATACAAAAATTAGAAGTCAATTCTTAGAATTTAAATAAAAACTTACCATGTATAACAAATAAAATTTATTAATCACAAAAAAGAATTAAATGTTTTTTTTATTTACAAACTATTATTAATCATATTTATTATTTAACAAACAATTTTTCGACAAATCATCTATTTCTTGTTAGTCATCTTCTTCTCATTTGAAAAGTGTTTCTATCCCTGTCGTCAAATTCTGCCAGCACTTTTCCAATGCAGCTAGAGATAGCAGTGGTTTTTGTTCCTTCAAACTTCATTTCCACACTAGCTAGAAAAGTACAATGAGCCAAAATCACAATCAGATAAAGTACATTTTTGCTATAACAATTTATAATTTGCTATAGCTTTTTTTTAAATTTCATAAACAAATTTTAAATGGGAGATTTGAATTTATTCACCAAAATTTCAGCTTGAAAATGAAATATTTTTAATTTATTATATTAATACAGTAGATTCCCTCAAATCCGCACAGCTTGGGACCAGAGGTTGTGCGGATTTTTGGTCATTGCTTTCTTTGTTTATATTTTTTAAACAGTAATTTGAATGTAATAATGCAATCGAAATTATAATGAATGCTTACTTATAGTAAAATATTAAAATAATTAAGTAAAATAATAAATTGAAATAATAAAAATTAAGATA
Organism: Maratus speciosus; assembly: GCA_963932465.1. NCBI lineage: Eukaryota > Metazoa > Arthropoda > Arachnida > Araneae > Salticidae > Maratus > Maratus speciosus. The sequence goes on from OZ010798.1 coordinate 40,783,466, forward strand.
ATTTAAAAAATAATTAAATTATTAAAAGTAAACGTCAAGTAAATAATAATGCATAATTAAATATACATAATAAAGATTATATACATTTTTCTTGAATTATTCAACCAAACTTGCCTCACAAAGGTACCCTACTAATGCATATCAAAATCATAAAATAAAAAAGTTTTATTTCAGGTTTAGCCAGACTTAATAACCAAAAAAGCTTGATTAATACATAAATATATTTGGTAAGAAGATTGCAATTACCAGTGATATCAGCAATATCTAGAATTTTTCAGAAATAAATTTATACTATTTCCTTCATGAACAAGGAAGAGTTCAGTCACATTAACAAGAGTTACATATTAAAATACACATGGAATTATATAAAAATAAAAAAGTCTGTAATTTTGTCCCTACATATGAACTGAAAGTTCTATTGTTTACATATTCGATGATGTGCGGATTTGAAGAAGTCTACTGTATCTAATAGTTAGTGCTAAAATCACACAGTACTCACAATTTTATTGTTTAATGGTTTTATAAATCAGAAAACAAAATTGCAAACCAACTACTTAACTTACAAACTGAAAACTTACAATTTTAAAATTTCACATCAGTTTTTTTTTCCTCTTACAAAATTTGAACATAATATTCAAAAAGGCATTTTCAAATTAAAGTGAATTTTCAAAACTAAAATTCTTTATAAAAATAATAAAAGTAAAAATAGTTTCTAAAAAAGTACACTTTTATAAGCATTCAATGTTTATCTTTAGAATCACACCTAATTTCATGACTACAATTTATATCTTTAAAAAAAAAAAATCTGTTACAATGCATTAATTTTACAAAGACCCCAACTATTGAAAAATCACTGCTTTGATGTATTACTTGATAAATAGCATGAATATGTGAATTTATTTAAAATATATATAATATTTGTTCTACTTATCTTTTAAAATATAGTAACAGGGGAAAATATTATTTAAGCTGTTATACAGGATTTCTAAACTATTTTTTATAACATATAATAATAAATTAATTACTATATGTACTCACGTGTAAATAAACACCAAAATTTTAAAGGAATGAAAATAATTCCATTTTATTATCAGTATTTTGGAATAGTTTTCATCAGGGCTGTCTGCCCACCTACCCGCCCAAAAAAAACCTGGGTGGGCTTTTTAAAAAAAACCCACATAAAAGTGGGTTTTATTGGTTTATACGAGTTTTTTGCTGCACAGTATCATTTATTTTCAATTACTACTTATTTGTTATGATTCTGTTATACATGTAAGATAAAAATTTAATTAAATTTAGGTTTTCAGATATCTTTGTATAAAAAGATAAAAATGATTTGAAGGAACCGCAAAACCCAAACCTCAGCAAATTAAAATTATCCAAAAGGAAAAATGACTATTTTTTATCATTCATTATCTAATATGTAAAAATGAAAATTTGTCCGTCTGTAATTCTATACAAATCATAAGTAAAATTGAAATATTAAATACAGCCACAACTGCAAAAATACATAATACATTATGAACACATTTTCTATGTACTATTAAAAAAATGAATTATAACCTATACACTATAGTCATTTTTCCTATGTAGTCATAAAAAATTAAAAATGCAAGTTCTTTGGATTATATTAATTTGATGAGGGTTGGGTCTTGCAGTTCTTTCAAATCATTTTTAATTTTTATGCAAAGATGTCTGAAAATCTAAATTTAATTCAAGTTTTATCTTACATATATAATAGAATCATAACAAATAAGTAATTAAACATAGTTGGCATTGTTCAAAGAAACGTGCAGCAAAAAACTACAAAAACCCGAAAGAAACCAAAAAAACCCCCAATAAAACCCGAAAAACCCACACGGGTTGGGCTTTAAAAAAAAAAAAAAAAAGTTTTTTTTTCAGCCCTATTTGATTGCAGAATTCATATTAATCTTCCTTGATTAAAATTAAATTAAGACCAATATTACTACTGTTATATCTATTATTAAATATTGTTATTCAAATGGATGGACATGTTATCTCTCAAATTTTCGGGTTGACTAATGAGAGTATATATACGGTAATAAATTATAAACAATAATTTTTTTTTAAAAGAAATATTAAAATTAAATAAAATAAATTATCATTAATAATTAAAAATAATCAATAAAAATTAGGAAACTTAAAAAATAAAAAGTTATTTTCTATTCATATATATATTTTTTTATTGTTCCAAATATTTCATTGTTGCAGTTTCACAGCCACTAAACATATTTTGACGTAAATGGCTTAGTGCATATTAACTGCATTGTTTTTGTAATTCGTAAATAGTTTATCACCTGCGGCTAGGTAGAACAAAAATGCCTTAGAATCAATTTATAATGAAGTTCTAAAAATATTAAAATGGCATATTGTCATTGGAAATACACAAGCATAATTTTAATCATTCTAGAATATCAAGAAAAGAGTGAAAAATCAATTACAAAATTCTTTCTTTACATATAAAAACCAAGTTAAATAAAAGATTGTAAAAATACAACATTGACTGTAATATAGAGACCCATGCTTTGTGTGTTAAACTCAATCTTACACCATTTTTGAGGGCATCTCCAGCACATAGCACAGAGGCAGAAGCCCCTCTGTCCCTATATGGGCCCACACAAGCCAGGAAATATATGTATGATTGATTAAAAAACTGACATGTTTCAATATAATACAGTAGACTCCTTCAAATCTGCACAGCTTGGGACCAGATGTTGTGCGGATTTCTGGCCATTGCTTTGTTTACATTTTTTAAACAGTAATTTTAATGCAATCAAAATTATAATGAATGATTGTGATATTGTAAAATATTAAAATAATTAAGTAAAGTAATGAACTAAAAGGATAAAAAGTAAGTTAATGTAAAAACTGATTAAAATATTAAAAGCAAAGTTCAAGTAAATAAATTAATAATGCATATTTGAATATGCACAAAAAAAAAAATGAGATCATTTTCCTTCAATTATTCAATTTGAGGGAGTCTACTGTATTAACAAACTTTATTTTTACACAAAAAGGATCTTATACACTTTTTATTCTTCAATATCAGTCGACAAATTTTTTCTCCTTGTAAATATTACTTAATCACTAAAATTGGAGGTTGAAAAAATAGATGATTTTTAAAATGCAAGGTTTAGCATTATACAGAATCTTGAAATCTTGCCCAAGAAGAATTTAACAGGTAGAAACTGCTTATTCATAAAACTTAAATTAGTACTTTTCGGTTAGCCAGGTGCCAGTGTTATATATACATATTTATATACATACATATATGTAAATATATATACATATATATATGTAACGAATTCGTCGCTACTCCAGTTATGGATCTTCTGTCGTGTCGTCGGCCAAGGCCCGACCACTGGGGGCAGGGGCGCGAACCGCGGACGCGTGCGTGCCGATTTCTGAGCGAATCCTCGGAACTTCTATCATCTTTAGGTAGTCGCAGGCCGCGAGTGGTATCCGGGAAATCAAAGTCAGATTCAGACAGTAGTTATTCCAATAAAGACACAGTTTTTCCGGGGACCTGATTTATTGTTCCTTTGTTACATCCTTTTGAGAAATCAGGCCCCTTTTGGCTTGAGAGCTGCTAATTTACTTTATGGACATCGGGCTTGGGAATTATGTGTACCGCTAAGCGATACTTAGAGAGCCGAGTGTCGTGGAGTTAGGGCATTCGTTTGATGGTCAAAAGCCCTGTCCGGGGACCTGTGCATCGGTATAAATATGCTGTATTTCGCATTATTCCAGCTAGGGGCCGTTGAAGTCAAAGGAGGCGTCTTTAAACTATAATTGGTCGTTAGCTGAATGATTGACTGCCCGGGATACAGGCTGTGGTTTGAGTTGGCCGATCGAATGCAGCAAGACTTATAAATTGCACTTATTCAGCAAAAGTATTCTTATGAGATGTGCCAAAACGATCTCTAAAAGTTATAAAATGCGATGCGGGAAAACTGACTTAACAGGGGCAACCTCATTCAATCAACTGAGACACAATTACAAAAGCATTTTAAAAGTTTTAATTTTAATTTCTAAATTTAAATTTTAAAAAGGGACAAAAAAGGGGATTTTAAAAAGGGGCTTTTTTATCATTTCATATCCCCCCCCCACTAAAACAAGAGCCACAGGGCTCGCCTGCAAGACCTGTGGGTCTTATCTCGTAAATTTAACCCAGGGTGTTTTTTTTTTTGGTCCAGCTCTCAAGTCAATTGGACCTATTTTTACATTCATATCAAGTTACATAAAAATATTGTTCACATAAAAATATTGGTTACACTAAAACATTGGAATTCTTTAAATGGTGCTGCAGCAAAATAATAAGGGGACAGTCTCGAGACATGGGACCTTTAATTACACCAAACTGTCTCTAAAGCAAGTCTTTTGGATGTTTTTTGTAAATGTCTCTGGGTATTGTCCATTGAGAAACATCCTTTTTTGGTGTAAAATTGTAACATTAACATATACAGAATATATAACATATACTAAAATACTCAAAGATAAACCTACTGAAAACTATATAACATATTCAAATGTAAAAAATATTTACAAATACAAAATATTCAAAATTATAAAATATTCATTAATACAAAATGTTCAAAAATATAAAATATTCAATAATACACAATATTCAAAAATATAAAATATTCAATACTACAAAATGTTCAAAAGTATAAAATATTCAATAACATAAAAGGTTCAAAAATATAAAATATGCACTAATACTATCAACACAAATATATTGTCTACCAAAATGCACTTTGGCAAGTTTGCATTTCTAAAAATACTGAATTTTCACACTGAGCGAACATAAAAGTAAAATACACTGTAATACTAACAACAACAAACACATTCCTTCTTATTCTACCTTTCTGTTTCGGTAGGGACTTTACTACTTCTTTGATGCAGCCAAGGGTTATTTTTATGAAAAATAAACTAAGTTGTCTTAAAAAAAAGGAAAACTATAGCTAAAAAATTATAAATATGCGTTTGCTATAATTTTCACCATGCCCAGGGTCAGTGTGACATGGATTTTAATACTCTGAGGTGAATATCCTCCCAAAAAATGTGCCTCTTGCACAACTGAAAAAGGAAGGTGGGCAATCGACATTCACCTACAGAGGGGAAGCGAAGCAGTTTTGCCAGATTCTCCGTTCAACCTGGAAAGAGAATCTGGGAAAACAGTCCGGCTAAAGATGGGTGGCCACGGAGCGGAGGACCCCTTCATAGGTCACAAAATTATCATAATAATATAGTTATAAAAAAAACAAAAATTCTAACAGTACTTTTAAACTGTCATCATCATTCTACGCCGCCGGGGAGTTAGGTTACACGCCCAGCTGGGTCCTCGTCCAAATGCTATGAGCAAGGGGGACGATAGGAAAGCAAAAATAAAAAATTGAAAGATGAAAGAGATAGATTGGGTTTTATTCATGGTTGAGCTTAAGGTTTTGAGGTGGGTGGTAGTATCTTAACTTGGAGGAATGGACAATTTCAGAATTTCTCTTAAAATGTGGACTGGGTTTATCAATTTCAAAGGATACATCAGAAAGTTGTTTTAAAATGATGTATGGGCCAGAGTATGGCGAAGTCAGTTTACGGGTATTAGGATAATGAAATTCTTCATACATTACAATGTCACCAACTTTAAATTTTACAGGAAGGAAACGAGCATCATAACGGACTTTATTCTTTTTATGGTAAGCAATTGTTCTCTCTTTAGCCAATTTTCTAGCTTCCTCCACAGGGGGATAATAACTATTATTTGGTAAAGGAGGATCATATGGTAATTTTCCGAACAATAAATAACTAGGGGTGAACTGGGTTACAGAATGGGGAGTATTATTATATTCATATAAGACTTCATCTAAAAGCTTAGTCCAGGGTATTTTCTTGGTTGTGGAATTGACTTTACATTTTAATCTAGTGACAATAGTCTGATTTAGGCGTTCAATTTTCCCATTCGTTTCTGGGTGATGGCTGCTTGTTAATCTGTGTTTTACATTGTAAGTACGAAGAAATCTTTTAAACCTGGAAGCTGTAAATGCCCCATTTCTGTCGGTTAACAATCTATTTGGTACTTGTATCTGAAATAATTGCTTCAAAATGTTTGTATAAGTTTCGGTGGTTACACTTTTTGAAGGAAAACCCCACACATAGCGAGTTGCATGGTCAACGACTAAATGCAAATATTTTTTTGTAGAATTGTAATAATTAAATCCGCCAACAGAGTCTACTGCTAAACATTCAAAAGGTATATCTGTTGGGGGCATTAATTGCAATAAGCCAAATCTTTTTTGCCTACATTTTTTGTTTATCTGACAAGTGTGACAGTGTTTTACAAAATTTTCAATGTCCTGATTAATGTTAGGCCAATAATACTGCAGAGAGATTAAATTTATCATCTTATAAATTCCAGGATGGCCAAATTGTGTGTGGGTTTTTTCTAAGAGGGGTAGACGTAAAGACATGGGGACCACAATCTTATACAAACTTTTCTTTCTAATTACAACAACATCATTTATCTCAGTGTATTTTTTACCATCAACTGTTACATTTTCTTTTCTCTGATTGTCTCTTACTTCATTCAAGTCAAGGAGATGTATAATATGGGGTAAATTTTCTGAAACAGGCTGTCTAGATAGCATATCAGCTTCAACATTAGTGGAGCCTTTTTGGTATTTAATTTCATAGTCAAACATACTAAGTTTTAGGGACCAGCGGAAAAGACGTCCTCTTAAATTTTTAACACTTTTGAGCCAGGTAAGTGCCGCATGGTCTGTATGTATGACAAATTTTTGACCGTGTAAATAATGATAAAATTTATCTAAAGCATCCACAATCGCCAAACATTCTAACTCAGTAATTGCATAATTTTTTTCATAATCGCGAAGATTTCTAGAGTGATATGCTATAGGATGTAATGTTCCTTTTTCATCAACTTGTTTCACAACACATCCCACTCCATGACTTGATGCATCTACAAACAAATGACAAGGTGTTTTGGGATCAAACAACTTTAATATAGGTTTTTCAATTAAAGCATTTTTTAACTTTTCGAAAGAATTTTGACAATTTTGGTCCCATACATAGGGGACATTTTTCTTCAACAAATTGTTGAGAGGGTATCGAATGTTAGCATATTTTGGAATAAATTTGTGATAAACGTTTATAGATCCCAAAAAACGTTGTAATTCTTTTACATTCGTAGGTGGTGTTAATTTCTTAATTGTCTCTATATTAGGGTTGTCAGGTGTGATACAACCATTCGAGACTTCATATCCTAGGAAATTAATTTTGGATTTAACAAAATTACACTTTGACAATTTTAGTTTAAGGTTTTCTTGGACACAGATATTAAATAAGGTCTCTAAATGACACAAATGTTCTTCTTCATTTTGGGAGAATACAATAACATCATCAAAGTAACTACAGGCAAAGTCAATTTTGTATTTATTAAGGATTCTTCTGAGGGTACGGTTAAACCAAGCAGGCGCGTTTTTCCATCCGAATGGTAAACGATTCCACTCATATAATCCAAAGGTAGTGGCAAACGCCCGCTTCTCCGTATCTCGAGGGTGGATAGGGATGTGCCAATATCCACTGGCCAAATCAAGAGTGGAAAAAACTTTAGCATGTGCCAATTTATCTAACAGGGTGTCTATTCTAGGTAAGGGTTCTGCATCTGTTTTTGTAATGACATTCAATTTTCGAAAGTCAATACATAACCGGGTTTTCTTCCCTTCTTCACGTTTATACACCAAAGTTACGGGTGATGAATAAGGGGAATAGCTTTCTTTAATGATACCGGCTCGCAATAAATTCTGAATTTGGTCTTTAATTTCTTCTTCTTCCTTAGGGGAAGTGCGATATGCTCTTAAAGAAACGGGGAGGTCTGATGTTAACTGTATTCTCTGGGGTTCAATGTTTACACAACCTACATCATATTTATCTTTAGCAAAAATACAGACATATTTGGCTAGAAGAGCAGGTAATTGTTCCTTGACAATCTGAACATTTGGCACATGTTCAGTGGTTTCGAACAACTCCGGCTCAAAATTTTCTTCGAATATCTCTGCATTTTTAACTGTATTTTCCATTTCTGGCTGGTTAGTGTATATTTCTGATAAATGTAAGGTATGATGGGATGAATTTGTTGAAATATTGTCCATGAGAGGTACTTTCTTTTTCTCTTGCGTGATTTGCATTTTAACACAGTCAATATTCAATTTAAACAGTTTACAGTGGGGTAGCCCAATCAAAGCATAAGGTAAGTGATTATTAATTATAAAAAGTTCAACATTCTTAGAGATATGTCCTAATTTCAAACTAACAAGGCATTTTTCTTTCAAAGCTAGAACACCTTGTGTTTGTGTGACCGATATACTCTGCTGAACGTTACATATTTTTATGTTAAGTTTGTGGGCTAAATGATAAGGAATAACACTGATAGAACTCCCTGTATCGATCAAACAAGGTAGTGAGCCTTCACTTTTTACATCAGTAATTTTTTGACAATTTCTATTTGATTTTTTGTAGCTAGCTTTTTCTTTTTGTACATGTCCGGACATAAGAAACCGTCATTGATTACTAGATATATTTTCAGATGACTCATTAGCTCTCTGATCTGGGTTGGGGTTCGCAAAATTCAGATTGGGACTAGGGGTTGGAACTGCTAAGACTTGTTGTCGAAAAGGGCAGTATTCCACCCAATGATACACATTTGGTATTCCTATATTAAAACAAACTTTGCATGGGGAGGGTGGCAAAGTGGTCTGGTGATGTACATTTGGTCTCGGTTGACCATTTGTCGTCGGTCTAACTGTATTTTGGGGATTTCGTGCTTGATTAGAAGCAAAAGGTCGAGTCGGGGGGTTTTGATAGGGAACTCTGTAGTTCCACTGCCGGTTATAATTCTGTCCTGTCTCATATGGGGGGCGAAACGGTCGCCATTGTCGATACTGATTGGGGTTTTGTGGGCTTGCATCTATTTTGCTCTCATTTCCTTTTCTGTCCAGTTGCAGCTTGCAAATTCTGAATACTAATTCACGCCATGAATGTGTATTTGAGGGGTTGCTTGCAATAACTAGCTTTTGCATTTCTAACGGCAAGCCCTCCGTTAATCCTTCCAAGATAAGCTTCTGGTCTAACCCTAAGGTTCTCCCTATTTTAGTCTTTTTCTGATAGTATTCGTTCAGGTCCTCTCCAATCTGGTATCCAATACGGGAAAAATCAGTTAAAGAAAGAGTGTCGGGAATTTCGTAATGCTCATTGAACAAAGTGACAAATTCGGACCAATGCAGCACATTTAAACAATTATTAATGTACAACGTAAGTGCACTGTCTTTTAAGTATTTCTGTATGTGCCTAATTTTCCAGAAGTCGTCTTTTTCCTGTTCTACACAAACACTCTCAAAATAGGCCAGCCAAGCGGTCCAATTCATATTTGAATTAGGCGAAAATGCAATAATATCAGGTTCTATGGACATTTTTGGGCTAGCGGTTACTGAGTTGTGACCAGACCCAGCTTGAGCTGACAGGGTCTGTTCACCTAATGTTGTTACATTATGTGTCTGTGTGGCAATCTCGGACTTCTGACTATCTTTCTCTTTATCTGATTTGTTTTCTAAGTCATTCTTTTCAGGCGGGGGAGTGACACTCATGTTGAAATACAAAATATTACAAGATTACACAAAAATATAAGGCACAATTTAAAACAAATAAAAATGGAATATTTTTCAAAAAAATTTGCAACACAATATTTGTAACAAAAATGGGCTTAAATCTAAATAAAATTCAAATTTAATACATCATTTTTTTTTTTTTTTTTTTTTTTTTCAAATAAAAATGGAATATTTTTCAAAAAAATTGCAACACAATATTTGTAACAAAAATGGGCTTAAATCTAAATAAAATTCAAATTTAATACATCATTTTTTTTTTTTTTTTTTTTTTTTTTTCAAATTGAGATTTTAAAAAAAAACGAACTTTGAACTAAAATTTTAAAATTCCAAAGATTTAAATACTGTCTAAATTTCAGAAAATTACTCTCTTATAGCAAAAATAAATAAAATAAACGTTGTCTTATTCTAATTTTGGCTATTAAAATGACAAACAATTAAAAACTACCTTTTAAAACTGTATTCTTTTTCTCTTTTTTAATTCAAAAATAGATTAAAATGGTCTTACCTTCAACAAATCTATTCAAGGACAGCCTTACATATCCACAAACAAAACAACAACAAAAAAAAACGATCTTCATAAAAATTTCCAGGATTAAATTTACTCCCTGCATTAAAAAAAAGAAATCATTTTCTCTTTTTCTTCTTAACACAAATCAGTGAGTTATCTGCCGGTAGAAAATTCGTTTCTCAACACGGTTCTTCATTTTGACCTGGTGACCCACTTTCTCAGCTGATAACGTCCATGGCTGGGCTGGGAGGAGAGAGTTTTATTTTTCTTTCTTGCAAAGACTGTTTCAGAGGCTTGTTCGTTGGAGAAATAATTGATTTTCAGTAACAGATAATTTTTTCTTGATTGCTAGGCAGATGAATGTTTTTCCCGTTCTTTTTGACCAGTCTTTTCCTTTTAATGACCAGATTTTTTTCTTTTTAATTAATTGCTAGGGAACGACACTTTTTTTTTTTTTTTTTTTTTTTTTTTTCGTTTTCTTTTTCACTCATGGAAGGCAGAAAAAGGATTTGAAAACTGTTCTTTTTAGAGATTTCTTTCGTCACTTGTTACACACCTCTTGAGTTTTGTTGGAATTAATTGCTGGTTAAATAAACAGTAGATACGTCATTTTTTAGGACTTCATTACACATCTCGTTGTTGTTCTTGCTGGAATTAATTGCTGGAACTCTGGGATTTGAGCCGCGCAAATAAACCGTCGTGCCGACTTTTCAATGTAACGAATTCGTCGCTACTCCAGTTATGGATCTTCTGTCGTGTCGTCGGCCAAGGCCCGACCACTGGGGGCAGGGGCGCGAACCGCGGACGCGTGCGTGCCGATTTCTGAGCGAATCCTCGGAACTTCTATCATCTTTAGGTAGTCGCAGGCCGCGAGTGGTATCCGGGAAATCAAAGTCAGATTCAGACAGTAGTTATTCCAATAAAGACACAGTTTTTCCGGGGACCTGATTTATTGTTCCTTTGTTACATCCTTTTGAGAAATCAGGCCCCTTTTGGCTTGAGAGCTGCTAATTTACTTTATGGACATCGGGCTTGGGAATTATGTGTACCGCTAAGCGATACTTAGAGAGCCGAGTGTCGTGGAGTTAGGGCATTCGTTTGATGGTCAAAAGCCCTGTCCGGGGACCTGTGCATCGGTATAAATATGCTGTATTTCGCATTATTCCAGCTAGGGGCCGTTGAAGTCAAAGGAGGCGTCTTTAAACTATAATTGGTCGTTAGCTGAATGATTGACTGCCCGGGATACAGGCTGTGGTTTGAGTTGGCCGATCGAATGCAGCAAGACTTATAAATTGCACTTATTCAGCAAAAGTATTCTTATGAGATGTGCCAAAACGATCTCTAAAAGTTATAAAATGCGATGCGGGAAAACTGACTTAACAGGGGCAACCTCATTCAATCAACTGAGACACAATTACAAAAGCATTTTAAAAGTTTTAATTTTAATTTCTAAATTTAAATTTTAAAAAGGGACAAAAAAGGGGATTTTAAAAAGGGGCTTTTTTATCATTTCATATATACACACATAAATATATGTATATATACGTATATTTAACACTGGTGCCCGCCTAACCGAAAAGTACCCTTAAATTTTTGGGAAATTTGCATTTATTAATGGTTTCTTAATAGACATCAGATAAATAATAGTGCTTTAACATAGCCATTATAAAATTCATTACAAGAATTCCATAGCATGTATGATGTGCCAGAAAACTTGGAAAGTTAACTTGGGCAATAAATGCTTAGGATGTTGTTGTTGCAATCTTTTGGCGCTTGGTAAGATGATTTGGCAAATTTAAAAATAAAATATTACAAATAATATATAAATATAATATTAATAAAATATAATTAAAATAAAAATTTGGTAAGAAGCTAAAACAGACAACTTTTGACAGTACAGATGTCATATTCGCCCCATATTGGCGCGATTTTTTTCGGTTGCCAATTTGGCGAAAACATCAACAGCATAAACAACATAATCTGGGTTACCACATCAAGCAAAATAACGACACTTTGGCGCAGGTTAAGTACCTGTTGCCTATATGATATTGGCGACAGAAAAAAATCGCGCCAATATGGGGCGAATATGACATCTGTGCCCTTTTGACAACATTGCTTACTTTTTTGCCAGTCGCGCCAAGTGGCACAAGATAGGGAACTCTTCCCAAATGATTAAATTTCTGTATATGACTTAATTAAGAACACATTATGCAAATTAAAGATAAACAAAATAAGGAGTTTAAAGATTTTTTAACTGTATTGGTGGTAGGAAGAAGCATTATACAGAATCTTGAAATCTTACCCCCCCCCCCCCCCCCCCCCCAGATAATATATCAGTAGAAATCTTTTTAAAAAATCTCAAATGATTAAACTTAAATAAGAGGAATCAGCTTTAACAATGTATCAATTTTTTTTTGGATGGAGTAAAAAATAAACCAATAAATAAATAAATAACAAAGTGAATATAAAAAGAATAAATAACCTTTGATTGTAATTGTTTGATGACTGATTTTGAGTCTTTTAACGATTTTTATATTTTGAAAATTATGTTCAAAGTAGCAAATATGACAAAAAAAAATTTCTATACTCTCCCTTCCCCTTATAAGGGAAGAAGAAAAAAAAAATTCTCGCATTTTTAAATTAGGATATCTGAAATGTTTATTCCAAATTCTCATAAAAAGGACCTCAAGGTTATATAAATTGCTCACAACTTTAATTGTACTTGTGCCATTTATGTAAGTAAATCGTTTCAGTTACGTACAATAAAAAAAAAAAAATCACGTTTTAATATAAACAATTACTTCAAGAATAAAGTAAACGGACAATTTAATTAATATATAAACAACGAAAAAGTGTTTTGGTGTTACTTACACGGTTAAATAATATACTGACTCAACCACTAGCAAAAATTCATATGCATTTGTTTACAATCATTAGTGACGAAAATCTTTAAGCATAATATACATTCCGAGACAAGTATAAATATGATATGAACAGAAAATACACACTACACAAGAATATGGATAACTAATCAAGTAATAATACCAATGTGAACAAAAAACAATATTTCAAAAATAAGTTTGAATATATGAAATGAGTCTGATTATATGTATTCAATAAACAAACATTATATGAAATATAAAGAGCACTTACCCGTTTCACATAAAGATGTAACTTTCGGATTTCAAGAATGACACACCTCATTTTTCCATACTACCATCAACATATAAATATTCTCGTTTTTTTTTCTATAAAATGGGACAACAAATCTGCAACAGCATACCAGAAAGACGGCGGCCATGTTGGGTTTGTCTTGTATCTGATTGGTTGGTTGGCTGGTACATCCTTGCGATCATTGCTTGTGTCGATGTCGACCGATGTTGCCCGGTATCGGCCAATGTGAGTTTTTCTACATGGATTTACAGAACTTAAAATGTTATTATAATTGTTTCCTGTTTTCTACCTTCCCACAAAAAGTGCAATTTGTGAATAAAAAATTAAAATATTCATGATTCCAGAAGTTTTAATGTTACAAATCCAACATCGGACAACATCGATCAATATTGGCCAATGTCGGTAAACATGACCGGTCTTTGCCGATGCACACCAAGATTGGCCGATATTGGGCAGTATCGGGCCAATATTGCTGTGCTACCTGGGTATACGGTGCCGTAGGCAGCGAGGACCAGGTTCGACTTTCGTTATAGCGAAAGGTTTTTTAAAAGAGTTTGCAGTGCTTGCGCAGCACGCCTGCTATATGGTGCCGTAGGCAGCGGTAACCCGGTTCGAGGTTCGTTCACTTCGAGATTTCATATTATTAGAGGTTCATAAAAAGGAGGGACTACGATAAAAATAGGTGTTCGTTCTTTCGAGATTTTATAAAAAAGGAGGGGCTCATGAAAAGGAGGGGCCCGCTAGCGGGCGAAGCCAGCTAGTATCCTATTAATTCACATCAAAATCATAAAGTAAGGAAGTTTTATTTCCGGTTTAGCCAGTCTTAATAATAACCAAAAAAAGCTTGATTAATACATAAATATATTTGGTAAAAAGATTGTAATATCAACAATATCTTGATTTTTTTTTTCAGAAATAAATATATACTTTCTTCATGAAAAACAACATGTTCAGTTATATTATCAAGAAGTAGTACATATTAAAAATACACACAGAATGATATAAAACTTAAAAAAAACTGTAATTTTTTCCTAAATCTGAAATGAAAGTTTCATTGTTTACATATGTGATGATGTGTGGATTTTAGTTTTTTGCTGATTTTAGGGTTTCAGATTTGAGGGAGTCTACTGTATAAGGAAAAGCAAGAACAGTAGAAATAAATTTATAATTTAGATATTCCAAGCCATCACAAAAAGGATCTACACATCACTACACTCCTACACTCCTTTAATCTACACATCACAATAAAAGGAAATTAGAAAAAACTGAAGATGTAGCACACATACCATGCTGCTAATTTTTTTTCCTTTTCTCTTTTATTCATTTTCACTGAAGAAGAGGGTTTTTTTAATGAAGCCTTGTAACAATTATGTGCTAAAATATGAGACGGTAAAAGGCAGAGGTGGATTAACCACTACTCAGGCCTCTAGGCTTGCTTTTTTGCGGGTCCCCCCCTTTTCTTCAAAGCGATATAGATCAGATGATTCAAAATACATGTCTGCTCAATTATCTCATAAACCACTGATGAAGAAAACGTACTTCCATTTACAATAAATATAGAAATTAAGTAAAGTTTTTAGATATAGTACTTGTTTTACCTAATAAAATTCTAAATTTAATTTTGATAGAGTTTGGTTCTTATAGGTTATATTTAGAAAAATGCTTTTTGTCTAAATTGCGAATTTAGAATTGCGAATTTCGTCAAACAATTGCAGAAATTAATCGTGGAATAAAGTCGCGAATTACGCCGAACGATTGCAAAAAAAATATCGCGATTTAGTCAAAAGGGTGGGTCAAAAAGTAGAAATTTCGCCGAACAAGTGCAGAAATTAATCACGAATTTCGTGAAACGATTGTTAAAGAAAATCGCGAATTTCCTCAATCGACCAAGGGAAAAAATCGCGATTTTCAGCAAACGATCGCTGAAAAAATCTCAACTTTCGGCAAAAAATTGAAGAAAAAAAACTCGAATTTCGACAATCAGTCGTGGAAAAAAAATCGCGAATTTCGGCAATAGATCACGGAAAAAATTGCGAATTTCGGCAAACGATCGAAGAAAAAAACGCGGATTTCAGCAAATGATCGCGGAAAAAACGAGAATTTCGGCAAACGATCGTGGAAAGAAACACGAATTTTGGCACACGATCGCGGAAAAAAATTGTGAATTTCAGGAAACGATCACGGAGAAAAATAGTGAATTTCGGCAAACGATCGCGAAAAAAAACGCGAATTTAAGCAAATAATCGCAGAAAAAATTGCCGAATTTCGGCGAATGATCGTGGAGAAAAATCGCTAATTTCGGAAAACGATCGCGGAAAAGAAAAGAAAATTTCGGCACACGATCGCGGAAAAAAATCGTGAATTTCGGCAAACAATCGCGGGAAAAACACGAATTTTGGCAAACGATCGCAGAAAAAAATCTGGAATTTCGCAAACGATCGCAGTAAAAGTTCACAAATTTCCGCAAAATATCGCGGAAAAAATCAGGAATTTCTGCAAAAGGTAGATGAAAAAAAGTAGTATGCTGGGTAAATGTGTCTTGAAACTGTTCTGAAATATCAAAAAAAGTATGTCCTGAAATATCATCTAAGACCAGAACTACCCCTGCAGGGACCATATAAAATATAAAATTTTGTATTTTAATGTGTATACTGGCGCATCTAAAACTAATGCCATATCTAAAGTCTGTAATTGTACTTTTTGCAGTTGGAAGTATGTTTCTATCATCAGCGGTCTAACTTCTTGATATTTTATGCATTGATTCAGCACTCACACAATTTTAATACACATATATATTTTTTAAATACAGTCAAATCATATTTTATTTAGGGTATCCCAAAAGGTGTAAATTTCAGTCTAGCTTTAAATGTGGGAGGGTTTGGGGTGAGATCATGTGTCTGACCATGGTGCTAAAATGTAAGGAGTTATGATTTGATAAATGCTTGAATAAAATTTAAAAGCTTCTTTACAAGATATCATTCATAGACGTGCTGTCAAAATCTTGCCTAGGCCACCGTGGCTACTAGTCTCCTCTGGTTAAAACTTTCCCAAACTGAAAGACGAATTTTTTTTTTTTTTTTTTTATGAATAGAGAAGAAATTAAAAGTGGAGTAGCATTTGGACTGCAATTAATAATTAATATTTTTCAAGCTTCAATAAATGAGTGAATCAAAGAATACTGCACATCATATCTCTTTCGCATTAAACGTTAGTTCAATGTGTAAAAACTTGAAAAAAAAATGCTAGAGCAGGGGCCCCTTTCCTTCTGCCCCCCTAGGCTTCAGCCTACTCAGCCTAATGGGTAATCTGCATTTGGTAAAAGGATTTTGTCTTAAGCAGGAATAAATGTACGTTGATTTTTTTTTCTCTGCGACAATATTTTTTTTTTTTTTGTTTAAGGCAGGATTACTTTATACACTGGTTCCATTTTCACAGGACATCAGTGTTTTGTTTAAGTTACGATCACTCTTAATCTAAAGCCAGTCATTCATAATGGTGCTAAGACCTAACCAGAGCTTAGCATGCTATCCATCCAACCCTCCTCAGGTTTTGCTGCAAGTTGTTCAGTATCGATATTTTATAAGGTTATTTTATGATATTTTAAAGATACATTATTATTGTATTCTCCATCAGAATATTATGCATAAAGTATAACTTTTCTTTTTAACCACGCGGATTTACCAGAAAACTACTAAAACAGATTTTAACAACCAGAAACAGTGATAAAGAAGAATTCTTTTTATATTGATAATGTATACAATACAAGATGCTCAGATTAAAAATTGTTTCCAGCATTTAATTGTTCTATTTAAGAAAAAGAAATTAGTAATAAACTTTAAGCAATAAAAGCTCTTTGATTACATATTGAAATACTTTTAAAAGTAAATAGTAATTATATACATTCAGCCAAAAATAATAATTTAACATCAAATCAAAATTTTGTTTGATTTTTATAGCTTATTAAATGGTGAAAAATGGGTATTAATGTCAGTATTAAAAAAATATATATGTATCACTACAGATAATTTGTAGTGAAAATGCAGGTAAGATTTTGCATATTTCAACATACATGGTAAAATATGACCTTTACCACATAATAATTCATTTATAAAATGCAACAGGCAAAATAATTTTAAGTCTTCTCAAATGAGTCACACCCATATATTATTGTTGTATAAGAAAGTTTCACAAAAGTTTAGAGTGCAGTTAAGCACAATGCTGGAAACATTTATATTTTCTTGCCCATAACAAGAGCAAAGATCTAGTAATACAATTATGTCTGGATATAATTCAGACATTACACAACAATGTAGGTAAATGTCAATATCGATAGCTCCCCCAATCAATTTTGAATTTAACATTACAGTACAGGACCCATTATCCGGAATTCCAAAATCCGGAAAGACCTGAAATCCGGAAATTTTTTTTTTGAAAATTTCCTAAATTTGTAAATTTTTACTAAAATTTTGCAATTTTTTAAATTTTTCGAAAGTTTTACAGATTTGTAATTTTTTTTGGGTCTATTGTGTTGCAATGTGTAACCACTAAAATATGCTACATCAGTGATGGGGGAACACGGTTGCCCAAACCCCACCGAAATTAGAAAAAAATCTTTTTTTTTGTCAAATTTTAGTTTAAAATTTATATTACGATTCGTTTTTTAAAAAATCATCAGATATTTGACATCCTCTCTCTCTCACTTTGACAAAATATTATGGCTACACAATTGTGTTACTTGAATCAGGAGTGATTCTGAGTAAAAAAAAAAAAAAAAAAATCTGAAATTCACAGCAAATTTTTTTTTAAGTTTACCGAAGAGGGGGGGGGGGGGGGGGGGAGGGCTCCTCTGTACTAATTATGAGTTTTTTCCGTGATCTTTTAACGAAATTCTCGTTTGTACACGATCTTTTGACGAAATTAAGGGTTTTTTTGTGATCCTTTGAACAAATATTTTTTCTATCTTTTGATGAAATTTGCGGGTTTTTTTACCGAGATTTTGACGAAATTTGCGTTTTTTTCCCGTGATCCATTAACTAAATTTGCGTGTTTTTCGCAATTTTTTGCAGAAATTTTTTTTCGCTGTCTTTTGACGAAATTTCCGGTTTTATTCGCGATCTTTTGACAAATTTGCCGTTTTTTTCGCGATCTTATGACGAAATTTGCGGATTTTTTTGCGATCTTTTAACAAAATTGCGGGGGGCTTTTTCGATCCTTTGAAGAAATTTGTGTTTTTTGCGATTCTTTGACGAAATTTGCGTTTTTCCCGCGATTTTTTTGACGGAATTTGGGAGGACCCGAAATCCAGAAAATTCTAAAATCCGGAAAACCTTCGGTCCCGAGGATTCCGGATAATAGGTCCTGTACTGTATTATCAAAAAACAAAACAAGTAACAAACAATAAGTTTGCGTTAATCAAGCATGTATAGGCTGGAAAAAAAGTGGATATTTTTTTCACAAAGTAAAATTAATACGTTATTATTTAATCATGTTCATAATGTTCAAAACTGTTGGAAAAGTGTGGTTTTGCACTTTTCTTAATGGTGCTTTAAAATTAAATTTTCCACTTTTACTACAAAAATTGCACTTTTTTTGATGAAATTCTTGTTCATCATAAAACCATACAATAATCGGTCAATAATATATTATAAAATACTCACTTAGTAAATAAAATAAAATTCAAATGTTACTGAGTCTCTGTAAATTAAACAAATCGACCAGCTAAAAAATTACTTTATTTTTTTTTTCTTTTGGAGAACAACAACAACAAAAAAAATAATAATTTTAACTATGTCTTTATTATGTTGAAATTTGAGCACTAATCCAACCATTCAATTAATTCAAAATGATTCAAATTCTTTCCAGTTTAAGGATAATTTTCTGTATTTTAATTGCTGTAACAGTACAATGATTATATTTAGATCAAGAATTATTATTATTATTGTTATCTATATTATAAAGGACAAACGTGTTTGTGCATAACACTGACCTCATTTTGATGGTGGCAACAGTATACGATTAAATTTAATTTTTATTGCAAATTTTTAAATATTGCTAAGTATTGCACATTTTTATACGTCAGATAAGAAAAAAAATTTATTTTCAAATGCATTTTGTTTCAAAATTATATCACAATTACTTTGAAAATTGTGTAGCTATTTCTTTAATTTTTATAGTTTTTAAAATAATTTTAAAAAGCAATTTCAATATTAATTTCAATAATTTTAAAGCAATTTTTTAATCTATTGTGTGCAAATGATTACGAAGATAAATCCATTTACACTTAAATATAAATAGCTCAGTATTTGTTTTCACCTTACACTCGATAAAGAATTTAAAACATTCATCAATCAATAAATAAAACAATAAAATATAAATAAAAATTTAAGACGTGTAATCCAAATACATATTTAAACCACTGAAATGATCAGAATTTGAAAGGCTGACTGTAAAATCATAATCTTTGATGATTTCTTCAGCTTTTAACTTCTGGCCTGTGTTCAGTATGAAAGATATAGCTAATACAATTGCTTTTAATAAATTTCAAAACTTTATTTGAATGCATAATTGCTATTTTTCATATAAATATGATTTGTGGTATTGTTAGTGGGCATTCTAAACAATATGTTAAATGTAAAAAAATCTATTAGAATTATCAATTTTTACAAAAAATGGCTTTTACTTATATTCTCTAACCTGGGTTTATTCCCTTGTTATTATTAAAATTTTATGTCTGATTTTATCTCTTTCACATTTTGCAAGTTAAAATATTTAAAAAAAAAATCTGAATTGCAAAAGTAAGGCAGAATTAATGGATTACAGATGATTTATTTTACTTGGATACTTTTCTTTATTATGTTTTTTAATTTAAATCTTATAGTGAAAATTAGTAGGGAAAAAATAATCAAAAGGATACTTTATGTTTAAAGAACACTTTTTCTATAGATTTTCTTTTTTTTTTTCTCTCTCTTTCTATTGTATAATCGTGTTATTTAAGCTCCAGCCTCATTTCTTTTGCTTTAGATCACTTAAAATGTGAAACTTGAATTTTTATCTTATTACATTGACTTTAAAATGATCAGTTTTTAATAAAATTATTGGCGAGGTTTTCAGGCTTCTGCGAGAAGAAAAAAACCTGCCTCTTCTTAAACTAACCTAAA
Source organism: Maratus speciosus (assembly GCA_963932465.1). Lineage (NCBI taxonomy): Eukaryota > Metazoa > Arthropoda > Arachnida > Araneae > Salticidae > Maratus > Maratus speciosus. The sequence continues at coordinate 40,804,006 of OZ010798.1, forward strand.
ATTAATAAAACTATCCTACCTATAGTGTGTAACACACAAAAAACAAATTGATGAAATTATGTAACATGCGTGTTATTGTACAATTAACAGCATAGTTAATTATTAATCGAACAAATACGTATAATCGAAACATTGTGATATCATCGTGTCTATCGGCAATTTAATCGTAAAATGGCATTGCATAACTCGTTAACATAATTTTCTGTCTGCACGTTATATCGCAACTTTCACGTGGAATTTTTATTATTTTCACTGTTAAAAATATACTTCGTAGCCTGAATTACTATATCTCTTTTAGTTCCCGACAAAGTTGAGAAATATGATCAATTAAAAAAATGTGTCAGTTTTAATGTGTTTGAGTTAGGCCTATACAGGTAACATTTCTTTGGAAAGTAATTTATTTAAAGGTATGCTATTTCTTATTATTATTTGAGTACAATATTTCTCTATTTTAATGTTATTTTTCAGTTATTTCAAACTGTCTATCTGTGTGTTTTTTAACCTTTTTTTGTAATCTGTATATATGTGTTTAGAGATCATTTTAATGCATAAATTGCATTTTGTTGGTACTAGGGATTTATTTTTAAAATTTTCCTTTTCTAAGATGTAAATTATTTATGTTTATTGTGCAATTTTTCGACGTTCTTTTAATATAATTTAAAGAATAAACTGTGGTGTTTGTCTCTGCAAGGCACATAATGTGGATGTGTTCTGACAATGGAAGATAAATGCGGAAGGTCTGAAAAATTCCTCATCCGGTTTGAAGACAACTTCTTTTTTTTGTAAAGACAGCCCGTCCTCTTTTTTTTTCGTTTATTCGATGTTGTTTTCTTCCCCCCCCCCCCTTTTTTTTAACATGTTGATAATGAAAAAAAAATTGCTAGAAAAGAAATATAGCATTATTTTGGAATCTGATTATCGGACTATCACATTGTTGTTTTGAAAGTTGCCATTGCTCTTTCTGTTTTAGATTTTGCGTTCAGCCATTGTAGTATAAATGTTCTATGTTATATTTCTCTAAAAAATGTTACGTGAAGTGTTTTTTAATTAAAAATAATTTGTTTTGCCTTAAAAAATGGGTGTGCTTGCATTTCTTTTTACAATAACGATGGTTTTAATGTTATTTGGTATTGTTTATTTACTTTTTTACTTGGAGCTACTATTTCCTTTAGTAAAAAGATTTTTTTTAAAAAGTTATTTAAAAGGATTTCTTTTTTCTAAATTCGTTATTTTCATTTATCGAAACCGATTGTTTGAAATTACGTTTAAAATTATGCATGCTTTAAACAAAACAATTATCATATTTTTATCATAAGAAGGTTTTATTCCTGTAATAACTTCATTTCATAAATAAGGTAAGTGGAATTTATATAACAATTATAAAATTTGTTTTTCTCAAAATAGTAGATACTACCTGAAGTAAGTCAAGTGCTAAGTGGAAGAACATGTTAAGTAACAAAAATTTCATTTCAAGAAATTTGAGGGGAAAGTTCTCGCTGTAAATTTTAATGATTTATTTTTTGTTTGATACCATGTGTTTAAAATATTAACAGTTATTTATAGTACTAAACTCTCTCAGAAAAACTTATTCATATTTAATTTTCAAATATTAAAAATTATTAATATTATTGACATTATTAAATATTAATGAATAATCTCTTAAATCTTCAAGAGTAAATAGAATCTTAGTACAGTAGACCCCCTTAAATCCGCGAATGCCTAAAATCCACGTATTTTTTCAGATGTAAACAATGAAATCTACAGTTAAGTTGCAGCACCAAAATTAAAGATGGCGCCGAAAGCAGCGACTACCGCAATGTTTTTTTTTACTAATTTTTTTGTTAATCATTCTCTTTTGGCTATTACAGCTAATTTATTACTAAATAAATTTACATTACATTTGATTTTGATATAAATTAGCATATCTATATCAAAAATTCCAGGTTTCGAAATGGAAAAATCCACGAACCGGAACGCTATTTTAAAATTATTGTTTGCAGATTTTTTTTTTATTATTATTATAGTCAAATTTATTTCCAAACATACAAAGCAGTATAAGAAAAGCATTCAAGACTCTAAATAACAATGAAAATTGCCGTTCTCCGTCCACTAAGTGCTAAGAACGAATAATGACGTATCGATCTTAGGATCGCTTTACCACCAGATGGCAGCATGGGAATTTTGGATTTGAATTGAATCGATTTCGTCGGTAATAATTTAATATTTTTCTAAATTTTTATTTTACTTAATTATTTTAATAATTACTTACTGTTAAACTAATAAATTATTTTAATATTTTACTTATTTTAATATTTCATTTTATTGTAAGCATTCATTATAATTTCCCTTGCTTAACTACCAATCGAATTAATGTTTCAAAAGTGTAAACAAATCAATGACCAGAAATCTGCACAACCTCTGGTCCCAAGCTGCGCAGATTTGAGGGAGTCTACTGTATTTTAGCTTCACCATGTGATAGGATACCTCATAACGCTTTCATCCAAAAGATAAAAAATTTTTTTTTAGAAAATGTAGCATAACATGTTCATCCCCTCAGCTCTTCAATTATGAGTCACTGGAGTAATTCTGGGTCTTTTTTTTTTTTTTTTCTTTTTTTTTTCTTTTTTTTTTTTTTTTTTTTTTTTTAATTTTAGACATGTAATGCAGTGCAGTGATTAATTTGTGATTTTAGAGTTTTCAAAAGCTTTTCTTAATTTTTAAAATAAAAAATATATACAGTATTGTAAACCAAAAATAACTATTGAATTAGACCTAATAAAATGTTTTTATGAAAATTTTTTTAAAACCTTTATTGTTACCTGTTTCTAGCATGTGGTAAAAGACTTATGCTAGATTCATATCTTTATAATGTGGAGTAGTTAATTTGATTCAAAATGATAAGAAAATATAAACCCCAAAAAAACATTCTTTGTTGCTCAAAAGAAGTATTTTAAACCAAAATTAATTCTTTAACTAATGAGTAAAATTTTTTAAAACATATTTTTTCCCTTAACTTAAACCACAGGAGGTAGCTAGACATAGACTAGCTGTAATTGTTTAAATATTAAATGTTTGACCTAATTGTACGCACATGGTAAAACACATGTGCTAGATTCATATCTTTATAATGTTGAGCAGTTAAGTTCAAGAAAACTATAAATCCAAATAAATCTGTCATATGCAAACTTTACTCATGTATAAAATTGATTATTTATCAGTATGATTCGCCTAATCTGTAACAAAGACTTTGTACAAAGTTTAAATTTACATTGAGCCAAGTACGCTTCAAAAGAAGGTTTCAACAGCACATTTTTCTAGATAGGTTTTTACTTAATATTTTGGCTAATAAGAGACAAATTTTCTTTTGGTACTACTTGATTATCCCGTCAACCAAAAAACTGTTGCCAAACTGTAAGAGTAAATGCCAATAATGGATGATCATAAATGTCACATTCACTTGACATTAATCATGTATGTGTTTGTTACATCATCAAGTCTTTTTAATTCAACGTTTCATTTATATTTTTATTAATGTTTTTATTAGTTCTTTTGTTATTTAAAATTACTGAAAATTTAAATTTTGTTTCCATTCAAGCCTATATCTTATGTTTATGTACATTTTATAGTAATATCGGTTTCAGTTTTTTCACTAAATAAAGAGCATTAGATTCTTTACAATTTTCCGTTATCATTGATACTTATTATGCCCTTTAATAAATTAAATTATTACATTTATAATACTTACATTTTATTCTCAAATACAATCTTTAGAATATCTGTTTGTTTATGGTTTCATTTAATAATTCTGCATTTAAATACGTAAACTGTTAGTATCCTTTTGTCCAAAATCATCTAAATAAATCAAATTTTATATTTGGTATGTCGTTGTGACATAAGTGAACATCATCGTTAAAGTACCCTATTCTTTAATGTGTTTTTTTTTTATTTATTTATTCATTAATTTTCCAATCACAAAATTTTAGAATGGCAACATTCTTTCAATTGTGTGATTTGGCGAATAGGATAATCCCTTTTTTTAAAAATCATAATTAACAATCCTTAGATGATTCTGTGTCATAGCCAGCTCAAGTGACCCTCAACTCCCCTGCTAAGCGCCTGCAAAGTTGAGTTTATGTTTAAGGGTGTTTTCAAATCGAAAATGGCAACTTTCTGACATAAGTTTTAATTTATTTTTGTTCAAAAATGCATGAAAATAGCTGGTGTTGTTGTTCAGAAACTATGTCATTGAGCTGTTTTTTCCTTTTTTTCGCAAATGCAATAGATCTTTCAGAAAATAATGTCAAAATAGGCGTTTTGAACCGAATTTCCACGCGAAGGTAGAAAGTGTACTCAAGAGCGGGCAAAAAACGGGTTTGTCACATGATCGAATTTGCTTATAACTCAATAGGTAATTGATTGATCAAAAAATGGAAAAAACAGCTCCATTCCAAATCGCTTTCATGGCCAGGCTTTCCAATTTTATATCTTTCCATTAAAAAATGAATTTGTAAATATGTCAAAACATTTTTCGCTTGTTGAGCAGAGCAGTTAAGAACAGTCTTAATGGAAAAATATGATTTTTGTAAACCTCCTATAAAAATAAATAGCATTTTCATTTATTTTTTATGTCTTTTTAAATTTTTTTAAGCTGTAATGATGGAAATGTCTACTTTAGAAGTAATTTCCAAAAACTTTCAAAAATATTTTATTAAAAAAATATGCGATTATTCTTCATAAAGACAATGACCCATAATTACCTCAACTGTGACCATATTTACCCCCATTGCCAGGGTAATTGTAGTCACTTAAAAAATTCAATGTAAAAAAGATTTGGGTAGCATACAAAAACTACAGCGCTAATTCAACTCCGTGGCAAAATTGAAAAATTTACCTTTTATATTTTCCTAGATATTGAGATCTTATTGTTTTCTGACCTATAAAAATGAAAATAGCCATTTAATTAGGAATTACGTCTTCGTTTATTTTATCTTTTAAATAAAAAGAAAAATGCCTAGTTCAACTGATGGCATTGAGCTCACAGGCTATTCACACTAATTGTATATTATACTTTTATTTCAAAGATTAATGCCCCTCAAAAAATAAATGAAGGGGATTAGCCCCCATTTCCCCCCTTTATACTTAACCAAAGAACCCCCAAATCTAATCAGGCAAGCTCCTTAACATATTAAACTGGTCTACCAAATTTGAAGCAAATCAGATAATTCTGCATGAAAAAACCATTTTGCTAAATTAGGGGGTTATTAACTCCCCCATTTCTCCCTTTATGCTGAACCGATGAACCTTCAAATCTAATCAGAAAAGTTCCTTATCGAATGAACCAAGAAAAAAAAATTAAAGTAAATTGGATAATTCTGCATGAAAACCCATTTATCTTAATTAAGGGAAGGGGACTTGCCCCCATTTCCCCCATTTTATACTTAACCAATGAACATCCAAATCAAATGAAGGAAGCGCCATATCAGAATAAACTGATATATCAAATTTGAAGCAAATCGAATAATTCTGCATGAAAAACCCATTTATCTAAATTAAAGGGGGGGAGACTAGCCCCTGTCCCTCCTTTATACTTAACCAATAAACCTCCAAATCTAATCAAGGCAAGTCCTTAACATAATAAACCGGTATACGAAATTTGGAGCAAATCGAATAACTCTGCATGAAAAACCCATTTATCTAAATTAAGTGGGGGGGGGGGGGTCTAACCTCCCTTTCCTTCCTTTATACTTAACTAATGAACATCCAAATATAATCAAGGCAGCTCTTCAACATAATAAGCTGGTGTATCAAATTTGGGGCAAATCGAACAATTTTACATGAAAAACCCATTTATCTAAATTAAAGGAAGAGGGGTAGCCCCACTTTTCCCCTTTTATACTTAGCTAAAAAAAGGTATTTGTTATATATATTATATATTTTATATATTATTAAATATTGTGCCTCCAAATCTAATCAAGGCAGCTCCTTAACATAATAAACTTGTATACCAAATTTGGAGCAAATCGAAAAATTCTACATGAAAAACCTATTTATCTAAATTAAGGGAGGGGGTAAGCCCTCTTTCCCCCTTTTATACGTAACTAATGAACCTCCAAATCTAATCAAGAAAGCTCCTTAACATAATAAACCGGTATACGAAATTTGGAGCAAATCGAATAATTCTACATGAAAAACCCATTTATCTAAATTAAGGGGGGGGGGGAGGAGTCTAACCTCCCTTTCCTCCCTTTATACGTAACTAATGAACCTCCAAATATAATCAAGGCAGCTCCTTAACAAAATAAGCCGGTATATCAAATTTGGAGCAAATCAAATAATTCTACATGAAAAACCCATTTATCTAAATTAAGTGGGGGGAGGAGTCTAACCTCCCTTTCCTCCCTTTATACTTAACTAATGAACCTCCAAATATAATCAAGGCAGCTCCTTAACAAAATAAGCCGGTATATCAAATTTAGAGCAAATCGAATAATTTTACATGAAAACCCATTTATCTAAATTAAAGGAGGAGGGGTAGCCCCCCCTTTCCCCCTTTATACTTAACTAATAAAGGGTATTTATTATATATATTGTATATATTATTAAATATTTACCTCCAAATCTAATCAAGGCAGCTCTTTAACATAATAAACTTGTATAACAAATTTGGAGCAAATCGAATAATTTTACATGAAAAACCCATTTATCTAAATTAAAGGGGGGGGGTGTCCCCTTTCCCCCCTTTTATACTTAACCAAAGAATTTCCAAATCTAATCAGTAAAGCTCCTTAACATAATAAACCGGTATACCAAATTTTGAGCAAATCGAATAATTCTACATGAAATACCCATTTACCTAAATTAAAGGAGGGGGTAGCCCCCTTTCCCCCCCCCCCCTTTATATTTAACTAATGAACCTCCAAATCTAATTAAGGCAGCACCTTAACATAATAAACCGGTATACTGAATTTGGAGCAAATCGAATAATTCTATATGAAAAACCCATTTATCTAAATTAAGGGGGGGGGACTAGCCCTCCTTTTCCCCCTGTATCCTTAACCAAAGAACCCCCAAAACTAATCAGGGAAGCGCTTATCGGAATGAACCTGGAAAACAATTTGAAACAAATCGGATATTTCTATCAAGAGTTATCGTGTTGCGTACATATGTACAGAACCGGCGGGCACATAAGCTCTCAGGCTTTGATAGCCTGCGAGCTAAAAAGTATGTGTGTAGACTTCATGAAAAACTTAAAACAAACTTAATATTTCTAAAAAAAATACCTAATTTGGCATCATATTTTGATTCTAAAGTTTTGTCATAGGATATCAAATGTAGAGTCCTTCTGTAAATTAGTAGCTTACAGAGAAAAATTGTAAGGGTGGTGGGATACAGAATGTGATTACTTTTCTTCCTGTATATACATACATACATGTAAATACGGTAAATCCTGTCCAGAAAAAATCACAAGGAACCGAAAAAATTAGCTTTAGATAGGTTTTTATCTGAAAGGGATAACTGTACAGGGATAAAGGAAACACAATAGCTAGAAAAATCTAATTCCTTAGCGAGACCTAGGAATAGCAAAATGCTGATACTTACAGAGCAATAATTAAATGTAATTCCTTAATTTGCTTAGCACTTGGTATGTTTCGATAATTTTCATTGATAAGCTGCAAAATTTGTGCATCAAATAAAAATTGTTTGCTGGCCTTTGAGGTTTTTATAAATATTAATTTTTCAGCACTTGTTTGTGTCTGTGAAGCAAATTGTTTCAGAATATCACATCATGTGGTTTCTGGTGATTTTTCAAACTTTGTTTCATTGGAATATCCACTATTTACTCGTGTATGCAATGCCCTTGTATAGGAAATATTAAAATATGTTGCAACTTGATAGTTATCAACAACGAAAAGTTTATAAAAATTGTTATTGGGATGGAAACTGTGAGTGTTTTTTTTTATTCACAGATTGCTATGCATGATAAAAAGTAGAAAATTTAGCATTTTATAAAACTGAAAAAAAGAAGGTTCAAGATGAAAAGTTCAAAAGTCATAACAATGTTACAAAGAGTCATACACAATGGAATAGTGCTGAGGTAAATGTTTCATACAATTTTTAAAAAAGTAACACCATTTGAGACATTATTTGCAAACAGAACTATTCCTATAAAAGTAACAGTTTATAGATAAGCTATTGGTCAAAAATAAAAAGGGACACTGTAGCTTTTTTTTTTCAATCTTATCTCACTGGACGAATGTAAAATATTAATTCTAACAAGCATTACAGGAAAAACAAGTCGTAAATTGCATGTCAAACGTGACAAACGAGATGCATTCGTACTATAATTAGTTTTATAAATATTAAGATCTTGGTGCAATAACTGTTGCACTCTTATGAAAAAATGCATGAATACAAAATTTATATATATTAAACTCAGTGATACGGAAATAATAATCCATCTTAATATGACATAATCACCATGGGAACATAGAATCATTACCTGTCATGGGCTATCCTTGAATTAATTAGGTGTGACAGAATTTAATAGAATGAAGAAAACTTTTATTAATATCTTTTTTAAGTTTTGATTCGATTTTCATAAAATTTGAAATGGCTTGACAAAATTCTGCAGCGATTCTATATATTAAATTTCAAACCATTCTGCTGGGTAGATTTTGCACTGTTATATGTGGATGGACCAGATGATGACTATAGTTGTTATGTATTTATATAATTGCGAACGCACCTAAAAATTGATTAAAAGGTTTATTTAAAAAAAAAAATAAAATGCGCATTAAATCTGGAACCCCCAAAATACAAGGTGCCCAGTATCAGATCATTGGCTTTTGATCATTGCTCTCATTGGCTTGCGATCATGTCTTGTTTAGTAATAGAAAATATTTTATTGCACATTTTTTCAATTTAATAACACATTTAAAATATTCGGAATAACAAAGTCGGAACCTGTCCAAGAGGATCAGGTCAACCTGTGAAAATAATGGCTTCTCTCTGATCCACTGGTGTTTTGATAACTTAAAATGGTGATTTTTTTCCTTGTTAACTTATTTTGGTTACTTTTGTTATATCCATTTGTGGCTATAAAATCACCTTTTATTTGCTTATTTTTCTATTTTATTTTACATGTTTTTCTTTTGGAGATTAGATCAGTTATGTACATAAAATTTGCAGATGTTTCTTCATCAAATCCATCCATTTTTCTTTAAAACTTTTTTATAGACAGATTGAATGCTTTAGTTACTGTATCTCTATAAAATGGAATTGAAATTGTAATTAATAACATAAAATAAATGATCCAAAAAAAATTTACAAGAGTAATGAAAAGTTATTTATTGAGAATACACAGTAAATGTAAAAGGTTAATAAGAGACAAACATGCCAGTCTCTTTTTCACTTAATCACCAAATCTATTTAGGCATTTATCTGAACACAGGGCCAACGTGTTTAACCCTGCTTGTCAGAAATCACGTCCCTGCCTATTTTGCCAGTTCTTTTGCTGTTGTTTCATATCACTGTATGAAGAGTTCCAGATAAGTATTATATCAATTTAGGAAAAAAGAACTAAGGTCAGGTGGGGTAAAATGAGTAGTTAAAAAAATGTTTAATTTTTTCAACATATTTATAGTTTTCAAAATTATCTATTATTGCTTGATGTTTAAGCTTTTTCTCCTACTGTATTTTTGTTTTTTAGTTTGTTCTATTTGAGTAGCTACAGCAAAAGCTTTTAAAAGCAATTTCATGCCACACGTGGTCTAATAAAACTCCTTCTTCCAGCACATAATCTCTATAATAATAGCCTAAGTCATGTGACTGTCATCAATAGTTCCGGGTTGACCGCTTCACTTTTTATATGCCAAACAGCCAATTTGGTAGTTTAATGTTAGCCGGGCGCAGGTGATAAGTCGCCAAATATTGTTCCATTGCCATCATATCATCAGTATTATAATAGTCCATCGCATGCGACTGTCATAAATAATTTTTCGCGAGGTAAATTAAAACAAAGCTTTGATGTTGAAATTGAATGTCATAGTTTATAGTATTATTTATTACTTTTTTTTCTCCTTTTCTTTTCACTCTTTAAGAAATAAGAGAAATTTGAGTCATAAATTTTAATCATTTCAGTTTAAAATTACAGTTATGTATTTTAAATAAAATGAGTGAAAGTACTATATTTTAAATGAAATAAGAAAAAATACGACGGGTACAATGTTTGGCGATTTATCGCCTGCACTCGGCTAACATAAAAATCCGAGTTCATGATTTCTGTATCAGAATCTTCCGATTTGGCGAAAGATTGAGCAAGTAAATTAAATTATGAATAAAAGTAACATGATACAATGCTTAGCATAGATTTAAAGGAGACCAAACTGGTCGCCAAGGACGGCTAGTATATGATATAAACTCGTTCGTTTGACCTCACCTTTCTCATTAAGCACTTCTAATGCTTCTCCAAATTACAAGCAAGAAATTATCTTTTCTTTTTGCTGTTTTATCTTAAATCTTATAAATGGTTAAAATGGGTATAGTGTTAAGGCTTAACGTTTGTAGAATTTTTGGTGTGTTATGTTGAACTTTTCTGAATAAAATTCTGTATTTTATTGGAATTAGAATAGAATAAGTTTTTAAAATACATTAAAATGTTTATAAAATGCACAGTAAAGATCGGAAAGACTTGAAATTCTTTAGACAGAATTTATTCTGGGAAATAGAAAACCAGAATTTTTGACGAAAGCAAGAGCAGTAGCTTTGACACATTCTGTAGTGAATTGCTTTTTCGATACTTATGAAGCTCTGTTAAGAGATAACAAATTTATGAATAGTTCTGAAAGAATTTTCAATTTAAATGAAGCAGGCCTTGTCCTGACTCTCGAAACTGTGGAATTTTTGTTGTTAAAAATTTATGTACAACATATCTGAAATCACCAACATGTGGCAAAATAATGCACTCTGTGTGGTTTTGCGTTTCAACAGATAGAAGATGCATGCAACATGCCACCATTTTACAGTTTAGAGGAGCCTTCATCTATATGATACATGGACTCAAGATGGACCTCCTGGAGACATGTATGGCTATACAAATTGAGGCTGGAAGTTTTTAAAAAGGGATAAAACTTTTCGAAGTACATTAAACCATCAAAGAAACTCGTGCTTACGTTGGCCGCTGAAGTCATTTAACATACGAGAAAATTAGACATTCGATTGAGAATCAAACTGTCATCTTTTGTTTACCGCCAGTTACGAGCCACAACATTCAGCTGTTAGATGTTGGTGTATTTCGTCCCTGAGGAGAAAATGGAAATGTATTTCGAAACTGCGGTTTCGAGAAAGTCAACTACAAAGTGTGACAAAATCAATTTTTCCTTTTTCCTGCGTTAAACTTTTGGAAGACATATTCATAAAAAATATCGTCTAAAGCTTCGAAGGGAATGGTTTTATCTTCCTTACCTTTTAGCAGTGTTATACAGGATAACGCCCTAACCAGACGTTGTTATTTAGGACTTAAAATCTACTTCTATTGTAACAATTATGCTTACAATGTGTACAATAACTTCTAATGATTAGTTGATCTCTTGCTGCTTCAGATAAATCAATGCCGTCAACCTCTCAACAGGACATTCTCGTATCTCTTATGCAAATCGAAGATGAGTTATATCCAAACACAAATACAGTAGAACCTCGATTATCCGAAGTAATTGGGACCGAACATCTTTCGAAAAATCGAAATTTCCGAAAGATGCACGGATAATCGCGGATAATCGAGAATGCTTTAATTTTAAGATTAAGAAGAAATATATGCAAAATTTCAAATTATTATAACAAGTGCGTAATAAAAATAAAGATATAGCAAAATAGAAACCAGAATAAATTACCTGCATTTTCATTTTGAAATAAAGTACCTTTTACAAATATCACAAGAGTTTGAAAAAATGTTCTGTTTGTCACAGTTTCGACTACCTTTACTTTGAAGCTTTATCACGGAGTTTTTTTAATATTATTAGTTCACCAGTATCACAGTCTTTCTGCTTCTCCAACCATGCCAAACCTTTTGCAAAACATTCAAAAGCTTCAGAATTGCTAATTTTCTCCGTTTTCTTCGTTCCACTCCATAGCTTATGGGAACCCAAGTTAAATTCAAAGGAATACTAAGAAAGGGGACCGAAAATATTTATATGTACTCGTAGTTCGGAAAGGGCCGCTTGCACACAAGGAATATCATAGTTTTTAAAAAAAAGTTTTCAAAATGGATTTTTCACTCAAAGAAATGTGATAGTAAAAAAAAAAGGAAACTTTAAAAATGGATTTTGGTTAACCGAGAATTTCGGTTAAAAGAGTTTCGGATAAAAGAGGTTCTGCTGTATTGCTTTTCCTTATAAGGATCTGAAAAAAGCAGTTTTATCTGGCACGTCTCCAAATAATCTTATGACTATGTTTTTAAAAACTTTGAAGCTGAAATGTAAGCGTGTCCAAGCAAAAGCAGGTGAAGTTCTAACAAATGAAGACTTTATGAAAATGTTAAAATATTATTCTAATAACTGGAACACCAAGAAATTTAAAATGAATAAGAAAAAAATGTTAAATGGGGCTCAGACTGGATTAAAATGTGTGGAAGTAAAAATAGACGTATTTGTAGGTGCATGGATGAAAATCCAGTATTTGGGTAGAAAGACAAAGAATTCATAGGCAAAATTAAGGCTATTGAAGAAGATTAAACATATTAAGTAAAATCTTAGAAAAGTCCAAGTTTGATGCATTTTATGTTTTCCCTGATGCTAACGACACAGATTATATTTAAGGAAAAAAAAAACAGATAATAGAAACATTAGCTGAACAAACATTTAATAGTCGGGCCATTGTGCTTTTAATAAATGTACACTAAACACTTAAAATGTAAAAGGGTGAGAATGTGAACGAAGTCAAAATGTAGCCAGAAAATGTTTTCATTAACGCCTAGCCTTGATTCACTGTTAGAATTCTCATTTAAATATTAACTTAAATTTCAGTTTAAAAAAGTGTTAACATTTTTTTAAGACATAGTAACTTGTTTTCCATATTACTTTATTATATAATCTCTAGTAAATCTATCCATTATGCAGTATTCGTTGTTAAAGTTTTATGTACCCATTTTATTTCACGATATACCCATTTTCACATGCATGGAGTAAGATGAGTACAGCAAACATACAGCTATTAAATGTTTTGTTATAAACATATTTTACCCTAATAGATAAAAATTGTGTATTTTCATACCAAAAATGTGCAATGTAAAGAAAGAAACAAAAAAAATGTAACTGTTTAAGATTTACTAGAAATTTTTAACTGGACATCTTAAAAATAGTGAATTTTATACTAATTTTACCCCACCTTCCCCCCCGGGCGCAGAATAGGCGCAACGCTGCGACGCACGTCGCAGACTCTTGAGAATGTCTGCAGACTATTTTTCAACTGTTAAAATTTAGAGAGAAAAAAGTGTGCCAGTAATTATTTGCCATGTGCCATAATAATACGATCCACGCCACATGCGATTGACGAAGCTCCGATTCCCTTTAAAATATAAATAATTCACCAAGAAAACTCTAGACACGCGATCGTGAAACGCCCATTATTAAATGAGTCAATCCTCGTAGGAATGATTTCTTCAGAAATTACAAAAAATCGGTCATTAGTGCGAACATTCGGACGTAAATATCACAAATTTCGATAAATGTTCGCCGAAAAAACAATTTCGTCAATCGTTTGCAGTTAAAATAGCCAATTTCGTCAAAGGATAGCGAAAAAAAACGTGAATTTCGCCAAAAGATCGCGAAGGAAAAACGAAATTTTGTCACAAGATCAAGAAGGAAACGTCAATTTCGTCAAAAGTCTGCGGAAAAATAGCAACTTTCGTCAAAGGCTGGTGAAAAATGCGGCTTCCGTCAAATGATCGCGGAAAAAAACACGAATTTCGTCAGAGGGCTACGGAAATGTAGCAACTTTCGTCAAAGGATTGCAGAAAAACGCAAATTTCATCAAAGGATCGCGGAAAAAACACAAATTTCGTCAAAGAATCCCGGAAAGAACGCGGATTTTATTGAAAGATCGCTAAAAAATGAGATTTTCGTCAAAAGATCGTGGAAAATAGGCGAATTTCGTCAAAAGATGGCAAGAATTTTGTCACAAGATCGAAAAAAAAAGCCAATTTCGTCACAGGGCTCCGGAAAAAAGCAACTTTCCACAAAGGAAGGCGGGAAAACGCGAGTTTCGTCAAATGATCGGGAAAAAAACGCGAATTTCGCACAAAGATCGCAAAAAAACGTGGATTTCGCTGAAAGATCGCGAAAAAACACGTATATCACCAAAAGATAGTTGAGAAAAAGCGATTTTTTTTCAAAGGATCGGCGGAAAAAACGCGAATTTCGTCAAAAGATTGAGAAAAAAACGCGAACATCGTCGAAAGATCGTGAAAAAAACGCGAACATCGTCGAAAGATCGCGAAAAAAACACGAACATCGTCGAAAGATCGCGAAAAAAACACGAACATCGTCGAAAGATCGCGAAAAAACGCAGACATCGTTGAAAGATCCCGAACATCGTCGAAAGATCGTGATAAAAAAAGGCGGACATCGTCGAAAGATCGCGAAAAAACGCGCATTTCATCAAAGGATGGAGGGAAAAAAGGTGAATTCCGTCAAAAAATCGTGGAAAAATTTGCTGCAACATTGATGTTTTCACGAGATTTTTTTTACAGTTGAGTGGCAGGTTAAATATTAGCCAGCCATGTTTTGAGTGAAAGCATGTTAAATTTTGAGTTGCACAACTAGCTAAGATTGCTAAATAAAACATTGCATTGGAATTACTTATAGTATTTGCATGAATTACTCAAATTTGATTTTCTAAGAATTTCAATCTACTCCAATAACAGCTTTTATTGCTAAAAAATTAGATTTTTTCTGCTTCAAAGTGGGTTTAGTGCACTTTCATTCCTGTATTATCACATCTATATATAATTCTTGATATTATCACATTGTATCAATCTTTTCAAATATTTTAGAAATTGGTGTTCATATGTTATTTTTACGGTTATTCTGTTTTCTAACTTCACAGAAAATTTGACAAATTTTATGAAAGATTTTTCAGATAGTGGTGTTAAAAATTTTGAGGACAAAGGTAAATTATATAAAAAAGTACTTTCCTTTTATGTTAATCACAAATATTGGAGGGGGTTGAGTGAATGAGGGATTGGAAAGAGGGTGTTTGTCCTAAAGTTCTGCAGACTGTTTTTAAAGTTTCTACATGTGTTGCAGACTGCAGAAAAAAATTCTGCTGCTGGGCCTTCCCCTACTCACGGGTTGCCAAATCTGGGCTGTATGGGGTGTCTCCCGACTTCTCACTTCAGGTTTGCAGTATGAGACAGGGCATTGTCATGCAGGAGATTAACATCATCACTCAACATGTCAGGATGTATTCGTTTACCATAAAACAAATAACGGCTTACACCTCCAAATGAGCTTTTTTCTGAATGTCTTGCAATTTTAATTGACCTGATGTATCTGAGAACATAGACTATCGACCCACACAACCACTGTAAGAGAACTAGAGCAACGTGTTACTTTATAGTTAAAAAAAACAAGAAATGACAAATTTGAGTCATGGTATAAACGGTAGAATAAGACATGGACTATCATGAGACAGTTTTTTATTATTATTTTGATGGAAAATAAATGTTGCTCTTCCTCTTTTCTTAAAGTAAACATGAATTATTTTTTTTATTGTAGATTATTAAACAAGAATTTTTAAGAGCATTAAGTACTAGCAGCCCTGTAAATATGTGCCATATTGTTTACAAAACTACTTAAATGACATATATTAATTAAAAATATTTTTAAAAACAGTTCTATTATAAAAAAATTAAATTTTTAATATCTTCAATTACCTTTTTTTTTAATTATCTCACACTAGATTTCTTAACTTCTTATTCTTCACAACAGTTGAAGGATTTTTGAATCTCTAGTGATGTCACTGATTAACATTTAGACCTAACATAACTATGAATAGCCAAAAACTGTACCTACACTCTAATATGTAAATTTTCTGTAAAATTCTACCTAAAAGTTATATTTTGATAGTTACTGCTTTAAATATTTTAATAGTGTTTAAGTGACATCAAGATCTCAGGTAGTCTAATACACTGCTCAAAACAATTAAAGGATATTGCAGTTTTAGGTGGATTTTGTATCTGGTAAACTGTTTAGCTGATTGATACATGGTCGACAGACATAGTAGGTTATATGAGAATAAATTACACATGTTTGGCAGAAAAAAATGCATTTTATTGCGCATTTGTGTACTAAAGGAAAAAATCACAATTTGTGCATATGAGAAAAAAAGAATAAGAAAAGGTGTTTTCTTCAAAGAAAATCATTTTCAGTAGGGGGTATGGTTTCCACGGGCGGCCAGCAACGTTGAACACCTTTAAGGCACGGACTCAATGAGGCTATTAATGACGAGTTGGGAGCTGCCCCACTCTTCCAGAAGAGCTCTTTCCAGTTCTTGGAGAGTTTGTGGGGGTTGTTGGCAGCCAGAAACTCGTCTTCCTAGAGCGTCCCAAACGTGCTCGATTGGATTCATGTCTGAAGAACACGCTGGCCATTCCATTCGAACGATTCCTTCCTCGAAAGGGAAATCCTCCACCAGATTTGCACGATGTGGCCTGCAGTTATCGTCCATTAAAATGAAGTTATCTCCGATTGATGCAGCGTAAGGGACTACAATAGGTCTAACGATCTCATCCCTATATCGGCGACCAGTCAGAGCTCCATCTCGAATGATGTAGAGGTCAGTGCGCCCGTCAATGGAGATGCCACCATACACCAACACTCCCCCACCGCCAAATCTGACACTTTCGTGCACGAACGCAGGATTATTCCTACTGCCACGGTCCCTCCAGATGAAAATACGCCTATTATCCGGATGCACAGAAAAACGGGACTCGTCAGAAAACAGAATATTGCTCCATTCATTTCTCCTCCAGTTGACATGCTCGGTTGCCCACTCCCTGCGGTCGCGACGATGCCTTGATGTTAATCTAACACATACCATCGGTCGGCGAGCATACAGACCTACAGCATGGAGCCGGTTTCGGACAGTCTGAGTTGAAATCGTGGTGCCTGTAGCCGAGCGAAGGTGTTGTTGGAGGAGAGTAGCGTTCATGGTTCGGTGTCTCCGAGCTGTTAACGCTAAATACCGATCTTCATTGGGCGTTGTTGCCCGTCTACGACCTTGCCCTGGTCTTCGGCCTGCACATCCACTCTCCAAAAAACGGTTCCAGATCCTGGAAATGACACTTTGTGACACTCCAATGGCTTGCGCTACTTCGGCTTGAGTTTGGCCTCCTTCTAACCTACCAACAATTCTCAAAGCTTCTGAATCTGTCAAATGACTTCGCTGAGACATCGTACTCATCGAAACAAAGCAATCACTGAATGCCGATCATCCTTGTCTTCATTCTCTTTTATCCAGTTGAAAGTCAAATTTCATTCGCTGCCGCTGAAGCGACGTTTTTGACGTCGAACTCAAAATTTGCATACTCCACAGTTTGAAAACCAGAAAAATTTGCATTTGTGATTCTCTTCTTCTATTTTCGGCAAAAAAAATTTCGTTTATATCTTTATTTTATATAAAACTTCAAATATCCTTTAATTGTTTTGAGCAGTGTATTATCTAAATATAATTTATCCTTCAAAATTCAGTAAGTAGGATTAGCGATTAATAATGATATAATACATTTTCCATATTTTACATATTTCTAATTTCTGTATTTATGGTATTTGTATTATTAAGAGAAAAATAACAGTGCAAAAAATAAAAAATAATTTAGTTTGCTCTCTCACAAACAGTTTTTATAAAAATATTTTGAATTAAAGTGTTTAAGTTCTAATTTTAGCAATGGAAATAAAATGATATTTTTTATATATATTTAGTAATTAATTTTAATTTATTAATGGCATCGTAAATTCTCTTATATAATTACTTTAAATTTAAAAAAAATTATTTGATCTGCATATTTTTTATTTATTTCAGGTACAGATTTCATGAAGTATATTCTGAACATAGAGTGATATTATTTATACAAGGAAATCATGCCTAAAGACTGGTTTTTTTCTTATTTATCAAGCATTTCGTAAAAGAACTGTTTCAAGAAAATATTTTTAAACTTTTTTATTTAGTAGAAAATAACATAAAAATATTTATTTTCACATACAAATTCCTAGATTGAATTTAGGGAAGCATTTTTCTAAGGCTATCAAAAAATTATAAAATAATTTGATTTTAATGAAATTCCATATTTTAAGTGATACATACACTGTTTTTATTTTTTTTCCTCTTCAGTAAACAACCTGTTTTTATGCGTCAATGAAAAATAGAAATTATATAAAAATACACTATTGTTCGTATTTCTAACTACTGCCAATGCATTATGCAGAAGTTCTGCTTCTAAATTTTTGGAACAAGTCACAAACAAGTTTGTAAACAAGTCGCAATTTATTAAAAGTTGCTACAGATTTTTTTTAGAGAAAAGCTATTTAAATATGAATGTATAAATGAAAAAAAAAGTTGTTGATTTTTCAATTTTTCCTTTAAAAAATCATCTATAGCTAAAAATAACAAATATTTTTTATTTCAGAGTAAAATAATAGAAACGTTTGAATAAGAAAATAATCTCTTCAATTACGAGGTGTAAATTAAGATTTTTTTTTTTAAACATTACTGTAGCATTACACGTTGATTTTCCTTTTCTAAATTTCCTTTTCAAGTTTTGATTAGAAATCAAATTTTAAAATGCAGCAATATGTAGGTGACAAGGAAAATAATTTCTCTTAAAAGATGTGAGGCACAAAATATTCTTATTAATCTGTATAAAATAGAAATCTTCCTATTCACATGGAGAAAGAATTCACTTGTGAAGTGTGTAACAAAAGATTTTCTCAAAAATCTACTTTAAATGTTCACCAACTCATTCATACTAATGTGAAAACTTTTTTTTGTGAGGTGTGCAATAAAGGATTTTCTCAAAAATCTTCTCTGAATCTTCATCTGCGTGTACATACTAAAGAGAAACCTTTCTCCTGTGAGGTGTGTAACAAAGATTTTTCAGTCCATTCTGATTTAAATGTCCACCGACGTGTTCATACTAAAGAGAAACCTTTCTCTTGTACGGTGTGTAACAAGTATTATTCTCGAATATCTGATTTAAATGTCCACCGACGTGCTCATACAAATGAGAAACCTTTTTCTTGTGAGGTGTGTAATCAAAGTTTTTCTAGAAAGTTTTCTTTGAATAATCACCTGCGCATTCACACTAAAGAAAAACCTTTCACTTGTGAAGTGTGTAACAAGGGTTTTTCTCGAAAATCTGTTTTAAATGTCCACCGGCGTATTCATGCAAATAAGAAACCCTTTTCTTGTGATGTATGTAACAAAGAATTTTCTCAAAAATATGCTTTAAATGTCCACCAATATATTCATACTGAAGAGCAACCTTTCTTTTGTGAGCTGTGTAACAGAGGATTTTCTCAAATATCTGCTTTAAATGTCCATCGGCGTACACATACTGAAGAGAAACCTTTCTCTTGTGATGTGTGTAACAAGTATTATTCTCAAATATCTGATTTAAATATCCACCGGCGTACTCATTCAAATGAAAAACCTTTTTCTTGTGAGGTGTGTAATAAAAGTTTTGCTAGAAAATCTTCTCTAAATAATCACCTGCACATTCATACTAAAGAGAAACCTTTCTCTTGTGAGCTTTGTAACAGAGGATTTTCTCATATATCTGCTTTAAATGTCCATCGGCGTACTCATACTAAAGAGAAACCTTTCTCTTGTGAAGTGTGTAACAAAGCATTTTCTCGAAAATCTGTTTTAGATATCCATCAGCGTGTTCATAGTAAAGAGAAACCTTTCTGTTGTAAGGTGTGTAACAAAAGATTTTCTGTTAAGTTTAATTTAGATACGCATAATCGTGTTCATACTAAAGAGAAACCCTTTACTTGTGAAATGTGTGGGAAAAGTTTTTCTCGAAAACATCACTTAAACTGCCACCTACGAATTCATACTAATGAAAAAGATTTTAGACATGCATGAATAAGTTCATACTAAAGAAATTTTTTGCTCGCCATATGCAACAAAGATTATAAATTAAATCTCATTTAAGTATCCACCTTCATTACCATACTAAAGAGAGATATTTCTCTTGTGAGATTATAACAAAAGTATATTTTGTAATGCCTGTTGAAAAAGTTCATCATTTTATCTATTCTGAGATGTAAGATTTTTTTCAATGAATATCAAACACATTTAATTTTATCTATTATATTCAAGTTTAAAGAAAGACATTTATTTATAGTGTGTGGACTGAACCTTTTTTTTGTAAAATTTTAATTTAAAGATGTTTAAAAACGTTAAAAGAAATGTTTTATTTGTGAAGTATGTGTTCAATGATTTTCTTTTTAAGAATTTACTAATTCCACTTGAGGTATAAATATTCATCCATGATGTAGGAATTTGTGAATTTTTAAATTATTGCTTTCAAATAAACAAAATGCAAATAAAGCTTGCTTATAAAGTGTTACTATGTTATCATTAATTTTTTGTCATGATTAACAGCTTTTATTATATATACTTTTTAAAGTTATGTTATTGTAGAGCTTGTATTTTTTGAAATCTAGAAACAAAAACTATACTCGTTAATTCTGAAACTTATCTTTAATGTATTTTAAATCATTTTCATTCTCAGCTCGTGTTACGCAGATACCTAAATAAATACTTGTGAAGTAGCACTTGTGTGAGGTTGTGTGTTAAGCTCTCGACGAATTCTCTAAAATAATCTGAAACCAATTCTCTGTATAACTTCCAGGAGATATGGACTGTGGACGGGAAGGGGGGGGGTGGACTTTCAATAAAAGTCCAGAAATTGGCTCATTTTCATCTTTAAAATTATTCTTCGCTCTCCAAACTTAAAACAATTAAGTAACTATTACCATTTTAAGCATCCCTGTATAGCCAAGGCCTCCGAGATGTTGCTTTATTATTTTTACCGGGCTGAACAAACAATATCCCAGCTACTGAAAATTTTCCATGCACTTCGTTCCTTTGTACGGATTGTTTACAATAATATTGTGATATTATTTATACTTGGTAATTAATATTTTTCAATGCGTTTAGATTATGAGTCTATAAATAATTATTATTTATAAATATTAATATAAGCGTAAATTATATCTGTAAAATAAAAGAGATTAAAATTTAATTTTTCCGGTTGCAAATCTAGCTATGATACTCAAAAGTTTATCTCCAAATATCTCCAAATTTCTGACTAATAATGAAAAGAAGAAATTGTTATCGAATTTAATTACAATGCGAAATTTTTTCTCCCAGTGAAACAGCAGCAATAAATATATGTCTGCAATAATAAACAATTCGATGACCGTTTTATAATTTGCGAACATGGAATTTAATGAGAAGATGTACTGAACTTCTTATGCCGAGAAGAAAAACAACTTTTACGATGGATGCCTCTGTTACTGTTTATGGAAATATTATGGCAGATTTGAATCTACGTTTGTCTAGAAAACTGAAAGAGTTAAGCATCCATTAGAAAAGTAAAAAGAATCGGACGATACACTGTGTAAAAAATTATGCTACATTGACATTATAACATCTTTTGACAACGTTATGGGTAAGTAAGTAAATTTATTTGATAGTCTCCAAATACTTCTTTTACCTTTCTTACTGTATATATTTAATTCATAACACTAAAATTTTGACATTAATTGCTCCATCTTCTTTAACAAAATTAATTTAGCAGATAATATAACGAGTTCTTGCGAAAGTTTAAAATCCTACCTATCAAATAAAGTTTAAAGTTTGAATGATTATGAAAAAAGAATATAGTAAATGGCTTAGGAAAGAGAAGGAAATGTGGCTACCTATTCTCTTTTTCATATAGACAATTTTTTTCAATATTTGTACAATTTATTTAATATAACAAAGCCAATTATCGTTTTTTTTTCGAAGTGAATTATATATAAAAAGTAATATATATATATTATATATATTTGTCTGCGTTTCTGTGTATAAATTCATATATAAACGAACGTGAAAGTTAATTAGATTTGTTTTCATAGCTGTTTATATCATTTAGCAATAAATCTCACTTTGTAAAGCTCGAATTGCGCCAAGTTTCTGAAAAGAAAACGCCATGGCATTTATAGTTAAAAAGTACAAATTTCTCAGCCTGATATTTATTATGTTTTTATTCAATTATAGTATGTATTGGTAAAAAAAGAGGGAATAGGATTAATTTTGTAAAGTTTTTGTGAGATTTATTGTACTTTTGGTATGTACATTTATTGTAAAATAATGTTTTTAGGAAATGTAAGCCAATGTGTTCTGTAAGATTTATAAATCTTAGTATTTTTTTTTTAATTTAAACCTCTTAATTTTCATTTATGAAATATGTTTTTAATTCCTTTTTTTTATTTATTATGAAATATTGTAATAACAATTTATAAGAGCGGAAATTCAAAACATCCCTCTTCATCAAATCTTTTAGATAAGATGCAATAACCGGAAAGAATCTTCTTACTGGCATCACTAATACTAGAAGCAGGTCATGTGAAAAAAAAAAAAAAACAGTGCCATCTAGTAGTCATATCTGTTGAAGAGAACGCCAATGCTTTTCAATGAAAAAAGAACATTGTTTAGTGACAATAAATTCAAAAATATATTTCATTGTATTTGTTTTTCCCCTGCTCTTTACTTTTATCTTTACCAGCATCTGCAATGCTATAAAAACCATTATAAAAACACTGAAGTCGCTATAACTCCATAATACTGCATTGTTGTTCTATCATTTTTCAAAGGGTTTTTAATGCAATAGAAAAATTTTCAAAAAAGAAAAGTAACTAAAGTTTTCAACTTATTAATAAGGAAGTAAAAAATCCGCTTTTAAAAAAAAATCTTCTTTTTAAAAAATGCAAATTGCAAAAACCGTAAAGTAACGAATGTACGGCCCCCTCCGAATATAAACCCCAGCCCTCATTTATGTGAATTCTTCCTTTTTGAAAAAGTGCCATTTATAAGCCCTTTATTTTCAAGTTTTATTTTCTGACGCTTTTAATCCTGCTGATTTTTTCAGGAAATTCCTGAAGTTTTTTTTCCACACTTCCTAAATGAATATATCTTATGCAATTTATTTTTATCTAATCTCTTTACCTATCATTGTATTAGAATGGCATACTTCAAGCAAGCTACCAGACCTTTGAAAGGAATGTTCCTTTCAAATGATGCTATTAGTGTTTTCCTTGATTTTTATGCTCTAAAATTTAATAGATATTTAAATTGAGTTTAAAATTTATAATTTTTGTTCATATTTCTTCGACATTAAATTTAATTTTTTAATGTGAAATTATTTTGTTTTATTAATGGAAACCTCTTAGCTTCTATGGAAAGGAATTTTAAAACCAATAAAGGTTAATAGATCTTTTTTTTTTCAAATTGTAAAAATTCTGTGAAATTTCATAAATTCCAAATCTATCCCCTCCTCTACCCTTCCAATTTTCGTGTCCTTTTCACAAAAGTTTCAATTATAAGCCCCATTTAAAATCATTAGAATTTCTTGTGTGCTAAATGAGAACTTACTTTCGTACTTTACGGTAATAAGATTTTCTTTTTTGTAAATATCTTTGTATTAGCGTTTTTTCTTCTAATTTTATAGCTATTTTTGCTTCCTTAGAAAAAGTTGATTTATCAATTTTTATTAAATCAACCGCCAATATAATTGTTTAATTCAGTAAATGTAAAAAATAAGTTTAAAAATATTTTAAAGTTATTTAATAATATATAATAACAAAATATATTTAAACAAATACTAGGGCCATTGCCTTCAGGTTTCTATTTAATAATATATAATAATAAATATATTTAAAAATATACTAGTGGCATTCTCCCTAACAATTGGTGCTACCAATGGGCATAAATCATCGTAACATTATAAATTTTGGAAATATTTTAAATGTAAAAAAATTAACTGAAAAATTACTTTGGTAATAAAATTTAAACTTACAATTTCTTTGAGAAAACAATTAAAAATAGTTTTGGTTGGTGCTACCACTGACTTTTGATACTGCCATTGTCTCATTGGTACGTCCAGCCCTTCACCTTTCATTGTACCAATGGTATTATACAGCATGGCATAATTCATTTCGAAAAAAGCTTGGACAAACTATGTGATAGCAAGATATTTCGATATAAATCGACAATAATCAACACATAAAATTTGATAATAAAATTCGTTTCCCAAAGTTCATTTAATAGGGAAAATATTATATCTCTCAGATGCTTGGTAAGTTAATAACACGTTTACTGCTGTGTCTAAAAGAAATTCTTCATCAAAAAAGTGATTTGCTGAATGCATCACGTGACCGCAAAACAAACCAATGACATTTGCTATTCATGTATCGACCGAAAGATCGCGCTGTGTTATCTATAATTAAGTAAAAAAAATAGCTTTTGTACTTTAGAATTTCTGGTAAAAAACATTGAAATTAATTTTTAAAGTAAGTAAATAACGAACGCTGTTATATAACAGATAGATTTATCAATGAAATCATGTTGTATTATCTTCCAAATAGTCAGGACAAAATAAAAAGAAACAACAACAAAAGCAGTATATTTCAATCATATATATGTATTTAAATTTAAAGTTTTTGCGAGCCTTTCATAAAAAAGTTTCATTGATGTATTTATTTATAAAATTTATTTAATGGTCACCACTGTTGTTTAATCAAGATGGTAACAATGATGAAAGTAGATTTTTCTAAATCAATGAATTTGTGTTGTGAGAAAGTGTCATTTTGTCGTTGAAAATATGTCAGACAAAAACAGAAATAGACTAAACAATAAAAAAATTGAGTTTTAAGAGATTTTCTCTAAGTTGGTTAAACTAATTTAATTATATAAGTACATAATGGATTTATATTTACATATAATTATAAAATATTTTATTATAATCAATAAATTAAATATTTGTAATTTTTTTCTTCTAATCATGTAGAATTTATCATTTCATAAAGAATTGTAGATGTTTTTTGCAACATGCTGATTATATATATATGTATTATTTATTTTGGAATTTTGAAAACAAATACTTTTAGAAAAAAGTTTGCATTTATTGATTGAGAGTATAAAAATTATATGTTTTTTCTTTTGTAATTTAGTTTCATTCCTGTAATAATTGCATAAACATAAAAGGCCATTCTGAAAAAGAAATGTGAAAATGCATATTTCTGATGTGTGTTACATAATATTCTACAAATTTATTGCTTTAACATGTTTTAAATATTGTTAATTATATAAATTGCCCTTATGTTTCAAATAAAATGGGTTGAAGTTCATGTTTTACAGCTTTTCTGTTTCTGTTATTCTTCTTTTTAAAGACTGTAACTTTTTTTCCTGTTGTTTTCAGGCAAAATTATTTCCATTTTTCTGACAGTAAAATAAAAATGTGTAATACGTTTACTTATAATTATTTCTATTTATGTGTGTTTGCATCAATATATATATATATATATATATATGTGTGTGTGTGTGCACACAGTTAGACCTTTTAACTCACACCTTGAAATGAGAGGTTGTGTTTATTGTAAAATTTTGTATTATATAAATCACATTTCACACATTATTAAACTTACTTTATAAGCATATCAATATACCACAGATTTTTCTTTTGCATTTCTGAAGATTGGAAGCTGTGCATAGTTTAATTTTTTTGGTTTATTAACCTTATGTCATTTATGTTTTATTTCACACATTTTAAAATTTTCTTTATTAATAGGGTATGTACATACTTGAACCAAATCATTATATTACACATTTCCAAAGTTTTTCTACTGCAATAATAGCAATTATTTCATTAAAAAGCACTGAATTATAGAGATGAAATAATATCTGAAACGTAGTCATCTAGAAAGAAGCAATATTTCTACAATGTAGAATGCACATGCTTTTTAACTGCAAAATTCATTGATTATACTTGAGCAGTTGTGCATTATAGAGAAAATTGCGTTATAATGATGTTTTGCCATATATGTAAATATGTATGTGTGTGTGTGTGCTGTAGAGACAAAATATTCATCACATGATTCTTACAGAAATTCCTTTATCTATTAACTTTTAAGTTATTAAAATATAAACCATTCATTAAAAATATCTAAAACCCTAGATTTGCAGTTTAACATAATTGTTTTAATTTGAGGGTAAAATAGCATTGTTAAAACAACAGTAATATATTTAGAAATATTGTCTCACAAGTGATAGGAAAAGATCCTGCAGTATATGTATTATCTTTTTTTTTTTTACAAATATTTTAGCCATTACTCATTAAATATAAAGAGTGCACACTTTAGTTATACAAAACTTCATACTTTATTTCAACCTTTGCAAAATTTTCTTTCATTTTGTAAAACACATTCATTTAAACAGTATTAAATTATTATAATAATTAAAATTTATGTGATATTTTTTTGTTCCAATATTTAACATTACATATTCAGAGATTTACTTCAGATTTTTGACTTACTAAAATCTTAACCGTCTCAGCATGATAAAAATAAGAGTTACTTTAAATTTTAATAGTTGATTTGGTGTTAAAATACCCTTTGTATCTATTTTTCTTAAATATTTAATAAAACACAATTCTATGAAAAATATATCTATCTATAGTCAATTCATGTTGTTTTCCCGAAATGGAAAAATACGAGATAGCCATTGAGAATACTTAAGATAGACAAAGAGTATGCATAAAATGATTTGTATTGGTCTAGTTTTTTTTATCAGTATTGGCTACTTTTTATTCCTGTTAACACCTAGAGGACGACCGTCACATATATGTGCCGCATAAGTTACTGAGAATCCTTGATATTTTTTATCCTAGATATTTTTTATTATAAATTTTGTCTCATTTAATCAGAGCATTTTCCCAATTAAATTAGGTAAAAATTTCTGTATGAAAAACTGGTGATAAACAATAAAAAATCTGTAAAAGACGCTCATCCCGAAGTGGTTAAGTGATGCATTCTGATTATATTCTTCAAAATGTGATCTTGTGTGGTAGGAATAAGATTAAAGTATATTAAAGAAATCTGCATAGCAACTAAATATATATGATTGTTACAATAACTGTGTTCGAGTAATGAAACTCTTTCCAGACAATATTATCAGTGAGCCCAATTAATTAACGCTTAATTGTTAATGTATTAAAAAATCACTACGCACTTTCAGCTTTAGCCACTGAATAAATTTTCATGTCATTCAGATCATTTTTCGATTTTTAACTTTTTAGAAGCACGTTCATAGAGATTAATTTATGTTGGATTGGACTGATCAGAGAATGATTCACAATTTCAATTTGTAAAGACTCAAGACCTATGTAACCTCACTATAAAATCATAAGGAATTA
Organism: Maratus speciosus; assembly: GCA_963932465.1. Classification (NCBI taxonomy): domain Eukaryota; kingdom Metazoa; phylum Arthropoda; class Arachnida; order Araneae; family Salticidae; genus Maratus; species Maratus speciosus. The sequence continues at coordinate 40,831,520 of OZ010798.1, forward strand.
TATATGTTACCGATAAAGCTTTAAAGCCGTTAATGTGCACATTACCTAGATAATTTGCAGAAACTGATTTGCTCTGTTAACGTGCAGAATAAAGAGTTTTCCCATTTTACCTAGGAAATTAGCACATTAATGGATTCCGTATCGTTAAAATTCAAAAGTTTGTTTCTCTCATTTTCTTTCTATTCTCTCTCCACTTTTAGTTTGGTTTCACCAGCGTCTTGTCGTCGCGTCGGTTGTTTTTATTTCTCATCATCTGCGTCGGCTGCCAGTGCGTAGCATGTTTAGAGTTTACCAAATCCCTTATTTTGACGTACTCTTATTTCGATGGCGTAAAGCAATAACTTAAAAATGTATCTGTCGGGAAAAAATGTATTATAATTAACACTAATACCACGGTGTGACAACAAAATATAACGTACTTAAATGAAAAAGATTAATTCAAAGTTCAAAAGTAAAGGCATCCCATAGTTTTAATAAATAAGCATCTATTTTATTTATATATATTAAAGACGAGAGTTAAATGAGAACTGACAAGGGTATTAACTTTTTTATATGCACAGGACCGGCGCAACCATCCGATAAACTGTGTGTCTGCCAAGGGCCCCGCGGCAGATAGGGGTCTTATTACGAATCCTAAGTGACTTATGGAATTCTAAATAACGTTCTCTTTGTGTAAAATAGTATTTTTGTTCTACATTTTTTTTAAATTTTTCTTCGTGGAAAGAAAAGTGAGTTTAAACATTATTTCTTACTGGCAAAAATGGTATAGTTGCCAGGGAATGTTTAAATTTGATTTTCCGGAGAGTAAACGTGAACTCAAAAATAAGTATTTCAGAATTGTAAAGAATAAAAGATTTTGAGAAATTAAAAATAATTTTGCACATTAAATGTGAAAGAAGCTCCCTGGTATATTTTATACAGTTTATTATATATATATATATGTTATATAAAAATTTTACTTTTACTATTCATTTAAATTATTCTAAATTGCCGGCCTATTCATTATTTCCTTTTTTTATTACTCTCTATTATTTATCTCTAGTTAAATTCCTATAAGTTTAAAACGCGTATCTTAATAATAGTTTATTCAAAAACTTAATCTAAACTTTTAATCCATTCATTAATTTTTATCGTCTACCAAACTGTAAAATTCTGAACGCAGTTACTTTATTTTTCGAATGCTTATAAAAGCCATTTTTACATTTTTATTTTATTTCATCTCATTTTCCGGCCAGCTGGGCGAGCGTCAGCTTATTCACATCGAAATCCTTCCATTAGCAGCGCCGGGATTCTTTTCTGTGATGTTTCTCGATCGCTCTCCATTTGTTGAGTGACGGATCGCTGTTTCATTTCGAGTCTCGCTCATGAATTTGTTCGGTTAGACTAAACTTAGCATTTCAATCGGATTTCCTCCGCGCATTCTAATAAATAGCTCGAGCATGAGCTCAGAAGTAGATTTTTTGTGACGTTTGATTGTTTACTTAATCTGTTACCTGGTGTCCTAAGACTCGTAGAATATTAAATTGTTATTTTACATCTTTTTCGCATGAATAACTAGTTCGTGCTCAAGCAGGATGGCTCTGATTTCTCATCCTGTGGGAATTGTTTAATGTTGGTATGTTCAGATGGAATAAACAGTTTCCGATGACTACGTTTCTATGTTCTTATTGGGAAAACCCTAGATTTCTCCATAAGCCTTTTTTTTCACTACTCATGTGGCCTAATTTGCCTTGTCTTCATCATGAATAAATGAGTGTTTGATTGGACTTTACCAATCTTATCATCGATCCACAGCTGCTAAATTTCCACAGTGTTGACACCTCCGATAGCGATACTTGCACTAAGTGGTACGACTGCTATACAACCTCACCAATGGCTGATTAAAATGTGGTTCTAATCCAGTAATATTTCGTAAAAAGCACGACGTGATTGTTCGACTTAATCCATTATTTTGTTTCGTTATATATATATCTTAGTCTGTAATATATACAATATAAAAATAAATATAATTAGTCCAGTATTCCAGTCAGGTATGTAGGGTCATGCAATGCATTTCACCAGGGCTCCGCGCGACTTTACGCCAGCCTCGACTACACATGTGTTATATTGGGCATGCGTCCTAAATACACAAGTTTTAAGAGAAGAAATCTGTACACTGTACAAATGTTTTTAACGCACAAGAAAACTTCCCTCTCAGTATCTCGTTATAACGTCGCTATATTGTGTTTTGTTAAACTGGCTTTTAAGTGGACAGTAGACTTTAAAAAGAGCAAAAGTGTGATTTTTTTCGTATGTGAAAATTATTGAAATTTTAAAAATATGAATATACTGCCTTATACTTCGAGGAAAGTTAATTTCAAATGTATGTCAATAATAAAAAAAAAATTATTTAAAATACATATTTCTTAGGAGTTGATTGATGTACTATCTTTTCAAAGTAATAAATAGGATATCCAAAAAATAATTTTAGACATTATAAACTTTTGACAAAGAGGAGAGGAACATATATTTTAAGGGGGGAAGGGTAGATGAATTATTAGTTATTTATTCCGGTTTCAGAAATACAAACAGGGCAGAATTTTTTTTTTAAATCAAGCTTTAGATTATAAAATTTGTCTATTTGGGGGAGGGGGGCAGGGGAACAAAGAGACGAAGAAGAAATTTAAAAGAGGGGGAGCAAAATTAGATTAATTATTATATATTTATTGTTACTTCAAAGAAACAGATCAGGGATATTTAAAATTGCAAATTTTGCACGCAGAACTGTAAAATGAAAATTCTAGGGGATTGGAAAGAATTCAAATGACTGATTATTTATTGTTATTTCAAAGAAAAAGAAAATAATTTTAAAAGTTTAAAATTTTGTGATGCAGAACGGAAAAAGCAACTTCAAGAATTTTGATTTACTATTTCAATTAATTGATTAACTTTTTTATTAATTGAATAACGACAAAACAAAACAAAAGTAGAAATTAACTTTTTTCAATGTATTTAAAATTTTGAAGTCAAAAAATTACATAAGATTTCAAAATGCCCATATAAACCAATGCTATTCAGTTGCATTATCAAAAAGCATTCGTACCTAACTGTTTGTGAAAAATAATATTTGTCTAATTTAATGATAGAAATTCTGCCAATAAATAAGACCAAGTGTTCTGTATTAAAAGAGTGGTTGCCATGTGATTCACGTATTGAAAACTTCAAAAATAAATAGAATAATGATTTGTATTAAAAAAATTATAGTAATATGATGTTGTGTCATGAAGTTTTTTGATTTACCCTGTAGTGAAAACTGACAGTCTTTATGTATAATTTTAAATGGTTTTAAATAGGGGATCTTCGACCTTTTACGCTCTATCAGCGGTGTAAATTCTCCAAGTTATCTAGCTCATCTATAATTAAATTAAATAACACAGGCAAAAAATGTATAGATGCCTACGTTTCAAGATATCGTTCGCGTTATGTACAGGCACTGCAGAATTGACATTTTCTTCACGATTTTAAAGCAAAACTTTTTATTTATTTATATTATGCAATATTTAGTTTTTACACCAGAAATTTTATACGGTGACCTAAGTTATTAGAAATTGTAGTACATAGAGATAATCTGTGTGTTAGCATACAAGAAAGTCAACTATGCCACAACTACTGAAATTACTGCATTACCAGTAGCGTAGCTAGAAGACGCCCGCCCTGAGCGCCAAATTGAGTGAGATTTTAACCGAAATTATCTCTCATACTTTGATAATGAATACAAAATATCTATTTTTTTGTGTGTGTGTGAATATATGCTTTAGTAAAATATTTAGTTATGTCCAGTTGATGAAGAAAGAAAAACTTTCTGTAAGTGTTTCTAGGGATGGCTCAACACACTTTGTGCCTTAGATGATTACGCATCTGAAAAAAGGATGAAAATGATTAAATAACGGGCGTCAATTTCAGAAAGGGTGAAAACCGAAGTTATCTCGCACATTTTCAAAATAAATAAGAATTTATGACATTTTTTAGGCTTCGTACTTAAAAAGTAAGAACGGAACCATTATAAGATCAGTCCTGTATCTGTCTGTCACGGCCATTTTACCCGTAAACTATGGAACGTGGGAGCGATTTTACAAACCATCACGCGTAAAGCGATTGAGAGCGATATCGAATAATGATTGGTCGGTCGCCTCGCTGTAGGAGGGGCTTAATTCGCTGGAAGAGGATAGCTTTCACTTCGTTGATCTAAAATCGTCAGAGCTTGCATATTCATATTTGCTTTATTTTTAATGATGATTAGAACAAAAAAAGTGTTCGACACAATTTATTATCTTATTCATTTAAAATAAAACAATTCACGTATACAAGTATCATTTAATATGAAGCAGATCGAATAAGCAATCAAGAACAACAATTCTTGTATTATTTTATTGTATTTATTAATTTTTTTTAAGAAAACTAATATTTTAACTGAAAAGGTGAATGAAAAATAATTAATTTCTATCATCTCATCTTTTGTAATTTTTTAAAGGGGGGGGGGGGACTATATGTTTTGCATAATAGTGATGTATAACAAAACCTTACATAAACTTAAAAAATAAACATTAATATTCTTCTACCAATTTTGTTTATAAATTATTATATTCGTTAATATCTGTAAACTAATATTTCCGATTATTAAATAAAATTTAAATAATTACTTTTACAGTAGAAGCAACTCATATTTTGAATAACTAAAGAATGAAACTGAAATCAACATATTAAACTAGTATTTCACAAGAATAATTAAGTAAAGCACAAAAAATAAAAATAAATGTTTATTGTATTATCATAATTAGAATTGAAGTAACATATTGAAATTGAGATATCTCCTGTAATGTATATTTTCACATGGAAATATATCTGCACTACAAGATGCATATTCAGAATTTTTTTTTATAAATATTAGAAAAAAAATTGCAATTTTTCATTTTTTAGACATCGAAAGTTATTCCTTAAATCGGGATTATAAATTCTTTAAATTTACCAAGTTGTTTATATCTTTTTGTACTGTTGCATAAATTGACATGCAAATAAATAGCAGTTTTATACTTTTATCTTTGGAGGAGGGAGAGGGGCTCAAACAAAGGTTTATTCAACCATCTCTTTAAATCAAAAGAGCATAAAATCCAAAATTTGTCATGTAAATTAATTTTTTTAAATATATTTAAATTATTTTTTAGTTTCATAACAACAACAACAAAATACCTTAGAAACTTCCCATGTATTCACAGAAAAAAAATGAACTAAATAAAACCTGAAATTAAATAATTCAGTCGGCTAAATAAATTATTCACCGGTTTTTAAAAACAGAAATTTTTGCCTAATTGAATACGGAAAATGCTCAGATTAGATAAGGCAAAATTTACAATAAAATTTTACTGGTGAGAATAATCACTGATTCTGAGCACCTTACAGGGCACAAATACCGGTGGCTCGTCGCCAAGGAGTTAATATTAATTATATATTTAAATAAAAAAAGTAATTAATATAGTTATATATATTAAAATATCAATATTAATTATATATTTAAATAAAATTATTTTAAAAAGATAATCTTTAGTTAATGGTAATTCCCCACTACTTAATAACTACAGATGAATCAGTAATTGTTGAAAACTATATAATGAATATAAATGTTGAAGTCTAATGCTTACTTTTAAAAGATTAATTCTTTTAATTTGATATATATCTGTTATTAAAGTTTCAACATAAAAATATTTTTAATGTAAGTTTAAAAGTTATAACATTTTAATAAGTGTTTATTTAATTATTGAAAAAAAAGCTTATATGAATTTTTAAAAAAAATATTGAAATTTATTTAAAATTAAATTTAACTGTATGCAATAATAAATGTATTTAACTTAATTGTAATTATAATTTAATTATCTAATTGACAATTAAAAATTACAAAGCAACTGATAATTAATTTTTATTATCATTTAAGGACACAACTTAAAACCTTAAGGTTACTACTTTTGGTAAAACTAATAAATTGATTCTGTTAATTTCATATCTATCTGTTACTAAAGTTCCAACATAAAAGTATTTTTAATGTAGGAGTTTAGGAGTTACAGTACTTTAATAAACGTTCATTTAATTATTAAAAATAGCTTATATGAATTTACAAATTTATTTAAAATTAAATTTTATTTTATGTAATAAAAAATTAATTAAATTTTATTTAACTTAATTGTAATTATAATTTAATTAACTAATTCCCAATAAAAAATTACGAAGCAACTGATAATAAGAAATCTTTATTATAAGTTAATAAATACTATTTATTAACTTAACTAATTCAATAAAGATCTAAACAGTTCTAATAAAAAAAAATAAACAAAAGCACAACTTGAAACCTTTATATTACTAGTTTATATTACTAGTTATAACAAAGTCCCTCTTTGAATTGATACATTTAACTCCTCCCCCAGAAACTCCGTAACCATTTTTCTGCCAATCACCATTCGATATTGTACTCAATCGCGCTACGCGTGATAGTTTGTAAAATCGCTACGTGCGAAGTTCAAATTGGGGAAAGTAATAAAGACTACTGACCCACATTTTTACAGATTATTAAACAAACACATTTAGGAAAAATGTAGAGAATCTAAATAAGTTACTTGAAAAAAAAATCTTTTCTTTTTATATCGTGTGGGGTATCGTGTGAACGATTTCGTAACGCAGAACTCAAAAGTACATTTTTAATTTTAGGCATTATATTTTCAAAGATATCGCGGAAAATGCAGTGCAAAAATATGTCCCCGCCCTCTATTTCCGAATCTACGGAAACTAAAATTATGAAAAAGTTAAAGGTAGTAGACGTTAATTGAAACCTTGGAAGAAAAGTATAGCGATTACACTATGCCATATAGTTTTTGAGAAAAGCGCATTTTCCCTTACAAACAAATTTCGATTTGCGGGCCTTCAGTAAAAGTGTTGAGGAGCCTATCGTAGCATAAGTATAAAAGCATTGTTGATAATGATTTTCCAAAGAAATCGTCGGTAATTAGCCAAGATATTAACCCTTAAAGACATGGACGGTTTGGACATACACAAAGACAGAGGTGGCGTACTATATGTACCATTAGCTTTTAAAGCCTATATAACACCTTTTAATGATATATTTGTTACAATGCAATGCCCAGTAGCAGTAAATAAGCAATAAACATAAATTTGTTAAAAACAGACTAATTTAATTACAATTAATCACATAAATACTATGGGATTCGCGACTAGTTTGCATTGAGTGGATTTCTCAATACGCCACCCGTGACTTAAAATGTTAATTAAAAACCCATGTGGAAAAATTCAGCACGGACCAAGGGCACGTTGCAACTTTGCGATCTCCTTTCGAAGCGCGCTTAGCACAATGCCAAGTTTAAAATCAAGGATTTTGTTTTAGCTACACTGTAAAAAGAAAAGATTATTACTACGCTGAATTTAGTTTATGAAAGGCCAATTGAAGTTTAAATATGCACTACTTTTATTGCCAGTGCCGAATTAAGTTCATCATAAACAGATTAGGATTAGATTTAAAAAAGAGTTATATAGAATTGCAATATTTAATATTATTAAACTTCATATCTCTTTGAACGTCTATGGTATACCCATTCATACTTTTCTAGTATATAAAGCCGTACCCAACCCTATGTTGTACAGTTTTTTACAAAGTCTTATTGCTCTTTTAGCAACGATTTTTTTTAATAATACAATTAATAATTCATATGTTTATTGTATGGAACCCTCTTAGCGCGAGTAATACTCGCTCTTGACCGTTTATTTTTTGCGTGTATGGATGTTGTGATAAAAATCGGCGGAGGAGGTGGGGAGTGGATAGATTCATAAGTTACTAATCGCGGATGGAGGCTCCACACTGTCTACCCTCCAACTTATAAAACAAAGAAGCCTGCTAGCGTCATATTTCTGATAACAAAAGAACATTTCTTCATTTCTCTACTAGCTGATCTGCTTGGCGTTGTCCGGGACCATGATAATAGGCTTAAATGAACCTCAAATTTGTGTTTTATATATGTAACTCGATTTTGCCTAAAATTATATTTTTTAATTAAAAAATAGCGAAAACATATGGATTTTTAGTGGTGAAAGCGCTCTTAAGAATCACCTTTGGTCGTTTCATAATTGGAAAAAAAAAAAGAAATGTTTCTTATTGTCCCAACTTTTTGAAATTTTAATCGGTTATCAAAATAACTATTTTGCAGTCCGTGTAAAAATTTCATGAGCAAATATTGAGATTTTAAGAAAAGGCCTTAGAGAAGTTATTCTTAATAAATGCAGGTTATAAAATTTATTTACAAGATTTCATCGTTTATTACAAAATGTTATGATTATTTTTTTAACAGAAATATAATAAATTGCATAATCTATATATTTGTTCAAAATCTTAGATTTTTACATGTTATATGAAATACATGTCCCCTGACTGTGTTAGTGGTTGCCATGCAATTCACGTTTTCAAAACTTCAAGAATAAATGTAAAAATGATTTATATTAAGAAATTATAGCAGCAGGATGCCGTGTGTCATTTTTTAAGGTAAGTAGATCTGCAAATCAAAAATATCGTTATTTAGCGGCAAAACGACTCGTGAGAAGACTTTTTTTTCACTTGGTCTATTTCAATATTTAAAAAAAAAAGTCCTTGTTGTCCGAATGCTTTGAGATTTTCAGCGGTTATAAATATGACGGTCATGCACAACACGACAAAAATTCGTGATAAAATGTTGATATCTAGTTGAAAAAGAAATGTGTTTTCTTCTCGCCTTTTGTTTTCGCCTCGATTCCGTTAGCATAACAAAAAAAAACAGTTCTTGCCATTCTAATTCTCTGAAGTTAGGTTATAAATATAATTGTATCCGAGCGCTCTTTATGAATTCGCGAAAAAAATATTTAGTAATGAAAGCGTAAGCCAAAAGCGAGCGAAAACGCGCCGAAAGACTCAGATCTTTAATGTTTTCGTCGAAATTTTCACACATATTTAGTAAAAAATACTTCTAACAGTCCGAATATTTGGACATTTTTGTAGGTGATATAAATCTGATCTACCTAGATGCTCTAAAGGGTTGTGTTGAATCAGGGATATTTAATTACTTATAGCGTAGAAAAAAGATCTTCACTGTGAAGCGCGCAGTGACCTGCGATCGCCAGTATTTTTGAAAAGGTTAAAATTAGTATATTTTAAAACCGATTGCGCCACCAATTAAAAGAAACTTTAAGCTTTAAGAGAATATGTTTTGGTTTGTCGGTACTTTTACATTTGCGCCCCGGAGGGGAGTTGCCATCAAGCGGGAAAACGCATTTCGAGAAAACGAACATTTAAAAAAAATTCAAATAGTTAACAGCAATATTTTTTCGAATTGATTGCTGCATTTAAGACGGAAAAGTAAGGTACTTCTGGGTATGTCCCAATAAGGTGCCTTGAATATTTTTTGTAGTCACAGAGAACTTTTCCTTCTCAATATTTGAAATGAAATGTCGGAGGCCGTAGAAAGACCTTTACTTTTAAAAGTATGAAATCTTTGCATTTGTCAGCGCAAAGGCAAAACTAGTCCTGAAAAATTTAATTAAAAAAAAAAAGAAATAACCATGTCTTCTCCACAAATGTTTTCCACACATTTATTTATTTTGCTATCAGAAAACTGCAATTTAAAAACAATTGGAAAAAAGATATAAACCACAAGCAACAAGTGAAGTTAAGCTATTTTATTTAGAGCATACTAATATACAAACTACATATAAATAACAACAAAATGTTGCAAAACTTAATGTAAAACACGATAAAAGGTAAACTTTTTCAAACACAATAAAAATAATTAATTCAAATAAACAAGAGTAATAAAACAGTATTTTTTTTGTGTGTTTTAGGAAATTTTTCTTTCAACTTACATAAAAATCATAAAGCAACTGTTATAAGATATTAATAGAAAAATATGCAACAAACCTCAGGATTTTTTCTTTTGTTAATAGTTTTATATATTTAACCCTTGGACTCCCAGTGGGATACTATGTCCCAGTACAACTTCAAAAATTACCACTGGGCACAACAGTCCGTGAAACGCTTGGAAAACCATGTCTGCTTGTCCCAGTGTTCTCTCACCTTCATTTGGGATCGTAGTTGACCGTTTTAGAACTTATTAAAACATTGTGCTAAATTTTATTTAAAATATCCCACAAAAAAATTGGTAGTCAAGGGGTTAAGCATCATTACATGGATCAAAACATTCAACTGCAAAAATAGAAACATTTTTTATCACACCTCAGCTAAAAAAAACTTTTTTGCTTTTTCAAAAATTTCGATTTTCAAGGTTTGAAAAATAAATATAACAAATCCATCGTCTACAGATTAAAAAACAACATTCAAGGAGTCTATTCTGGTGTGCATTTTCGCCGATCCCAACCGTTATAGTAAAAATTAGAAACTGCGCATGCGTGGGGACTCTGATTGAAATTCTCTTGCTAGAAAACTTGTACAGGGTTATCGAGGTTGCTATGTCAATTGGCGATTACTTTTTGGCGTTCGAAAATATTTCGATGTCTTGTTATTGTGAAACGGTGATACAGTATAGAGCTTACGTAAACTTACTTGATTTTAAATTTATAAGGAATTTACCTAAACAATATACGTATATTCCTTTCAAAAATTATAAAAATATTTTCTTAAACAGTTTTGACTCTTTTTCTTCTAACTTTAATGTGATTTATAAATAAATAACAATATCACCTATATTAGATAATAAATTGTTATGTTTGATAATTTAACATTTTTCTCAATATCGCAACTACTTCTAGATATAATTTACAGATAATCTAAATTGGTAATTAACAACCGCAACAACAAAAATATTATTATTATTAGATTGACAGTGGTGTTTTAAGTTTTAGGACTTGAGATTTTCTTATGATATTTTACTTATTTTATAGTACATTTTAAATCTGTTTGCTGGTTTATTCACATAAAGATACTTAAATAGTTTATTGAAATATTTTAGCATTACTGATAGTATGTTAGATTTTATAATATTTATTTTTTATCATTAATGTATTGTAATTAAATATTACCAGATATTAATAGTATAGTTGTATCAATACAAATAAAAAAGAGATACTATTTATAATAAATATTATCTATATTAGATAAATAAATTTATAATATTACAAGATATGTTATAGAGAGATATTTTATAATACATACTATAAAATATTAAAATACTATCTTAATTATATAATTATAATTTTTTTTATTAACTATTATTATTTTTATAATATTAATTTTAAAATATTTTGTGTAAAAAAAAAAATGCTGTTATGTAGTATTTAAATCTGTATATATATTTATTTTAATCATTAAATGGTTTACTGAAATATTTGATCATTATTGATATTTTTATAATGTTATAGTATTTATTTATTATCAACATTAAATATTTTCATTATAAGTAAAACAGGTGTAATCCATAATAAATATTATCTTCTTTATTGTCTAAAGAAGATATTTTATAAATAAATATCACAAATTATCATTAATTTTCAATGAAATATTGATATGTAAAATTTCATTTATTGAAATATATGGATAGTCTTACATTACTAATATAATAATAATAATATTTTGATAATAATCTAAGTATTAATATTATTGTATATTTTTAATAATTTGTTATTATCAAACCAATTACCTATAAATTACAGTGACATATTTAATTTTATAATATAATAACAACGATAATTTGATAATTATAAATTACAAAATATAATAATTTATCTTTATCAAATGTTCTATATTCAATATTCTATTATTTCATATTCAAAGATGCTATAATTATTTATAAATTGCATGAAAATTACATAATAATATACTATCAATAAATAATTTGAAAACAAAATATTAAATCTAATTAGCTATTTGGAATATCTAAACATTGTTTTTACTTATTAATTATAAATAGTTAATTATCTAATTAATGTGTATTATAACTTAATTTGATAATAGTATAACTAAAATGAACTCTATTTTAAATTAAGAAAACTCTTAATAATAATTTATATCTTTGCAAAGTAATTTTTATTTTTTATAAATGTATGATGTTACATATTATTAAGGTACACTTTGTATATGGAGTGAAATAAAAGAGAAAGATAACCAATATAAGATAAGACTATTTATTTGAATGTATCCCTAAAAACAGTTTCATATAAATTCTTTATTAATTTTTATACACCATAATTATAATGTGACAAAAACATCATATCATGTTAATCATTAACTGAAAAAAAATCTAAAGAAGTATAAATGATATTGATGATGGATCAAATAATATCACTCCCCCCCCCCCCTCCACACAAAAAGTTAAAAAAAAAGTTATTGTGCTGCCATCTATGTCCAGAGATTTAAATGAAATTGGTTATTAAAAGAATTTTATAATTATCTGAATAGATAGCTTTTAATTGCTTATAACGGAATAAAAAAAAAAAGGTACAAGAAGTTGTATTTAAAAAGGAAGGCCATAGTAATAATATTCAATAAAAAATGTATTTAATATTTAGTTAAATTACATAAAGTAAAATAGAATTGTAGAAAAATAATGCATTATTAAATTTGTAAAAATCATAAACTATTACATTTAAATTTATATGTACTGATTAAAATAAATTAATAATGTTTCTTTAAAAATATACTATTTTGGCAGCAGAACATACAAGATTTAATGGAATATATTTTTAACTTTATGTTAAAAAAAATAAATATATAAAGTAAAAAAAAAAAAAAATAGATAATCATTCTTCTTATTATTAAGTGCGGAAAGAATAATATATATTTGCAGCTACATTTTTATTAGTAATCCGTTTAAATTACTCATTGATAAGCTCATTTGCAAAATTTTACTCTTTATTTGTTGAGTAATAAATAATTTCCTAATTGCGTTAGTATTAAATATTTTAAGAAAATCACATGAAGCTATTTTTAAAGCAGTGTTGTTTGTCAATAAAAATAAAATAATAATGTAATTGACAGAAGAAATTACAAAACAAATGAAAATAGAATATTAAATAAAGTTGTGTATTTAATAAATGAATTATATTAAATATTATGTGGTTCCTTAAATCGTAGATTTTAGCATAGGGTTTAAAAATTTGTTTCTGTGACGAATGATTTTAAAATATTAATATCAACAGAAACTTCAAACGTAGAATGCCTAGATGTGCGGTCCCAGAAATTTAACAACAATTCTTCAATTATCAGCCTGTGAATGCATGAAGAAATACAGGATATTTTTGAACAGAATTTGAAATTTAATTCCTAGCTGAAAAGCAAAAATACAATAAGTGAAGATTCTTTAAAAAATTCGTCATTTATGTTCTTAATCAACTATTACTTTAATTGTCATTGTATTTTTTTTTTTTTTTGTATTAGGATTTCAAATACAAAAAAATAAAGTGTAGGAATTGCTGCCATGAAAAAAAGGTATTGTCGTGTAAAAAGTAAACGCCAGCTACTAACTCTGCAAGTAATTATAATAGAAGAAAGTTACTGGTACGAAACGATTGGAAATAAAGTCTACTTTTAATTGATGTATATAAAATTTGATTAGGGGGCCATATAAAAATAAAAAACAGACCAAACATTGTTTTTTTTTTCAATAGCAACACCCAATTTTGACAACATATTTTAAATCTTCGTTTCAAGCTATGTCTAAAAACGAAATTTCAAGTCATTTGGATGATAAGTTTTTGAGTTATAAATATTCAAAATGTAGAATAATCTAATGTTAAATTACATTTTCATATATTTATTAATATCTTCTGAAATAAAAATCCTTATGTGATAATTTTTTGTGTGGTTATAATACTAAAAAACCAGAACAGAAATACTTTGAATTTGTAATTTTGAAAGTTTTATAATATGAATTATGAAATTAATATTCGAAAAAAATATGAATTTAAACCTACAATTTTTTGATAGATTTATAATTATCATGTCCTTGCTTTATGCAAATTCTCAATTTCAAAATTTTCTTCCAAGAAGTTTTCGAATTATGCTTTAAAAATATCAAAATGATGGTTTAAGAGGCCGTCTATATGTGCAGAAAAGCATAATTTGAAAAAAAATATATTTTATTCAAACATTTAGGCTGGCAATAGTCGAAACATTTTAATCGAGTGAAATGGTCATATTGGCAAGAAATAATAAATTAACAGAGATGACATAATCACTCTGTAGCATTTCAATAATCGAGTACCGAACTTCCATTTGCATACTACCCCTAAAATAGGCTCATTTTAAAATAATTAATTTCTCTTAAACTAATCGTACAAATTTCAAGAAAAATTGGATTTAGGCTAATGGAAGGATGCAAAATTTATTTATTGTGTCAAACTTGGATATTGCAACATTCATATGAGTACATGACTGTTTGTGTGTTTTCAGATAATGATTAAAATGTTGTTGAATGAAATCTTTCTTTATTAATTTTATACCCTACTACTAATACTAAGGCTGTCAATAAATACTATGGATTTATCAAATCATTGAAATTCTTTTCAGTTCAACACTTAAAAATTCAATGATGACCTTTGAACAAATCTGGAGTAACTCCACCCAAATTTCCAAACACTGGTGTAACCCTCCCGTAAGACGGGAAAAAAAAGAATTTGTATAAATTTTGAAAAAAAAAATGGCATCAACTGAATTCAAAGAATTACCTCCTCTTTTGAAAATGGTGACATCCCCTGTTATCCTCATAGACTTCTCATATAACTGGACTCAGAAATAGCAACCCTTTCTTGATGCCGGGATCGCTACCCACCGTCACGTGATGGTGGGCAGAGAAAACGCGCCAAACCGGTTTTTCTCCTCTGGTTCCCGCTGAAACTTTCTTGCATCGGCGTTTCTCTCGCATAAATCAAATCAGACAGTTGCCAATAAGGTGATCACCGCCATAAAAGACAACCTTTTGGCGATGAAAGCCGGAAACATGTGTGCCTCAAGTTCTGACCGAAATAACAATGGGATTCGGCCTCTACTTCTTATCTTTACTCTGAGGTTATCCTACTGCTTAATTACAGGGGGATGGCAGGGATGACCGCCCCGGGAACCCAGCTTTCGCTTTAGAGTGTAAGTGCAATCCCGCGGGGAGAACTGCTTGATTACATCGACAAATTATTAGTCACATATACTGAGCCAATATACCTACAGAATCAATCATAAAATACTTTAAAGAAATAATTAATCTGTTGGCCGTTTTTTACAAAAATCTGTACCATTCTTTTGCTGACTAAAGTATGTTCACCCAACAAGAGATTAATCAGAATAACTGTTTATGTGTTATTGTGCTCATTCTCTCACACACAAATCATGACTATAACACTTTCCTTGCAACAAAGTAAAAAAATCCTATGTGCCACCTCTCATAATTTTTCCTTTTTCATGTTTGGCTAGCTTCTTTCCCAACTCCGACATGAGAAAATTGCACATTTCTCATAAATATTGTAAATTTTCTAATTCAAAATAGTAAAGTACATAAACTTATCCTTCTGAAAAACTGATCCTGGATTACTCAAGCTTTTTAAATTCCACTAAATTTATAATGTTATTTTAGTAATAACCATGTGAAACTTATCAGGTTATAAATTAAATTTGGGTATAAAAAAAACCTGAGTATCACCATTTGTTGGAGATTTTACAAACAATTTATATTAACTGTAGTTTCGAAAGATAGCAGCAATCAATAAGATTGGCTTTTTAAGCTGCCTTTAGAAATAGCATTTATTTTTGCATATGTTTTAGATATGTAACATAATGATACAAAGGGTATTTTATAATGAAAGATATTCTTATCCCTCCAACTACCAGACAGGTCCAATGGAGCAGACAGGTATATTCAAAGTGATTTTTCTCATGAAAAAAAGAGTGAAAATTCTGTAAATATGTGACTTTTTCTGGAATGTTTTACTCTTTTTATATCAAAGAATAGAACATTCCATATTAACTTAATTTTCATTCTTTTTTTCATGAGAAAAATTATTTTTAATATACCTGTCGGGTCTATTGGACCCATCTGATAGGCGGGAGGGGGGGGGGGGGAGTAAACGTGTTGAAATATTAATATTGATGACACATAAAGAACTGAAGTGAAATATAAAAAAAAATAGTGTATCTGTTTATAATTATTAGCAAAAATTTTATTATTACCAATCAAGTGCCTTTTTTTAAGGATATATACGAGCGTCGTTTATGTGCTGCAAAATTTAGCAAAAAATAAATTGTATTCAATTTAATGTTGAATGAAGTAAAGATAGCAATTGAAATTTATTAGTAATAGTGTTTTCGAACCTGGCATTAGAAAACTAAAACTTTTTAGATAATTTTGTCTGCATTGTTATTTTGTTCAGGGAAATTCAACTAAGCAAATAGCAGTAAATAAAAATAGATAAAGAAAGGAAATGCATTTCATATTCTTTTTTTTCACTCAAAATATAAAAATGTTGTACAAAAATTCTTGTAACTAAAAATAATTATGATAACCAAACTTTTCCTGGAAGCTGGAAACAAACAGAATCAGTCTTTTGAAACTTTTCTACATATTACCTAAATTAAATGTCAGAATTTTATTGAATTTGTAAAATTTCAAACTTCTATTGCCCTTGATTTTAAAGAAAATTATTTCCCTTTATATTATGAATGCTTGTATCTGCACTATTTTGAAAGTAAGAATAATTAGTGTGTTTTTTTATATAGCAAGAGTTTACATTAATTAATATTCCTTTCTCTTTCTTTCAGAAAGAAAAAAAATAAAATATCTCCATTGTCATTTGATGAAAACAAATTTTATAACTCCTCCACTAACACTCAGTGAAAGTATCTTGTTGCTTCACAGTTGATGTCACAAAAAAATGTTTGAAAATTCCCTGAAAATTTAAATTTCAATGAATGGATGTGAATCTATATATACTGATATTGATGATGCTCCAACATTCACGTTACGTGTGTTCTTGTCATTTATATTTACTGATACCATTTTCTTTAAAACTATATTTCTATGTATTAGAAAGAAAATAAATTAAATTTTTACGTTATTAAATAATCTTCCAAATGTAATTTTGTACATTTTTTCAGATCAAATCTTAAATGAATAAACTTGTTTTAAGTGTTATCTAGTTGTCACCCATTTCAGTTTAAAAAAGGGGAGGGGGAGTCAAGCTGTGTATCTTCAGTTTCTGAATTTAGAATAAATTTGTGTCATAGGGTGACCCCGCCAGTAGTTGATCCAATTTTTGAAATATTGCGCCATTTTCCAGCGGAAATGAGTTTTATAGGTTGCACTAAACATAATATTTTTGTTTAAATGTTGGAACCCCTGTTATTAGTTGGAGACAATTACAGTAAGTTAAAATAATCCACTTTCATCTTATTTCAAATAAAAGTTTTATAAGAATTATTATTAATCACAGTCCAAGAATGATATTTTAAAGATTAATTTTTAGATTTTCGATTCATTTCTTCAATTGTACTACTGGGAAAATGGTAATTAAAAAAAACCTATTTATGTATATTGTTTTTGCTATTTAATTTCAGCAGGTTTCATTTTCGCCCATTATAAGGTATTCATTAAGGGTTATAGCAATCATGTTAGTTTACTTTTAAAACTTAAAAAGAAGAAAATAGAATAAAAACCCAGTAGCAATGACCTTGTTTTATAACTACTGGCTGGGTCATCCTATCTCCTTTCTGGCCTTAGTTTTTCCTCAAAACAGGATTCCACTTTCTTGTAGCTTTCTCATTCTTCTCTTTCCCTTATTTGTGAAACCACTGTATTTTTTCTTCTGTAAATTCCATCTCTTTTAATCTCATTTGAGAGTTTAGTTATATCATAATATCAAAACAGTATTTGGCTAATATTATTGGATAAAATTGAAGAGCTGAGTGGAAGAACATGTTATGCTACATTTTCTTAAAAATTATTTTATCTTTTGGACGAAGGTGTTATCAGGTATTCTATCACATGGTAAAGCTAAAATAACAAAGTTCTATTTAGTCTTGAAGATATAAGACATTATTCATTCATATTTAATATTGCAGATAATATTAATATTTTTTAATATTTAAAAATTAAATATGAATAAGTTTTTTTGATAAAGTTTAGTACCACACCTGTTAATATTTTAAACACATGGTATCAAACAAAAAATAAATCATTAAGACTGACAACAAAAACTTTTACATCCAATTTCTTCAAATGTAATTTTTGCTACTTAACATGTTCTTCCACTTAGCTTTTCAATTAGGATGAAATATTGCTCTAACATTAGGGTGTTTACTTTTTGCTAAATAAGTTCTTTGGCTTTTCAGTCCTAAGATTTCAGTAAAAAGTAAGTGTTTAGCCAATATTGTTTAAAAACTAAGCGTTTTCTGTGAGTGCAACATCAGATCCAATATAACGAAAATTTGTTTGCAACTAAGATATATAGTGTGTCAGTTTTATGTAAAAAGAAACTTCTGAAATTTAATTTTAATATTATTACAACACTCTAAACAGAACAATCAAAATGAAGATTAAACAAGTCGGAAATTATACGTCAAACGTGAGAAATATTCGTACTATAAATAGTTTTATAAATATGCAGATCTTGGTGCAATAGCTATTGCACTCTTATGAAAAATTATTATGATTATATATATTACCTTCAGTAATAAGAAAATAATATAACTCTATCTTAAATATGACGTAATCACCATGGCAACCTAAAATCCATACCTGTCATGGGATATCATTAAATTAATTACGTATGATAAGATTTAATAAAATGAAGAAAACTTTTATTATGTTTTAAAGTTTTGATTTGATTTTCATAAAATTTTAAATGACTAAAAAAAGGTAGTTTTTGTGCTGTTACATGCAGACAAACAGACCAGATCAGGACTCAAGGTGCTACACATTTATATAATTATGAATGCACCTAAAATGAAATGTAACATTTGATTTGCATTAAGGCTGTTTTCAATTCTAGTTTTGGTGTTTTTTAATATAGTAACAGTTGAAGAGCTCAGATGATAAAGGTGGTATATAACCAGGGTCAGACTGGGCCAGGGAAAAGGATGTAGATCCTGGCCCTGACTATTGCATGGGCACCCGGGGCCTGTGCCCTGGACATGAAATTTCTGAAGGGCATAAAATTTTTCATACTTTCATCTAAATTTTCATTAAAAAATCATAATTGTGAAAAAAATGTGATGTTTGAGATATTAATCCGATGAAATGACAAAAATATATCTCAATATATGCTTAAAAGCACATTTCAATAAATAATGGAAAAGATATTTCATTTTTATTTCTGGAACCGTTTCTAAATTTTCTGGGAAACTTCATTTTTTGAGTTGACACTTTTCGAATAAGTATAAAATATGTGAAAAAAAAAACTAGTATCAGTAAATCAATCAATCTAAGGAGGCACGAAAAATTGAAAGTGCCCCGGCACAGAAACTTGCTAGTCGGGCCCTGGGATTTTCAGAGGGCACAAAAATTTCAACGAACCCATGCTAATTTTATTTGCTTGTGTTGTATCTGGATTAACAAGGTTTAACACATTCGCACAGTACCAAGTATGAAAATAGCTTGATATTATATCTCTGAGTCTAGATAAAAGACTTCGCTGTATTCTCCATTCATGTTTAAAGTTCCATTAAATCTACACAATGCTACACAATTTTCTAAAAGGAATAATGTGATATATAAAAGTTCCAGCAAGTTGAACACAGATTAACTTGTAATAGGGGACTGATATCATATATTATTCTTTTGTCAATAGATAGCTTATAGGAGTCTTGGAAAAAAAGTACCCAACCAATTCCGCAAATGACTGTGTAATAGGTTTCATACGCCTCCTGGAATTTCACAAACCAAAAAATTTTTCAGCACCAGTATTTTCTTGTAGAAAATCTCTGCTTAAAAGAAGGTGAAATTTTGCACGTTTAAACTAGATTT
Organism: Maratus speciosus; assembly: GCA_963932465.1. Classification (NCBI taxonomy): domain Eukaryota; kingdom Metazoa; phylum Arthropoda; class Arachnida; order Araneae; family Salticidae; genus Maratus; species Maratus speciosus. Next base: position 40,851,535 of record OZ010798.1, read on the forward strand.
TTTTTCTATAAAAAAATACTGGTAGTTTTCCTGGAAAAATTCTCTGTTCCATACGAACCCTGGTATAAAAAGACATCGGTACCAACTGATTGTATCTCTTAAACAAATTGATAAAAAATCAATCAAATGACTTTTACGAAGATATAAATTATTGTTTCTCAAATTGGTTTCCTTTAGCATCCTCAAATTTAAACTCTTCCAACTCTATCAAGGTTTAAGATAATGTAAATAACCAATGTCTTTTTCTGGTCTGTATCTATCTAAGAAACTTAAATAAGATATCAAAAATGGATGTTATTGATGTAAACTACTTGAGAAATATAATTTATACATAAAAATATTTAGTAGATATTACTTCTACTCGACTGGTTCCTATAGATTTTGTTTGATTATTTTGAGTAGAATTAGTAATGGGTAACCACTTTTATTCCACTTATCATCACTATTGCACTGAAAATAGGTAGATAAACTAACATGGCTTTTTGCAGCAGATGCCAAATAGAGTTGCAACTGAAGTGTTCATCTTTTTTTTTTAAGTACATTTCTTTAATGCTATATGAATTAGTTATAATCCGATTAAAAATCAGATAAATTCAATTTCTGTTACAATCTAGCAGATATTATTTTTTACAGGTATTTTTTAGGAAGAAGTATTTCATATCCTTAAAAAAAGACTTTATGCATCCATAATATGTTGAATTCATATTGCACTATTATAGGTTTTCTACAGAAAAAGTACACAAAAATAGCTTTGTTAGTCTAAAATCACTAAACTAATTGAGTAAATTTACTCTTCTCAGCACTCTCTTCGCGAGATTTGCAAAATTGTTATCACAATTAGAGATCAAGGGAAATATTTAAGTCTTTATATGCAAGTTACAGGATCCTAGGGCCGGTGATTTTTTTTTCTTTTTAAAAAAATCCTACCATTTTTATTATTTCAAGCAGTTACTTTTGACAGATATTTTCTGGAAAGAGGCATTTTGTATCCTTAAATAACGATTTTATGCATCCATAAAATGCTGAATTCATATTGCACTATTAAAAGGTTTCTACAGAAAAAGTACACCAAAAAAGTCGCTTTGTTAGACTAAAATCACTATCATTGAGTAAATTTACTCTTCTCAGCACACTCTTCCCGTGATTTGCAAAATTCTTATCACAATTAGAGATCAAGGGAAATATTTAAGTTACGTATGCAAATTACAGGATTCCGGAGCCAGAGTTTTTTTTTATTCAAAATATCTATCATATATGTTTTTAATGTTGTCTTTATTTGATGATAGATTTTTCATGATTAGATCAAACTTTTATTTAAAATACATAAAAGTTTTCTAATAGTTCTTTACCCATGAAAGCCTGTAATTAAATAAAGAGAAAATTAGCATTAACCGAAAGTTGTGATGCAAATTTTATGAATGAAAAAGCGCTGCCTGCAGGATTGCACAGCTTGCAGGATTGTAATCCAGAAGTGTCACCAAGTTTGTATTCCTTGAAAAGATAGATCATGTTTTCCAATCACCAATAAAATTCTCAAACAAGTTTTTTGCTTCAAAAAGCACGGTTTCAATTATAGGTGCATTCAGGGAGTAGCTTTAAAGGGGAGGGAAAGGCAAGGTACTAAAAGCTGAAGGAATGAAAATATGAAAAATATTTGTTTAAAACTAAAATCTATTATAAACCATTCAAAGAATTGACAGAAAAAATCTAGCCCAGGGGGCCATGGCTACTAAAGCTTTCTCTGGATGCATGTTTTCCCTCTCAATCAATGACCACTATAATTTTAGATCCTGAAATTGTTTCGATGCATCTTTAATTTATTTGTGATAATGAAAAATAACCTCTCTAGTGCTGTCTGTCTATTAATTGATGATTATTCTAAACGAATTCTCGAAATTTAGTACACTAGTAGAAAGTATAGTATATACAAGAGGATAAAAATATTAATGCAGCTTAGGCACTTATGGGGGCATGAAGTTTTCTCTGTACGAGAGCACACTGGTCCTCGGGCCGATGGCAGCCCGAGATTGCATGTAGCAACAACAAAAAGAGTTAATCATATCATTGAAGTTAACCAATCGTCCTCTACCATCAGTTAAATTACTAATTGAAAAAAATCTAATACCCACAGAGATTTTAGTTGATAAAGGAGGAATTTGACAATAAACGCAAATAGATATTTAGATGTTTTCAGCTCATTTTCCTAAAATAAAGATTGTGTCACTTACCACCTTTATCATCTGAGCTCTTAATATGTTTTTTGTAAATAAATGCATTAAAATTTCAGATAATTCAAGATTTCAAGTGCTTTGGCCCTTTCCCAAAATTTTTAATCTACCTTTCAAAATTTCAATCACACTTGGTATTTAAAAAGTGAAATTCTAGGCAAGACGGTAACAGACAGTTAGAGCAGAGTCCACTTGATTCTAATGAAAAGTGCATCAAATTGTATTTAAAAAAGTATTTAAATCATTAGAACTGAAATGCGACAACCTTTTTTTGTGTGTACAGGAATTTGCATAAATTTGGTCTTCAGTGAGGGGATAGAAAAAAAATATTAGCATTCTTAAACACTTGAATAAGGCTTGTTTGATATTTTTAGAAGTTTGGTGTTAGGTGTGAAATTCTATTAAACAACATAATTTAAATCTCATATGCGCAAGATTGATAAATCCTTCTTATTTGTTGAAATCTTTTAACTACATCATATTCTGAATCAGGATAAGCACCGAGAAAAACACATTTGTGTAAAATTATTATGAATAAGACTTCACTCAATGAAGTAAATGATGGCAATCTAAATTTTCAACATTTTTACACATTTAAAAAATCCTTTGTTTCTCTTATGGATAAGATTTTCAGATATTCTTATCCAAAATGAAATATTTCTGTATTTTCTATGAAAACACAACCAATTTCATAAAATATTGTGCAGGATGTTATTTTATCATGATTGCAAGTCATTGGCAATCACAAAAATATCACTAGTTATCAACCATTAATAAACAGATATTTGTAATATGGGTATTAAAAGAAAATGTGTTGTGGAACTATTTGGAACATGTTCCATTAACGATTCAGAATGCAGATAATTAAAAATAATTTGTTCATAAGTTGTTTTTTCGTCAACAAGCATGTGTAAAACAGTTTTTGAATTTACAAATTTTAACAAAATAAAACAGATGAAAACACATTAATTTGAAATTTATTTAAAAGTACAATTTCACATATAACACATTACAATAATATCGAATTATGTATGCAAATAACCTACATTATGCCTGTGTATATCATCAATGTCTTTCACAATTCCTAACTTGCATCTATTAGCAACACCATAAGGATGCACTGCAAAACATTCAGTGACACGTTTCTTAACATAGACATTCTCCAAAGATGGACATGACTGGATGAGGGAAACAACACCCTCACATGTCACATAAGTATGACTGAGGCAGATTGTCTTTAAGTGAGGAAATATAGAATTATTAAAATTTAAATCATGGTCTCCTATAAAACCTGAACATGAATATAGTTCTTTCAGATTATGACCATGATTCTGTATTTTTGAAAAAACACTGGAAGTAATAAGTGAACAACCCAAATTTAACACGTGTAAGTGATTCAAGAAAGACGTGTCATTCAAAAACCAGGAATTTAATAAAATAATGCCACATAAATGCAATTTCTTCAAGTGGGGCATTTTGGGCAATGGAGGCTTATAGAAAATATCAAAGTAACACTTATCGAGTTCCAAAATCTCAATTTTAGAAATACTAGAACATTCATTAGTTGAACGATCACAACAGAATCTAGAATGATGAAATATCAAATTCTTTACATCCTGTAAAAATTGAGAGCACATATTTATAACTGTAGGAAGATTGTTTGATAATGTAGAATTAGTTAATATTAATTCTTCAAGATTAGGACACTTTTCTTGCAATTTCATACAAAATTCTACAAAATCCAATGTTCCAATCCACCTTGTATAGTCCATAAAATGTAACCTGATGGAAGTTACACAAGATGGTAGTCCTTTAATGAAAGATGAAGCTACAGCAGTCTGGAATCTGTGAGATGGAGAAAATTTCACATTCACTTTTCCCCACAAAACTGGGCTCTTTGTCAACTCATTCCATCTTCTGCACACACTGTAATGTGGAAAAAATCCAAACATTAAAATTCCTGTTTATACATGCATTTGATGCTGTAATTTGAACTGTTAGGTCACACTATCATGGAAACTAGAAAAATATACAAATTAGCATTAATTTCATTAAGATATCTCAAAATGAATATTTAAAAGGAGTATAACACTGTTTTCAAACCAATGCGCAACAGGGTTCAAAAGAATGATGCAATTTTCAATAAAGGAAGATAATTTACTTTTGAGAAACATTTATTCATGGAATCTTTCTTTTTTCCTTCTTGAGAATGTGCAGAGGTGCCAAGTTTCAATAAAAGTTACCAGTAACAAGAGTTCGAGGGGTGGAGAAGGTAATTCTGTCTTAAAAAAAGAAAAAAAATTATGAAGTTCATAAAGGATTTTCTGAAATGTACAGCAGGGAAGGTAATTAATGCCTTCTCGGTGCTAATTATTTTTATTTCAAGTCGGGTTAACTTCTGTTATCGGTTTGTTTGATTTTATGCTGAGCATACATTACTGCAAGTTGGGTTCGGGTAAACCCAATTCCTCAAAAGTAAGTTCATGTGCTTTTTCCGTGACCTTTTGATAAAATTTGCGCTTTTTTTGGTATCTTTTGACGAAATTCGCGCTTTTTCTGCTATCTTTTAATGAATCCGCGCTTCTTTCGTGATCTTTTAACTAAATTCTTGTTTTTTATGCGAACCTCTGACTAAATCGCATTTTTCCGCGATCCTTAGACTAAATTCGCGTTTTTTTTCGCGGCCTTTTAACGAAATTCGCATTTTTTACTGCACGATCTTTTTAGGAAATTCGTATTTTTTATGAGATTTTTGACAAAATTTGAACTTTTGTGCGATCTTTTAACTAAATTCGTTCATTTAATGCAATATTTTGACTATATTCTCTTTTTTTATGCGGACCTTTGGCTAAATTTACATTTTTCCCGCGATCCTTTGACTAAATTGGCGTTTTTTACACGTCCCTTTGCGAGATTCGTATTTTTTGTGCAAACCTTTTAGGAAATTTGCGTGAATAACGCGACCCTTGCAGGAAATTCACGTTTTTAACGCAACCCTATAGAAAATTCGCATTTTTACGCGACCGTTGTCAAAATTTATGCTTTTCTGTGATCTTTTGACTAATTTCACGCTCTTTCGACTAAATTCTCAAATTTTACGCGACTCTTTGGCGGAATTTCGTGTTTTTTTACGCGAACTTTTGACGAAATTTCGTATTTTTTCTGCGACTTTTGACAAAATGTTGTTTTTTTCGCGATCCTCAGTCGAAATTCGCATTTTTCGGCGATCGTTTGATGATATTTGCGTTTTTTCAAGCGATCCTTTGACAAAATTCGCGTTTTTTAAGCGATCCTTTAACAAAATTCGCGTTTTTTTCACCATAATTTTTAACTGATGCCCATAACACCGTAATTTTTGTTGCTTTTCCTTAATAATTAAGGACAAGTCGTAATACTTGGCACCTTTGCAATGTGCAACTGTCATAATTAGGAATTCCATTCAGTACTTACATATGAAATTTTTATGCATTCCTCTACAAAGTATTTTAAGACACGGGAATAAATAACCCATCATAAATCATACCGATATACATAAAAGCAAAAAAAGAATCCAACAATGCGTTCTTATTTTTTAAATTAATGTCATGCATATTTTGCTGCAGCCAACTATCAACTGATGATGACATTTTACTGATTGATGGTTGAAAAATCTATTATGAACACAGCCTTTGCCATTTTCTGAAGGAAAATAAAATATATTTGACACTCGGGAACCCGAATGAATATCTGTAAACTATGGATATTTAAGAAGGAAATTATTTTGTATCAGTTTTTATTGCCGTACTTATTTTCTTCAGATAACGGTTCATTTGTGGTAAGCTGAAAAATTTAAAACCCTTGAAGAAATGTCTTGGAATATGAGCATGTAAATTATTTTTTTTATTTTCTTTTGATGTATTTTATTGAAATGCAATAAACTGAATAAGAAATCCAAAAATAATAGTTAATATATCTAAATTAGTATTCTTTTTCTAATGTTGGTTCCCAATCTTACTTCATGATACAAATCTTTTTAAGACATTGAAATAAATAACCTACCATAAATTTACGATTTTAATGGGTTATTTTTGTGAATGTTTATTTATACATGAATGTTTCAGGTCAAAATGTAAAAGAAAAAATATTAATCTTTTTTATGTGAATGTGGCACTTCCAGGGCCTGATAATTGCAAAGGCCATGACTAGGCCATGATGGCCATTGGCGCACTGAAAAGGGTCCTCAAAATAAATAAAATGATTTTGAAAATATTTCTTAAATGTAGTTTTCTACAATGTTTATCTTAAAAATCAAAAAGAATTTTTATTGGTAACTGTTATGATTGTAAACATCGAGTCTTAACGTGGTCCATTCTAAGATTCACCAATAAGTTCATTGTTGAGATGTAGGTAGACCACATTCTGCCTACAATGAATCACATCACATGTACATTACCAATACAAAACCTAGTGAGACAGCTGAAGTTTCCGTTCGCTAGATGGCGTTTAGAAATATACTGCAAATTGAAAACACAGCTGTATATAAAACACGATTTCTTTTTCTTTAAGAAAATACTCATTTACTATTTCTATTCTCTATTGACTTAAATTCTTTTGATGGTATTTTGTCACATTTTTGTCAATACATATGGCTAAGTTAAATAACCTGTTAAAGTAAAAGAAAGGTTTCAGATAAAATCTAGAAAAAAAGAAATAATTTCAAACACTGATATCTAAATAATAGATATCTCTTTATCTTTATTAAAGTTATTAAAGAAATATTTAAGATGAAGATATATGATATCATAGCATTAAACAATAATAATAATTAAAAAAAGTTAACCTGAGTTTCGTGAACATTTTTATTAAATGCAGAAAAATCTTCAAATATTCCAAAAAAATTTAAAAGTACTATTTTGGTTTAAAGGGGGAGGGGGAGGGGAGTAGGAGAAAAGGAGCAGTGTCTTGGCCCTTAGACGACCATTATTTGGCTCTGGGCATCTCTTTCATAATAGTTAAGGATTCATATCCTACCATCTTTTCATCATTCTCATCACGTCTCAAATAAATTAAGATGTTTTACTTTTAGAAGAAAACAAAAGAATTCTGTTTAATTGCTTGAAATGCGCAAAAAAATGAAAATGTTGTGCATGTACAGATGCGTTTAACCAATTTTTAAGATGTGTAAGTCATGAAAATGAGGTCACCCCCTTGCAATAGACTTAAATCAGATATATATAGTTTTTAGAGAGAAACAGATAAAGCTGGTAAATTCCCTAGTATAAGAATTGATATTACCTGGAAATATCATGCATATAAAAATAAAAATTATTTTGTATAATTAACTCAAAAATTGGGCATTTGAGGGAAGAAAATGCAAGATTTGACAACAATTTTTAAAGAATGATGAATTAAACAATTAAATAAATTTACATTCTCTACAACAAAATGCTATTTTTATTTTTTAAGGCTATGATCAAGACATTCTCACCAAATATATAGATCATTCATGCTGTAACACCATTTTTAGTATTGTGATCACTTTCAGAAGTTTCAAATTAACATTCATAATTAATTTGAAGCATTAAATACCTACTCAATCTGTAGGCTTTATTTATGAACCAAAATAAGCAATATATTTCAGAAAATAGAAACTAAATAGGTTTTATTTTAATGTATACATATATTGAGTTAAAAAATAGTATTTAATATTTGGCAAGAGTTTTAGAAATAAGAAAGTAAAATAACATTAACAATAATCTGCCATATTATCTAATTTACGTACGCCTGATAAATCTATGACAAAGCTGTAAAAAAAGGTACTTTTCGGTTAGCCGGGCACCAGTGTTATATATACATATAAATATACATACATATATGTATATAGACACATCTATATATATATACATATATTGTATATATCCACATATATGTATATGTATATATATAAGAATTTATACATACATGTATATATACATATATATGAATATATAACACTGGCGCCCGGCTAACCGAAAAGTACAGAAAAAAATAAAAAGGTACTTATTTTTTATAGCGGCTTTGGTGCTTTTTAAAATGGAACTGGCTCAGTTTTGGCTTAAAAGATAAGTTCACCTTTTAAATTTCAAAAGTTTTAAAAGTTAAAATAATTATTTGGCCCATATGTACAAGGGAACTTTTTAAAACTTCACACTTAATACTGTTGTTTTTTAGAAAATTAAATACAAGTCAGAAATAGATACAAATTATGTACATTGTAAGCATGATAATACACACATAACCAATATAAGCAATTAAAAAAAAATAATAATACTTTGACAAAAAATGTCTAATTAAAATGAACTAAATTGAAGAAAAACTTGCGTATTCTTTCAATAATAAAATGTAAATATTTTATAGACATAAAAAAATCAGAAAAATTTCAGAATATAAACTAAAAAAATTTATGAATATTAACCGAAAGACCAAAAATTTAGTTCATTTCAGTGTTATACAATATATCAAAAACATATACATATAGCCATATTTTCCAATTTGTGTGTGCATTCTGCAAAATAACCGTTTTAACAAAATGACATTAATAAATGAACATTCTCTACTATGCAGTATATAGCAGTTGATAAGGTGATTTTATTACAAAGTTATTTTCAACATAAAATTTTTGAATGCACATTTGATTAAAAATTAAGAATTTATCTAAATGTTAATAAAGTACATTAATTTATACAATGCATATTTTCGTAAGTGTAAAGAAAAGAACAAAAATGGAGATGAATAACATATGCTTAGTCGATTAAAACATTAAATTCCAAATGAAGTAAAAGTTATTGTTTTGAAATTTATCTCAGCAGTTTTTTTAATCGAAACAGAATGCAATGTTTAATTTGATTTATGATTTTGTATCAAATGGATATTCTATACAAGATAAATAAATAGCATACATTCACTCCAAATATAAATTCTGTGTCTAATATTTAAATAGAAATCTATAAATAAACTTTACATACCGTGCAATTTGACACAGTTGGTTTTGTTCTAAATAACCAAAAACATTCAAAATAATTTCATTAGACAAGGAATTAATATCCAAAGCATCATCATTTGATTCATTAACCTATAATTAAAAACATAAGGTTATAAATGAAATATAGATACATACAAGCATTCGATGTAACTGAAAAAAAAATATGTAAGATTCAAGAAGAGATAAATTGATATGAATTAAACTTTTAAAATGTTTAAAATCAGGAAAAAGACATAGAATTAAATATGTCATTTAAAATTCTTTAAAAATGTCCTTCAAGGAAACCTCCTTCAATCTATAATACAGTCAAAATACTTTTTATTCAGACACTAATGGCAATAGCCCTTGAAATGAATTAAAGCCTGTAAAATTTACAATTTTGACATTAAAAACGTTTGTGTGCAAAATTACAATCAATTAAAGGTTGAACCATGATATATTTAACATCCTTTCAGATAAAAATAGATTAGTGAGTTAACCCTTTGTATCACTGTATTGCAGATCTACAATGTACCCAAAAGTCAATGTTACTTACCGGTCGATTCTCCCCCAACCTTTAACTCGCGGTTCAACTCTCAGTTAAGAAACCTTCGGTTGAAAATCTAACCGCCGGTTAATATTTCGAATTCATCGATAACTTTCAAGCCGCGATTTGTCGACCTTAGTTAGTCAACTCTCGGTTGAAATCTGCGTAGTTGACTGGCCAAAGGAATCACATGACCTAGTAATCCTCTCTGCGAGTTCTGTCCTTCCTTGACACCATCTTTATCTGTTTCTTTTCAACAACGAAACTAAAGGCAGTATTGAAATTGGAAATGCATACTTATCATGTTTAATTTTTAAATAAAAAATTCTTATAAGTAAATGTGCAATTACCATTTTGATTTCATGATTTTGTTCGTTTACAGAACAAAAGTTTCAATAAAATTCTTAACAATAAAATTCTTAAAAAACAGTTGATTAAAAAAATAATTTTCTTTAATGTAAGTTTAATAAACAATTATCTGATCAAACTAGTAGTATTAAGTAGAATAAAAGTAAATAATGCAATAGGTTTATTTTTTTATTTTTTACAATGAATATTAGATATGAAGATAATTTCATATAATTATTTCTAATGCATATATATTTTATTTAACAAATGTTATTCATTACAGATTCAATTAAAATATCTTGGATAAAATAGCATGCCGGTGGAAAAAAAAAGACGAGGCCTTTTCAAAGAAAATCCTGCGTTGATTATTACACATTTTTTTAGAGATCATGTTTAATAACTTTAGAAGAAGGCCGAGAACATGTATTAATGTTCTTAATGTATTGCGAAATTAAAAAAAAAATCTTCAGAAAAAATGTTTCTTTAAAACAAAAATCATTATTTCAAACTTACTAAGTATGTAATAAAAAATAATTACTTATCTTTTATGAACAATTGATCACATATACACAATTTGGTAGAAAATTCATGCTTTAAGCAACTATGAACGGTACAGGATACGAGACTAGTCCCGGTACAGCGAGGGACTCAAATGGAAGAAAATTTGTTTTCTATTTTTTCATTATTATTAAAAAAGAGAGAGAGAAAGAAAGATTTGAATCATATATTTTTACAAAATTGGTATTGAAAGAACATATTTCCATTTAGATTCGTTAGATGGTGCCACCAAAAAATACTTTGTAAATCAATAAAATTTGAAATTTCGTTTTCGGCACACAAATTAGTATAATTTTGCATTCATAGAGCGAAAATATCCAAAAAAAGGGGGGAAATGTAAGTGACACATTCTTTTATAATACCATCTTTAATAATTAATGCTTCGTTTAATTGGTAAATTCCAAAGAGTTTGTTTTAAAAAAAGAAGCATTGGTGCACAATTTAAAACGACCACCATCTTTCTTTCTACTAGGCATGCGCGGTTCACTAACCTATCTACCAGAGCTTGATTGAGTTAGTCAACCCCAGGTTAGTATTTACCTCGAATTTCGTCAGGTTGGGTAAACGGAGAATTGGACTTCGCATTCAACCGAGAGTTAAGCTCGAAACGCGAGGGCCCCACCAGTGGCCGAGAGGTTCTGCTCTCGAAGCTGGTAGAAGGAAGGTGCTGGGTTCGATCCCAATCGCGCCCGTCGGCCTAATCGTTTGGAGTTTTCGTGGTTTTCTTTGAACCTTGGTTCTCCAAGCGTTAATACGGGTTAGGTTCCCTTAGAAAGACCACCACGAAGGGCACCCCCCCTTAGGGCCTATATCCCTCGTGTTGATAATTGGCTGACATAAATACAACCAACCAACCGAAACGCGAGGTTGAAGTTGATGGAGAATTACCGGGTTACACAGTAAACTTTAAAACATGATTTTATTTATTGCCCATATTTCATAACCCAGCAGTTAATGTAAATTGATTGATCAAAAAATTCGCAACAGGCAATATTGAGTTAATATTTCATGCAATTTTTTAAAAATCATTTAGCAGTTTCTCATCAATATTGCTAAATTAACTTAATAAATTTTGTCAAGTTAAAAAAACTGGAGACGTCCAAAAACAGATTTTTTATATACTTTACAATTTTGTATGACATTATTTATGAGAAGTATGTAATTTCCTGTTTATGGTAGGTGTGAAAAAAGTACCTTTTAGTCAATATTTTTTTTCATTTTTCATTTTTTTTTTAAATACATACTTAAAATGATGCATTATAACATCTGAGTAAATATTTTTCAAGTCAGAGTTGTTAAGTCACAAAGGGTTAATGATAATGATGAACAGTGCTTCTTTCATGCACTTATTTAGCAGTGAGGGCAGGAAAGTAAAGGCAGCACTTCTCCAGAACAAATCTATTGTACCACCAAGGATTTTTTTAAGTAATATTATTATTAACTAAAGCCCCGTGGTGTAGTGATCAGAGCATCTGACTGCCGTGCTACAGGTCGAGAGTTCGACTCCCAGCTCGGTAAGGCTTAATCAGCCTTTCAACTCTTCGAGGTCAATAATATAAGTACCATGTTTGCTTGGGAACTAAACACTGATGGCCCCACATTAGGCTGACCCTGACTGGGACATATGCTGTATTATAGCGCCCAGGGTCAAGAAAACAGATAGGGGCACTGTAGGCTCAGATCCTTCATGGATCGTTTTGCCACAGAGTTTAGTTTTAGAATTATTAACCAATTACATTCTTTAAATACATGGATACCCTGTCTAATTTGGAAAAAAGCTTCCCTGAATCAAATTGTCTGAAAGAAATATGATATAAGAAATGAAATTAGCAATATAAATGTGAAATTAAAAAAGAATGATAAATTCTAAAAAATTAATACATTTTGAATAAGCTAAAAGGAAACTGATCTTGTTATAGAATACTATAGATTGAATTTGAAATGGTGCATGAATTTGTTGCAGTACCTGCAGAAATTCGAGAAAAAATTTTACACTTTACCCATAAATTATGAAGCATTTTCCAATCTTATGTGTATATAATATACAATTTTCTTTGACACGATTCTTATTAGTTTCAATATCCCACTAAAATCTAATAAAAATATATTACATATTTATACATCACTCAATATAAATAATAAATTTTAAACATTTAATGCTATTTTGCACACTGGTAGAGCAAAACCAAGTGTGTTCTTGTTTTACATCAATGACATCCTTTGTCCCACCATCTTCATTAAACTGAAGCTATCCAAAAATAAATACAGGTAGGCAAAAATATTTTATCCCAAAGAGTACTTAAGAGCATACACTAGTCATCCGGTGAAACTCGAATGTTAATCCTGTGGGAACATTCTTTACAGATTTCGAGCTCACATTTTAATATTTTTAAATGATTCATTTTGCATAGTGTACTTGAGGCCAATATTTATTGTTGTTCGTTTGTACTTTTTCGATTTTGGTTAGAGATCTTTTTAAGGAAGCGACCTTCAGTTTCAGAACTGGTTCTAAAAGTAAAAGTATTCAGATAAAATAAAAACTGTTACTAAAATAAAAATACGAGTATATATAAACACACAACAGATATTGACCTCAGGTATACAATGCAAAAAAAAAAAAAAATCATTTAAAAATATTAAAAGGGAAGCGAGAAATCTGTAAAGAACATTCTCATAGGATTAACATTAGTTTCAGCATTTCTTTCTGGGACGAGTGTAGGCCCTTAACAGACTTGTAATTGTAATCATGTAACCGTAGTCAATTAAAAAAACTGTGTAATTGCACAGTAATCGCAATCATAAATTTTTATTTTGAAATACTTGAACTCTTAATTTTTCTGCTATAAGAAAAAACTTAGTACAACGTTTCCCCATCCCCATATATGCATTTTTTCATTTAAAACATTATTTACAAAATTTTAAGCAATTTCTTCTACAGAAAAAAAATATATAATATTCTGACTATAACTATATTCATTTATATATAATAAGTGATCTTTCAGGGAGGGGGACGGGAAATAGTGGTCCTTTAATGAAGGAAAATTAACATTTAGCCAATAGCCAAAAATTATAGATCATAAATAAACGGTCTTTATGAGAGGTAGTCTCCTTATAGTCCGCGAGCCAGATACAAATTTCGTCAATTATTTCCTCTCGGCCGATAAATTGTAAAATGCTTCAGAGAGTTGTATCATGAAGCTCTCTGAACGTCAGCTGCGGTTCCGTGGGTCGGTTGAGCAGCGGTAGCCTCCCACGCACGTAAAAAATATAATTTTAGTCATTTCTTCCCAATTGAAAATTTATCAAATGATAGTTAACCCAATATCTTGAAGAAAAAAGAGTCAGCTGATTATAAAGTGGTGGTTAATACGTCAGCTCGTCACGCAAACATAAATATATATATATATATATTCAATGATTTCCTCTCAATTGAAAATTTATCAGACAGTATATATGCTATTTTACAAAAATAAATACAGGTAGGCAAAAATATTTTATCCCAAAGAGTACTTAAGAGCATACACTAGTCATGCGGTGAAACTCGAATGTTAATCCTATGGGAACATTCTTTACAGATTTCGAGCTCACATTTTAATATTTTTAAATGATTCATTTTGCATAGTGTACTTGAGGCCAATATTTATTGTTGTTCGTTTGTACTTTTTCGATTTTGGTTAGAGATCTTTTTAAGGAAGCGACCTTCAGTTTCAGAACTGGTTCTAAAAGTAAAAGTATTCAGATAAAATAAAAACTGTTACTAAAATAAAAATACGAGTATATATAAACACACAACAGATATTGACCTCAGGTATACAATGCAAAAAAAAAAAAAAAATCATTTAAAAATATTAAAAGGGAAGCGAGAAATCTGTAAAGAACGTTCTCATAGAATTAACAATAGTTTCAGCATTTCTTTCTGGGGCGAATGCTGACAGTATATATACTATTTTGAATAAACTAGCAGGAATGACCGAGCTAAGCTCAGTCAAAATTACACTTGTGTTCAATTCGATATTTTATTCTCACTGTATCTCTTACTGTTTCGATACAATTGGCATGATCCTGGGCATAGTGATCCTAAATGACCCATTAACCGAATTTTTTCGAACATACGATGTAACCAATGGTCTTCTCGAACCCAAAAATGATAGAATATAAATTTAGTCAAAATCTTTAAAGTCGTTTTTTAGATAACGTTAGCTTGACCCACGGCAACCGAAAAGGGACCCACTAATTTAAATTTATCGAACATGTGATCTATCCCAATGGTCTTCTCGTGCTGGGAAACAATGTAATAAAAAATTTTGTCAAAATTATTTGAGCAGTTTTTTAAATACAATTAGCTTGACCCACAGTGACCCCAAACTGATCCACTAATCGAATTTTCTCGAACATGTGACTTAGCCCAATCGTGTTATGCTCAGAAACGATATAATGCAAAATTTTGTCAAAATGTTTTGAGCCTTTTTTAGATACAATTAGCTTGACCCATAGTGATCAAAAAACGACCCATTAATCGAATTTTCTCGAACATGCGACTTAGACCAATGGTGTTCTCATGTCCAGAAACGGTATAATACAAAATTTTGTCAAAATCGCTTGAGTCGTTTTTTAGATACAATGATCTTGACCCGCAATGACCCAAACATAACCCACTAATCAAATTTTCTCGAACATGTGACTTAGCCCAATGCTCTTCTCATGCTCAGAACGTTATAATACAAAATTTTGTCAAAATGTTTTGAGCCTTTTCTTAGATACAATAAGTTGACCCACAGTGACCCAAAAATGACTCAGTAATCGAATTTTCTTGAACATGTGACTTAGCTATCGTCTTCTCCTGCTCAGAAACAATATAATACAAAATTCTGTTAAAATTGTTTGAGTTGTTTTATAGATACAATTAGCTTGACCCACCCACAAATTGCCTTTTCTCGAACATGTGACTTAGCCCAATGGTCTTCTCATGCCCAGAAACGGTATAATACAAAATTTTGTCAAAATCGTTTGACTCGTTTTTTAGATACAATTAGATGGACACTTGACCCATTGTGACCCAAAATGACCCACTAATCGAATTTTCTTAACATGCAGCCTATCCCAATGGTATTCTCGTACCCGAAAACGATAGAACACAAAATTTCGTCAAAATCGTTAGAGCCATTTTCTAGATACACTTAGCTTGACCCACAGTGACCGAAAAATGACCCACTAATCGAATTTTCTCTAACATGTGACTTAGCTCATTGGTCTTCTCGTAATCCAAAAACAGTAGATTAGAAAATTTAGTCAAATCGTTAGAGCCGTCTTTTAGATAAATTTAGCTTGACCCGAAGTGACCCAAAAATAACCCACTAATCGAAATTTGTCGAACATGTGATCTAGCCCAATAGTTTTCTCGTGCTCAAAAACGGTTGGATATAAAATTTAGTCAAAATCGATCAAGCTGTTTTTCAGATATAATTAGCTTGACCCTGATCCATTATTACCCAAAATGACCCACTAATGGAATTTTCTCGAACACTTGACCTAGCCCAAATAGTCTAATCGTGCCCGAAAATGGTAAAATACAAAATTTCGTCAAAATCGTTAGAGCCGTTTTTGAGATAAAATTTACATACATACACACACACAATTTTTGTTCGCATTATAGTATAAGATAAACATGTCAGCTGATGCCCTGAAGGGTGTAACGCAAGACCCAGACATCAGCACCTATCAATTATTTAAATGCACCAGCTGACGAGTTTTCCCTCGGCATATTACTAGCTGATTTTTTTTTATTACACACAGGATCATATTAACTATCAGCTTACGGATATTCATCCGGGAGGAAATAACCTATCTTAAGTTATTCAACATTACGCTCCATGCTCTAACTGTAAGACATAATTTTATTGTGATGTTTTATTTACATCAATATTATAACATGTTCGTAAAAAATGGTGATATAGTTCCGATTTGCATGGAGGTAGAGATGAGCCTTGTGTTCCTTTTTTGGGTAACTGGAACGAGTCATCATTGTCAAGGAACATCATGTTTTTTGAACAGTTCCGTTTTTCCTAACCGCTAGTGCTGTATCTCACCTTAGATGGGGATAAACGTACACAAAGAGGCAAGAATAATATAACACGAGTTGCCACTATGAGCGCTGATAGCAGAATGTTAGAGCGGAGAGAATTTTCTCCTATCCCAACCGTTATATCTAAAATAAGAAATTGCGCATGAGTATGCACTTAAACTGAAATTCTCTTACTAGAAAAATTGTACAGGGTTACAGAGTTTGCTATATGTCATCATGCTAAATTGGCGATTAATTTTTTGGCTTTTGAAAATAAAGAGAGAAAGTTAAAATTAAAATAAAAACATAAGAAAAGTATTTAAAAAGTTAAAATAAATAAATTTCATCAATAAAAAGGTAAATAAAAGCAAAACTGAATAACTTGCATCCATAAAGAGTAAAAAGAGAAGAAAAAATGCTGTGCTGCCATCTATGTCCAGTGATTTAAACGAAATTGGTTATTAAAATAATTTTATAATTATCTGAATAGATATCTTTTAATTGCTTATAACTGAAGTAAAAAAACAGTTCCAAGAAGCTGTATTTAAAAAGGAAGGCCATAGTAATAATATTCAATAAAAAATGTATTTAATATTTAGTAAAATTACATAAAAAAGTAGATTAGGATGTAAAAGAAATGCATTATTAAATTTGTAAAAATCATAAACTATTACATTTAAATTTATATGTACTGCTTAAAATAAATTAATAATGTTTCTTTAAATATATACTATTTTGGCAGCAGAACATACAAGATTTAAAAGAATATATTTATAACTTTATGTTAAAAAATAAATATATAAAATAAAAATAAAAATAAGATAATCATTCTTCTTACTATTATTATTAAGTGTGGAAAGGAACAGCAAGAATAGTATATATTTGCAACTACATTTTTATTAGTAATACGTTTAAATTACTCAGTTCATTTACAAAATTTAACTCTTTATCTGTTGAATAATAAATAATTTCCTAATTGCGTTAGTAATAAATACTTTAAGAAAATCCCATGAAGCTATTTCTAAAGCAGTGTTGTTTGTCAATAAAAATAAAATAATAATGTAATTGACATAGGAAATTACAAAACAAATAAAAATAGAACATTAAATTGATGGTAGAGGTATTTTTATTTATTATAAGTTTCTTATACAGTTACAGATTTTTACTTTAGATATAACAGTTGGGATAGGCGAAAATGCGAGCGGAGACAGTGAATTAGAAGGGGATGAGATTTTAAAAGTAGAATATTGATGTAAATGAAACATCACAATAAAATTATATCTTACAGTTAGAGCATGGAACGTAATGTTGAATAACTTAAGATAGGTTATTTCCTCCCGGATGAATATCCGTGAGCTGATAGTTAATATCCTGTACGTAATAAATAAAATCAGCTAGCAATATGCCGAGAGAAAACTCGTCAGGTGGTGCATTTAAATAAGTGATAGGTGTTGTTGTCTGGCTGATGCATTACACCCTTCAGGGCATCATCTGACAATTTTCCCACTGAGATATAGCCAGCAGACACGTTTATTTATTTAAAATAGCATATATACTGTCATCTGATAAATTTTCAATTAAGAGGAAATCACTGAATATATATATTTTTTTTATTTTCGTGTGATCAGCTGGTGTATTAACCACCACTTTATAATCAGCTGACTTTTTTTCTTCAAGATATTTGATTATCTATCATCTGATAAATTTTCAATCGGGAGGAAACGACTAAAATTCATTTTTTACGTGCATGGGAGGGTACCGCTGCTCAACCCACCCGCAGAACCGCAGCTGATGTTCACGGAGCTTCCTGATACAACTCTCTGAAGCATTTTACAAGTTGTAGGCAGAGAGGAACTTGGTCATGAAAATCTGTTACTGGCTCGAGGACTATTATAGAGGTGGTCTTTCAGGGAGGTTTCCCTGTATATCGTAACATAGGAAATAATCAAGACATTTATTTCTTATTTTTAACTTACAAAATGCAATTGATTCAAAATGGATAAAATGATATTTTGTCAGGGACAATTTTTCATAGAAGATTTTTGCAGAACATTGGACAACCTTGAAAACACAAAGTCTAAAAATAAAAAAAATTGTGTTACTTTACATTATTGTAAAATCCGGTTTGTAAGCCCCCCCCCTTCCCACTTTTAAGCAGTTTTTATTTTATTTTCCACTCTCAAATATATAAGCCATTCACCCTTCACAAACTTTATTGCGGTAAAACATTGATTAAAAATATTAAGGGAAAGAATTTTGAATATTTTGACTTTTTTGGTGGATTTCCACACGTTTTCACACAATCTTAATGAAATCACCCCCCCCCCCCCCCTCTGCATGAAATGTCCACTTCCCTTCTCTGCTTTATCTGTTCCTCCTCAGAACAAAAAAATTAAAATCAGAAAAATCTCAATTCTTTTGTTCAATTTGTTGCTTGCTAATAACAAGTAAACAATAAGAAATTTAAATTATATCCCTTCCTCCAAAAGTTCCTATTTCTCTTATGAGCCCCCCCCCCCCCCCACACACACACACAAAGTTTAAAATCATTAAATTTAATTTGTAAAAAAATCCTGTCCAATTTCTTATTTTGAAGTAATGTGATTGATCTAAAATCTTCATCCTCTTAGAAATTTTTTCTCCATCCTTTCTGCGCAAAGGGTGGAGTGGTTTCTAAGTATGTGGAAGGAAAGCAAAACACTTTTTTTTTTTGTTTGGCTGTTCTAACCTCTGAACTACATATTTATTCTATGATTAAATAGAGCCAAAATAAGAAGTAAAAAAAATTTTTTAAAAAAAAGCAATTTAACAAATTACAACGACCATTTTGAAAATGATTTTTTCAAAGATTAAAATTTAAGACATAAAAATTCGCATGGAGTTGATCATACATTACGTACGCCATGAGTTAAACATTAATAGTGTTATTACACGTAAAAATTCCAAGCGACAAAAATCGCCTGCAACTCGTATTTGGTGTGAAATATTTATATTTATTCATTCCTGTCCTATATATCTTTTTTTAAAATTTTAATTGGCTTATTCCATTTTCCTTTTTCACGTGAAAATCTTACAAATTAAAATTAACTCTTTGGCAGAAATTGTTATTCATTTTCTTTCATTTTCATTAGTTATTATCCACCTGAAACTTACGTATTATCCAAGCATTTCATTGGCTGTTCGGGAAAAGGCTTTTCCATTGTCAGATTTCCAAGAAATCTGACTACCAATTTTAAATGAAATTTCATTCTAAAACTTCTAAACATCTGACAATATTACTTTTTACACCGTCGGATAGAGAAAAAAATGTACTTTTAAATGCAATTTGTTTGAAAGCTGTATCTCAATTTGTTTCTGAGTTATTATTTTATTTTGTAGTTTTTATTACTTTTTTGTCATAGTGGCAACAGAAGGTATCCATCTCTGTTGAAAGTAAAGGGCAAAACAGATTACTGTATAGACCAATCAGAAGACGAATAAAATGCGGATTAAACCAATAAAAACCTTCAGATATGCTTTTGATTTCTCATCCTGACGAGAAGAATAACCATTTTTCAAAATGGTTAAAAAAATATATGCACTCTGTGTTGAGGAGGAGGGGGGGGGGGGGCAACGAAAAGAAAGAAAAATATATGTGTTTTTTTGGGGGGGGAGGGTGTGAAATAATTTAGTAGGTTATTTAAATATTTATATGACAAAATCACAGATCGAGCAGAAAGAAGTTAAAAAAAAAATACAGATTTTAAATTGCATGAGATGCAGGGGGGGAGGGAGGGGGGGGGGTTGATATGAGTATCAGAAGACATGGGGTGAAAAGCAAAGATTTTGGGAGAAGGGAACAATTTAGCTAATAGATTATTTATTTATTGTAACTATAGTGTATTTTTATACCATATTGTTACCATAGTGTATTAAGAAATTTAAAATGAAAGAGTTTTTATAGGTTGAAATTAAGTGTGTTTGGTACCAGAGGGGGGAACAAAGGGGGAAGCAGATTTTTTTTTTTTTTTGGGGGGGGGGGATGCAACAAATATAAAAGTACATTTGAAAAAAAAAAGTAACGTTTTTAAATTTGGCTTAAAGATTTTTTGTTGGAGAGATTTTTTTAAGGGAGGGGGGGGGGGGGATTTAAATTTTTTTTTCCTTACAAATTGGAAATCTGCCAAAATATAATAGACTGTCACCCCTGTATTTATGTTATTTACTTCTAAATTAATGATAAAAACATTTTTCCCAATATTTTTTTCAGTAAATAAAAACGTATTCGAAAAAAAAATCCACTAAGCAGAAATAGTACTAATATTCTCACCTTAGTTATTTGACTGTTTAAGTCAGTGTTATAAATCTGACTCTTTTCTTCTACATTTATATTTGCTGACTCAAGATCTTGCAAATAATTCTGAAGTCTTTTATTTTCACCCTGAAGTTTTTCATTTTCATTCTGAAGTTTTGCATTTTCACTCTGAAGTTCAGTGTATTCTTCTTTATATTTGTCAATTTTAGATTCCAGTTCACATTTTTCCGTCTCAAAATTTATTTTATCACGAGCTCGTTCTTCTTTTACTTGCTCCAGTTCCGCAATAACCTAAAGGAAATATATTTCAAAAACACACTAATTCGTGAATATGTAATATATAACACACAAAAAACAATATTCAAGAAAGTATTGGGTTGAACAAAAGTTCAAGCCATAATTTGAGATTTCTTTTGTTTTGCTACAGCTAATTATCTTTCAATCAGTGTTATTTGTTTTGTCCCTTTTACCTTCCTCTTTCAAAACCACTATTGAGATTCTCCTTTCCATCAAAGTTCCAACACTCAGCTTGTTTATTTAAGGCCCAATATAAATTCTCCCATTCTCATTTACTTACCAGTTGGATAATACTGTACATGGGAAATTATCAAAAGGTGGGATCATTAAACGTTAACTACAAGCAATTTTTTAAATTTTCAAATTTAAGGCCAATTTTTTTTAATAGTATAGTACATAAGTCTACAAAATTATACACAAACATTAAAAGACAGAAACTATTCTGGAAAATTAATTATTAAAGCATTTAATTAGTAGTTCTGTAGGTTACAAATTTTAGACATTTCTGGCACGTAGGTTACAGAATTTGGACATTGCTGACATGTAGGTTACACAGTTTTGACCTTTCTATAAATAAGTTGTGCTTAGTATTTAAAAAATTCTTAAGACTAAGAATGTAGTAAATTTGTTCTATAATTGTATGTGTATACCTATATATGTATAATTAACTTTTTGTTATCCAGTAAGAATAATAATAAAATCAAATGTTAAACTCTGATATTAAAATATTTACTACTTTTTTAGAAGTAATATCTTAATTTTATAGGAATCACACATTATGCAAAAAACATACCTTTACACAATATTAGAATTATCTAACATATAATTTATTCTTTTTATTTTCTCAGAAAAAGTGTTACATTGCAATTTTTTTAATGCACATATCTATAATTTCTTTATAAAAAAAAAAGCCTCCTCTTGCTGTCACAAGGTGAGGTGGCGATGGCGATTTCAACAAAATATCTTCATATTTTAAATTTGTGCTGTCTTTTAGATGGATAACGAAGCCTGTTAAAATCAATGTCTCCCTGAAGGGTAAAAAAAATTATAGAAAATATTTGTTCACCATTATCAATGCTGATCTTTTCAATAATACCTGGCTATAAGTTTTCATCATAAATTACAAAGCACCAGTCACCAATGTCAATCTATTTTCAACTGTGAGGAGTCAATTATAGAAATATTTTTTTTTTTTCACCAGCTTCACTGTAATGCATTCTTGATTGTTTTTACAGAGATTGCAAAAACAAGATCTATTTCTTATTTGAATAGTACCAAATTTATTTGTCGTTTGTATGGAGTGAATCTTTTGAGTACTTTTAATAGTTTTCGCTGGCTGTCTTACTATACTTCAAGCACTATCAATTTCTGTTTTTTTTTTTTTTAACCAAAATTACAGCACATAGTGGTTTAAACTTTTTATTTGCCTGACATTTTGATGGGGGTGCAAAGATGAAGTATGAAATTTTACGAAGCGGGGATTTTTAAACCTTGAATTAAAAAAATGACCTCAAATACAATAATCTAACAAATATATATATATTTAATGGTTATACATATACATATATTAGATGTATGTTAGAATAATGAACTCTGTTATAATATATTTATGTATTTAGAAAATTAAAATTATTATGTTTAGATCGTTCCACGATTTGGACATGGTTATTAAATAATCTTTTTGGGTACATTTGCTTTGCTGCAAAGAAAACTTTGTGAAATACATAACAACACGTAAGATCACTGAAGAATTACTTTTGAAATAAATAAAAGAAGTTTTAATATTAATTTTAAATCATACTTTTAAATAAGCATGTCCGAAATTTCGTAACGATCGCAGCGGCCGCCATTTTGTGTCGATCGTACACATGTAAGTTGAGCATGCTTCTAGTTAAATTTTATTATTAAACGTACTAAATACGATTTATTTATACAAAAGACGGTAATTATTTACGATAAAACATTATAATAAATATCTTTTTATACGTTTCAGGACATCAAATCATCTTTAAAAATAAATTTACCGAAAAACAAATCGGCGTTTCGATCGTTACGCGATTTGGACATTCCAGTTTCTTATTAGAGAAAAGTGCATTTATTGCAAAAAAATCTTACAAAAACATATACAAATACTTAATTTTTTTTTAATGATTTTAAAGTTAGATAAAAGAGTTTAAAGTACTTGATGTATTTTTGTGTTAATGACAGCTTTGTTACGATCGTTACTTTTGGACATAACAAAATACTTAAAAATTCTTTCTAGAAAAGTCCTTCTATCTTCAAAAAGCAATAAATATCTTAACGAAATTATCAAAGCGAAATTATCCGTTTCTTTTATGCATTCGTTGTTTACCATTAGAACCATCTGGAAACAAGTGAAAACCCTTTTTCTTGGTGATACATTGGAACAGTTGACGTTGTGAATGTCCAAAATTGGCCTCTTTTAGCATAAAATAATAAAATTTTAAGATATTTATACAAAGCTTTTACAATAAATTATGTCAGTTTCTGTCTCTGGGCAGAATTAAAAACGCAGTGTAAAAAAAATTAAAGTCAATGATAACTAGATTTATTTAATAAAGAGCTTAAAGTTATGATGTTTGTTCAGTGCCCACCTTTTGAAAACTGCCCACATATTAAAGGTAATAACTTCCTGACATTTGCACACAGTTTAGAAAATTATAAATAATCTTAAAGTTTAATAAATCTTTTGGTTTGGAAATAATAATTATATATTGATCTAATATGACCGATTTTAAACTGTGATAAGTCAATTTGGTGCCTCTGAAATTCTGAAGCCCTAGGTCCAAGCTTTATACGGACCTGAGCAGAAATTAAGTCCAGCTTACATATAAAAAGAATTATCCCTGACTTTTTTTTCAGTTTTTCTCTATGCTTTTTCTTGTGTCAGTTAGTATATTTATTTATAGTCTGTTTTGGGTGTTGAAGATATTTCAACAGTGGCAGTGCTAAGATAAGACTCGGTATATTTTGTCAGAAAGAATTATGCCACTGCAAGAATATTTAGACTTTTGTAATTTCTTTTTTAATAAAACATTCTGCTAACATTATGCCCGAAGAAACTTTAAATAACTTTTCTTGTATATTTGCCTTTGTGTGTTATTGCTCTATTTTGACTATCTCATAAAATAATCCTCTGTAAGACTCATAGAAATTTATTTTTACCCTATCTAAAAGAATGGAGTTAAACATGTTAGTTGGTTAAGCAGTAAAAGGGCATTAATTAACAGTATATAATTATGTTATATAATATCTATAAAGGGAATTTACAGAGTGGTGGAAATTTGTAAACTCGTTATTAGTAGTTTGACTGGACATGACTGATGAAAATGTTTACACTAAGTGAAAATATCATTCATGGCAAATTTACTTCATAGCACAAAAATTTCTTACACTGAAAAATTCTCCACAAATTTTTTTTAAGCATGAGAGATTCTTGCAGTTTTGTACTTTATAGAAAATCCTGATATTACATGTTTATATCTTACGCTGCACACAACATGAATACATGCCTTGAATAAATACAGCTTACAATATATAATATATAACATATACATACTATGCAACAGTAGTAACTAAGCAATTGCTGCTATAGGTTACTATAATTAATTTCATGGGAGCCATTATTGACTGCATATCTTCCTGTCATGGATAATATGTAAATAACTTTTTCCTTTATTTAATAAGTTTTAAGTTTTAAAGGCAATTGTTTGGGACTATATCGATCCATTTTGGGTCTAAACAATATAAATCACATTTGGCATTCAAGTTCTAAGAAAAAAATTAATATAGTTTTAAGAACTGTGATGTATTTCACATATTGTATACTAAAGGAATTTTTCTAAGGAAAAGAATAACCAAATCCAAATATCAAAAATATAAATCAAAACTTTTATCCCCTAAATTGTACTACTAATTAAAAATTGAATAATAGATAAGAAAATTTACATTAAATTTAGCTTTAAATAAGTTACTCTTCCACGATATTTAAATTTTCCTGCAGATATTGCAAATAAGGAGGATTTGTAAGACTAAAAATTAAAATATATAAACAAAACAATGATCTATAATCTACCAAATTCTATAATTCACTAAACTTTTGGTCTCAAGCTGGAAAAGATTCTATTTAATCTAGAGAGGAAAATTATTTTGACAAAAAAAACTTACCAGTTTTAATTTGTTTTCCATGTGCTCAAGTTTTCTCTCTAAAGCTGTTATTTTTTCATCTTGGCACTCCTTTTGAACATCATTCTGAAATGATTAACTTCATGAGATATTTTTTAACGTACTAAAAATAAAGATATGCGAACAACTGCCTTAAGGAATATAGTGCGACTTCAAGTTTCGGCAACATCAAAAATCCAGTATCAAAACAATCTTTTCCCTTCCTTTTTCTTTTACACTTTCAAATTATAGGAGAAAAAAAAAATAGCAATTCTTTATGAATTAAAAACGGTACTTTTCGATTAGCCGGGCGCCAGTGTTATTTATACATATATAGTATATGCACATACATATGTGTGTATATACATATGTATATAAAACACTGGTGCCCAGCCAACCAAAAAGTACCTTAAAAACTTCAAGGTCGAAAGTGATAATGCAAAAAAGAATATTTGATATTTTTTTCATTTGTCAAAGGCGATTATTTTCTGAACAAATTTTCTGTTGATCAGCAACGGGAACAACTATGGAGAATGCATGGGACGAATTTTCGACAAAAGCGAAATCAATGATGAGAAAGAATTTTCAAGCTTCCTCATTTCCCAAGAGAAAGTCGCAATTTATGAGCTCATTGAACACGCAAAATCTGAAAATGCATTAAGCATCGAAAAAAGGGATATAGATGATTGGCTAAGCATTGAAGAAAATGCAACAACAATGAACAATTTTACAGGCTATGAGGTAGCTAACGCTGGACTAAATAGAGCTGCCGATAATACTAGTAGCAGCTCAGAAGACGAGGATGAGCAACCGGCAGAAAAAAAAGGGTGTCATTAGAAAAATGCATAAATTTGACTGGATAATTAATACATGCTTTAGAGAAACAAGACTGTATTTTCGAAATAGACATTCTTCAGTTTTATAAAATGGAAAAAAGAAAACTTGTTAAAGAATGGCCAAAAAAATTGAAGCGATGATATCGATGTTTCCGAAATTACAACAGAAGAAATAATTTCACTGCTTATTAGATTTTTTTTCTGTAATATAGAAAATATAAATTAAAGTAATATTTTTTATTTATCTTTCTCTTTTTCTTACATAATTATCACTTAATAATGAATTAAATTATGGCTAAAGGCACCATTAAGAATATATTACTACTTTTGATATTCATATACTGCATATTATAAGCTGTACCAATTTTATGGAAATGTTTGTATTTAATCTAAGAAAAATTATCTTGACAAAAAACATACCACAGAGTTTCCCCTGGGTTTAAAAAAGGGCAGGGTGCTGCAGGTGAGAAAGGGCACTTTTTTAATTATAAAGGGCATATTTTGGATTCTTAAGGGCACTTTTCAGATTCTTAAAAGCACTTTGATTTTTAAATTCATTCTTTCGATTTTTAAAGTCTTTCAAGACAACATTGAGTAAGTTTTTACTATGCAAGCAAATTTTTTTATGCAAAAAGCAGAAAAGACACCTTTTTTTTTTACTTAAAGGCAAGAAGGGTGCTGATTTTTTGGATGAGGGGTGAAAAGGGTGCTAATTTTTTGAATAAGGGAAAAGAGGGGCGCTTTTTTGTAAAAAAAAAAAAAAGGGGCAGGTGGGGTGCAGCACCCTGCTGAAACTTCCTGGGGGAAGCACTGACACCAGTTTTAACTTGTTTTCCATGTGTTCAAGGTTTCTTTCTAAAGCTGTTATTTTTGCATCTTGGCACTCCTTTTGGATATCATTCTCAAATGAATAACTTCATGAGATATTTTTTATGTACAAAAAATAAAGATGCCTTGAGGAACATACATATATATATATATATATAGCATTCACTCTAGAATCAAACAGGACTGGGTAGTAATTAGAGATGCAACGAATATTCGGCAGAAGCCGAATATTCAGCTCATTCGGCCTGTCGGCCGAATATCAAGTCCATTATTCGGCTTTGGCCAAATAATACTATAATAAATGTTTTTATATTTACACAGTATAACTTTTTAATTTGACAATTTATATTCATCATGTATAATGAAAATTTTATTTGAAATTAACTAACACTTTTTTTTCTATTAACTTTCATACTCCAAATGGGTTTTATCTACACACTTTTATATAAGAGGCTAATTTAGGAATCATGTTAAAAAAATTTTATGCTGTATCAGTAAGTACAAAAAATATCTGTAATAAGCTAACATAATCTGTTAAATTTAAAATTAATCTATTCAAAATTATTTTAATACAGCTGTACAAGCTAATTCAAAATTCGTTTATCATAATGGGAAGTTTAACATTTATCCCTTGTTACATAAAAAAATATTTCATTCAATAATATTTTGAATTATACCTATAAAGAACATAAACATATGATTGATTAGATATAGATATGTTTTATATGTTGCAATACTTGAGTGTTTTTTTTTTTTTTTTTTTTTTTTTTTTTTTTTTTTTTTTGTAAAATACGCTTAAAAGTTAAATATAATTTAAGTGATTTTTTTAAATGTGTTACTATTTCTTATTAAATAATGAAAGAAATGTAAATACTGAATTCTTTTAATTAGTGTGCATTTACGTTTTAGATATTTTTTTCAAGAATAGCATTGTAATGTTTATATTTGTCTTAAAAAACAGTTAAAATGTTTTCAATAAACGTAGATTGTGATGCAGAAATAATAATTCAGCATTCTCAGGTGATAGTCTATTTCTTTTTTTTCCCGTAAATGTTACCTGCTTCTGAAAATAATCACTCATTATATATGGTACTTCCTGGTGCAGAAAGGTACTTTTTGGCTAATTGTGAAAGATTTGGAAAGTCTTCGAAATTTTTCGTCCATCACTCCAAAAGGACACTGTTGTCCTTCTAGTAGTCGCGGGGAAAGAAAATTGCTAATTTCTTTTACTTCTTCACATAGAGGGGCATTTACTATAGAGGCTTCACTGCTGACAGCAAAGAAAAAATAATAATAATAAAGATAAAAAAAATTTATTAATTGTGAGCTTTATAAAGTCTACAGTGATTTCTTTCCACCATTTTAGAGGATATTCCTCCCACCCTTTCTATCAGTGGTTTTTCTTAAGATATTAAGATTTCTTATTTTATTTCATCTGAAAGCTGAAACTTATGTTTCCTAGTACTTTTTAAATTTTGTCATTATTTTAAAACGTAACAACAAGACACATATCTATTAAAATGTAACTAGACAGTACCTGATGAGGAACTTTTGCTAAGAATTTTTTGGGGGGAGCTGAATTATATTATTGAGGCAATTTTTAGGCCGAACATAGCCGAATATTTTTTCAGAGTAAAATAATGCTTTCAAAAATTAAAAATTTGTATATAAATAATTCTTTTAAAGAAAACAATACATTTTAACTGTGAAATATACAAGAATTGTGCATATAGTGCATATTATATTTCGTTTTTAGGCAAAAATAAGTTCATTATTCGGCTGTAACTTGGCCGAATATTCGGTATTTGGTTATTCGGCCAAACCACTATTCGTTGCATCACTAGTAGTAATCTCTTATAAAGGCTCTTATAAAGACAATATAATCTCTTCTAAAGCAGAAAAAGCCATTAGTTCAGTAAAAAAGAGCATTACTACTTCAAGAAAAATAAATTATTCTGATTAGTCCAGTCAAATTGTCAGAAAATTGGGCCGATAGATGCAAAAATTCTGCTAGAAGATTTTATGTTTTTAAAGTGTTTATGGGGATGTTAATAACAGGAATTAATTGTTTCCCAACAAAATATCTCGAGGCTAAACTTTGTGGAGCCAAAAAACCACGAAATTTTCGGACTTTTTTCAGTTTTTTGCCTATAACTCGAAAATTATAAAATTTTTGTGTACCATACTTAATTACAAAAAGAAAGAAAATTAAATTCTCTACAAATTTCATACTAAAAACGTTTTTCTAAACCCATTATTAAGCTCGCTACAACTTTTTGAAAATAGCACATTTTTTTCAACTTCATAGAAAGTGACCTATTTTTCGCCTCCCATCCCTAAAAAAAATTTCTTTTCATCACTAACTGTGGAAATGAAATGCACCTATTGATGAATAAGTAAGAAGGCAAATTTTCCAGAAGGTTAGGCAGAAGGTAGGGTTGCCAGATAGTACGTTTTTCTCGTACGTTATATGTTTTTAGTATTTTTTAGGTCTATAGCGTTTTTTAGGTATTAGGTGTACGTTTAAATGTGTGAGCACAACGTTTTCTTCCATTTTTCTACCCCATCCCACTTTTGATAGTTTAAAAAATATTCTTTTTCAGTTTACTTTAAAATTTCACCTTTTGCCAAAAATAAGTTATGGATATGCGCATCAAATGTAAAAACGGCTTGTTTTAGATCAGTAATACAAAAATCTTGGGTGAGTTGTGTAATATTAAGTGCGCATTTGCTGTTGAAATAGATCAAGTGAACTCTACCTTATTATAGATAAATATCTACATTATAAAAATTTTTATTTAGTCTAACTGTATCATAAGTTTAGATATTTTGTTTGATTTATTATCACCTTTTATGCTTAACCATTAAACGTTGAGCCTGATACATTCCCGGGCAATTTGTCCGTGATTGTATCGGGCGCGATTATTACAAGGTTAAATACAAATATTTATTTTTCAGGGTGTCCATTGCTAAAATTTTCCTAATTATTAAATTGCAGGATGGTCTGATTTATCTTTATTCTTATAATTCAATTACTTTTTCATTCATAATTGGATAAGACTGCAAAATTAGTTTTAAAATGTTAACAGAATAATGCAATACAAATGCAGTTAGAGAATAATGATTAGATCGATTAATTAATAATAACCACTTTTTAAGGAAATTCGTTAACGAAAACATTACTGGCGCATTCAATATAGTTTAGCATGGTACGAAAAAGAACGATAGTGCGATAAAATAAAAACAAACTAGTGTCAATCAAAATCTTCGTTTTTTCTGAGATAAATCTGGCAACCTTAGCAGAAGGACGATATCCGGCAACCCTAGCAGAAAAACAGTTACGAAGGGAGGGGGGGGGGGGGGCAGGGGATAATAATAGGGAATGCAGTTGGAAGATAGCAGTCACGTGACTTTCCGACGCAGGTGTTCTTTCTTAAAGACTCACCCTTCCCTCTCTACACTGGTCTGGTATCTTACTATTCAGTTTATTGCGCGTCTGCTTCTCGTGCAGTAGTGAAAAATGAGCGAGCCTGATCCAAAATTGTGTTTCGTTTGCCAAACGGCTTCAAATCGTGATACACGCATTGTGACCCAGAAAGGACTTGCCAAGCTCTTTGAATGTAGCGTTCAACGTCAGAATAATACTCATCAACGTTTTCTGAAAAGTGGCAAGGAAGTTAGAGTACATGAGGATTGCCGAAAAAAATATGTAAATGAGAGAATGATAGCAGCATATGTTCGTCGGGGTGAAGAAGATTCTACACAGACTAATTTGTACCTCCGATCGAGCACTTCTTTCAAGTTTCAAGATAATTGCTTCTTATGTGGAGAAGGTAATCCCGATGACTTCAACGAAAAACAATCAAAAAAGCCCTACGCAAACCACGCAGACATTGAACAGTTTGAGGTTCCAGTTATTTGCTAAATCAGCCACAAAAAGCAAAGTTCATCTTGCAAGGCTGCCACCGACGCAAGAGGCTGCGCAGCATCATTTCCTAAGATGTTATCATCAGGTATAAGCTTGGCTAGGAAACAACATGCCCCCTGAAGAATGGGGGTGGGTTCGCAGGTCTGACAGTCTTTTTCAGCCAGTTCAAATGTACCAAAACCCAGCACCTGAATCCTTGCTGCATGTTGTCTCATGTAGCTGTAAAAAAGAGTGCACCAAGGCATGCTCTTGCCAAAAATCAGGACTCAAATGCTCGGCAATTTGCAAAAACTGTGAAAATGTGGATGATATTATTTATGCAGAAGAAGAGGATTATGAAGCTGATACCTGGGAAACCATCGACCAAACCAGCAACGTCGATGACTTTCGCAGCCAGGATGATGATGTCGCAACAAGCTCAAAGCTGTTGAAGATCATGCAGCCTGCCCCTTTGCTTCTCAAGCTGAGGTTGACGAACCAAACTCATCAACCCGCAAGCGCTCCAGACGTTACTAAATTCATTAAAGATGTTACTGTAAGTATTTTTTTACTTACATTCATGCTACCTACATTCATAATACCTACTATTATTGTTCTCACCTTAAGTTGTAAATACAAAAAAAAATTACAATGTTGTCAATTTTTTACGGTTTTACCATTGTAATTAATCATTATTACTATCATGCAAATACCTGTAATATAAAAAGTTACATTAAAGAGGATAAAAGAAATAAAAATGGTGTCAAATGTTGGTATTTGCGATTTTTTCACAAAGTTAGAAAAAAAGTATCATTTTCAGGAAGCTGTAGCGCGCTTAATAATGGATTTAGAAAAATACTTTTATAATGAAATTTGTAGAGAATTTAATGTTCTTTCTTTTTGTAATAGAGTATGGTACACAAAAAGTTTATAATTTTCGAGTTATAGGCAAAAAACTGAAAAAAGTCCGAAAATTTCGTGGTTTTTTGGCTCCACAAAGTTTAGCCTCGAGATATTTTGTTGGGAAACAATTAATTCCTGTTATTAGCATCCCCATAAACAGTTTAAAAACATAAAATCTTCTAGCAGAATTTTTGCATCTATTTTTGACAATTTGACTGGACTAGATATACAACTAAAAAAAAAAAATACAAGGATTAATAATCCCTCGTGATTTTCACAAAAAAATCAGAAAGGTCAACATCTTTTCCAAGCTTTTGGGCACATTGATATAGACATACTCTGATATTGGGAAAAATTCTTATCAGAAATCTCTGGAAACAAGTAAGGATGCATTTCACTATTTTTTAAAAAAATGACATGTTGTAGCTAGCCAATTTTAGAACAGGTAAGATGCTGCACCCTTAAATAACGGCCTAGAGGGAATACTATATGCATGTATATATATATATACTATATATCATGACTTCATTATTAAACTGTATCAAGATTATCAGCTATCAGCATTTTTTATCTATCAGAAGCAAATGTTTACATTCATTTCACAACAGACATGTTTCTGTCCTACATATAATTACTCATTTTCCGAGAATGTAAAATACCATGCAAACGCCATTAGAATTTTAAAGAATTTAAAATATCCTTTTTTATTTACATTCACAAGAAGGAACTCTAACTATTACTAGACATTTTGATTGAAATAATTATTTCATTATTCATTTTTCTAATCCTTTATCTGTTGAAATTCATAAACTGATTGATTTAAGTTAATACAGTAGAAGATCTTTATAACGCAAACCTAAAAACGCAAGGTTGTGCGTTATATAGAATTTTACGTTATATGGATCACATCATTAAATTTATCTTGTAAATATGGCCAAATATGACTGAAACATATCAAAATACATTAGAATATCTATATACTGTATTCCTTGTTACCAAGAGTTATCCAAATTATAAATTTTTGCATAATATAGGTCAGACATTGTTAAATTTACTTTATAAACATGATCCAAATATAACTGACACAACCATCCCTTATATTAGACATTTTCAAAAATGTTTATTGTAGTAATAGCATTTTTTTATCAATAAAAAGGTCTTAAATTAGAAGATAAAGTTGAACTAATGTATCAAATTTAGTCCACTGGAGAGTAGCAATATTTTATAATGTGAAAATGCAGGAGCTTTTTAACTGCAAAAATCATTGTTTACATCTGAGAAATTGTGCGTTATATGGAGAATTGCGTTATAAAGATCTTCTACTGTATCTTCTGACAATAAACTTTTAGGATTTGTTTAATAAAAAATGTTTTAATCCGTTATGAATGACCATCAATAATTGGGTTAGCTGACCCGATATAGAACTATACTTTGGATTGTAAAAGTGATAGCACCATCTGTTATTCAATATCGGAAGAAGAAAAAATCACTCATTTCTTCAAGAAATTTAGGATTTGACTTTAATTAAAAAAAAATAATCAGACTGTACTCAGTTCCATATAATCTGCATAACGAAAATCACAACTATTTTTACATATAATTTGCAGGTTATATGTATTGAAATACAGAAACTAAATGTCACCAATATACTAAAATAGAAAAGCATTTAAAGCCGAAAGTTTTTCAACAACTTTATTAGCC
Source organism: Maratus speciosus (assembly GCA_963932465.1). Lineage (NCBI taxonomy): Eukaryota > Metazoa > Arthropoda > Arachnida > Araneae > Salticidae > Maratus > Maratus speciosus. The sequence goes on from OZ010798.1 coordinate 40,885,207, forward strand.
GAACCATGTTAGAAATTTCAAATTTTCTTGAAAAACAATGAAATAAGTGAAAAATCATAGCTTCACTTTAGTATTGAATAGAAATTACAGTATTTTTATTTCTAGTTAGCTGAGCGTTAATATAGAAATAAAATCAATAATTATTGTTCCCCAATGGCATCATTCGTATTGAATTCATTTTATTTAAAATATAGACCATTTCCACATTTAACTTCAAATACTTACATTAAGATTACATTTCTTTCACTCACTCAATTTGAAATTCCATAAAAAAAGAGGAAATAAACTATACTATACTAAAACATTTTTCTTAAACATTAAAGCATTGTTTTTAATATATACACATGCAAACAGGGCTGGGTTTTTGCTGGCGGTAAAGGATTATAACCAGTTTTAACTTACAGAAACTGGCAACAGCTGGCATAAACACATTTTGTGACATAATCTAAGACTTTTCTAGTAGTATTAAATTCTTTAAGTACATTTTATTCAGGATAAATAAAAAATGAAATATTGTGAATAGTTTTAATAAAAAAATAAATACATTTTTATTAGAAAAAATGAGTAATGTAACAGATAAAAATTTTGTTTAATATGGTTATGTAATTTTATATACAAACAATTATTAGAGTATTTAAAAATCTCAGTTTAAAAATCAAAATAGAAAACTATATCCAATACTTATTTTAAATTAAACACTGAAAAGAAAAGAAAATTGCATTATTATTTTTTAAATACTCTGAAAAGTGATTTATTAAAATATCATAGAATTTTTTGTAAATTTATTTTTACTTTTAAATAGAAATTCAACTGTAAACAATTTAATTAATAGTTAAACTTGTACAGCATCGGATATGATCCATTATGAAAATTTCTGTTTTTTAAGTGAAAGAAAACTAGTAGTATATAAACAAAGTATATTTATATGATCATTTTGAAACTTTTTGCTACTTTGAATGATATTCATAATCTTTAGTTTTGATTTTTAACTTAATTGTTTTCATGTCAAATACGTGTGTGAATTATGAATCATTGCAGATTAAAGTTCTTATTAGTATTACACTAGACTCCCTCAAATCTGTATAGCTTGGGACCAGAGGTGCGAATTTTAGAATTTTGTAGATTTCTGGTCATTGCTTTGTTTACATTTTTTAAACAATAAATTGTATGTAATAATGCAATAAAAATTATAATGAATGCTTACAATATAGTGAAATATTAAAATAATTAAACTAATGTAATAAACTAAAATGATAAAAAGTAAGATAACTTAAAAAATGATTAAATTATTAAAAGTAAAGGTCAAGTGAATGATCAATGAAGTATAATTAAATATGTATAATAAAGATAAGATACGTTTTCCTTGAATTGTTCAATAAAACTTTCCTCATAAATGCAACCTACTAATTTACATCACAATCATACATTAAAAAAGTTTTATTTTATGTTTAGCCAGTTTTAATAACCAAAAAAGCTTGGTTATCTAATACAGAAATATATTTACTAAAACAATATCTCGATTTTTTTTCACAAATAAATTTATACTTTGTTCATGAAAAAGTATGAGTTCAGTCATGTTATCGAGAATTTACATATCAAAATACATATGGAATTGTATAAAACTAAAAAATTCTGTAATTTTGCCTCTACAACTGAACTGAAAACTTCATTGTTTACATCTGTGATAATGTGCGGATTTGAGGGAGTCTACTGTATTTCTTAGTTTCTGCCAGTGTTTGCCACTTACTGGCAGAAAATTTGCAACCCTGCATGCAAAAAATAAAAGGCACTGCTGTCAAAGGAGAAAATTAGATTGGTAACATTTGCTCCTGACTAAAACAAGAGCACCGAAATTATTTACAATTATTCATGTCATAGGGTCAGGTGGGGGAAAGTGGGCCCATGGGGTAAAGTGGGGGTATATTGAAAAACACCTATTTTCTCTTTTTTAATTAAGATATTTAGTTAATTCTTTTTTAGAGACATATATTGAGATTACGACAAATAATTTTACTTTACTTTTAGAAACTGGAAACAAATTTAATGTTTACAAACTATCTTGTTTATGTTCTTTGCATATGGTATGTTAGTTTAAGAGTCTGATAAACTTGTTTCTAAAATCATTATTAACTGTCAAAAACTATTAATTTTAGTTCAGATTCGTAGAGGAACATCTAAGGAACAGATCTACATAGAAAGTCAATAATAAATTTTATCATTCTATTTATTATGAGTTGTTTTCTGAGTTGGGGTAATTTGGGGGTATGGTTAGGCTTAGCTAAGTTTTCTGATAGGGGTATTTTTTACTTCTGTGTTAACTTTAGTTAATGTCTGATGCTCTATATTTTATAATAAAATGACTACACACATATAATAAAATAATTACTGGGCAAGAGTGGCGAAGTTTTAACAAATGGAACTGTTTTAGAAAAGTTGGTGAAGAATGTGACCATACGGAAAAATTCAGTCAAGCAAATACAGAAAAAGACATGAAAAATGCACAAGAAACTGACCATAAGAGAAAAATATATCAAGAAAAGGAAAGGAAGAACATCCAAAATTCAAAAAGCAGAGCAAATTTAAAAAGTAAAAGAAATGAAACAGATAATATAAAAGTAGACTTTAAGAAATAAAGCAAGGTTCATGGGTAGAAGTTGAGTACAGATCAAAAAGTCGATCAGCTAAAATTCATCAGTCAAGTGATAAAAATTAATACATTCTATCACATAAAGTATTTGACTAAATCACCATTGGTGAATTATTACACTTTTCCTGCTATTGGCGATGAAGATGTGTAGAGTTCAGCAATATATGCTGCATACAAAGTGAACCTAATATTAATAGCAGTGGACGTTATTTCTTAAATTAAATATGTAAAAGAAAATTTTTTGTGCATTTGTACCTTTAAATGTAATTAAGACACATTTACTTCAGTGTATTCTTATTTCAAAACCAATATTTACATATTTTTATTTAAATATACACTAATTTTGGAACTACCCTCACTTTACCCCACCATGGGGTAAACTGAGGGTATCAAAACATGCTCTTTTAAATGTATCACTGTGAGAAAACAATTGAACAAAATTGAATGATTATGCTTCATGTTTAATCTATATGAATCCAATGTATATAAAATGCATCAAAAGTTTCATTAAAATAAATTTAATAGTTTGGTTTTAGGACCTTCTCTAAAAAGAGCTTGATTTTACCTCCACTTTCCCGCACCTGACCCTATACAGAAAGATTGTAATTAAAATCTTGATTAAAATTAAACTGATTTTTAGCAGAATATCCTACCCACAATTTCAATAAAATAATAGAGGACAGCAAGCAGAAAAAAAAAATCTAGAATTACTTAATGTTGCTTAAATTAGTCAAATTTAATCTGTTTGATACAGAAATTTATACAAATGCTAAGCACGAAAGAATAATCCTTTTAATAAAATTTAAACATAAATTAAACTTTATACAACAAGCATAATATTTCAAACTATTAGCAGATGCATATATTATTATATATTAGACACATTTTCATATCCTACAATTTTAATGCTCAATTTTCTATTACTAATTTTAAAAATAAAGCTCTTAAAATTTAAAACAATTAAAAATTTATTAAGATATGAAGGAGTGCTGTAAACAATCGTGCCTAAAACTGTTGCTGTGTTTTTCAGGAGTTTCGTGTATTACAGTATTAATACATAAACAAAACTCGGCACTTCTTAGTTATCCTGTCGACCAAATTACTGGATTAATTGCCAATAATGGTTGCCATTAATTAATTAATTGTAAGATTAAATGCCAATAATGGCCAATAAAACCATTATTTCGACGTTTTATTTCTATTTTTATTAATGTTTTATTAATTTATTTGTTTTTTCATTTTTCAAAATAAAAAATTATGTAAATGTGCATAATTTGACGAGTGGTTTGACGATTTATGTAATTTGTCGAAATTGGTCGACGAGATAACTAAGAAGTACCCAAAACTCAATAGTATATAGCAGGGATGTAAAAATTTTTTGAAAATCTAGGAGCCAGTTACTGCCAATAACAAATGTGTAAAATGAAATTACAGTATAAGTTAATAATAGAACATACAAATTACTCTTTTTAATTAAATATATCTGACACATGACATAAATTTTTCTTATATAAAAAAGTAATGTTACATAAAATTATAAATATAGATATAAAAAAATTGGAAGTGCTGATGTAAAATACAAATAATATTCATTAAAAACTTCTTTAAACACCTCAGAAGTACAAATATGTAATGCTCTTCAAGGACTACAATATATGCCATAAATCAATACTATTAACTTATTGTTTGTCCTCATTTGCTTTTAAATTTTTATGATGTTTATGACCGCTCATGTATCCTGTTGTTTTTGATGTAAAGTACCAGCATTCAACTGCTTTTGTAGTATAAGATCCTTCCGATAGTGATTTGCAATGTCTTAATTTTTCCAACATTTCTGTAAATAGTATCAGTACAGTTCAGTGAAAGAGAACTCCAGGTTTTTTTTTTTTTTGGGGGGGGGGGGCGGGGGGTTCTTTGCACATGGAAATAAAAGAAAAAAATCCATAAATAATCATGGTTATACATAGGAATTATTTTTCATTTCCTGAGACATATCTAGGCGCCAGTGTCGAAAATTTAGTCGCCCAGGCGACCGGTATTTTTACACCCCTGGTATATAGATTTATTTAGATATACATATTATTTTTTAAATAAAAAGATTAAAGAGCTGCTCACCTTTTCTGAAGTCAACTTTTGCCTCTTTCGATCCATAATCAAAAATCAATCTTTAACAAATTGTAATTAAAAAATTAGGATCCAACACTATAAAAATAAAAAGAACAAAATAAATAGACAACACAGTATTTTTTTTAAATTAAAAATCGACATTTGATTGAAAATTATTCAAAAGTTTGAATCATGATTATAAAAATTGAAGTTCACATTTTATCGTTCATGGCATTGGACATGGGCATCTTTGCAAAACTGAGTAGTATATAGCATTTCAATTTTAGGGAAGAAACGCTGTACCCTTGAAAATTGACACCAAAATAAGAAAAGGCACATAATCACTGCAGCTATCATAAATGGCACAGTCAAAAAGGATTATTTTTTTCCTTATTAATACCAAAAATATCACATAACTGAATTATTAAAATATCTAATTGTTTAAACATGTGTAGGAATATTAAAACATTTAAAGTGTAGGAGTGATTAATTACCTAGAATTCCAAAATCTGGATTTTTTTTACTGAAACATTTTTAGAAAAAACTCTTTTTGATGTGTTGTTTCTTTACTTTAAATATTAATACAGTAGACTCCCTTAAATCCGCGAACGCCTAAAATCCACATATTTTTTCAGATGTAAACAATGAAATCTACAGTTAAGTTGCAGGAACAAAATTCAAGATGGCACCGAAATCAGTGACTACTGCAATGTTTTTTTGTTAATCATTTTCTTTTGGCTATTACAGTTGATTTATTACTAAATAAATTTACATTACTTTTGATCATATATATTATAAAGCAGTAAGTTCTAAAAGTTCCGCTCGAGTGTTTCAAAAACTACCCGGTGGATTTTTCCCCAAATTGTATCATTCGATAGGAAATATTCCCGGGGTGGTTTATGAGAAATATACAGGGATAGCTATGATTTTTGATAATAAATTTCGTTTTTTACAGCTATTTTGAACGAAAAGGTTGCCAGTGATTATCTTTTGGCGAAAGGTTTGTTGATTAAAGAATTAAGATGGCTATATATGTTAGAAAATAATACAAACACCTCGCGAATAAATGAAAAAAATACTGATATTTAATTTAAAAAACAACAACAAAAAAAAGTTTTAATAAGACATAATATTATAAAACAAAAATATTTAATTTAAACATGGAATAAATATTTGTAATGCTTAAAGTATAAATTATTGTGAAATTTTACAATTGGTACAATATTTGGCGAACTATCGCTTGCGATAGGTTAAAAAAATGAATCTGAAAATTTGATTTAACAATTTTTTTCTTTTTAGCTCTTTAATCGCTTGCGCCAAGTTAATAAAAACGTGTCTGAAAACTTGATGAATAAAATCTAGGTTACATTCTTTAGTCTTTTTCTTTTTTTTTGTGTTTTGCCAATTTAATTATTATTTTTATATAATTCTCCCATCATATGATTTACAAGAAAATGGAAAAACTAGAAGTATTTGTAAAAATGGCTGTATTAGTGAGTTACATGCTATTTATTTATTGCCTTCGTCGCCAAACAATGCAATTTTAAGACAAAAGTGTGAAATAAGATGACAGAAGAGCATTTCGGAATACATTTTTATATTCAAGCGTAAATTATATAAAAAGCAGTTAAAATTATAATTGTGTAGTCAATCATTTAAATTTTAGTATAAATGTCTTCCATATACAGTATGGAAACATTTATCCAGAAACCAGTTAACCAGAAAACCAGTTATCCGGAATGATATTTCTAACAGATTTATTTCAGAATTTTTGCAGAAAAAAAGGTCATACACTTCCAGTTTGACATATGCATTGCTTGAAACAATTGTATAATTTGATGTCAACATCTAGTATTTGAAATGGAAACATATTTAGTTGTATTTTAGATGTTTTAATTTTTATGCAGAGGAAACAGAAGAATTTTTGTTCCCAAGGGATTCCCATAAATTACCTCCTTTCAAACTCTGATTAACTTTTGATATTTCTTGCATTAATCCAAATAATCTAATAATTTAAAATCAGAAATAATGCCACAAACACACATATTCCAGAAAACTTATCAAATGGATGCTGCTTTAATGCTCAACCAGTTAACTGGAAAAACCAGTTATCCGGAATACATCTGACCGCAACCATTCCGGATAAATGGTTCTGTACTGTACATGCATATTCTAAATTAATTTACTTTCAAAGATTTAAAATATTTTTTACCATACTATGGAAACATGCATTTTGTTTTCCTCAAGCATGTGATTTTTATATCCTTGAACTCAGATCATTACTTATTAATTGAATATTTTGTATTATGTTATTTTTTAACATGCCAAACATATTGTCGATTTCACTTATAGGGATATTCACTCCTTTAAAAGTTAGGATATTGTTAAGAAGATTTCTGCAATTATACGTTATTACTATAAAAAAAAAAAAAAAAAAAAAAAAATATTTTGCAATAAATATTGCTTGCTAACTTGCCATTTCTTTTTAGCTTTTTCCGCATAACTTTCTTTTTCTTAATCATTGTTTAAAAAATGTTTTATTGAACATATTGGACTAATCTTATGGAATCGTGTCACCCGCCAATTAGCATATTGGATGGTGTATCAAAATTCAAAAGATTAGACAGATTTTGAAATTAGCGATTACTAAATGGTGACAAATGGAATAATGCCCATGGACTTATCATTTCAGCCTAAATAGGATTAAATTACCTGGAATTTCGATCAGCATAAAGCGAATTGTTCTGACGCACACTCTAGCAGCTAAACACAGCAACAAATTAAGAGTTATTTTCATAATCTGGGTTATTTACACAACAGACGAAAGATTAATTTACTCTTAAATATGAAGAAAATAGCAGGCTTTTTTGTTTGTCCGTGTTATTATGCTCTTTAGAAAAATGCAAAATAAATCTTCGGTTCAGGTATTCACCAAAATGCATATAGCTAAAATTTTTTTATAACTAAATTTATTTATAATTGTCAGATCTTAAACCTGGTACACGTGCAACGATATTGTTGCATCAGTTTTCATGGTTGACGTGAACCCTCACAATGACGTCGATTACGGTTGATTATAAAGATTTTATTGGACGCATGAGGTTTATTTTTCTATAAGATTAAGTCATCGAGTTTTTTCACGGGTTAACGGTTACATGATTTCAGCTGGCCTACAAAATGAAAAGACAGTGAAAATGACGTCATTTTAGATTTATTCAGGAAATTCATATTTAAAAACACACATTTTTATGTTTCATGTGTCTTTTAAATATGAAAGTTAAACTATCTTCTTTGTCTGCAAATAATTTATTACTTTTTGACAGTATTTACTCTGCTAGAATCCAAAGAGGGAAAACAGTAGTAGCATAAGAGGATGTTTATTAAGAAACTAACATCCAGTGAGATTGTATTTAAGCTACCAGAATCACATATTGCACGAGCTGAGAGGCCGGGAGATCAAGGACAAACAAATGAAAATAAACCACCCGAGCATTATTCAAGTTCAATGGTAAATCTCTGCAATCATTGTAATGCATCTCTAATTTAATATTGTCAGATATGAGAACATTTTAATTCCTATTGTCATAACGGCCTCATTTCCCTACCAAAAGTGCACCTTGAATAATCAACTAAAAGAACTGCTTCTTAATAAGTAAATTTTGTCCAACGCATAAGGTAATATAACATCGCAATGGCGTTTGCATCTTTTCAGCAACATGTAAGAACATTCAAGCTAAAGGTCCATTTTTAAAAAAATACAAGTTCGAATTCACCATTTACGTTAATTCAAGGTTTATTTGGAAATACTGACCAGCGCAGCAGGCATAGCCTGCTAGTTTTGATATAAAGTAGCATATCTATGTAAAAAATTCCAGGGTTCGAAATGCAAAAATCCACGAACCGGAACGCTATTTTAAAATTATTGTTTGCAGAATTTTTTTTTTTAATTATAGACAAATTTATCTCTAAACAAAGCAGTATAAGAAAAGCATGCAAGACTCTAAATAACAGTGAAAAAAGTTATTAAAGTTAATTGACGTATCGATCTTACGATCGCTTTTCCAGTAGATGGCAGTATAGGACTTTTGGAATCGAATTAAATCGATTTCATCAGTAATAATTTAATATTTTTCTAAATTTTTATTTTGCATAATTATTTTAATAATTACTTACTTTTAAACTAATAAATTATTTTAATATTTTACTTATTTTAATGTTTCACTTTATTGTAAGCATTCATTATAATTTCCCTTGCTTAACTACCTATTAAATTAATGTTTCAAAAATGTAAACAAATCAATGACCAGAAATCCGCAAAATTCTAAAATCCACACAACTTCTGGTCCTGAGCTGTGCAGATTTGAGGGAGTCTACTGTACTATATATATAAAGTAAAATTCTGAAAATATCTACCAACCACCCTCCCCAAATTTTACTTTTCGAAAAAATAATTCCATGTTTTACTAATTTTATAGTTCTTTTGTTAATTAAAATAACAATTATGCTATTGAACGATGAAGTCAGGACAATAAAAGAGAAAGGACAGTGAAAAAGTACTGTGGTGCGTAGAATCGATCAATTTTAACTGACATCAAAAACATCTATCCACATGTCGAAATGATAATTAAGAATTTTATTTTCCTCTCAATTTACATAATGCCTGGCAACTTGAAACCTGTAATTAATAGTGTTAGAGATTATTTGCAAATTTCTAAGCATATAAGGTTTATTAAGGCTGCTCATCACTCAGCTTCCAAATTATCCTTGGTAATGTTATGTCTATGGGCGTTTGATGCATTCTTATACTTCAAATATCTGCTCAGGATATTAATATTTTTTATTTCTTGTTTCTGTATGCTCTTCTTGAAGAATGACTCTTTTTTTTTCGTGTCAAAATATTTATAAAATCTATGCTTAATTTAACATTTTATGTTTTAAAAGTGAATGAACTGGGAATAAAACTTTAACACTTCATATAAAATAAAACATATGTTTCACATTAGATTTTGAGATCTAAGAAAATAATACATCCTTTAAGAAGAGTGCACAGAAAAAAGAAGTTAAAAATATTAATTTCTCGAGGAGATATTTTAAATATTAGAATGAATCAAATGCTCATAGAGTGCATTGGAGAATTCAAATACTGAATGATGAGCAGCCTTAAAGGTTCAGAAAATCTAATTTTTAAGAAAGTCAAATTAGTCTGATTTTGTATTATTTTCTCTTTCTGATATGCTATACAATTCAGTTGCTAAGCAACTGTAAAAAAACAAGATAAAAAAGACATGTATTATTTTAAATATATAAAAATGACAGGTTATTTTAACATATACACAAAATACCATAAAATAAAATACAGAAAAATGCGAAAACTCGAGGAAATTACCCAAAACAGATTTTATTCATTTAAGACATCGCAAAGCAAAAATTTAATATTCATAATGTAACGCCAATTATTCTAAGCATTTTTTTGTCCAAAATCATCTGAACAAATCCAATTTTATATTTGGTATGTTGCTACTCTCATATAAAAGCACCCCGTTTTCCGTGACATTTTAAACTCTAATTTCCTTAATATTCTTACATATGAAAGTTTGAAATAACAAAATTCTTCAAGTGGTTTATTTGGCGCTACAATTTGGTGATCTTTTTCTTTTTTTACAGAAAATGGTCGAAGGAATAATAAACAAGCACTGACAAATTTTAAACTGGAATTTTCAGTACTTACCGAATTTTCATAACTTTAAAACTGGAGCTTTTGACAAATTTAAAACCAGCGTTTCAAATTGAACTTTTGTTATGAATGTCAAAAAATTGTCACAGAACACGACAAAAATGCTAAACCATATTGAAAATTGGGAAAAAACCAATTTATTGCTAAATGTTTTAAACTAAGATTCTTTCACGAATCGTAAAAATCCGTTACAAAACGGAATAAAATCAACTGATTTTATTAGCAAGTTGCTGAAATATGAAACATTTTGCATTCAATGCTTATTTTGTGAATGAAATTCTTGTTGGAACAGTCTAAGTAATGAATAGTCTACTTTCATTGCGGCATCCACGCTGAGAATTTCGTTTATCAGGTTGCCGTATTTCACGTTGGCGCGTATCATAAAAATCGACAAGTCGGGTGTTTCGCTTGTTCTAGGATTCTGCCTTTAGATTCTCTGAAATGAAAATCTAAAAAATTGCTCCCTGGACGCAAATAATTTACATCTAAAGGAGAAAATAAAAAAAAAATTGTGTTGTTACGCATGTTTAATTAACTTTACTAGTTAATATACCGAGCATTTTGGCGTGTTTGTGTATTTAAACACTATTGAATACAAAGTAATATCGAACGACACATTTTAATAAGCACACAGACGAATACAAACGGTAAACATACTACACAACTCAAGTTACAGTTAACAACCGGTTAAATAGTTCTAAAGGTTAAATACAGAGTTCGGACTTAACACTATCGTTCATTGTTCAGGATAATGCCACATCTCCCCCTTTTAGAGATTTAGTCGATTTGGAGGTTTAACAGTTCTTCCACTTCGAGTTACAACAGGTTGGTTGATTCTAGGGTTAAGCTGATCATTTTTCTTAGTTGAGTCTGAAGGGTTTGGCGTTCCATTTTCAGGCACTTCACTTTTAGAAATTCCTGTAGAGAGAGTTTCCTCTATGTCATCATCTGTCGGACGTGGTTGCAGTTTCGCACCTGGAATTAGATGTTTTCTGTTTCGTCTCAGGATATGATGTCCTTCTTTTACGAAATATGATCTTGGTGTATCTGCATGTTTCTGTACTGTACCAACAGCCTTTCTATCGGTTATCCACACTTTCTCCCCTGGATTTATTGACTTGAGTTCATGGGAGTTGTGTCTTTGATTATAGTACCTTTCTTGTGTTTTTATTCGATTTTCCTCTATTTCTTCTAATTTCTCCTTCTGTATGAGTTTTGGTTGAAGTGCTGTTAGTGGTATGGGTAACGTTGTTTGTAGTCTCCTACCCATCAATAACTCAGCTGGGCTGTATCCATTTTTTAAAGGCGAAGCTCTGTAACTGAGTAATGCTAAATAAGGATCTTTGGATTTTTTCAATCTGAGCTTGATTATTTTAACAGCAGCTTCTACAAATCCATTGCTCTGTGGGTATCTTGGACTAGACGTGATATGTTTAAACCCATATGTTTTTGCAAATTGGTAAAATTCAGCTGTTCTCGTTACTTCAAATTGTTTCCCATTGTCAGACCTAACAATATCAGGTATTCCATGTCTGGCGAAAATTGACTTGCAATGTAAAATCACTTCTCGAGATGTAAGCCTGTCTAATTTAGCAATTTCTGGATAACGTGAATAGTAATCAGTCACTAACAAATACCAGTCTGAATGAAGTTTGAATAGATCCATAGCTACTATTTCCCAAGGTCTTTGAGGAAATCCTGTGGGTTTCAACGGTTCCGAAGGATTTTTAGCTTCTTGTATACATGAAGTACACTCTCGCACCAACTTCTCTATGTCTTTACTGATACCTGGCCAATATACTGCAGATCTCGCCAAATCTCTACATTTACCTATCCCCATATGGCCTTCATGTATTTTCTCTAAAATTTCATGTCTTAGATTGAGTGGAATGATTATTCGAGTTCCTCGCATAAGTAATCCATTCTGCAAGGATATTTCGTATCTCAAAGGCCAATAAGGTAGACATTCTGGTTCTAATTTATTTTTTTCTGGCCATCCTCGTAAAGCATATGCTGTTAACATTTTACATGTTGAATCTTGCTCTTGTTCCAATTTTACCTGTGCGAGTCTTTGCGGAGCTACAGGAATGGATTCTGTTAAAAGATTGACATAAGCTTCAACTTCGTCTTCTAATTCGAAATCTGGAACTTCCTCCTGGAGAGGTGATCTAGATAATGCATCTGCTGCACATAAATTTTTTCCTGGGGTGTGGAAAACATCGAAAGAATATCTCATCAATCGCATTTTTAATCTTTGAAGACGAGGAGTTAAATCATCTAAGGATTTTCTTGTCAATATAGGGACAAGAGGTTTGTGATCTGTCTCTAGAAGAAACCTGGTGCCTATCAAGTAATTACAAAATTTTTCACATGCCCATGTTAGTGCAAGTGCTTCCTTTTCTATTTGTGCGTAACGTCGCTCAGTTGGCGTCAGTGTGCGAGATGCGTATGCAATTACCTTCAATGTAGAGTCACTCTGTCTTTGACACAACGTCGCCCCCAGACCATAGGATGAGGCATCTGCTGTCACAATAGATTCCTTGCCAGGATCAAAAATTGCCAGCACCGGTTCGGACGACAAAATCTCTTTAAGTTTTTTCAGTGCTTCATCTTGCGGTGAATCCCAAATGAATTCGTTCTTCATGGATAATAAAGAATTCAGAGGTGCTAAAGTTTCAGAAAATCTTGGGATAAATCGTGCGAGGTAATTAGCCATACCAAGAAGTTGTTTAAGCTCAGTCTTATTTGTTGGAATTTTGAAGTTGCGTATAGCTGCAATCTTTTCTTCGTCGGGATGTATTCCTAACTCGTCGATGACATGACCCAGAAACTTTATGGTCTTGACATTAAAAACGCATTTTTGTTTATTTAGGGTAATTCCCGTTTGTTGAAGTCGTTTTAGGGTCATTTTTAACCGTTCGTCGTGTTCTGCCTGACTAGACCCCCAAACAAGGATATCGTCCATGTTGCAGATAATGCCGTTAAGTCCTTCTAAGGCCTGTGACATTCTTCGCTGGAAATGCTCTGGAGCCGACGAAATTCCGAATGGTAGACGTAAAAAACGAAATCTGCCAAAGGGTGTTATGAATGTTGTCAGGTAGGATGATTCTTCGTCAAGAGGTATTTGCCAGAACCCGGAATTGGCATCCAATTTTGAAAATATTTTTGCCCCTGCCAAGAGAGATAAATTGTATTCGGTGGTTGGCAGTGGGTGCCATTCCCTACGAATGCTTCTATTCAGTATTGTCAAATCTACGCAAATCCTGACATTACCATCTTTTTTTCTTACAACAACGGCAGGAGAACACCAATCAGTTGGTTTTTCCACTGGCTGAATTACATTAAATTCCTGCATTCTTTTAATTTCTAACTTTGTTTTTTCTAATAATGGCACAGGTATTCGCCGTGGAGAAGTAAGAGCATAAGGCTTAACGTCATCGATAAGTTCTATGTGGTAGTCACCTTTCAGTAAACCAAGTCCTTGAAATAGAGAAGGAAATTCATTAACAGGATCGAAACTACTAATACTACGCACACAATGGCCTAGTATATTTGGACCTAGCCCAAACATTTTTATGGCTGGTTTTCCCAACAAACATGTCTGGAGACCTTCTATAACATATATTTCTTCCAAACAATTTTTTCCGTTATACTCTATATTTTCAACAATCTTCCCCTTAAGTTTTAAAGGTGATCTATCAGGACCCAAAATTACTTTATTTGTTCTTTTAATTTGAACATTTTTCAACACTGTTTGTGCAACATGAGAAGGAATAACAGTATGGTCAGCACCACTATCAATTTTAAATTTTACAGATTTTCCTAATATCTTAATTGGTATAATCCAATCATCTTCATTTTCGACATTTCCTACTAAGCCTATAAAACCTGCTTCAAATTTAACTTCGTTAATTCTTTTAGTGGAGGATAAACAAACTTTATCCCAGTGCCCTTTCTTCTTACATTTTCTGCAAAAAGAGTCCTTGGCGGGACATTTCTTTTTATCGTGCGGTGAAAATCCACACCATTTACACTTTGATATGCTTACATTAACTTTATTATCAAGAAAATTCTTTCTATTTGAAAATTGAACAGATTTCTTTTTATGAATTACTGCATTAACTGATGAATTATTTACTAAAACAGACTGTTGCTTTTTAATTGATTCGGATAAACGAACTTTGTCTATCGCTGTTTGCAAAGTAAGGTTAGGATCTAGTTGTAACTTTTCACTTAAGGCCAGATCAGTAATTCCGACAACTATTCGATCCCTCAATAATTCATCATGTAATGCACCATAACTACATTTATCTGCAAGTGCATACAAATCAGTAATGAAATCATTAACGCACTCACCTTCTCTCTGTAGCCGTCTGTTGAACTGTGCGCGTTCGAAAATTACGTTTCTTTTTACAATAAAATGATCATCGAATTTATTTAATACAACCTGGAAGTTTTTCTTCTCATCTTCTGTTAAAGTGAAAGCGAGAAAAATATCTTCGGCCTTTTCGCCCATGAAATATATCAGAGCATCAACTTGTTCCTCTTGTGTCTTCGTATTCAAACCAGAAGCAGTTCGGAATCGAAGAAATCTCTGTTTCCATTTGGGCCACTCCGTTGGAGTCGAAAATTGAAATAAATCCGGCGGTGTTATATGATATGCCGACGCAGTTGCCATAACTGTTCGCAGAACGAAACTAGAAGTTGATTCTGAACTTCGAACAACGTAGAATATGCTAATCTACTTCTTTACTTTTAACCGCTGCCGCCATGTGTTGTTACGCATGTTTAATTAACTTTACTAGTTAATATACCGAGCATTTTGGCGTGTTTGTGTATTTAAACACTATTGAATACAAAGTAATATCGAACGACACATTTTAATAAGCACACAGACGAATACAAACGGTAAACATACTACACAACTCAAGTTACAGTTAACAACCGGTTAAATAGTTCTAAAGGTTAAATACAGAGTTCGGACTTAACACTATCGTTCATTGTTCAGGATAATGCCACAAAAATCATTTATAAAAATAAAGTGTAATTTGTGCATTAAAATTAAACTGTAGGTATATGGATTACAAAAATATCTGATAAAGTCCATAAGAATAAACATTTTAAAATTATCGCAAAAATCACATTAAAATAAACAAACGTTATATTAAAACAGTAATAAGAAAATATATTAAATATATAGGCCTTAATATCATACCTTTAGATAAGTTTCCTTCAAATGAAATATTACTTAGTAAATTGTCATCAATAGGCCTAAATCGACTATGATAGACCTCGAATTGGCTTAGCTTCAGAATTGCACGCGCACGATCGCCAAAGCGATAATCATTTATATCTATTCTTTCAACAATCAAAATAATTAAAATACCACGTAAAAGTTATAATACAACACGGAGACAGCAAATAAATTACGAAATAGATACTAATACCATTTTACGATTAAATTTCCTATAGACGCGATGATGCAGAAAACTTTTCGATTAAACATCGATGTTTGAAATTATTTTACACTGCAATCTATCGTCTCATCAAACTTTTAGTAATTTGTTTTTCATGCTTTATATTGAATATTAGGTTAGTTCAAAAAAGATATTGCCTTTTCCCTTTCACAAAATTCAGATCAACCTCGCCAAAATATTATCAAAAATTGATCCTTCAAAAGAGTGAATATAATTAGATAATTACTCAAGTAATAATTTTTAAGAGATAATAATAAAGAGAAATCACAATGGTGTTTAGATTACAATTAAATTCCTGTTACTAGAATTAGATTATAACATTCGCAAATTAAAGAAATTGAAAATCTTTAGGGAAAGAGCTCCTAAAACATAAAGTATCCTTTTGGATATTTTTTTTTTTTTTACTTCTACCAACTTTCCTCATTAAACTGAAATTATTAAAACATAATACAGAGAAGTATTCAAGTAAAATAAATTATATATCATGCATTAATTCTGTCTTATTTTTCAACTTATGATTTTTTAAAAATCTTACAATAGTTTAAAGAGTCACTTATGATGGCAATTTTTCCTTAATAACTCATCCTGAAATATATATATTTTTCTAAATATAATCATTGCACTCATTCAGAAATTAAAATACAGAATGATAGCACTAAATTGAAATAAATTTGAATAACTTTGGATTAGTTAAATATTCGCTCAGTACTGAATTCTTAACACATCCCTGGTAAATTGAAAATAATTTTTGTGTAATTTAATGCTTACTTTAAAAGGGAAAAAAGTTAAGCATTTTTTTTTTTTTTCAGCCAGGCAGTTTTTAAATTTAAGAGGATCTGATAAATTCTATAATAATTTATTGACATATTGTTGTGTAGTTTTTTCAAAGAAAATAATTTGTTCAAGAAAAAGTGCATTTTTTGTAAAAAAAATAAATAAAATATATATTATGAATATGTAAGAAATACGATCATTCATAGTTAATATTCTTCATTATTTGCTAAAAGTTGTTAGAAAAATTATAAAAAAAAAAAACAATTTAGACCATAGCTTTGTTAGTTTTTATTTAGCATCTTTTAACAATTAATAAAGTACATAAGGAATTTGTAAATCCACACTTCACGTACAATTTTGAGGATATTTTGAAATAGTTTTGGTTGCATACTTTTCTTAGAAGTGTGCTTCTATAACTGTAAGGATCACGTTTAGAGAAAGTTAATTTAAGGAAAAAATAAGTAAAATATACAGGCATGTGGGGAAAATACAGTGAAAATGACTATTTACTTATGATTTTTTAAAAAGATTTAAAGAAAAAATAAAGTACAGATTGCACTTCTATTCATTCAAACAGAAATGAGTGGGGAAAAAATCCTTTTTTTTTTTTTTTTTTTTTTTTTTTTTGGCATATTTTTGATTATTAGATTTTTATGGCATTTTGTAAAAATATATATTACAGTTGCCTAAAAATATTCTCATTTTTAGCAAAATGAAGTTGAAGTGTACTGACTCTCCTTTTTACTAAACTTAAACTTTCAGCTGTGCATTATTTTTTTCTGTAAATTATTACTCCTCTCCATTTTTTCTTCTGAAAGCTCTTAATTTTTTGTACTTTTTTTTAATTGAATCCGCAGTAATATTTGTTGCTTTTACATATTGTCTTCATTATTATTCACATTCGAGTGTTGAAGAACTGTACTTTTTATGTTTGAATATCTCATTTGCAATAAACTTGAAACTGACAAAATAATTTTTGACTGCTAGCAATCTGCTCAGAATGCAAATGCAATGTTAACAAAAATTTGAACAAAAAAATAGTTACAGTCTGGTAGAGGTCGTTATCGGACTAGGATTTACTGTAATGCATTAGTAATTAAAACTTTAATCTGCCTAATTCAATAGTATTCTCTAAAAATTAATGTGTTAGTATTATGGATTCATTCTTTCCTTGAAGAACATTTTTTTTTTCTTTTCCAAAATTTAACTTTTCACATCTTTAAATATATCTGGTGATGCAGTCATAAAATTATTTACATCTGAACTTAAAAAAATTTTGAAATAGCCAGTGAAAAGAAGAAATTTTTTATTTTTGAGTTTCGTAGAATTGCATATCTGATTATAATGAAAAACAATAAATAAATAATGGAAAAATAATTTAATAATAAAGATTTTATTTGCATATTTTATGTAAATGAAGTGGTTAAAACAATTTTTTTTTTAATTATAAAAATGAACTTTGTAATAAAATCTGCAGATAAAATAAAATTTTGAATAAACAGTAAAAACAAAATAAATGGAATTGAAGCACTTAACATTGGTGTGACTTTATGTAAACATAGAGCAACAGTGTTATATTTTGGAAGTTATTTTTTTAGAAGTTTTCATAAAAATGAAGTACAGAATTTATGATGGGTGGCTGCTCCACAGGGAATTATTCCAACCCTTTTAGAAATGGACACAGGATGTTTAAATTTTCTGAAGAAAAAACAAGCAAAACAATGTAGGCACTCAATTGTGTCTTTGAGATTAAACGGATTATAGGAAAACATGCTCAACTTTTCAGTGTGAATTATTTCTATATTACAGTAGACTCCCTCAAATCCGCACATTATCACAGATGTAAACAATGAGATGTTTCAGTTGAGATGTAGCAAAAAATTACAGAAATATTCAGTTTTATATCATTCTGTACGTATTTTAATATATAATTCTCGATAATATGACTGAATTTGTGTTTTTTCATAAAGGAATTATAAATTTATTTCTGGAAAAAAAATCAAGATGTTGCTCATATCACTGTTAATCACAATCTTTTCACTAAATATATTTATGTATTAATCAAGCTTTTTTTGGTTATTAAGACTGGCTAAACATGAAATAAAGCTTCCTTACTTTATGATTTTGATGTGAATTGATAAGGTACAGTCGTGGAAAAAAAAAGGAAACACCCCCTACTAACTCCTCAACAAATTATCGTAGGCGAAAGTTACTGGTACCGGACGATTGGAAATAAAGTCTACTTTTAAATGGTGTGTATAAAATTTGCTTAGGGGGCCATATACATATTAAAACGAATCCAAACTTAATATTTTTCAATGGCAGTACCCAAATTTAACGAGATATTTCAAATCTTCGGTTCAAAATATGCCTCGAAACCAAATTTCAAGTCATTCAAATGATAAGTTTTTGAATTATAGACATTCAAAATTTAGTACTTCTAATGTTAAATTGCATTTTTATAGTTTTATTTATAACTCCTGAAATTATGCTCCTAATGAGCTAATTTTTTGTGTAGCAATAACACTAATATACCCAAACATAAATACGTTGAATTTGCAATTTTTATAATTTTATGATATGAATTATGAAATTAATAATCGAAAAAATTATGAATTGCAACATACAATTTTTTTGATGGATTTAGATTTATTAAGTCCTGTTTTATGGAAATCCGAAATTTCACATTTTTCTTCCAAGTAGTTTTCAAATTATGCTTAAAAAACGGCAAATGATGGTTTAAGGGGCCGTCTATGATAGAAGTGGGTAAATTTTTGAAATTTATTCTGCGGTACTGTAATCAAGTATGTTTCATTGACGCTTAAACGTTCCTTGATCAAGAAGGCGGCTCTCTCGGTTAACAATCGAGTTCGGAACTTCAATTTGGATACAGCCCTTAAAATACGCTCATTTTAAAATAATTAATTTCTTGGAAACTTATGGCACAAATTGTATAAAAATTTGTTTATAGGCTAATTGAAAGATGTAGAGTTCATTTATGCTGTCAGAATTGTGTACTGCTAATGAAAAAAACAAAGTTATGGTTCGTTTTAATATGTAGATGGTCCCTTAAACAAACTTTATATACGTCATTTAAAAGTAGACTTTATTTCCAATCGTTCGGTACCAGTAACTTTCTTCTACGATAATTTGTTGAGAAGTTAGTAGGGGGTGTTTACTTTTTTTTTTCCACGACTGTACCCTTATGAGGAAAGTTTCATTGAATTATTCAAGAAAATGTATCTCATCTTTATTATGCATATTTAATAATACATTATTAATTATTTACCTGGCTTTTACTTTTAATAATTTAATCATTTTTAAAAGTATCTTACATTTTATCATTTTTAGTTTATTACCTTACTTAATTATTTTAATATTTTACTTTATTGAAAGCATTCATTATAATTTTGATTACCCATTATTACATTCAAATTACTTTCAAAAATGTAAACAAATCAATGACCAGAAATCCGCAAAATTCTAAAATCTTTCTCTGGTCCCAAGCTGTGTGGATTTGTGGGAGTCTATTGTATTTAAGTTTTTGTAGTAAAAATTATACTTATTGAAATTCTGAATTATTGTTTTTAACTAAGACTGATGTAGTTATGAACAGGATGTTCAAAGTTAATTAAGGAAAAAAGCCATATTGACTGATATGCATTTATCTAAATTTTTCTGTATCATCAGAATTATTTTTAGAGAAAATTGTATTAGAATTTATTTCTTGTTAAGCATAGACATTTACGAGGTTATTATTAAATTTTTGGGAACCTTGTTAAGGCAGTACTTTGAACTTTGTAAGGATACTCTTGTTAAAAATGTACAAGATTTCCAGAACTATGCTTAGTTGCAAGTACTAAACTGTTGTGCTACACTAAATTTTTATGAACTTTTCTTGTACAACAATAATACGTATGTATAAATTATGTATATGTATTCTATAATGAATCATTATGTTTTACGGTTCATATTTTATATTTGAAATATGAAGGCAATATGTACATTATTACCTGCATATTTTGTACATTATCTGTAATGGTACTTTCCCCATTTTTTTAATAGTATACCTTAATTTCTGAGAGATAAGGCATGCTTTATACATGTTTAAAAGTTCATTTTTTTTCCCATGTGGCTTATCTGATGAAAATCGAATTTTTATATCTTGTTTTTTATTGGTGTGGCTTATATACCGGAAATTACGATAATAGAAAAATAAATACACCACATGGTATTTGCCCTTAAAAATAAATACCTGAGTACTTGATACCACTGCTTTTGAGCAGACTAATTTTTTGCCATCTGTTTTTTCCTTTCTGTGCCACTGCATGGATCGGCCAAAGAATTTCAGGAAAAGCCCCTTTTAAACTAAGTTTATTTTTTATAAGAAATTCTTAAATTTTTTAACTTTTTTGTAAAATTAAAAATTTTAAAAGGAAATTGCGACAAATATCTAAGTAAAATAAATTTCTATTCAATATATAAACTAAGACATCTTTATTTAAATCATGGCATTCTAAGGCTGTTCTAAAATGCAAAGAAAACTTTATGGCATGCTTTAATTCATTTTAGTTCAAAAGTTGTTTTTAGTCAAAAACTATGCAGTAATCGGAAGACGTTTTCCATTTTTTTTTGTTAAACATAAAAGATATTTCAGAAAATATTATCAAAGTTGACTTTTTGAGCTTAATTTCTGGACAAAGGTTGAAAAAACAGCCAGGGGAAGAAGAAAAGCCAGTTGTCACATGACCAAAAAACGCTTGTAACTCAATAGATAATTTATTTATCAAAGAATGAAAAATTCACTTTGATTGCAAATTATTTCAATAGTTAGCCATTCTAATTTTATGCCTTTACGTTTAAAAAGGAAATTAAATGTGTCAGACAGTTTCAAGCTTTTTGAGCAGTGAATTTGAGAACTGCATTTACTTGCAATAGATTAAGGATCCTTCTGAAGCAGAATATATTTTTCATTAATAGCACTTATTTATCTTATTGATCTTTATTATTTTTAATCTTAGCACAGTTACTCATATCAAAACTCGAAAGAGTCCGGAGTTTTAATGAAAACATCATAAAAACAGAAGAAATGTAAGTCATTTTGGTTAGTTACATTTTCACTCAGTATTTGTCACAATCTTATAATAATTAGAATACGTTCATATATATATTTTTTTAATTTAACCAAGTTTCCGATTGTCATTTCGTTTCATTTTGGTAATCAATCACATTAATTTTCATTATTTGAGTTGTGGATTTCTTTGTTCAGACTTGAGTTCTGGTAATTTCTCGTGATTTCTGTTCCTTTCTTCCCTTTTTTTAATGATAGCAGCGGCAGTTCGGAGGAATCAACACAAAACTATCTAATTAATTTTAAAAATAAAAAGCATTCTAATAAAACAATAAAAAGAATTGTAAGAACATGCTAAGTAGCGTGTAACCCCTCCAAAAAAAGTATTTTATCTGCAGGTGAAACATGTTATTAAAACTGAAACAGATTAATAGATGGCAGCATTAAAACAAATTGATGTACTCGATATCAATATTGAGTACGTAATCGAAATGTTTATCCTTCGTGTCATGTGCAAGCCACAAAATGCGCTATGAAATCTACTACGTAATTTTCTAGGTGTATTTATAACTTTGAGTTTTTTCCTGTTTCACTGTTGCATATATATGTTTCTTTTCTGTATCTGTTTTATTCAATTACTTTCTGATTCCTGAAAAGTAAAGAAATAGGAACAGTGAGAAAAGTCCCTTAAGTTAAGCCTACTTTATGTTAGTATATGAAATTATTTAAAAAAACATGTTGAATATTACTTACTAAAAGGTATGTTTTATATTCTTTTCAATTCTGCATCTTTTCTTCTTACTCTTATAAAGGAATATTTGTTTATTTCAGTACAATATTTGCTTTCGCTTCAAAACATTATTTTTTATTTATAGAATGATTTTTAAAATTTTTTCACTTCATCATTATATTCGTTGTAACTTATTTAAGAGTAGTAGCGATTAATTATTTATATATATATATATTTGTTGTTGTTGTTAATGAATTTATATTTGAAATTTTCGTCTTGAAGTCCCAAATTATTTATTATTCCTAGAGCAATAATATCTCTTCACCCTTTCCAATTATTCATATTTACCATTATTATTTTATTAAATTTTTCCAATTATAAGAAGCTTTTGTACATAGATAAACATCTTTCATTGTTTTACAATAATATTTGAGTATTGCGAAATTTTAATATTATCTTTGTAACCTAAAATTAATTATCTCAATGACTACTGAGGGGAAGGGGGGAGGCGACTATTTGAGTTTTTACCCTTTGTCATTTACTGATGCATTGGTAGAACGAAGTGAAAGCACCGTATTACTGATAAATAATTTAAAGAGACTTTATTTTATCATTACCTATGATAAAATAAATTCAGATGCGAGAAATTTTTTTACTTTTTGCTCTCACTGATTGAAATTTTTACATAAGCATGTGATTTTTTGTTATTCAAGGTATGCATCTAGCATGGAAAACCTGGAAACATCAGAAAATTAGTAGCAGTGGGAAAAGTTAGGTAATTTTGATTAAAATGTAGAACAGACAGGCAGTTTTAATTGTAACATAAAAAAGTCAGGATAGTTGTGTTTGAAACTTGTAAATTTCTATTCAGTTTCTGAAATGACCTCTTAAATTATATTACTTATAATTTTATAGAAGAGAAAAAAAATATTTCTTACGAACTTTACAAATTTTGGAAATTATTTGCTTTAAAAAATACTCCACCTCAAACCAACATTGATATTTTTTCTGAGTAAATAAAATAACTATATTTGTTAATTTTTCTTATGTTCATTGCTGCAACTAGAAGAGAAGGGGGCTAAAGGTATACCATATTTTTTTGTATTCAAATCATTGTTGCAAGCAGAAGTGGCGAGAGGGTTAAAGATACCACTACCACTATTTTTATATACAAATCTTCACTTTAATTGGGATAGAGGAGCCCATACATGCTATTTTAGTATAGAAATCTTCTCTTTACTTAACCAGAGCCTGTGATTAAATAAAGCAATGATTTCTATATCTAAATAGTGGTATCCATAGCTCACTACTCTCTGGGTGCCAGTGATGTGAATCAAGCAGAATATAGCATTTGATTATGGAGAAAAAAATTATATTGCCAGGCATTTATTTTTTCATCTTAATAAAATGTAATAAATAAAAAGATATCCATGATTTGCTTCCTCTTTTAGCAATTTTTTTAAAACTTCAATGTATTTTTCTCTTTTTTGAATTACTTGGTATCCATCACTGTTTTTTTTTAAAGTAGTGCTTTTATGAGACTGACCAAGATTGGCTGACTGACTAATTTTGAAATTTTTTTTACATACAACTGATTGACAAATTTCGTGATATTTTCCTACAATGGAATGGTTAAATATATATATATATACAATAGACTCCCTCAAATCCACAACCCTAAAATGCACAAACATCTAAAATCTGCACATCATGACAGATGTAAACAATGAAACTTTCAGTTCAGATGTAAGGAGAAAATTGCAGAATTTTTTAGTTTTATATCATTCCATATGTATTTTAATATGTAATTCTCAATAATGTGACCGAATTCAAGGTTTTTTATGAAGAAAGTATAAATTTATTTCTGAAAAAAAAAATCAGGATATTGCTGATATCACTGGTATTCACGATATTTTACTAAATATATTTATGTATTAATCAAACCTTTTGGTTAAGAATGGCTAAACCTGAAATAAAACTTCCTTACTTTATGATTTTGATGTGATTTAATAGGGTACCTTTAAGAGGAAAGTTTCATTGAATAATTCAAGAAAAATATATCTCATCTTTATTATGCATATACCGTGAACTTTGATCCTTGCTATAAAAAAAGTTTTTATTCTTTGTATTGAACAAACAATACAGGATAATTTGGAGTTTTTGCTCTTGAAAAATATTTTATACCCTGCTATGGAATATTTGAATAGTTTGGGAGTAATTAAAATTTTTTTAGTGGCAACACTGGATGTGTTTGTAAACAACTGTTTTCGTGTGTAAATTTTAACTCTCCAAACTTTCTATAGTGAAACAATCTGGATAAGAGCTACAAATAAGGTAAGTGTCAAAATATTATCTTTATTAACCTGCAACCCATGTGTGATCATAGTTTTTCCTTTAACTTTTTATTTTGGGAGGAAATGTTCGCGTTTTCGTAAAGCTAACATGCAAACTAGTATTTCAGGCTGCTTTGTGCCAGACCTTTTTTGGTCTGAAAATAGCCCCAATTACTTAGAATAGCCTTTTATACAACCAAATCTGTTAAAACATGTTTAAAAATGTTACATTTTGTTCCATTTGCTGAGGATAACATGATGAAAACTGTTTCTCGTTTCTTTAATATTAACAATTGTTTTATTGTGTTTAAATGTTAAAAAAAAAACATTTGTTTATCGAGTTTGCAGTGTTAATTTATTAGCAAATGCTATTGAAAGCGAGTTTCAATTAAAATGTATTAATTTACATATGAAATGTATTCATTTTATATGAAACTTAGTGAATGGAACAAAGAAGCCCCCAGCAGGGACTACTTTGTTCCAAAACTTTAAAATTAGTTAAAAAATAAAATATTTCCTCTTTAAAATCATACAGTTTGCTTCATTGTTTCATGTTAATTGTTTACAACTCCATTTCGACGTTGAAAAATCACATATATTTTTTAATAATGGAAGTGTGAGTGGAACCAGGAAAAAGTGGCCCAAAGTATATTAATGGTATTTAATTACCGTTATTGATTATTTATTTGACCTTCACTTTTAATAATTTAATCATTTTAAAAGTTATCTTGCTTTTTATTATTTTAAATCATAACTTAATTATTTTAATAATTTACTATATTGCAAGCATTCAGTATAATTTGCATTACATTATTACATTAAAATTACTGTTTAAAAAATGTAAACAAAGCAATGACCAGAAATCTGCAAAATTCTAAAATCCGCGCAACCTCTGGTCCCAAGCTGTGTGGATTTGAGGGAGTCTACTGTATATATATTTCCTGGGATTTACTTACAAATTTTGTGGTTCTTTTTTCTCATGATGGATTATTAACTTTTGCATCATCTTTTTCAACAGATTGGTGAATTTTGCAGTTTTATTTTGAGACAGATTGACAAAATTCATGGTTTTTCCTTTGCCCAATTGAAAAAATTGTGTTTACCCCTGCAATGGACAGACAGATTTTGAGAGTTTCTTTCAGGCAGTCGATTGGCAAATTTTGCATTTTTTTTTTTTTTTCATGAATGATTCACAAATTCCTTAATCTCTTTTTTTCCATGACTGATCAATAATTTTGATTTTTTTGTCCTTTTCTGATTAACAAAATTCACAGTTTTTTTCTTATGTTTGTTGACATATCATGTGAAGATTGTTACCAAAAGAAGCAGTAAGGTCAGGTAAAGTAGTTAAAAAGGACTGTTCTTTCCAAGGTCCTGACAAATTGGAGGAGGTGTTTCCTCTCTTTGCTCCGGTCGGGAATGTCCCACCCTGGGCCATCTCCTGAATTGAACGCTGATATTGATAACAATGGTGTAAGTGTAACTGCGTGTCCAAGCATTCAGATGTTTTAACTCCCATGGTTTTGGCATGAAAATGAAACAGTTTGACTAGATGACATACTACTCTCTGAATTTCAGTATTTATGGCCCAGCAAATCAACAGTTGCTTTCTGAATATTGCAGTCTAATAATTATTTACAAGATACACAAAGCATTTCCTTTTAATCGAAATAGCATTAAAACTTTCTTAAGGCTGTTCTCAAATCCAAAAGGGCAACTTCCTGACATAAGTTTTAATTTATTTTTGTTCAAAAATGCATGAAACTAGCTGGTGCTGTTGTTCAGAAACTATGTCATCGAGCTGTTTTTTCGATTTTTTTTTTTTTTTTTTTTTTTGCAAACGCAATAGATCTTTCAGAAAATAATGCCAAAGTGGACCTTTTGAACTGAATTTTCTCACCAAAGTAGAAAAATCACTCAAGAGTGGGCGAAAAACAGGGTTGTCACGTGATCGATATCGCTTATAAATCAATGGGTAATTGATTGATCAAAAAATGGAAAAAACAATTCAATTCCAACTCGCTTCCATGGCCAGGCTTTCCAATTTTATATCTTTCTGTTAAAAAATAAATTTGTAAATGTGTCAGAACGTTTTGCGCTTGTTCAGCGGAGCAGTTAAGAACAGCCTTAATAAATTCATCTGATCAGCCAACATTTATTATTGTCAAAGTGTACATTTCTTTGCTTAAAAAAAGATTTGACTGTTTGTTTATGTCTGAAATGTAGTGCAGATTCTAGAGTTGCGGATTAGAGGGAGTGGATTTCATTAACATCTCTTCAGTTGTATTAATGGGCAGCATCCAACTTTTCTTCTAAACTAAATTTAATCTTTACATACAGGAAGATTACATTGTTTCAGGAACAGTCATAAAAAATTACTTCAACGAGGCAATTACTATTAAAGTAACTCAACAATACCATGCATTTATCCCTGATACATTTAGTACATCAAAAATGTTAGAACATTTTCTGAATCATTAGTACCATCAAAGTAACTGTCTATGTATCAGAAGACAAACATAAGTTTTGAGATTTTAATGGCTGTATTACGATTATATATGATGAATATTGATGACTCGCTTATATCAAGATTAGCAGTAGAGAACGTGTTGAATTTAAGGTTACATTCTTACATGTACAATGGTCGTTCTCCATCATTTTCTTATTTTAGCAAGCAAGGCATGCTGTGGATATATCTCATGGATCTTTTATGCTCAGTTGTTAATCTGGCATCAGCTAGGAGAATTTGTATTTTATAACAAAATGAGATTCTGGAAACCAACAAGCCATTATCCAATTACGTTCGATAGTAAGAAGTATGAAAAGACATGTATCAATAAATGTTATGCTCTTTTAATGGTTTTGGTTTTTTTTTTTACATTTTTGTACCAAGTTTATACTTGAATTATTGTAGTATTATATACATTGTACTGTTTGGTATCATATTATATCATAAACAAACAACATGAATACCTTATTCACAATACAAATTTTACTAAATATGTTCAAATATGTAGAAGTTTTAAAAACATTTAAAACTATTCAAGATGTTAAAACATTGGTGTCAGAAGATGTTAAAATCCCTAGCTCTTTCAGCTGAACATTAGCCGTCATCAGGGGAACTGCTGTACTCCCAAAGACAAACGCTGGTTACATATAAGAGGGTGACACCAAAAACAACAAATAGGATAACCTTCTGATATTTAACCAGTGTATATCTTTGAGGCTACAGCCCCCTAATGACAGCTAATATGTAGCTGAAAGCACTAGGGATTTCAACATCTTCTGACACCATTTTTTTTAACATCTTGAGTAGTTTTAAATGTTTTTAAAACTTCTATATACTTGCACCTATTTAGTAAAAAATGTATTGTGACTTAAGTATTCATGTTGTTTATTTATTTTATTAAGCTGAATATGTCATTTCAACTTGAGATATAGATTTTCTATATATATTTTATATTATATCATACTTGAAATTCGTGAAAAATATCTTTTAAATATCCAGGTATAGATTGTTGTTCCATTTTCATACTTTGTGCACTATTTTACAACGAAACAACCTTTTTTCTGTAATTTTTTTAACATTTTTGAATGTTATTTTCACAATTTCAATTTTGCTTTTTTTCAGTCTCTGTCATGAACCATAAAAAATGCTACAAAATCCTCCTCAGTTTCTTATTTTAATTTTGAGAGATTCTATGACAGTGGAAAGTCTAACAGACTGGCATATTTTGAAAGAATAACAGCTGTAAATTTCCAAGTGGATTAAAAAAGTCCCGGCCAGGATTTGAACCAGGGATGTCTTGACTGAAGGCCGTGCTCTACCAACGAGCCATCCCATACGAATCTAGAGGACTAATTCACACAACTAACCTTTAACGATCACATCTAGTCTGATATTTGAATCAGCTCAACAGAATTCCCACTTGGAAATTTTTTCACCTACTTGGAAATTTACAACTCTTATAATTTATTTACCAATCGAATAGTGTTAAAAATTAATCTAATATAATTCTGCATGTACCGTAATTTCCCGTGTATCTGCCACGGCTAAGTTAAGTCTTTTTCAAACCGGAAATTTTATTGATAAAAAGAAGTCGAATAAGTGCTAAGCAGAAGCAAGTCACATTTTATTTAAAATAAATTCTGGTAGGAAATCGAGTTATCTGAGGTGCGGCAGATACGCGCGAAATTACGGTAGTGTTTACTCCAAAAACTACCTTGATTGATCAATGAAACCTACCTATTCTGTTGAGTAGATTCAAATATCAGACAAGATGCTGTGATTGCTAAAGGTTAATTGAGTAAATTAGTCCCCCAGATTTGTTCGGGATGGCTCAGTTGGTAGAGCATTGGCGGCTTCAGCCAATACATCCCTGGTTCGAATCCTGGCCCGGACTTTTTTCACCTGCTTGGAAATTTACAACTGTTATGATTTATTTGCCAATTGAATAACTGTGTTAAAAATTAATCTAATTTTGAAGAAGTTTACATAACTATATTTCAAAATGGTTTGAAATATTTTATTTTTTCAAAAAGTGTGTTGACATAGAATGACTTCACAACAATTGTAGGTATAAATGCATAAGTTACAAATTTGCAAAGCTGAATGCAAAGTTGAAATGCAGAAATTATGCCACCATTACATCAAACCACATATAGCCGTTTCTAGTTTATTTAGATACTCTTCATCTGTGTGGAAAAGAAATATTAAAAATTTAAAGTGGGTGGTTCCAAGAGCCCTTTGGCTGTAAGCCCAAGTACTGGCTAATGAATTGACTGAAGTGGCAAAATTAAGAGATTATGTAACTGAAAAACTGACGTATCTGACAGGAAACATTGAAAAATAGGTAACACTATGAAGGATCCCCCCCACACGAGAGAGAAAAGTGGTACTAGTCTATGTCATTAACCAAGGAATTACTATATTTATGTATGTAATAGGCCTCGTAAAAATCTATATGAAAAACTGAGATATATTTTTTAATAATTTTAGCCTCAGAAAAATTAAAGTGGTGGTTGGAATTCTAACAATGCTTGGCTATAGTAGATGTAATCATTTTCTCCTTCTAACATAATTTTTGTGTTTTTTCAACCTATATCCAAGTGCACGTTTCGTTTGACCAGTGTAGGAGAGACCACATTTACAAAAAATTCTATAAATACCCTACGAATTATGGCTGTCTATTGGATCCTTCAAGTTGGAGAAAGAAACGTATTGATCGGAGAGAAAACAACTTTGAAACTGAACTCACTGAGAATACATGAAAGTTTCGCTATTAAATAATTGTAAATTCGAAGAGATATGTTTCGTGCACGGAAAATAAGACTATTGAAAGCAGATAATTTTTGTTTTGGAATATGATTGGATCTAAAATGAGGGGGTAAACTAACCACGAAATGTCTACAATAAACAGTCAAAAAAATTTAAATCATTACAAATTACCAGGACATCCAGAAAAACAAGACGTTTCTGATTTTCAATTTCAAAAGTAAATTAGATACATGGAGCAATGAATTTAAGAAATCAAATACTGTATTAATATTATGTTGAGACAAATCAAGTAAAGCAAATGAATCATATGCACAACGAGTATAAAATGGAAACTGTATTAATTTAAACAATTTAACCTCAAAATAGTGTATATATATTATATACAGTGTGTCCACGTATAACCTGACTGACCTTTATTTTCGAAACCATTGGTTCTAGATCCATACAATTACAAAAATGGTCAAAATTAGGTGCAGGGTTAAGATAAAAAAAGTTTGAAGCGAAAAAACAATTTAGTGAAGAATTACAGAATCTAAATTTTTATACGGTCCCCCGGTCCTATAAGTTATATTTAGTAAAATTTCCCTGTTATACTGGCAAGTAAGGCAAAAAAAAAAGTCCCGTTATTCTACGATTAAAATTGACCGAGTAATAGCTGTTTAAAGTTGGAGTATACTTTTTGCTGCATATTAGGAGTCATTCAAAAATTTAGTAGAAATATAATTTCGTCAGATATATTAAAGAAATGGTTGAGAGTAAAATTAGCATTGCAATATAAATTTGAAATCTTTAATCATTCTGACATATTACTGCAAAGTGCACACTTTGTACTGAACATCATAAGAGGATAAAAATAACAGATTTTTTTGTTAAATAAAAGGATGAAAAATAACAGCCTCAATTCTTTACAAAATGATAAATATTTTTAAATGCTGTTAGATTACACTGTCTTTCAAATTTTGGGTTGTGGCATGTTTTTTGCTTTTGAAAATTGAATCTTATGTAATTTTTAGCTCTGAATCCGAAAATGACCTTCATTTTAAACCATCACGTCAGGATATTTCTCAAATCGCAAATTTCAAAGTTAAAAAGCTAAAAGTTAAAATTGATCCCCCCTCCTCTCTCAACGTCATCGGACCCCGAAATATTTAGCTGTAAGAAACCCAGTATAAGCCAAAAAACCTAATAAATTATTGAATTAAATAAAATTAAACCGAATAAAAAAGTCTTACATCTATTTTATAGTATCAGATTTTTTGCTATTTTTTACCCTTGAAATTTACGATTTGCGAAAGATCCTGACATGATGGTTAAAAGTGAAGGTAATTTTTTTATTCAGCATTAAAAAATACATAAAATGTATTTATAAAATTTAAAAAACACAACCATCGCAGGTTTATGTTATGTAATCTAAAACTCTTTCTTAAACTTCTTGACGGTAATCTATCCGAATTATTTTGTGTTATCCTCTAATATAAGTATGTATAAGATGGTAAGAGTCGAAAATCATAATAATATTGCATTGTCATCGGATTTAAGTCAGTATGTAAAATTTAACTTCGATCGGACATTTGAAAGTAAGTTAAAGTTCTAGTACAAATTTTAAACTGGAAAGACGATCATTGCAAGTTAAATAAAACCTTATAAAAATAACACAATTTTAGTTAAAAGAAATCATAGCCTCAAATCTTTACAAAATAAAACATATGTTAAAATACAATTATTTTAACTAATCTGAAACTTAACTAATTAAACTTAATCGTAATATTTGTACGATTTCTTTCAAAGCGCAGATACCTTGAAATAAATTTAAGTACCTTAAATACGATCCCTGAAAGCATGGCAGAAATCATCTGTTTTGAGACCCCGGGTTCCTGAGCGATCTTTCTTTTTTCCTTTTCCTCTTATTTCTATTCTCCTTCTTTCCTCTATGTTTCACTCTCGTTGTGGTTTCCTCTTCGGAGGTAAGGGCAATTCTCTATGAGCCGATATCATCCTGTATGTCGACTCATGGACAATTGTAAAGCACCCACGTGTTTGCCGTACGTGGCGACCCGTGTCCCTGGAAAGGGGGATCCTGGCAGTTGAGGGAAACCAACACGCTGCTTTGGCCTCTGCTTCAGGTAGACGGGAGGTGCATATTGGTCCCGTATGCATCAATCGGCTGGTCAGCTGACTTCTGTCACTGGCTGGGGATCAAGTGATCAGGCAATTACTAGTCATCTTGTTAAGGGTGGAGACTGACATAGGATTGTCTTGTGACCGTATAGGCCCTGGTTAGCACTGGTGCACGAATGTGCATCCCCTTGTTGGGCTCGGTAGTGGGTGGTGCGGCCGGGGTCTGAATTGTATTTATTTTCTATTATGGATGGAAAATCTTCACTTCCTTCTATTTCTCTCCCATGTGGAGAGCAACAAGTTGTACAAAATAATTCATTCACACGTTTTTTCATAATTAAACGTACTGACAGTATTTCAGATAGTTCATTTAAAAGAACTTCACCATTTCTCATTGGTAAAACCTTTCAGTCAGTTTTTGGAGATGGCTATTCGCTGAAAAAAATGCAGTCTGGAGATTTGTTGTTAGAGGTTTCTTCAGCCAAGCAATCTCAACTTCTCTTGAATTGTACAACAATAGGCTCTTTTTCTGTTTCTGTTCAAGCTCATCAAATTTTAAATACAACCCGTGGTGTCATATCTGAACCAGAACTTCTATTCTCTACAAAGGAAGAACTTCTAGAGAACTTAAAAGATCAAAATATCATAGATGCACGTCGTATCACAATCCGGTCGAAATGGGCAAGTACTTCCTACAAAGCACGTTATTCTCACTTTCAATAGCCCGAATTTACCAACTAGAATTAAAGCTGCCTACTTAAGTTGTCCTGTCCGCCCTTATATCCCTAACCCTCTCCGTTGCTTTAAATGCCAGCGTTATGGCCATACAAATACTACCTGTCGTGGCTCTGTTACTTGTGCACGTTGTGCAGAAGTCGGCCACGACAGTAAATCTTGCAATAATTCTGAACGTTGTGTAAACTGTAAGGGTGACCATACAGCCTACTCTCGCTCTTGTCCAAATTGGATTCGTGAAAAAGAAATCCTTGCTGTTAAAATTACCCAAAAATTTTCCTACCCAGAAGCTCGCAAACTTGTTGACTCCCGAACTCCATCCGTCGGAGTTTCCTACTCCAGTTTATTGAAGCAACAATCAAAATCTGTAAGACACATTTGCACCCAGACTGAAACCTCATTTCCCCCAAATAATTCACCTGTGACACCATCTTCCAGCACTTCAAAGAAGAAAACTCGTAATGTCTCCTCTGCTACTACTGGAAAACTTACACCAAAACTAGAACTTTGGTCGCCATCATCTGAACCTGTTAAAATAGAGTACCCAACTAGTCAGTCGCAGAAATCTGCAAGTAAAATAAAAAAGTCAACCCAGCATGAGACTGAAGAAACCCCGGTATCATCTACATTTAATTCTCCGAACTCTGATACTAATCGAACTGCAAAACAGAGTGATAAAACTTGCATACAGAAAGGGAGAAAGACAATTCGGGGTTCTTCACAGTGGAAAACTGTGAAGAAAAAACAGAGGAAATCATGTCATAGCCCAACTTACACGAATTTCAAAGATCACAAGCAGCTGCAAAGTTATGTTGAAGAGGCTATGGAGTCTGACTCGAGCACAGATAACGATGATGCTGTTTTTGAAGAGTTTTTACCAAAATAATTTTACTTTGTTTTTAAATTCTTTGTGACTTCTTAAAACTTGTCTTTTACACGGCATCTTATACTTTGTCCATTTTTTTTTAACATGTATTATTTCATAACTTTTAGAGATGATTTTAATTATAATAATAATTGTGTCTTTTAACTATTGTCTTTTGACCATTTATAAATGGTTTTAATTATATACACCATTGCTGTTTTTCTTCTAATCATTTTGTTTTTATGATCTTATTGTCAATTTTTTTATTCCAAGTTTTGTTTAGTTCTTGACTCTGTCTTGGCGCAGCATGTCCCAAAGGGGACTTTGTGCCATTAAAATTTAATCAACCAACCATCTGTTTTGAGATGCATAAAAATGGTTTAAGTCGTGCATTTCTAAGTTTCATAACTCGGTCATTTTAATGTTAGATGAATGGGACTTTCTTTTTCTTACTTGTTAGTGTCACAGTAAAGTTTTACTGAATATCACTTATAGGACCGGGGGACCATATAAAAATTTAAATTTCGTAATTTTTTAATAATTTTTTTTCTTGACCCAAATCGCTTGAAAAATAATTCTTTACCTTATTTAAACCATTTTTGTAATTGGAAGTATGCATCTAGGACCAACGGTTGCGAAAATAAAGGTCGGTCAGGTTATACGTGGACACACTGTATATATGACTTAAGATTTGGCTTAAAGGGCACATAAACCTGATGTTCCATTTCACCCTATCATTTCAATCATTGATACTGCGTCTTGTAAACTTGCTGAAAGTTTAGTTTACAGGTCTCCCCCCCTCCCCCCCCCCGCATAGTTAACACTATCTACACTTAAAAAATTCAGCTCAATTTGCCAATAGAATCCGTAACTTATATCCACCAGGTTATACTATGGTTTTGTTTGATGTCAAATCTCTTTTACGAATGTTCCAGTACAAAGTTCTCTAGATTGTTTAAAAGATAGCAATCGAATGAGTTTCATTATTTTCAATATGAAATTGATAACCTGTTTTCTTTCACCAGCATTTGTTTATCTTAAAATACTTTCATTTTTCAAGAGAAGTTTTATAAAATGTCAAATGGTTTAGCTATGGGTAACCCTTTAAGCCCAATCTTAAGTGATATATATGTGCACCAGTATGAGGTTTAATTGTTTTAATTAATATACTTTTCCATTTTATACTCATTACGTATATGATTCTTTTGCTTTACTTGATTTGTCTTATCACATTATTAACTCTGTACTTCATTTATTAAATTCAATAGATCCTGTATCCTACATTTGATATTGCAACTCAGTAACTTCTGTATATCCTGGTAATTCATAATAATTGTGATTTTTTGACGATTGTTTACCTTAAACCTTTTGCTGTTAGTTTGCTCCCTCATTTTAGATCCAATAATACCCCAAAACAAAAATTAGCTGCTTTCAATGCTCTTATTTTCTCTGAATGTAACATCTGTTCAAATTTAGAATTACTTAATAGTAAAATTACCTACAGCGTTCCACAAAAATGATGGTACAGAGAGTAGTTCTTGAAAAATATGCAAATTTAACCATGGTGAACAGAAATAAAGTTAATTAATAAATTAAAATAATTAATTGGTAGCCTTTTTTACATTATACAATGAAATGTTAATAGGAATTTCCCCTAGACATGCTGAAAAAATATTACAAGATAATTATAGTTCAAAAATACTTCCATAAAAATCATGGTTCATTTGTAATTTTTTTACATATTTGCATATATTATTGAACATAGTCCCTATGTATCCACAGCACATGTAAATGTATTTATCGTTATCTCAGCAGAAGTCCCATGTGAATTTTAAAAAATGACGCAAAAAGAACTTGCAGTAAAAGGAACAAAATTAATTGTTTATCTTCATGAGAAAAAAGGATAAATCTTATAGTAAGATTGTTAAAATAATGTCTCGAAGCTATTCCACCGTAAAAAAGATAATTAATAGGAGAAAAAAAAGAGGATTGCAAATAAAGCTCGAAACGACCTTCCTAAAAAATTAATAGTGAGAGGTATTAGAATAATAATACACTGCATTTCTGAAAGCCCCTCAATTAGTGCTAGAAAAATAACGGGAGATTTGCAAAAGTATGGCAATTAAATAGTACATAAAAAAGCTATCATCAGGGTCATTAATGATGCTGAGTTTAGATCAAGATCTGCAAGGAAGAAACCGTACATCTCTCCGATCAACAGAAAGAAAAAAATAGTTCACCAGAAAATTTTTGCATGCATTTATGAAACATATAATTGTTTCAAATGAGTCTAAATTTAATATTTTCAGCATAACGAAATGGAGTTTGTAGGAGAAAGGATGATGCACTGAATTCCAGATATTCGACAAAACCTGTAAAGCATGTTGGAAGAGGTGTAATGATTTGGGGCTGTATGTCAGTTTCAAGAGTACGAAATTTAGATTTCACTGAGACTATCATGGACAGATTTGAATAGTTAAACATTTTAAATAAAATTTCGAGGCCAGTGCATTAAAGTTAGGCGTCGCACAGGACTATTACTCCCAATAAGATAATGATCCCAAGCACACTGCTCATGTTGTCAGACTATGGCTGCTCTGCAATGTCCCCGACGCACTTGCCACCCCTTCACAAATTCCACATTTAAATCCCATTAAACATTTATAGAGTATCTTATAGCAGCAAGTGAACACTTATGATACCAGAAATAAAAAGTTGTTGGAAAGTGTTTTACTTGCAGAATGGATAAAAATTCAGAAAATCTGGTAAAATCAATGTTAAACAGATTTAAAGCAATCTTGAAAATGATAAACAGTTTAATATGTACAGTGCCCCCCCCCCCCCATCTGCCCTTAACAGATAAAAATAGAAACAATACTATTTTTAACATGGTTTCAAAAAGAAATGAGAAAGTATGAAACTGTAATTTAAAATCGCAGCCATGACCAACGCAATTTGGCACACGAGTCCATGTTCATATTATGTCAAATCAACCCAGCTAAAAACGTTACCTCCTCAGAATTTTATGATATTTAGCTCAATTGTTAAGTTCATAGAGAAATGAATAAATACTCAATGATAAATCTCTATCTCTCTTGGTTTCTGAGATAATTAGCTTCAAAGATGGACAAAAATCATAAATTTTTGCATTTCTTGCATTGCAAATTTAGTCATAACCCCCTAATTATTCTAGAAATTTACTTTTTATGTTATTAGAAAGTGTTTGAATTTGGCTTTCACATGATGTATCACTTGCACATGTTTTTTGAATTTTTAATTTTAAGGTAAAACATCTTTACCTTTGATATTTAATATCTCAAATTCGAACATTTTAATTTTTTTTGGGAAAAAAAAATGTTACTGCTGTAACATTTTTTTCCTTTAATATCTGAAAGTATTATTTTGGGATGCTGAGTTATAAATTAAAATGTAAACTGCTTGTTCTAATTTCAATACCAAGGTCATTTATTTAGATGACTTACCCACATACCATATCCCCCGTCTTTCTCCAAAATAAAAATAAATAATAACAAAAATAAAGTTATGTATTCTTTGGCTTTCCCTCCCACCTTCAAGCACTTTCTTTTTATTTTAACTACTGGTATCTGTAAGAAGGGAATATGCATTCAATTCATTTTTATGCATGCATTGGACAAATATTTTATAACATCGAAAGATGCGTTAATAAGATAAATTTTTGTGACAATAAATATTTGGATGAGAATATTTTTTAATTGAAATCTTCATTTGAAAATGCTCTTTATTATTACAGACTTTAGACATTCAGTGCAAGATGCAATCCAGTAATTGTTATTTGAAAAAAAAATCTAACTATATGCAGCTTCACGTTCAAAGTGGAGGATTTTGAAACTGACAACTTCTTTTTGAATGGGCTGAGTTTATATATTACAACGTAATTACCTTTGACTTGTTTGATAATTTTAAAATATTCATTATATGCTGACCAGGCAGTTCGATTTTACTTTTCTCTCTCATAATTTCAATTCTAAAATAAGAAACCCAACATTAAAACATAAGTTGTAATAATGTGTTAGCAGACAAAGTGTTGCTAGAAAGAAAATGTATTTTTTTGGTGAGTTAGCATTTTGATTTATTTAATGAGAAATAGTCAATGGAAAAATCTACCACATTGCAACTAAAATTTCTCGCTGACAAGTGCAAATTGTTACACAGAAAACATTTCGCAAAAAGAAGTTCTGATCACGTGTTTAAAAGAATGGCCGTTTTTCAACCTTTCTTAAAGTAGATTTAAAAGTAGCATGAAAGTTTGCCACAAACTTCTGATATTTTGTACTGTGCTATTCGCTATGCTACATTTAATAAATGCAGTGCACTACTTTACGAACTACTCGGTAAACTAGCGACTATTGTAGTTTCACTACTTGTAGTGTGTTTGTATCACGTGCTTCCTCATCTGTCATAGTTGCAGAGTTGATAGTTGTAGAGTCTAGACTATTAGTAGATCCTCTAATAGACATTAAAACAAGAGCTAAACCAGAATCTCATCACTTCCAAGAAGTAGATTTTTTTATATTGACTTCTGTTATGAATCCACATTTCTTATTTCTGTGTATAAAAAATAGTAAATATAAGAACGATAAAAAAGAAATAAAGATTTAAATGTAGATTGTTCTTTCCCTGTATCTAAATGATTTATAAAAATATTTTCAAATAAAATGTTTCAATTATAGAAATCAAATAAAATGTGCTATTTTTATGTGTTTGATAATTTTTAATTTAGTGCATGTTTTTCTATTTATATTGCAGGTGCAGGAGATGATGCAGTTTATTTTAAACATATTGTGAGAACTCTTATGAAAACAAATTCAGCCTGAAGACTGTAGTACTGTTTTTCACTTGGTGTCTTGGCATAAAAAAAATTTCAATGAGCATTTTATAAAAATTAGTGAGGCAGTAAGATAATTTTGTTTATTTTCTCACTTAAATTACTAGATTGAATTAGATTATAATTACCTACTGGACAACAATTTCTATAAGGTTATGAAGTGTTTGGATTACTACTATGAAAAGTTTATATTTTTGGTACAGTGTAGTATTTTTAACATTTTCCCTCATTTGTGGATGTTTACCTTTTAATGAATGAATAAAGAATTGAAACAATTTTTTAAAAATATATCATTGTTTCAACTTTCTATTATTGTAAATACTCTAGACGAAGATCTGCTTCCAAAATGGGCTCACTGTATGAGTATTGGCTACATTTCTGATGGAAAGAAAAGTAATACTTATAAAAATGAATGAAGTGTTATATAAAGAATATATACTCAATATATTTCTGTTTATTTCTGAATTTATGCATAGAAAAAATCTTTATCACACCTTAAAAAATTCTTTTATTTTATAATAAGGCAAATCAATTATATTGGTTAAATATCTGTTTTACATGTGCAAGGTAAAATAAAATATTTTCCATATCTAATTTAGCTTTGCATCTTTATCTTTATTTTAGAAACTTCAGTAAGTTTTCTGATAAAATATTTCTTAAAAATCTAATTTAAAAAGTACATCTATGCTGATTGTTAATAAATCTGTTTCACTTGTGAGATCTGCAAGGACGATTATTAGAAATCTTGTTTAAGTAGACATTCATGCTTAAACATAAGGTAAAATCTTTTACTTATGAAGTGTGCAACAAAAGATTTTCTGTAATGTCTGTTCTAGACAACTTTTCTCACAAAACTTCTTTGAATGCCAACTTGCAAACTCTTAATAAGGAGCAAACTTTCTCTTGTGATATGTGCAACAAAGCATTTTCACTCAAATCTGATTTAAATAGACACATGAAAATTCATGCTAATGAGAAGCTTTTCCCTTGTGAGGTGTGTAACAAAAGATTTTCTAACAAATCTAATTTAAAAATGCACCTCTTGCGAATTCATACTAATGAGAAGCCTTTCACTTGTGAGGTGTGCAACAAAGTATTTTCTGGCAAATCTAATTTAAATAGGCACTTGCGCGTTCACACTAATGAGAAGCCATTCCCTTGTGCAGTATGTAACAAGAGGTTTTCTGAAAAATCTAATTTAAAAAAACATCTTCGAATTCATACTAATGAGAGGCCTTTCTCTTGTGAGGTGTGCAACAATGGGTTTTCTCAAAGTTCTAGTTTAAATTCCCACCGTCGAGTTCATACAAATGAGAAACCTTTCTCTTGTGAGGTTTGCAATAAAGAATTTTCTTACAAGTCTGATGTAAATAGACACCTACGAATTCACACTAATGAGAAGCCTTTCTCTTGTGAGGTGTGTAGCAAAAGATTTTTTGATAAATATAATTTAAATAGACACCTGCGAATTCATATTAAGTAGAACCTTTCTGGTGTGAGGTGTGCAACGAAGGATCTTCTCATAAATGTTTTTTCAATTTTTTTTATATCTACAAAATCCTGCAAAAGAGAAACCTGTCACATGAGTTGTGTAACTGGAGTTTTTCTCAATAATCTCATTTGATTATTTAACTTCATGTACATGTACATATTGAACAAAAAACTTTCGCTTGAGAAAATGTATAAAAGGTTTAATAAAAGAATTTTTGTAAAATCTCATTTTAGTTTCTGCATGTACATAGATCACATTTCAATCCAGTATATCCTCAGGAAAATTATGAGTCAAATACATTTTCTTTCAGGCATCCAGAGGCAATTCTACCATTACATGTGGGACAATTCGACTAAATTTTCATGAAAACTATTGCAAATGTGAAACTCTTTTAGTGTTTTTTTTTAATTTGGTGACCCAGTGAAAGTGCTGTACTAGTATGATATTATGAACAAAAAATTTTTCATATTTTTAAATTAAAAAAATAATAAATTGCAGCTGTCACATGTAGGGCATACTATTGGACAGAATTTTTCAAATGTTTTGCTTCTAACAAGAATTCCTCTGAATCTGCTGTGTTTAATCAGCAGTAATTTTTTTCTCTATATACTAAGAGTCATAGTATAGAGAAAAAATAACTACTTCATATGTTTTTTACCTGAAAAAGTAAAATATGGTACAAGTAATAAGTTTCTTAGTAGGTGTCTTGTGCAGGACATTTTTGTCAGATAAGGGACAGCGTGTGAATTCCTTGTTTTTAAAAAGAAGTCAGTTGCTTATTAATTGAAAAAGTTAATTTAACATTCATTTAATAAAATCGTTTCTTAATATGATGAGACAGCTGTAAAATATAGAAGATGTACTATTTTAACTAAATTTTCATGAATGGAATTTGTAAGGAAAAAAGAATTTCAACAAAATAATAAGAGCAAAGTATCAATGCCAAAGTAGTTTTATTTCGAAAGCTTGAATGAATAGTTCTATATATCGTCAAATTTCTAACAGCCTTTATTATTAGCAACAAGTGGTCCAGAATTAATTTTTACAATTTCTTCATGTTTTTGCAAAATTTCAATTCGATGCTTATGCCATTTGAAATAATCTCAGATTTTTTACTCCTCTATGACTTTTTTTTAAAAATGCATCATTATCTTATTAATATTTTTTCCTGATAAAACTTGCTTTCATAATTCACAATAATCCATTTTCCAAATTTTAGATCTTCATTAAGAATTAAGATTGTTCGATTGTTTAATTCAAATGTAAAAATTTGATTAAATAGTGAATGGTTGTGATATACTCTGTTTCTTCCCTTTTATTCAATGATATGGAAGCTTAAAATTCCATTGATTTTAGTTATAGTTCACCAGGAATGTTCCTTGCGCACTCTTTCTTAAATCTCCTCTTTTCCAAAGTAGCATGTCTTTGTGCTCTGTGAAAGCTAGCCTACTCTGTCTGCAAAATCTTTGCAAATTAAACTGTGTATATTTTGCTCTTTCTCTCATCCTCTTTCTGCACACATGTATTTTTATATTACTATCCCATCAACTGCTTCTTAATTCTTGTGTTCTCATGTGAATGTTTTCATTCATACTTTTCTCTGAATATGCAAAGTCGTTTTGTCATGCATTTAGTTTTAATGTTAGAAGATGGTCCATCACTCTGTGTAATTTCTGTCTGTGCATTCTTTTTGCCTAAGTGAAAATCTTCTTGATAAAGAAATTCGATAAAAGCAAAAATAGTATCTTTGTCTTTATTTGTAATATTTGAACATGTGAGTAAGTCTGTTAGTTACCATTAAAAAATAAGCTGCGACAGCGAAAAAAAGTGAACTTGCCCCTGATTACAAAGCACATAATACTTCATTCTAATACTCAGGGGA
Organism: Maratus speciosus; assembly: GCA_963932465.1. Taxonomy (NCBI): domain Eukaryota; kingdom Metazoa; phylum Arthropoda; class Arachnida; order Araneae; family Salticidae; genus Maratus; species Maratus speciosus. The sequence goes on from OZ010798.1 coordinate 40,927,316, forward strand.
AAATGACGCTGCATAGTCAATTTGCAAATGTTTTATGTGTTTCTCTTTTTTATCCTATTAAAATTTATATATTGGATTCTTTTATTATTTATATGATTCATCTATTTATTTTTCCATATAGATCTCTAGTTCAGATCCTTTGGCATACAGTTGAGTTTTGCTGTCTATACTTTCCCATGTTTTTCGCAAAACAAGGTTATTTGAATCGCTAAGAAATGTAAATAGCTTTTCTTGACAACATTTGTCAAAAAATAACTACACCAGTGTTATGTGTGTTTTATTATATACTAGCTAACTTGCCCGGCGTTGCCTGGGTACGTCAACAAACAGCACGAATTGCGAAAAAGCCCTGAAAATCACAATAAGATATCGCGAAAAATTTTTAAATCACTGCATAAATTTCGAAAAGAGAAAAAAAAATTATATATTGTGTTCGAAGATTGAAAGTTGATTCCTTTCACTTATGTGGAAAAATGGTAGGAAATCGCTAAAATGAACTAAAAATCACATACAAAGTTCCCGAAAAATTCGAAAATTGCTATACGAAATCCGAATAAACTTTATTGAAATGCGGGCAGAAATTACTTTAGTATTATAGGTCAAAAATGGAATGTCAAAAAATTGCAGCAGTTCGCAAAGAAACGTAAAAATCGAATTGAAAATCACAAAAAGTTCAAAAATCACGAAAGTCAAAATTTACTATAATTGGATAAAAGTTTCAAATCTAATTCTTTTGACCTGCGGGCTCCCTTAAAATTTATGTTTGGGAAAGCATGCTAAGCATTGTATCAAGTTACTTTTATTCATAATTTAATTTACTTGTATTCCCTTAAATATAACTAATGTAATCCCTTAAGTTAATATTATTTTTTGTTGCATTAAGATACCTCAATTTGTTGATTTTCTGTAAGCAAGTAATCCCTATTGGGTTACAATGGAAGTCTATGGGAATTTGGCAAAATATTAGAGATATCTCCATGTTGGCGACAAACTTGGCGGCATTTGGCAACAGAACTGCGTCCCCCCTACGGTAACCCCTTATAGGTATGGAGATGCATTAAAATCTGTTCAATAATCACATAAAAAATTCCCTAAAAATTCAAAAACCGCTGTACGAATTCCGATTAAAGTTTTTTGAAAAAGGACAAAATTTACTATATTGGGTTTAAAAGAAAGAAACCGTTTTCTTTTCACTAATAGGGAAAAATCGCCTCAAAACTTATAAAAGTGCGAAAAATTGCATAAAAAATTAAATTTAAAAAAATCTAATCAAAAAATCGAAAATCGGGCTTCGAGGTGCAAAACTTCATACATAGACGTACCTTTTCCCCAAATTTTGTAACTGTACGTGCAGCGGTCTCTACAGAACGCACTCACACACAAACTTCTTTCCTTATTATTATAGATTGTAGTGTGCGTGTTTTATTATAATGAATATACCTGTTTACTAACCCGAGGAGCATTCTAAAAAAATATTATTATAACATTCATATTAATTATTTAGAAATATTTTTTTAACTATCCTGTGCACGATGTCACAAGTAGGAATGCAAAAAATATTGTTTTATTAATTTCTAAATGCATATTATTTTAAAATATATATGTGAAAAGTTTATACATAATAAGGTTCTTTATAAGCGTTAACCATTAAAAAGTATAATTCTTAGTTCAATACCAGTTTCAAAAATTGCTATTTATGCTGTTACGTGTGAGTCACAAATTTACTATAATTTTAATGTTTTAATAACGTAACTTATATTGCAGTAACATTTCTAAAATATTGCAAAAAATGGAGAAGGTACTTAAATATAATAAACTGTAACAGCAATAATCTCAAAGTCAAAAAAGGTACAAAATTACATTATTTTGCAGTCAATACATTCTTAGCCGTAGATAGTCTTGATCATACTATCTTGATCGGCTAGCTTCAGCTCTCTTTGAAGCATTGTTATTATTTGCTAAAAGGGAAATACTGAAAACTATTGTTGAAAATACAATTTAATGTTTAATTAATTCTTTTTTAGGGTATAAATACACACAATATTTTCTTAAAGGCAGTCAGAAGGCAACTTCGCTCAATTTTTTTAATCCTTTATTTTCCCTATTTGAATGGCATATTACTTTTGCCTCTTCGACAATGAGAAGTTGAATTTTTTTAAGTTATTTCATTTGTTTAAGCCATACATAAACATTACACATAAACTTAAAGCCAATTTTCTCTAATAATTGGTTTTTAACTTCGATGTACCTTTTTATAGAGACTACCTCATATTATTGCTTGTAATTGTGCCCTAATATTTTACAGATATCCCTGATTAATCTGAAGTGAGCTTTTGTTACAAAAGTATGTACGAAAGTTTTATAAAAAAAGTTTTTCTTTGGAAAAATTCAAGTTTTTTTGTTATTTAAAAGTTGTTTTTATTATAGTTTTAAAAAAAAAACCTAAAGACTATCTGTTAATAAAGTTGACTTCACTTAATTAAGAGTTATTCTTATTATATAAAAAAATTTCAAGTAAATAACTTTGATAGTTTCTGAGAAAGATACATTAATTTAACATGGTAGGTATAGGACCTTCCAACTGCCCTTAAAAAATTACAAAATAATTACTTAGATTCCCATTTCACATAAAAGATATTTATTACATTTATTAATCACACCCAAGGAATTACAAGAAAGAAATAGACGACGTCTTTTCAATAGAAATTCATTATTCATTTTTTCTCCTTCAAGATTTTTCTTGGGTGCTTAGGAACTCCAGACATGTGCTGTGTCCATTATGCTGCCAGGTTTTTTTCTACAAATCATGTCTTGGGTATTTATGGATATCTATCTCGTTTCATCAAAGTATGTAAATAGGAAACATGTGCATTCTTTGCTTTGTGTGGTAAGGACAGAGGCGTAGCTACAAATATTTTTTCGGGGGTGTTGGGGGGGGGGGGGGAGAGAGAATTAAAAAATTTCCCAGCTTAAAACAAGTTGCTTTATTTTCCAACTGAAATAATATGTGCAATCTTTGTTTATGGTAATGATATTTATACGTAAAAAATCTTTACCAAAGAAAAATACTTAAACTAAAAACATAAAAATTATAATTATTGGTTTGTTCAATAAAATTTTAAATACACCTCTTTCATTTAAATAATTAAAATCAAAACTAGATTAATTTTTATTTTTCTATCTTAGAATCATTGAGCATGAAAATAATAAGATAACCAATTGCTAAATTGTTAAGGAAGCAGTTTCAAACAATGCAGTAAATGTAATATTTAAACCTAGAAAAATTGTATATATTTAGAGAAAACCAACATTACTTTAAGGTTTGCAAATATTTTGTCTTCTATTGTATACGAGTTATAATCGCACTTCATATGAAATTACCGTCGTGTTATTTTGAGAAAGGCACAAAGTTTTGGTAGAAATCGGGAATAGATTAGAGACATTGTTGATGGGCAACAGTCGGGAAATTCATGTCTGGTAGATGTATGATATTTTCGTAGCACAGAGAATCACAATGTCAAATTTAATCTGGCTGCTGTTTGTATTTCTTTCAATAATTTTAACTTGTTCACTGTTACAAAATTCAAGACTGTAGTCAGCAAAACATTAAAATTTTCATATTTTTTTACTATTATTAAAAAAAAAAAAAAAAACGTTTTTCAAGTATCTAGAATTTCGCAACTGTAAGTTCAAATTTCCTAAGTTCACATATATTAGAGGGGGGGCTCCTTTCCATACCCCCCCCCCCCTATCGCGACTCCTCTGAGTATGGATTATGCATCTTTTATTAAAAATCAAAATCCATAGCATTTGATATTCAATAAAAGTTCAAATTCATAACTTAAAAAACGATATACATAAAATGTTTTAAATGTTATTTAATTTTTTAAATATTACATGACACCATTGTATAAAATAGCAGTAATAGTTTTCTCGATTTTGATATTTTAAAAGTGGATATTTCTGGTCTTTATTTGTGTTTAACCTTTAAATGGGGACTCGGACAACATGTATCCGAGACCCCATGTAAAGATTAGTAAAATATTTTAAAAAAGAAACTGTTCATAAAATTCATGTCTGAAACAAAGTTATTGCATTTCCTTAGTATAATAAATAAAAGTATTTTACATTTATGTCTCCGTTAAGCGATCTTTTAACAAATTGCGAAAACATTCTCTACATTGAAAATTCATAAAACATTATTCTTCATACAATTTACTACATGAAATCTTTTTGAGTATTTCTTGGAATAGAATTTAGACAACAAAACTAGTATTTCAGAAGATTTAAATTGCCTAAAATTATGGAGACTGGTTTAAAATATCATTTTTTTTTATGATTGTCAACAAACTATTGTGAAAAAATTCCAAACAAGAAAATCCTTTAAGCACAATACTTTTCTTTTACAGAAACTTTACTTTTCTTGGTCAATTTCTTTTAAGATTTCTGATTTCTATTGTACAGACAGACATTTTCTCTTATTTTTCTTTGTACACGATCGAAGCTAAAGATGAAACAGCTTGTTTTTTTCTTCACCAGAATTACTTACAGGTATTCTTCATTAATGATTTTATTTTTCAATATAAGGACTGCACACACATCCTGTCAAGTATGCATACACATTCTTCAGCTAACAAAACTGATTAATGGCTGACCAGCGCTATTCATTGTCTACTGGAAATGTGTTAAAATTCTTATTGAGTATGAGATATTTCCTTGCTGAAAGAGGAGCACAGAGTTCTCAGGAATAAAAATTTATTTTAGAGATCCTAAGATGAAATTTTGCTAAATAAAAAATAGATTTATTAAATGGAATTTATAACTAACGCAAGATATACCTAAGTTTTAAATTCTTCAGAAATATTCGTTATTCTAAAGAAAATTAAATGGAAGTGTCATAGCTGCCAACTTTTACACTTTTTTCAGAGAAAAAGCATAAAATGTGGCAGCTATAAAGTTCAGTAAAAGACTTCACTGTATTAAGAATTAGTTGACCCGACGCGATGGTGTTCCCCGTGTCCTTGATAATAATCTTAATGTACTTAAAATCAATGTGGAATTATTATATATATTTAAACAGAAATCTTTGTAAACGGTCCTAATGCTATGACCTCCACTGTTTTCAGTAGTGTACATGCTCGATTTTGTATGTTTTTTTTTTTTTTTTCAAATGAAATTCTACCCAAACTTACAGTTGAAGGATCCACAGCCTTCGACAACGTACATCGGGCATGCTACACATGCTTTGATCTGTTTTGATTTTATATTTTTTAACGAAAGGAGCAGTGTAGCCCAGTACCTGAATGTACCTAAATTCAGAGGTGAATGAATTTATATATTTAAATGAAAATCTCTCCACCTACCACTGTCTTCAGAAGCTTAAAAAAGTTTTCTTCTCGCTTTTTTTTAATGTTGAGTCCTTTATTGTTTTAAGTAGTTCTTATTGTCCAATCGTTTAAAAATTTTTATGAGTTATAAATAACATTACCAAAGCCTGTTAATAATTTTCGTGCTAAAATATTCATCTTTAGTTGTAAAAAGCAATGTTTTTCCTCTAACTTTTTTTTCACACATGGAAATCGTACAGAAAAAATGATCTTCGGAAGCGATTTTTTTTAAAGATATTCGTTTTTTTTAAATTGAAAGCATCTTTTGAAAGTTGAGTGTATAGTCGCTAAGAGTGTGCAATTTGTTTTTTCGTATTCTGATTAAAACTTCCAGAGAAATGACGTTAAACGTTGAAAAAATATGGAAATTGCGAATGCCATTTAAGAAACGAACGTTTTTGAAAGATTTAATATTGATATTTTTTAACTAAAGAACAGCATTGTAAAGAACATTAAAAGTAGATATAATTTAATATGTATGATTTGTTCGTAGTTTGATTTCCGAAGCCGATGCTGATTTTTAAACATGCACAGGAAAAATATGTCCGCGTTACTTTTTGAAGCTAATTTTTTCAAAGGTTTTCATGTTTTTCAAAACGGATGGCAGATTTAAAATTTCTGAGTACTTTCGACCTGCAATTTCTGCGGCCATCGCTAGAAGTTATTTTTATTATTAATTGCTGTTCCATTTATACAAATACGACACTTCTTTTGAAATGGGAAAGTTTATCTAGTGAACTTTTTTAAAGTTCATATTATCTATTTAGTGATTGAATCAAGATGGAATATTGCATTTCTTCATTTATTTATTTTTATATTCATGCGGTTTTTGTCCATTGGTGGATAAAACAAGAGGAGCTGACATTTTATAAGTAATCATTTATTAATAATATTTTAGTGCATTTTCTTAATGCATATCAATTTCATTCTGTTCGAAAGGCTGTAACATTATTAAAATGCACTTGCAATTATTTTTTCCATTGGTCATAATGGAACCGAAAACTTTTGACTGTCCCTGTAATTAAATTATACATCCTATTTTCATAAAACTTGAAATGACTCGACAAAATTTTGCAACAATTATATAGTTAAAATTTCAGACGATTCGGAAGGCTGTAACTTCATTAAAACGCACTTGCAATAATGTATTCCGATTGGCTTTAATGTAACGGAAAACTTTTAACTGTCCCTGTAATTAAACTATACATCCGATTTTCATAAAATTTGAAATGACTTGACAAAATTTTGCAACAATTATATATTTAGAATTTCAGACCATTCAGTTGGGTAGTTTTAACTCTGTTATATGTGGACAGACAGACGGATTGAACGACGTCTATAGGTGCTACGTATTTATATAATTACGAATGCACCTAAAAAGGGATGAACTACCCATATGTTCATATAGATATTATGATGCAAGGATATATATATCTGTATAGTATGTATGCAGAGTTAAATTTTGTGGAGAATACTGTCTTCAAGAAGTAACTAAATATAAGGTAAGCGATTTCACCTTACTTTCCCTTAAGGGAAGATCTTCGGCTTAGAAGTTGAAAAAATATAAGAAATTTTGAGGATATGTATGATTCATGAAAGTATGCATTTCATTTGTTGTTGTTCTGCAAATTAAAATGAACAGGATAAATTTTACTACCTGTAAATTTTTAGATTTTTAAAAATAATTATTAGCAATTAGAGATAGAGAAATGTTTAAAAATAAAAGTTACTTTTTTATGAGTCCAATCTATCTTTATGAGGAAAGTTTCATTAAATAATTTAACTTGTATGTCTGAGATTGGTAAATCGGTCTTATTTGTTAAGATCTTTTAATTACATCATACTCTGAATTAGAATAATAGTGATAAGCAAAGAGGAAAACGTATTTGAGTAAAATTTTTATGGATTAAGACTACACTGAGTTGAGCAAATATTGAGAATCTTAATCTGCTGCATTCTTACACATTTCTAAAGTCATTTGCAAAGTCCATGCACAAGATTTTAAGATATTCAAAATCCCCTAAGTGAAATATTTTTACACTCTCTATAAAAACACAGCCTATTTCAAGAAATATTATATAGGTTTTTGTTTAACTGATTGAATCTCATTCACAGTCGCAAAAATATCATTAACAATCAACCATCCATACCGTGTTTACTTGCATAATAGTTGCCCTCGCTTAATAGTCGCACCCCCCGATTTCAAGCAGAAAAATTCGTCAAAATACTTTCTTCGCATAAATTGGATTAATGAAAAAATTATGAAAGATTGGATTCGTATTGTTTGAAAGAAAAGGTTTGGAGCATTGCTCAAAAAATCAGCTATGCTGGTACTCGATAGCTTCCTAGGACATCTTGTTGATTATGTAACGAAGGAACTCTCAGAAGGCGAAACAGATCTTTTCATAATTCCTTGAGGATTCACATCCATTCTGCAACCGTTGATCGTATCGGTTAACAAACCGTTTAAAGACATTATAAGACGAGTATATGGAGATTGGATGGTCAATGGGAACAAAGAAAAACCCCCAGTGAAAAGTAAGGTGTTCATCCCTGGAACTAATGTGTTGTTTGATATTACAAAGATTAATAACAAGCGATATAATTTCAAAACGTTTTAAGAAGATGGGTATCTCCGACACTTTGGACGGAAGCGAAGATGACATTTTATGGAATGATGGAGATTCTTCAGGCACCGATTCACATTACAATAGTGATACTGATACCTTCAGTGAAAGTGATAAATTATGAGAATTTTTTGTCAAAATTTTCACAAAGAATATTTGTAAATTTTACGTTTATAAAAATATTATCAGAAAAAGAAAAATGGTATTTAATAAACAGCACACAATCTGGAAACATTTGGTAAGTTACTAATTTTATTATAATGTGTTTTGTTTTATACCAATAATGTTTTAAAATTAGAGTGAACAATGTTGTGTAGTAGATTTCCCCGCATAATAATCGCACCTAGACTTTCACAATGAAAAATTGGCAAAAAAGTGCGACTATTATGTGAGTAAACACAGTAAATGGAAACATGTAATGTCTGTATTAAAAGAGAATGTGCTGTGCAATTACTTGGAACATATTTCTATTGAAGTTTCAGAATTCAGTGTGGAGATAATTAGCCCTCAGACTGACTAGAAAAAGAAAAAACTGTAATGTTGTTTTCAATGTATATTTTTTAAATGCTGAAACAAGATAATTATTTCAACATGATATTAAAAAAGTAATGTAAAAACTGCAATAAATAGAAGTTAAATTCTAGTGCTCAATTCACCTTGAGTTAAATAATTCAATTCATATAAACAGTACAAATACCTGTACAAGAATTGTATGTTTTTTTCTAATGTATTTTAAGGTATTTTTATGTATTTTACATACTTATAAATTATACATATGCACCTGAAAGTAATTCTTGTACAGGTATTTGTACTGTTTATATGAATTTAATTAGTGAAAACTGCAGTTCAGTGAACTTGTTAATGTGGGCTTGTCAGTCAAAAAGTTAAAAATAGATTTGTTTCATACAGTTTTTTATTGTCAACAAGCATAATTTAAAAGTTTCAGAATATATAACTTAAAAAAATGAAACAGATGAATGCACATTAATTTCAAATTAATTTCAAATTACAATTTCATAAATAATGCATTAAAATAATATCCAATTAATTATGCAAATAATCTACATTATGGCTACGATGCCAACCACTGGCTTTTACAATCCCTGACTTGCATCTATTGGCAACAACAAAAGGATCTGCTGCAAAAGACTCAGCTACATATGCACCAACATAGACATTCTCCAAAGACGGACATGACTGAATGAGGGAAACAATACCTTCACATGTGAGATAAGGACCACTGAAGCAGATTGTCTTTAAGTGAGGAAACACTGAATTATTCAAAGTTATTTCATTGTCTTCTAGATAACATTCACAAAGGTAGAACTCTTTTAAATTAAGTCCATGATTCTGTATTGCTTGAAAAGTTTCCGCAGTAATCTGTGTGTACCCTAGATCTAACAATGTAACTGATTCAAGGAAGAAATGTCATCTTCAAACCAAGAATCGTCTTCATTTGTACCATATAAATGTAATTGTATCAAGTGGAGCATTTTTGAAAATGGAGACTTACTGGAACAATCAAAGTAACAATAAAGGAGTTCCAAAATCTTAAATTTAGAAATACCAAAATATTCATCTGTTGAGTTATAACAACGGAAATCAGAATAATGAAAGGTCAAGTTCTTTACATCATGTAACAGTTGAGTGCATAAATTTATAAGAGAACAAAGACTGTTTGATAATGCAGAATTAACCAGAATTAATTCTTCAAGATGGGGGCACTTTTCTTGTAGTCTCTGACAAAGTTCTTCAAAATCCAATCGTACCATCCAATCGCTATATTCCACAAAATCTAATCTGATGGAAGTTGCAAAAGATGACAGTCCATTAATAAACGATTTTGCTACAGTAGTCTGTGATCTATGAGATGGGAAAAATCTTACATTCACGTTTTTCCACAAAACTCCGCTCTTTGTCAACACATTCCATCTTCTGCACACTCTGTAATAAGAAATGAAAATGCAAACATCAAAGTGTGTATTTTCATGTACACTTGTTATTGTAAATTGAACTGGAAGATCACATTATATTGAAAACCACACAAATGTACAAATTAATATTAATTTCATGAAGATATCTCAAAATGTATATTTAAATGAAGTATAACACTGTTTTCAAACCCATGTGCAAGAGGGCACAAAAGAATGATGCAATTTTCAATAAAGACTTGTGATAAATATTTATTTATGAAATCTTCCTTTTCTTTTTTTGCTTCTTGACAATGTGCAACTGCCATAATTAGGAATTCTATTCAATACTTACATATATGAAGTATTTATACATTCCTCTACAAAGCGTTTTAAGACATTGGAATAAATAACCCATCATAAATCATATCTACATGCATAAAAGCAAAAAAGTATTCAACAGTGTTTTCTTATTAGGGTTTCGTTCAACTGTCGAAACCCTATTCGTCTCACTCCTCTGTCTGTCCGTCTGTCTGTCACAGAGCCCGTTCTCAGAATATATATATGATGGAGACTTGAAATTTTGTATTTTTATAGCTGAACATCTCACATCGAACGACAAATCATAAAATTTTGAAAACACCTTATATTTACCCCCTTGGGCTCTAACTTGTGTATTTTAAGCTTTTTTTCACTAACTGAGCCCCTAATTAAGTTGAAGACTTGAAATTTTGGATACTTATACCTGAACACATCACATCAAAAGACATACCATAAAATTTTGAAAAAATCTTATATTATTTACCGCTCCGGGCTCTAACTTCGGTATTTTTAGCAATTTTTCTATCCTTCACCCTTTTCACCCGAGGTGCAGTTTTCTAACTTTTGCCGACACTCCTTTAACCACTCTTTCATATTATGCACCATAGCCGTATATATTTTAGTTCCAATTTTTACCGCCAGGGGTGCATACCTATCTCAGGTGCTATGGGTCCGATCCCCTCGACTAATATATCTATGGATAGTTTGTAAAGCGGAGTTTCGTTCGGATAGAGGTTTGTTTAGAATAGAGTGCGGCCCCTGGTTGCGAAATGTGGAACTAACAGATTTTGCAAAAGAATAAAGTGTTTTGAAAGGAATATTAAACGAAACCCTCTGTGCGATCTGGGATCACACTTAACCACTTGTTTTTTAATTAATATCATACGTCTTTTGATGAAGCCGACAGTTAACTGATAACATTTTAATGATTGATGGTTGAAAAATCTATTGTGAACACAGACTTTGACATTTTCTGAAGTAAAATAAAATATATTTGATACTCAGGAACCTGAATAAAAATATCTGTAAGCTATGGATATTACAGAATGAAAATATTTTGTATCAGAGTTTTTATTGCCATACATATATTACTTCAGATAACTATTCCTTTGTGGTAAGCTGAAATTTTCTCACCTCATCAGTGCATAATTTTAAAGTTGAGTCTTGGACTTTTCTTCCAGGACCAACACCCTCATATTTTTATTCAGACCCAAGGGCTTTTTATGAAGCATTTACCCAATTTTTTGTGTATTTCTTTAAAACATTATTCTAACGAAAAATTCATACCCTATGCTTATATTTGACTAATCTAATTATAGATCTAAATCGTTAAGTACTGAGACATTTAACACGTTCCCATGTTAGGGCCCTGTTTTTAAATATTAGTTGGCTCCTGTTGGGCCCCATACTATAATCCCTTAAAAATGGTCTGATTCAGAATCTTTTTTCTTTCTAACATTTTTTAGGCCCGCCAACTACTACATGAATGACAAAAAAAAATTAAGACTTCAGCTACCACCAATTTTGAATATTAATCGCCTTCTTGGGGCCCTTGGTGCAACTTTTTTTAACATGATCGGAATTGCTTGCAATTTTCTTTAACACATTTATAGAATCCTCTGACTACTTTAAAAACTACTAAAAAGTATCTTTATATGCAACTACACGCCATTTAAGTCCCTGGCCCCTTAAAATTTTTGCACCATAAATTGTTAATAAAGTACCTCCTCTTAATCAGATTTTCATTTTTGGAACCCTTTTTCCATTTAGTTATTCTCCCTTTTCTTTATTCCAGTTAAAATCTTGGGGCATCCTAGGCTTCCATAGGGCCTGATCCGGAGCCCCTTGAACTTTTTGTGCGGCATGCATTTTTCACCACCTAATTTTCTCGCATTATCAATTCAAAATTTTAAAATTGAGTCTTGCACTCTTCTCCCTGGACCAACACCCCCTTATTTTTATTGAACCTTAGGGACCTGTTTTAAGCATTTCCCCCACTTTGTTTAAAAAATTATTCTAATGATTAATTCATACCCTATGCTTAATTTTGACTAATTGAAGATCTAAAGTGCTAGAACTTAGACCTTTTAACAAGTTTTCATGTTAGGGCCCTGCTCTTTACTATCATTCGGCCTTCTTTGGGCCCTTTGTTATACGTCCTTTAAAAACGGTCAGATTCACTAGATCTTTTTACAATTTTTTAAGTCCTCCTGCTACTACATGAATGACAAAAAAAAATTCTCAGACTTCAGCTACCACCAATTTTGAATATTAATCTCCTTCTTGAGCCTTTTGTTGCAGCTTCTTTAAAAACTGTCCGATTCTATTACATTTTTTAAACATAGTTTAATCCTCCTCCAGCTAATTTAAAATTACTAAAAATTATGCTTATACACAACTACATTGCAGTTAAGACCGTGCCCCCCCCCCCAGGCCCCGGTCTTTCTTTATACCATTTTTTTCAAACATTAATCTCTTTTTTCAGCATCAACTTACGTTTACTCACTACAGCTGTAAATTAAAAATCGCGTTAATTTAAAGGTAACTTTAGATAATGGTTTTCATCAGTTTATTAAATATTGTGTTAATGTTAAAAGTACTTCATTAAATTTACAAGGGGAGAGGTCATCTTTCACCGCTTGAGAGCGTATTATTTTCTCTAATTCTAAGGATCTAATTTCAAAGGGATTTGGTTCATTCAACTTCATTTTGTTCATTGGATTATAACTACATCTACTTTCTGTATTATGGAATTTTATCATAGACTTCAGTTACCAACATTTTCTAACATTGCTGATGCATTCTTTTTTTGGATTATATGGCCTTGATTACTATGATGTTTGGCTGATTCAACTTGGTTTTCGATTATCTCCGGCACGTGCGGAATCTTAGGTAGCATGGACCCAGGTTACAGGTTCGTTCGGAAAGAAGTTTGTTGGGAACACACTAGACGCTGTGGAAGGCAATGGGTGCCTCCAAAATTAGGTTCATTTAAAAGAATTTCAAAAGATTTAAAGTCATACAAACTTCAGTTTTGTTTAAGGTTATTATATATGGACCCAGGCAACGCCGGTTGAGTCTGCTAGTGTTAATATAAAGCATTAACTATACTTATACAATGCATATTTTCATAATTGTAAAGGAAAGAAGATGACAAAGATAAATATTCTATGCTTAGATGTTTAAAATATTAAAATCCTAATGCAGTAAAAGTTACTATTTTAAAATTTATCACATGGATTTTTTAAAGCAGTGGGCATAAGGGTTAATCTATACTTCAAAGATTTTGTATCAAATGCATATTTTATATAAAACTAAATAAATAGTTTGCAGGATCTCCGAATATCAATTTTGTGCATAATATTTAAATATAAATTTATAAATAAACTTTACAAATCGTGCAATTTAAGCCAGTTGGTTCTGTTCTAAATAACTAAAAACTACTACAATGACTTCATTGCGCAAAGAATTAATATAGAAGGCATCATCATTTGTTTCATTAACCTAAAAATAAAAATATGTATGTAAGATCACTTATAATGTAAGATTATAAGTGAAATATAGGTATATAAATGAATTCCATGCAATTGCAAAATAAAGATAGAAGATTCGAGAACAGATAAATTGATATGAAATAAACTTTTGAAACGTTTAAAATTAGGAAAATGACATAAAATTAATCATATTTAAAATTCTTAAATTCCATCAAGGAAACTTCCTTTAATTTATGATGTAGTCAAAATATTTTTTTATTCAGATAATGAATTCAGACCCTGGAGTGCATTAAAGTCTGTAACATGTACAGCTTGACATTAGAAAATGTATGTGCAAAATTATGGTCATTTAAAAATTGAAAAAGGGTATGTTTAACATCCTTCCCATTAAAAATGGACTAGTGATGCAATGATAATGATGAACAGTGTTTCTTTCAGGTATTTATTTGGCAGAGAGTCAAGAGAAAGGAAGGGATTGCTTCAACAGAGCAAGTTTATGGTGCTCCCAAACTATTCTTCAAGGAGTAAAATTACTAATGAATTGTAATCTTTAAATGTATGTATTCACTCCGGCGCTAATTCTTAAAAACCTCGCTTAAAGCAAACCGTTTGAAAGAAATACTCATAAGAAATGAAATAAAATTGGCGATTTAAATGGAAAATTTAAAAAAGAGTGTAAAGTTGTGTTAGATGATGAATTTTTGTTCATTTACATAAAATAAATTATTGTATTTCTTTCAAGATCATCAATTAAAAAAATATTTACAAATTTAAACGGGAGGAGTTATAACTCTCTCTTAGTATGAAGATTAATAAAATTCAAGTTAAGCCTATTATCACTTAAAGCGTAATATTTCATTTTCAATGCGATGAGAAACAAAAGACAATCATTACAATAATTATTGTTTGATAAACCTTTCGAGTGCATGTTAGTAATATCAGGGGTTTGTCCCTCTCCTAGGATCCTCTTTTTGTGAAATTATGAACAGCTTCTTACATTTGTAAAAAATTAAAATGAAAATGTCATAATTTTGTGAATTTGAAATTATCATTATATCTGTATTCTCGATTATATATTTTTAAAAAACAATGTGCATATAAAATGCATACATTTTCTTTATATGTGTAAAAGAAAGAGGTCAGATTTAACTTTTAAATGATTAAATTTGAAAAGTTTCTGTTTGGAGATGGAAAAGTTTTGTAAAAGGCCTATTTTGACACACATAATTTTGTCCTGTTTTAAGGTGGAAAGTTTTGTGAAGGGTCCTGTTTTGAAATGAAATATTTTGTGAAAGATCCCCGATTTCTTCTAAAACAGATCCCTTAATATTTTAAATAATTATAATATTTAAAATAGTTTAAAGGTCATAAAATGAACTCAAATTATAATCAATTTAATAATAATTTAATGATTTATTCTAAAAAAAAAAAAACACATTCTAGAAATCATGTTTGTTATTAGAGATATATTTTTCGATAAAATAATGGTAAAATTTGTTTCATTAACATATTTACATTTAATATAAGTTCATGTTATACACACTAAGTGAGTCATTATAAAATGTTTTAAAAGTCATACTGTGAACAAACAAATATGTGGATAGAATCAAGATAATTTTTAACAAAAATGAAGACTGAATATTTTGATCAATTAAATAAGAAAGAAAATTTACATTTTATAAAAATTTTAATTGTTATTGCCATTTACAAAAACAAGAATTCTAATTATAACAAGGGATTTAAAAACAATAGTTTCCAATTTTTGGGGCATATAGATTTAATTCCTCACATAACTTCGATAAATTTAGCTAAACGAATAATTATATTAAATTATATTAAATAATTACTAAATTATACAATTATATATATTATATTACTTATAATTGTATTATATTAAATTAGAATAATTATACAATTATAATACATATTAAATTTTTGCAAAGTTTCCTTTCGTAGAAGTCACTCAAAAATATTTTATTGAATTTCAAATAAGTATTTGTCTTCTTCAGACTTTCCCTTCTATGTCAAAAAGCAGATATTTTTTTTTTCAGAATTACCAGTTTATTAATTTTAAAATTATCAAAGGAACTTTTATAGTTAGAAGAATTTTGAGCTTTACTAAAATATACAATGTAATATGTATATCAGGAAACTTTGTGTAATTTTGTTTCATATGCAACATTTTAATTAAAATTAATTGAAAATCACAAAATCGCTGAAGTTGATTGCTACACTTAGTCTGATTCTAAGTTCTACTATGATAGCTGTGCTATGCTAATGTAAGATTAAAGTATATTCCCAAGTTTAACAAAGGACTGAGTGCTACTGGTATTAAAAGGGCACTTTTTAGAATGAAAGCTTTATTTTTAAAAGACACTTTTAGTATTTAATAATCAGAGCATGCTTTCAAGATATAACAACGATTCGTTTTATTACTATGCAAACAACGTTTTTAAAAGAAAAGGCAGTAAGGAAGGTATTTTTTGACTGTTGCAAGAAGGGTTCTAATTTTTAACCAAAGAGCAGGCAGGATGAAGCAGTTTCTTGAAACTCCCTGGAGCAAACTTGTTAAAATAACTAGAAAACTTTAAATCACCTGACAGAATTATAATGTCAGTATATAATCTCAAATTTTTCATTAACTTAATTATAAATGCGTCTTATTTTCAATAATATTTCTCTCCACACAAAATGAAACCAATTGCTTCAAATTATGAAAACTAAAATAGTCAGATCATGGAAGACGGTAGTATTCCGAGTGACGCAGCCTTAAGCCTAAAATCGTATCGTATCGTATCATAGAATTCGTAGATGGCGGAACTCATATATACAGCTAACTCGACATCAAAGAAAACGCGAAAAGCCGCCTTTTAATAACTCAGCGGATGTAGGTCTTATTGTTCTGAATTTTCTAGAACAGTCTTATATCTGCAGTCTAATCGTATACTGAAATTTTTACATTTCTACATGCAGTATATTTAGAGATCTAAATAGCCATTTTTAAAGTGAAAACGTTGGTATGATATTGAGGACGTTCCTAATTTGAAAATCTCGAAAACGGTTCTAACGATTATTTTTAAATTGATACATAATATAAATGTGATTAAGGCGAGGTGAATAACACTTTTCTTTTTTTTGGGAAAACTCTCGTTCGTTAAATAATTCGATTTTTTTTTCTCTCGAAAATGACACGGGCGATTTTTTAAAAATCAAATAAATATGTTTCAGATGAAACAAATAACAATTTACTTGTTTCCAGCAAGACTCTTGTTCGTTTTATAATGCGCATGAAAAATCGGACTATATTTCTTCGCCATTCTATGGAAATTTCACCGAAAATGCATGACACTGTATTCATACACATGCTTTCTTTTTAACCACTTTTGGGGAGAAAAATTTTGTCTTCCCACTGGCTGAGTGGTTAAGGGCCATCGTCTACTGATCTTAAGATAGGCAGTTCGATACTCTCTAATACAAAATTTTCACATGTGAATGTGTTTTTTTTTTTTTTTTTTTTAAGTCTGCTAGTTGACCATTATTCTCAGTTCCTTTGTAATTTTTTAATTGCTATTAAGTTAAATAAAATTACAATTATAATGACGCCAATTTGATGATGATTATTTCTAGGCAATTTTTCAACAATAAAAATATTACCATAAATTTTATAAATATATTTAATTTCAATCACTTTACAAAAAATATACATTAATAATTATTATTTGAATATAAATCACACGATCAGAAACGTAAAAAAATAATTCATTTCAGCTCTTCTTTTTATAATATCATTTTTTATTATTATGACGGTCAATCAATATATAATCACAGACATCCATAATATTATTATTATTATAATTATTATTTTCCTTGCATAAAAACTATTGTGATGTAATAATTCTTTTATAATAAATAATTTAGTTGAAATGTTTTATTTATAAATATCAATGAAGTTTGATAACCCCGAGACAATTGTTTTTATTTAACTTTGCAATATTTACAGTTTACATAATAAGCATATCAGAATTCTGGTGTCAACATCTTTTGACGCAATTGCGTACTACATTTTGTCTCTTATTCGGAAAAAAAAACTAACGCTCTTCGCCGCTTTGAAAGAATCTCTTGTGACTAGAGGTCTATTTCGCAAATATTAAGAAAATTACTGCATACAAAAATATTAAAATGGGTAGTATTATAGAGAAATGTTTGATAAAAACGTTGAAGTAGGCAGTTTTTAAATCGAAGAATTATTTTAAGAGATATTTAATGTTAAATCTGGATAAAATTGTCTCATAGGGGAAAAAATATACATGGGAATTTAATCATTTTCATTCAATTTAATCATTCAATAGAAACTCGAAGTTTGCAGAGTGCATTTATTATTTTTAACTTGCCTAATTTTTTGACGGTTTATTTCAATTTTAAATTAAAATTTTCAGAATTTCCAGAGATATGTTTTACATATTTTAGAAAAGGTTATTTTAAATTGTTGCCAATAGTTAAAACAGCGCAAAGAATAATATATCCTTTAAATTAAAAATTTATTCACACTTGACTATTATAAACAGAAAAAAAATCCTTTTAAATTAGAATTAAATGATAACGTGTTAAAACAGGAAAATATTAAACATTACGTCATAAAAATTGTTTTTACACATGCTTACTTAAAATGAAAGAAAATTATAAAATAATCAATTATTTTCAAATTAGAATTAAATGATTACGCATTAAAAGCAGGAAAACATTGAAAATTACGTCATAAAAATTATATTTACATGTGAATATTAAAAAAAGAAAAAGAAAATTTTTAAATAATAAATTCATTGATATGTGTTAAAAGTCGTAAATGGAGGAAATTACGTCATATTGGCCAAAGTGGCCAAATAATAATATTGCAAAACAGTTTAAATTAAAACATATAATATTTATATGAGAGATTTATTTCAAATTTCGAGATGATATTTTAAACTATAGTTGCCAATTTTAAGGTAGCGCAAATAATAATATTATCTTTCTAATAATAAAAATATTTTCAGTTGAATGTTACAAAGAGAAAGGAAAGTTTGGCGAAAATTGTCAGATTTAAAACGTTACATTTAAAATCTCTTATTTAAAATCATTTTCTTATAGCGTTGTTAAAAAATACCATAAAGCAAAGACTCTGTTGACTTAGTTCCTTTTATATTTGGTAATTTTCAAATGTTTAACTAATCTTATTTAATCAAGCACGGAAACAGCAACTACATCAGCTGATTCGGTCTTGAAATCCCTCAGTAAAAGGGAAACCCGTTTACAGTAAGATCGCCATTGATTTTTTAATTATACAGAGCAGCCTCGATTATCCGAGCTAATTGGGACTGTTAGTAAATCGGAATCGGAAATCTCGGTTAATAGAAACTGTGTGTAAAAATTCGCCGTGCTTGCGAATTTAACATCTCTTTAAAAAATATATATAGAACGTTTTTTAAATAATACAAATAAATATATGTAAAGTTCTGTTTCACAGCTTAACAAATTTAAAAAGAAAATAAACTACCAGTAGTAAATTTTAAAATGCAAATTGAAAAATTTACGAAAGTTCACACAGCCACTGGAAACAAAACATTGTTCGCTATTGACTTCTCAGAGTCCAATGTTTCTTTGGAGTTGAGTGCTTTTGGGGGCAGAAGGGCCTGTATAGCACGGACAGTGAGCTAAAGAGTGTGGTTATTTTTAAGGCTCATTCAAAAGGAAAAAAAATCAGACTTTGTTATCTGCTCGGTTAACAGAAACCTCGATTAATCGAAGCTCGTTCAATCCAGGTTCTACTATAATTCAATCTTCCGTAATCTTTTTAAAGCAGATCAAATTAATGGACTTTAGCACAAAGTCACATACCTAATAACTGCCATGCTTGTTGGCCACCTTTTTTTCAAAAAGTTTGCTTCGCCTTATTCAATTAATGAGATATCTCCAATAAAATAAGTCACATTTTCCCGTTCTAAAATACTGGTATCCAAAAATCGTAGCATGTAACTGACACTACAAGTACTCATGGAACTAGACTATTTTAAGTCTGATTTTTATTATAGAGTATATAAAATTATTAAAAATATATATTATAATAGGAACTAGCGGGCTTCACCTGCTATTTACGTTACGGATATAAAAATCATGTTTTTTTTTTTTTTAGGGAAAAAGAAATAAAAACCTATTTGACGATAGGTTTATAAAGACACATTTTGTATTTGTTATATTTCCGGGGATGAGGAGGGGGGGGACTATTTTGATTAAATATCGCAATTAGTCCACATGGCAGATATAATTATGATAGACACTAGCGGGCTTCGCCCCTCTATGGCACCTTATGGGTCCAGCTTCCATAACTCAGAAACTACCTTTCGGACATCAATGCAACAGATTCCAAACGTTATAATTAACTTAATAAATCACCCTATATAGCATTAAAGTAAATTTATGAGTACTGCATACTATTTTTTATCGTAATTTCTGCAGAGAAAAAATTATTTCGGTTCCATTCTTAGGTACTGGTCTGAAAAATTTTGAAAAAGGGGGGGGGGGGAGGAGGGGACATGAGACTGCTGTTTGTGAAACAACACAACGGGGTCTGGCTTATTCAACTTGTTTTTTGATGACTTCAATTGGAAGGTGGTTTGTTTAAAAGAGTGCGTTCCCTGCCCCATGAAAATTGGAACTATTGGTGCACCATCTATGTAAGAATTTAATAATTATAAATTAACATTTTGGATTTATTAATTTAAGGATAAAGTGTTTTTAATGGAATATCAAATGAAACCCTCTGTGCGATCTGCGATTATACTTACCCACTTGTTTTTATATACAAAGTGCTATAAGAAAAATTGTAATAAAATAGTAAAAATTAAATCTGCATTAAATCCCATAAGTGTCTTTTTTTAATCATTTTATCACTAACCTCAAAAAAGTAATGATATCAATGCAAAAACCCTTGACGGGTTAAAAGTTTCTGACGCAGCACTTTATCTTATGCTCTAAGAATTTTAAATATGGAACTTAAAAATACTGATATCAAATTTTGAGTGACGTTATGCTATTTCTTAAAAAATATATTTGTATTTATTTCATCATTTTATTTTATTTATAATCGCATGTGCAAAAGTTATGTTCAACATGAAAAGCTGCATAAAATTTTATTCGCTGTTGCTTTATCATTTACATCTCTCATAAATTCAAAATATGAGTGGAAGATTTGACAACTAATTTTAAAGGGTGGTGCTGAGACAATTAAAAATAAATCAACATTTTTAAGCAACAAATTGCAATTTTTATTTTTTAAGGGAACAATCAAGACATTGTTATCAAAAATATAAATCATTCATGTAGTAACACCATTTTTAGATTCTGATCATTTTGAGAAATTTTAAATAAAAATTTATAATTCATTTGAAACGTTAAATATATATTCAATCTGTAGCTTTTATTTGTGTATCAGAATAAGCAATATATTTTAGAAAATCGAAACTAAATAGGTTTTTACTTTAATGTATGTATATTGAATTTATGATAAGAAAGCAAAATAATATTAATAACAATCTGCCATATTAGCTGATTTACCTATGTGTGATATATTTATAGCAAAATTAAAATAATAAAAAGGGTAATCCTTTTTAGAGGGGCTTTGGTGCTTTTTAAAATAGAACTGGCACAATTTGGGCTTAAACGGACAGTTCACCTTTTAAATGTCAAGAATTATGAAAGTTAAAAGATTTATTTTGCCCATGTGTATAATATGTCACAGGAAATTTAAAACAACTTACCTCTTTATAATGTCGTCTTTTAGCAAATTAATTACATTTATTTTGCAAAATTTTTAAGTCAGAAACAGATTCAAATTTTTTATATTGTACGCATAATAAGACTCAAATAACTCAACAGTATAAGCAATTAAAAAAATACTTGAAAAAGTGTTTAGTTAAAATTAAGTAATGCCGAAGTCAAACTTGCATATTCTTTCAATAACAAATTGTAAATATTTAAATAACCCAAAAGAATTGGAAACATTTTTAAAAAATAAACAAACAAAATTTTATGAATAAGAACTGAAAGACCAAAAATTGGAATTCAATTCATGAATATTATTTTATTATACAATATGTTAATACTTATGTAAATACATATAAATATTTTTTCTAATTCGTGTGAGCAATCTGTAAAATAATCAAACTGACATTAATAAATGAGCATTCTCTATGCGATATATGACAATTGATGGATTGTTTTTATCATAAATTTTCTTTCAGCATTAAATTTTTCAATGCATATTTCATTAAAGATCAGGAAATTATCTAAATGTATTTATTCCTAATGCAGTAAAAATTACTATTTTGAAGTTTATCACATCATTTGGTTTTAGAGGAATGAGTATAAGGGTTAATCTCAGTTTTGAAGACTTTGTATTGAATGAATATTCTATACAACAGAAAGAAATACCATGCAGGATCTTCAAATATCAAGTCTGTGTTTAATATTTAAATATAAATCTATAAATAAACTTTACATACCCTGCAATTTGACCCAGTTGGTTTTGTTCTAAATAACCAAAAATATTCAACATAATTTCATTAGGCAAGGAATTTATATCTAAAACATCATCATTTGATTCATTAACCTAGAATTAAAAATATAAGGTTATAAGTGAAATATAGATACATACATGCATTTGTGTAACTGCAGAATAAAGATAAAAGATTCAAAAGTAGATAAATTGATATGAAATGCGCTTTTAAAATTTTTTTTTAATTAGGAAAAAGACATAGAATTAAAGATGTTTAAAACTCTTAAAATTTTTTTGTTAGAGAAACCGCTTTCAATCTATGATACAGCCAAAATATTTTCTATTTGGAAATAGCCCCTGAAGTGAGAATTAAAATCTGTAACATGTACAATTTTGACATTAAATAATTGTATCTACAAAATTACAATCATTTAAAGGTTGAACCATGAAATGCTTAAGAATATTTCAGATAAAAATAGGTTAGTGACTTAATGATAATGATGAACAGTTTTCTTTCATGCATTTATTTAGCAGAGGGGACAAGAAAAGAAAAGGCAGCACTTCTGCAGAAAAAAATCTATTGTGCCACAAAGGAAAAATTTTAATTATTAACTGAAGCCCAGTGGCGTAGTGGTCAGAGCCTCTGACTGTTGTGCTGCAGGTTGCAAGTTCCATTCCAAGCTGGGTAAGATTAACTCAGCCTTTCATGCCTACCAGGTTAATAAAATGAGTATATATATCAAGATTGCTTGGGAACTAAAAACTGATTGTCACATGCTCAGCTGACTACCTGACTGGGACATATGCTATGTAGCACCCTAGGGCCCAGGATCAATAAAACAGAGATGGGCACTGTAGGTCCAGATCCTTCATGGATTGTTTTGCCACAGAGTTTAATTTTATAATTATTAACTAATTACATTAACCCCTTCCTGCATGATTTTTTTTTCCTGCAGGCAGAAAATTTTTTAAGTTTGCTAAATATTAATGTAACATAATCAAAAATCACTCAAAATTCGAAATTTTCAAATCCACCTTAATTTAAAGTCGATTTAAGTTCGTGCCATATACGTCACACCATGCATTAGCGACTACTTTTCCATAGTAGTGAAATCAGCATTAAAACTTGCATGCAACTCTTAAAACTTCAAAATATATAGAGAAAGAACATATGAAATCTATTTGTGTATGTGTGTTTCAGCCTACAGTAAATGATACGTATATCGTTTATTGAAAAGCTACATTCTACACTACCTGAAAACTGATACATGTTTGGTTTAAAACTACAGGCTACAGTAGCTGATACATATTTTTGGCCGAGAACTACAGTCTGCAGTAACTGACACAATGCTGTTGAAAACTACAGTCACTCAATCACCCAGGGCCGAAACTAGCCTTTTTTGCACCTGGGGCAAACATGGATTTTGGTGCCCCTGCCCCCCCTCCTCCACAAAAATATATTTACAAAGAGAATTCCACTAATTTTCTAATAGTCGACTTATTTTAAAATATGTAATAATAAAATATATAATACTGAACAATCTGCTTTGCAAAATATTGATTCATTAAAATCTTGAAAACGGAATCGACAAGAATCGAAAACAAATTCCGCTTTATACAGGATCTTTATGCCATATTATCTTTAGATTCTTCTATGCTTTGGCATACTCCAGACAGGATGATTTTAACAAAACCGTGCTAAACATAGATGTGAGAAAAATCGACAAACAAAATCTTCATTTGGCATCCCTTCGTCCTGGCGCACGGGGCACGTACCCCCTCTGCCCCTTCTTAGTTCTGGCCCTGGACCCTTCACTCAGTGTGAAGCTTGGCAAAGCAATTTCGGTCATTGTTCAGACATAGTGACACTTTGCATTTTTGATGGTAAATAAACAAATACATATTTCAACCACTATGGGAAAATACAACCCGTCAATGCATGGTGTGACATATGTGGCACGTACCGATTTTTATGTACTATATATGCTAGCATTTCTACAATATGTTACCATCATGATATATTATTCATAGGATACTTACAAACACAGCTGTATTTATTTCAGCCCATTCTTCTTCATTTTTCCACACAAGAACAACAAAAATATTCACTATCGAGCAACACAAAGTAACAACTATAAATTCTTACCGTTCGCCTCTTTTTTGGTGCCAAAATTTGCTCGAAAGGAGGCAGCACCTGTTGGCATAACATACCTCATCCACTGAAGTATTAAACAAAGAAGAATGGAACTTCTGCGATTAAAAACAACTGCAGAACTATAGTAAATTCAGTATGTGCCATATATGTCACAGTATGCAGGAAGGGGTTGAATATACGTATGCCTTATTTGAAAAAAGCTCCCCTGAGTAAAATTGTCTGAAATAAATATGGTATAAAAAAGAAAATGAAATTAGCGATATAAATGTAAAATTTATAAAAACGGCAAGGTCAAAAAATTTAATAAATTTCGAATAAACTAAAAGCAAAGTGGTCTTGTTATAGAATACTATAGTTTGGAGCTTAGGATGATGTATGAATTTTTTTCTAATGTATGTGGAAATTTGAGAAAAATGTTTACGCTTTACCCATAAATTATGAAACATTTTCTAATCTTATGAGCATATATAATACAATTTTGATTTCAGACAATTCTTATAAATTTTAATATCTCACTAGAATCAAATAATAACATATTGCATATTTATGCATCAGTCAATATATATATAATAAATTTTTAACATTTAATGTTATTTTGCATGAAATTGAACGTTATTTTGGTCGAAAAAAGTCGCCTTAGCAATTAAAGCTATTTTGGTGTAGTAAAGTAGAAATTTTGCCGGTCGGAGTGGGTTGTTTTTCATCGGAGTTTTTCTGAGTGCTACCAGGCAGTCGAGATTGCAATATAAAGGCTCGGAAAGACTTTTTGCTTTACTTTGAGGGGTTGGAGTACTTGTTTATTATTAAAGAATAGAAAGAGGGCATAGTCTTTCAATTACCTGGTTTCGTAGATATCATGATTTTTTCAAAATATAAAAAATATCCGATATTTTTTATATTTATCGGATATTTTCAAAATAGTCTACTTATTGATAATTATAGGTTAGGCCTGGGCCTTAAATCGATTTAACTCTTAAATCGATTTAAAGCTTACATCGGAAATCCGATTTAACCATTGGTCTTAAATCGATTTAAGCTAAAATCGGAAATCGCGATTTAGCTAATGTCAAATCGCGATTTAGCCAATGTCTTAAATCGCGATTTAGCCATTATCTTAAATCGCGATTTAGCCATTGTCTTAAATCGCGATTTAGCCATTGGCTTTAAATCGATTTAAAACAAGATACTGATTCAGAGCTAACATCGGAAAACCGATTTATCTACTTTGATGTATCTACCACCTACATGCCAAGCTGGTGTTAAATCGATTTAGGAGGATCCGATTTAAGCAATCATCGCAAGTCTCAATGCTTTCCGATTTAAGACAAACAAGGCAAGCTGGTGTTAAATCGATTTATGACGATCCGATTTATGCAAACATCGCAAGCCTCCATGCTTTCCGATTTAATGAAAACAAGGCAAGCTGGTGTTAAATCGATTTAGCAGGATCCAATTTAAGAAAAAGGCGATTTAAGAAAACGATGATTTAAGTAAGAATTGATATTTATTTATTTATTTTGTAAACAAGATTCAGAGTTTACGAGATTGGAATGTGTACTTTTCAGAAATTAAGAACTTATATTGTGGAAAGTTGAAAGGAAAAAGTAATGTTTAAATCTTAAAATCCAAATTCATCGAATTTCAATTTATATGCTAATGCAATCTTTTGATGATAAATTAAGTTTTCACATATTTGAGTAATATTGCAATATGTATTTTTTATTTTCCAATATTCTGTAATTAATTAAAATGTTTTAAAGTAGAATCCTGCATTGTTTCAAAAGATTGTTTTCCTGAAATTCATTCAGCATTTATATGATTAAAAATAATAATAATAAAGTTTTATATTTAAAATCCAAACTCATCGACTTGCAGTTTATACTTTTATGCATTCTTATGATGAAAAATTCATTTTTTACATGTTTTAGTAATATTTTAACATTTATTTTTTATTTTCTATTATTTTGTAATTAATGAAATTATTTTAACGGTATAGTCATGCATTGTTTTGTGTATCACTATTTGGCCGTGATCCACATGAAATATTTTTCTTTTACTACTAATATTTTTTTCCTGAAATTGATTGAGTATTTATGGTTGGAAAAAAAAGAATAAAGTTTCATATTTAAAATCCAAATTCATCGAATTTCAGTTTTTATTTTTATACATTCTTTTAATGAAACATTCATTTTTCACATGTTTGGGTAATATTTTAATACATATTCTTTATTTTTTATTATTCTGTAATTAATTAAAATATTTTAAAATAGTCATGCATCAGATTTGACATCCGATTTCAATGCCAGTCACATGGATTGAGTATCTTGCTGAAATTGATTCACTATTTATATCCAAATTCATCCATTTTTAGTTTATATTTTTATGCATTATTTTCATGAAAAATTAATTTTCATATGTTTAGGTATTATGGGAATATTTTAGTTTTAATTTATTATTATTTTGTAATTAATTAAAAATACTTTAATAAAGTTCTGTAATGAGTCAAGTAACTTTATTTTTACAGCAGAATGAGGGAGGGCTGGAGGAGGCATTCATTAGATTTTTCTGCAGATCTGCGATTTTTTGCTTTTTTGACATTTTGTTATCATTAAAAAGAGATATATTTTAAGATTATATTTCATTACTAATCTTAAAGGATGGCAATAACCACGAAAAAAATCAGCAATTTCAGTGATGTGCTCCAAGGGTCACACTTTCAATCCTTCTCCATCCGCTATATAAATGTCAGCATTTATGTTAAACAAATCTTATTTTAATCTAAAAGTTAAAAAGATATAAAATTGCACCTTATTTCTCATATCCCCCCCCCCTTTTTTTTACTACTTTTCTCATCATGGTAAATGAATAGTTAAATTCATCATTGAAGTCTTTTAATATGCTTCTGTTTTACCTCAGTAACTTTTAAATTTGTGTCTGTAAAAAAAAAAAAAAAAAAAGTGTATGTAGGCTGTTAGCAATGAAGTGCTATTTGAGTGGGCTAGGGGAAGCCCCCCCCCCCCCCTTAAGGAATTTAGATTGTAGCATGCATAACAAGTCAGAACAAAAAAACAACAAAAAAAAAATCATTTTCTTTTATATTACTTCTTATAGAATGAGTTTATAAAATGTATTACAATAGGTCACTAATTTTTAAAATGGAAAAAATAAATAAACTAGTGTTTTGGGACATTCAAAGCTTTTTTATGTGTAAAATATACCTCTTTTCAAAAGTATTTGACAAATTAAAAGCTAAGTATACTAAATAATACAGGAGGGGGGGGGGGCACATAAAGATCGTATTTTGTTACTAAAAATTAAAAAATAGGCTTCCATATTCTAAAATGTAAAATCGGTGTTAAATCGCGATTTAGCACTAAATCGCGATGTTGGATGGATGATAAATCGATTTAAGAAATTTCTACATCGCCCAGTCCTATTATAGGTATTTTCAGACTTAATATAAATGAGAAATTAAAATATATTGCACTTAGCATGAAAACCTTAATAAAATAATATCCAAAGTGTATTTATCTCTTTTTTTTGTTACTCTTAAGTAACAAAATAGAAGATCAACTAATTGAAAACAGACACAATTTGCTTTTAACATTAAAAACAAACTGTAATATTTTGTATTAAGAAAATTTTGCTTTATGCAACTAAATTTGAAATGCAAGATGGTTTATTTTAATTTAAAAAAATTAAACATAAATGTAAGTTTGTCGGCTTTTCCGATTTCATAACCTATTGTGCATTTTAAACTCAACTAAACCAAAAAGATTATTTCTAAAATGAAGATTTAAATAGCTTATCTAAATTAGACAGTTTATGTTTCAATGGGTTTTGTAAATAATACTGTCTGATGAAATTAGTGGCATTTAAAAATTCAGCTTCAAAACTAAAGTTTTTTTGGAAGGGGGGGGGTGGGGGGAGCAAAACTATCTACAGAATGACACCATTAATAACGGTCAAAAAATTATGTACACTTTTTCACTGAAAATATAAAAAATATCATACACAGTGATATTTTGAAAATAAGTATAAAATATTGAAAATATCAAACATGACATTTCGAGAAAAGTATCGGATATATATCATGGTATATATCAAGGATATGCTAATTGAATTCTAGATATTCACATTGATAGATATATCAACGAAACCTGTTAATTACAAAATGCTATTTTCCTTCATAAAACTCTTTTACAGATCATTTGAAAGTTCTTTAACTCAGAAATCTGTGTATCCTTTTTTTTCCTCATTAGCAAAAAAGTCAACTAATTTACTTACAAATTTGATTATTATATGTACTATCTTAATTCGGACCAAAAGTAAAGAAAAAAAAATTTTTCAATTTAGATGGAAAGGAACTATAAGTTCAAACATGGTAAAAATTACTGGAAAAAAATGCATGCATTTCAGGCTTTTAAACAAACCAAAAGTTTCGGCAAAAAGACGAGACAGCTGACATTTTTTTCTGTTTAATACTAAAGCTGCTCACAAATTAAAATTCCCTATTTTATGACACATTTCTGAAATCATTTTTATTCGCAAACGTAGAAAATTGCCCGATGTTCTTATTCAGAAACAGCAAAATCAAATAGCATATCCCATTTTTCAATGAAGGCAAAGGATCCTTCAGAAACTGCAGGAAAAGTAGCCATTTTGAACCGAAATTACGAAAGTGACTCCCGATAAAACTCGTCATGAGACAACAATTGCTTATAACTCATGATAATACATTTATATACTTCAAAAAATACATATATAAAAGATGCTTTTCAATTTCTAATCACTTCAATTGTCATATCTGCAAATATCATGCTTTTGCATTTAAAAATAAGCTTGTGAATGTGCAGGATGCGGTGAAGCAAAAGCGAGGATGAAGACCTGGCACTCATACAATATCCCTTTCCTATGCTTTTACAAAAAATTAAATGTGTTCTATGCAAGGTTGGGTTTTTGACGTCAAAAACTGGTTTTTGACATGACAAGCATCAAAAACTGGTTTAAACTGTCATAAACTGGTTTAAACCATCAAAAACTGTCATAAACTGGTTTAAACCGTCAAAAACTGCCAAATACATGTAACACACTAAAACATTTTAACAATAGGTAAACATTAAATAAGCCAATGATTTATGTGATCTTTTATTGAAATTTAATAATTTAAAAAATATTTGCAATAAAATATTTTATTTTGGATTTTTCAAACAGAAGAAAATAATTTTGTACAATTAAATAATCCGGATCAAATTTGCCCAGCAGCATGCTGCAGCACACTACGTGTTTAGCACATTTATTTACACCCAAAAGAGCTTAGAGTGTATGAAGTGTTAGAAAATAGTTTGTCTCTTAATTGATGCTGAGCTAGTAGGACTTGATAGCAAAAGCATTGCTAGATGAGCAAGTTTTGAAGCAGACTCAAAAAGCTGTTGCATTTAATGATACCTTTCCACCAAGCAATGGAGTCCTCCCTATAGCACTGAAATAAGACGGGAAAGGGGATTCTTTTAGCTTCATACATATGGATCCATGGGTATGGATCCATAAATTCTCTCTGTAGCTCAAGCGCGAGCTGAATCAACTGATACAGCAGTCAACCCTTGCTCCTGATGGTTGGGATGCAAAGTATAAGCCAAACAATGGTATGGTTTCATGATTTGATCCCTTCTATTATGCACTTTTTCAATATGGGCTTAAAGGAGTTTTCTTTTAGATGACCGGCCAATTTTATTCAGTTTTAAAATCAAAAACATTTTTATATATTGAAAGAAAGCATGTTTTAAAAAGATTTTGACTTTAAGATTTTTTTTTTAATTACTTCTCTTATTTTGTAAATGTTTAAAATTAATAATCCAATTTCAATTTTGAATGGAATGGTTATTGCCTGGACTAGAATAACATCGGTGCATATTATCTTGTTATATATACAAAAAAATCTGCACTTTTCTAAGTTTTTTTTTCCCCCCATAAAAAAAGCTAGCTAATGCTTTAAGCTCTCAAAAGTAAGAGAAATTAAAACGATTTTAAGTAAGAGAAAAAATGTACAGCTCAGGTAAGCTTAATGTCTATTTTTTAGAAAAACACAATTTTGCAAAAAAAAAAAAAAAAAAAAAAAAAAAAAAAAATTAAATAAAAATTTTACCCTGTTAAAAAGTTGTACTTAACAATAATACTTTACTATGTACTAATTACTGATATACAGTAAGAGTGAATTTAAAATATTACATGTAATGTTGTCATGTGTGACATTTAATGTGAATTTTTACAGATCAATTTAGTATTTGAGGTTTTTGACATGACGGTTTAAACTATGGTTTAAACCCGACATAAACTGATACATGTCAAAGACCTGCCAACCCTGTAATTATTACTAATACTATATACTAATTACACAATTACAGTAATAGTGAATTTTAAATATTACACCTAATGTGTGACATTTAATGTGAAATTTTACATATCACTGTAGTATTTGAGGTTTTTGACGAGGTTTCTGACAAGGGGTTTTTGACATGACGGTTTAAACCGCAGTTTAAACTGTCAAAAACTGACACGTGTCAAAAACCTGCCAACCCTGGTTCTATGTCTTAAAATATGGATATGGATATATAAATACATATTTGGATAGATATATTATTTGTGTTTAATCTTTCCCAAATCTTAATAGCACAAAATATGGAGTACTGTACAAAATCAAAATAGATTTTAAAAATTAGCTTTGCAAAAATTGCCCACCAAGTTTGGACACCCCTAAAATCAAAGAGGTTCAGCCCCATGGCGAGTTTGGACTGGTTTTTTTTAATCAGTCCCTGTGTTTGTGTCAGAAAATTTTGCTTTGTTGAATGGTGAAAACAATCTTTTTCAGATCTGCTTTACAAAATTATTATGTTGATTTTAAAAACTTTTTAATATTTGTTTTTATATTTAATGGTTTAATTGATTCTATTTATCTTTTTCATCAAGAACCATGATTTTCAATTAATTGATAAAGATAGAGCAATAATTTTTCATTAATATATTTAGTTATTTTTTAAATAAATATTGCAACTTACTGATGATCTATTTAAGTATTTAAAATATTAATAAATAAAATTACGGGAAAATAACATTTGAGTGACTTTCCTTAGAACATTTTAATTGTCATGAAAATAATTAAATCATGATGAATTAAAAAATGAATTTAACAAGGAGTGTGGGAGGCACTTATACAAAGCTATATTAATATAGGGTGGCCTGTGGTAATTTTCAGACAAAAACAAAACTTTTGCAATTATTCAGGAATCAATTCCTTTTAACTTTTTCATGGTAAAATCATCACATGCCTGGTAATTATTTTGAAGCATTTTCAGTTAATTAGCATTAATAATAAAAAGTAAAATTAATAAAATCCTGTCTGAAAATTTTACCATGGTTTGGGGGAATTTCCAGACATCTAAGGGGTAATTTCCTGACAGCTATTTCTGGGGCTATTTAGGGGTCAGATTTAAACACCAACTACGGTAACAAAGAGACACCATTGTAAAATGTTGTGACACAAAATGGGATATTTATTAGACCATTCTGAATACAGTAAAAAGGCATGAAAACACCATTGTAACTGTACACCTGAAATCTATTTATACTTTCGCGAATAAAAGTAAGTTATATGGTATTTTTTCACACATATCTACTGCAATATTATCTGTTTTATATAGATTTATGTAAATCAGTAAAGATTTTCAGAGTTTTCAAACAGGTCTGATGATTGATTAAAAATCAACATTAAATAAGTACATAAAACCAACAACAATTTCGTAAAAAAAAAAAAAAAAAAAAAATAGCAGCCTAAACCGCTTTTTCACACTGCAATAAAATTTTTACACAGCAATAATTTTGACATTCTTAACCATTTTAGTTTTCTTTCACATTAAAGATATCACTGTAAAATTATTTAACATTATTTTACAATTCTTTCAGATCTTGAATAGTTTTAACATGGAAAGGATCAATAGACTTAGTCTAAATAGGTAAAAAAAAACCAAAAAGGACTTTGAAACAATTTCAACTTAATCTTTTTTTTTTTGCCACCAATATCGATCACCCCTAAGCCAGTTCAAAAATTTCATTTCAACTTTCAACAGATTTTTCTCATAGTCATCTTGTGGAACAACATTTAGCTTAAACTCCGCCCTGTATTTTTGTTTTAACTTACAGATGGCCTTTTGAAGTTATATTTTATTATACAACCCATTTTAAGTCACTCCCCAAACAATTAATTTACCATGTAGGTCCCCAAACAATTAATTTACGATGTAGGATCACTCAAAACACATTTTGTAACATACATTAGAGTCTGGAAATTACTCTAAATGTCGTCAGATGTCGTCCTGGTGTTTTTTAAAAGCTACACTTTTTCAAAAATTCAATTTTTTCCCAGATGGACATCCAAATAATGTTAATTTGTTGTTTCCAAAACGATAACATACTCTAGTAACCAAAAACGAAATAGCATTTGTGCTAAAGTTGCCACACCCGAGAAATTGAAATTTTAAATCAGCGAAGCAAAAAGTTAAACTAGTAATTTTTAAAAAGCATTTAGGAAACAAACTTTCTACAAGATGAAGTAAGCTGCTAATTACTAAGAAAATACTAATTGGAATAGAAAAATAGTTGATTTAACTAAAATGAAAACTGTTTTGACCAGATTCCGATTAGTGTGCAAGTACTATTATTATTGCTGTCTGTTAATTACCACTCATTCCTCTGTCTGGAAATTTCCCAAAGCTATCCTACTTATTATATATTTGTCATGTAAATTAATATACTTATTACTAGTTTATTGTAGGTTTAAGAATAATAACAACTAATTAGCTGAGTCCATAAGCAAAGATAAATTTTTTTAAAAACACAATAAAACTAAAGTATATTTAAATTTTAAAAAATATGATTAATGAAAACATTAGATAGTTGAAGAAATATAATTTAACAATAATTGAATTATTCTATCTAAACAAAATTTTATTTGTACAGCCACCCGGTGTAATTCCCGGTCAAATATCGACAACATCTAGTTATTATAAAAACTACTCTAGGTATTGTTCCCAATTTTGGTATGGAATTAGCACCCTCTGATGGCTATATAATAAACTGCTAAATTAAATATATATGCCTTTCTAATATAATTTTTAAGTGACGAGGAATTATCCTGGAATTGGGTAATTCTTGGACACGTCTGAGGTATTTATCGGTCAGTTATACTGACCAATAAATTTAATCCTTTTGATGTAAATAAAGTAGCAAATTAGTTTATTAATAATTAAAAGTTAATTTTTTAAAAGTGAGTATTAAAATAAGCAGAGTCTTGTAAAAGTTTTGTTAATCTCAGTTCCATCATCAAAAGTTTTGTTCATCTCTAATTGAGGAAAAATAGCACATATACTTTGTTTTGGGTATAAATAAATTTATTTAATGTGTAAAAGACTCTTTTACATTTTACAAAACATTAATTATCCAAAGAATAAGCAGTATTTATTACTTCTTCATCCACTGTGAATGGATTAATTAATACCTTGAAAATTTATTGACTCATAAAATATAAACTTAATGTTTATGTTTATGATTTTATCTTGCTTAGGACAACAGAAGTTTCCAGCTCCTTTATCAAGAAATTTTACACAAACTTTGTCTTAATTTTTTTTTATTTATTTATTATATTCTTTTTATTTATTCGGATCTTTATTGTAATACACAGAAGTATGTTCCTCTATTGCATTATGTATATTTTTAAGCACCATTTTGGTTCTCTGCAATGAGACAGTACAGTCGGACCTCTATTTAACGAACCTCTATTTTGCGAACTTTTCCTTGGAACCAAGAACATTTTGCGAATTTCTTCATAAAATAACCTCCAAATAGCGAAGTACATTCTCTATTTAACGAACATTTTCTTGTGATCTAAATTTTTTTTTCTCCTCATTTCTCAAAATATTTCTGGACATTTCAATCTTATTCTTTCTTTAAACACATTTTATGATGTTCAATGGCCTTGAACTGGTTTTTCCAGGCACTTTCTTTGTCAGCAGTGAAAATTCGGTAAGTACGGAGGACAAAGACGATAATCCCTTAGAGCAACTTAAAAAAATGTGGATACAAATGAGAAAAAAAGAAGAAATTAACCATGATGTGCTGATTGAGGATGCTATTTCACTTAATTCTGAAACTGAGACCTCGGAAACGCTATCCGAATTGGATATTTTCGACAGTGTGAAAAATAAAACAATACAGCAATGAATTGCGATGAGACGAATATGATGATGATGGAAAGGATCATGATGCAGGAATTAACAAAACTTCGTATGATGAAATGCTAAAATCATTTGAAACAATCCGACGCGGATTATAATTAGAAGAAAATACGCATGAAGGTGTTTTTGGTGCATTGCAAGATGCGAGACGTATTATGAGAGAAAGCACTTTTTAAAAGAAAAAACTCAGACAAAATTAACGGAGTTTTTATTAGAAACTAAATTTAAGGATGCATATGCTAATGTATGGTTAAAATTATTTGTTATAATAATAATAATAAATACGATAAGGTCATTAAAATTCGTTAATTTTAATGTAAAACTATTTACTTTAAACAGAAAATACAGTGTATTCCCGAACAATGTTTTGTTTTCCTTGCAGATTTCAAAGATTTAAACACACAGAAAAAATCAATTGATGATGGATATTGGTGGGTAAAATAAATAAACAAATCGATTTAATTTATTTAAAAAAATGTGATTAATTACTTTTAGTAAAAATATTTAGTCTTTATGAATTTAAAATCCGTTTTAGGTAGCTTAAAGTATTTTAAAAGGTGAATCTCTATTTAACGAATTTTCCATGTAACGAACTTTTTTCCAGGATTTAACCACTTCGTTAAATAGAGGTTCGACTGTATTTTAGTGTTTTCTGGGATTAAAAACAGAAAGAAGTATTTATATTGCAGGTAAATATTTAAATTTCATAACATTCAAAATGTGATAATTTGGTATTTTTCTAGAATTATTAGGACCTAGGGGCCATATAAAAAATAAAATTTCTCATTTTAATATTCATACAGCCCATCATAAAACAAAAGCTGTATGTGATTTGTATGCCTTTTTTTGCAATTGAAAGAACATTTCTCTCATCAGTAGTTTAAACGATAATCGCCATAGCCTCTATTTTGAATCAACTAGTATGATGCAATTCTGAGAATCTTTTGCATAGTTTTTTTTTTTTTTTTTTTTTTTTTTTTTTTTCTCAGAATAGATTTACAGTAAATAAGTTTAAAAATTCATATATTTTCACATAAACATTTATATTGAATATCTAACCTTAAAAGAACTTTCTTAGTTGAACAATGAATTTTAATAGAATAAATGGACATGGTTGATTGATCACTCAGGATGCGAAAAATAGGGAAAATGCTTGATTAAACTTAACAGTTTTTTTTTAAAGATATCATTTGTAGAGATGCTGTGACTACAAAAGCTGTATCTGTATATATCCAATGTGTATGTACAAACTGGAAACTAAAAAATTGTAAGGATCCAATATTTTCTTCTTATGAATATCAAAAATTAAAAGGGGAGCAGCATTTGGAATCTATCATGTATATGTTAATTATGTACAAGACTCAATAAGTGAGTGAAACAAATAATATTCTTCATTTCTCTTTTACATAAAATATTAGCCGGATATGAAGAAAAAAAACCTGAAAGAAAACTTAACACAGACTCTCCTTTCCTTCCGGGCGCCAGGCTTCAACCTAGTCAGCCTAATGGATAATCTGCCTCTGCATGCAAATATCAAATAAGTTTGTTTAACCTTTAACTACTGAAACAGAAAATTTCGCAAAGTTACTGTAAGCAGATTACTAAGATAGAACGAACGTTAAATAAAAAGTTTGATTACCTCCCTGAAGGGAAGAGTTCCATATCCTGTTCTGTATGGTGTGATTGGCGAAGGAATACAAAATGGCGCCAAAAGGGTATTTTAGCATCTTATCAATTTTTTTAAGATGTCAGAAAAACATGGTTTTTAAATTTTTATAAACATATATTTTTATATTATAAACTATGTTATAGTATATGTATTATTTTTATATATGTTATGCACTCAATTATATATATGCACACATATAAATACAAATTATATACACATTTATATATACATAACTTTGTACTTATATATATTTATAATTTTATATATTTATTTTACATCTGAAACTAAGCCATTAATGTTATATACATATTAACATAAAAAAAAAGCACACACAAAAAATATATATATATATTTACTCAATATTACATTTACAGAAAAATATCATTTAAAAAAAATCTCAGAAAATTATGAATTAAAAAAAATTAATTATAAAAAATATGTATTCAAAATTATTAGTTATCCACCAGTAGCATTCAAGTAATAAAAATAACAACACCAAATGCTGAAAATCACAACAATCACATTGAAAAATTCATTGCCAAAAAAAAGAACGCCTAGAAAACCAGAACAGTATATGGAACTCTTCCCTCATTGAATACTGTTTTTGATCTCAACTCTGCACTAATACTAGGTCTAGAAACTAAGTGGTATAAAACTGTGTGAAAATTGAAAAAAGCAGAGGTCTGTGAGAAAGACATTACAGCTGTTGAGGGTTATTATAAACTGTTCAAATTAATGTAAATGTAAAGTTCTATTTATTTAAGTGACTAATACCTATAATGTGTTTATCTTAAAACTATTAAACCAACAGACATAAAAATATATAAATAAATAAAAACATGAAGTCTAAAATCATCAATGTCACAAATTTATTTACTTTTTTCACTGCTGAAACAATAAAACTAATGGAATTTTTAAAAAATATATTAAAGTACTCATAAAATGCCTTGTAATAATTAATAAATGTAATTTATTAAGTAACAAAATAAACTAACATGAAAATAATGAAAATTGCTTCGATAACACAGAATATTGCAACGATATTTAAATCCGTGATCACCATTTCTTTCTCTGATTAGAAATAAGAACATTTAATGTTTAAAGAGATCGGCTTTTTTTTTTTTTTTTTTTTTCGGGCGATATCAAAAACAAACATTTTACGGTAAGAGTAAATTCGTCAAAAAAAATCTGCTTCAAGCCAGTTATGAGGACTGTAGTTTGATAAAAATCAAATTTTAATTTTAAAACGTGTATATAAAACACAAGCTATTTTTATATAAATACCGGACATTCAAAAAAGAATTTCATGAATGAACCGAACGATCAAGTAAACGATAAGTAATTTAGCTAATCTTAAAAGTATGGTGTAACACTAAAATGCTACAATCTGAGTAAAATATCCTTTTAAATTTTAGGAAATTGAAGAATATAAGTGTTTAATTTATTATTTTGAAAATACGATCAACGATTCTAAAACTCCGACAATGAGAAACAAGCCGCTTTCTGGGCAGGGTATAAATGTAAACAAAGAGCACCAGCACGTTGCGATGTTTTGGTTCAGGGTTTGAAGCTGAATCCGACTTCACTTTTTCGACGGTTTTCGGCGAAATTGGTGGGCCGTATGTATCTAGTAGGCTATGACCAAACTAAGAATTCTGTAAAAGTTACAGTTAGTAGCGCTACAATAAGGATTAATATATTTATAAGAAATTTAGAGATTTGTTGAATTGAAATATTAAGTGCTATTTAATATAATTTTAAGACACCGAAAAGGAAACCAGATCTTTCATTTTTGGATTCAGGCGAAATAACTAGTCTTCAAAAAAATAAAAAGTAATAAATAATCAAAATTGTCAATGTACCAAAAAAATACTAAAGCCTTGAAGCAATATTCACTTAAATTCACAAATATAGAAAAACTTACCAACCACGCCCAATACAAAATAAAATGGCGAATCAATCTAAATTTTTCGATTAAAACATAATTCTCGATTAATCGTTATTCCAAAGTTCATGATAAAAAATCGAATTTTCTTTTCATATCAGACTGTACCGTGTCAGTAAAATTGAGTAGTATACAGTACTTTAGTTTTTCTATTAAAATGGGACTTTAAAAAGCTAAACTTTTAAGTGGAATTTTCGCCATTTTCACCATCAAATATTCTATGGAAATATTTTTGTGACAAATTTATTCTAGCGATCTAAAATAATTAAGTAGTAGTTTTCTGTGTATATTTAGGCCTAACTTTGTAAAAGGTGTTTCTGCTCAAAATATAGTAGAATTCCATTAAATTATTTGTAAAAAATATGTTTTATCAAACTGGATTTTATTAGGGAGAAATTTCAATAGTAAAACTATGTATATTCTTTTCGACTGGAAAAAAAAAGAAGAGAGTTTCTTTTATGTTCCATAGAAATAATTTTCAATGGTTTAAATTTATTTTTTAAATAAATAATCCAAAATATATAAAATTCTATAGTCTGACTAAACCTTTGGTCCCAAACTGTGCACATTTGATCAAGTTCATAGTTTTTTGTTTAAGAAAAGACCTTCTTTTCATTAAACATATATCACTTCAAATTTCTAATTTCATATTAAATTTTGTGTCCGAATTTTTTGTTTGTTTCTACATGGTATCCTCAAAATTGAAAAGTACTATGTATTAAAATCAGTTTTCAGAATTTGAAAACTATTATCGGTACTTTTCGGTTAGCCAGTGTTATATTTAGATACATATATATACACATATATGTACATATATATATGCATATGTATGTATATATTTATGTATGTGTGTGTACATATATATATGTACATATATGTGCGTAAATATGTACATATGAATGTAAATATAACACTGGTGCTCGGCTAACCGAAAAGTACCCTATTATCTTTAAACCAAACTCATTCAAGCTGTAAATAAATTGTTTTTAATATTCTATGCAGCTTTACCTGCAAGTAATTAAATCATTTTTTGCTGATTTCAGGAAAGAAGGAGAGGTTATCAATTCATCTCGTATGTTTTTTTTTTTTTTTTTTTTTTTAAATGTATATTCACGGATTACTCTAAAAGTATGTGACCGATAATTGTAATTTTTTTCTCTACTTGAAAAAGGATACTCTCGAATTAGTCCCATTTGAATTTCATCAAAATTGGTTCAGTACGTTTTCAAAAATCAATAAAAACCAATAAAATTGGTATTTTCTCTCATTCTGTTGTATGTTAGCTGTTAGCAAATCACTGGATTTAGCTCGATGCAAAGTACCTACCTGTTGATGCACAAGAAGCCGATATATGAAAAAACAATGAATATTCGCCCTTTTTTTAATTCATTTATTATAAAATCATGTAATTAGCATATTGAAGTCAGTTTTTTGTGGGATGGCAAGGGCATGTTAAAAGTTTATCTATTTTATATAGTCCATAAATTTGTTTAGTTTAAATAAAAATATAGTTTTTTTTACATTGATGTTTTTTAATATATTTGTATGCAGAATCTAGTTTTTAATAGGAAATTAATAGTAAAAAAAAGTATGTGGATAAAAAATTTAGTAATGAAATTTTATATAATTATGATTTAACTTTTTTTATTCATTTTCAGATAAATTTCTTTTTCCAATACTCGAGATTTTTTCTTTTTAAGATACTACAGAACTTCAGCTTTGTCACATCTTTTCACAAGCAAAACAAGTTAAAAATGGAAAGTAAGTTTGTAACACTTTTTCTTTTACATTACAGTACATAATTATACTGCATTAAAAACATATTTGGTATAAAATATAAATGTTAAATTTAATATTAAGAAAAAGAAGAATTTGATAATAAAAAATATTCAACGAACTGCAATATTCATAACTTAATTGTAAGAGTTTTCTTTCCAAAGTGCTAACAGCTGAATTGGTCTATAACAGCTGAATGCTAATCATTCTCTTTTGGTTATTACAGCTGATTTATTACTAAATAAATTTACATTACTTTTGATTTTGATATAAATTAGCATATCTATATGATCACATATCAATCTTACGATCGCTTTACCACTAGATGGCAGCATAGGACTTTTGGAATCGATTTCATTGGTAATAATTTAATATTTTTTTTTTATTATACATAATTATTTTAATAATTACTTATGATTAAACTAATAAATTATTTTAATATCTGACTTATTTTAATGTTTCGCTTTATTGTAAGCATTCATTATAGTTTCCCTTGCTTACCTACCAATCAAATTAATGTTTCAAAAATGTAAATAAATCAATGACCAGAAATCTGCAAAATTCTAAAATCCACACGACCTCTGGTCTCAAGCTGTGTGGATTTGAGGGAGTCTACTGTATAATGGGAAAGACATGTTTTTCTGAAGATATAAAAGACCACTGTAAATATTGGTAAAAAATATCGGTACTTGTTAGTTATCCCATCGACCGATTTCGCCAAATTATACAAATTGACATAATTTTTATTTTAAATAATGAAAGAACAAATAAATTAGTATAACATTAATAAAAATACAAATTAAAACTTCAAAATAAAAATCACTTGATGACATAAACACGTGTTGTCAAGTGAATGTGACATTTACGATCAACCATTATTGGCATTTTATCTTACAATTTGGCAACAGTAATTTGGTCGACGGGATAACTAACAAGTACCAAAATATCACATGGTAAATATTTTGTAACCCTAGTTATGTTTATTTCACAACTGTTTGAGAAATTTGTCTCTGGCATAGTTTGTAGATTAGAAATAGTTGCTAGATATTAATAAATAATAAATTTATTTAAGCAGTTTTAATTTTTTTTTTTTAATTAACATTTTTTTAAAAGTATTGATGTTTTTAAAATGTAATGTTGTTAGTATCCATTGGGAAAATAGTTTTGTATAATCAAGGTAACCAACATGAATTTATAATAGCATTAAAATATGGATCAATTTTATTGTGAAGATGTTGAAGAAGAAAGGGAATTTATGAATAGATGAAAAATAAATGTATTTGTGTGATTCCCATGTATAATTCATTGCTTGTTTTATTCTTTTTTTTTTTTTTATCTATATTCAGTTTGAGTGATAAAAATAAGAAGTGAGTATGTTTCTTTCATGTTCCATAGAAATCGTTTTCAATGGTTTAATTTTTTTTTTTTAATAATCTAAAATATTTAAAATTCTATTATCTGACTAAACCTTTTGTCCTAAACTGTGCACATTTGATAAAGTTCATTGTTTTTTGTTAAAGAAAAGTCCTTCTTTTCCTTAAATATATATCGCTTAAGATTTCGAATTTCATATTAAATTTTGTGTCAGAATTTTTTGTTTGTTTCAACATGGCATCCTCAAAATTGGAAAGTACTAAGCATTAAAATCAGTTTTTTGAGTTACAAAACTGTTATCTTTAAACCAAACTCATTCAAGCTATAACTCGATTGTTTTTAATATTCTGTTGAGCAACAAGTAAACAACTTACCTGCAAGTAATTAAATAATTTTTTGTTATTGATTAAAAAAAAAAAACTTAAGTATTGATGTTTTTAAAATGTAATGTTGTTAGTATCCAAAAGGAAAGAAGTTTTGTATAATCAAGTTAGCCAAGATGAATTTACAACAGCATTAAAATATGAATCAATTTTATTGCATAACGGATTTTAAGTCGTCTTAAGGTTTGAGTGCTTTAATTTGGGGGTAAAGTAGGCTAATTTAGATACTGTTGCTTTTATTCATTACTCTAAATCGTTTTAGAAAAAAAATTGCATTGCATGATATGATGAAAGTTATATTTCTTAAGAACTGCTGAACTGATATAAAAACTTTTAAAAGACATTGTTCATTTTGACAATGAACCCTTTTTTATATTCAACTCATGCAGTTTTTATACATCCATGCAAATTTTAAAAGCAAGCATTTTAGTTAATGAGCTTTGTAAGTCTTAGAATTGAAACTTCACAAAAATTTTAGTGGTGAATGTTTATTTAAATTGGTACTACTTGATTATCCCATCAACCAATTTTGCCAAATTATAGAAATTGACATAATTTTTATTTTAAATAATGAAAGAACAAATAAATTAGTAAAACATTAATAAGAAAACTAGTAAAAAGTCAAATTAAAAATCAGTTGATTTGGCAATAGTTTTTTGGTCGACTGGATAACCAAGTAGTACCTTCAAATTTAATAATTTAATTCTTTTTATGCATTTTACATTTTAATTCAAAATGCTTTGTTAATGCTTCATTGAACTGGAATATTCAATTGGTCACATACCTAGAGGTGGCAACAAATGGTGTTATTTAGAGAAGGATGGCACGACTCAGACAAGAAGATTTCGCCACTTCCAAAAACAGCCCATAGCATTTAAAAAGGCACACATTAAACATGGCATAACATTATATCAATCATTTTATTTTTGTAGAATTTTTTTAAAATTAAGTTACAGTGATGGAACAGCTGCTCCAATTGTGCCAAATCGATAATGCTGTGCATTTCTGCGCCAAAACGATCATTTTTCAACAAAATTGCACCCAACTGCGCCAATTCAATAATAATTCTTGAGCCAAATCCATCATTTTCCACCCGAATTTCGCCAAAAGATTGCGAAAAACATGCGAATTTGGTCAAAAGATCGCAAAAAGCACGCGAAGTTTCTCAAATGATCGCGAAAAAAAAGTGAATTTTAACAAAGGATCATTAATTTCGTCAAAAAATGAACAAAACGTGGTTAAAAGACCATGGAAATACGTAATTTCGTTAAAAGATCGCGAATTAAACGCAAATTTCGTCTGAAGTTCGCGAAAACACTCAAATTTTGTCGAAAGATCGCGAATTTTGTCAAAAGATCGCGAAAAACACACGAATTTCGTCAAAAAAATCCCAAGAAAAACATGAATTTTGTCGAAAGATCGTTAATGTCGTCAAAAAATGAACAAAACACGGTCAAAAGAACGTGAAAAAATGCTAATTTATTTAAAAAAGAGAAAAAAAACCAGGAAATTTCGTCAAAAGGTCTCAAGTTTCAACAAAAAATCGCGAAAAACACGAGATTTTCTTCAAAAGATCGCGAAAAACAGGCGAATTTCGTCAAAAGATCACGAATAACAAGCGAATTTTGTCAAAGAGTCGCGAAAAAAAACGTGAATTTTGTCAAAGGAGCACTAACTTCATCAAAACACAATCAAAAGATCGTGAAAAAATGCTGCTTTCGTAAAATCGCGAAAACATGCAAATTTCATCAAAAGGTCTCACAAAACACGAGAATTTCGTCAAAGGATCGCGAAAAAAGTGAATTTTGACAAAAGATCGCTCGTCAAAAAAAGAACAAAACGGGGTAAGATCGTGAAAAAACGCTACTTTCGTTAAAATATCTCGAAAAAAACCGAAAATTTCATCAAAAGATCGCGAAAAACACACGAATTTCGTCAATGGATCACGAAAAAAAACCCGTAAATTTTCCGTAAAACTTCGTCAAAAAACGAACAAAACACGGTCAAAAGATCGTGAAAAAACGCTACTTTCGTTAAGATATTGCAAAAAACCGCTCAAATTTCATCAAAAGGTCGCAAAAAAACACGCGAATTTCGTCATAAAATCGCGAAAAACACGCCAACTTTGTCAAAAGATCGCGAGAAAAAACGTGAATTTTGTCAAACGGTCGCTAATTTCGTCAAAAAACGAACAAAACGGGCTCAAAAGATCGTGAAAAAAACGCTACT
Organism: Maratus speciosus; assembly: GCA_963932465.1. Lineage (NCBI taxonomy): Eukaryota > Metazoa > Arthropoda > Arachnida > Araneae > Salticidae > Maratus > Maratus speciosus. The sequence goes on from OZ010798.1 coordinate 40,971,402, forward strand.
TTCTTTAAAATATCGCGAAGAAAACCGCAAATTTCATCAGAAGGTCGCGACAAACACACGGATTTCGTCAATGGATCACGAAAAAAGAACGTAAAATTTGCCAAACGATAGCTAACTTCGTCAAAAAACGAACAAAACACGGTCAAAAGATCGTGAAAAAACGCTACTTTCGTTAAAATATCGCGAAGAAACCCGCAAATTTCATCAAAAAGTTGCAAAAAACACGCGAATTTCGTCAAAAGATCGCGAAAAAGACATGAATTTTATGAAAAGATCGCGGAAAAAACCCACAAATTTCTTCAAAAGGTCGCAAAAAACCGCAAATTTTGTCGAAAGATCGCGAAAAACCGCAAATTTTGTCAAAAGATTTAAAAAAATACGCTAATTTCGTCAAAAGATAGCGAAAAACACGCTGATTCCAACAAAGGGTCTGAATAACACGCAAAAAAGCGCGAATTTCGTCAAATGATTGCGAAAAAATGTGAATTTTGTGAAAGAGTCACAGGAAAAACGCGAATTTAATCAAAGAATCGCAGAAAAAAAGCGACTTTCGTCAAGGAATTGCAGAAAAAACGTGAATTTCGTCAAAGAATACCAAAATTACATGTTGATGATCCAAAACAGTTATTTTCTGCTCCAGAATGAGCATTTTTGCCGCTCTAAAATAGTTATTATATGCCCCAAAGTGGATTTTTGCTGCTCCAAAATGAGCCTTTTTGCTGCTCCAAAATGAAGTTCATGCTGTTCCATCACTGAAGTTATACAAATAATAGGTTATTATAATGTCTTAACATGATGCTGTGGTACAAGGAAAACAATATTAATGAAAATTTACTTTTTATCCCATCTCTAATGTGTAATTTCATATAATTCATAGCCTGCCTATCAGTTACATTGAATTTTGGTTTCTTTTTTTCCTATGAATGGGAATGAAATGCTAAAAATCATATAATAGGTTATGATAATGTCTTAACATGATGCTGTGGTGCAAAGAAAACAATATTAATGAAAATTTACTTTTTATTCCCTCTCTAATATGTAATTTCATATAATTCATAGCCTGCCCATCTATTACATTGAATTTTGGTTTCATTTTTTCTCCATGAATGGGAATGATTAAACGATGTTAAAAATCATCTCGACAAAAATAGAAACTATAGCATCTATTTTAAAACATCATTCTGAGAGGCCACCAAAACCATAATTTTCTTAGTCAAATTGAGAGTAGTAACGTAATTCCTGGTGTGTGAGCCCATGGCTCAAATAAATCTATTTCTGAACAAAAATTTAAATAATAAAAACTAACTTATATTTACTTTGTACTTATTTGGCTTCATTTATTAAATAAAATTTCTAGTTTGAAAACTATTTATTTTAGAAAAGCTTATACTGTGGCGACCGGTTCTGGTTCAGTGGATTTCTTAAATTAACTAACACTATCTTAAAAATAAATCAATTGGCACTTACTCAATTAATTCCACGGGATATCAAATTTTCTCTTCTTTTAATTGGAAGACACATATTTACATCTATTATACACTATAATACATTTTATTTACAAAAGCGAAACGCGTTCTTAAAAACAGAATATTCTTTCAACAACACCATCGCGAAGAAAAACAGAGAGAGCGCGCGCGATGAGCCCAGGAGGGGTTACCTTACGTAAACAATAGATCCATTGCTGTCCCGTTATCGCCCATTTGGCGTCAAAACATATAATTCTCCACACACTCCCCACCTGGACTCATGAGAGTACATAATGATAAATCAACATAAACATTCTTATAATAAACTTGACCTTAAATGACAACTCAAATGATAAAATAGAAAATTTTCAATCTACAGGCGTTGAAGTATAAAGAATTAAACATAAAATAATAAAGTCATGATCAATATAAATAAAAAAAAAAAAGACACTCTTATAACATGTAGCTACATGAACATATCTGGCCAGATATTTTACCTGAATAAGATTAACTGAATATATATATATACATAATATAAACAAATTAAATACCATTATTAATTCAATTATCTTTTCAATTTGAAATAAAGTACAATTATGCATAAATGAAAGATTTTTACTAAATAAACAACAAATTGCAAAACACACCAAAAAAAAAAAAAAATATTTCCAAACATGAATTTATAAAACAAACACACTTTGATATTCAAACACTAGTAGAAAAAATAAATTTCAAATCAAGTACTGAAATCACTTATCATTCAGATATCTAGTTCAAAAGGATACAAAAGTTGTATTGGTTTTCTCAGCAGTCCTTTAGCAGTTTTTATTATGCAAGCACGAATAAGTTTATCTCTGCCAATAATGACTTCCTTAACTATTCCTAAGTCCCACAACAGTTTAGATTTAGCAGTACCATCTACTAAAACAACATCGCCAATTTTTAAGTTTTTGTGTCTTTCAGGAGTTTTAAATTCATGAACTGAACTTAAATTCAATAAGTATTGTTCCTTCCACTTAATCCAGAGCTGTTTCAACAACTTACTTTGATATCGGTTTCTCCTTAACAAAGTTTCTTTAGTAGAAATTTTATTTTCTAATTCGGCAAAATGTAGAGGAAAACTGATGTTCTCTCTTCCTAGCTGAAGGAAATGGGCCGGGGTAAGTGGCTCTGGCTCACCGAAATCACTTGTTGTGTAGGTTAGCGGTCTCATATTTATTATGGCTTCTATTTCTGTCAAGATTGTTGCCAGTTCTTCAAATGTGATGAGAGCTCTTCCCAAAATTTTTCTTAAGGGTTCTTTTACACTTTTTACGAGCCTTTCGTAAAACCCTCCCCACCATGGGGCACGCTCGACGATAAATTTCCATGTCATACCTTTATTCGATATAAAATCCTGGAGTTCTTGATCTTTAATGATTTTCTCAAATTGTTGTAATTCTTTATCAGCAGCCTTAAAACTCTTTGCATTATCCGAAAAAATCATTTTACAGTTTCCGCGTCTTGAAATAAATCGACGAAAACACAAAAGGAAAGATTTTGTAGTCATATCCCTGGCTGCTTCCAGATGTATTGCTCTTGTGGCACAGGTGAACAGTACAATATATGACTTTGACGTCTCTTTATTCTCTGTTCTTACGATTATCGGTCCTGCAAAATCCAATCCTATAACGGTAAACGCAGGAGATTCTGATATTCTTTCCTTCGGAAGTTGGCCAGTTAGTTGGTCAGCTGCTTTCGCATTGTATTTTTTACAAATTAAACATTTCCTGACACTTTTCCTAATTAATTGTCTTCCTTGAGGAATCCAAAATTTTTTTCGGATTTGTGCAAGTGTCAAAGAAACTCCACTATGCAACAATTTTCTGTGTTCTTGCATAATCAGCAACTCGGTAAATTTTTCATTCTTTGGCAATATGACTGGATTGCTTTCATTTAAACTAAATGAGCCTTCATTAAGTCTGCTTCTGATTCGTAAAATTTTATTTTTATCCAAATATGGACATAACGAATAAATTCTTGAGGTCTTCTTAATGGGATTTCCTTCTTCTAATGACTCAATTTCTTCCTTATAATTTTTCATTTGTACTTCTTTAATTAATAATTCTTCAGCTTCTGTCAATTCTTCAGCAGATAATACACCTTTATGTTTAATTGGACTTCTTAGATTGAAGACAAATCTTTTAATTCTTGCCACTGTTCTAATTGCCTTCAATAAAGAACTAAAACGCTCAATCTCTATAAGTGGTTTCTGTTGTTCTGATGAACAAAGGTTTTGGGAAATTACTTTTCCTTTAGCTTCTAGTTGCTTCATATCTTCATCCACTTCTCTGTCTTCCTTGGACCATAAATTTGAATCTTTAATTAACCATAGAAGCCCTGACCACCATAGATCATCGCTCTCGAGGTCGAGAAGTGAGAGTCCTCTCGTAAATCGGTCAGCAGGATTTGAGCTACCGGGACAATGTCGCCAGTTCATCGGATTTGTTAAAGTTTGTTTGTCCGTTTCAATAACAGGGTGATGGGGTAAGTAGCATGCCAAATTATCATTGGTCGAATTTATTTCCTGGGGTTCAACAATTTCTACTACTCCCAAAGTCTTATATTCATTAATATCTTTGCATTTGTTCGTATTATCGTCTTGAATCCGCAACCCTTCTACAGTTTCAAGCTGAACTGACATTTTATCATCCTTGTTATTATCCCAAATAGATATGTACACTATGACGCAAAAGTTTAGACAATGACGTCATTCAGCTTTAAAATGTAGAATTATGGCGTCAGAATTACAAAAACCTGTAAATATATTCAAAAACTGATTTAAAATGCTATGTACAAAAGACAGTCGTTTTATTTGCTATAATACTAATTTTTTTCATAAAAATTCAAATGTGCTTGTCGCAAAAGTTTAGACACTATTCTAAATTTCTTTGAATATTCGCTGGCATATGCAAATTTAGAATCGATGATGTCACAAATTTGGAGTACTTAAGTTCTGCAAACGATTGCGCTTCATAGTCGACATGCCGAGAGCTAAAGAAATTCAAGTGAATGAGGTTTAAAGGATTTGGCAGTTGAAAGGTGAAGGGAAGAGCGTTTCTGAAATTTCTGCTATTATTAATAGGCCAAAAAAATCTATTTATCGAGTTTTATCGAGTGGTTCCGAATATAAAGCAAAATGTCGGTCTGGGAGGCCACGTGTGACAAATGTACGAAAGGATCGCCTGATACAAAGACTAGCGAGTACTCAACAAATGAGCGTACGTGGAGTTCAAAGCTCATCGGGACTCTCTGTATCAAAGGATACGATTCGTAGACGAATTTTGGAAAAAGGAACAATCGTTTATAGCAAAATGCAGAAGAAACCAGCTCTGAAACCACATCATAAGTTACAAAGACTTATGTGGGCTCGAAAGCATATGTCATATGGAGAGAAATGGCAGTCAGTCATATTTAGCGATGAAAAAAAGTGGAATCTGGATGGTCCAGATGGTTGTTTATCGTATTGGCATGACTCGCGGAAGGAACCTCGACGTTTTTTTAGTCGCAGACAAGGAGGGGCTCGGTGATGGTTTGGGAAGCCTTTTGCTATAATGGACAAGTATCTCTGACCTTCACCAGTGGTCGTCAAACTTCACAGCATTATACACAGACATTAGAAGAAAACCTACTGCCATTTTCTGAGCTTCTAGGGGGTCCTCAGTGGGAATTTCAGCAAGACAATGCTTCAATTCACACTGCAAAACATTCAATATCTTGGTTTAATTCCCATAATATAAGAGTTCTTTACTGGCCAGCATGTAGCCCAGATCTTAACCCTATAGAAAACCTTTGGAGCATCATGTGTCGCAAAGTTTATAGCAACGGTAGACAATACTCTTCTGAAAAGGAACTTAAGACATCTATTGAGAATGCATGGTACGATATCGATCCACAAACTATGCAAGATTTAGTTTCTTCCATGCAATCTCGTGTATATGACGTAATACATAAGCATGGATGCGCAACCAGGTTTTAAAAATTGTTTATTTCGATTTTATTTAATTTGTGTCTAAACTTTTGAGACAGCAGTTTATTTTTGTTACCATTTAATTTATTGCAATATGCACAATTCCACTTTTCTTTGTTATAAATATTGTTTATATGTACAGCACATTAATTTCAAGCAGTGATTTGAAAATTGAATAAATATTTTTCAAAGTATGTAAGAATTTCTTCATTGTCTAAACTTTTGCGTCATAGTGTACATAGCGCTTACTAAATTATTTCTATTAACTTCCTCTGAGAATTTGCCGTGAAGTGTCCAGCCTAATTTAGTTTCATTCAGAACAAGAGTTGGTGAAATACGTTTATATTTTCCTGTCATAATTGACCAATAGTAATCGCTACCAATCAATAAATCTATTTCATTATCACCATCATCTAATTCATTAGAAACGTCTGATAACTCTATACCCATATTTTTAATTTTTTTATATAACTCAGAACTTGGTGCTCGTATTATATCGGAACAGATTCTCTCCGTTTCTAACGCTTCCAGACATATTATATTATCCGAATTATTGTCTTTTAGGAAAATCTTTACTCTATTATGATTATCAACAATAGGTTTCTTTCCAGCAAAGGTATGAATTTTTAATGATTCCTGCCCTGTCACCTCTAAATTTAAACGATTAGATAAATTCTTCCCAATAAATGTTCGCTGCGAGGCGCTATCTAATAATATTCGAACATTAATATTTTGATTCTTTCCAATCATAATTCCTTTCAATGTTTGAAAATAAATATATTCATCTGGATTACAACAAAGTGATGAAACTGTTATTTTTTCATATTTCTTATTTTCCTTTCCCCCCGGTTCACGCTCAGTCGAAAGAAGGTCAATTTTATTTTCATTCGATGATCTTTCTTTTTGTTTTTTGTTACAAAGAGAATTTTGATGCGTTCTCGAAAGACAAATTGTGCAACGAATTTCAGTATTTCTGCAATATTGCTTCTTATGGAATTTCCGGTAGCATTTAAAACATTTTGCTTGTTTTAATAAAGATTCTTTTCGTTGTTCCAAATTTAAATTACATGAATTTGCTTCGTGATTTTGAGAACAAAAGGGGCACAGGTTTTCTGCAATTGTATTTAATGTAAGTGCTGAAGGATTTTTAATTTTTTCTTGGTGAAAGTGTTCGGGAGAATTTTGTCTAAATTTATTTTCATGGGATTTAGTATTTTCAAAACTAATAGAAGTAACATTAATAGTTTTTTCTCGCGCTACTATTTCTCGTTTCAGGAATAACAATAAATCATTAACACAAACATCCTTTTTATCGTATTGTTCTCTGTGAAACTGTAATACGAGATCATTCGGTATACATTTATAAATAATGGGTAATAATAAGCAACCATACTGGTCTGGCTTCACATCAAGCGCTTCGAGACATCGTATTTGTATAGTTATCTCATCAAATAATTTTCTCAAAGAATGTATGTCATTTGATCTTCGTACTGCTTCTAAGTTTAATAATTTGTTAGTGTGCTCGGAAATTAAAACATCTCTTTTCCCAAAACGGTCCTTTAATATATTTATTGCCGTTACATAATTTTCACTTGTTAATGGAAGCCCATTAATAGCGGCAGCTGCTGAATCAGAAATTAAAGATTTTAAGTAAGTAAACTTTTCAATTTGCTGAAGAGCTTCATTTTCGTGAATAGCAACTTTAAACTGAGGCCAAAATTCTTGAAATTCGCAAATGTCGCCTGTAAATTTATTTAAAGAAATTCGCGGCAATTTCGTATTCGACTTTAATTGACTGTCTGATATGGAGGGCGTAGTTACTTTTGGTTCACTCGTGATAGTTGAATTTATGTTTAAATTTTTCAAATATCTACTGGCTCTAGATTTGCAAGTCACAATAGCTTCCTTATATTCTATCGAAGTTTCTATATCTGTTTCTAAATTATCGGTTTCAATTTCCGATTCAATTGACTCATCCAATTTTTCTAATGATAATTTGTGTTCAAGTAATGCTTCTAAAGAGTCCTCAACTATTTCCGGGTTGGAATCACTTTCTTTTTTAATTTCACTATCAATCTTTTTTATCAATTTCGTTACTGTGGTTCTAATTGATCCGCGTTTTGCTATGTTTCGTTTTAAAACTTCACTTTGATTCATCTTTATATTCACTCATTCAAAGAATTATGTCTTCCAATATATTGTAAGTTTAAGAGAAATTTTAAATAATTTACCCGTTTAATGAAATGCCAGTAGCGTAGTTATCAATTTATATTCCCGGCCGATGCACCAGTGTGGCGACCGGTTCTGGTTCAGTGGATTTCTTAAATTAACTAACACTATCTTAAAAATAAATCAATTGGCACTTACTCAATTAATTCCACGGGATATCAAATTTTCTCTTCTTTTAATTGGAAGACACATATTTACATCTATTATACACTATAATACCGTAATTTCGCGCGTAACCGCCGCAGCTCAGAAAACTCGATTTCCTACCAGAATTAAATTTAAATAAAATGTGACTTGCTACTGCTTACTACTTATTTGGCTTCTTTTTTTTAAAAGAATTTCCGGTTTGAAAAAGACTTAACGAAGCCGCGGCGGTTACGCGGGAAATTACGGTACATTTTATTTACAAAAGCGAAACGCGTTCTTAAAAACAGAATATTCTTTCAACAACACCATCGCGAAGAAAAACAGAGAGAGCGCGCGCGATGAGCCCAGGAGGGGTTACCTTACGTAAACAATAGATTAATTGCTGTCCCGTTATCGCCCATTTGGCGTCAAAACATATAATTCTCCACATATACACCAGAAATTGCGATACTTTTAAACATATTTTTAATAAACAAAAACACCTGCCTGTTCCTATAGAGTTTTACAATATCTATGTATTTAACATTTCCAACTGGTTTATGAGTTCCTCGTATATATATATATATATATATATATATATTTGTTACGATGAAAATGTATAGCTAATTTTTAAATTTTATACTTCTTTTAAAAAATTAAATAAATAAAAACATAGGTGAAAATGAATTTAATGTATATTTCAGAGAATTTAAATTATTAATCTTATTTTTTGTAATTATTTTAGTTATTATTGATTAGTAAAAATTTATGATTTCAGCAGTACTTATGAAATATCAACAATTTTCGCTTTTTCAGAGAAAAAGTATCACCATATTAAATTCGACTTTGCGATATAAATTTGTTCTGAAATTGTTGAAAAAATTAATGGCATTACAAATAAAATAAATAGCCTTATCCCTACCCCTTTCATCTTTAACATTCATTGACATCCATATCTCTTAAACAGTTAGTCATGTGACCTGGGATTTGTCACATTCAAATCCGCATTCAAAAATACAGTAGACTCCCTTAAATCCGCGACCCTAAAATCCGCGAACGCTTAAAATCCGCGTATTTTTTCAGATGTAAACAATGAAATTTACAGTTAAGTTGCAGGAACAAAATTCAAGATGGCGCCGAAATTAGCGACTAGTGCAATGTTTTTTTTACTAAATTTTTTGTTAATCCTTCTCTTTTGGCTATTACAGCTGATTTGTTACTAAATAAATTTACATTACTTTTGATTTTGATATAAATTAGCATATCTATATAAAAAATTCCAGGGTTCGAATTGGAAAATCCACGAACCGGATCGCTATTTTAAAATTATTGTTCACGGATTTTTTTAAATTATAGACAAATTTATTTCTAAACATACAAAGCAGTATAAGAAAAGCATTCAAGACTCAATAAATAACAATGAAAAAAGTTACAGTGAGCGCAATAAGCTATATATACTGATAATAGCATTAACATTGTTCTCCTTGCTACCACTAGATGGCAGCATAGCCCTTTTGGAATCGAATTGAATCGATTTCATTCCTAATAATTTAATATTTTTCTAAATTTTTATTTTACATAATTATTTTAATAATTACTTACTTTTAAACTAATAAATTATTTTAATATTTTACTTATTTTAATGTTTCACTTTACCGTAAGCATTCATTATAATTTCCCTTGCTTAACTACCAATCAAATTAATGTTTCAAAAATGTAAACAAATCAATGACCAGAAATCTGCAAAATTCTAAAATCCGCACAACCTCTGGTCCCAAGCTGTGCGGATTTGAGGGAATCTTCTGTATATAGATTTTCATACCCTTACTTTTGATATTTTTCAATTTTTTTTAAGACTGCTTTGTTTTTGATTTTGAATCTCTATTAGTGAGGTGTAATGAAGCTGATAAACAAAGTCTCTCAACTGTTTAATTAGATGTATTTCTGATCCAAATTTGAAATATCCAGTTCCCCCTATTTAAACGTTTCAAAATTTTAAGCTTTATTTGGAATTTCACCTTGCTGTGCACCATGATGATTCCTGGCTAGATTGCTAAGGTAAAAATGTATTAGGTAGATTTGTTGATATAAAAACTTGTTTGTAAACATGCCTTTTTTTATATAGTTACATAAGAAATGTAGTTAAACTATGAATTATTTTTCAGAAGGCTCAAAAATGGTGTTATTTATATAAAGCAGCAGTATAATGAAGCGTTGTTAATATATATATATATATACAAAATCATACACTAAATATCAAGTAGGAGCTTGGTGCAATATAATAAAAGCGTAAAAAATAGCAACGTTAAAAGCACCAAAATTTTTAATTTAAAGCATACCGGTTTCGGTAGCATATAGCATACCTTCCTCAGTGCTTCCGCAGCACTGAGGAATCGTTAAAATCATACACTGTTTAAATTTTATTTACTATTCTTACAAAATTACCATTGTATTTGCCAACACATTTGTTTATTTTATTCTTCAAAACACTCTTAATATTTTAATTGCATTTAATTATATATCTTATTGCATAATCTAGATAATTAAATAACTATAAATAAACCTGCAAAAAGAGTAATTTTAAATTAAGAAACCAGATTTTAAAATATAAAGGACTAATGTAAAAGTAGACAAGTGTTGCCATCAATAAAATGGATTTCTTTGGTGTGTCAATACCTAGTTTTACTAATAACTGTCAATGAGAAAATTTGACTTCATGCAATGTGGTTCTAATCACTGTAGCTGAGATTTACATATTTTTGTTCAGTACACATTTGGCTCAAAAAGAAGTATGTTAATATCATGTGATTAGTAGAATATTATTTATCTCTTTAAATAACATATAAAGTTTCATCAGTGCTCACTACAAACTACTGATGTTTTGTATTGCACTACTCGCTACATTACATTGTTTAAAATGTAGTGAATATTTTACAAATTACTAGTAAAAGTAGCAATTTCTGACTGCTGAAAGTGTAATAATTAAGTATTTTTTGTGATAAAAGAATGGTATATTTTATAACAAAAAAATTAAATTTAATTATGATAAAAATAATTAAATGCAAGTTACTAGAAATTTTTTTATTTTAATGCATGTACAACACTTTGAAAAAAAAACAATTCCATATTTTATCAGAATAACTTGATTCTAATCATATGCATTTGTATTAAAATTGTTTCAAATGTACTACTACAGCATACTTTTTGCTGTAGTAATACTTTGGAGAGTGTACTTTATACAGTTTTAAAAATATTATTTCATTTTTAATTATATGTAAGCTCTTTGTACCATCTACATGTAAGCTAATTAATAACTGCTCTTCTTAAAAAAAATTTATTTTTAAATTTAAAAAACGAATTTTATTTTTTTTTTAAATTCACGAACCTGGTTAAAAAGCTTACTAATGAAATAGATATTTTTTTCAGATGTTAAAGGCAAAAGGGAGTTACAATCTTTTTTGGGAAGAATGCAGTGGAATTCCTCCAAAGAAAAGTATACAACTATTGTATTATATACTCATCCATATAAAATCAACCTCAGAGTAAAGTATTTTTGGTGAGCTAAATTGTTGTCGACTTATCTTTATACGGTTACAAATAAAGACCTTTTTTTCTTTTCAAGCTGCTTTTGAGACTTTTTCAAACTAGAAATTGAACTAAGAAAAACAAAAGCAATACTAATATTTGAACTAAAATATTAAGAAATTTATTTGGTAAATCCTCTTTTTGTAAAGCATATCTGAAAAGAATTTTACTCCAGAGTATTACTCAAAAGAGCAACTTTCCATTCATAAACAGAAAATGGCTTTAGTTAAGGATAATTCACATGATCTGCCAAGTGATTCAGATAGAAAGGCATTCATTTGTGATGTGTGTTCCGAAAGATTTTCTGACAAAGATCATCTAAAGCAACATTTTAGCACTCATACTCAAGAAAAGCAATTTAGATGTTATGTATGTTCTAAAAAGTTTCTTCAAAAAGAACTTTTGAATAATCATCTCCTCATTCATACAAATACATTCATTTGTGAAGTATGTTGTAAAGGATTTTCTAGTAGTAGTCATCTAAAGAGACATGCTAACATTCATACAGGAAAAAAACCATTTATCTGTGAAGTTTGTTCTAGAAGGTTTTCTGAGAAGAGAGCACTCATGGTACATCTCTGTACTCATACGGGAGAAAAGCCATTTATCTGTGAAGTGTGTTCTAGAGGATTTAGTCGAAAGGCAGATCTTAAGAAACATCTAGTCACCCATACTGGTGAAAAGCCATTTATTTGTGAAACATGTTTTAGAGGATTTTCTCAAAAAGGAAGTCTAAATGAACATTATCGGTCTCATACTGGAGAAAAGCCATATGTTTGTGAAGTGTGTTCTAAAAGATTTTTAAAGAAAAGCCTTCTAAATGTACACCTTCAAATCCACACACGTGAAAAACATTACAAATGTGAGGTATGCTCCAAAGTATTTTCTCATAAAAGCAGCCTAAGTAGACATTGTCTTATACATACAGGTGAAAGACCATTCATTTGTGATGTATGCTCAAAAGGATTTGTTGATAGTAACAATCTCAATAGACATTTGAAAACTCATGAAAAATAGAGGAATTTATTTCTCAAATATAGAAGTTCCTTCGTATATTTTATAAACGTTGTTTTAAATTTTTGTCGATAGTAGAAATGTTTTTATTAGTGATGTATGCTTTTTAAAATATTCTTAACAAGATGATTTAGCAAATCATAAGGAGTGCAACACATTTATTTGTGAAGTAGTTTTCAAACGGTTTTCTAATATGTGTAACTTGAAAAGACATCTTAGAATTCATACCGGAGAAAACACAATTATCTGGCTTCTTCTGAAATTATGTGGAACTTTGTGTTTGGTAATATAAAAATGAAAATTGTTGTGTTGAAAGTCTATTTCAAACATGTTTTTACAGTTTTAAAGAAAAAAAAAATCACGATTCGACTTCAAATTTTTTTTATTTAAAGTTGTGTTTTATTTTTCATATAAACACATACATGACACATTATACCGCTATATATAATTATTAATATAAAATTAAACTAAAATAGAATAACAGTTTGTATCTCTATATAATAAGACACAGTGTAACGCGTCCGGGGCGGACCCATCCTCGAGAAAAGCAATTATCGCGGCCATGTTAGGCATAAATATTCAAGAGACTGCAAGTTTGACGATTGTCCAACGTATGGAAATATACACATAATCTGCTTTATATCACATCTATTCTTCGTTATTTTCTCTAAAACGTTCAAAATCTATCAAATTATAATGTTTCAAATTCAAAATTCAAAATAACGGAAACCAGTTATTTCCATGTAAACAACGGATAAAAAGAGTGCAAGATGAGTTTAACTTTGCTTTGGCGCCATCTTTCGGCAATCAATATAAATGAAAACTTTCGATATCGATTGAAATAAGAGTTTCTTATAAGAAAAAAAAATGCAGACTTAATGTTGTAATTCGAGATCAATTTTTTTAAGCTTCATTTATATAATATTAAAATTTCATTCAATATAAATAAAATGAATATTATTTTTATTATGATGATGACTTTGATAGAATTTTAATTTAGTTTTATTTAGCTTAACATTTATCTGCTTTTTTTTGTTTGTTTGCATTATAATTTTTTCCCATATGAAACTGAAATATAAGATGTTATGATTGCATTAGTATGGCTGAAAATTATCTTTTCACTTATTAAATTATAATTTTGTTTGTTCAAATGTTATTATGTTAAAAATCGAAATTTTATCTGCATTGATATAATTAATATATGTAGTACATAACATGGTATTGTGTATTCCTTACATTTTAATTACATTTGATATAAAATATAAAATTTACTTACAATGAAAGTCAATTTCAAGTGGATATAACCTAAGTTCTTAAAAATTGATAAAATTAAAATTTTACGAAAGAAATAATAATAATAATAATAACTTTTGATTCTATTTATACCAAATGAAATTTTAAAGTTATATAGTTGAAGATTTCAAAAATTTATCTTTAATTAAATCAATGTGCCCTGCGTATTTTCTATACAAAAAAAAAACCCTATATATTTTAACAAACGTTCCTTTGTTTATATTAATTGATGATAAATGATTCCAAGTCCATACTTAGAAATGAAACGTAAAGCTCCATAGATGAGTAAAACCCGCTTATTTAATCCCACAGAGTTCTAATACAATATCTCTTTCTCTTAACTACATGCCTTGATCCACCCCTAAAGAAAAGCTGTGGACATTCATTATTGAGATTCATTCATTTTTATAAAAAATAATATACTTAAAAAAAACCTTTAACGCATTGAATATTTAATTTTAATATTTTGTGAAATCTTCCAAAATTGTGTTTCACTTTGCTAATTATTATTATTGTTGTAATAAATACTGCTGTTTCTTTTGTCTAATTGTTAACGCAGATCAACATTCCGTCATTTTTGACGTGATTATACACTAGTAATTAATAAAAAAATACTTTAAGCACTCTTAATATGCAGTTTACATTAGTAAATTGGATCAATGACATCCTTCATGCTACAGTGGCATGGAGGTGGCAGATAAAAAATCAGGTTTAAAATTTTCTAAATTATACACAACATTCACATGTGCTGCTTGGTTATAAAATTATATAGAGTAATTTGAATATAGTTATCGACAGAGTTCGATTTTTAAAACTGACATGGAGTTGACATCCTGTAAATTTACACTATAGTTATTAAATGTTTTAAGTTAAAAGCCATTTGAAATAACCTACCGTACTTCAGAAATGTTCCATTCAACAAGCAGCCTCCTGTATTTAATTTGTATACCGAGTTCTATATTATACTGCCATTGAATAGATTTTTATATAACTGCACTGCTCAAAACAATTAAAGGATATTGAGGTTGTGGATGAATCTTGTGGCTGGGGAATTGTTTAGATGATTGGTACACGATCGACAGTCGTGGTAGGCTATATGAGAAAAAAAATTGCACATATTTGGCAAAAAAAAAAAAAAATGCATTGTATTGAGCATTTCGCTACAAAAGGGAAAAAACTCAATTTGTGCATATTAGAAAAAATGATTAAAAAAAAGGCGTTTCCTTAAAAAAAAATCATTTTTAGTATGAAGTATGGTTTCTCCGAATATCCAGCAGCATTGAACACCCATAAGGCATGGAGTAGAGGTCCAAAATTTCCTGGCCCGGTCCCGGCCGGTGTAAAAATTAAAGTTCGGCCCGTTTACATTTTTACAATTCTCGGCCCGGACCGTACAAAAATCAGTGAGGTCAAGCCCGACTCAATTTCTACAAAAGATTCCATTTCATCTCGACATACAATTAAGATTGTTTTAATGAATACTACATACATAATTATGGGAACATTTTACAGTATCTTTTAGATTAATATGTGTTCGCAAAACAGAAAACACACAATGGTAAACATTAAGATTACTTACAGTGTTTTAGTCATCGTCTCTACAGGCATTTTAAAATTCAAATAAAGATTCATTAAAAAATGTACGCAGTTTAGAATAATGGGTTAAAACATGACAACATTTGAAGCTGTGTAAAAAAAAAAAAAAAAAAAAAAGTAGACTTGTGAAAATATTTCTCTCACTTTTTAAGGGTTTTCTAAAATCCAAAGGAGCTACATTGCGACACATTTATGAATTCATTTCTTTTCGGAAACGCATAAGATTGGCAGGAATTCTTATTCAGAAACTATCTAAATGTCGTTTTTTTTAGATAAAAGCAATGTATCTTTCAGAACATACTATCAAAAGCATTTTGAATCGAATTTCCGGAAGCGATAGCACAGGAAAGGAGAAAAACGTACAGTCACGTGACAATAATCTGTGTTATTTCTGTAAGTAATTTATCAAAAATGGAAAACGCTAGTCTTCGTTTTGGATTCCAAGTGCCTTCAATAGTCAGGCCTGTTAATTTTATGCCTTTATAGTTAAAAATGAGTCAGAAAATGTGTCTGAAAGTTTCGCATTGTTGAGCAGTGAATATGAGAACCATCTTAAGGTATATTTCTAAAGATAATGTTAACAGAAGTTTATTATCGCTATTAATACTTTTACAAAACATAATGCCTACCCTACGCATCCTGAGAACGATTAAGACCAGTTCCGTCCCGGCACGAGTCTGCTGAAAAAAATAAACTCAGGATCAGACATCATGTAACTGTACGATGCCGATCTCTACGATGGACATGTTACATTTCTGTATTGATGTTGTTAAACTCACATCAGCTCGTGACGCACATTTATGCTTCTCGAGAAAGTCATATTCATTGAAAATGGCTCGTATTTTATGCAGGCCCGATCAATTTTTTTGCCAGCTCCGGCGCGTTTAAAAATTAGCCTTCAGGTATGGACCTCGGGTCAAGCCCGGGCCCGTGCAGACCTCTAGCATGGAGTCAATGAGGTTATAGATAAGGAGCTGTGGTATTCAGTCCCAGTCCTCTAGAAGACCTCTTTCCAGTTCTTGGAGAGCTAGTGACAGTGGTACGCCGCCAGCAAATCGTTTGTCCAGAATTTCCCAAATATGCTGTATTGGGTTCGTGTCCGGAGAACATGCTGGCCATTACATTAGTATGATTCCTTCCTCGAAAAGGAAATCATCCACCAGTTGAGCATGATGTGGCCTACAATTATATCGTCCATTAACACGAAGTCATCTCCAATTGGTGCAACGTAAACGTCTATAATAGGTCATGATCTCAACCCTATATCGCTTACTGGTCAGAGCTCCATTTCGAATTATGTGGAGTTCAGTGTACGCATCAATGGAGATGCCAGCATACACCACCATCCCCCTATCGCCAAATCTGATACTTCCTTGCACGAATGCAGGATTGTTTCTAATGCCACGTTCCTTCAAGATGAAAATACGCCTATTATCAGGATGAACAGAAAAACGGGACTCATCAGAGGAAAGAAAATTGCACAATTCATTTCTCCTCCAGTTCACACGCTTTGTTGCCTACTCCCTGCGTGTGCCACGGTGCCTTGCTGTTAACACAACACATACCATGGGTCTGCGAGCATACAGACCTACAGCATTGAGTCGACTTCGGACAGTTTGAGTCGAAACTGGGGTGCCAGTGGCCACGGTTTTTTTAAGTGAGTGGCATTCATATTTCAGTTTCTCCAAGCCATTAGCGTTAAATATCGATTTTCTATGGACGTCTTGCACGTCTACGCCATTGCCCGGTCTTCAGCCTGTATTTCCAGTCTCCAAATAACGGTTCTGGAAATAGCACTTTCTGAAACTCCAATGGCTTCTCATACTTCGGCTTGTTTTCACCCCTTCCTCTAACCGACCGAAACTCTAAAAGCTTCTGATTCGGTTAAATGGCTTCGTTGAGACATTGCACTCATCGAAATTAAGCACTTCAACTGAATGTCAGTCACTGTTTTCTACCTTTGAAAACCAAATTTCATTCGCTGCCGCTAAAGCGTTATTTCTGATGTCAAACTCTATACTTGCATGCTCCGAAGTTTGAAAATGAGAAAAATTTGCAATTGTGACTATTTAATATTGTGATTATTGATAATTATAATTGTGACTAAATTCTTCTATTTTCTGCAAAAAAAAGTTCTCTGATACCGTTATTTTATATAAAACTTACAATATTCTTTAGATGTTTTGAGCAGTGTATATTGGGCTAATGCTAAGAGATTGAAACCTGTTACTAAGGTGGGAGAATAAGCACAAAACAGAAAAAATGCTAAAGATAGCATAAAATATTAAATAAAGAAAACCCTAAAAACGCAAAAAAAAAATCCAAAAAAACTGACTTCCAGGTGCATAAGTTCAGACCCAGTACCTCTGTAACCTTTTCAGAAAACTTTAGAGAGACAGACCGAAAGAACACATCTGTATTTAATTATTACTTTCTACCAAATATGTCTGACATTACATTTCCTTAGGCCACAGAAAAGTATATAAATGGATACTCTTTGTTATTTTATATTTCTATCTGGTCAACTTAGATGACAGTTGCAAACTAGAGAAAATATGAAAATGGCCCTCCATTTTTTATTTATGAAATATCAAATACATACAATTATAAACGAAAGCTCTGATTAAAATTAGAAAATAATTTGGTATACGTGAATATTTTTCCTCATCTGGGCCAAATGGAAGGCATGTATATAATACAATATAATGTAAATATATAGTACTATAAGTAAATTTTGTCCCAAGTGATTTTTTAATTTTTTTGCGCATTTTTCCTGGGATGTTTATTAAATTTTCGTGTTTTACGACTTTTATGACATTTGTAAAGGAAGTTCGGTTTCAATCTTTTAGACCCGTAAGTAAATTTTGAACTCTGCAATTTTTGAGTTTTTCTTGAATTTTAAAACTATTTTTCCGAGCCCAGTGGCTATTTTTTTTTAAACGTAAGAACTGTTTGGTAAATTTTACTTCTGCCATGATTAAATTTAAGTTGTAAGATTATCATATCTTTTCTTATAGCAATGTAAGCGAGATGTTGGAAATTTGAATATAATCTTTGTCGAAATAAAATATCACAATAATTCAAAGTGCATTCGATTCGAGATCAGAGCGGGCATAGAGAATATAGGAGCCAACTAATGAAGCAGGTGAAGCTCCATTTCTATTGTTATAAAATGAAACTCAAATGGAAAATTAAATATAGTGTTTGTATAAAATCTGAGGAGGGGGCTTCAAAAAATGTTTTGGGGATCTCAGAAAATCTGCTTCTTACAGCCACTATGATTGGTTAAATCGCAAAAAAATTAATTCCGTACTAACTGGCCCAACCGGGGTAATAATTTTAAATGAACCATAAATCTGTATGATTTTATATCTTTACTGTGATTTTGTCTGAAATATGTACCCGTTCACTGAGTCAAAATGGGGGAAAAGCGGCTAATTGTTGATATTTATTATATACTTTTTTTCATAATGTTTGGAAAATTGTATGGGGTATTTAGTAAAGAACAAATTAAAACTTTAAAACTCCCTCTACTGATGAAAAAATGAGTTAAGAAGAGAAGAGTGAGTGCTTAGTAATTTTCCGACCAATAGCTTTAAAACGATATGTCACATGAAAAAATCCATTTCCTCTCCTTACCCTCGGGAAGAATGGCCCCTAATTGTCCGAGTTAAAAATAGACCCCACCAATTGAAGGCCCGTGAGGGGTTTCTCTTCGGTGAAGCCTTCAAATGAGGTCGAACCTCACTGTAGTTGAGTTAGAAAATTGGCTCCCCGGGGGTGTCAAATCTGAGAGATGGGGGATGTTTATAATAGGCATCAGTGGTCTGAGTGTTTTCCGCTGATATATCACATGAGGGTTTCTGAAAAGTTTGAAAGATGCCCTCCCCCAAGGATCCACTCTCGAGCACTGTAATTTAGAATCAGCTCTTTGAAATTTTTATGTTTAATAAGTAATATTTATTAAAATTTTGATACACTTCAAAAGAATGCTAGTCTAAAAATAACCGTGTTTTTTATCCCATATCACATACTTCACTTTTAAAATGAAGTTTTCACAGGAATTATCCAATTAATGATAATAATAATTAATTCCTAAGCTTTTAGTTAACTAATCGTAAGGAAATTTAGATAGCGAAATTAAATCAGCAAAAAATAACGCATAGATGCATGGAAATTAAACTTCTAAATTCAATATTTGAAAAGAAATTACAGGTCGTCTATAAAAGCCACTAAGTGCCCATCGATCTGCTTTTCAAACACCTGCTCTTGCTATGAAAGATTTCTCAAAAATCTGTCTTTCTTTGTACGGAAATAAAAACAGATTTAATAAATGGATTTTCAATGGTTTTTTCAACTATTTACAGAAGTATAGGGATATTTTCTTTTAATTCCTGAAAAGGGAATTTTTTCTGCGTCTGGCTGTGCAATTTTCGAGCTTTTAAGCCCAGTAGAATTTAAGAAACAACCCTTTAAAATAGGTCAAGTACATTTATCACCCTAGCAGCGCTGTATTCTCATTACCCACCCACCTCTCTTCTAGTTTTCGAAGAAATATCCTGCGATTTGATAAAAATCTACACTTTTGTTGAATTATGAATGTTTTCCCATCCTTTTAATTTGGTGTTTTTAATAAATTTCTCAACTGATTATTAGAATTTTAAAATTTTGAATCTAAGGTGCATCATGAGATTCTGTGCTAGTTCACAAAAATTTTGAGCCTCCTATGTGCTGTAGATTTTGCTAGTGATCCTGAACAGACAGTCACACACGCACACAGAGCGAAATTTTCTTTTATTCCTATCTATATTCCATCGCTTTTTCCTACAGAATCAATCAAACAATGCAGCTAGCCATTTCTGTGCCTTGTGCAGGATTTTTCAATTAGACCTCCTGATTTTCACAGTCGATATGTAATTTTGAAGTATTCCGGAAAAAGGGAGGTAAAAAGATGGGTTTCAATAAATAGTGTTTATTGTTCGCGCACACAGATCTAACATTTGGAAATTATTGTGCATATTCACACACACACACATTCGGATTACAATACTTCTCTTGCTCTATGTGATCGAAAAGTTTTTTAAAAATTGTCGAATTTCTCAATTTTTCCCTTTTTACGTCATTTCACTTACTTCTCTTTAAAGCATGTGTTCCAATTCTTAAACTTGTTAAAACATTACTATTGTAAATTTATAAAGAACAAAAGCGAAATATTCCAAAAAATAGCAAGTGGTGCATTTACTAATTAATGGGAAAAAATTACCTATTTTTTCCTAGTAAAAAAACAAACAAACATCCATATAATAGAAGCGTAAAAAATACAACGTTAAAAGCACCAAAAATTTTAAATTTTAAGTATTTCGGTTTCGGTAGCATATAGCATACCTTCCTCAGTACTAAGATTGGCGGAAATTTGTTCACATATATAGGAGAGATGGGGATTCAAGTTAAAGGTTTATTGACCAATAGGAAAACAGAGGATTGCAGGTAACAGCCAATAGGAAAATAGTGGGAAATGGAACCGAAGTAGTTAGGGAAAAAAAATTAACAGACAAAAGTTTTTATGTAATATTTCCAACAATTGTTGGAAATATTACATAAAAACTTTTGTCTCTTAATTTTTTTCCCTCACTACTTCGGTTCCATTTCCCACTATTTTCCTATTGGCTGTTACCTGCAATCCTCTGTTTTCCTATTGGTGAACAAACCTTTAACTTAAATCCCCATCTCTCATATATATATGAGCAAATTTCCGCCATCTTTAGCACTGAGGAAGGTATGCTATATGCTACCGAAACCGGTATGCTTAAAATTTAAATTTTTTGGTGCTTTTAACGTTGTATTTTTTACGCTTCTATTATATTGCACCAAGCTCCTTCTTTATAAGTAAACATCCATATATACAAGCGCTATTTATGTGCCACGAAATTTGGCCTAAAAGTTCAATTTTTTGAATGCTTATGACATAATGATAATACTTATTTGCACTTTAATAGTAACGAGGTGGAACCCGTCGAACTTCGACGAAGGAAAATGTTTAAGAAGTAACTGTTTCATTGATTTATAATAAACCTACAAAATTAGTTACAATAGAAAATGCATTTTAAATTGATTAGTCTAACTCTCAAACAAATATTATTTTAACCTAAAGTTAACAAAATACTATTCCTAAAAAACTAAGTTGTCAAGGGGTCGCATTCTACAGGGAAAATTTTATTGTTCCTACCACTATTTTGAAAATAATATCTTCATAGTACCTTTCTATAGCATATTTTAAATAAAAAAATATTAATATTATTGTTTAATAGTTCTCGTAGGAAGAATAAAATTACCCTATTGAATGCGACTCCTGGTTGTCTGAATTATTAAAATTAAACTTTAATCGCATATGTAATCAGTAAAATATAATAAAAAACAGTTATTATGGTGAAGTTGTCAATTAAGTCTCTTATGCTTCGTTTTCTCGGATCAAAACGACAAAATTTATTCTAGTTTGATACAATCAGATTTTTTTTCCCCTGTAAAATCTAAACTTGGCATCATTTTCACCTTCTCATAATTCACATATTATTTCTACTATCCGTTTTCGCCATGCTTAAAAAAATGGTATTTTAATTTGATCATTTTAAATTCATTTTAACTCAAAACTTGAAATTACGATTGTCAACAACATATTTGCATGTGAACAGTCGCACTCTTAACTTCAGATAATAATCTCAATACCGAAGGGTAAAAATTGCCATAATTTATGTTTTTTAGACGCATTTGTGTTAAAATGTTTAATATTATCTAAGAGATTGATCGTTTTCTTTTAAATATGATGTCATTTTCACTTACTAAAGCTTTTTTCCTAGTGTCTCAAAATTAGTATCAGCACTCATGTAGAAGAAAAAAAATATGGAAACTTTGTAAGGAGAAATGCGTGTTTTCAAAAGCAGTACGTTATTTCCCATTCAAAATATTTTGGTGCAATATGGCCCTAATGGGATTTTGCGCCACTTAAACTTATACAACGAAATTTGAATCATAGAAAAAAAAAGATTTTTTTTTTAAATTTTTATCTAAAAAAGGCATAAATAAAGATAAATAACCCGCATTATTCACTCAATTGTGCAATAATGAAAACTATCTAATTACGATCATTTTGAAGAAATGTCATAAAATATTTTTTAAATTGAAATATTAAAGTGGGGATATTAAAAAAAAAGGCTAGTGCGGGCACATATACAAATGAACAGCTTCCAATTAAAAAATAAATAGTGAAATTGGCTCAGAGTAGAGGATTAAAAAATAGCCTTGTCTTTTAAATATATAGATTATATAAAATTATAAAAAAATAAATTAAGCAAATTTTATTATTTTAATAAAATATAGTAGAAGAAATATAAAGAATAGCATTAATTTTATTAGTCAAGAGAATTTTGGACAAAAACACGGAGAACCTGATATTACTTTAAACCTCAAATTATTGCCAAGATCCTCATTGTTTGCTTATATAACTCGACGAAGTGAATTCATATCAAGTTCTTTAATATACGTCACTATTTTTTTGAACAAAAGCTTCCAAACTCAGCATGCATATTGTATGTCACTGCTGTTCTATAAAGACACTGTAGATATTTGTAAAACATTGCGCTTTATCAACCTGTGATTTCGATTACGTTATTTTTAAAAGAAGTTTTTTCACCTGTGAAGAATTTCAAAGTAGCTGGGGTGAAATGACGTACTTCTACAAAACATATTTCAATTTTAACAATTAAAAAACGCTCTTTTTTATAAAATGATGTCATTTACATTCCACTTTTATGATCCAGTCTTAAACGACATCTATATAAAGCTTCTAGAATTCTTAAATTTTGTAGTCAGTCCTACATCTGTAGAAAAGTATTCAAATGACATCATTATCGCAAAATAATACACAAACACAACAAAAAGCAATACCGTCATTCAGGAAGCTCGGCTAAAAAATCGGGTACTTAATGTTACATATGCCTTTACTTGTTTTTGTTTTTAATAGCTCCATGTTTTATCAGAAATCATTTTTTTTCAAAATTCGGAAAATATTACACACGGATAAATAAAATTGCATTCTTTCAGCTTTCTGATACGAAATAAGTAATTGTGAAGGAAAGTCACACAATTATTTTAAATACGTTTTCATAAAGAGAAAGTGTTATATCGTCTGTAACATATTTTTGCTATAAACTAAGAAACATTTAATTGATGAACAGAAACGAAATAATAACAAAATTCACCGGATTTTATAAAAAAATGTATTTTTGACATAGCATGTATATTAATTTCAATTTTTATGAAGAAATAACTGCAAAATATACAGTAATCTACTATTTTCCCTTTACTTTTAATAGAAATGGAGTACATCTGTTGCCACAGTTACAAAATTGGTACTAAAAACTATAAAAAAATTAATATCTCAAAACTAAATTGAGATACAGCTTTCAAACAAATTACATTTAAAAGTATTTTTTTTTCTTTATGCGACGGTATAAAAACTGAAAATGTGCGATGTGCAGAAGTTTAAAATTTTTCAGTAGCGAAAATTGCAAAACGAAAATTCATTTCAAATTTGAAAATGTTGCCATTAGCAGAATGACGTATGCGTTACGCACAGATATGTTTGCCCTTTATTCCTTTATAATATAGATAGTGTTTCGGAATCTGGCCTTTGAAATTTAAAGTTTTTTCATCTATACTGTTTGCATAGTCATAGTTATTTTATTGTGGAAAGTTGAAAGAGTGACATTGTATGCAGTTATTTCCGCACATTATCTTATCAGTTGTTTTATGGGCGTTATCAGTGAAAATATTGTGATTGCAAAACAGGCAATTTTGGACGTCTAAAAAGTGTTCTGTTTACCCTTTTGAATTCAAACATAAGTAAAAACAGCCAATTTTGTCTGTAGAATAAGTTTCGGAATCGCTTTTGGAATATGATTCAATGTTATATCTTTGGGTGATAATATTAACCGACAAAGCTGCACCATGAATCTTGGGAAGAGCAGAACAACTTTGCCAACTTAGAATTTTATCATTTCCCTAGATTCTTTCATCTTCTCCTTCAAATCAAAGGTTTTTCAATTATTATTTTGGTTTTGTATTGTATGTTTTCCTGACATGATACATCTGAACTAGTATCCGAGCAAGGTGTGTACCAGAAGAAGAAGCATAACCAGAACAAGATGCAGAAAACGAATGACCTGGAGAATCCAGTGAAGAGTTAGTGCAAAACATTTCTGCTCCAGATGATGACCAATCCTCAATGACTGGAGACGTCAGGTTAGCACAATATGGTAAAAAACATCGTTCAATTAAATGTTCGAATGTTTGTGATCGTTAAGTTCTTGGTGGAAAAAAAGTGTGAAACATTATGCTGCAAAAATGACATTATTATGGACATAGAGAGTTTGAGGTCATAACTTAGAACGAAGGATAATGGGTAGAGTAACGTCAACGTAGCTGATGTTGTGTACATTCTTGAACTTCCTTACACAAAAAGTAGAGAAAAAACATCTTTTTCTGAGAAGAATATTCGAATTGTTTATATTGTATTATATTTGTAAACTCTTTTTAAGTTTTTAAAAAGTGTAATATGTGTTAACATCTTTTATATTGTGACATCTGTTAGTAGATAATAATTGGGGGTTCTATATCAGCGGCGTACTCGGCGTGACCTTGAACGACCTCTGCATGCTGTTTGAAGGTTATGCGGCGTAGGTGAAGGTTATACTCTGGGAGGCGGGGTCAAGGTGATGCGTCATCTTATAGCATGAGGGGTAATTTTGAGTTTGATTTTTTTTTTAATGATAATTAATTTTAATTGGGGGACTTTAACTTTTTTCGGGGTAATTTTTGAAGATTGAATTTTTGGGAGATTGATTTTTTTTTTCTGACCGTGCTACAGTACGAGGGGTTATTTTAAGTTTGATTTTTTTTTAATGATAATTAATTTTAATTGGAGGACTTTAACTTTTTTTGGGGTAATTTTTGAAGATAGAAATTTTTGGGAGATTGATTTTTTTCCTTTCCGTACTACAGTACGAGGGGTAATTTTAAGTTTGATTTTTTTTTTTAATGATAATTAATTTTAATTGGAGGACTTTAACTTTTTTCGGGGTAATTTTTGAAGATTTAATTTTTGGGAGATTGATTTTTTCTCTTACTGTACTACAGTATAAGGGGTAATTTTAAGTTTGTTTTTTTACTAATGATAATTAATTTTAATTGGAGGACTTTAACTTTTTTCGGGGTAATTTTTGAAGATTGAATTTTTGGGAGATTGATTTTTTTTTCTGACCGTGCTACAGTACGAGGGGTTATTTTAAGTTTGATTTTTTTTAATGATAATTAATTTTAATTGGAGGACTTTAACTTTTTTCGGGGTAATTTTTGAAGATAGAAATTTTTGGGAGATTGATTTTTTTCCTTTCCGTACTACAGTACGAGGGGTAATTTTAAGTTTGATTTTTTTTTAATGATAATTAATTTTAATTGGAGGACTTTAACTTTTTTCGGGGTAATTTTTGAAGATTTAATTTTTGGGAGATTGATTTTTTCTCTTACTGTACTACAGTATAAGGGGTAATTTTAAGTTTGTTTTTTTACTAATGATAATTAATTTTAATTGGAGGAATTTAACTTTTTTCGGGGTAATTTTTGAAGATAGAAATTTTTGGGACATTGATTTTTTTTTTTTTTTTTTTCGTCGTACGAGGGGTTATTTTAAGTTTGATATTTTTTCATTAATGATAATTAATTAAGAAATTTTAATTGTGGGGACTTTAACTTTTTTGGGAGTATTTTTGAAGATAGAATTTTTCGGGGAAATTGATTATTCTTTTCGTCGTACTCCAGTACGAGGGGTTATTTGTACTTTTAAAAAATTAATTAAGAATTTTTAATTGGGAGACTTTAATTTTTGGGAGTAATTTTTGAGTTAAATTTTTTTTTCTTTTCGAGGACATTTATTTTTTTTAGCACACTTGAGTTTTCGGTGTTTTTACTGGCAACGATTTTTAATTTGAGAACTTTCAAATATTTTTTTCGCTAATTTTTATTTGGCAATGGAATTTTAAACATTTATTTAGAAGTTTTAATTGGGAGACTTTATCTTTTTACGCAAATTTTTAGATAAAAATGGAATTTTAAACATAAATTGGATGAGAGGACTTTACGCGTTTCAATTTAGTGACGTATGCGCTCGAATATTGGAGTATTAATTTAAATTTTGAGTTATGTCACATGTAAATTTTTGTCATTTAGTGTTAGAATTTATTTCTGCGAATTTTTTAATAGTACTGTGGCTGGGAGGTTTTGCTATCGAAGCTAATAGACGGGAAGTGCTGGGTTCGATCCCAATCGCACCCGTCGGCCTAATCGTTCGGAGTTTTGTTTGAGTCATGAATTTGCATGCGTAAATTTCGGTTAGGTTCCCTTAGAAAGACCCACACGAAGGGCACTCCCCCCTCGGTCATAGTGTAGATAATCGGCCGTCAAAATCAACCAACCTTTTAAAGGTAAGGTTTAACTATGTTGGTACACGATTTGTTATGGAATTTTTAGGTTTGTATGTATTGCTTTTTTCATGTGAAATAATGTTTAAAAAAACATGAAATGTCCTTCATTAAGATATTAGGTAATTTTCCCCCTTTCCCTTAATGAATATATATTTGTAAAATACAGGGTTACCTATTCAATGGTCCGTTTGAATTTGTCCCTTCAAATTTTATTGACGCATGTTTTCGAAAATGTATCTATTTTTTAACAGTGGCATTATAAATTATCTAGATCTATTTTTTAAAACTAGAAAATCGATTTTTTAAACGTTTATATTAAAACACTTTGAATTTTTAATAAGATTTTGGGAAAAAACACATTTTTTACAAATTTTCGCTAATATTACACTTTTTAGAATAAAACTTTTAAATACATAAATTAAACACACTTACTTTACTTCAAATGACTTTCAGAGCCTAAAAAAACGCGTGTTTCTGTATGAAAATGTCTACTATACTGAACCGTGGTCATCGTGCGTTATCTTTGGGAACACTAAGAAGTGAATCACTTTATCTAGATTAGGAGATAAGGGGTTTTCCTTTTTATCGTGATAGGATATTAGATTTTAATTTCGATTGACTAATGGTGGGGTACAAATTAAGATTTTCAAATAATTAATTTAAGAATTTTATTATCTCACTGATAGCGAATTTAATGAATGAATAATTAATATTACGTCACACAAAACGAATTTTTTGAATAATTAAGATTTAATATTGCGTCACAATTTTTGAATGATTTTATTAATATAAAATTTTTATCCAATTGGGGGTCATTTTTTCTCATAGATTTATTTTAAATAAAATTGGAATATTCATTTAGTAATACTATATTAACAATTTAATGCATGTGTTACATTTATTTAGGATTTAACTATTTTCTAATGAGACCTTTAAAAACGGATACTTTTTTAACTGATTCATTAACCGCGAGAATACTTCAAACATGTCATGAATGAGTCATCACGAATAACACTCGAAAACATGAAAGTTTTAATAAATATATTGAGGTTTATGAAAAGTAACACTTATTGAAATTTATTTAATATTTGAAATAAACATTACGCGCAGTGACCGTTACGCATACATTTTAAAATATAGATCTAGTTCAAATTTTACTAAGTTTCGTAATGGAGGTCACGTTATACCCTAACCAATCATACTATTTAGTCAGGGATTGCTATTTTGGAATTATCTAAATTAGTTACAAAACTTCTCATTTTTTAATAACTACACTAATCATAAGTCTTGTTTAATCAAATAAATATAATTTTTATCGTTTTTTGTTACTTGACAAGATATAAATACCTTATACATATGCTATATTGATTCTGGTTTAGTTTAGTGCATATAAATTTTAACTAATATTTTTCTTTTAGTAGATATAACAATATTCGCCAACATATATATATATATTTAACATTATTCAAATTTCGCACAAACCTTTAAATAATTTTGGAAAAAATATTTCATTTTTAGAAGATTAACCATAATATTAATTTTAAACCTCTTAATTCTTTTTTAATTGAGGTAGTACGATAGAAAATTAATATATTTGACACAATAAAGAAATTACTAATTCATATTAACAATGATTTTAAGCATTATGTTAAAATTCGAGATTTTTCATTTACAAATAATTTCAAAAATAAAACATTTAAAAGTAAATTGACTTACTTGTATTAATTTTCCATCTAAATCCAAAAGGCTTTCAAACAGAAACAACACACCACATACAGTTTTGTGTCACTATATAAAATGAATCAGGATTTTTCACCCCAATCTCTTATCTCTGGGGTAATTCCTAGAACTGACTCATGCGATACGCACAATATTACATCGTAATTTGAATCTAAGAACAGTGTTAATGAATTTAATATGATGCGTTATTAATTAGGGATTAAATATAATGTGTAATTAATAAGGGATTTATTTAATTTGTTTCGTTATTAAATAAAACCTGAATATGTCTTTTTAAGTCTTATTTAATAGAATAGGAATACTTTTAAAATTTTCAGGAGGTTTTTTTCAGAAACACTTTTTAAGAATACTTTTCTTAATGAATGTGTAATTAACATTTTTTAAATTAATTAATTAATACGTAATTAAATTTTCGAAATTAGAATAAATATAAAATAGAAGAGAAATTCTTTTCAAATTTATTATGCAACATACAAGTTATTATTAGGTAATATTTCAAATTGCTGCAAACTTTAAACATGTTGAGTTATCACTGAGAATTTAATAACGAAGTATTTGAATAGTAATGCTAACCAGAATTTGAAAAATAATTTTCATATTAAGTAACTTGTATAACTTGCTACAAACATGACTTTCTTTTGAACACACTAGAGTGGGATTGAATTTTTAAAGACATATTTATCTCACATATTTAAACTAAAGACTTGTGCTAAATTTTCAACTAAAATATTTCTCACTTAAAAGTTAACTTCTTTCATTGAAAAAGTCATATACTTGGAAATTTCACATTCAAATTTTTATCACATGGAAAAAGGCTTAAGCAATTGTATTATAATAAAAACTAATCATATGGAAATTTAACTTTTGTAAATTGTATCAGAAAAAATTTAACCTGTGTCAAATTTTTGAAAACAGCATTTAAAAAACAAAAAGATAAATTACAATTAAATTTATTAAGCAGAAGTGTTACATGTCAAAAACAGCATTTATATGATTTATATATATGTTAAAATCCATACATGCAAAAAACGTGTGTGTAAACCCACATAGACATTTTTCCGCGAGATAGTTCACAAATTCTTGTACATTGAAATTAAGCAAGGCGTTTTCACTGCATAAATTAAATTGTTGATACATAGAATATTTTCTACATTCGTGAAAGTTTTCATATGAATATCCCATTGTACAGGAATTACAGTCAAATTCGCGGCGCACAGATTCTTTTAATTCACGAATGAAACATGAAAAGAAATGTTTTTTAGAGTCTTCTATATCCAAATGTGAATGTTCAGTCTTTTGCACGATTTAAAACACAAATAGGAAAAGTTTGGTTTGGATGAGGTTATCATTAATCTCATCGCAAATGTTTTTTAAATTTAAAAATTGTTCTTTTGATAAGTGCACACACTTAGGTTTTAATGAATAATCAGAGTTACTTGACTTGACCAATTCTTGAAGCACACAAGAGCGTTCATCTATGTAGAGTGTGAGAATATCGTTATTACTGATGAAACTGTCTTTTTTAGAATAAAGTTGGGAAGATTTCACCGAAAGCTCCTTCAAAATATTTCGTTATGTGAACTTTTAAATCGCAGTTCTGCTCCATCACTATTTCGACAACTGTACAATCTCCAATGCAGCGGAAGAAAGTACAATATGAACCAGATTGACTAAACAGACGTGTAAACCACTCGTTTTGAGGAAACTTGCAATCAGGATTATCCGCTAAGTAAAACAGACCTTTTTCATTAGCATCACGTAGTAAACTTGTATTCATGGTTAAGCTAGCGAGTCGCAGAAACAAAACAACACACACGTGAAGGGTATAATCCAAACGAGAGACGAAGTTTAACTAGGTCAGAGACAAAACAACACACACGTGAAGGGTATAATCCAAACGAGAGACGAAGTTAAACTAGGTAGGTACAAGCATAGAATGATGCGCACCCCTAGCGTGAGTCGATTAATACTATCCCTTATCACCCTATCAGTATATAAGCTCATAGATAAGATCAGAAAACTTCCGTGATATTTTCACAGTGATTTCACCGCTAGCATAGGTAATATCATTTTCAGAAAACGCTAATCACTTCTAGATAACGAACTTGTCATTTTAGTAAGATCTTGCATGACCCATTCACTCGGTTCTTAATATACATATCTTTGTGTGTGTGTGTATTTGTAAATAGGAAAAAAATTTAAAAGGTATACACATTAAAAGTTAATAAAATTATTTTTAAAAATTTTTTATAAATATTTCAAGATAGTATTAAAGATTTGAACTACTGATAAAAATGCTTTGAAAATTATTAAAAAATATTACAAGACAATATTAAAGATTTGAACTACTGATAAAAATGCTTTCAAAATTCTTAAAAATGCTTCATTCATATTTTAAAGTCAACAAATTTTAATACATAGTTTTGTACATACATGCATTTTGAGCTATGTTTTGAAGGGAAAAAAAATCGAATGTTTAAAAATGATTTCTTATTTAATTACAAATGAAATAAATATTTGTTTTTTATACATATGTTAACATAACAAATGTTTTAAATATTTCGATGCTATTTCCAGGTTAGTCAATTTATGCTTTTTGAAATATGCATTTATATATATTTGTAAATTTTAATGTTTTCTGTTAAAACTGACTAGTGAACACATCGTTAAATTTTTTATCCCAGCTATCGTTTATTTACACAATAAAACAACTGCTTTTCAAACGACTCTATGATTATCAAAACAATTCAAAAGCTTTTATCTACACAAGCGCAAACATTTTAATAAAGTCCGCATTTTCATTCCAATAAATAATGACTAATCAAAATAGGTTATGTCCTAACTTGAATGATACCTTTTATGTGACATTACTAAATTAGCTAACATGACATTATTAAACTAACTTGTAAAAATAACATGATAACCTGTTTTCATGTTATTTTTACAAGTTAGTTTAATAATGTCATGTTAGCTAATTTAGTAATGTCACATAAAAGGTATCATTCAAGTTAGGACATAACCTATTTTGATTAGTCATTATTTATTGGAATGAAAATGCGGACTTTAGTTTATTAAAATGTTTGCGCTTGTGTAGATAAAAGGTTTTGAGTTGTTTTGATAATCATAGAGTCGTTTGAAAAGCAGTTGTTTTATTGTGTAAATAAACGATAGCTGGGATAAAAAATTTAACGATGTGTTCACTAGTCAGTTTTAACAGAAAACATTAAAATTTACAAATATATATAAATGCATATTTCAAAAAGCATAAATTGACTAACCTGGAAATAGCATCGAAATATTTAAAACATTTGTTATGTTAACATATGTATAAAAAACAAATATGTATTTCATTTGTAATTAAATAAGAAATCATTTTTAAACATTCGATTTTTTTCCCTTCAAAACATAGCTCAAAATGCATGTATGTACAAAACTATGTATTAAAATTTGTTGACTTTAAAATATGAATGAAGCATTTTTAAGAATTTTGAAAGCATTTTTATCAGTAGTTCAAATCTTTAATATTGTCTTGTAATATTTTTTAATAATTTTCAAAGCATTTTTATCAGTAGTTCAAATCTTTAATACTATCTTGAAATATTTAATAGTCTATTGAAATATTTATAAAAAATTTTAAAAATAATTTTATTAACTTTTAATGTGTATACATTTTAAATTTTTTTCCTATTTACAAATACACACACACACACACACAAAGATATGTATATTAAGAACCGAGTGAATAGGTCATGCAAGATCTTACTAAAATGACAAGTTCGTTATCTGGAAGTGATTAGCGTTTTCTGAAAATGATATTACCTATGCTAGCGGTGAAATCACTGTGAAAATATCACGGAAGTTCTCTGATCTTATCTATGAGCTTATATACTGATAGGGTGATAAGGGATAGTATTAATCGACTCACGCTAGGGGTGCGCATCATTCTATGCTTGTACCTACCTAGTTTAACTTCGTCTCTCGTTTGGATTATACCCTTCACGTGTGTGTTGTTTTGTCTCTGACCTAGTTAAACTTCGTCTCTCGTTTGGATTATACCCTTCACGTGTGTGTTGTTTTGTTTCTGCGACTCGCTAGCTTAACCATGAATACAAGTTTACTACGTGATGCTAATGAAAAAGGTCTGTTTTACTTAGCGGATAATCCTGATTGCAAGTTTCCTCAAAACGAGTGGTTTACACGTCTGTTTAGTCAATCTGGTTCATATTGTACTTTCTTCCGCTGCATTGGAGATTGTACAGTTGTCGAAATAGTGATGGAGCAGAACTGCGATTTAAAAGTTCACATAACGAAATATTTGAAGGAGCTTTCGGTGAAATCTTCCCAACTGAAGAAAGTGTGTCATTATCCTGTGAATCGTTTGACTCTTTTCAAAATCAAATGAAAAACTTTCATTTCTATTCTAAAAAAGACAGTTTCATCAGTAATAACGATATTCTCACACTCTACATAGATGAACGATCTTGTGTGCTTCAAGAATTGGTCAAGTCAAGTAACTCTGATTATTCATTAAAACCTAAGTGTGTGCACTTATCAAAAGAACAATTTTTAAATTTAAAAAACATTTGCGATGAGATTAATGATAACCTCATCCAAACCAAACTTTTCCTATTTGTGTTTTAAATCGTGCAAAAGACTGAACATTCACATTTGGATATAGAAGACTCTAAAAAACATTTCTTTTCATGTTTCATTCGTGAATTAAAAGAATCTGTGGGCCGCGAATTTGACTGTAATTCCTGTACAATGGGATATTCATATGAAAACTTTCACGAATGTAGAAAATATTCTATGTATCAACAATTTAATTTATGCAGTGAAAACGCCTTGCTTAATTTCAATGTACAAGAATTTGTGAACTATCTCGCGGAAAAATGTCTATGTGGGTTTACACACACGTTTTTTGCATGTATGGATTTTAACATATATATAAATCATATAAATGCTGTTTTTGACATGTAACACTTCTGCTTAATAAATTTAATTGTAATTTATCTTTTTGTTTTTTAAATGCTGTTTTCAAAAATTTGACACAGGTTAAATTTTTTCTGATACAATTTACAAAAGTTAAATTTCCATATGATTAGTTTTTATTATAATACAATTGCTTAAGCCTTTTTCCATGTGATAAAAATTTGAATGTGAAATTTCCAAGTATATGACTTTTTCAATGAAAGAAGTTAACTTTTAAGTGAGAAATATTTTAGTTGAAAATTTAGCACAAGTCTTTAGTTTAAATATGTGAGATAAATATGTCTTTAAAAATTCAATCCCACTCTAGTGTGTTCAAAAGAAAGTCATGTTTGTAGCAAGTTATACAAGTTACTTAATATGAAAATTATTTTTCAAATTCTGGTTAGCATTACTATTCAAATACCTCGTTATTAAATTCTCAGTGATAACTCAACATGTTTAAAGTTTGCAGCAATTTGAAATATTACCTAATAATAACTTGTATGTTGCTTAATAAATTTGAAAAGAATTTCTCTTCTATTTTATATTTATTTTAATTTCGAAAATTTAATTACGTATTAATTAATTAATTTAAAAAATGTTAATTACACATTCATTAAGAAAAGTATTCTTAAAAAGTGTTTCTGAAAAAACCTCCTGAAAATTTTAAAAGTATTCCTATTCTATTAAATAAGACTTAAAAAGACATAATTATATTCAGGTTTTATTTAATAACGAAACAAATTAACTAAATCCCTTATTAATTACACATTATATTTAATCCCTAATTAATAACGCATCATATTAAATTCATTAACACTGTTCTTAGATTCAAATTACGATGTAATATTGTGCGTATCGCATGAGTCAGTTCTAGGAATTACCCCAGAGATAAGAGATTGGGGTGAAAAATCCTGATTCATTTTATATAGTGACACAAAACTGTATGTGGTGTGTTGTTTCTGTTTGAAAGCCTTTTGGATTTAGATGGAAAATTAATACAAGTAAGTCAATTTACTTTTAAATGTTTTATTTTTGAAATTATTTGTAAATGAAAAATCTCGAATTTTAACATAATGCTTAAAATCATTGTTAATATGAATTAGTAATTTCTTTATTGTGTCGAATATATTAATTTTCTATCGTACTACCTCAATTAAAAAAGAATTAAGAGGTTTAAAATTAATGTTATGGTTAATCTTCTAAAAATGAAATATTTTTTCCAAAATTATTTAAAGGTTTGTGCGAAATTTGAATAATGTTAAAAATATATATATATGTTGGCGAATATTGTTATATCTACTAAAAGAAAAATATTAGTTAAAATTTATATGCACTAAACTAAACCAGAATCAATATAGCATATGTATAAGGTATTTATATCTTGTTAAGTAACAAAAAACGATAAAAATTATATTTATTTGATTAAACAAGACTTATGATTAGTGTAGTTATTAAAAAATGAGAAGTTTTGTAACTAATTTAGATAATTCCAAGATAGCAATCCCTGACTAAATAGTATGATTGGTTAGGGTATAACGTGACCTCCATTACGAAACTTAGTAAAATTTGAACTAGATCTATATTTTAAAATGTATGCGCAACGGTCACTGCGCGTAATGTTTATTTCAAATATTAAATAAATTTCAATAAGTGTTACTTTTCATAAACCTCAATATATTTATTAAAACTTTCATGTTTTCGAGTGTTATTCGTGATGACTCATTCATGACATGTTTGAAGTATTCTCGCGGTTAATGAATCAGTTAAAAAAGTATCCGTTTTTAAAGGTCTCATTAGAAAATAGTTAAATCCTAAATAAATGTAACACATGCATTAAATTGTTAATATAGTATTACTAAATGAATATTCCAATTTTATTTAAAATAAATCTATGAGAAAAAATGACCCCCAATTGGATAAAAATTTTATATTAATAAAATCATTCAAAAATTGTGACGCAATATTAAATCTTAATTATTCAAAAAATTCGTTTTGTGTGACGTAATATTAATTATTCATTCATTAAATTCGCTATCAGTGAGATAATAAAAATCTTAAATTAATTATTTGAAAATCTTAATTTGTACCCCACCATTAGTCAATCGAAATTAAAATCTAATATCCTATCACGATAAAAAGGAAAACCCCTTATCTCCTAATCTAGATAAAGTGATTCACTTCTTAGTGTTCCCAAAGATAACGCACGATGACCACGGTTCAGTATAGTAGACATTTTCATACAGAAACACGCGTTTTTTTAGGCTCTGAAAGTCATTTGAAGTAAAGTAAGTGTGTTTAATTTATGTATTTAAAAGTTTTATTCTAAAAAGTGTAATATTAGCGAAAATTTGTAAAAAATGTGTTTTTTCCCAAAATCTTATTAAAAATTCAAAGTGTTTTAATATAAACGTTTAAAAAATCGATTTTCTAGTTTTAAAAAATAGATCTAGATAATTTATAATGCCACTGTTAAAAAATAGATACATTTTCGAAAACATGCGTCAATAAAATTTGAAGGGACAAATTCAAACGGACCATTGAATAGGTAACCCTGTATTTTACAAATATATATTCATTAAGGGGAAAGGTGGAAATTTACCTAATATCTTAATGAAGGACATTTCATGTTTTTTTAAACATTATTTCACATGAAAAAAGCAATACATACAAACCTAAAAATTCCATAACAAATCGTGTACCAACATAGTTAAACCTTACCTTTAAAAGGTTGGTTGATTTTGACGGCCGATTATCTACACTAGGACCGAGGGGGGAGTGCGCTTCGTGTGGGTCTTTCTAAGGGAACCTAACCGAAATTTACGCATGCAAATTCATGACTCAAACAAAACTCCGAACGATTAGGCCGACGGGTGCGATTGGGATCGAACCCAACACTTCCCGTCTATTAGCTTCGATAGCAAAACCTCCCAGCCACAGTACTATTAAAAAAATCGCAGAAATAAATTCTAACACTAAATGACAAAAATTTACATGTGACATAACTCAAAATTTAAATTAATACTCCAATATTCGAGCGCATACGTCACTAAATTGAAACGCGTAAAGTCCTCTCATCCAATTTATGTTTAAAATTCCATTTTTATCGAAAAATTTGCGTAAAAAGATAAAGTCTCCCAATTAAAACTTCTAAATAAATGTTTAAAATTCCATTGCCAAATAAAAATTAGCGAAAAAAATATTTGAAAGTTCTCAAATTAAAAATCGTTGCCAGTAAAAACACCGAAAACTCAAGTGTGCTAAAAAAATAAATGTCCTCGAAAAGAAAAAAAAAATTTAACTCAAAAATTACTCCCAAAAATTAAAGTCTCCCAATTAAAAATTCTTAATTAATTTTTTAAAAGTACAAATAACCCCTCGTACTGGAGTACGACGAAAAGAATAATCAATTTCCCCGAAAAATTCTATCTTCAAAAATACTCCCAAAAAAGTTAAAGTCCCCACAATTAAAATTTCTTAATTAATTATCATTAATGAAAAAATATCAAACTTAAAATAACCCCTCGTACGACGAAAAAAAAAAATCAATGTCCCAAAAATTTCTATCTTCAAAAATTACCCCGAAAAAAGTTAAAGTCCTCCAATTAAAATTAATTATCATTAGTAAAAAAAAACAAACTTAAAATTACCCCTTATTCTGTAGTACAGTAAGAGAAAAAATCAATCTCCCAAAAATTAAATCTTCAAAAATTACCCCGAAAAAAGTTAAAGTCCTCCAATTAAAATTAATTATCATTAAAAAAAAATCAAACTTAAAATTACCCCTCGTACTGTAGCACGGTCAG
This sequence comes from Maratus speciosus, assembly GCA_963932465.1. Classification (NCBI taxonomy): domain Eukaryota; kingdom Metazoa; phylum Arthropoda; class Arachnida; order Araneae; family Salticidae; genus Maratus; species Maratus speciosus. The sequence goes on from OZ010798.1 coordinate 41,008,771, forward strand.
AAAAAAAAATCAATCTCCGAAAAATTCAATCTTCAAAAATTACCCCGAAAAAAGTTAAAGTCCCCCAATTAAAATTAATTATCATTAAAAAAAAAATCAAACTCAAAATTACCCCTCATACTATAAGATGACGCATCACCTTGACCCCGCCTCCCAGAGTATAACCTTCACCTACGCCGCATAACCTTCAAACAGCATGCAGAGGTCGTTCAAGGTCACGCCGAGTACGCCGCTGATATAGAACCCCCAATTATTATCTACTTCTGTTGTATAAAAATGCACCTTTTAAGCAAGTTTTTATTTTATTTAGGTTTTCCAACTGCTCTTCTGTTTCTTTTCTTTTTTATTGAAATCTGTATGTCATGATTTAAATACATTATTTGAATTATAAAATAGAATTTTTCGGTGTTTTTCGTTGTTTTCCACTGGTTTTTAGACAGTTGGAAAAGGTGTCGCTTTTCCCATTTAACTTTGCCAACACAATTTTACTCGAAAAAAAAATAGAAATGTTGCCACTTATACCACTCAAGTTACCACTTATTCTTAAACTAGAATTCAAGACTAACAGTTTAAGATAATTTTCAAGCATTATTGAACATTATGAGTAAGTAAAAGATGGATAGAGAGAAAGAAAAGCTACAAATTTGTCACGGATTACTGTAGGTAAAATTGGATGAAAATGCAGCCCCCCCCCCCCCAAATAGAGGATAAAAGTGTTATGTAACCATACCTGCTTGAATTTCATGACTAAGAAATTCTTCGGTACCAGTATTTTCTTATGGAAAATCTCTCCTGAAATAAGGCGAAATTTCATCCGTTTAAACTAGATTTATTTGTCTATAAAAAAAAATTGATATTGGGCCTTGAAAACAACGGTACCCGTACGAACCCTGCATACATATCTGTGAAATTCAAATAATTGCTGAAATCAGAAACACAAATGTTATCAATCTTTTGCAACTTCTCTTCATATTACATAAATTAAATATATTTCATTTTATTTGTAAAAATTCAAACTTATATTGAATTTATAGCCATTGAAAACGTTTCCTCTTTATATTATTAATGTTTGGTATCTCCATTATTTTGAAAGTAAGAACAATTGATAAGAATATGATAATTAACATCAGTTTGTTATAACAAGTTTACATTATTTTCCCTTTTTCTTCTTTTCCAGAAAATGTAAAATTTAAAACATCTATAATGGTAATTGATAAAATAAATTTGATAGCTCTTACGCTAAAACTTGCTGAAAGTATAATGCTGCTTTACAATTATGTCACTGAAAAAAATTGAAAATAAACTGAAAAATTGAATTTTAATGAATGGCTGTGAATCCATAACATACTGACATCCATAATGCTCAAATATTCACTTTAGTTGTGTGTTTTTTCATTATTTTCATCCTAGCATCGAAATAATATTTGGTCATTATTGCTTGTATCGACTACATTGAGATGAAATATTGCTGCTACATTGAGGTGAAATTGAGGCCAAAATCCATGTTTGCCCCTGGCTCAAAAAGGCTAAGGCTAGTTCTGGCCCTGAATTGCACTCTACTGTATATTGCCAAAAATATCCATGTGCATAGTATAATTTCTCAGGAGTATTTTTTCAGTACTTTAGGAGTGAATTTTTATTAAGAATAGAATAAAAATCATATTTTATGGTGTTAAAATGAACATGGAAAATATTATAAAATAAAATGTAATAGATATACTTTATTTTAACTTGAAATATCTGCATATATATATTTTTTAAAGATATAAAATATATGGGTTTTTCTGTCTAGTTTTGTAATGAATAATGTATGGTTAAAACGTTTATAAATTTTCTACTGAAAGTGTAAGTAAGTATTTTGTTTATGCTAAACATGGTTTTGTGTGCCATTTGTTTGTTTAGTTTTATCATGTATATTTTTTTCTTGTACGCACATTATTAAGATGTGCAGTCATAACAAAAATATATATAGGGTGTTTCCTGAATATCGAAACAATAGGCTATTTCCTTAAATATTGCCACTAGACACATACTTCCAATTGCAAAGTTTCATAAAAAATTTGTAAAATTTGATGAGATTAGTTGCTACTCCATAAGTGTCTATATTTGAGAAAATTCGAAAACTACATTTTTATACGGCCCCCGCAGAGTAAAATTCCCAATTAGAAAAAATTTCCCTATCCATTCCTGGATTAAACATAAAAATTCCATCGTCATATCTGCAAAACCCACAGAAATATGCTCGTTTAAGTAATCTGTCCGGTTTTAAGGAATTAGATACAAGTTGAAATGCGTGTAATTTATCTTTAAGAGTTCCAGGAAACATGTAAAAAATATATTTATTGAGTTAGAATTTTGATTTTTTTTCTTTTTTTGTGATGGTTAACCATATAATTTGCAAACAAACTCACATCCTGAAATTACTTATAAAGTTTAAAAAAAAAAAAAATAATAATTATTATTTTTTTAAGTGAGGTAATTTAAAATCGTTATAACTCGAAACATTATATGTCGAATTTCAAATTTTTTTCATTTAATTAACGAGAAAATAGAGTTCAAATTTTGTTTTAAGATTTTTTTAAATATTAATTTTAAAAATATAAAAAATATAAATAAAAAATATAATGTAACTTATTTTAAAAAAAAAATCATATATTCAAAAGTAAATATTTTTTCAAATTTACAGAGACAAAATTATTGTAAAATAGTCAAATGTAGACATGTTCGGAGTTTGCACCTTTTTGCTTTAACAATGCTTGACATAATAATTTAAAAGCAAGAAATGGTAAAAAAAAAAAAAAAAAAAAAAAAAAAAAAAAAACCATCATGCATAAAACATATTTAAAGTTTTAAACAAAGATTGGCTCCTAATAGAATGTTTAAATTCTTTTTTAAAAATTGCAGGTGAGTAAGTATTAGTTTAAATTTCCGGTTCAGTTTAACTTTTGCCCTTTCCACCTTCTTTTTGTACTATTTAAATGTCCGTCCGTTGATTTAAAACAAGGCTTTTTCTAACATGCCTATTAAGAGTTTTTCCATATTTTTAGCCTTCACAACTTCAGGTTTTATATTGTCCCGCCGAGGCCTTTAAAAAAACCTGTATTCTGGGGTCGGAACAGGCTCAAACCTTATTTTTTTCTGAAGGCTCAGCCGGGTGCCTAACGTATTTTTTCATACCGAACTGGGACTGGCTTCCTTCCTCTCTGGTCTGCATGGGGCGAAATTTTCATCAGTCCCAGTCTCAACCCAACTTGTATTAAAATCTTTGTCTCTGACTGACCTGATCCATGCAAAAATCAGTAAAAATTGGTTCAGCCCAAAAATTTTTACAAAAAATGCATATATTTTTAATTCTCCATTATTTTACAATTAAAATTTAAAATTCATTTTTTAAAGAAAAGTATATTTAAAGACAAAAAAGTTAAAATACAGTAAAACCAGCGAAAACAAACGTGCCTATGACGGAATCCTGTCTTAAACGGAAAAATGTGTTGTTCCATGCAAAGTGAATATAATAATACCTGAGAAAAGGATAGACTATATTTACACCTCCTAAGAAGGGAAGTTGTCTATATGTGATTCCGTCTTAAAAGATTTTACTGTATAGTATTTTTCAATGTCTCCAATACATGGAACATACAATAATTAACACACATAATTTAACAATATTAAGGATAAGTGAAACATTTACATAAACTACAGATATTCATAAAAATAAATAATAAATATCACAGTCTTGGGCGCTTCTTTAAAAATTAAGATTGAAAACATGAAAAAAAAAACTAAAATGAGTATTTTTGGTTAGAACTTCTTGTACGAAACAATTTTTAACCATATTAACATAAAAACTATATTTTGTAGAAATTCAGTCATGCCGGGCTGGGCAGGGTTCGGGCTGAGATTTCAACTTTTTTCCAAGCCGGGCCGATTTTTTTTCCTATGGGTCAGTCCGGACCCGGTCCTGCATTTTTCGCCCATACAGACTCCAGCATATTTTGAAAACAAGTTTAACATAAAATATATATATGCTGCTATTTTAAGTCCAAACGAAAGTCACTCTCTTAAATCGATTTTTAATAATATAACAATTTGTGGATGATCCCTATCTTGCATTAAAAAGGAGTCAATAACTCGTCGCTCAGAGCCATCAGTAAATGGTGTAAGTCACGAATTTTGGATTCTAATATCTCTGCAAATTTTGCAGATATCGGGATGATTTGTGTGTGTGTGTGTGTGTGTGTGTGTTTAATTCAGGAATAGATAAGGAAAAATTTCCTAATTGGAAATTTTACTCTGCGGGAGCCGTATAAAAATTTTGTTTTTGTATTTTCTCAAATAGACCCCCATGGGGTTGCAACTTGTGTCATTAAAATTTTGCACCCTTTTTTATGAAACTTTTCAATTGGAAGTATGTGTCTAGGGGCAATATTTAAGGAAATAGCCTATCGTTTCGATCTTTATGAATCACCCTGTATATACTAATAACTTCTTTGAAACATTGTCTAACTGTGCAAATTCCATTGAAATCCGTCCAGTAGAATATTTCTAAAACGACTAATAATTTATAATTGGATTCATCTGATTATAGAACTTTCCCACTAAAACTTTCCCTGAAAAATTATCAGACTTGCAATAACAGTCCCATCATAATCCAATCTCTAGAACTCAAGTTATAGGCTGGGATTACGGTGCCTCACTTAAGATCAACTTAGAGACTTACAATATAAACAAAACATAAACGGCATACAGTGCCACGCAATCTTACGACAGCTTGGAAGCAGCCTTAAGATTAAGTGAATGCGCGCGCAACCACAACAAACGTAACTGCGGTTTCTGATTGGCTGACTGCAGGAGGACTTACGCTGAGGAACCGTAATACCAAGTTACGATCGATTGCAGGAACGCCCATCCTACGATCGAGCGTAAGATTTAAGATAGCGAGGCACCGTAATCCCAGCATTAAGCAGTTGGAGGCCTTTGCATTTTACATATACAGTAGATTACAAATGAATCTCATGACATGTTGATATCACAATCTTGGTTTACTCACACCATTTTATTTATTATGAAAAATGTGAAGCAACTGATAAATAATTTTTAAATAAATAATTTAAAAGAAAAATTGTTAAAAAGTTGAAATTTTTAGATCGCTAATCAAACTTTTAAAACTGTATCATTCAACCTACCAAGCTAAGTGAGACATAGACACTAAAAGCCCAATCATTGATCAAATCACCCCCAAACATTTTCTGGTTAGAGCGAGCAAAGGTCAGGTGAAAAATTTGCATGTTTAAAATGCTGATTGCGCTAAAGCAGATCATGGGATGCTTTTCATGAATATTTTGGATTTTGTCTGAGTGAACATGGGCATGTATTACTGTTACAAAAGCCATGTTTTGGAAGGATAAAGAAATGTAGTCATTGGTTTTACCTGTTTTGCACTATAAAAGTATGAAATAATTAATTTATCCTAGAATTCGTATCTTTGATAAGACCTACTTAATAACAAATTCTCCTTGCGTGTGGGCGGCCTGATTTATGTACCATGAACAGACCCAATATCTGCAACACTTGGTGATCATTATTTATGAACAATAATCAAAATTTTGAACCTTTTTCCAGTTCATACATTCCATCCTTGGTTTAGAGCAGCCATACTCAACCTTTTTTTTCTCGCGGGCCGCAAAAATATGTTTGTGACGTCAGGCGGACCGCTACACACATTAAATATCAAAAAAAGGAACATGAATTAAAATAGTAATGTAACATAAATAGTATAGCAAAACTAAATCAGGTATAGTATAATTATTTTAAAAAAAAATGGTTTATTAAAATCGTTGGAACTGACTGAAAATGCAGCCGTGTAAGAAAAAAAAGTTCCCACCGTGGCAATCAAACGTGGCAAATGAGGTGCGTTTGTACTATAACTCGTTTTATAAATATGCAGATCCCAGTGCAATAGCTGTTGCACACACTCTAATGCAAAAATGGATAAATTGTACAAAATTTATTACAATTATATAGATTAAATTCAGTAATACGGAAATAATAGAATTCCCTTTTAAATGAGACGTCATTTCCATGGCAACCTAGAAAGAACCTACTATTATTTTTAACGCAATCATACTGATTGGTAAAGTTATCATACGGACTGAATATTTCCAAATGAGGGAAAAAAATGCCCAAGCCGTGTATTGAATCTAGATCTTACATTGCCAATGCTTTACTGTTTAAGTTACAGTTAAACGATAAGATATCACTATGGTCGTATGATAACTTTACCAATCAGTGTGATTGTGTTAAAAATAACAGTATATCAATGTATCCATCGTTTACATAGAGTTCCTTTACCTGCGGTTTATTCTGTTGAGCTGTGTACATGGCACACCTGATCCTGTTTACCAATAAGCTTATCTGAGTGAAATATGCTCACCGGTTGTCAGACCAGGTGGTTTAAACGGTAAAGCATTGGCAATGTAAGCCAAGGATCTGGCTTAGGCATTTTTTCGCTCAGTTGGAAAAATTCAGTTTGTATGATAATTTTACCAATCAGTATGATTGGCGTTAAAAATAATAATATTTATTTAGCTGCCAACCCCAAAAAACTTGCATCTATTGAATAAGTTGAGTAAAATTTCATATATGAAATGATTATATGGAAATGTAAACTGAATCTATTACATCTAACCTATACATTATTTGGAAATCTAATATTTTTACATTTTTGTTGCTGAATAAACAGTTTTGATGTTCATTCTATATTTAGATGTAAGATCTTATCTAAATAGATCCTATGAAATTACATATGAAAATCAGTTACTATCATTAAATTAAAGTTATACCATCCTAAAAGTGAAAAAAAAGTACATTTAAAGGCATCTTGAATAACTTTTAATAAACTGATCTACGCTTTTCGTATGCAATTTTGGCAATATTAATGTTGATAAATAAAATTATATCTGAAAAAAAAATTGTAAAACAAAAATCACAAGATCACTGGTATAATGAAAGCAAGTGCAATAAAAATGATCACCTGTGAATGTGAAATATTTTATCTTTTTGTTTTTCATTTTGTAAAGCGTCTCTTTCCATATTATAATTTTAGTTTGAACACATCCTAATCTACTCGATAGCAATAACATACTAAAACCGATCAAAAATATACATATTTGTAAACTTTTAAACCTACTAAGTAATCATTCATCGTCGTGTCCATTTCTGATGGACTAAATCGCAAACATGGTTTGGAACTGTAAAGTACTTTTTATAAATTATTTTTAATAACATCCATATTGAATTAAAAACCGTTATGTTACTGACATCGTTCATATTTAAAACAAATCTATGTTCAGGGGCGTCGCCATGGGGGGGGAGCCTCCCCCCCATATATGTGAAGTTGGGAAATTTGAGCTTAGAGTTGGGAAATTCTAGATTTTTGAGACATTTTCTTTTTTAAAAGTAATAGTAAAAAAATTATGAAATTTTTATTGTTTTGGTGATTATTTTGAGTATTGCAACAGTAAACAAGTTAAATTATCAAAAGAAATCAGCCACACTCAAACTATCATTGCATTTTTCAATTCTACAAAAATATTGTACATCTACCAGACGTAAATTTCTCTACTCCTGTATATCAATAACTGACTAACCAGTTCCTTTATTTCCTCCAAAACTTTGTTCCTTTCTCAAAAATTTCACACTACCTCCCCTTCTCCTCCCAAAAGAGAATCCAGCTATTTTAATCCAAAGGGATTGCAGCTTCTTTTGAAAATTGGAGATCACTTGTAGCACAACAGAAAAGAATGTAGTAACCTACTTGAAACACAGCTATGGGCAAGAAGATTTGATGAGTTTTCACAACTTTTTTGACTAATTTTGCGATTTTTGAGCAATATTTTACTCATTCTCGTGATTTTTTTGCCGCAAAAATTAGTTAACCCTTCGTTGTCAAGTAAAAAGCATTATATGAGCAAATGCGGATATAAGAAGTCGTTAGTTTAGATAAATTTGTCACATTTTACTTTTATTTGTGTGCGGAAATATATATCAGTCCTGTTCGTTTATATTCATTATGTGTTTATAAAATTTTAAGCCAAAAGTCCAGTGTTCTGTGTTTAAAGCTGTTCTAAAAAGTTACTATAAATCTCAGCACGAAGAAACCCTTCATAATAGGAAAAGAGTTTTCGTGCAAGATTTTGGAGCAAAATCCATTCGAGGATGAAAAAGGTAAAAAATTTTAAAACGATTTTAATTTGGAGCAGAAATATGACCATGAAAGCAGTCCATCAACTGAAGAAAAAAATCGACATGCACTGTAATACTGACACGTTGCATTTGAATAAAAGTTTGAAGAAATAAAGATTTCCTTACAGACAAGCTCACAAACAATTATGAATATTAGGATGTGACTGGAGAAGCTGAGTTCCGAAAGCACCGTAGGAAAACGGTTTCACCAAAGGCAATAGATAAAAATAATGGCACAGCAATGGACATTGACACACATAAGTTTTACAGTAAAGAATTATAAGAAATAGAAGAAAATTTCTGGAATTTAGTAATGGGATTAAATGACAATGTTCCCTGTATCAAGAGAATATTGCAGCAATGCATTCCATATTTAAATTACAATTGTGCAAGGGAAAAGTTAATAATGTTTCCACCTGGATATAAGAAACCGGATGTAGTACATGACTTGCAGAGTCAAATAGAAATAAACCAAATCCCAACTCACTTAACAAACCTTTTACTCATGCCATGAAATTCAAAGACTATTTGGGTCACGCCGTCAAACTATATACTCGTACCTTAACATTCTCAGCAGCTTATCTTTATGGCGTTGCATCTAATGAAAGAATCTTTTGTCAAATAAAAATTTAAAAAATATATATTGCAAGCTACAATGTGAGGGATGACAGACTTGACAGCCTATTGCTTTTAAAATATGAAAGTGAAATAGGGAATTTTATTAAACTAAGCGATGTTATTAACAGGTGGACTTCTTTGAAGACCACAAGAATTAATATTAAGTGAAAACTAGTCGGATGTGCCTATCCCAAAATTTTCTTCTACTCCATACATGTTAATGCCTCAAAATTTGCAATCACAGTGCCAAAATTAAATGACAATTCTTTGCCTATAATAACAAACTCTAAAGGTATAGATTTGTTGAATTGTGTGCATTTAAAAAGGAAATATAAGCATAACATTTTTCAAACAAATCATTGAATTTTGGCACCCAGCCTCTTAGATGTCTGCAACCAAAATTCCTTACTCAAAGTGCACAAAAGCGATAGCTTTGGACAGTATAGACCCAAGCCTAATAAGTATCTATTTATGTGGAAGTGCTACTTATGTGGAATATGAAGTTTGAGTAAATTCCGTGCATTAGTTTTTGAGATACAGCTATCGCAAGATCGTGAAAAATGCTGCATAGCAGCGCCACCTGCTATATGATATACATAAAAAGCTAATCTACATCAAATTATGTCAAGGTTTAACAGAATATTACGTTTGATCAAATTCTGTGCAATAGTTTTTGAGATATAATTATCGCTAAAATCATGTAAATCGTGAAAAATGCCGCATAGCAGTGCCATCTGTTAGACAATTTACACCAAAAACAAATCAGCACCAATTTTTATCAAGGCACAGTCAAACCTCGTTAACACGAACTGTTTCCGATTGCCTCGTCCAGTTGTATGTAATGTAGTTAAGCTCCGATAACACGAACTACTTTTAATACGAACAAAAAAAGTTTCCCCTTGAGTGTTCGCGTTAACGAGGTTCGACTGTATAAGTGAATCTCTAAAGTTTTATTAAATTTCGTGCATTAGTTCTTGTGTTAGAGCGCCCACAAAATTTGTATCACATATAGACAGACAGATATTTTCTAAAAACAGTCAAATCGTGTTTAGGACTTAATAAAACGTATAAATCAGTCTAAAACCGGAAGTCGAATTTTTTCACGAATCCAATACTTTCTTCTTGTAAAGATAGAAGAAAGTAAAAAGCGTATTTATTTTTTTAGTAAACAAAGCCATAATTAGAATTTTTATGTTTTCAGTTTCAGAATTTTTCTTTGGAAAGGAATGTTTTATGCAAAAGTATCATTATAATTATTACACACGTTGTGCATATCATTTTAGTCGAAAATTGGAGCAATTTGTTTCAAGTTGGGAAATTTTCGAATTCTCCCCCCCGAAAAAATATCTGTGGCTACGCCCCTGTCTATGTTGCAGGACAGTTTATGAAAGATTAACTAAGCTTGTATATATATTCCTCAGACAGATTTAATCTTTCGTAATCAGGATTATTTAAATGATTTTTCTTATAGACTAGGAAACTGATAGAACAAAAAGAAAAAGCTGAAATATATATAATGTGAAATAATTAAATTGGTGAAACAAAATGTTTTATATTATTGGGAACACATATATAAAATCCCACCAAAAGTTATATACCTAATTTAAAAAATCTGATAAATATAGTGAAAAAATTTCAAAATAATAGGAATAATTTAAGGTCCTTATTGAGAAATTTTAGCATCTATAATTTATCATTGAAATCCATTAATCAAATGTGGCATTTTCTTTCAACAAATGGAAAATTTAAAATCATCGTAAGTGCCATAGAAAAGCATTATGGCTAAAAAGAAAATGCCCTGCATTTTCCAATTGAATGAAAAAAATATAATAACAAATTATGCAGTTATATCCGGGTTCCTCACCATCATCCCTTCTTAATTCCAAGCTAATCGAATGATTTTTGCTGCCGTTATCGTGAAACAGGCAGACATACAGATAGAAACCAAATATTTTTCGTATCTCCAACAGTAACCCTTCACTGAACTTTCAGCAATAAAGTAAAAGCTTTACTGTCACATCATACAAAATAAAATTGAAATAAATGCTAAGTCATTTGTTTGTATTTATTGCATTTTTGTTTCTCATTTTGTCAGGAAAATCATGTAATTTTTTCTACATGTGCTAAACAAACACTGCTTTCTCATTTGTAAAGCATGGTGATGTTACTATGATTGTGCCATTTTTTATGATTGTCGTTTGACGATTTACGGTCGTAAACGCATAGAGTTCCATTATTGTGATTGTCATATTTTTAGAATATTGCATATTTATTTTACCTGAAACGTCCCAAGTTCAGCTTGAACAAAGTGGGGGGAGGGTGTCTACTAATGCTTTGTAAAAAGCACAAACTAGTGAATTCATTAAAAAAATAATTTTTATTCAGTTTCTTTTTCAGATAGGGCAAGAAGAAAGAAATGAAGGATTTTTATATGGTACTACAAATGTTGCATTATTGTAACAAACAAATATTTAATTTTGAGTCATGTGTAAAAAATAGCGTAATATTTGCTAAGTATCTTTTTAAGATATGACAACAGAAAAGAAGAAGATTATGCTTCTTTCCTCTCAAATTTTTCTAAGATATTTATTAAGTGCTTGTTTTCCTCACGGGAGACCTGTTTAGCAAATTCTTTAGTGTTAAAATCTCTTGAAAAAATCAGTTGTCTCTTCCCAGAACCGAGAATAATATTTAGCACTTCCGGAAAAAATATTCAATCTGTATTTAAGTTTGTATTAACCAGCAATCACTGCTATCCAAAATACTTCGTTGTTGATTGTTTATATAGAAAATTTATTTTTCTTTTGAAAAATTACTGTGAGAATGCTTTTCTGAAATTATATATGAATACTGTTATGGTCTCGTTTTTAATGTAAATTGCCAGACATTTGCATCTGTTAAAAGATTTAAAATCGAAGTTTTTCTTTTATCTATAAATGAATTCAGTATCGGGTTAAAATATAATATTACCCATTAACAAGCTTTGTCAGGCTGCCATGTTTGAAAATTTGATTGAAAATGCCAACTTTAATTGCATTTTCTGAAAGATCCTCTTCTGAAAAATTGGGGAAAATGCAATTTCACAGTTCATAAATAAGAGCATCAGCCAATCTTATGCATTAACAAATAAAAATTAAATGTTTCTCATCCATTATTTTTATGTAGCTTCTACATATTGATTGATACACTTCGGATGAGATTAATTATGATTTTCCTTAAAAAAAATTTATTTTATTTATTTTGACTGTGTATCCCACGATTTCCACACGCAAGACATTTGTAGAATAATTTAGATAATATACAATTTTTGAAGCAATTTTCTTTTAAAAATTCCATATTCAATTCAAAATGTAAAAATGCAAATAATAAATGAGGGGCTCTCAACCATAGTAGACCATGCACATTTGGGGAGAAAAAATGAGACAGTCCATTTAGAAGGTGCATAAAATCTGTTTTATCCACTCCCACAGTGAACCAAGGCCGTAATCAGATAACATATATGAGAAATTACCTGAAAACAGACTTGGTTCACTTTGGGAGTGGATAAAAAAGATTTTATGCCCCTTCTAAATGGACTGTCTCATTTTTTCCCCCAAATGTACATGGTCTACTATGGTTGTGAACCCCTCAAATATACTACATATTTCAAGTATATGATGAATTGAAATATGTAATAACAGAGAATGTACTGGTCGATTATATATTGTTTGGAAGGATTTTGAAGAAAAAAATGCAGTCAGAAGGTTAACCGGAAATCTCTGCTATTCGGCATAATTCGTTGTTGATTACTTACATAGAAGAAATTTTTTTTCTTCAAAATTACTCAGAGAATGCTTTGCTGAAATTACATATGAATACTGTTATGTACTAAATTTTAAATGCAAATTGCCTGACATTTGCAACTATTAAAAGATTTAAAATTAGTTTTTCTTTTATCGATAAATGAATTCAACCCCGGGTTAAAATAGATTATCTAATAACAAGCTTTGTCAGGCAGCTATGTCTGGAAATTTGGTTCGTAATTCCAACTTTGACAACATTTTCTGAAAGATCCTCTTTTGAAAAGTCGGGGAAAAAATACAATTTCACAGTTTATAAATAAGAACATCAGCCAATCTTATGCATTAACAAACAAAAATTAAATACTTCTCTTCCATTTTTTATGTTGCTTCTATATTTTGATTGAGATGCTTCGAATGAGAAATTGTTAATTATGATTTTTCTTGAAAATTGTTATTTGACTTAGTTTTCTGCAGTTCTTTTAATTTCTTGTGGGAAGCTTATTTTCTCTTAATTATATTTTTGATTAATTATAAAATATGATAGATTAACATAATTTTATTTATTATAGATTCATAAAGCCATAAAGGTAGTTTAAGAAAAATGGTCATTTAGATATCTTGGGAAATTATTCGAAGTAGAAAAAATATTTAAAGTGTGAAATATGGAACAAAACATTTCTTTACAAGAGAGTTTTGAAAAAGAATCTCTCAACTTACACCAAAGAAAACCATTTATTTGTGAGACATGCGAGAAACATTTCTCTCAAAAGAGTCATTTAAGGAGACATCTGTTATCTCATACGGGTAAGAGACCTTTTCTTTGTGAGCTATGCAATATGAATTTCTCTCAAAAGTATAATTTAAACGGCCATCTGTTAATCCATAGTGGTGAAAAACATTTTGTTTGTGAGATATGCAACAAGAGATTTCGTCGTAAGGTTGATTTAAGCAGACATCTATTAATTCATACTGGTGAGAAACCTTTTAATTGTGAGATATGCAACAAAAATTTCTCTCAAAAGAGGGCGTTAAGTAGACATCTGTTAATTCATACTGGTGAGAAACCTTTTGATTGTCAGATGTGTAACAAAAATTTCTCTCAAAGGAGCGAGTTAAACCAGCATCTATTAATTCATACTGGTGAGAAACCTTTTGCGTGTGAGATCTGCAAGAAGACATTTTCTCGCACGAACCATTTAAGCGCACATATGTTAATTCATACTGGTGAGAAACTTTTTGTGTGTGAGATATGCAGCAAGAAATTCTCTCAAAATGGTGATTTAACCAGACATTCGTTAATTCATTCTGGTGAGAAACCTTTTGTGTGTCAGATATGCAACAAGAAATTTTCACAGAAGGGTAACCTGATAGTGCATCTGTTACTTCATACTGATGAGAAACCTTTTGTATGTGAGATGTGCAACAAGAGATTTCCTCGTAAGAGTGATTTAAGCAGACATATGTTAATCCATACTGATGAGAAACCTTTTGTGCATGAAATATGCAACAAGAAATTTTCTGAGACGAGTAACCTGTGAATGCATCTGTTAATTCGTACCGGTGAGAAACCTTTTGTGTGTGAGATATTCAACAAAAAATTCTTTCAAAGTAGTCATTTAAACTGCCATTTGTTAATTCATAGTTATAAGAAATCTTTTGTGTGTGAGATATTCAACAAGAAATTCTTCCGAAAGAATGAGTTAAACAGCCATATGTTAATTCATACTCTTCAGTGCTCTTTTGTTTGTAGGAAAACGTTCAATAAGAAATGTAGTTATGTTCAGTACGAAATTTTAATAGAAGCGTAATCTAAGTGCTCACCGATAATTTCGTAAATTGATTCTTTCTGTCAATTAACTTCCGTGTTTTTTTCATAAGTACTTCGGCATAGTTTGTCTTATGAGAATGTGATTTCTTTTCAAACATAAAGAGTGACCAACATGAAACAGTGGAATGAAAAAAATTACCAATTTTATTACTGTTGATTTATGTAACAATTTGTCTTAAATTTTGTATTATATTAATTAAGTTTTATTCCTGTTTATATTAAATATATTGTATCTGAAAAATGTGATATATAACTGTTAAAAAATTGAATGTGTGTTTGATGTGTTGTTACTTAAAAACGTGATAAGTCTGATGAGGTTTTTGGAATTTTAATGAAAGTTGCTAGACAATATTTAAAAATTAGTGAAATGATATATGCATCTTTTTTAACTTTCTAATTCCTTAGCTACATATGGAAAATTAAGAAGAAAAGAAAAATATTGAACAGCATGTTAAATTTTTATTTAATATGAATTAGAGAGAAGTAGAACTTCTTAGAAAAAGACTCTGTACTTCATATTTTGAATGCAATTTTATAAAATTTGTATTAAATCTAGTAATGTTCAAGAGGAATGGATACATGTTTGTGGCTTCGACTTCATCGGATAGATGGCTCTGGTTGCAACAGGATATCAAACGAATTGGCAGTATGGAATTTTTAAGAAAAAAAAGCCATTTTGCACGAAAATAGTACAATCCTTAACTCTTTCAGGTCGGTGTTTACTAGCTAAAAATCTCGAATCATAAAGATTAGGGAGAATTAGAAAGTATTTTTTTAATATTTTAGAAATGTTTAATAATGGCGAGTGAGTTCATTCTTATATATTTGCTATGTCAGATTTGATATTTTTTTTAATGAGAAAGTACAAAATTTTCTTTCAGATAAAAATGACTTTGTTTAAATAAGTACTATTTATTTTTTATTGATTCAATTTAGTTCATAAAAAATATGATTGTATTATATATTTTTCAATTTACTGCATTTACATGCAGTACTATTATTTTTTGTTTCACTCCCAGTCAGATTATTATTTAAACAGTGTAAATTCCGGGTTAAAATTCTTTATCTTCTGTTCGGGTTTCGCAAGAAATAAATGTTGCATAAAATGGGATGAGGAAGACATAACATACCGCAGTAACTTTATGAATCAAACACACTCGACGGACTGTAATATAACCTAAAGAAGATAAGATAATGAAATCTTATAAATGTTAACTTGCTTTTTTCATATTTTTATTAGTGACAGAGGCATTCAGGCTACTGTCAAAGTGTTTTTACAATAAATGTATATATATAAGTTATTTTATATATATTGAAAGAAAAAACAATTAATAGAAGGAAAACCCTTTAAATCGAAAAATAGCTAACAAATTCGAACAACAAAATGACTGAAACTCCAATTTAGAGATGACTAACATGTAGTTATATAATACATAATAATTACAGAAAAAAATTACAAAACATACTAAATAAAAGTTACTATGAAAATTCAACAAACTATGAAACAAAAAGATATTTAAAGCTAAATGATGCCACAATATTCTGAAATAAATATAATTTAATTATAAATTGGAGTAAAAAACAGAATATAGATAACAAGTGCTGATGTAAATTTGAAAAACGATGT
Source organism: Maratus speciosus (assembly GCA_963932465.1). Lineage (NCBI taxonomy): Eukaryota > Metazoa > Arthropoda > Arachnida > Araneae > Salticidae > Maratus > Maratus speciosus. The sequence goes on from OZ010798.1 coordinate 41,024,870, forward strand.
CTAAAAAAGTGTAATTTCATCATTTTAAATTTGCAGTTACAGGGGAAGTGAAAGGAAGAAATATGAACCTTTATTTTTTGTTGTAGTTTTGTTTTTATAATTTTCAACTGAAAACATTATAAATATTGCAAAACCTCATTTATTCACAATGAAGCAAATTATAACTTTTCAAGTATTTTTCTTTCAATGTGTGCAATTTTACTTGAAACATTTTTTAAAGTGAAATATTTGATATTTCGTAAGGATTTAAGGTATCAGAAATTTAAATGACTATGAAACAATAATGAAAATTATGCATTAAGGATAGATTATGAAACACTAATAGAACATTTTTTAAGGAGATTCTAAAAACAAACAAAATTTCCCCTGATCAATAAATAACACAAAACTTTCTGAGATTTTAAACCATAACTCATTTTAATCACTTGCACGCATGATTGCTGAAGTGAGGTGAAATCAAACAGTTTAATTAATTAATCCATAAATGAATTACATCTTGAATTATAAGCGGTTGTTTTCGCAGGATAAGTATCTTCTTTTCCCTGCGCTGTCACGCATGGAATTTCAGTCCAAAACGCCAACTTTGACAGCATTTGCTGAAAAATGAACAAAAAATTCTTTATTTGCATTGTTTCTGAGAAAGAGCACTTCATAATCTGGTACATTTGCAAATAAGAATGATTTTAAAAATATGTCAGAAAATAGCAAGTATAAACTTGAGAATTAGTCTTAAGAATTTGTTTTAATTCAATGAAACGAGATATCTAAAAAATCAATTAAAAAAAATACATAACATAGTAAAATCTATTTTCAGCAATTGCTGTCCATACTGATGTGTGTGAATTCTTTGATTTAGTCGTTATATGAAGTGTAGAAAATTTCTTGAATAAAATTTTCTAATTTGGTAAAGCCCTCTAAAATTGTACCCTTATCTAACGAGTCTTCGTTAAATTCATCTTTTAATGCATTTGCAGTTGACGGACGTAGCAATTTACATTTTTTCTTTAACTTTTTCATATCACAGAATGTAAGTAGAAATGTTCTCGATGAAAACAATATATACTATATAAAAACAATGCAATAATTCACCATCGGCACCAGTTGTTTGTTCTGCCGAACACAATGATGGGTTCGAAATATAAAATTGTTTAAACTTGTTTCTCTGATCGCAAAATTTATTTACATTCTTTCGAATAATAAAAACGGGACATGTGAATAGATGTAGTCAATGACAATTATGTTACAAAAATATAGATTAATTTTATCTTGAAAAGGGATCCCCGCACTAAACACAAAAAAAGTTTATCTTAATATATTTACTTTTTTCTCTATATTAATTCTCGCCATGCTATTTCTGGACAAATTAACTGAATATTCTAAATAAATTTCTCATATCAACAGACTATTAAAAAAAAACATAAAAACTAGAAAAAATTCTTTTTAACTCAAAAACAAAAACAGATGCCAACTTTTATTTCATAAATTTTAACCTTTTCTCATGGGATAAAAAAAACATAAAAGAAAAGGAAAAGAAAAACAATACCAACGAGCGGCGTTTAAAAAACAAAATATTACAGCGGCATTTGCCAAAAGCCGTGTGTATAAATAAAATGTTAATTTATTATCTCCTAACACTTATTAAACTCTAGTTCACTGATAAGGATAGTAAGCATAAAGGTAGGTGAGCATCAGGCTCGCAGAACCAATCCCTGTTTAGACAGTGGCGTGCTCAAACACAAAATTTTAATAATGGACAAAATGCTCCCAAGAGAAAGTGGAATTATAGATTTTCTGATCAATCACCACCAAACCGACCATACTTGCAGAAAATGTTTAATAAACATGCTGAAGTAGACAGTTTTGAAATCGAAGAATTATTTTAAGAGCTATTTAATGTTGAAATCGCTCAAAATCGTTATATTACAAAAGTTTTATAGGAGCTAAAACTATACATAAATTTTATACATTTTTCTAGGGATATACTTTACAAGCCAACAGTGTGCAGATTGTGCTTATTTTTTTAATTTAGTTTTTTTAATTGTTTATTTAAATTTCCATTATTTCAAGAGATATTTTTTTCATATTTAGAAAAAATAATTTTTAGGGTTGTGTTCATCTGACGAAATCCTATTCGTTTCACTCCTCTATCTATCTGTCACAGAGACCGTTCTCAGAAACTGTATAAGTTAGAGATTTGAAATTTGGTGTACATACAGCTGAATACCTCCTCTCATATGTCAAATCATAAAATTTTTAAAAAGATTTAATTAAAGCAAGATATTAATTAAAACACATTCATTAAGAAAAAAAACTAACAAAAGCATATATTTTTATCAAAACCGCAAAGAAACATATTTTCAATGTCGAAAAAAGAGGAAGAGTTGTTAGAATTAGAAGCAGTGACAGAAAGATAAGATACCAGAGGTTTTCAAATATAAACCTATTTCATAAACTATTCGATGTAGAAATCTGAAATTTCGTGGATACGCAAAACCTGTGTGAAAGTTTAAAATCTATTGTAGGTAGCGATTTCAAAATTGGAATTTATTCGTGAAACAATATTCTATTTCATATTTTCTAAAAATGGAGAAAATCGATAGATGTTTTATTTAAGAAAAGAGCGATTTTTTTTAAAGGAAAAATAAATGTTTTCCTTTAACACATTATTTAAATATTAACGTTTCTTCTCTAATTATCACTATTTTAAGTCCGATTTTTTTGGAATCCCGCCGATACATATTTTTAATAAGAGATAAGAATAATAAGTATTACTACTATTTCCGAATAGTATTTTCGGCAAATTTCTTAAATTTCCATTATAGTCCCCCCTTCCTCGACTAATATATCAATGGGTAGGTTGAATATGGGAGTTTCGTTTGAATAGAGGTTTCTATGTAGCACATGCATCATCTATTGCCCCCACACTCTATCAATTAGGGGTACTAGATACCATTATTTTCGGATAGTAATTTCAGATAAATCTTTATGTACCTGGCTGATCTGCCAGTCGCGATTTTTGGCAAAGTACTGCAATAGTCATAATTAGTCATTTGTGGAAGAGCAAATGCATCTTATCTCCCCCTCCTCCTTTCATAGATTTTTGCATAACTGAGTCCTATTTTAATAACTCAATTTCTTTTACTTCTTCGAAACTAATTCCAAATTTCATTATTATCTTAATAAGATCTCTCACAGTCTTATGTTAATTTATGTGTAGTAGTTACCACTATTTTCGAATAATAATTTCAGCAAAATATTTAAATTAAGTTCCTGACTCACCTGCCAGTCCCAATCTTTAATAAAGTTCTGCAGTTGTCTTATTTACTCACTTCTCGAAGAACACATGTATCTTACTCTCCCCCTAGTCGATTTTTGTATGACTTGGCCCTATTTTAGTAACTCAATTTCTATTTCACTACAAATATCTCTTTGAAATTAATTTGAAATTACATTAATATCTTAATTATCATCTCTCGCACTTTTACACTTTGTTTATGAGTAGTCGAGTCACCACTATTTCCAAATAGTAATTTCAGTAAATTTCTTATTTGAGTCTCCTACCACCCCAACTAATATATCTACGGATAGGTTGAATAAGAAATTTTGTTCAAAATAGAGAGCGCCCCACAGCAGTGGAAGGTGAAACTAACAGATTTTTCAGCCCTGCTATACGGTGACGCAAGCAGCGGGGACCCGTGTCAAATGTTCCTACAGAACGTATTTCGTCCTGAATTTACGAGTAGTGGTTATTATTTACGAATAGTAATATCAGAAAATTTCTTAACATCTTAAATTCCCCACCTCTTCGAGTAATATATCTACGCATAGGATGAATAACACGGTTTCATTCGGAAATGGATGTCTTTAGAAAATCGTGCATCCTCGTAGTGGAATAACGAAGTAGCAGTTTCCTTTTATTTTTGTCAACACCCTCTTCGACCAGTATATCTCTGGATAGATTGAACAAAGTAGTTTCTTTTGGATAGAGGTTTGCTTAGAAACTGTGCGCACCCTAATGGTGGCAAATGGAACTAACAATTTTGCAGTGCGTTTTCGACAGCTTTACAGGGTCAGAAGTTGCAAAAATTTAAATTTTGTTTAAACTTCTGCTAAATATTTGAAATTTCGGAATTTTAAAATTTGCTTTGTTTTGAGAAAATAAGAAATTTTAAATTTTGCTTGAACATCTACTAAATTCCTGAGAAATTTCAGCATTTTATATTTCGTTTAAACAGTTTTTTAGAAATTTAAAATTTTATTTAAATTTCCGCGAAAATTTTAAAATTTTGAATTTTATTTAAAGAATTTGACTTAAACATTTTAAATTTAATAAAAAAACTCCCCTTTATAATTGTTCTATAATTAAATTTATTGGTGCAACGATAATTTAAGGATTTAATAATTATAAATTACCAATTTGGATTTATTAATTATAAAGGATAAAGTGTTTTGAATGGAATATTAAACGAAAACCTCTGTGCGACCTGCGATTATAATTACCCTATTGTTTCATACTGATGACAATTTTAAAAACAAGGTAAAGAGTTATATTACCTTTCAAATAAAATCGTATTTACACTTGACTATTAAAACGGAAAATAAACTTTAAAATAATATTTAATTGATCATGTGTTAAAAGCTTGAAATAGAGAAAATTGCCTCAGAAACATTGTATTTACATGTGGATGTTAAAAGAGAAAAGAAACTTTAAAATAATTAAATAACAACATGCAAAACCCATTTAATGGTGAGAATTATGCCATACATTGAAATGATACGTTTAAAATGATTTTCCTATGGAGAGTATTCATGCGACTAACAGTGGGACGTTTTGACGATCTAGGTAGACAAAGTTATTTCGTTGAAGTTTAATTAGGTTTTGCTGTTTTCTTTAATGCATCACTAATAAAATACTCAAAGAGGGATAAATATTTGGTTATTTAACAAAATTTTCTTAAAATAAAAATACAGGGTGCCCACCAAAGTCCGTTCCCACCCTCTTAACTGCCGAACGACTGCATCTATATTCATAAACGTGGTGTCCAGGTTTAGTAAAGATGCGCTACTAGATGTTATGCGCTATTACATGAGACCGCTTACAGCGCCACCTGTTACAAAATAGCCGCATTAGCGTTCTTATCGCGAAAACAGTTCGAAATATCGGATAAAAGTGAATGACGACACCTTGTGAACACGAATGCTAAATGAATCTCGTTCTGATTATGAATCCCGTTTCCGAGATAGGAATACTAACTCAACTGTTTTGCACTAGGTTGCGCTGGAAACGGTCTCACCTGGTAGCGAATAGCCACTTTACTATACCTAAACACACTTTTACGACTATAGCTTCAACCTTTCGGCAATTAACAGCGTGAGAAAGATTTTGTATAGGAAGGACTTTTGCGTAGTCATCCTGCAAAATAAATTTTTTAAATAAAATCATAAAAAAACTTTAATGTTTTGTGGTACTCTGTAATGTAAACGCTACCAAAATTATTTTCGGTTAAAAAATGCTGTTGTGTGAATAAATAACCTATATAAATTGTATTCAATTTGAAAAAAAAATTCTGCATATAGACGGTAATGTATCCGAAATTTTTATGTGTCTCTGTAAAAGAAATACAACTACTACGCACTTTGTTTTCAATCTAAACAATGCTATTGTGTATCTCAATAACCTATAGTAATTTTGTTGAAATTTAACGAAATTTTCTGCTTTTTAGCAACAATATTTCCGCAATCTTTTGTATGGCCCTGTAACAAATGCATATTTTCTACGTTCGTCAAATTACAATTTAATAGAATTGTCATCGGAAAAACATATGTAGGCAAAGTTTCAGCTCAATCAGATAATTGAAAGTGGTTTAAAATTGTGTTGCAAGATTTGAACTAATCTTTTATGTGGCCCTGTAAAAAAAGGGTAACTACTACGTTCCATAAATTACAATAATATTGCATTGTCATCAGAACTACATATCCTGAGCAAAGTTTCAGCTGAATCAGATTGTTAAAATTGGTTTAAAATTAACTTGCAAGTTTTAATCTAAATTTTTTGTGAAACCCTGTAGAAACAGTATTCTAAACAATCTTCTGCATTCTTTAAATTATAATAATATTGTATTGTCATTCAAATTACACATGTTTTTATTGTTTCGGCTAAATCGAACAATTAAAAGTGGTTTAAATTTGACTAGCAAGATTTGAACTAAACATACAAACATGCACTGCAAGTTAATATGATGCTTTTTATTAATAAAAACTTAATGATTTGCTGACATCAGCAAGAGTTTTTTTAATGTTTCAATACTTTAGGAATGGCACTTTGATTTAAAAAAATGCTTATTGCTGAATAATGCTAAGTAATATGTTAAACGTCAAGATGAAATTTGTAAACAACATCAAGGATCATCCAGAATCACAACCTTAGAAACAAGCGGTTAATCATGTTTAACATCCCTTATTTTCAAACAAAAATGGGTTAAATATGACCCTGACAAACCTGTGACATATGTTCAGCAAACTCTTGCTTTCAAATAAAACAGAATAGTCACGATGTGCTTTCAAACTTAGAGGAAGCTAGTGAAACTTTTGAAACTCGCTCAAACCAACTGCGCAAATGGCTTCTTTACGGTCATAATTAATCGACACCTCTGATTGTTTTCGACAAAACTTGTACAGATCTCGAAAATACAGACATTCAGCTTCCAGTACACGCGGTTTTGTCAAATTCAGAGATAATCGGAAAAATGAATTTTGTCCACCTAGATCATCAAACCGCCCAACTGTGCAACGTCTCATTAGGGATCAGATACTCTAAAAGTAGTGCAGCAAGCAAATTCGTTTACATATGTCATCACGTGATGTAGCATAAATGCAGGCAAATGCATACACAAAATATTTCAATAATTTTGTACGAATTAGTATTCGGTAAATGCATATTGGAAAATTCGTATATACTTTTAAAATAAAATAAACAATTTAAATTTTTAAAATAACATGAAAATATGCATGTTAGTGTAAAAAAGATAAGAATTCATGCATAAACTTGTACCTATTCCTGAAAATATCTGTAACTCGAACAAACCATAAAATATAAATGTAAATGTTCTTCCCAAGCAGGCATTTTTTTAACCTCGAACCCGAAGGAAGAATATTGTCCATGACGTCTTTATAAAAGTCTAAGAGGTAGCGGGGTCATTCCATGTCAAATCAACACAAAAAAGTGACATTTTCTATCTGACCTCCTCAGAATTTTATGATATTAAGCTGAACAGTTAGGTTCATAGAGAAATGAATAAATACCCAGCGATAAACCCCTATCTCATTTGGTTTCTGAGATAATTAGCTTTAAAGATGGACAAAAAACGTGAATTTTTGCATTTCATGCAATACAAATTTAGTCATAATTTGTTCCCTAATTGTCACAAGGACTTACTTTTTGTGTCTTTGGAAAGTGTTTGAATTGGGCTTTCATATGATATATCACATGAACATACTTTTTGAATTTTTAATTTCAAGGTCAAACATTTTGACATTTGACCTTTCATATCTCAAAATCGGACATTTTAATTTTTTTGAAAAAAATTGTCATTTCTCTTACACTTGTTTACTATAATATCTGAGCATATTATTTTGGGACAGCCATGGGATCGTGAATTATAAATTAAAATTTAAAGTGTTGTTTTAATTTTCCATACAAAAGTTGCAAATCTAGATGACTAACGTATAAATTGTAAAGAATAACTTATATGTACAAGTAAGTACTAATGAATAAAAATCTTTTTTTATTATAAAGTTCACAAAATAAATTTCTTCTTTTCTTTTATTGTGGTGGTGGTGGTGGTGGGTGAGGGGGTAAGGGGGGTGGGGGGTTAAGCTATGGAGTGTATCTTAGCAAACAATTTTCTGTGCCCTTCCACATTAAATCAACACAGACAACCTAACTTTTTTGTTTCAATGAAATTTGAGGTATACTTAATAGTATCATGGTTTGATTAAAAATTTAAAATTAGATGTCTGGGGTTACAGGATACAAACTTGCAAGGAAGGTCTCCATTAGTGCATACTCAGAAAAATATGAAAGAAATTACAGAATATTCTTCTCATGAGGATATATATGTTTAGAATTTTTTTTTTGACGGAACCTCGAGATAACGTCCATAAAAAAATGATGAAAATTTTGCTTATTTGGCAATTTATCACATATTTGACTTTAATATTGTTAGTGTTGCAGACAACCAAGAGAATAGTATTGTTGCCATTCAGTTTATTCAATATCAAATTGTACGAGGAGAGATTTCATAATTGAACAGTTACTTTTAAAATATACTTAAAACTTATCCAGCCAGTGAAACAGTGTAAAATTAAATAACTTCTGCAACACGCAACTAGTATATATTATATACGCTAATAGAAAAAACTATAGATTCATCGTTTAAGAGGCTACTTCAGTCAAATGAAAAGACCCGTTCGTTAATGCTAATCCTATGGATAAAATTTATAACGATATCTCGGTTGCATTTCAATATTTTAAAATGTTTTTTTTGCATTGGATAGCTGAGATTGATCTGTATGCAGGCCGTTTTTTACGTGTTCGATTTTGATTACAGATTTTTTTTATGAGCATGCTTTCTGTTTCGAAACCGGTTCCGAAAATGAAAGCGTCCTCATTAAAAATATCTGTAAACAAAATTGAAAAATTACAAAACGGCCTTTATACAGATCGATCTCAGCTATCCAATGCAAAAAAAATCATTTAAAAATATTGAAATGCAACCGAGATATCGTTATAAATTTCTTCCATAGGATTGGCATTAGCGAATGGGTCTTTTTACTTGACTGAAGTAGCCTCTTAACTAGCAATTTAAAAATGCATTAAAATTGCTTGCATTTGTCGAGAGAAAATGTTGCTTATCAAATCACGTGACATGTTCGTCTTTTCGCCCCAAATATTTGAAAGTATTTCTCTTTTTTACAGGCTTTCTACAGGGATTCCGCTGCTAAATTTGATTGGTCTTTTATAATGTGCATGAGTTGTTTCATTAGCATTTTTTTTTCAAAATATTCCGAGTTTGCACTCTAAGGAGACTTATTACAGACTATTATTACTATCAAATAAATAACTTCTTTTAACATAGTACACTATGTCTTATCTGTTTCTATTCTGGCTAGTTAAATTTCAAGTAGCTGAATCTGAACATTACCGAGTGCAAGCTGGATAAAGAATAAAACACAACTCTTGCTGACTTCTTTCTGCTGAGCTTGTGACTCAGCTGTAACCAGAGTTTCTGATGATAACTTGCTCAGTTGCTTTTCAATGATAAATTATGAAATGTAATTTGTGCACACAAAATTGTAATTTTAGTTTTTCAGTTATATTATAAGTCTTTAATTAGAATCTGTATGATAATTTAAAGATCAAATAATCATATCATATGATAATATTACTTCCACTATCATACGATTACCAAATGACTTGGAGTGAGCACATTTCTATTATTTTTTAATTATACTATACTATTTAGTATTTCAAATGTTATTAAAATATGAAGAAAGCAGGTTGAATTGTTACATATTGTGCATTGATTTCATACAGAATTATAACATTGAATACATAAAATTATAAATATGCATTTCTTGCAAGTCTACTTCAATGTTTGAATGCTCGTATGCAGAGAATTATAGAAATGTTTTGATGTATTGCGGAACTCCATAGCTTTTCCATTTTGCGGTTTAAAAACTTTATCCCCTTATGGGGGGGGGGGCTGAATTATACCATGTTTTTAATATAAGAGGAAAAATGTATTAAGGCATCTAAAGTTGGACTTATAAGTACTGGATAACTTTATGGATAAACTATATTTTTTACTTGAAATACAGCAAATGTGACAGCCTGAGACTCATCTTAACCCCCAATCCCAAGAAAATAATCATGTTTGTAGAATTTGAAATAAAAAAGATTGTCAGTAATATATATATATATGTAAATATGAAAGAATAAAAATAAACCCCTTTTTAACAGATAAAATCTTTTTTAAATTCAAAATTTAAATCAGGAAACCCAACTTATTTTTCATAGACTCTTAAAGCAAATAAATAAAAATATTTTCTTCATCATAAAAATCTTTGAGACTGATTGATATTTATGAAACAGATTTGGAAAAGAAATTACCCTTTGTTGACATAAGACAGTCATCATAAAACATATTAAATTATCTTGGAAGCATCATTACATTTATAGCATAAACAAAATGAGTTTTTCAGGCTATGCTAGATAGTTTAAGAATCAAATTATAAACAACAAAGGATTAATTTCAAATCAATAAATCAAAGTAAATATGTTAGTTTAATTAGTGTCAAAGTAGAAAGTTGATAAGCAATAAATCATAATTAGCTTTTGTCTGGTTGACATTTCATGTTATGATTGCCTCATAAATAATGTTTAACATTTAAATTAGAATTAGCTCTTGTTGTGCAATCATAAGTTCAGACTCATTGTCTCCACATAAAAAACTGTTATAAAAAAGATAATGCACCAATCATGAAAGATTAAGCCTTCCACTTTGTTACTTCTGCCCTCTGCTGGAAAAAATAATAACTATCTGATTAAAAGCGCGGTGCAGAGGGAAGGAGAAGTCAGATTATGATGCAGTCCTCTGTAGAATAGCAAGAATGATTTAGGGAGAGCTTTGGCTCCTAACATCTTCCAAGTCACTGGACCTGACTTCAGATGATATCATGTATTATTACAGAAAAATAAACGTCAGGTTCAGCACGAACTGCCTCATCTTCTTTTAAGGCCATGACTACTACACTCAAATAATAGGAAGTACAAGCGGAACCATTTCATATATGTAAATAAATATATAGTATGTATGTAAGTCACCTAAATTTGCGACTTTTGTATGGAAATTAAAACAGCAATTTGAATTTAATTTATAACTCAGGATCCCATGACTGTCCCAAAATGATATGCTCAGATATTACGGTAAACAAGTGTAAGAGAAACGACAATTTTTTTCAAAAAAATTAAAATGTCCGATTTTGAGATATGAAAGGTCAAAGGTCAAAATGTTTGACCTTGAAATTAAGAATTCAAAAAGTACGTTTATGCGATATATCATATGAAAGCCTAATTCAAATACTTTCCAAAGACACAAAAAGTAAGTCCTTGTGACAAATAGGGAACAAATTATGACTAAATTTGTATTGCATGAAATGCAAAAATTTACGATTTTCGTCCATCTTTAAAGCTAATTATCTCAGAAACCAAATGAGATAGAGGTTTATCATTGGGTATTTATTCACTTCTCTATGAACCTAACAGATGAGCTTAATATCATAAAATTCTGAGGATGTCAGGTTTTTAGCTGTGTTGATTTGATATGGAATGACCCAGCGGCAACTTTAACCTAACCATTTTATACAAGCTGATTTGCAAATGTGCAATCAATTCTACATGCCAATCTCCAAAACTGCTGCCAGCTGTCACAACAACGTTGAGAGAGGCCAAAAGATGTCCCATTCAAAATGGAAAAGCAACCCGATTACAGAAGATAGTCACCGCTCGTGATATCATTAAATCTTTCATAACCTGGTTATATTTTTAAGACAGGGCACATTACCATGTTTTTAGAGACTGCAAAGGCTGAACGGCGGTTGGCGAGCATAGCCACAAGGGTCAGAGCCCCTAGTATTGGAAATGTCTCTATTACAAAACAAACTTTAAAAAAAACTCTCAAAAACTAGTAATTAAAAGAAAATAATCTTTTAATAGAAATGCTTATGTTTGTAAATTGGAAATAATTAGATATACCTTTTCAAAAACAGGTTTTATCATATAACACAAGAAATAAATGAAGACTATACACCTATTCTATTTTCTTTTTTAATTTTATTTATCTACAAATATGAGCACACACACAGAGAAATAAACATGACATTACTTAACTTACAGTATTTATTATCAAAATAAAAATACAAAGTGAGCAATAAGATACAGAAATTATGAATGTAGTTGTATTACAGATTTTCATATAAAAAGGGTGAAAATTTAAATGAATATTAAAGGAATTTTATGACAAAAGTTTTGGGTTTTTTAAATTATATTTCTAAATTGTTCTAAAAACATAAATTTCTTATTGTAAATGAATTTTAAAAAGAGGGGCTTTTTTGAATAAAAAGTAACAAATTAAAATTAAAGATCGATATATCATTTTTGAAAATACATTATTAGACAATAGCTGAACTATCAATCACATTCTCAGCAATAATTAAAAACAGAAAGAAAGAGGTAATTCATTTGTCAAGCTTATTTTAGAGGTAATTTTAAAATATGGAAATCAAATATGACAAAAAAGAGTAACTTATAGCAAAATATTACAGTTCATATTTAGCCAAAAGAATGCATTAGAAAAATTTAAAAATTCTAATAAACTGAATTAATGTATTTCAACTTTGCTTAACAAAATACGAATTCTGTTTATCAAAACATAAATTCTGCTCTAAAAATCATGTCATAACTTGCACCAGTAGGGTATACTATTCTTTGGATGAAGTTTTTAATTAACACTGAGAAAGTAATTCGGTTTAGTGTAGTCTCCAAAGAACACTCAGAAATAACAAAATAGAGAAGATTAAACGTGAAGTAAATCTGCTACATTTTAAACGTCATTTATACTTTAACTCTGTAAACTATAGCTTAACATAAAATATATTAAAAATTTGTTGCATTAAAATCAGTTTATGTTTTTGAAAGAAATAAATTGCATAAGAATGACATTTTTATTCAATAAGCCTGTAAATGAATAATAGAAATAAATTTTCTAATCAAATATTTTTATACAACCAAAATTTGTTCAAGATAGCATTTAAAACGTTAAATTAGCAAACATTTAAATTGTTACATTCTTACAGTATTTTAATAATTTCTTGAAAAATTGCAAAGAAAAATTAAGCTTTAATTTTAAAATTCAGTATTTTTAGATTTAAGTATATAAAATCACTTTAAAAATGTTCATTTTTTATTTCTGGTGTTTGCATATAACAACATCTTTCACAATTAACACAACTTTTTTTTTTTTAATTTTAATCACACGGCTAGTAGCAATTGCGCAGTATTTAAAAAAAATGAAATGAGTGGTATTCAAAGTTATTTCTATCTTGGTCCCATGGAGCTTAATTTTTTGTTTCACTAGTTAATTGAATCATGCCACTACCAACTTCAATTGCATAATTAAAATTTTTAAATTGTGGGCCGATTTAAAATGCAGAAACTCTTAGCTCGAATTGTCATATTACTGAAATATAATTCACGGAAATCACATACTGATAAAAAGCAAAAAGTCTGCAGATTTACAAAAAAGTGGCAAAACAGAAATTCCAAACGACATTTTACAGAATCTAAATTTTTGTTAAGAGGGGATTCTACTTATTTTTGCTTAACATTTATAATTGTTTTTAATTTTTTTATATCCTTCAAGAATGTAGATTCATGCACTAATGTAGCTTCATGATATTCAAATTCCAACCAATCTTTGTTGTTTGTTGAATGTAACACTGCTGCAGATAGAAAACGACTTTATAGTCTGCAGACCCAAGCGCAAAATTTTTTGGATCTCAAAACCATGTCCAAAATGCATCTTGTAAACATGTTGAAACAGTACTGAAACCATTTTTTCATAACCAGATTTTTCAAACTGCGAGAACTTTTTTCCCTAGAAGTATTCGACCGATTTTCTTCATTTTTTAAGAAAGTAATTCTTTTTGCTGGAGATTATACGACCAAGTTTAAATTTCATTGATTAATTATTTTTACAAGCTTGCAAAGTGAAAAAAAAAGCAGCATTTTTGTTCATTTGTGTTTTGCACCATTATGTTAAAAATAAACTTTAAAAACTAATTGTTGAAATAAGCTCCAGAGAAATGAATATCTTTTTAAAATTCGGTGATAAAATTTGTTTCAGTTTCTTGCGAGCAGAAAAAAACGGTCACTTGATTAGATGTTCAAGGTGTGCAGCTGCAGGTAGTATTCTACGTCACACAAAGACTATTACTTATTTTTAACACACAAAAAATTAAAAATATAAGCGAAATGTAAGAAAAACCATTGTAACTTAAAAATTGGTGAAAGTGATATGTTTTCTCAACCGAAAACAAATTGTAAAAATCATGTGATGTTTAAGCAAAAGAAGCTGAACTTTCCCCTAACAGTTCTCATCTCACAGAAATATTGTAAGTGCATATTCAATTTTTAGAACAAAAAGTGTATTTTTTTTCTTTTACATAGAGATATAGGAACAGGTTTCAAATTTCTTTAAAACATTTGAAGCATTCAATAAGAGAACAAAATAGTTCTTCTGACTGTATATGAATATAAAGTCTTCAAAACAACATATTAGGAAGTACTATATTTCACAGTTAAATTATTTTTCTTTAGCATGATTTTTAAAATGTTTCTTTAGATTACTATGATTAGAAAAACTTTTAGAGCATACTTCACAACTAAATGGCTTTTCTCCTGTGTGAATGTGCTGATGTCTCTTTAGGTACCCCTTTGCAGAAAATGTTTTGGAACACACCTCGCAAAAAAATGGCCTTTCCTGAGTATGAATCCGGAGATGTATATTTAGACTCTGCTTAAAAGAATATCTTTTAGGACATATTTGACAAACAAATGGCTTTTCCTTAAAATGAATGCGAGAATGGCTTCTTAAGTATCCCTTTGTTGAAAATGATTTAGAACACACCTCACAAATAAAAATCTTTTCCTCTGTATGACATTGAAGATGTTTATTTAGGTGTCTCTTATCAGAAAATCTTTTAGCACATACTGGACAAACAAATGGCTTATGATAGGTCTTTGTATGAATGCGGAGGTGTTCTCGTAGGTACCCTCTTACAGAAAATGCTTTAGAACACACCTCACAAATAAACGGTTTTTCCTCAGAATGAATGGGGATATGTTTTTTTAGATCTCCCTTTTCAGCAAACCCTTTTGAACACACTTCACAAACAAATGGCTTTTCATTAGTATGGATGCGACGATGAACTATAAGGTGACCTATTTGTGAAAATGTTTTAGAACATACCTCGCAAACGAATGGTCTTTCCTTGCTATGAATGCGTACATGTCTATGTAGACTCGAGTTATCAGAAAAGCCTCTAGAACATATTTCACAAACAAATGGCTTTTCTCCAGTGTGAATGCGAAGGTGGGTATTCAGGTTACTCTTATCGGAAAACTTTTTAGAACACACCTCACAAATATATGGCTTTTCCCCAGTATGAGAACGAAGGTGTATCTTTAGATTACTCTTTGTTACAAATCTTTTGAAGCATATATCACATATAAATGGCTTTTTCTCAGAATGGGTACATAAATGTTTCTTTAGATAATTCTTGTTAAGAAATCTTTTAGAGCATATATTACAAATACATGGCTTTTCTTTTGTATGAGTATTGCGGTGCTGTTTTAGAGTATCTCTTTTAGAAAACTCTATTGCGCATACTTCAGATATAAAATCTTTTTCTTCTGTAGGATTAGACATTTTTTTACATGAAGAATCCTCACTAACAAAAATATTTTCTTCACTATCAGTAAAGAGCTGTTTATGTGCAATGCACTCTTTAATAGTTTTTTTTTTTTCAGACATGCTGCAGAAAAACAAGCTTTATCAAGAAAATACTTTTTATCTGAATGAGATTGAACTATTAGATTTGCAATCTGTTTTCTCACTTTTCTTTCTATTTCACAAAATCTTAGAACATTCTTGAAAATATAAAACAAATCTTGTTTTTAACAGCGTGGAATTTGTCTCAGCATAACTAATTTGCTTCAAACTGGTTTTTATTGAGATGTGTACACGTGTACTAATAGGTTTATCTGTAAATTGCTTCTAAACAAATGTTTTTTTTTTCATTTGTAAATTCATTTATAAAGATGTCTCTCGTCACTCTTGTTTACATCTGAAATAGAAACAAAATATTTTAATAATTGGTCTCTTTTATTATTTTACATTACTTAATTTTTATTTAACTTTAGTAAAGTTTTAATAATTTTAAATGCTAGAAAAGAAAATACACATCTATATACTTCTTGCACTATGGTGCCATAACTTTATTTTCTTAATTAAGAAATAAATCGAAGTATGGACATTCAAAATTTCCATAGGAACAACCAAATAGTGGGTTGCAAAAGGTATCAAATAAAGAAGGGATAAAATAGTTCTGGTTTTGATAGCTGCAAAGGTACATGGTAGACGGAGCCCCTACATAGAAATGACAGGTTGGCCTGCCATCGATGGCTCGTGAGGTATGCAGTTGAGGTGGCCTACTGCAGATACCAGGAATGAAATCGTGGCGCCAACAGAAAAACAATCAGGGATCAACCCCGATCAACAATCAACCCTGCTACCGGGTCCTGAAAATTTTATTGAAATATTTTCTGTTTTTGATTTTTTGTAAGAATATTTAAATAAATATCGAACTATTCTCCCCATTTCAAAAATGTCTCTATCTTTCTTCCCTCTCAGGATACACAGTTTAAATTTTTATAAAAATTGTAATTTTTTTATAGCTTTTACGTAACAATAATTAAATATTTATTTAAATTACTTCACGACCACCTACCCCAAAAAATTCTTTTCACTTTCCTTACTAGAGATATTTACGATCGCTGGTTTTACTGTCAGAATAGAATCATTTTTTAGGTGCGTTCGTAATTATGTAAATGCGTAGCACCTATAGTCGTCGTTCTGTCCGTCCGCATATAACAGAGAAAAAACTACCCAACCAAATGGTCTGAAATTTTAAATATATAATTGTTGCAATATTTCGTCGAGTCATTTCAAATTTTATGAAAATCGGATGTATAGTTTAATTACAGGGACAGTCAAAAGTTTTCCATTACATTAAGGCCAATGGGAAAAAATTATTGCAAGTGCATTTTAATGATGTTACAGCCTTCCGAATGGTCTGAAATTTTAAATATATAATTGTTGCAAAATTTTGTCGAGTCATTTCAAATTTTATGAAAATCGGATGTATAGTTTAATGACAGGGGCAGTCAAAAGTTTTCCGTTACATTAAGGCCAATGGAAAAAATTATTTCATGTGCATTTTAATGAAGTTACAGCCTTTCGAACAGAATGAAATTATGTGTGTTATAAAAGTGACTGGCATTTTGTACGAAGAGATCACAATATTAAGGATTGGGTTGTTTATGCATTGACAAAATAATTGAAAAGAATTCACCTTCCTATAATTGATTTTTGCTTTATTATTTTTAAATTAAAATAATTATTCTTTAATTAATATTAATTATTTTTTAATTTAAATAGCAATTATTTTAACTATGATTTTTAGTTCATATCGTCAAAATAATATAACACGTAATTTTATTAAACATTAAATTAATTTGCGGAAAATTTTTGACGTAATATTTATGTGCGTGGAAAGTTTTTGTTTTTATACAAGTCTGTATGCAGTGTGGTTATAATTAAACTTCTCCTATAAACAGCATCCGATAACGCAAACGGCTGAACGGAATGCAATGAAATTTGGTATAGAGACTATACATGAGATGCGCTCGCGGAATATCGAAAAGAAAATTTTAGTTCCAAAATGTCCACTAGAGGGTGTCTTTTCCGGAAAAACATTAAATTTAACACAATAAATGACCAAAACAGAATACAGAAACAATATTAACAATCCAGAACAAGAATTATGAGTAATACAATGTAAAACCGAGAAAAGTTGTCATTTCTAGGGAAAAAATTTCGAGATTTGCATGCTTGCGATGAAGAGGAAACTTTCTTCAAAACAGGTTAGGGTATGAAACATTTGCAGACGCTGTCATGTTTTATGTCGACAGTGGCGCAAACCTGTATGGGCCCGAGCCCACAAAATAATTTGTTCTTTCAGCCCTCCCAATTTTCATTATTCTATTTTCGTGCTTATTTATTTTTCATTCGCTGAAAAGAATTTATCTCGTAGACGTCCACAAAATTATTTTGTTTGTAAATACGGTAAAGATAACAATAAGAAACACAAATGAGCCAAAAACACAACCTGCATTCCCCCCCCCCCCCCCCACCTCCTTCATTCTAAAAGACGTACGATCAAATTTCTCTTAAAAAAGAAATTTTCTGCATATTCCCGTTTTTCGTCCTAAATGAACTAAATTTGTAGTTGTTATTATTCAGCACTCTCCATTTTTTGGGTTAAAGGATCTTTCAGAAAATGGTGCCGAAGAGTTTTAAGAAAAATTTCAGCATGCGTCTGCTCAGCAATGGTCGTCATGTGACAGCAATTAATTATAAGTGAAGATGTAATATATATATGGAAACATTTTTTTGTAAATGAAAAACGCATTCGGTTCCAACTCACTTTAGAAGGCATGTCTACTAATTTCATGCTTTCTATGTATAGAAGTGACTCTGTGAATGTGTCAGAAAGTTCGTGTCGCTGAGTGGAGGAAAATATTTCTTTTGGGATAGATTTAAGTGGAGTGTTTGACTTGTAAAGTTAGGCTTAATGGAAGCATATGTATGAACTTTCTTAATTACTTTAGCTAAGCTTGCACAGGAATTCCAGGGTGTACCAGGATAGCAACATTTTCTCTCTCATTTTAATAAAATAGTTAAGCGTATAAATGTTGAAATCCTCTCCCCACGGAAAAGACTTTTGTTTTACATTCCACTATGTCAAAGAAAAGGTTTAATCAAATTGCTATTATTTCAAACGCGAATAAGGACTGTGAAGAAAGTTTGTTTTAGAGGATGCTTGTGATGTATGTGCAGTTAGGAGATTATATTTGCAACATGCTGTGCTACATAAAAGATGGGTTAATTTTATAAAAATTTCGTTCAGGACTTATAAATAAGAAAGTCACGTTTTTATTGGCAGAAAAACTGAAAATTCATAACATTTAAAAACTCAATGTGTTTTATCGGTAAAAGAATTTTTTTCTTATTGCTCTTCTTAGGAATTTGTTCTAATGTCACTCTTTTCCTAAATATACGTTCTACGAAAAGGTAGTCACAGAAAAATTAAATTTCGTATTTTAATGTGCATGCAGCCGCTTTTTAAATAAATGCCAGATTTAAAAGATCTATTTGATTTGTATACTTTTTGTAATTGGAAGTGTCGATCAATTATAAGCGGTTCAAGAAATTGCACCTATTTTTAATCATATACAATTTAAATAAATAGCACTGTTAATGCAAGCATTTCAGTGTATTTGCATTAATGCCCATTTAAATATTGATTGCCCTTTGCGTGTTAATTTGTAGTCAAATTCATGGTACAATAGTAAATGTTAGAGCCCATAAAATGAAAATCCCATAACAATGAAAAATTAAATTAAATACAATTGCAACTTTTCTATTTTAGTCTATTCTGAAAAATTCTAACTTATCATAACATGAAATATCATCTATTCCTAAACTTTCAAAGAAAGCAAAATGGCAGTGGCGATAAAATGCAGCCGAGGATTTCGTTCCAGCTGCTTATGACTTGAGTTCTGCCGAACGGATTTTGATGGGATTTAAACTGTTACTTAGATAATTTATAGCGAAAGTTTTAGCATATGATATATCGTTCTACGTTACTTAATTATATATTTACTAGTAAAACCCGCGGCTCTGGTCGTGTAATTGTTAAATAATGTCAAACGGTATTTGTGTATCTATTTTTATTTAAAAAAATTACACTTTTAAGAATAATTCAAAAATTACTAATTAAGCCACAGTTTGACTAAACTTCATTATTACACTGCATTAGGCGAAAATGAGACTTAAATTAATAAGAAGGACTAAAACTAATTCTAAATAAATGATAATTTAGAATGTATTTTGTAGCTTTTATGCTCATTGGAGTTTTCATTTGAGGTTTTGAATGTTTTAGAAACCGCTCTTAGCAGGCATTTAAGTCTTAAAAGTAACCGTCATGCCATATACCAAGCTACTAGTCTAACGGTCTTCTACCATACCTATGCTGGTAGTGGCACCAACATAAAATATAGCATATGTTAGAACAGGAACTGTCACGATGAATTTGCCAATAAAAATTTTGAAATCGGTTTGGTATTTCCCGAGATTCCATAGAAATCGTAATTTAGAAAGTTTTTAAAAGGCTTTTCGCTCATTGTACTTTTTAAATTTCGAATCTTTTAGAAACTGTTCTTAGACAGAATGTGTCTTATAAGTATCTATTCTGCCAAATTTTAAATTTCTATCTTTAACAATTCAATATAAATAGTAATTCGGAAACATTGAACTATTCAAATTATAATTCAGGGAGGTACGAACGTTGAAAACAAAAACCAAAATCACTGAATACAGCAACTTAGTACTGCAGCAATTTGAAAAATGCAGGAAACTCGTTAAAGCGTCAGTTAGTAAATGCACGTATGAACGCTGCCCGTTCGTGAAAACGAAAAAAATAATCACTAGATACAGAAAACTAGTTGTGCAGCAATTTAAAAAATGCACAAAACTCATTAATGTGGCAGTTAATAAATGCATGTATGAACGCTGCACATCCATGAAAAAAAAAAAAGATACATCACTGGATACAGCAAAATAGCTGTGCAATACTAAATGTACAAAACTCGTAAGGGCCGCATGAATGAGAAATATACAATAAATAGCTAATATAAAACATTACAACAAAATATGCATACAATTATTAACATACCTTAACTGACATCTCCTTTCTTGAAACCCAACTCTAAAAAATGTTGACTTGGCATAATTTGGCAAATTCCCAGTCTCAGTAAATTGTCATTTAACTTTCCAGAAAAAAAAAAAAAAACCACCCAATTTCGAACACACAGGTACTTTAATTTGCAGATTTTACAACAAACAAGTTGGCGACAAACTTGGCCGTATTTGGCGATAGAACAGGGTCCCCCCTATGGTAACACCCCTTATAGATATGAAGATGCATTAAATGCTTCAATAACCAATGGCCGCCATTTTGTCTCCTATGTAAAACTAAAATTAATTAATTAAAATTTAATTAATTAATTAATATTTGAAAAAAACTGTATTAACATCAATTGTCATCCAGTAAAAGTTTAAAGTAATTTATTTCAACTTGATAGGATGAATAATAAGTATTTTATTAACGATTGAAAATTTGAACAAGATATATAAATAAATAAATATAGGGAGAGTGTGAACTAATAGTAGGAATTGAAAAACAGAAAAAAATGAACAAATATCAACGACATGAAACTTTACCTTGACATCATTTTAATTTTACAATTAAAAACCAATACAAAATGTCTCCCTTCTCCAGAACTTTCCTTTGTACAAATAACAAAACATGCAGAGTTGAGTTGTCAAAACCATGCTGAGCTAATTTTTCAATCTCTAGTTTCATTAATGTATAATCAATGTCATAACAAAATAAGGTTTTGAGGTATGTGTAACCAAAAATATGAAAAAAGTGATACTACCAGAAGAAATGATTTATCGCCTCACCAAATTCAGTGTCGTCAATTGTCTCCCTTTTTCTAGGATTCAGACAAAATGTATTAACAGTTTTCCTTTCAAACTTTTGTCACGTGTTTAATATTTGAATACACAAAACCTAGTTCAATCAGAAAAAAAAATACTAGGGATTCTAGTTTAAGCTTTAATTCCACTAAGGAAATAATAAGGCAATTTTGTCAAGAAATGGACGTTGATGATGCACCAATAAACATTTCACGCAAGCAAATAAAAATGAACACACATTTAGACATGAGATTTGTAATATTTTCTGAAATTTTTTAAGAGAGCATAATCATATATTTCTGATAATTTACAAAGTTAGTAAAGCTGCTCTTGTGCTGCCTGTCACAAGTCTACCTTGTGAAAGAGGCTTCGGTGCCAGGAATCGAATAAAATCTAAATTCAGAAATTCGTTTAACAACCCAATTATTAAGGAACCATAACATTTGGTAAAAGTTTAAAGATAGATATTGTATAAAAGCTTGGCTTCCTTTTTTAGACCAAAAAAAGTGCAGAATTATTCTGGATGGTTCATTTAAATTTTTTCAATGGCATTTAGTAATGCCTGTACTAATGCCATCCTTTAAATAGCATGTAAAGTAGGTAATAGTACAGTTTTGAAAAAAAAAAAAATTCTTACTCCCAAATAGCCAAACTTATCTCACTTTAAAGGAGTCCTCCTATGGAAAATTTGAATTTCATATGTTGTGAAATAATGTGCAATTTTGAAAAATATGGTTCAGAAATTTTCTTCATGTGCATCATTTAAAATCATGTCATGTTTGCAAGACATTAATGAAGTAAATGAACTATAACCTGACACCAACTCAACAACAAAGGTAAGTACCTCCTACTAACTTTGCAACAAATTTTAATAGAAGAAAGTTACTGGTACCAAATGATTGGAAATAAAAATCTACATTTAAATGATGCATATATAATTTGCTTACCGCAAAAGGAATCCAAATTTTGTTTTCTACAAAGGCAACATCCAATTTTCACAATATATTTTAAATCTTCGGTTTAAACTATGCCTAGATACAAAATTTCAAATCATTTGGATGAAAAGTTTTTAAATTAATAAACATTCAAAATTTAGAGCCTATAAAGTTAAATTACAAGTTCATATTTTTATTATAATATCTCCTGAAATTATAATCCAGATGTGATATTGTTTGTGTGGTAATAATACTAAAAAACCCTGTTGTATAGACACTAATATATGTCATGCAAACCTACAAAAGTAAGTAAGAAACATTTACCGATCCAAGGTAGGCTGCCTTCGTTGAATCAGAACTATGAATATTTAAAACAGATTTGGTGAATTTCATGAGACGATATACGAAGATTAAGAGGAAATTTTTGCATTTTATATTATTTATATCACCTTTAACTTACACAAAAAAATATTTACGTATGTACATAATTATTTGAATACAATATTTATTATTTTGATGGGGAAAAACCCGCTTGATCAACCAAAAAGTTTCTTCGTTCTACAAACAACATAGTTACTGCTGCCCAAGGTTCTTCTACAATAAGGTTGTTCCATTTGAAGGATAGCCAATCAGAGTAGAGCAGGACTGAAACGTCACGTGGCGGACAAGATCGGAGCTCGATCAGCCGTGAGACAGTAAATAGATGCGTAAAAAGACCGAAATACGAAGTAAATAATTTTTTAAAAAGCAGATTTTCGAAAGTAAATTGAACAAAATTGCTTTCCTTAAAATAATTTGGACAAATACTGATTGGAGTTAATCAAATATAAAATACATAATGGTTAAATAATATCGCGATACGTTTGTTAACATTCAAATACTTAAGTAAATTCGCGAAAAAAATTACCTTTTTAATGTGTAAAATTACAAATGAAAACTTTTAAACTATTGTAAAATAAAATGAACGAATGAATTATATGAATATGATTACACAGGAGTAGTAATGAAAAGACTAGCATTATCAAACAGAATAAATTAAACAAAACTCACACTTCAAAACTTTTAACAATAATGCATTGTCCAATTACTAGATATAAGTTTTCAAAAATTTTCGAATGTCATTATGCTTTACAGGATGAAAATAATATAAAAATATTACTCTATAATTAAACTAATTCTATTATGAGAAAAATATGTACTATACATATTATTTACATTATATTATTAAAATAACAATATCGTTATTTCATACAGTGTTGAATTCAGACACTTTTCTCCGGGAGGGATTTCTGTGGCTCCGGGGGGGGGGGGGGGGGGGAGATTGCACTTTTTGACCATTGAAAACCCAAAATCTCAAATCTTCCGGAGGGGACATCGCATTGCTCCGGGGGAGGGATGTCTTCCCCCTGAAATCAACACTGATTTCATGTATACAAAATTTAAGCAAAAACTGAAAAACTTAAAACAACTTCAGTATTAAAATTTCCATGTTATCTTATAAAACACATCAGATGTAACATTTCTTCATACAAATAGGAAACAATAGAAAGAAAATTTATGGAAGTACAGTAGAGAGCCGATTATTGGAACCCCAATTAACCGAACTTCCAATTATCCGAACAGCTAATTTCTATAAAAAAATGTTTTTAAACCGAACTTCCAATTATCCAAACAGCCTATTTCTCTCATTTTTTTTTTATTTTTTTTTTTTTAGATTTGTAAAAGGAACTCTGTTCAACTTTTAGCCAAATACAATGAATTTTCTCCTCTGCGAGTTTTGAACTTTGAACTTTTTTTCCCCATTTCATGGCGATTTGTCTGCATTTGTGAAAGAAATCTGGCTTTAACAGTTTAGTCCAATATAGTAAATGCCTCTTCTTTTTCTTTCATTAAAGTTTATTCGGAATTTCTCGCGATTCTCTTATGCAATTTTTTGAGATTTTCCCGTTCTGCAGAAATTTTTTGACATTCGTAAAAGGAATTCGGTTTTAAAATTGCAGTAAATTTTGTCCTCTGCGATTTTGTTCTTTGCGATTTTCCAGAATAATAATCGCCAGGATGTCGATGCTCGGATTTGAGACTATGTACTGTATTGTTAAATCTGTATAATTGTTCTGTGAGAGTTATTAGAACGCGTTGATATAGCGCATTCATTAGATTTTATTCAAAAAGTCTGTTTAAATAATAGAATAATTAAAATCATTCACAGAAAAAAAATTCCAACGCAGAACAGCATACAGAATAATACTGAAACGAGCGAAGCAAGGCGAAGTTGTCCGCCACGTGACGTAATGCGCGAGCAG
Organism: Maratus speciosus; assembly: GCA_963932465.1. Lineage (NCBI taxonomy): Eukaryota > Metazoa > Arthropoda > Arachnida > Araneae > Salticidae > Maratus > Maratus speciosus. The sequence goes on from OZ010798.1 coordinate 41,049,611, forward strand.
TTAAGAAATCTTTAGAGTTGGCGCATCGCACGAATGGTACCCCCCTGCTGCTGCCAAAAGGCAATAAACAAAAGTTCACATTCACAAAGAAAATGTCCGCGATTTCCGATAAACCCAAACATAACTAATCGTATTTTTCGGCCAATTATCTGCAGATTATGTGCTAAAAAAGTTCTAAATTTATTGCTGTATATTATAGGCCGTTTCGGATAATCTAACATTTTTTTTTGTGAGTTGCTAATCGGATTAATCGTGAGAAGCGCTAATGTTCGTCATATACAACAACAGATGGCGCCAGCAGATTTCAACAATGTACTTTGGGGAAAATATATTCGACATTGCAGTCCTTAATTAAGCAACGACTCCTTTTTAAACTCAAAGCTGCATGCCATAGAGCAGTAACGGAGCATAATCTTGTGACATGGTGGGAAACTTTTGCGATATCTTAACCTCGAAAGGAAAAGAAGATTAGGGTCAATTTGTAATCAATCTCTTTTTATGTTCGCATAAAAGTATTATGTGGTGCAGGCTATGAAAGTGTATGTTTAATAAAGTTCTTCAAATGTGCTTTATATTTATTATTTGTTTCTATTATACTGAAGAATTTTTCAAGTAAGTGAAATTTTAAAGTATTCTAGGCATATTTTCTGAATTATCATCAATTTAAAATAAAGAAATAATAAAATAAAGGTAAAAACTTAAAAATATGACTGTGGTATTAATACCAGAAATATAAAAATTTAATGCAAAATGTATTTTTCTTTATTTTTAAATTATTTTATAATTTGTTTTCTTAAAAAAAATTACTGCGGATTTGTATATCTACTAAAAATTTTTCCTTTCTGTTTATAAATTTATCATTGTTTTATGCATTTGATGAAGTAAAAAAAATATCACTTTTATAAGCAGTTTATTGATTACTAGCGCCATCTATTGACCAAATTTGAAATTTCCATTTCCAGTGCGGATTATAGGCCGGTGCGGATAATACGGCAACATTTACTTTAATTAGCGAAAAAATATGCTTGCGGATTATACGCTGATGTGGATAATAGGCCGAAAAATACGGTACTTTGAATTTGTAATTAAGAAAAATTTATAATACAAATTATGGATAATGAAATTAACATTTAAAAAGTATATATGAATTGCAATCTACAATTTTTTTGATAGATTTATATTATGTCCCGCTTTATGCAAATTCTCAATTAAAAATTTTTCTGCGCAGTAGTTTTTGAATTATGATTAAAAAAATGTCAATATAATGGTTTAAGGGGTGTCTGTGATGTGGAAAAAAAAACATAAATTTAAAAATCTATACTTTACTTGTTTAATTGAAACATTTGATATAGAAATAGTCGAAACATGTTAAGCAAGTGAAATAGTCATATTGACAAGAAATAATACATTAATAGAAGTGACATAGTCATTCTGTAGCATTTGAACAATCGAGTACCAAACTTAAAGTTGGATACAGCCTCTAAAATATCTTTATTTAAAAATAATTAAATGTTCTGAAACTAAACAGACGAATTTAATGAAAATTTGTATTTAGGCTAACTGAAGGCTGTAGAATTTATTTATGATGTCAAACTTGGGTATTGCTATTGAAAAAAACAAAAGTTTTTTTTTTTTAATTTATTTATTTAGATGGCCCTCTAAGCAAATTTTACATACATCATTTAAAAGTGGACTTTATTTACAATTGGTTGGTACCAGTATCGTTCTTGTACGATAATTTGTTAAAGAGTTAGTAGGAAGTGTTTACCCCCCCCCCCCTCACTCCATGACTGTAAAAGTCTTTTCCAGTGTTTTTTTTTCTTGGTCAAGCAATTAAAAAAGTCAAACCCAAAGAAACTTTGCCAGGCAGAGTAGATACCACAGTTTACCCTTTGAACTCTATTAAAAGAACTTCAAAAATTTGCCCAATGAACACAAATAATTTACATCTTAAGAAGAAAATTAAAAGAGTTATTAATAAACAATAAAATTTAATTTATGAATCATATAAGGACTTCAAAAAACTCCAAAAAAGCACACGGATAGACATTTTAAAATAACTGAAAAAAATAACATTAAAATAAATAAAAATTGCATTAAAACAGTAATAAGAAATAGTATACTTTTAAATAACCTACCTTCAAAGAAAATGTTGCTTAGGTAAGCCTATATCAACTACATTATAATTAACAACTTTCTTTTAATTGTTAATAATTCTCAACTTTGTCGTTAATTAAAAGGGATATAAAATAAATTATACGTAGAAGTATTTTTTTAACAGTGAAATTAATAAAAGTACGTGAAAATTGTGATATAACACGCTGGCAGTAAAATATGTAACAGGAAATGCAACGCCATTTTACGATTAAATTTCCGATAGAGCCCAGGATATCAGAAAATATTTCGATTCTGAATACATCTTCGATTAATAGTTACCTATGCTGCCATCTATCTATCGAACATAATTTCAGTATTGTAGCCTTATAATATAACATTTTAAAGTAGGTTAGTTTTTTAGAGGTTAGTTCAAGAAGAGAGACGCTTTTTCATCTCTGTGCAGCCTGCCCGATAATTTTTATTAAAAACTGATAATTTTAAAGTCAATATAATTAGATAATTATTCAAGTTGCATTTTTTTAAGGGGTCTGAAGAAAGAGAAATCACATTAGAGCTTAGATAACACCTCAGAGAAAGAAACAATTTTTTAAGAAAAGTGTTCTTTAAACATAAAGTATCAAATTGATATCTCTTTTCCTCTAATTTTCACTATAAAATTAAAGGTAATGAAATGTAATAATGACAAGTGCTCAAGTAAAATAAATGGTTTATAAAAGCATTAATTCTGTCTGAATTGTGCAATTATGATTTAAACAAAATCTTAACTTGGAATATGCGAAACAGCCAACCATGAAGCCATAAACTTTTCTTTAATAGTTCATTTATAAGAATAATAATTCTCCATCTAACTATAATCGATGCACTGTTAAAGAAATTAAAAACCAGAACATTATCACAAAAATGGAAAGAATTTGAATCAGTTTGGTCTAGTTCAGTTTTCAGCTTTTTTCTTGAATTTCAACACAACCAAGACATATTTTTTTATTTTCGTAATTTAATGCGCATTCTAAAAGAAAAAAGAAGTTCAAGCAATATTTTTAGCCAGTCGACTTGTTTAATTTGCACTCAGTAATCTTTTAACTTTTTTTTTTTTTTTTTTTTTTTTTTTTTACTTTTACAGTCTTACTGACGAAACTGACTCCTACCTACAAAATTTCAATTTTTGTAATATAAGTTGAAACCTTAATTAAAAAATTTAAGAAAAGGGAAAAACCACACTTCTACTATTCTGAGCATTATGAAACAGCTTTTGTTCCGTACTTTTCTTAGAAGTGTGTGCTTTAAAACTGTAAAAATCAAGTTTTCAAAAAGTTAGTTTAAGAAAAAATAAATAAAATGTTATGAAAGATGTAAAAATACAGTGAAAATAACTATTTACTTATTCATTTTTATTTTAAAAAAATTATATTAATGAAAATTCAATCGCTAATTTAAAAATATAGTCTTAATAATACCTCTGTCTTGTTGCACAGCTTAAAGTTTTTCAATACAAAATATCTGTATGATAAATTAATAGTACCATTTTAATCACAATTTTTATAAGAAACATATATTTCTTCTATTCTATAGTATTATACGTATTCTAAATATATCTACTCTAAAATTCTATTTCACAAAATATAATAAAAAACATTTTAAGAAAATAAAACTAGTCAGAATCACATTCCAGTAACATATTGTATAAATTGTATCACACTCCTCTAAAATAACTAATTTTATGTTTTATTACAATTTATACAACATGTTATTGTATATAAAATTTATTTTTACAATAAACTTGTGTGCATATCCCCATTCAAAAAAAATGAACTTATAGTATTTGCAAAGAAGAAAATGAAGATTGAAATCTAATATGTTATGCACATGTACATAAATATATATTTGTAAACTTAATTATATTATTTTCTGATTACAATTTCTTTTATTTACTTTCAGTGTTTACTGTTCAGGATTTTCTTGATAAAACATATATGCATAATATTCGACTGATTGTTTAGAGAAAAATAAATAGTTAAAATTTATAATCTATTCATAAATTTACAACAGTGTTTACAGATATAATATACCATATTTTCAGGCATATGAGCCGCGACGCATACGAGTTTGAAAGTATAAAATATTTGTGTGGCTCTCACGCCAGGGCGGCGGGTACGGTGATTTTTTTTTTTTTTTTACAGCAATGTCTTATGGCTTTTTTTTTTTTTTTTTGTCATACCGATATCTTATGACGCCATTTTTTCCTCTTTGATCAACAGTTTCAAGCTCTCCAATTGGTACCAAAACATTAGGAAATGTCTCTCAACCGCAGATGTCCGAGAAATGTTATTCATTTATTTTTAAACAATCAGCGGGATGAATAACATTTGCCTCACCGGTTCTAAACTTAAAAAGGATTACATTTTCCGCGCATTTGTCAATATTTAATTTACCATCCGGATACTGGAATGTACGCTGTCACGAGCTTTTCCTCTAATAACCCCTTTCCTTCCACTTGCAAAGCAAAACTGCTCGCAGAGTGCTCACTCTGTGAAACTACTGTTCTCTAACTACAGAAATCTCAAATCCCAGCACAGAACTCTTGTGGAATGGATCTCCTAATACACAGCAAAAACCCTGGAGAGCAAGATTTTTCTTTATTTTTTTCAGTACCAGATTTTTTTAAAACCTGGCCTCTAAACCCGAATCGACCAGGCAAAATGAATTCAAACTTAACTTTGAAACCGGCTGGATCAGCAGAATTAGGTCAAATTTATAATGAGCAGGGTCGGGCAATAAACAAAATATACGGTTCTGACCAATATAAAAAGTAAGTGGGGCGACTTCCGTGATATAAGTATTTAAAAGTAGTGATAAAATTTTCAACTCATATGACTTCGCAAGAATAAGTATAAATGTGCTGCACGAGCCGATGCTGCTATTTTACTCACACAAAAAACACCGGCTCGTTAATGTAAATCCTAAGAAAGAATTTTTTTTTAAATATGTCGTTCGCATTCCGTATTTTTAAATGATCTTTTTTGCATTGGATAGCTGAGGCCGATCTCTAGAAAGAATCTTTTTAGGTGCGTTCATAATTATATAAATACGTAGCACCTATAGTCGTCGTTCTGTCCGTCTGTCTGTCTGCATATAACAGAGCAAAAACTACCCAACCGAATGGTTTGAAATTTTAAATATGTAATTGTTGCCCATTTTGTCGAGTCGTTTCAAATTTTATGAAAATCGGATGTATAGTTTAATGACAGGGACAGCCAAAAGTTTTCCGTTACATGGGTCAATGGTAAAAAATTACTGCAAGTGCATTTCAATGATGTTGCAGCCTTTCGAACAGAATGAAACTTATATGCACTGATGAAGTGCACTAAAATATACGTTCAGTACAATTTGTGGTACAAAAAATATTTCTAAAACTAATTATAGTACGAAAGTACCTCATTTGTATCGTTTGACGTGCAATTTCCAACTTGTTTAGTTTTCTATTGTGTTTAGAGGCTTTTTTTTATTAGAATACTTTCACATTCGAAACTGATTCCAGAAATCAAAGTACATTACGAAAAATATCTGTAAACAAAATCGAAAAAGGATCTTTTTAGAGATCAATCTCAGCTATCCGATGCAAAAAAATCATTTAAGCATATTGAAATGCGAACGATGTATTTAAAACAATTCTTCCATAGGATTAACATTAGCGTGCAGGTGCTTTCCCTTGAATGAAGTAGCCGATCCATAGGGAGGAAAAAAATCGGCCCGGCCCGTACAAAAATTAAAAAAAAAAAATTAATGGCCCGGCATAAAAGCTGAAAGTTTGGCCTGTCCCGGAAAACTGTTAAAATCTCGGCCCGACTCGACTGAATTTCTTCAAAACATTGATTTTTACGTTGATATGGTTAAAAATTGTTTCGTACTAAGAGTTCTAAACAAAAATTGGCGATTCAAGCACTCGAATATGCCATCTGGTGGAGAAAAGATGTAACTTCTTGCTTCAGGATAGTGCTGTGCAAACGCATTGCATTACATGCATTTTAAATTTGCTCAGAATGATCATTCTTTTGCACAATTTCAGATTTCATGTGACATTTGTGTTCTGTCTTATATGACAAAGTAAAAATTATCCGAATTTGAATATCTAAAACTTTCAAATGCATTTACAATAAAGAATTATTTCAATGGCACTTTAGCATTAGTTAAAGGGGCAATTTTACTGTACCGAAGGGTGCGAGCAGCGCCTCTATAGGCCGTTTTAATTCCCAATACTTATTTTATCTTTTTTTTTTCATGTTTATAATCTTTATTTTTAAAGAAGCGCCTAATAAAATCACTCAAGTACGTATTTATAACTAATAAACAAACATACAATTTTGTTATCTCTTGACTCAACTAAAAGAAAAACACACTATTTTTCAAATTCACTCCATCTCTTTCTCAGACCGAAAGTTCAGACACATTGCCCTATGACCTTGATATGTAGTTGGCTGATTAGTTTCAGTTTTGTTTCTTTGAAAAGAACTTTGAATGCAGTAGAAAAAAGAGGTAATGTGATAAGAGATTTTTTTAATGCAAAGTGGATTCGTGGATTTTCTTCTCTTTCCTTAAACTTATGATATATATCTTCATAATAATTATCATAATAACTTATGATGAAAAGGAAAGTCTAAATTCTGAGCAAGAAATATTTTTAAAACTTACAAAATTATTTTGATAAATGAACAAGAAAAGATGCGTATGTATCAAATAAAAAATAAAATCTGCCACAAACGGAATCAATGAAATAGTTATCAATAGCTAAAATGTATTCTATGTCATAATTGAAATTGCATGGCTATTCTATGTTTTAATCGAAATTATCTAACTTTTTCTACTGTTACTAAATTCTCTGATGTTTGCAGGTTTTTCATGCTAGATGGATACCTTAAATAACAAACAAACCCAAAATCACATGCTTATGTAAAGGCTTCATTCAATGAAAGCAAGGAGTAAAAAAAAAATTCTCAAATCAGACTTTGTTTTATCATATGTAATGATAAATTAAAGTTTCTTTAAATTTTTATCAGTTCAGATGCTTTCATTTCATTCTACCAATGCATTAGTAAATGATAATGGTTAAATGCTCCAATAATTACACTCCTCCCCCCTCTCAGTAGCAGGGCCGTAACCAGCGAGTCCAGTCAGAGGGGGCTCTGAATTTTTCTGGTGGGGCTAACATATTTTAACAATCCATATCTTAAGCAAACTAAATATAGTAAAAATGATAAAATGGACCTGTCTATAAAGGAATCCGTCTAAAGCGTAATCTCTCTATAACGGAACTTCCTATAATGAAATTCTTGAACGGAAAATACTTCATGGTAATCGAAAAATGAATATAAAACAATTAGGGGCGGTGTACCGCTTAAGAAAACCTACCTAAAATAGAACTTTTCTCCATCCCGTATGATTTAGTCTTAGGTCTTATTGTATTTAATGGGAAACAGATAGCATCTGACACCTCATGAAAAAATGACTTTATTGAAATTTTAATAAGGAAAACTAATGGATTGTACACTATATTCTATTCTCATTGCACTTTTTGCATTATTAAGCATATTGCTTCTTTTGTCCCTTGGTGTCTTCGGAAAAGGGACGCCCCCCCCCCCCCCCTCTCAGCTCACGTTTGTTCGTACAGTGTATGCATATATACACGCAATAATTTCTATGTGTACTTCTATGTATAACTTTGTACCAATTTTGTGGAAAATAAAATTTTAAAAAAGTTAAAAAATAATTTCTAAACAGGCCATTTGTAATATGCTAAAATGAGCACCGCTACAATTGCCAGTCCTAAGCCTGGAAAATGTGTGAAGGGAAGTTACCTGAAAAACACTGCCATAGCCGTTTTATAAAGTTGTCCAATTATCCGGATTTTTCATTAACCGGATCGCCATCGGCCCCGATTGGTCCGGATTATCAGCGCTCTACTCTATTGAACATTGATTATATATATACATATTTGAACCGCTGATTAATCAAATCAGTCTTTCTGTTGAATAAATTAGTGTAATTTATCATGCTAGCATTCTGGCAGAAAAGTACATCTTTATTTACAAAAACACCGATTCATACAACAAACATAGAAATCTTCAACCGCCCAGCATGACAATTTTTTTAAAGATGCGTTTTGAAAAAACTGAGAAAAAGGAATCTGTTGGTATAGAGGTCTGCACGGGCCGGAATTTCCAGGCGCGCGCCCGGCCCAAACGAAAGCTGTCTTGACCCGGCCAGTTCATATTTTCACAGTTCACGGCCGTACAAAAATCCGTGAAAAGAGACCCGGTCAGTGGAAAAATCAATTAAATCAGGCCCGATCCGACCCGACTCAATTTCTACCAAAAATTCAAATTTTTCTTAACATACAATTAAGATTCTTTTAAAGAATACTGCATACATATTTATGGGATAATTTTACAGCATATTTTAAATTTACGATGTGTTCGCAAGACAGAAAATACACAATAGCAACATTAATGATTTACTTAGAGTCTTAGACGTTTCAACATTCAAATAAGGATTCATTAAAAAATTCATATTGTTTAGAATAAAAGAAAAACGGGAAGGTTAAAAACATGATGATAACTTTTGAGGGTATATCATAAAAAGTAGATTTGCAAAAATATTTCTATTATTCCTTAAGGCTTTTCTCAAATCCAAAGAAGCTACTTTCTGACACATTTCTAAATTCATTTCTTTTCGAAAACGTCAATATATTTTTGAGAAAATACTGTCCAAGTTAGCGTTTTGAATCGAATACCCGGAGACGATAGCACGGAAAAGGAGAAAAACCTATACAGTCACGTGACAAGAATCTCTTATATCTCTATAAGTAATTTATTTATTAAAAATGGGAAACGCTATTCAATTCCAAATCCCTTCAATAGACAGGCTTGTCAATTTTATGCCTTTACAGTTAAAAATGTGTCAGAAAGTTTTTCGTTTTTGAGCAGTGAATTTGAGAACCACCTTCAAGTATATTTCCAAAAATTCCGTTAACAGAAGTTCATTATCGCTATTAATATTTTTTACAAAATAGTTGCCTGCCCTAAACATCCTGAGAACAATTAAGTCCATTTCTGGCTATGTTGAAAAAAAAAAATACAAGCCTGATCTCGGTCCGGCACTAGTCTGCTGGAAGAATTAAGCCCGGGCTCAAACGCCATGTAACTGTCCGATGCCGATCTCTGCGCTGGAAAATGTTATATTTCGATATTGATGCTGGCAAACTAGTATCGGCTCGTAATGCACATTTATACTTATTCTCGTGAAACTCATATTCATTGAAAATGATTCATATTTTCTCGTCTGTGTTTAAATATTTATATCGGGCCAACAGACCCGCTTAATTTCTTTTATTGGCCCGGTCCAGCTCGGCAGGCACGCTCAAATTTTGCCGGCCCGGCCCGTTTGAAACTTCGCCTTCATTTCGCCGTCCCGGCCTAGTACAGGCTTCTAGCCAACCCCGGGATCGTGCAGACCTCTACTGTAGGATACAGTTATTATACGTTTCCCTCATTTCTAAAGATCTTTAAAAATATTCTTCTTTCACTCAATAACGAAAATTTTTCTGATGCAGTTAAGAAGTAATTTACTTTCCCTTTGCCTAAAATTTTCAGCTTCTCACATTCATGCGCCTAAGAATTGAATACCGTTTCCCATTTTCTTATAAATGCCATGATTATAAATAACATGGTTTATAGTCATTTGCTACTAGATGACTAGCATTTCGTCGTTAAATGCCAAGAAAATAAGCCTACAAAGTCAAATTTGCCGTCATTTTTTGACGGATTTTTTAAAATTTTCTGTATAGTTTGAATACTTGCAAATATCTTTATAAATAAAAGATATTCGCGAACATGTCAGAAAGTAGCTGGTTTAGATTGGAAAACAGCCTTATACAACACAGAACACAGTTTAATTCCTTGAGCTTGAATAATCATATTTGCAAATTTTATGCCTTTATCATTAAAATTATTTCGAAAATGTGTCAGAAAGTAGCGCATTTATACTTGAAAATAGATTTAAATGAAGCATACGCCAAATAGTTGAAGACATTTTTGTCATAATCTTATAATAAACTTAACCTTAATCATGCTTTTTCACTTAAGGCTCCTGTCCCTGCCGGCGAAGGCACTCACGAGCTAATGCTAATCCTATGGGGAGGGATTTTTCTAATGTCTCGTTTGCATTTCGACATTTTTAAATAATTTTTTTTGCATTTATAGCCGAGGTCTGTCTCTACATCGCACCTTTTTTACTTTCTCGATTTTGGTTGGAGATATCTTTTAGAATGACACTTTCATTTTCAGAACCGGTTTTGAAAGTGAAAGAAACTTTATAAAAAATATCTGCGACCAAAATCGAAAAAGTAAGAAAGGTGAGCTGTAGAGACGGACCTCGGCTATCCAATGCAAAAAAAAAAAAAAAAAAAAAAAAAAAAAAAAAATAATAATAATAATAATAATAATAATAACTTAAAAATGTCAAAATGGGAACGAGATATTAGAAAAATCCCTCCCCATAGGATTAGCATTAGCTGATGAGTGTCTTCGCAGGCAGGGACAGGAGCCTTAATGTTTTTTATTGTTATATGACAAATAGAAAATAAAATGTTTAGCAAATTCATGGAACACAAGAAAAAAAAAAAAAAAAAGACTAAAGTTCAAAAAGCAAACAAAAAAATGCCCTATCTCTGCTTTCCTACTGTCTACACCCATAGCATGAAACAATTTTGGGCTTTCAAGCAATTATTTTTCTTATTCCATTTGTATAAAATGACATTTTGTTATCTTTCTAATTTCCTTCAACAAACATTCTAGTTAGTTTCCAAGTGATATTTCATCATTAACTAAATCTGCTGTCAAATACATAATGTCAACAGGCAAATCATTAACATTTAGAAACACGTCTTTTTTGTGACTACGTTTTAGTGAAGACGTTTAACCATTGCTTAACTAATTATCGATTAACTTGAGCAGCATATGTCTATTTTCATACATCCCGTATACGATCATTGCTTTTAAAATGTCAAGATAAACGAAAACATGTGGTGGCTAGTTAGTGCATCTGGACTTAATTTTTTCGGGAGAAAGAAATGTTCCTACTTAGAACGCGTTTCGAGAATTGTAACGCAAGCAAGATAATATACAACAACTAACCTAATAGGATTCTGAACGCAAAATGTTTGGCATATTCCATTGCATTCAAGCAGATAAAAGATCTAAATGTTTTTTTTTTTTTTGTTGTTGTTGTTGTTGTTGTTTTAAGAAAGTTAAAACGTACATTTTGTTGAAAAAATAAAAAGTGTGGAAATCGTTAGAGGGGGCTCTAGAGGAAGCTAGGGGGGGCTCAGACCCCATCGCCCCCATCTGGTTACGGGCCTGCTCAGTAGTCATCCATATTGAGATAAGAAGTTTTATAAATAATTAATTTTAGGTTACAAATGTATTATTGAACTTTTCTAGCGCTCAGATCTTATGGTAAAACAAAGAAAGATGTTTATATATTACAAAAGCTCTTTAAAATCGGATGAATGTAATAAAACAATAATGGAAAATCTGAATAATTGGAGGGTGAAGAGAAACTGCTCTGTGAATGATAAATAATTAGGGACGTCAAGAAAAAAATTCAAAAAATTAATTCATCAACAATAAAGTATAAATAAAGAATCGATATTACATTTAAATAAGTTGCAACGAATATAAAGATTAAGTGAAAAAAAAAAATTAAATGCATTTTATATAAAAAACAATATTTTGAAGTGACTACAAATATTGCATTGAAATAAACAAATATTGCTTTATAAAAGTAAAATGAAAAGATATAGTATCGAAGAGAATATAAAACATACCTTTTAATAAGTAATATTCAACCTATTTTTTAAACAGTTAACTAGAGATGGGAAAAACAGTTACTTTTTGTTAACAGATTCTATCATTACACCACTAGCTTGGTAACATGTTACAATAACCTAATAATTTTTTAACACCTTACCAGAGGCTAAAAATTTTTTGAAAATTGCACTTTTAGGATATCTTTTTATACATTTTGGTTAAGTAATTGTAGGTAAAGAACATTTTTTGGACTTTTGGGTAATATATATATATTTTTAAAAACATAAATGTCTGAAAAATGATCTAAGCTCACTTTTAAAACGTACAGTTAAAATTTACAAAAAATCAAAACAAGTTTTTGAACTTCAGCAGTGGACATAAAGACATACTAAACAGAATTATATATATATTTAAAAAGTTTAACATTAGAGTCTATATCCAACATGATTCTTCTTTTATAATTACAGCATCCTAATTTCTTATTACCACCCAACCTATGTCTGAACATATCTGTACATAAAGCAATAGTACAAAAAAATTTTCTTTTTAATAGCTTTTAGCATTCAAAACTCGCTAGGATTTAAGATGTCCCCAATTCAAATGTCATTCAATGTCTAGAATATCTCTCAATTTTTTAAGGTGAAAATTCATATATTCAAGTAAATTTATCACTATTATAAATTCATCTGCCTAACAGTTAGATTATTTGATAGGTATTTCACTATTATAAATTCATCTGCTTAACAGTTAGATTATTCGATAGGTATTTCACACTTATTCCTAAAATACACAACTCTCTTTCTTTATGTGTATATATATTTTGAGCGTTCCTTAATATGAGTGGTTACAAACATACCCCCATTTGACATTAAAAAAGGATGTTTAAATATCTATAGAAAGACCAAATTAGAATAATTATATATATATATATATATATATATATATATATTGTTTACAATATTGTTTAGTCTCACTGTTTACATATCGCTCACCCGCAAGAAAATAAACACGTCTTGCAAATATTGATTTTGCGTTTTTTTTCACTAACAGGTCTGTTATAAGTGCATCTTGCTACACAAACAGTTTCATAAGTATACCTGTGCGAAAATCACTTTATTACGCCATATGTCCATTTATGATCACAGAAGAGGGGAAGATTGTGCGGGGAGATAAAATAACCCAACCCTCCGAACATCATCCTACGTCTTCATTTTTAAGGGTTTTATACTTTTAAGCAAATTTTCATTCCAGCATGCAGAGCAAAGTGCTATAATTTCATGTTACAGTAAAATCATGCACATTTTCTTTTACCTCTCCTGTGAAATTTACTTTTCTCAAGATGTGTCACTTTTCTTGTGGGTGAGCGATATATTAAATGAACAAAATTGCTCATACTAAAATAAATGTTTACTATATATTTTCCGAAACATTTTTTCTTTCACATTTAAAAGTATTTTTCATTTTTTCTGAAACACTTCACTTTTTCGTATGCGTCACTTATCGAATAATGGTGCGATGTAATCAACTGTGTATTCTGACCTATCCGTTAACAACATCCAATAACATTATGGGATATAGAAAAATAATTTTAAATAATTTAATAAAATCTCTTAAACCTAATTAGGTTTAAGGCAAAATTTGTTAATTAAAATATTCCACTATCATGACATTTCCACTTATTTCAAAAAATAGTTCTTAAAACGTTGTCGTTTTCATGTTTGACAACAGTGATTATTATTTTTTCTAAATTGATTAAAGCATTTTAAAAACTTTTACAAATGTTCCTATAAAATAAGAATCTTATTGCTATTGTAAAATTAATTCCAAGAAAAAAGTTTTCTAGCAATCATAGTTATGACAAAAAGTACAATAAATAAATAGCTTTACCGCACCCGTACATTACACCCGCATCAACAGACATATCCTTCAACCCGCAATAAAAAAAATGCTTTGCCTCACCTCCCCAACCTCAAAGCAAGTGCCATACTAACTTACAAATTACCTCAAAATATCCCCAGCCAACCATGAAAGCAAGCACGAAATCTAACTTACAAACTTAGATATACTTTTCCTCTCCTCTCGATAACGTAAAATTCTCAGATTACAATATTACCAGTCTAGATAAACAATATATTCAAACTTCAAAGCAATAATATATTTTTTGAATACTATAACTGATTCATAGCTATGTATTACAAATAACTCTAATCTCTCATAGATGTTATAAATTTTTTTTTACGCATGGAGCCACATATATCCATTTGAAGCGAACATAATATTTGAACATATAACAGTTCGTATAGAATATTCGATACTAAGAGATAATTTCAACTGATACATAGTTTTTATTCCTAACAACACAATGAGGAGAAAAGTTTGTCGCACGTCTCTATTATCGTTAGCGGGGGTGAACAGTGATTCAGTAATGAATGAAATGGAAATATTCTTGGGTTTTCTTTTTCATACACAAAGGAAGCGGTTGAACGATATGTATTGGCTTTTTTTTTTCATACATAGGACGTGGTTGAACATTTTTTGTGTTTTGTAAGCTGAAGTAAGATTTATGTGACTCTTTTGTAATAGTTCATTTTTTTTTCGCTTTTTCTTAGAAGCTTATTAAGACCTAGGAAAAAAGATTTTGCGATTTTCTTTTCATCGGAATATAAAATTAAAATAAAGCTAAAATATTTTTTTGTCTCATTTTCAATTTTTCGCAAGGGAAATTGATAAATAGTTATAAAATTATTGGGGTGTTTCTGATATTCTGTTACTAAAAAACAAACTTTAAAGCAATAACACTGTTTTTTTAACTGTTATGATTAATAATGCCCACCTCTATATACTACTAATCTCAAGTAGGCTTAACTTAAGGGATTTTTCTGATTATTCGTATTTCTTTGCTTTGCAGGCAGCAGAAAGTAATTCAATAAAATAGATACAGAAAAGAAAAACATGTAACAGCGAAACAGTAAAAAACTCCAAGAGAAAATTATATTATCCACCACTACATAACAGATTACATAACGGCATTTTGTGGATTGTCCGTGATCCATAAAGGATGAACATTTCGATTACGTTTCCAATATTGATATCGATTAATAATTTAATTTTTTTATGCTGCCATCTATTAATCAATATGGGTTTTAATAAAAAAATTCCAACTGCATGTCAACCTGTTTTGGGGGGAGGGGGAGGGCGGGGGGAGGAGGTGCAACAGGCTACTCAGCCAGGGGCGGACTGGCCCAGCCCGCTACCCCGCGATCGCGGGGTTGGCCAAACGGCTGCAGTGGGCCAAAAAATAATAATTTTTTTGATTTTTTTTTTCTTTTTAATAAAACTCGAAAAAAATGATAAAACTCAAATTTTATTTTCCTTTTTATTTCGAAAAGCGTTTTTATTTCTTTTATTTATTTATTTATTTATTTTTTGATCGAGTAAGTCCTAATTTCTCCTTTCCCTCTTCCATCAGCAATCTTTGGAAGATCTGTGCAAATTACTTATTTTGTATGGAAGCCGAGAGATAGGACATAAAGTAAAAATCACATATCGTCAGTGAAGGGTGGGAAGTTATTCGGTGGAATGTGGAATATGTCTGACTTCGGACATTTGCCTAATAACAAAAGATGGGCAAGTATTAGCTTATTAGGGATGATCTGCAGATCTACAGATGAAGGATCTTGGGAACCAAGGATTAACTTATATAGTAAGAAGAGATGAGGCAGCTGCAGACTTCAATAATAGAGACATTAAACAAGGCAATTTTTTTACAATTGGTAATGTTGCTATGTAAATATGATCGAAGTTTGCACGGTTATGTAGGGCAAGCTATCAAGAGAAGCCAAGGAAGAAGATCTCCAGAAAGTATGAAGAAGGCTAGAATAGAGCAGAAGGAAGAACAAAATGAAAATCCTAAACGGCATGGGAGAGGTTCGTTGATTACATTCCTGTCCAAGTCATTTATAAATAAGTTAATTGTTCATCTTTCCATTCAGATCCAAATAAACATTGCCAATGAAGAAAAACAGTCAAGTTCATTCAGTATTGAAGTATATTTCACTCAAGATATATCGGTAATGTAGCAATTGGTACTTTGTGTTCGCTATGTGCAGCACAGTAAAGTGAAGGTTAGTTTTTAAAATAGATTGATGCCCTCAAAACAACAGGGGAATTCCAGTATCTCCAAGTAAAAGAAGACCTTAAAAAGTTTAAACGCTCTTCTTCACAAGTAGTTGGCACTTTTTTGACAGTGTAGCAAGTATGAGTGGTAGATATAAAGATCTGATGATGCAGAAAATATAAGTGGGAGATATAAAGGTTTGCAGGCATAACTGAAAAAGCACAATCCAAATATACAGCATATGCATTGATATGCACTTGTGGTGAATTTGGTCCTGAAAGATGTAACAGAATGTTGCAAATTGACAATGGACTTCTTGGATTTTATAAAAGCTACAACGGTGTTTAGCTCAGAGTCATATAAGCGAATGAAAGTATGAACTTCAGTGAATAAGGAATCTGGTCTGTGGATGGAAATAAACTTCTTCGCCGATTACAAAAGTAAACGTTACTAGGTGATGGAGGTGGAGTAAGGATCGAGCACTTAATAGCATGTTTGACGAGTCTTCAAAACCTTTTAAAGATCGGCACAAGTTTTTAAAATTTTTAAGTGCCTACAAGGTATAACCAAAATTAGGGGTGCACAACCTTACAAGAATCTCTGGGTTGTCGAGGGCCACATCAATAACACTGAGAGAATTCTATTTCGGGGAGGCGGGAGGGGGGATCAGTGGGCTATAAACAGATAGAAAACATTGTTTCAGAGGGAGGCATTTTTACTTCTCTAGGTTCCCCTACCCAGTCAACATACCCAATTCAGTTGGCAAGAATATATCAACAGATTATATTTGTATATATAACAGAACATAGTAAAGATTATTTTCAAGGAGTGAAAATTTTCCTTGACTTTATTCGGGGGAATCAATTTTGCTTTATTAAAAGTTCTAAAAAACAAACGTAGGCATAGGAGTGGCTAGTGCTGAAAAAAAATTTGAACTTTATGAAGAAAGGTGTGTGTGTGTGGGGGGGGGGGGCGAAGGAAGCATATATTATTTCGTGATTTTTTTCTCTGATATACATTGATGAAATTCGCGATTTTTTTTAACTTCTTGCAAAACATTGACAAAATTTGTATTTTTTTCCACCAGTAGTCGAAATTCGTGACTTTTTAAAGTGACAGATTGACGAAATACGCAAGGTTTTTTTCGCGATAAACCGGCAAAATTCGCGATTTCTCCGCGCCCGATCAACGAAATTCGCGATTTTTCTCGCGACAAATTGACGAAAGTCGTGATTTTTCCGTAGCCGATGAACGAAATTTTGGAATTTTTTCGCACCAGATCGGCAAAATTCGCAATTTTTTCGCTCCCAATCAACGAAATTCACGATTTTTAAAGGACTGACGAATTTGTGATTTTTTCTCATGATAAAATGACGAAACTCGCGATTTTTTGTGAAGATTTCGCGATTCGAGATTCGACAAAACTCGTGAACAAAATTTTGGAATTTTTCGCGCCTCATCGACAAAATTCGCGATTTTTCCGTGCTCGATCGACAAAATTTGCGGTTTTTCCGCGCCTGATCGAAAAAAATTTAGATTTTCCCATGCATGATCGACGAAATTCCGGATTTGTCCGTGCCTGATGAATGAAACTCGCCATTTCCCCCTGCCCGATCGACGAAACTTGCGATTTTTCCGCGCCAGATCAACGAAATTCGAAATTCTTAACTGGCTGACGAAATTTGCAATTTTTCCCCCAGCAAAATGACGAAATTCGCGATTTTTCCTCGCAATAAACTGACAAAACTCGTGGTTTTTTCTCAGCCGATCAACGAAATTTGCAATTTCCCCCCTCTTCATAGAAAAAAATTCTCGATTTTTCCTAGGCCGATTAACGAAATTTGCGTTTTTTCCGTACCGATCGACGTGATTTTTCCGTGCCCGACCGAAGAAAATTGCGATTTTTAACCGACTGACAAAATTTGTAATCTTTTCCCGCGATAATTTGACGAAATTTACGATTTTTTATTGCGACTTATGGAAAAAAATTGCGATTTTTTCAGTTATAAATTGACGAAATTCGCGGGCCACATGTCAACCGATCGCGGGCCACTTTTGGCCCGCGGGCCACAGGTTGTGCATCCCTAACCTAAATGGACGATTTCCCGTCACATGTATCGTTTACGGCAAGATCACTGATTGATAACTGGTGCAAGTTTCAGTATATATTAATAGCAACCATTTTCAGCGACCTATTCAATATATCTGCGCCCACATCGAAGTATCTGCAGATAGCGGCCTGGTCTACTTAAGTGCTACTAATAAAATTCAAACCCTGAAATCCAATGTGCTACACAAAAGAAGTAATTTTGCTACGGTTCTGAAAAATGCTTCTGAATTTGCGGAACATCTTCAGAAGCAACTAATAGAAAAGGAGTATACCATTGAAATTGAGAGTTTCCTACCGGAAAAGAGAATATAGTGAAACGTCAATGTGGTGAATATTCTACCGATGAGGCAAGAAGTATTATCGGATCACCATCAGAAATATCTACGATAAAAGTTTATAATGTCATCTTATACACAGCTATTCAGCAGTTGAATGCAGGATTTATTGGAAATGACTTGTTCATGAAAGATATTGCCTGGTTTGATCCTCGTCGCTTCAATGAGGTTAAATTGTTAAATGAACTTGCTGGAGAAGCTCATAGTCTGGCTCGACCTCTGCGAAATTCGCAGAGAGCGGCGTTTCTGAGCGGCCGTCCTACGTCCCTTATGCTGAGACACTAGCGGAAGCCAGGAAGAAAAAAAAATCAAATATATATATATCATGAAGCTATCGGACGACCTTTGCGGCTTCGATCTTAATGTTCGTCTGGCTCTAAGTCTGTCTGGCTTGGCGAAACTTAAGAAAGACTATGTCAAAAAAGAGTTGCTGCAATTTTCCTGACACTATGCTGGTTACAATCAGTCGCTCTTGCAGCAACAATCTCGACACCTCTTACAGCAAAGAAACGAGCGATTCAGAAGAACTAATTAAAGGTGATGAGAATCGCTGTAACGTTAATAAGTAATGTAAAAATTTTCCTACCTTGAGCATTAGAATTATTGCGTGAGTTGAATGCCTATGATCGTATTTATGCAACCTTATATATAGCTTATAAATACAAACTGACTTTCATGCACTCAAGTGCCTTGTGAACGAGTGTTCTCAACACTTAAAATGATAAAGAATTGCTTGCGTTCATCTCGAGGACAAAAAATGTTAGATGATTTTATCCTATTCAACGTTGAATGATTTTTGATTACGATTATGATAAGATAATAGATGGAGCTGCCTCAAGTTCAAAAGAATTGTCCAGATATCTGACATTTTAATTAGTTAGTAATGAGGGTATAAAACAAACTATACAATTTTCAGGTACTATATTGATATTTTAAATAAACAGTAATCAATACACACAGTGTATATATGTTGATAATTTCAAATAACAAAATAAAATGTGCAAATGAATATAATGATATTTCAAATAACAAATTAATTTATGTGTGTCAATTTTAATAGTACCAACTCTTTCCGGTCTATACTAACACTTTCCAGTGTAATATTTACAGTGTAGTGTACAGACAAGTTTTTTTCGACGGCATAGAGATTAGAATGTTAGCCTTTCACGCAAAGGGACCCGAGTCCAAATTGCGGCTGATAAATGGATGTTCCTAGGTGTTGTCAATGTGCATAGGTTAGGCTCAGCGATGCCCTATTCCCGTTGGGAGTCCCTTCACAAGTAGCCATCATCTATTCTAACGATATCGTTGGCCGATGCTGACAGCGCAAATGACCCGCCATTGAACAAAACAATTTTTTTTCTCTTTTTAATACAAAGAGTAAAATTATCTGAACAGAAATCGCATAAGAAATTTAAAACGTTTTTAATTATTACGTGTATACCTTTTAATTGTTTAAAGTTTACATATTCAAAAAATAAATAAAAATTAAGCAAGTTACCCCCCCCCCCCCCCACACACACACACGCACACCACACAAAATTTTTTCTTCACGATGAAATTACTTTCAATTCAAAATAAACGATTACAAACATGCTGATATGTCTCGATTGGAGTAAAGTCATCTTCAAAGAGGTAGATAAAAAGTTCGTGCTGATAGTCAGTATTCAAACATTTTAAAATGGGGTCGTCGATTGGTGGGCCAATGCATAAGTCCAGCGGGGTGGGCCAAACTATGCCAGTCCGCCTCTGTACTCAGCATATTTTTACAATTTTTTCAATGAATAATTATTAATCGTACTGAAACACAGAATTATTAAATTCAAAATTTTAAGAGTGACAAAGCAAATGAAAACAAATTATGCCTCTTGGTTAGGATAAAGGGGACAAAAGGCAGGAGTTTTCTATGATTGTTCATAGATTTTATTCATGTGTCAGAATGACTATGATTAATAGGTACTTTTAAATTCAAAATTATTTTATGTTGAATATTTAATAAATAAAATTTGCAAGTTTTACGTTGAATAATAACAATTTAAGCAAGTTTTTTTCATATCAGCTTAAAAAATATGTATCAATTTTTAAATCTCATCGAAAGTATCTCATATCTTATGAATTTGCAAAATTTAAGTTAAGTGGGGGTAAATCAAGGAATATGAAAGAATTAGAATACAGCAAAATTTAAAATGCCTGTCTCCATGCACACAGTGGGTTTATGAAGGAGAAAATTTATTGGTCCCAAAGACTAGAGGGACCCGTCAGATACCCAATATTATTTGTTATATTATGCAAGTATGGGATGCAATAATCTGTACTGGGCATAATTTTGTGGGGGGAAATATTTTTTCAAGAACTGTTTTAAGATGAGCTGACCAAAATTCCTCCAAAATGCCAGTGCTATCATTAAAAAAAGAAAAAAGAAAGAAAGAAAAAAAAAGACGAGGAAAAATTAGCAGAAACCAAGTCTGAATAATGAAATTCACAGTTAAAAAACTCGATAAAATTCTGCAAGGAATATATATATTAAATTTCAAACCATTCGATTTGGTAGTGTTTGCACTATTATATGCAAACCAGACAAAGACTATCGATGTTATGCATTTATATAATTACAAACGAACCTAAAAAGCCACAAATTTAAAGACACAACCTTTCATGATAACATCTTTTATAATTAACTTTTCGTTTAATTAATGAATTAGAAACAGCGTTGTCTAAAAAGAAAAGAATCATGAAATTACACTTTGGAATAACTGCCATCTTTTCTGCAACTGGGCATGCTCAGTTGAGTAACCAGTGATCGGAGAAAGTTTGAGTAACTAAAGCCTAGTTTCGTTTTTATCTTTCATTTCGCCAGGTTGAATTGACGATGAATTGGATTTCAGATTCAACTGAGAGTTTAGCCTGTAATGCGAGATTGAGGTTGACAGAGAATTACAGGGTAAGCTTCAAATTGTAGGTTAGTGAAACGTGCATGCCCAGTTGAAAGGAAAATGGTGGTCGTTTTAAACTGATCTTTGATGATTTTTTTTTAGACAATGCTGTTTGGGCATTATTAATTGAATGAAACATTAATTATAACATATGTTATTATAAAAGAATATGTCACTTAAGTTGTTCCCTCTTTTTTTATATTTTAGCTCCTTGAAAGCAAAATTATATTAATTTGTGGCAAAAACGAAGCCTTCAAGGTATTGATTTACTGAGTACTTTTTGTGGTGACATCTGGATTTTTAAGTATTGCATATATGTGGTCATTTTTCATAATAGGTAAATAATAATCTCTTGAACTAAGATATACCATAATTAATGTTTTAAATTACATACTTGATAGGTTTAAAATATTTATTTTTGTTTTAGAAACCATTTTTCAGAAGATTTTTAAAAAATGATTTTGACCTACATTAGAAATGTTTTCAGCCTTTTTCTAAAATTATTAAATAAGATCTTTAAAAAAATCTTCTATATTAATTTACACATTATTTTTTTTTTTAAAAACCTCTTATCTCTTATTTTTTGCTACTGCATGTTATTTCATCCAAGATATTTTAATTAAATATGTAACCAATTACATTCGTTAAAAAATATATGCATTAGAAATAAATAAATGAAAATGTCTTCACATATAAATATTCTTGCAAAAAATAGATAAATAAACCTATTGTGTTATTTACTTTTATTCAACTTAATACTTCTAGTCTGATCAGATAACTGTTTATTAAACTTATAGATTAAGGAAAATGGTTTTTACTATAAGGAAGTTTTACTGTAATGCAAAATTTTGTTTTGCGAACGACCAAAAACATCACATCAAAACGATAATTCCAAATTTATTTGTAGGGTTTTTTTCATTTAAAAATTAAACATGATAATTTGCACTTCCAATATTCGTTTTAATTTCATTACTCAAAAGAGACAGATAAAGATGGTGCCAAGCTCGGGTAAAACTTGCAGAGGTAACTACAAGATCATGTGATTCCTATGGTCAATCAGCTAAGTACATTTCAAGTTCAGGTCAAGTAACACAAGGTCTAATAGTCACAGCTCTGAAGTTATTGATGAATTCCAAATATTAACTGGCAGTTAGATTTACCAATCTAAGGTTTCTCAACTGGAATTTGAACTGCCATTGAAGATTGCTGGTGAATTGACCAGTTAGACTAAAAGCCCAATCATCTGATTAGTCATCCTCACAAATTTTTGGAGATGGGCCAGACTAAACCTGATTAAAAAATTAGGGAAGTGACTCAAGGTTTCATTCTCCCATTGGTTGACAACAAACTGGCCAACTGATTCTTGGCTTGCTTCCTGCCAATGAAATGCAAGCACTTTGAGAAATACTCTATCTAGTTAATTTTTGCTATAATGGAATAGGCTGTCTGTGAAAGATCTTGCTCGGTGGTTAAGGCACTGGTCTAATAATCATAAGTGGTCAGGTTCTGTCCCCCCCCCTGATGTTTTTGCTTTTTTTTCAGAGTTTTGTTTTGATCTTTATTAAGTCAATTAATAAAGATTAATCAACCTTTATTATCAGTTCAATTTGTAATTTTATACTGTCAATTACATAATTAAATAAAATTTTAATTAAAGTAAGTTTTAATTGTAATTAAGTTAAAGAACATTAAATTGTAGTTATAACTAAGTTAAATAAAATTTAAATTTAATTTTTATAAAATAAAATGAAATTTAGTTTTAAATAAATTTCAATAAATAATTTTTTAAATTCATATAAGCTATTTTTTATGAATTAAAATGAACATTTATTATAATTTAATAATAATATCTCCTAACCTTAGATACATTAAATACATTTTTATGTTAGAAATTTAGTAACATATAAACATTAAATTAGCAAAACCAATTTATAAAAGTTTTCATTTTTTAAAATTAAGTAGTACCCTTCATACAAAAAAAAAAGAAAAAACTTTATTAATTTATTACCAATTTCTTTGTAGTTTTTTTTTAATATAAATTACTGTAAATGGAATTAAATTTAAAACTCATACTCTTATAAGAAAAAAAAACTATTATAAGCATTAAAATGTAAATTTTTAAGAATTAAAATAATTTTCTTACACTTGCACAAAAATATTTTTACGTTAGAATTTAACAACATACCTGAATACATGGCTATATTCTGTTCATTTTATCCTAAAGTAAAATTTTATTAATTTATATTAATAATATTATTAATTTAATAAGTAATTAATTATTTTAATTAATTCATAACTGTTAATTGTTAAAAAGTTTTGATTAAAATTTTACAATTGTTTTTATTAAAAAATTCGAATAAATTGCTTTAAAAAATATATATTATACATATATATTGAAAAACTCAGTCAAAACATAAATTATTTTTATTAAAAAATTCTAATAAATCACCTCCCCCCCCCCAACAGTATGCATATATATATATATATATATATATATACTTTGAACACTAAATAAAAGGCATTAGTCCAAGTAAATCATTACCTAGAAATATTTAATGCAACAACTACATGAAAACAGCTTCTTATAGTTTTATGTAGTTATTGTTCATATTTTCTTTTTTATGCACAGTAAAGTTTTAAAATAATTTAAAAAGAGCATAATACTTTACATTTAAAGAACAAGTAAAAAAATTATAAACTAAGTAACTAAATAACCTATTTATCATTTACCTTATATTAATTATTATATGAATTATAGAATAGTTTTTAAACAAGTAAATGATAAAATTTCAATTTTATTACTAGTTATATTAATTAGTAAGCTAATTTTTAACTATTATTAATGAATAGTAATTTAATGATAAATAAATAATTGGTACTTTTGGGTTAGCCGGGCACCAGTGTTATATATACGTATATATGTATATATACATATGTATATATACATATGTTCATTATGATTTTTTCATAAATTTATTTCAGTTAGTAGTACAAATGTTCATTATGATTTTTTCATAAATTTATTTCAGTTAGTAGTACAAATGTTCATTATGATTTTTTCATAAATTTATTTCAGTTAGTAGTACAAGAAAACTACCTTTACGAAGGAAATACAATATTTAAACAGATTCGGGGTATTCCAATGGGGGGGAGTTGCAGTTCCATTTTGGCAAACATTTACTTACATATATATGAAAGAAATAATAATTTAAACAGTAACACATTATCCTACAGATATATAGATGATGTTTTGATAGTTAAATTAAACAATGATATTGAAAATGTTGATTTTACATATTATCCTACGTCTCTGAGTCTGGAACCCTCATCCCAGAATTGTAAAAATATTAATTTTCTAGATGTGAACCTGAGCATAGAAAGTGAAAATTTGATATCTAAGATATTTGACAAGCGAAATGATTTCAACTTTAATACCTTAAAGCTGATATATTTTGATTCCAATGTGCATGTTTCGATTAAAAGAAATGTACTTAGAAATGGATTAATACGAATCGAAAGACCGAGTACTAGAGTTAAAGATATGTTTAGTGATATTTTAGAGTGGTGCCGCTTGGGATTCAAGCATGGTTATCCTCGCAATTTCATCAGGAGAATAACTTGTGATTTTATTAAGAGTAGCAGGTACGGAACTGAACTGAACTCAGTGATGGATGAGAATGGAGGTTTTGATGAGTTGATTGATCTAATGAGTTAGAAAGATATTTTGGTGGATGTTGCAGTTCTGTTTAGTTTTTAATTTTTTCAATTTTGGTCTCGGCGAGTGAAGGGGGACGTAGCATGCGTAAAGTCTGACTTAACCCTGCAGTGTATGTCGTTAGCCATACCGCTCGCCTTCTGTTCTGTTCTGTTCTGTTATGTCTTGCAATTATATATATTTTCTTTAGTTTGGTTATTCAGTTTGATTTTAAGAGTTAAGTTTATATTGGTTATTTATAATATTTTTGATGTGAGTTTCAATGCAGTTATGGTGAGTGATGGATTTTGATATTTTGTTTGTGGTTTTAAATATATTTTGTCACGTGTATTCGGTGGCAAGTCTACGTTTACATCGGGACATTCTTGCAATTTAATATTTGGTGTTTATGAGTCGCCTGGATTAGTATGGAGGACTACTGTAGGCTTGAGTCAGGTATGTCTTTTATGCTTTATAATAAAATTTCGGTATATGATCATGCTTACCTTATTATAGCTAATTGATGTACGGGTGGATGGAGTTGATGAGAATTGGTTGGTTTAGTTGATTTATTTGGATTTATTAGTTTTTTATTGATTTTGGCTAGTTTGTTGAAGTTTTTATGATTGTTTAATTTAAGAGTATTATTAGTTCTTTCGAGTTTATGTTATATGTTATATTGTTATAAGTTTATTTAACTTTCTTATAGTTGTATATTTTTTAGTACACATTTAAAATATTTGGAATTGCTTATATTGTATTTACATAGAATAATTAAACATTTAATATGAATAGACAAAATTATATTGTAAAAGGTACCGGCAAGATACGAAATTTTTACAAATTTCGTAGTGCTCGGTCGGCTCCAGAATCCATGGTGGGGAGCGGATCGTCAAAAAGTTACCATGGACCAAATGTATTTAAAAATGTGGATGTATTGGAGAGTAAAGCTAGTGATTATGGTGAGATATGTGAGAAGAGGGGGAAAGGTCATGTATGCAATTTTTATAGTAAGCAGAGTTATATAGATGAGAGTTCGAAAGATGATTGTTTAGTAATGAAGAAAAATTGTGAATTGTGTTATAAGTTAAATAAGGACAAGGGTGTTTATAGAGATACAGAAGTTGTTAGGTATCGGACAAGATATGTTTATAATACAAATTTAATGAATAAACATAAGAAAAACATAGATTGCATCGATATAGTGAAAAGGTATAAAACAAGATTGTTTTATAATAGGGGTATAAATATTGGAAAAAATATCAATGGAATAAACTTAATAAAATGTAGTGACAAAAGATGTAGAGTTTGTATTTGTGCTGATACGGATAATAGAGACAAAGTGATTGAAGAAAAATCTTTAAAATTTTGTAAGGTATATAATTGTGTGTATTGTTTAAGATGTAATGTGTGCAATCAAATGTACATAGGAGAGACTTCTACTCCTTTAAATAAGAGATTCAATAATCACAAATCAGACATTAGAAATCTTAAGTATAAAAAAGAGGATCAAGAAATAGAAATTTCACATTTTTCAGAACATGGCATAGATAACATTAGGATTTCTATATTGTGTATTATACCTAATAAAATGGAAAGAAAGATTCGTGAAAAGGATATGATGATAAAGTTTGGTACGGTCTATCCATATGGACTTAATGTTATGTTTAACCACAGTAATATAATTAAAAACTTTAAAACTAACAATTTAGATGATACAATTTATGACAAAATTAATCATGACATTGGAAACGAGTTGATTAGAAATAGTAATCAATATACTAAGTTGAATAATTTTAAAAAATTAAATACTTGTACAGACATAGTAAATGAAATAATTAATTATAAAGGTGAGCGAAGAGTTAATGTGATTAAAGGTTTGATTTTCAACATTAAGAAGAAATTAATTCCTGTAACTTTAAGAACTTTACAGTCTAGGGTAGAAAATGGGAATGTTGATCTAGGTTTGGATTTGTTGAGATATAGAATCAAGACACAAAAATTACAAATGTATTGTAACATTGACTATGGCCATGTTAGTGCAATAAATAAAATCTATTTTATAATGGATTATTTGGGTGATAGCCATAGGGGTGTAAATTACAATAAAATGCTGAATAAATACAATGAATTACTACCAGTCGGTAAAATAAAAATAGTTAAGGCTTTTAAATATGATAAGCCTTTGGGGAGAACTATTTTTAATTATAATTTATTTGCTAAAGATCTAAAGAAAAGTATTGCAGGGAGTATCTGCCATTGCACTGATTCTGAATTTGTTAATTATAAAGACAAGTATTATGGACATGTTATTACTGGAGATCTAAAGATAGTAAAGGATGAGGAGTTGAGGAGGTTAATGGAGTACGGAACTAAATATCGTGTGAAACGTACTCTCACTAAAAGTGTTGCAATTAAACGTTTTACTATTAATATAGATATATTTATAAATAAACTAATGTATAGATACAATTTGCCATCCAGTGTTTTTGACGAGTGGAAGTATTATATATTAAGAGATTTTAAACGAGAATTTTCCAGAGATTATGACGGAGTTAATAGAGAGAAATACAACAAACTTACACATTCAATTAAAGAGATTCAGGAAAATTTTATAATCACCTATGTGGATAAAGCAAATACAAGTTATGCACTGATATGTAAGGTACTTTACGGTAAACTTTTGAATGATTGCTACAATAATAAAAATAGCTATTTACCATTGAATTCGAAAGCTGCAGTAATAGAAAATAGGATTAAAGCGATCTATAAAAAAGTTAAGCTGAAACAAATGAGTCAAAGTTTCCCTTATCTCATACTAGTGCCTAAATTCCATAAAACCCCTATCAAATTCAGGAGTGTGACCTGTGGATTTGGTTCATATATTGGTGCCGCTAGCAAGGCTTTGCTGGGGGTGCTGGAGGGGGTGTTTGACGGAGTGATGGGGGGAGAGACGACTTTTATTATCAAAAATAGCTATATACTATTAGATAATCTGAAAAAAATAAAAAATATTACTGGTTTATTCGCTTACGATTTTGCAGACCTCTATAATACAATTGATTTGACAGATTTAAAAGATAAAATAGTAGATTTTTATAATACAAATAGTACTTTGGATGTTCATTATGATTTTTTCATAAATTTATTTCAGTTAGTAGTACAAGAAAACTACCTTTACGAAGGAAATACAATATTTAAACAGATTCGGGGTATTCCAATGGGGGGGAGTTGCAGTTCCATTTTGGCAAACATTTACTTACATATATATGAAAGAAATAATAATTTAAACAGTAACACATTATCCTACAGATATATAGATGATGTTTTGATAGTTAAATTAAACAATGATATTGAAAATGTTGATTTTACATATTATCCTACGTCTCTGAGTCTGGAACCCTCATCCCAGAATTGTAAAAATATTAATTTTCTAGATGTGAACCTGAGCATAGAAAGTGAAAATTTGATATCTAAGATATTTGACAAGCGAAATGATTTCAACTTTAATACCTTAAAGCTGATATATTTTGATTCCAATGTGCATGTTTCGATTAAAAGAAATGTACTTAGAAATGGATTAATACGAATCGAAAGACCGAGTACTAGAGTTAAAGATATGTTTAGTGATATTTTAGAGTGGTGCCGCTTGGGATTCAAGCATGGTTATCCTCGCAATTTCATCAGGAGAATAACTTGTGATTTTATTAAGAGTAGCAGGTACGGAACTGAACTGAACTCAGTGATGGATGAGAATGGAGGTTTTGATGAGTTGATTGATCTAATGAGTTAGAAAGATATTTTGGTGGATGTTGCAGTTCTGTTTAGTTTTTAATTTTTTCAATTTTGGTCTCGGCGAGTGAAGGGGGACGTAGCATGCGTAAAGTCTGACTTAACCCTGCAGTGTATGTCGTTAGCCATACCGCTCGCCTTCTGTTCTGTTCTGTTCTGTTATGTCTTGCAATTATATATATTTTCTTTAGTTTGGTTATTCAGTTTGATTTTAAGAGTTAAGTTTATATTGGTTATTTATAATATTTTTGATGTGAGTTTCAATGCAGCTATGGTGAGTGATGGATTTTGATATTTTGTTTGTGGTTTTAAATATATTTTGTCACGTGTATTCAGTGGCAAGTCTACGTTTACATCGGGACATTCTTGCAATTTAATATTTGGTGTTTATGAGTCGCCTGGATTAGTATGGAGGACTACTGTAGGCTTGAGTCAGGTATGTCTTTTATGCTTTATAATAAAATTTCGGTATATGATCATGCTTACCTTATTATAGCTAATTGATGTACGGGTGGATGGAGTTGATGAGAATTGGTTGGTTTAGTTGATTTATTTGGATTTATTAGTTTTTTATTGATTTTGGCTAGTTTGTTGAAGTTTTTATGATTGTTTAATTTAAGAGTATTATTAGTTCTTTCGAGTTTATGTTATATGTTATATTGTTATAAGTTTATTTAACTTTCTTATAGTTGTATATTTTTTAGTACACATTTAAAATATTTGGAATTGCTTATATTGTATTTACATAGAATAATTAAACATTTAATATGAATAGACAAAATTATATTGTAAAAGGTACCGGCAAGATACGAAATTTTTACAAATTTCGTAGTGCTCGGTCGGCTCCAGAATCCATGGTGGGGAGCGGATCGTCAAAAAGTTACCATGGACCAAATGTATTTAAAAATGTGGATGTATTGGAGAGTAAAGCTAGTGATTATGGTGAGATATGTGAGAAGAGGGGGAAAGGTCATGTATGCAATTTTTATAGTAAGCAGAGTTATATAGATGAGAGTTCGAAAGATGATTGTTTAGTAATGAAGAAAAATTGTGAATTGTGTTATAAGTTAAATAAGGACAAGGGTGTTTATAGAGATACAGAAGTTGTTAGGTATCGGACAAGATATGTTTATAATACAAATTTAATGAATAAACATAAGAAAAACATAGATTGCATCGATATAGTGAAAAGGTATAAAACAAGATTGTTTTATAATAGGGGTATAAATATTGGAAAAAATATCAATGGAATAAACTTAATAAAATGTAGTGACAAAAGATGTAGAGTTTGTATTTGTGCTGATACGGATAATAGAGACAAAGTGATTGAAGAAAAATCTTTAAAATTTTGTAAGGTATATAATTGTGTGTATTGTTTAAGATGTAATGTGTGCAATCAAATGTACATAGGAGAGACTTCTACTCCTTTAAATAAGAGATTCAATAATCACAAATCAGACATTAGAAATCTTAAGTATAAAAAAGAGGATCAAGAAATAGAAATTTCACATTTTTCAGAACATGGCATAGATAACATTAGGATTTCTATATTGTGTATTATACCTAATAAAATGGAAAGAAAGATTCGTGAAAAGGATATGATGATAAAGTTTGGTACGGTCTATCCATATAGACTTAATGTTATGTTTAACCACAGTAATATAATTAAAAACTTTAAAACTAACAATTTAGATGATACAATTTATGACAAAATTAATCATGACATTGGAAACGAGTTGATTAGAAATAGTAATCAATATACTAAGTTGAATAATTTTAAAAAATTAAATACTTGTACAGACATAGTAAATGAAATAATTAATTATAAAGGTGAGCGAAGAGTTAATGTGATTAAAGGTTTGATTTTCAACATTAAGAAGAAATTAATTCCTGTAACTTTAAGAACTTTACAGTCTAGGGTAGAAAATGGGAATGTTGATCTAGGTTTGGATTTGTTGAGATATAGAATCAAGACACAAAAATTACAAATGTATTGTAACATTGACTATGGCCATGTTAGTGCAATAAATAAAATCTATTTTATAATGGATTATTTGGGTGATAGCCATAGGGGTGTAAATTACAATAAAATGCTGAATAAATACAATGAATTACTACCAGTCGGTAAAATAAAAATAGTTAAGGCTATTAAATATGATAAGCCTTTGGGGAGAACTATTTTTAATTATAATTTATTTGCTAAAGATCTAAAGAAAAGTATTGCAGGGAGTATCTGCCATTGCACTGATTCTGAATTTGTTAATTATAAAGACAAGTATTATGGACATGTTATTACTGGAGATCTAAAGATAGTAAAGGATGAGGAGTTGAGGAGGTTAATGGAGTACGGAACTAAATATCGTGTGAAACGTACTCTCACTAAAAGTGTTGCAATTAAACGTTTTACTATTAATATAGATATATTTATAAATAAACTAATGTATAGATACAATTTGCCATCCAGTGTTTTTGACGAGTGGAAGTATTATATATTAAGAGATTTTAAACGAGAATTTTCCAGAGATTATGACGGAGTTAATAGAGAGAAATACAACAAACTTACACATTCAATTAAAGAGATTCAGGAAAATTTTATAATCACCTATGTGGATAAAGCAAATACAAGTTATGCACTGATATGTAAGGTACTTTACGGTAAACTTTTGAATGATTGCTACAATAATAAAAATAGCTATTTACCATTGAATTCGAAAGCTGCAGTAATAGAAAATAGGATTAAAGCGATCTATAAAAAAGTTAAGCTGAAACAAATGAGTCAAAGTTTCCCTTATCTCATACTAGTGCCTAAATTCCATAAAACCCCTATCAAATTCAGGAGTGTGACCTGTGGATTTGGTTCATATATTGGTGCCGCTAGCAAGGCTTTGCTGGGGGTGCTGGAGGGGGTGTTTGACGGAGTGATGGGGGGAGAGACGACTTTTATTATCAAAAATAGCTATACACTATTAGATAATCTGAAAAAAATAAAAAATATTACTGGTTTATTCGCTTACGATTTTGCAGACCTCTATAATACAATTGATTTGACAGATTTAAAAGATAAAATAGTAGATTTTTATAATACAAATAGTACTTTGGATGTTCATTATGATTTTTTCATAAATTTATTTCAGTTAGTAGTACAAAAAAACTACCTTTACGAAGGAAATACAATATTTAAACAGATTCGGGGTATTCCAATGGGGGGGGGAGTTGCAGTTCCATTTTGGCAAACATTTACTTACATATATATGAAAGAAATAATAATTTAAACAGTAACACATTATCCTACAGATATATAGATGATGTTTTGATAGTTAAATTAAACAATGATATTGAAAATGTTGATTTTACATATTATCCTACGTCTCTGAGTCTGGAACCCTCATCCCAGAATTGTAAAAATATTAATTTTCTAGATGTGAACCTGAGCATAGAAAGTGAAAATTTGATATCTAAGATATTTGACAAGCGAAATGATTTCAACTTTAATACCTTAAAGCTGATATATTTTGATTCCAATGTGCATGTTTCGATTAAAAGAAATGTACTTAGAAATGGATTAATACGAATCGAAAGACCGAGTACTAGAGTTAAAGATATGTTTAGTGATATTTTAGAGTGGTGCCGCTTGGGATTCAAGCATGGTTATCCTCGCAATTTCATCAGGAGAATAACTTGTGATTTTATTAAGAGTAGCAGGTACGGAACTGAACTGAACTCAGTGATGGATGAGAATGGAGGTTTTGATGAGTTGATTGATCTAATGAGTTAGAAAGATATTTTGGTGGATGTTGCAGTTCTGTTTAGTTTTTAATTTTTTCAATTTTGGTCTCGGCGAGTGAAGGGGGACGTAGCATGCGTAAAGTCTGACTTAACCCTGCAGTGTATGTCGTTAGCCATACCGCTCGCCTTCTGTTCTGTTCTGTTCTGTTATGTCTTGCAATTATATATATTTTCTTTAGTTTGGTTATTCAGTTTGATTTTAAGAGTTAAGTTTATATTGGTTATTTATAATATTTTTGATGTGAGTTTCAATGCAGCTATGGTGAGTGATGGATTTTGATATTTTGTTTGTGGTTTTAAATACATATGTATATACATACAGATATATGTGTATATATACAATATATGCAGGGATGTAGTGGAGGGTATACAGTGGTATACACAGTATACCTTCCAGATTTTTTTTAAGGAACACCGTATACCCTCTGTTTCACAAAAAAGCTATAGTATATACACTGTAGGACATACTCTCTGCCTTGAGCGTATACCCTCTGATTAGAGCGTATGCATTCTGCTTTTTTTTACGACTACACCACTGAATATATGTATATGTATATACATGTATATTTACATGTATGTATGTATGTATATAAATATGTATATATAACACTGGTGCCCGGCTAACCGAAAGCTACCAAATAATTTAATAAAGGAAATTTTATTTTCAAAACATTTTTTTTAAATATATTGTTTTTTGTTTTACTTTAGAATTTCTTTCTTTTTTTGTGTGTGTGTATGTGAAATAAATTGTTCTTTGTTTGTTATTATTTTTATTTATTTATTTTTCATTATATTTCAATACAAGTGTGAATTATAATTTATTTTAGGCTGACCTTTTTTATTCACTAACATTGTTTACCATAACCACAGTATTCTTTCAATTTATTAAACTAATTATATTTATATTAAGCAATAAAAGTTATGAATTCGAACCTGGCGCCAAAATTTTAAATATTTCAAACACATTATTTTTAGATTTTTTTGCCCTATTTGTTATTTTTTAGTAATAATAATTAAATGTTAATATTGCAAATTACTATAATGGGTGAGGGAGAATTTAGTTGATCTAAATCTCCTCTCTCACGTGACAATTTTGAATATTGAGTATTAGTTTGGTCATTTAATTACCTAACTGATTTTTTAAAATGATTTACATTTATACACACATAATATCAGAAAAGAAAGAAAAAAAAAAAAAAAGCTTTACATAAAATTTGCTTGAGTATTTTTTTTAATTGCTTTTTTATGTATTTTTTATTTTTAAAAAAGAAAGAAGGAAAAATCTTTAGCAATCAAGAAAGGGGAGCAAGGGTGCTTGAGTCTACTGTTGCTTTGAATAAATACTGGACATACAGATAATTACAATGCAGTTACGTAGCCAGGAAGTTATTTAGGGGTGGGGGGGGGGAAGGGTGCTAATTCCCTAAGGCCTAGCCTCCCGATGCAAAGCTATAAATCAGAAACTACTGATTTTACTTTCAGTATATCTATCAATGCATACTTTAAAAATATAATGTAATTTTTCTTTTTCATTCAAAGTTTAAACTCACACACAACTGTGTATACAAAAGGAAAATATAAATATAATGTGAAGTTTAAAATAATAATAATAATTAAGCCTAAAATAATTAAATTTATTACATTATTAAAAGAAAGTCAGCTTTATCAAATTTTTACGAGAAAAAAAGGGGTATATTTTAAAATTTTTTGTTGTTTTCCGTAATTAAGTTTATAACACTGTACATGAGAAATGAACTGAAATTCTTAGCATATAGCATAAAAATTTTTATATGTTTACAACTTAATACTTGAAATAAGCGCAAGTGACACTTGCAAAGTTTTAACTTTTTTGTTTCGGCAAGGAAATGTGTCCTCTGATTGATTTGGATGAAGTGTATATCACTGCTGAATTATCAAAAATTGCAACAATTTAGAAGTAATCTTGTTGATTCTTGCGTCTTTTTAACCAATGGGAAATGGACGGTTAAATCACATCAAATGATGTTTTCCATGATTGTTGTTCGGTTTTGCGTGAATGGAAGGGATGTGAAGAAGTCATTTGTTTAGCTTCACACATATATGTCGGTTCTTTCTAAGCCACAGAAATTGAAAAAAATTAATTATTTCCTGATTTCATCAGGGCGCCCTCTATTGACGCATTGTGAAGATAAGTTAGTCTTTCGATTTTTAATCGATTAATCGTTAAACTAAAGTTCACTCTTTCCCGCGCTTTGACTTCGGAAATACAGATGAACGTGAAATTAACATTACTTTTTCACTTAATTTAACTCATTTATACACAAACCAGCTGTTTGCTTTATTTCTCTGTGAATTTTATAGATTTTTCTGAGATTGAAAGATTGAACTGGATTTTATAAATGGTATGTAATATATAGTTTAGGAATATAATGAAGAATGATTTGGCGGAATACTGAACATTCAGCCACACTTTGGCGGAATAATAATTATAAAAAATAATGTGTACCTTTCCTTTTCAAATTTTAAAATAAAAATAAAATTACACCCATATTATAATTGATATTGTATTATTTGTATGTTTAAAATTTTAACAGCTTGATGTATTTTTGCAGTATTTCAAACACCGCAGCATTTTTTTCTTGGTCCTATTTATGAATTCCAAACTACCCAGGAGAAAATTTAAATCCCTATACAACATTAGCAGTATTATTATTAGTTTTGAAATAGAAATATTACAGTTTAGAAATGCCCAGAAGAGTAAAGTTTAAGGGGACAGTTTACCCCCAAAATTGGTTAAAATGTCGATTTTCTTTTTTTAATATTAAATAAAAACTTTTTTTATAAAAAATCTCTTCATAGAACTAAAGTTGAATTTCACTATTTAAAAAAATAAATAAGTAAAAAGGTGCAATTTGGCAATTTTAAAAGGGACAAGGTGCTGCACCCTTAAAATATGGTTTAGAGGAAACAGTAATTACAAAATTAATAATAACTGCAGGTATTCACTAGTTAGTAGCACAAAGGACAGTTGATTATAATTCAGCCTTATAATGCATACACACCCCTTCTTCAGGTCAGCGTTTTGAAAGTGATTTGCTTATTTAATACAGAAGTTTTCATTATATACACATTATGTTTAAAAAGTTGAAAGAGTATCTATAGAACTTAAATATAAAATTAGTAGCTACCTTCCCCCTTGAAGAGATTCTAAGTAACAATATTGACAAAATCCCATATGAAATTCCAGTCACTTTCAAATAATAATATTATATACATTGGGATAACAAAACACAATCAGAAAAATTAAAAAAATACCACAGAAATATTTCACAGTTAAAGCAGAGTACTGCAATTTCAAAATTTTACTCCTCTAACAATGTTTGCCACATTAATTTTGTTTGAATCTAAATTTATAATCCCTTGTAATAACCCCTATGTGAGTTAGATTATAGAGTTATTTTGAAATTATTAAGTTTAGATTGTATGTATGTAATGTAATGATAATCTAACTTTTTTAACATTCCAAGAATTCGGCATAATTTCTTATTATAGCTTGGTGCAGTGTTGTTTATATGTTATTTCATCCCCTCCTCTCTTTTCACTGATGTCATTAGCTGTATTTTGTAACTGGTGACAGAATGGCGTTTTTGCCTTCTACAATAAACTCTCAAATGTATGTTTTTGTACTCAAGACAATCGGTTGTGTGATACGAAACATTAATTTTATTGTTATTTTACTGTTTTTATCTGTAATATCATTTTGATATACCTACGTCTTTTTTACCAAGTTTTGCATAGTTTAAATACAAAGTTTTTTATGTGAATTTTAAGATGCAGTTGTCCAATTCATATTTAAAAGATGTTAATGTATTATTTTATGAATGAAATTTCAATTTTACCAAATTGCAAAAAATAAAAATCACCCCTTCGAAAGAAAACTGAAAAGAGTACCCCCCCCCCCCCCCCCGCCCCATTTTTTTCCCCTGAGCATTCTTATCTTTAGTTATATCTGAAATTTTTAAAATACTAAATAGCAGTTTTATTACCGCTTAGTATTCAATGTTCCAAATTTTTAAAAAACAAATGTTTTCAAGTCTTTTCAATCGCTATTTTCTTTGGTTGGTGTATACGAGTTTAAAATAATAATAATAAATCATTTATTCAACCTCAACCCTAGAAACCCTTGCTGTGCTTAACATTTTTATGACAAAAAGTTCGTTTTGCTCTTATACATTCATTTACAACTGCTGTTGAGCAGAGCTCATCCTCTAATTCTTCTTTAGCTCTAATTTGAGATAAATTTATTGTTGCAATGTAGAATAAAAAAATGAAATATTGGCTATTTATTCTCTTGCTTGCAGACAGTTTTGCTATACTTATTTTATATAAAAGAATGAATAATTTGATTACTTAGAGAAAATTATGACATTTCAAATTATATTATATTTAAATATTTTTAAATGAAAATGCTTTTTATGTCAGATGAAAACTTGCTTTTTACAAATTTACACACAACTGTACTTAATTTATTAAAACTCTAAGGGAGTAAGATTAACAAAAACTATTTAAAGCTTTTTGTTTATTCATAAGGTAACTTAGAAACTTTTAAATTATATGCATCTTAGATTTTAATATACTTTTTTATGCAAATTTAAACATTTCTAAAAGTTGATTTAATCACTGGTTTAAATCATCTGATTAAAATTGTTTACACCCTAGGGCAATTAATTTTTATTATGAGGAGTTTAGGTGTTACATCTCACTTATGATTTAAACCATGAAATGTATTTATTTTGCATTATATTTATTAGAATGTGTGTTTAAATGCATAGTTCTTATAGATAGAGCAACAAAAATACTTTTATTTATATATATCTAACAACCTAACAATACAAGTTAAAGTTAGAATTTTAAAATTTAATTAATGTTAAGGTTCTTACACTAAGTGAAAAGTCTCAGAAGCTAATGTTAATATTATGAGTAAGTTATCTTCAAATTTCTCACTTGTATTTTATTATTTTTGAATGAATTTTTAGTATGGTATTGCTGAGGACAAACTGTAACGGGACTAGTTTTTACTTTTTTTTATGTTTGTTTCAGATTTTTTTTAAAAAAAATTTCTTTCATTTTTGGAACTGGTTAGAACATTTTCTGAAATTGGAACTATTCTAATTAAAAAAAAAAAAAAACTGTAATCGAAATCGAAAAAGGTAAAAACTAGCTCAATTAAAGATAGACCTCTGCTATCCTATGCAAAAAATTAAAATGCAAGCGAGATATTTGAAGATGATG
The DNA here is from genome assembly GCA_963932465.1 of Maratus speciosus. Lineage (NCBI taxonomy): Eukaryota > Metazoa > Arthropoda > Arachnida > Araneae > Salticidae > Maratus > Maratus speciosus. Next base: position 41,087,627 of record OZ010798.1, read on the forward strand.
TTTCCATAGATTTAACATTATTATCATTCTCGTTTCTTCCCGTGACTAGTGTAGACTCTATAGATATTTTTTCATAGTACAGTAGACTCCCTCAAATCCGCACAGCTTGGGACCAGAGGTTGTGAGGATTTTAGAATTTTGCAGATTTCTGGTCATTGATTTGTTTACATTTTTGAAACAATAATTTGATTGGTAGTTAAGCAAGGGAAATTATAATGAATGCTTACAATAAAGTGAAACATTAAAATAAGTAAAATATTAAAATAATTTATTAGTTTAAAAGTAAGTAATAATTAAAATAATTATGTAAAATAAAAATTTAGAAAAATATTAAATTATTACGAATGACGTCATCATAATATTTTAAATACTATTTGGTATTCATTTTCATGCAAGTGAAAACTTTAAATAACAGAAATATAACTACTTTTGCAGTGCAAATATAGAGTTATGCTTCTTCCGAATGAAATTTTAACGAATCTGTGCAAAGAACAAATTTAATATTAGACACAATATTCCAAAATAATGAATAAAAAAATAGAACTGCTTTTTCGGCAGTTTTTTTACATGCTAAAATGGTTAAAATACATACATATTTTTTTAATTTTTAAGTTACATTAATTTTAAATACTCTTAAAAATATTTCCTTTATAGGTTTAGGTATATACAAATACACATAAATACATCATAGTAAAATATTACAACATAAAAAAATGCATATGCCAAAAAAAAAAGAAAAGTGCGCAGTTAAACTGATGGCATTGAGCTCACAGGCTATTCACACTTACTGTATATTATACTCTTATTTCAAAGTATAATGCCCCTCAAAAAATAAATTAAGGGGATTTGCCGACGTTTCTCCCTTTATACTTAACCAATGATAATGAACCTCAAATGTAATCAGGAAAGCGCCTTATCAGAATAAACTTATATACCAAATTTGAAGCAAATAAAATAATTCAGCATGAAAAACCCATTTCACTAAATTAAGGGGGGTTATTAGCTCCCCATTACCCCTTTTACACCTAACCAATGAACCTTCAAATCTAATCAGAGAAGCCTCTTATCGGAATAAACCGGTGTATCCAATTTGAAGCAGAGGCCCCACCAGTGGCTGAGAGGTTCTGCTCTCGAATCTGGTAGACGGGAGGTGCTGGGTTCGATCCCAATCGCGCCCGTCGGCCTAATCGTTCGGAGTTTTCGTGGTTTTCTTCGAACCTTGGATTTCCAAGCGTTAATACGGGTTAGGTTCCCTTAGAAAGACCCCCACGAAGGGCACTCCTCCCTGGGCCTATATCCCTCGTGCAGATAATTGGCCGTCATAAATACAACCAACCAACCAATTTGAAGCAAATCGAATAATTCTGCATGAAAAACCTATTTATCCAAATTAAGGGGGAATAGCCCCCTTTCCACCCCTTTATATTCAGCCAATGAACCTCCAAATCTAATCAGGGAAACTCCTTATCAGAATAAACCGGTATATCACATTTGAAACAAATCGAATGATTCTGCATAAAAAAACCATTTGTCTAAATTAAGGGGGGGATGATCCATGTTTCCCCTTTTATACTTAATCAATGAACCCCCAAAACTAATCAAGGAAGCGCCTTATCAGAATGAACATAGCAAAAAATTGAAGCAAATCGGATATTTATATCAGGAGTTATCGCGTAACGTACATACATACATACAGAACCCGCGGTCACATTTGCTGTTAGGCTTTGATAGCCTGTGATTCAGCACCATTAGACTTACAGTTTTGTTGATTTAGCATCTAGAAATATAAAATATAAAACTTATAATGTTATATTTTCTGAAATCGAAATTAATGTATATCAAGTGCATTACATGCTCGATTTGTATACAAGAAGTAAAAAAAAAAAAAAAAAAAAAATTGCATATTTAAATTTTGCGCTCTTATTATTTGTGCGCCTGGAGCAGTGTGCTCCAATTGCTCCATTGTAGCTACGCCCCTGTTAGTTTTGATTTTTAACTTAATTGTTTTCATGTCAAATAGATGTGTGAATTATGAATCATTGCAGATTAAAGTTCTTATTAGTATTACAGTAGACTCCCTCAAATCCGTACAGCTTGGGACCAGAGGTGTGAATTTTAGAATTTTGTAGATTTCTGGTCATTGCTTTGTTTACATTTTTTAAAGAATAAATTGTATGTAATAATGCAATAAAAATTATAATGAATGCTTACAATATAGTGAAATATTAAAATAATTAACTAAAGTAATAAGCTAAAATGATAAAAAGTAAGATAACTTTAAAAATGATTAAATTATTAAAAATAAAGGTCAAGTGAATGATCAATGAAGTATAATTAAATATGTATAATAAAGATAAGATACGTTTTCCTTGAATTGTTCAATAAAACTTTCCTCATAAATGCAACCTGCTAATTCACATCACAATCATACATTAAAAAAGTTTTATTTTATGTTTAGCCAGTTTTAATAACCAAAAAAGCTTGATTTTCTAATACAGAAATATATTTACCAAAACAACATCTCGATTTTTTTTTCACAAATAAATTTATACTTCGTTCTTCAAAAAATTATGAGTTCAGTCATGTTATCGAGAATTACATATCAAAATACATATGGAATTGTATAAAACTAAAAAATTCTGTAATTTTGCCTCTACAACTGAACTGAAAACTTCATTGTTTACATCTGTGATAATGTGCGGATTTGAGGGAGTCTACTGTATTTCTTAGTTTCTGCCAGTGTTTGCCACTTACTGGCAGAAAATTTGCAACCCTGCATGCAAAAAATAAAAGGCACAGCTGTCAAAGGAGAAAATTAGACTGGTAACATTTGTTCCTGACTAAAACAAGAGCCCCGAAATTATTTACAATTATTCATGTCATATACAGAAAGATTGTAATTAAAATCTTTATTAAAATTAAACTGATTTTTAGCAGAATATCCTACCCACAATTCAATAAAATAATGGAGGACAGCAAGCAGAAAAAATATATATATATATATATCTAGAATTACTTAATGTTGCTTAAATTAGTCAAATTTAATCTGTTTGATACAGAAATTTATATAAATGCTAAGCACGAAAGAATAATGCTTTTAATAAAATTTAAACATAAATTAAACTTTATACAACAAGCATAATATTTCAAACTATTAGCACATGCATATATTATTATATACAGTAGACTCCCTCAAATCCGCACAGCTTGGGACCAGAGGTTGTGCGGATTTTAGAATTTTGCGGATTTCTGGTCATTGATTTGTTTACATTTTTGAAACATTAATTCGATTGGTAGTTAAACAAGGGAAATTATAATGAATGCTTACAGTAAAGTGAAACATTAAAATAAGTAAAACATTAAAATAATTTATTAGTTTAAATGTAATTATTAAAATAATTATGTAAAATAAAAATTTAGAAAAATATTAAATTATTACGAATGAAATCGACTCAATTCGATTCCAAAAGTCCTATGCTGCCATCTAGTGATAGCAAGGAGAACCGTGTTAATGCTATTATCAGTATATATGTTACGGCCAAAACCCGAAATCGGCCAATTCCCGAACTTGCCAGATGCGGTCGGCCAGTTCGCGAAGTGGTCATACGCTGCCGGCCATTTCGTGAAATTGTTACATAGAGGCCAATTTTAACTTTTTATCCTTTATAGGGTTTCGTTCATCTGACGAAACCCTATTCGTCTCGCTCCTCTGTCTGTCTGTCCGTCACAGAGCCCGTTCTCAGAAACTACACATGTTGGAGATTTGAAATTTTGCATACTAATAGATGACCGCCACACATCATACGACAAATCATAAAATTTTGAAAAAGTCGTACATTTAACCCTTTGGGCTCCCACATGTGTATTTTAAACAATCCTTTCTAAGTGAGTCCCTAATTAGGTTGCAGGCATGAAATTTTGCGTACTTATAGATGGACACCTCAGATCAAACGACAAATCATAAAATTTTGAAAAAGTCATTCATTTAACCCTTTGGGCTCTCACATGTGTATTTTAAACAATTCTTTCTATGTGAACCTCCAATTACATTGGAGGCGTGAAATTTTGCATACTTATAGCTGAATACCTCACATCAAAGGACAAATCATAAAATTTTGAAAAAGTTGTACATTTAACGCTTTGGGCTCCCACATGTGTATATTAAACAATTCTTTCTATGTGAACCTCTAATTAGATTGGAGGCGTGAAATTTTGCATACTTATAGCTGAATACCTCACATCAAAGGACAAATCATAAAATTTTGAAAAAGTCGTACATTTAACCCTTTGGGCTCCCCCATGTGTATTTCAAACAATTCTTTCTATGTGAGCCTCTAATTAGGTTGGAGGCGTGAAATTTTACAAACTTATAGCTGAACACCTCACATCAAACTCAAACTATAAAATTTTGAAAAAGTCGTACATTTAACCCTTTGGGCTCCCACAAGTGTATTTTAAACAATTCTTTCTAAGTGCGTCCCTAATTAGGTTGCAGGTGTGAAATTTTGCGTACTTATAGATGGACACCTGAGATCAAACAACAAATCATAAAATTTTGAAAAAGTTATACATTTAATCCTTTGGGCTCCCACATGTGTATTTAAAACAATTCTTTCTATGTGAACCACTAATTAGATTGGAGGTGTGAAATTTTGCATACTTATAGCTGAATGCCTCACATCAAACGACAAATATAAAATTTTGAAAAAGTCGTACATTTAACCCTTTGGGCTCCCACATGTGTATTTTAAACAATTCTTTCTATGTGAACCTCTAATTAGATTGGAGGCGCGAAATTTTGCATACTTATAGCTGAATACCTCACATCAAAGGACAAATCATAAAATTTTGAAAAAGTTGTACATTTAACCCTTTGGGCTCCCCCATGTGTATTTCAAACAATTCTTTCTATGTGAGCCTCTAATTAGGTTGGAGGCGTGAAATTTTACAAACTTATAGCTGAACACCTCACATCAAACTCAAACTATAAAATTTTGAAAAAGTCGTACATTTAACCCTTTGGGCTCCTCCATGTGTATTTCAAACAATTCTTTCTATGTGAGCCTCTAATTAGGTTGGAGGCGTGAAATTTTACAAACTTATAGCTGAACACCTCACATCAAACGACAAACTATAAAATTTTGAAAAAGTCGTACATTTAACCCTTTGGGCTCCCACATGTGTATTTTAAAAAATTCTTTCTATGTGAACCTCTAATTAGATTGGAGGCGTGAAATTTTGCATACTTATAGCTGAATACCTCACATCAAAGGACAACTCATAAAATTTTGAAAAAGTCGTACATTTAACCCTTTGGGCTCCCCCATGTGTATTTCAAACAATTCTTTCTATGTGAGCCTCTAATTAGGTTGGAGGCGTGAAATTTTACAAACTTATAGCTGAACACCTCATATCAAACTCAAACTATAAAATTTTGAAAAAGTCGTACATTTAACCCTTTGGGCTCCCACATGTGTATTTTAAACAATCCTTTCTAAGTGAGTCCCTAATTAGGTTGCAGGCATGAAATTTTGCGTACTTATAGATGGACACCTCAGATCAAACGACAAATCATAAAATTTTGAAAAAGTCATTCATTTAACCCTTTGGGCTCTCACATGTGTATTTTAAACAATTCTTTCTATGTGAACCTCCAATTACATTGGAGGCGTGAAATTTTGCATACTTATAGCTGAATACCTCACATCAAAGGACAAATCATAAAATTTTGAAAAAGTTGTACATTTAACGCTTTGGGCTCCCACATGTGTATATTAAACAATTCTTTCTATGTGAACCTCTAATTAGATTGGAGGCGTGAAATTTTGCATACTTATAGCTGAATACCTCACATCAAAGGACAAATCATAAAATTTTGAAAAAGTCGTACATTTAACCCTTTGGGCTCCCCAATGTGTATTTCAAACAATTCTTTCTATGTGAGCCTCTAATTAGGTTGGAGGCGTGAAATTTTACAAACTTATAGCTGAACACCTCACATCAAACTCAAACTATAAAATTTTGAAAAAGTCGTACATTTAACCCTTTGGGCTCCCACAAGTGTATTTTAAACAATTTTTTCTAAGTGCGCCCCTAATTAGGTTGCAGGTGTGAAATTTTGCGTACTTATAGATGGACACCTGAGATCAAACAACAAATCATAAAATTTTGAAAAAGTCATACATTTAACTCTTTGGGCTCCCACATGTGTATTTTAAACAATTCTTTCTATGTGAACCTCTAATTAGATTGGAGGTGTGAAATTTTGCATACTTATAGCTGAATACTTCACATCAAACGACAAATATAAAATTTTGAAAAAGTCGTACATTTAACCCTTTGGGCTCCCACATGTGTATTTTAAACAATTCTTTCTATGTGAACCTCTAATTAGATTGGAGGTGCGAAATTTTGCATACTTATAGCTGAATACCTCACATCAAAGGACAAATCATAAAATTTTGAAAAAGTCGTACATTTAACCCTTTGGGCTCCCCCATGTGTATTTCAAACAATTCTTTCTATGTGAGCCTCTAATTAGGTTGGGGGCGTGAAATTTTACAAACTTATAGCTGAACACCTCACATCAAACGACAAACTATAAAATTTTGAAAAAGTCGTACATTTAACCCTTTGGGCTCCCACATGTGTATTTTAAAAAATTCTTTCTAAGTGAATCCTAATTAGGTTGGAGGAGTGAAATATTGCATACTTATACCTGAATACCTCACATCAAACGACAAATCATAAAATTTTCAAAAAGTTGTATATTTAACCCTTTGGGCTCCCACATGTGTATTCTAAACAATTCTTTTTAAGTGAGCCCCTAATTAAGTTGCAGGCATGAAATTTTGCGTACTTATAGATGGACACCTCAGATCAAGCGACAAATCATAAAGTTTTGAAAAAGTCATACATTTAACCCTTTGGGCTCCCACATGTGTATTTTAAAAATTCTTTCTAAGTGAACCCTAATTAGGTTGGAGGAGTGAAATTTTGCATACTTATAGCTGAATATCTCACATCAAACGACAAATCATAAAATTTTGAAAAAGTCGTACATTTAACCCTTTGGGCTCCCCCATGTGTATTTCAAACAATTCTTTCTATGTGAGCCTCTAATTAGGTTGGAGGCGTGAAATTTTACAAACTTATAGCTGAACACCTCACATCAAACGACAAACTATAAAATTTTGAAAAAGTCGTACATTTAACCCTTTGGACTCCCACATGTGTATTTTAAACAATTCTTTCTATGTGGACCCTAATTAGGTTGGAGGAGTTAAATATTGCATACTTATAGCTGAATACCTCACATCAAACGACAAATCATAAAATTTTCAAAAAGTCGTACATTTAACCCTTTGATCTCCAACATGTTTATTTTAAACAATTCTTTCTAATTGAGCCCCTAATTAGGTTGGAGGCGTGAAATTCTGCATACTTATAGCTGAGCATCACACATCAAACGGCAAATCATAAAATTTTGAAAAAGTCGTACATTTAAGCTTTTGGGTTCCTACATGTGTATTTTAAACAAGTCTTTCTAAGTGACACTCTATTTAGGTTGGAGGCGTGGAATTTTGCATACTAGCTGAACACCATCATGCGACAAATAATAAAAATTTGAAAAAGTCGTACATTTAACCCTTTGGGCTCCCACATGCGTGTTTTAAGCAATTCTTCCTAACTGAGCCCCTTATTAAACTGGAGATTCGAAATTTTGCATGCTTATTATAGCAGAACACCTGAGGCCAGGCAACAAATTATAAAATCTTGAAAAAGGCCTTACGTTTAACCCTTTGAGCTACCACATATGTATTTTAAGCAATTCTTTCTAAGAGAGCCTCTGATTAAGTTGGAGACATGAATTTTTGCATAATTATTGCTGAATACCTCAGACCACACGACAAATCATAAAATTTTCAAAAAGTCTTATATTATTTACTCCTCCGTGCTCTAACGTATATTTTAAGCAATTTTTCTAACCTCCGCCCTTTTCACCCGGGGAGCACTTTTCCAACTTTTGCCGACACCCCTTTGACCATTCTTTCATATTATGCACCATAGCCTTACATATTTGAGTTCCACTTTTTACCGCCAGGGGCGCCTACTTATCTCGGGTGCTATGGGCCCAATCCCTTCGGCTAATATATATACGGATAGTATGTAAAACGGAGTTTCGTTCGGATAGAGATTTGTTTAGAATAGAGTGCGCCCCTGGTTGCGAAATGTGGAACTAACAGATTTTTCAAAAGGTTAAAGTGTTTTGAAATGAATATTAAACGAAACCCTCTGTGCGATCTGTGATCACACTTACCCACTTGTTTAAAATAGTTGAAAGTGTTTATGAATTGAGTTTGCCTGGCCGTCTGCCTGCCCGTACTCTAACTCGAGTAAAGACTCCGATTGATTTGTAATTGCTATATTATTTAGGTTTATAAATACATTTCGGTATTGCAAGTGAAGTTGTATTATTTTTGGTTAATTTATAGGTACACACAAAAGTATTTCATTACAATATCACCAATGAGTTAAATTTTTCCAGTGTATTTTAATGTTGTTATATTATGTCAATTATAATAAAATTGGTATGCATCATCAAGATGGACGACAAACTGATATCTAAAATCTATGAAATATGTAGAAATTATAGTTTGTTTACAGAGACAATCAAAAGTATTTCATTACATTGCAGTGAATGGTGAAAGATCATTTGTAGTGTACTTAAATGATGTTACACTATTTCAAACATAATAAAATTCACATGCCTAACTCATGTGGTGAGCAATATATTTTTTTATACATTACTGATTAAATAAACATTATAGTTCGTTTATAGGGACGCCCAAAAGAATTAAGATAAAGAATTATAATATATGTGAAAAATCGTTTATAGGGTATTTTAATGTTGTTACACTACTTCAAACATAATGAAACTGTTATACATTACTAATATCCTCAACAACTTTTTTTCTATAGTTTATTGGCTAGGTAGAATTTGTCGTTTATTTACAGTCACTCAGATAATTTGTTTATTAGATTGGACAATGAATCCGATGTATCGATATTAGTCACAGAGAACAGAAATTTTCAGCAGATTAGAATATGATGTTCACAATAAACCCAATTTATCGAATTATATCAAACAAGCGGGAAATTATCCAGCATATCAGAATATAATTGTCACAGCATAGAACGTTCTTTACTATCACGTGAGCACGTCAGTGCCATCTACCGGGCAGCCTTGAATCCCCACTTCGTACATTGGCCAAGGTTTCCCGGCCAGTTCGCGAATTGGCCGGCCAAAACCCGAAATACGCTTTTCATTTCATGTATTTCGGGTTTTGGCCAGGAATCTCGGCCAGTTCCCGAATTGGCCGGCCAATTCGCGAACTGGCCAAGCTCCGGGTTTTGGCCGTAACATATATAGCTTATTGCGGTCACTGTAACTTTTTTCATTGTTATTTAGAGTCTTGGATGTTTTTCTTATACTGCTTTGTATGTTTAGAAATAAATTTGTCTATAATTAAAAAAAAAAAAAAAAATCCGCGAACAATAATTTTAAAATAGCGTTCCGGTTCGTGGATTTTTCCATTTCGAACCCTGGAATTTTTGATATAGATATGCTAATTTATATCAAAATCAAAAGTAATGTAAATTTATTTAGTAATAAGTCAGCTGTAATAGCCAAAAGAGAATGATTAACAAACAATTTAGTAAAAAAAACATTGCGGTAGTCGCCGATTTCGGCCCCATCTTGAACTTTGTTCCTGCAACTTAACTGTAAGTTTCATTGTTTACATCTGAAAAAATACGCGGATTTTAGGGTCGCGGATTTAAGGGAGTCTACTGTATATCGATGACTTCAAGAGCATAATTAATGCATAGCATTAATTAGTAGGTATCATTCCAAGTCGATTGATATATACATTATTTTTGTATGTTTATTTGGAGCAAAGTTAGTAGAGGGTAATCTTTTCTTTTTTCCCCCTAGAAATTTGTTTATGGAGTTTCATGTATTGAAAAAACAGATCAAAACAAGGTGAGATTCAGGTATTGAAATAATTTCAAGTACTTTTTTATTTGTTTACAATTTCTAAAGTATAATACAGTAGACTCCCTCAAATTCGCACAGCTTGAGACCAGAGGTTGTGCGGATTTTAGAATTTTGCAGATTTCTGGTCATTGATTTGTTTACATTTTTGAAATATTAATTTGATTGGTAGTTAAGCAAGGGAAATTATAATGAATGCTTACAATAAAGTGAAACGTTAAAATAATTTATTAGTTTAACCATTTCACCGGCGACAGATATGGGGAAACAGTGCTTTTACCCCCGAGTTATCTAGGGGCAAACGGTGAAGTGGTTAAACGTAAGTAATTATTAAAATAATTATGTAAACTAAAAATTTAGAAAAATATTAAATTATTACTGATGAAATCGATTCAATTCGATTGCAAAAGTCCTATGCTGCCATCTAGTGGTAAAGCGATCGTAAGATCGATACGTCATCGAATAGATATGCTAATTTATATCAAAATCAAAAGTAATGTAAATTTATTTAGTAATAAATCAGCTGTAATAACCAAAGAGAATGATTAACAAAAAATTTAGTAAAAAAAAACATTGCGGTAGTCGCTGATTTCGGCGCCATCTTGAATTTTGTTCCTGCAACTTAACTGTAAAATTCATTGTTTACATCTGAAAAATACGCGGATTTTAGGCGTTCGCGGATTTAAGGAAGTCTACTGTATTTTGAAATATTGAAATAATCTCTGATTCATGTTTATGTCTGTCTATTAATAGCTAAATTTTAAAAATGTGAAACTATGACTAAAAACATAATTAAATTTAGTAAAGAATACTAATTATGATTCACAAACTTCTGAAGGTTTTCATACCTTTTTCTAAATGTTGTTTGATGGATTACACTCTTTGTGTAAGCCTGTCTTTCAAAAATAACCTTTATTGAAAAGAGGGCAACGACTAGAGTATTGTGCTAAAAAATTGAAATTGCAATCCTTTTACTAGTGTGGAAAAATCACCGCAGAATTTATAAAATCTCTAAAAATTCAAAAAATCGCTAAAGACAAAATTTATTATAGTCATCTAAAACATTGTAACCGAAATTCTTTCAAAAATGTCAAAAAATCACCCCAGAATAAAAAAAACTCTAAAAATCGGTAAAAATTTGAATTGAAGGGTGGAATTATGGAAGGACAAAATTTATTAAATTAGGGCTTGAAGTTTGAAACTAAATTCCGGTGACTCACGGAAAATATTCCATCTTGTGCTGCGTTTCACCTTGCAGAAGCCTTGCCAACCTGTAACAGTGAGAAGTTCCATGTGGTTTAGTCTGTAGAACATCATTGCGCTATACTGATGGCTCGGGTTCGAGTCTCTCCATGGAATCTTTTTCACTAGGTTGGCCTTAGCGCCTTTTAAGCAATTACTTTGAAATTTTCATTTGAAACTAAATTCCTTTTACAAAAACAAAAAAAAATTCCGCAGAAAATAAAAAACGACAAATTCGTAAGAAAATTTTAAACTATTGTACAAATTCATAATAATCTAATTTGAAAAGAAGAAAATAACTTACTACATTGGGCTTAAAGAATTAAACCAGATTCTTTTTATTAATGACAAAAAGTGCAATGGTCTCTTCAGTACACAGACTTCACTTCTGTCTGTATTATTTTAAATATAGTGTTGTTTTCAGTTTTGATGGAGGATTATTATATCCTAGCTATGAAAAATAATCTCCATAAGAATTTCTTCTTCTTTTTTATACACTTTCTTTAATATATATTTAACAAATGAAAGTATCGCAATCATGAAGATTATTTCCATTTTATCCATGGATTTATATATTTTAGGTTGACCTGAGTACAATTTGACTATTTTGGGGGAAAATCTCTCTGTTTGGGATACAAGTTTTGTCATCAGTCTATCTCAAAAACTAAAGCACGGAATTTCATCATATAAAATATTTAATTAGACTTTAGGACATACAGTTGCTGATTAGGTTTTGACATATATGGCCCAACAGGTGGCACTGCTATGGTGCATTTTTTACAATTTACATCGTGACTACCTCAGCATCTCTGGCTTGAAATTTCTTCAAATTTTACATTAACTAAATCCTTGACATACATTGATGCTGATAAGATTTTGATATATTTTTGCAACAGGTGGCGCTAGTAGGTCACAATTTTAACTATTCCCGTAATAGTCAGATCTTGGTATGTTTAGGACGGAATTTCAGTAAGTTTAATATCACAATGATTATGAATAATTGTTGATTCAATATTGGTTTTAATTACTTCCCTGGGGCCATTACTATACTAAGCTTTTTATTTATAAACATTATAGCCGATCCCAGCCTCTATTGTGTGGAAATGAATGAAATTTTGCATTTGAGATTAATAATTAACAATATTTATGTTAATCTAATTTTAAATTTCAATGCTTAAAGGAAGTGGTGTTATCCTGTGCTTTTTTAAAAAAATTCATTGATTATTGTTAATCTGTGTTAAATTCTAAGAAATGGGATATAATTTGTAATTCTTAATGCGTAACTCTTTTAACGATTGATTTAATACAGTAGACTCCCTTAAATCCGCGACACTAAAACCCACGAACGCCTAACATCCGCGTATTTTTCAGATGTAAACAATGAAATTTACAGTTAAGTTGCTGGAAACAAAATTCAAGATGGCACCGAAATCAGCGACTACCGCAATGTTTTTTTTTTTTACTAAATTTTTTTTTAATCATTATCTTTTGGCTATTGCAGCTGATTTATTACTAAATAAATTTACATTACTTTTTAATTGGATATAAATTAGCATATCTATATAAAAAATTCCAGGATTCGAAATCGAAAAATCCACGAACCGAAACGCTATTTTAAAATTATTGTTCGCGGATTTTTTTTTTTTTAATTATAGACAAATTTATTTCTAAACATAAAAAGCAGTATAAGATTTCAACACTCTAAATAACAATGTTAAATGTCACAGAGAACGCAATAAGGTATACTGATAATAGCATTAACACTGTTCTCCTTGCTTCTTTCCCTATTTCTTATGTCATCCCTAGTTTCAAATACCTGTCTTTTGTTTACTTTATACATATTATATTTAACTACAGTTACATTAATAGTTTACTTTTATTCATCTTTATTTATTTAAATATGTAACTTACTTACCTTTTTCTCGGCAGACTTTAACTTTAAATACTCTTTATTTAATTTATTTCTGGAATGTTTATTTCATAAACATCTTTAAGCCTTGCCGTTCTCCCTATGTAAAACCGTCCACTAAGTGCTAAGAACGAATAATGATGTATCGATCTTACGATCGCTTTACCACTAGATGGCAGCATAGGACTTTTGGAATCGATTTAATCGGTAATATTTTAATATTTTTCTAAATTTTTATTTTACATAATTATTTTAATAAATACTTATTTGTAAACTAATAAATTATTTTACTTATTTTAATGTTTCACCTTATTGTAAGCATTCACTATAATTTTCCTTGCTTAACTACTAATCAAATTAATGTTTCAAAAATGTAAACAAATCAATGACCAGAAATCCGCAAAATTCTAAAATCCGCACAACTTCTGGTCCCAAGCTGTGCGGATTTGAGGGAGTCTACCATATTTTCTTGTTCTAAATGTTAATAATAAAGCCTAATGTAAAAAAATATATATATATATACATATATATAGTCCAGATTTTTTCCAAGCATTATGAGCCAACGGTGCTTTGAAGTTCCACTTCAAGTAAATAACAAAAAATAAATAAATCTTTTATTTTTAATGCATATATCTTCTAATGCATCATAGTAATGCAAGGGAAAAAAGTTTCGTTTAGATAGTTTTTTAATTCATAATTTGGGATATTAAGGGTTAAGTAACCCACTACAATTGAAATCTAATGAGGACATCTACTTTCAATAAGATAGAGCATGTTCAAAATAATAATTTTTTTTCTCCATTTTCATTTTCAATAGCATATCTTATATGGCACCACACTACATGCAAGATTGCATTAAAAAATATAAATGATATTGTATAAACTGTTTATATTATAATTATAAAATGGTATGTTTCAATAATATATTTAATTTTATTACATTTTATCAATTTTAAAATTAATTTTAATAATTTCTTGTTATATATGTAATTCATATTTTATCATATACTATTTGCCTTGTGTGGTGGCATTGTTAAATATATTATTATAATGAAATCTTAATTCAATAATATATTTTATTTTACTAAATTTTTCCAATTTCCAAAATTGAAATAACCCGTGTTTTATATGTAATTTATGCACACATTTTTCAAATTAAGTAATATAAAATTGAAATTAATACATTATCAGATTCAAAATCACATATGTTTAGAGAAATGTTCAAAATTTCAGTCCGCTGTCGCATGTTATGTGGTTGTTTTGAAGCGAAATATCAATTAACTAATTAAACATGTAACAATTATATGTAGCTAGGGGGCTCTGTCCCCTGCAAGCTACGCTCGCCAACCCCCGTTCAGACACCGCAGAATCTAAAAATAAGCTAATCTGATGTGTTTTAAAAATATTAGAGAGGATTGAATTATACTGAAAAAAGCTGTGCTTATCTCCCTGTAAACGGGTTTCCATTCAATTCCCTTTGATTGCAAAAATTTAAGGGCGAATCAGTTGCTGTTAAGACATGCAATGGTTGTTTTCGTTTTAGATTAAAGAGGATCAGTTAAACCTTTGAAAAGAAGCTAAAATAAAATGAATTAAGTATACAGAGTCTTTGTCTCCCGGTATTTTCAACAATCTCTGTAACCATAGCCTAAGTCATGTGACTATCATCAACCGTTCCGGGCGGACCACTTCGCTTTTTATAATCTATGTGCCATTTTGGTACTTTAATGTTAGCAAGGCACAGGTGATAAGTCGACAAATATTATTCTATCGCCCTCATTTCATCTATATTATAATAGTTCAAGTCATTAACTGCCATAAACTAATACGGTCTGATCTCTTTGCCTTTCATATGAAAGTTTGGCACAGATGTCATATATGCCCCATATTGGCGCGATGTTTTTCCGACGCCAATTTGGAATCACATCAACAGCATAAACAACAACATCCGGCTTCCCATAGCAAGCAAAATAACGATACTTTGGCGCCAGTTAAGGGGTCATTCCGTATATGACATTGGCGTCAGAAAAAATCGCGCCAATATGGGGCCGTAAATTTTCCATTTTGATTAAAATGTCAAATTTTTTTTTCGAATAAAATTACATAAAACTTGCCATGGGCGCAAAGAATTCTCGGTTCTGTTACGCTAGCCGGATGCAGATCTCGCCTATAGCTTTTTTTCAATTCGCCAGTTAGCATTTTTTATTTCGAGCGGTAATATTTGGCCAGATGTCACATACAGGTTTGGCGTGATTTTTTTTTTTACGAAAATTTGGCGAAAACCTCGTTTTCAAATACCAGTTACATATGCATTTTTGGTATTACTTAGTTATCCCGTCGACCAAAAATCTATCGCCAAACTATAAGATTAAATGCCAATAATGGTTGATCGCAAATGTCACATTCACTTGACTTTAAGCAAGTTACACGTATTTACGACATCAAGTGATTTTTATTTCGACGTTTTATTAGTATATTTATTAATGTCATACTAATTTATTTGTTCTTTCGTAATTTAAAATAAAAATTATGTCAATTTGTATAATTTGGCGATTTATATAATTTGGCGGGATTGGTCGACGGAATAACTAAGTAGTGCCGTATTTTATTAATTATTTTACATTATTTTATAAAGGAAATGTAAAAAAAATAATTAATAATTATAGAACAAAATAATTTATATAATTTATAAAAGAAATAAAAGTAAATAAAAATGTAATATCAAATAAACAACAATAGCCGGGTTACCATGTCAACCTTTTCTGAAATATGAAAAAAAAAATGTCTGTTTGATTAAAATTTGAGTTGCCATCATTAGAAATATGTATATAAAATTAGAAAAAAAATAATATTTCGAAAACTAATTCGAATTTAAAAAATCCCTGCCGGCCCGGCCTACAGGCAGAGGTAGATTTCGAAGTTAAATATACTAATTTCATCAACAAAAACTAAATCATTATTAGATATAAATCCACTTTAACAGTTTTATCTGTCTGCTTTTGACAAGTTTTTATTTCCTTTTTATAAAATAGCTGGTTTTATCAGAATCATGTTAAGGCGATATTAAAAAAAATATTTTTCCATGCTCAACAACTCGAAATTTTCTGGCACATTTTCAGATTCATTTTTAATAATAATAAAAAAAAATGAAACATGCTGACGTGATTTTTGAAAATATTTATAAGCGACCTGTGTTTTTATTTTTTTTTCAATTAATTAAAACTTGATTAATAAACAATTATTTTCTCAGTACGGCAATATTTTTCGTTTCTAACACAATTGCTTCGAGAAATTCTGTTCAAAATGCCTACTTTGACATCATTTTTTGAAATATATTCTTCCTCTATCAAAAAATCGATCATTACTGTACATTATATAGTTTCTGAATAAGGGAATCTAGCAATTGGATGCGTTTGAGAACAAAAATGAATTTAAAAATGAGTAAGAAAATAAGCAGTTTGGATTTGAATGCACCCTTAATAAAATGATTTTTTTCTTCAACCGCTATGTATTTTTAATTTGTTTTTGCTGTAAGAATTGGACCTATCAAAAACTTGTCTATATAAATGTTGAAGACAATATTAAGAAGATATATGATAAATTCATGGAGATTTTATATCTTGTGAATTGACGGAGTTATGAAAATTTACCTTCTTCAATCTCCCTTTTTTTCGGTACGAATTGGTCCTATCAAAAACTTGTGAATATAAAAGTTGTAGATAATATTAAGGAGATGTATAATAAAATTAATTGGATTTGATATCTTGAGAATTGACGAAGTAAGAAATTTTTTTCTCCCAAAAACCCTATTTTTTGCTTCCCTTGAGCCTATTTTTAATTTTATCAAATATCTGTGATGCATTAATTTTTGGCGCTATTTTTAGAAGTAATAAAAACTTTAAACTGATTTGATATGTACAAAAATTAAGAAGTTATGGGGTTTTTTCGGTTTTCACAAAACCCCTCCCTATTTCCATCCCCTTTGTCCGCTTTTGCCCATTAACAAACTTGACCGAGATTTTATGTCCCTTGATTTTATGCATCAGTTTGGAAGAGATTTGTGCAGAGTTGCGGAAGTTATCGTGTCCAGAAGAAAGTGATAACACAATTGCTTCGGGAAATTCCGTTCAAAATGCCCACTTTGACATCATTTTTTGAAATATATTCTGCCTCTATCAAAAAATCGATCATTGCGGTACATTATATAGTTTCTGAATAAGCGAATCTACCAATTAAATGCGTTTGAGAGCAAAAATGTATTTAAAAATGAGTCAGAAAATAAGCAGTTTGGATTTGAGGGCATCCTTAATGCAATGATTTTTCCAACACAATCCGCTTCGGGAAATTCGGTTCAAAATGCCCACTTTAACAGCATTTTTAAAAATATATTCTGCCTCTATCAAAAAATCCACCATTACGGTACATTATATAGTTTCTGAGTAAGAAAGCGCACCAATTGGAAGCCTTTGCAAGCAAAAATGAATTGTAAAATGAGTCAGAAAATAAGCAGTTTGGATTTGAATACACCCTTACTAAGATGATTTTTTTCTTCAACCGCTATGTATTTTTAATTTGTTTTTGCTGTAAGAATTGGTCCTATCCAAAACTTGTCTATATAGATGTTGTAGACAATATTAAGAAGATATATGATAAATTCATGGCGATTTTATATCTTTTGAATTGACGGGAGTTATGGATTTTTTACTTCTTCAAACCCCCTTTTGTTTTCGTTTTTAATTTTTTTTTGCGGTACGAATTGGTCGTATCAAAAACTTGTGAATATAAAAGTTGTAGATAATATTAAGGAGATTTATAATAAAATTAATTGGAATTGGTATCTTGAGAATTGACGAAGATATGATTTTTTTTCTCCCAAAAACCCTATTTTTTGCGCCCCTTGAGCCCATTTTTAAGTTTATCAAAAATCTGTGATACATAAAATTTTGGCCCTATTTTTAGAAGTAATAAAAACTTTAAACTGATTTGATATGTACAAAAACTAAGAAGTTATGGGGTGTTTTCGGTTTTCACAAAACCCCTCCCTATTTCCATCCCCTTGGTCCGATTTTGCCCATTAACGAACTTGACCGAGATTTTATGCCCATTGATTTTATGTATCAGTTTGGAAGAGATTGGTGCAGAATTACGAAAGTTATCGTGTCCAGAAAAAAGTGATATATATAGATAGACAGACAGATAGATAGATAGATAGATAAAGTTTTTTACTGACAGTGGTTTTGGGTTCTAGGGGTCATGATCGGTGTAGATATGCAAAACTTTTTCAGAAATTCCAACATAGGAACGATCCCAATAGGTAGTATTTCACACGAAATCTACCTAAAATTCTAATACCAATTTTGAGATCTGCGGATCAATACTGATTTTTGGTGTTAATTTCATCGCAAAGTATTCCATATTTTAGGAGAAATCGCCGTGAAACATAATCAGTTGTTTAATCAGTCGTTTCAAAGAATCGTTACATAAATTCGTTTCATTAGGATTTTATATATATATAGGGTAGATATATGTATTATGTGTCATAAAAAAGTAAATTGTTCACAAGTTTTAGTATGATTAAGTTTCCATAATTTATGTGCAAAATAGATATAATTTCATCATTTGGAAAGGAAGGAATATTTCTTGTTTCATACTGGTATGGTGAACTTTTTTAGTCCTTAATTTTCAACGTATGTTCCTTAAAAACATATTTTAATCCATTTATTCCAACATTTAATTCTTTTCTCATTTATACAATAAATTTTATTTTAGTTATTTTCTATATTTGTCCCGAAAGAAAATGTATTTGTCACAAATGACAGCTAAAACTCGACCCTGCTATCTCGCACAAAAGTTTAAAAATATTCATTGGAAACACTTGAGGAGACTTTAGTACTTAATAAAAAAAGAAATAACTCCTTTTTGTGGCTAAATTTAACAATTCTTTCGCCGATCTTGTCTGAAAAATATTTCCAATACTTTTTATTGTATACTTTTTTCTAGTAACAATCATATTTTTTTATGCAGTGAAACATAAAACAGACAGATGTATCCATTTTAAGCTCATAACGGGTTAAAAAGCAACAAAATTTAGCTATATCAATGTGTCAACTTTTTATCATCACATAAGGCAAAGAAAGATTGCTCCTCTAGATCCGTCATATCTTTTATTACTTATATTTAGAAAAATGTTGCCACGCATCTAAGAGCATTAAAAAACATTATCTATGATGAAAACTTACTGAGTTGTGATACTTTGACTTTTATGAATTTTCGGGGATTTTCAACACTAAAATCGTGTCATTCCATTCTTACTGTCAGAAAGCACTAAATAATCATAAAATCAGAGTATCATTACTTAAAACACTTTTGGTCCTTAAATAATATGATTTAAAACTCTCTTTAGACACAAGGCAATATTCTTCTAAATATACCAAAGAGGAGAGTATAAAACACTTAAATTTTGTATTGTAACTTATATGCAGACTGTTTCAAAATGAATGTCATATCTAGTACCTATATTTCATTTGTATAGTTTTAGTTATTAAAAGTATAGTTATATCACCTCTGGTTTAAGAAATAATTGCCATAATCTCTATTTTGAAACCTTCCGTAGAGGTAGGTAGTAATAAATTAAAATTTTTAATTGAATAAAGTAGATTATGTAATTTACATTAGTATGAAATTTTGTTAATTTAGCAAATGTTTACTTTATTTTATACTGTCGAAAATTTGAAAATGTTATATTTTATGTTTTCTGTACACGAATAAAAATCTTGTTTCTCTTACCAAGAAAATGGAACTTTACATAACTTTCTTTTTTTATTTAAAAGCTAACGATGTATAATGTAAAAATAGAGAATAAAATAATTCAATAACCAACAAGTACTAGTATAGAAAAAAGTACTGTATTCTTTAGAAATTAAATTTTTACTTGCCATGTGCAGTGGTCCTATCACTCACTCCTCTTTTAACAGCAAGAGACGCAAATGTTTTGTAAAATCTGGCTCAGGGAACTTCGGTTGCTGCTATAATCTACGTATCTGTATTGAATTTTCTTTCATAGTCGGTACTTCTTCAAAATGCAATCTAAAAACTGTTCTCATAAAAATAATTTTCTTTAAATGTATTGTTTTTAACCATTTGGAAAAATGATTATTGTTCTCGTCAGGGTAGGAAATCAAAAGTATATCTGAAACTTTTGATTGGTTTAATCCGCATTTTATTCGTTATCTGATGGGTCTATACAGTAATCTGTATTTCCCTTTACTTTCAACAGAGATGGATACCTTCTGTTGCCACTATGACAAAAAAGTAATAAAAACTTTTAAAAAAATTAATAACTCAGAAACAAATTGAGATACAGCTTTCAAACAAATTGCATTTAAAAGTACATTTTTTTTCTCTATACGACGGTGTAAAAAGTTATAGTGTGGGATGTTTAGAAGTTTAAGAATGAAATTTAATTTAAAATTGGCCGTCAGATTTCTTGGAAATCGGACGATGGAAAAACCTTTTCCCGAACAGCCAATGAAATGCTTGGATAATACGTACGAGTCGCAGGCGATTTTTTGTCGCTTGGAATTTTTACGTGTAATAACACTATTAATGTTTAATCCATGGCGTACGTAATGTATGATCAACTCCGTGCGATTTTTTATGTCTTAAATTTTAGTCTTTGAAAAAATCATTTTCCAAATGGTCGTTGTAATTTGTTAAATTGCTTTTTTTTAAACTGTTTTGTCCAAACCTATGGCATTCTGCTAGAAATTTAGGTTTTACATATTAAATACTTACGAGCATTTGCCTCCTAAGGATGGATGCCCCACCAGTGGCCGAGAGGTTCTGCTCTCGAAGCTGGTAGACGGGAGGTGCTGGGTTCGATCCCAATCGCGCCCGTCGGCCTAATCGTTCGGAGTTTTCGTGGTTTTCTTCGAACCTTGGTTCTCCAAGCGTTAATATGGGTTAGGTTCCCTTAGAAAGACCTCCACGGAAGGCACTCACCCCCTTAGGGCCTATATCCCTCGTGCTGATAATTGGCCGACATAAATACAACCTAAAGATGGATGGTAATCAGACTTCCAGCCAAATGGCACAATTTAAGTAATGTGACTTTACATTTTAAATTTCAACTATTTTTCATGTATGTGTGCGGGTACATGTATCTGCCAAAGTTTCAAATAAGGTTTAAATTTTAGGAAGCGAGTCCAAATTTTGTGTTCAACTGGTCATAATTCAAGTTCTTAGTTTATGTACCATTAGTTTTGCTTTGTTACAAATCACATATCATGTTTAAAGTGGTAGTAATGTTCATTATGTTAAAAAAAGAAGTTTTCCCATCAATGAAAAGAACATTTATCAGACAATAATAAAGTTCAAAAAGGACTTTAAAGGAATATTTAAAAAAAATAATAATAATGCATGTTTTTCTATGCTTTTCACAATTATATTGAAAAATAATAATAAAAAAAAAGGACTGACAACTGCTGAAGAAAAATGTAATAATAATTTGAGTTTTGTAATATAATCTGGTACTTTTTTAATTTAATAAATCACTGAATTTAATTATCGGAATTTTTATTATCATTGCTACCAAGGCGTAAAAACAGCAGAGTGAAAAACACCCAGAGCCATATCAACGTATATGAATGAAGGGTAGCAATTCAAATTTACTATTTCTCAGGTGTATTTCATCGTTTCAATTATTATATTAATCAAATACGTTTAAAATTTTTATTAATGCTTTTAGCCATTTATAAAATAGTTTAAATCATTAAAAAGAATGATAAAACACAAGGCTGCAATTCCAAACAGTGTTTCCACCCCTCCTCATTGCATAATATTTTCAATACATTTGTTTGCTCTGATCATGAAGAAGAAACAAAAACACCATTTAAGTGATGGCACCTGTTGTCTACCATAAGTGATCACTGTGTAAGTAAATATATTTCTGGTACAGCTGGAAAAAGCACCGCGATCGCTATTTAACCATATAATAACCATCTTAAAACATGCTAGAAAGTAAATGAAAAATTCAATGATCATTAATAATTGAAGAGCTGAGTGGAAGAACATGTTATGCTACATTTTCTTAAAAATTATTTTATATTTTGGACGAAGGTGTTATCAGGTATTCTATCACATGGTAAAGCTAAAATACCAATGTTCTATTTAGCCTTGAAGATTTAAGACATTATTTATTCACTTATTAATATTTTAAACACATGGTATCAAACAGAAAATAAATCATTAAAATTGACAACAAAAACTTTCACATCAAATTTTTTCAAATGTAATTTTTGTTAGTTAATACGTTCTTCCACTCAGCTCTTCAATTATGTAAGCGATCAAATTATTGGTGACACCATAAGTCAAGAATTTAATGAAACTTCTACAAAATTCAAACAGTTTAGACCAGTCGTTCCCAACCTTTTATTGGCCATGCCCCATCAAAGCATTTATAAAATCCTCATGACCCCTCCTCTCCCATCTCTGTAATTTATACCTCTTATTACTTAAAAAGTGGACTCTATTCACATTCTGGAATCATAATATAAGCAGTGGCGTGGCGTGAAAATTTTCGGTGGTCATCGCAATTATTTAAGTTTGTGGTGAAAAATTATTAACTCTAAAATTCAATGGTTGAATGTTCAAAAAAGAAACTTTAAATCTTACCTTCACTTATACATGAACTCCAAATGTTCTGCTAAAACTGGATCGTAGAGTTTTAAAAGCTTATTAAGAGTTTTAAAATATTGCTTGGTCATCGCCGCATCCAGCGATGACCGGACGCCACGCCACTGAATATAAGCTCTACAATAGCTATTCATTTCACATTATTTAACTTATAAAAGAGGTGAATTTTTATTACAAATGTACGTTTAACATAATTGGATAAACGTAATAAACCTATACATCTCCGCCTTTGTGCCAAAATGAGCCTTGTAGTACTTTTCCGACTTTCCTCAATGTTAAAGAAAAGTGTTATAGAGTCTGCATTTTTTTATATTCACAAAAATCCTGAAGAGCATTAAAATTGATAATATTCACATATTTTGTAATTAATTTTCTTAATTTATAAAAAGTTGATGGAAAAACTTTTGACACTAAATTTTCTTTCTATTGATAAAACAATACACAAGAAGCATTTGAAGTTTCTCATCTTTATCAATTTTAAGTAGCCAATATTTTCCGTCTCAACGCATTTTCTCTGTTTTTTCTTTCCCAGTATCGTTAATTGAATTCCAGAGTAGACTATACTGCATTTTTGTGAAAAAATGCATTTGAAGTGTCAGAGCGTTGTATGCCATCACATGTATTCACTACATAACAATTCAAAACTGTTCAAGTGATAAAGCCAGTTTAATAGATAGTCCAGGGTGTTTTGTTTATCAAGCTGCCAGTGCAAAAGTGGACCAAGCGACTTGGTCACTCTTGCACTGCAAACTTAATCCCCGTATGCTTCCTGAAGAAGTTTTGTCGCCTCTGACCACTTTCAAAACTGTCTTAAAAGTGTTTGCCAAAAATTTGTACAAATTTTCGAAAGAATTTTTCTTGAAATCGCAGCTGGCGAGGTTGGCCCATTCTGGTTCCCAACAGCTCAATTATCTTCCATGCATTATCTGCTTTTAAAATGTCCTCAAGAAAATTTATCTTCTGTGAAGGATGCCTGCGCTTGAACCATGGATATTTACTATCTACCCATTTCCTTTTATGATGCTATTTAACACTTATAAAATTTATAAAGTTGGTACTACATCGTTTTGATATTTCACATATTTTTTAGGTTAAATATGTTCAACACAGTCCTATTTATGCATACTTTTAAGTAATTTTCCGTGTAAAAGATTCTTCATGTGGATGTAATAAAGCGAATAGAAATAGACAGCTCTTTTAATAAATAATCAAAAGCGTTGCGAAAGATTATAAAATACAACATTAACCAGAAACGTTGTAGAGATTTTAGTACTGCAAAAATGTGTCAAAATATTTCAAAACATTATTCCTATAATCATTCTGGTATATAGGTTCGATTTTAAACCTTTGATTAGGAATTTTTTTAATTCAATAAAAAAACTTATTTCTTAATTTCTATTATATTCCTTTTTTTTTGTCTTCAGCATTTCTTTTTCAAAAAAGAAAAAAATAACAAAGGAAACAGCGAATGGATGAGTAAGAAATTTAGAACCCCCTTCCCCCCCTAAAAAGTCAGTTTGCCAACCTGGTGTCGCTTAAGGCACATGTTTATAACCACTGGTTTAGACGATAACGACGTTTTTTCACATATAAAATACCAAACGACTACCCCCGTCACTTTTTGGCATATATCAAAATTACGCATCGACTCCAAAAGTGAAATTAGACAAAAATACCAAACAGTATGTACTTCATATTCTGTTTGCAACACTGCAAACCTTTTAAAAAATATATGAAAATTAATCTTTTGAAACATGCTTTCTGCAAAGTACAATTTTGTTTTTTTCTACCACTTTTCCGTTGGATTAACATTACACACAATTTGATTAAAAGAGATATTCTTAATTTCATAAAGTAGCTCTGAAATTTTAATACTATACCCTAACCTTTTAGCTAATGATTGAGTATCGATTTGGTACTGGTATAATCGCTTTTAGGGGTGAAATAATTAGTTTAAAAAAAAACAATCAGGATTTCATTTCAAACTAAATAAATAAATAGATAGTTACGCGTTAAACTCTGATTTTTACAACTAAATATCAGTATTTTAGCACAAAAATTACACAATCTTCGGAAACATTATATTTATAGCTCATAAATTTGGTTCAGATATTATAACTTATAAGAAAAAGAAATACTCAATTCGGATTTCAAAAACTTTAAAGAAATACTCAATTCGGATTTCAAAAACTTTGAGATATTATATATTCCATCCATCTGAAAAAAATATAAAACATAACTGAAGAAAAACACTGCTTTTTACGACTACATATCAGTATCTTAGCAAGAAAATTATACGTAGACTTTGAACGACAAGAAATGTATTTTTTGAAAAGTTGAATCGCCCCTTCCTGTTATTTCGAGCACTTTTACCACTAAATATCCATATTTATTTTTTACAGATTTTTCATACATTCAGCATACACGTATTTTATATAAAATATACAAATCTTTAAACATTTTAACAATTATCGAATGCGAAATTTATTATATGTTTGTGAAGATTGGTATTTTGTAACAAGATAAAATCCTGATACTGAAATAAGAGTTTTCTTACGATCGTCTTTACCACTAAAATGAATATTTTTTTTCCGATTTTTCATTAGAAAATATAAATTAAGACAAAATTGAGTTAAAGATATAGAAGGATGCAAATTTTATGTTCATTTATTGTTAGTGGCTAATTCCATAGGTTTGTGTAGTGTAAGTCCCATAGCTGATAACTGTTATGCTTGTTGGCCACCGTTATTTTCGGAAAGTTTGCTTGGCCTTATTCAATAAATGAAATATCACCGATAAAAAAGTCACATTTTTCCGTTCTAAAATACTGGTAGCCAAAAATCGTAGCATGTGACTTACACTACAAGTACTTATGGAAATAGCCTAGTATCAGGAGTCTGGCAAATCAGATATTGTGAAATAATTGTTTGGTATGTACCTAAAAACTTTATAACAATACGTTGCGATTGAAGTTCTTCTGATTGTAGATATTAACAGTCTACCCCTCGGGATTGCACTAACACTCTAAAGCGAAATCTGAGTTCCCGAGGTGGTCATCGCTGTAGATATTAACATTAAATAACCAAATATTTATTACTTATTTTATAACTTTTCCTATTTCGTCAATGACCTAATAATGGAATTCCTTACATATGTTTTTGATAATAATAAACAATTAAGTGATATGCATACATTTTAATTTATATTTCAGGTGACGCTGTTTGTGAAGTCTATTCTGAACTTACAGTGAAACAACATATGAAAAGAAATCTTGCTCAAAGACTATATGTTTCTTGCTATTCAATGAATTCGCTCATAGAAAAATTCCTTCAGTAAGGATCGTTTTCATTTTCTGAGGTTGTGTGTCATACCATGGTTTTCTTTATATTTAAATGAAAATTACAGGATAGAATTTAGACAACCGTTTATTAAAAGATATCAATTGCTCAAAAAACTACTACTGAAAAAGTCCATGTATAATATATACATTCATATTTTCAGCATGTTTTCTCTTAAGTAAAACATCACTTCCTAAGTCAACAATAAAGAAGTCTGTTAACTTTATGATGTATCATCTTTTATATTTCAAACTTTATTTCATAACTTCAGTGTTCTATAGAAAAAAATCTTCTCGCAAATCTTTGTTGAAATGATTAATGTATTTTCATTTCAGAAGGCTGTTCGCACCATTAAATGTGACTATATTTCTGTTGAAACGAAAAGTTATTTTAATTTATAGGTATATATTTGGGTATATTTAAAAAAATCTATATACAATTACTGTTCATTTCTGGATTTATTCTTTCGGAAAATATCCACACTTTAAAGAAAATGTCTCATTTCACAGTAAAAATAAAGCGTCTCTAATTTATATTTGTCTAAAAATCTTTTACATGAGAAACATAAAAATTAAGGATGTCTTTAAAAATCTAATTCAACTTTGAACCAATTAAGTTATTGGAGGGTTTTGCAATAAAGCATCTAAACATAAATTTAGTTTTAATATGCATTATTATACTGTTGGTAAGTGGTGGTGTTTTCAATCTTGAGTTCTGTAATAAGAGATTATCTGCCAAATCTGCATAAAATCAAGTTTTGTTTTTCACCTTTCTTTTGTGAGCTGTGTAACAAATGGTTTATGAAAAAAATTATTTAAATATCCATTTGTGTCATACTAAAGAGAGACTTTTTTCTCGTGAGACATTTAACAAAATTCTCTCAAACTCTTAATTTATGTTAGACTACATCTTGATAGCATTAATTAGAAACCTCTCATAAAATGGGTAGTAATGGGCTTTTTGAAGAAACTAATTTACTCGATGAGCTGCAAATCCATACCAATCAGAAACCATTTGCTTCTGATACGTGCAACAGAAGGTTTTCTTATATATCTGATGTAAGTATCCAGGTGCGTACTCATACTAAAGACAAACCCTTTATTTGTCAGGTGTGTAACAAGACGTTTTCCGACAAATCTGATTATTATAAACACCTGCGGATTCATAGTAAAGGGGAACCTTTTTGTTGTGTTGTGTGTAACAAAGAGTTTTCTCAAAAATCTCATTTAAATGTCCACTTGCGTGTTCATACTAAGGAGAAACCTTTTTCTTGTGAAGTGTGTAACAAAGGGTTTTCTCTAAAATCTAATTTGGATAGACACCTGCGTGTGCATACTACAGAGAAACTTTTCTCTTGTAAGATGTGTAACAAAGGATTTTCTCGTAAATCTGTTCTAAATGACCACCTGCGTGTTCATACTAAAGAGAAACCTTTCTTTTGTGAAATGTGTAACAAAGGGCTTTCTCTAAAATCTGATTTGGATAGACATCTGCGTCTGCATGCTATAGAGAGACCTTTCTCTTGTAAGGTGTGTAACAAAGGATTTTCTCGTAAATCTGTTCTAAATGACCACCTTCGTGTTCATACTAAAGAGAAACCTTTCTCTTGTGTAGTGTGTAACAAAGGGTTTTCTCAAAAATCTAATTTGTATACACACCTGCGTGTGCATACTAAAGAGAAACCTTACTTTTGTGAAGTTTGTAACAAAGGATTTTCTGTCAAATCTCATTTATATGTCCATCTGCGTGTTCATAATAAAGAGAAACCTTTCTCTTGTGACATGTGTAATAAAGGATTTTCTTTAAAATCTGATTTAAATGTTCACATGTGTGTGCATACTAAAGAGAAAACTTTCGATTGTGTGGTGTGTAACAAAAGATTTTCTCAAAAATCTCATTTAAGTGTCCACCTGCGTGTTCATACTAAAGAGAAACCTTTTTCTTGTGACATGTGTAACAAAGGGTTTTCTCAAAAATATAATTTGGATAGACACCTGCAAATTCATATTAAAGAGAAGTCTTTCTCTTGTGAGGTGTGTAACAAAGGATTTTCTAACAAATCTCATTTAAATGTCCACATGCGTTTTCATACTGAAGAGAAAGTTTTTTCTTGTGAGGTGTGTAACAAAAGATTTTCTGACAAAACTCATTTAAATGTCCACCTGCGTGTTCATACTAAAGAGAAACCTTTTTCTTGTGAAGTGTGTAACAAAGGGTTTTCTCAAAAATATACTTTGGATAGACACCTGCAAGTTCATACTAAAGAGAAACCTTACTCTTGTGAAGTGTGTAACCAAGCATTTTCTCATAAATATAGTTTAAGTAAGCATCATACTATCCATTTCTAATGGTGTGACTAGTATAACATGTTTTTTTTTATATCCATCATGTTCATAAAAAAAAGCCTTTGTATATGATTCGGCATACTTTATAAGTCAAATTTTAATCTAGCCATGTATAATCACATTAAAAGAAATTTTCCTTTTGTGAAGTCTGGAAATGCATTATTTTTTAAGAATATTACTATTTATCTATTTCAACGTGTAACTAATTGCTTATGATGCACAAAAAATGATAGAGCATTTTTGTTTCCATCTACTTTAAAAAGGGTAAAAGCAAGACATATTTTTTTAACACTTTCAATAAAGTTGAAAAGTGCTTATGACTTCGGTTTGTCTGTCCGCGCTCTAACTCCCGTAAATATACTTGGATTGCCCTGAAAATTTTGGATGTTATTTATTTTTACCATAATACGTTCCCTATTTCAAGTCAAGTTTACAGGGACACACAAAAGATTTCAGATACCATATTGTATCCGAAGTACTGTAAAGTAGTGATGATTGTTGGAAATGCATTTTTAATTATGTTATGCGCTTTTATGTTTTACTATATTTATGTATTACTGGGGGGGGGGGGGGTGGCCTGAACCAAAGCACCACGAACAGGGGTCTATTGTGCTATCCCCAAAAAATGAAAGAGGAAAACATCCTCACTTAGTCCCTAAATATACCAGTAGCTGACATAAAATTCAGCAGACATTTGATAGAAATATCCTGAATTTCCCATGGCTCAATCAGATTTCGACACATGTGTTCGAAACGGTAAGCAGCATATGGCTCACAATTACAGAGCACATGTAAGGCAGTCTCCTCTTCATACTTACAACCCTTACAAAGAGGGTCATTAACCACCTTCATAGTACTAAGCTATCCATTAAGTCTACAGTGTCCTGTTAACAGTTCCACCATATTTCTTAGACTATTCCTTCTGAGCTCAATGAGTTCCTTTGCCCTTTTGCTAGGACATGCGCTATTGAGCTCTTTCGCTTGTCTCTGTCCACTTCGAGTCAAGCCATTCTTTTTACTGCTGCTCTCTTAAAATTCTAAAAACAGTAGTTCTAAAGCAGTCCTTAGAAATGCCAATAGCTGGTTCTGGTCCAATAAATGGAGTAACCGACCCTTTCCTTGCTAGACTATCAGCAAGCTCATTACCCAGGATGCCAGTATGACCAGGAACCCAATCTATAGCAACATCATTACCATTGCTGGCAAGCCTGTTCAAAGAGCAGTAACACTCGCAAACAATCCTAGAAGTAATTGTATGTTTCTGTAAGGCAAGCAATGCTGCCTGGCTGTCAGAGTAGATACTGACAGACAAGCCACTATAGCCC
Source organism: Maratus speciosus (assembly GCA_963932465.1). Lineage (NCBI taxonomy): Eukaryota > Metazoa > Arthropoda > Arachnida > Araneae > Salticidae > Maratus > Maratus speciosus. The sequence goes on from OZ010798.1 coordinate 41,117,536, forward strand.
CTCTCAATGCAAATGTAACAACACATAAGTATTGCATAGACCTCTGCCTGAAAGACAGTGGCGTAACTACCTAGCGGGTAAAAGAAGGATGTACCTTCAGCTGGGCAGCAAACCCCTGCTCCCGTACCAGTAATCATCTTGGAACCATCAGTAAACCAGATCATACCAGATCATAACAGTTTTAAGCTCCGTTACAGAAAGAGTCTCCCATTCAGCTCTAGAGTGAAGAGTAACTCTGAACGACTTATCAAATGCATGCTTTAAAGGCATGCCGTCACCCTTTATGATAAAGACTGGGTGCTTACTGATTTTACAGTTAAGCCTGCCCCAAGTAAGATACCTCGAGTAACTCTGCCACTGTCCATGTAAAATGAGTCTATAAGAGCAGAGCAATGCTTCTGTCTCAATAATCATATGCAGTGGGTACATACTCAACAGCAGTTCTATAGCAGATGTAGGAGTTATCCTAAGTACACCTGTCATGGACAAGCAGATCATCCTCTGCAGTTTTGCTAATTCTGATTTGGCAATGTCAGTCACCAAGCTATACTGCCATAATTGATCATAGGACAGATCACCATATTGTATATCCACCAGATCACTTTTGGGCTCAGTCCCCATGTTTTGCCAATAGCGTTTGTGCATGACCAGAAAATCTTTTTGGCCTTATTGATGCAGTAATCCATGTGCCTCTTCCAACACAATCTCTCATCGAAATAGACACACAGATACTTCACCTCCTTTGGGCAACTCAAAGTGCGCCCATAAAACACAATCTCATTGAATTTGATTGAGTTTTTCCTAGCAACAAGAGTCGTCTTTTCTGGGTTAACAGAAAGACCCACATCCCTGCACCACCGCTCTACCTTCTTAAGGATATTATTGAGGATGTCTGAAAGAATACTTTCAAACTTGCTTCTAATGATGATGACAGTATCATCAGCGTACCCAACACAGTATGCACCATGCAGATGAATCTCAACAAGGAGTCCATCCACCACCAACTACCAAAGTACAGGAGAAAGTGCCCCGCCCTGTGGGCAGCTCTTCTTTGCCTTAACATGAATTGTATCCCCCAACAACTCAGCATGGATAGACCTATCCCTGAGCAGACAGTTGATCCAATTCAAAGTTACTTCAACCGCATCCCTGTTGGCCAATGCCCTAAGGATGGCATCCATAGATACCTTATCAAAGGCACTCTCAATAACAAGAAAGACTGAAAAAGCATTTTCATTTGCCTTAAAACTTTTCTCAAGAACAAAGGAAAGATTATAAAGAGCAGTGTCAGTTGACCTGCCAGTCTGATAGGAATGCTGGGAGCTCGAGAGTGGCTTTACACTCAAGATGTGCTCCCTGATGTGCTATACATTAACTTTTCCAACGTCTTAAGCATTAATGATGTTAAAATAATTGGTCGGAAAGATTTTGCTTCAAAATATGTCTTTTTCCCAGATTTGGGGATAAAGACCACGTTGGTATGCCTCCATGCATTTGGAATGTATCTGAAAGCGAGACATGCCCTGTAAATCTGAATAAGCACTGGGACTAAAATCATTTTCCCCTTTTGTAACAAAACAGGACGATTCCGTCCATACCCGGAGTCTTGTAAGGGTCAAATGAATCGATAGCCCACAAGATCAATTCGTGAGTGATGATATCACCAGCAAGATTCCAGCACTCCCTACTGCTACTAAAAGCAGCAGGTGTGCTTGGAGCTACATCTGGGTCACCACTGGTGGAATCAGGGAAATGAATCCTCATGATTTCTCAGAGAATCTCCTTTCCTGTTTCAGCATACTGCCCATTCGCCAATTTAATGGCATTCAGACTGGAACTACTATCCCTAGCCACAATACTCATAAGTTTAGCACTAGTAGAGACATCATTAATACCATCAAAGAAGTTTCACCATGAGTCATACTTGGACTTCCTGATGGCCTTATTATATGAGGGGCTCACAACCATAGTAGACCAAGTCCACCTTTTAAGAAAATAGAGATAGCTCATGTGTTAGGTGCAGTAAACTGTGCTTTATCTACTGCCATAGTGCACCAAGTCTGTAGTTCACATACTTTCTCATACATTGCATCTGTGTCCAGAGTTGATGAAGTAATACAAGAAACCTTCACAACCATACTGAATCAAGTCCATTCATCAGTGTACTACTCTATCACTACTTTTGTATCTATGACCCATTATTGTCTAAATCTTGCCTCATTGCTATAAAAAATTGTATTTTAAATAAGTAGCGATTTCAAAACTTCTGCTGAAAAATAAACATTCGTGAATCAGATGTATAAACTATGAAGGGAAAGTAATATTGTCAGAGCTGCCAACCATTACGGATTCTGCGGAATTATTCCGCATTTTAACTTTAGATTATGCGATTACGGACGTCTCTACAAAAATTACGGAAATAATAAAAAAAATCCGGAAATTAAAGTTTTGTGATTATTTGAGATTATGTGATAATTTTAACTACTGAAACAGTTGTTTATCCATATTTCGATAGCATATTAAAGCAGAAAGTCAAATTCAAGCTGTAAGTGACGCGTTCGCAAGCCGAATTCGCTAGGTAGAAAGCAGAAAATGAAAGTGCAGAACATAAACAAGCTCATTTCTTCCTGTATTTGGCGCAGTCACTGAGCTAACAGCTTATTGGGCAGAGCTAACTGCAGAAGGCGTGGCTTATGACGCTGCTTATCTGACGGAAGAAAGCAAAGGGTAGGTACAATCCATGGGCAACGCTGATTCAAGCCAATTCAAAATTTGCTTTTCTAAATTGGCAACAGCTTCACATTTCGCACGCACATTGCCTATTATGATAGTTGTTGCACGTGCACGTTGTATTTTGTTAAAGTTTTGTGACTGATCGTAGAATTTCAGTGATGGAGACGGAGCCGAAGCCAAAGAAAATGAAGGTTTTGCAATGATACCGTGTTGAATATACTAAGGAGTGGCCGTGTATCCAAAAATCAGAAATATCTGAACATTATGTGTTTTGCACGGTTTGCTCGTGTGATTTTATGATACAACATGGTGGTCGGGATGATGTTCGGCGTCACGTGGAATCAAAGAAGCATGAGAAAAATGGACTCTCAAAAGCATATAAACCTGTTACTAAATTTTTTGCTGAACAGAGTGATGAAAATGCTATCATAAAAGCAGAAATGTTGTTTACACGTTTTGTGATTGAACATAACGTGCAGATTGCTAGTACCGACCATGCTGGTGGATTATTCCGGGCGATGTTTCCAGATTCTAAGATCGCCAAAAAGTACGGCTGTGCGCGGACTAAAACATCTGCAATCATTCAAGACATGGCGAAATCGACGCAATCCGAAATTGTGAACGATTTGAAAAATCGCCCCTATTCCATTGCTACCGATGGTAGTAATGACAATGATGATAATAAACTATATCCTATCGTAGTATCGTATTTCGACGAATCTGTCGGTAAAATCAATACCGTATTATTGTCCTTGTGCCAGACGAGTATCAACACTGGGGAAGGCATTTTTAATATTTTAAATGAGGAACTGAACAAAAAACAAATCCCATGGACTAATTGTTTATCATTTTCGTCAGACAATGCATACACGATGACAGGTCAGTTCAAGGGTGTTATTGCCTTCCTTCTGAAAGTGCAGCCTTCTATTATAAATATTGGCTGCCCCTGTCATCTTCTACACCTAGCTGCAAAAAAAGCCACTGCTGAACTGAAATTGGTTAATGTAGAAGAATTCTTAGTACATTTGTACTATTATTTGGATAAAAGCTCCAAACGAAAAAATAATTTAAAATTGTGTCAAGAACTATGTGGTTTGAAGCCACACAAGATTCTGAAATATGTTTCCACCAGATGGCTTTCATTGCTGGATTCTATCAACCGTGTGCTTGAACAATGGGATGCACTTTATCAATATTTTTGTGTAGAAAATATTGATGACAATAACACTATAAAATCTCATCTTCAAAACCCAATGTTCAAATTATATTGTTTTTTCTTAAGCAGTATTTTACCAATTTTTAACTCTGTGAATGTATCTCTACAACAAGAAGCACCTTTAATACACCTATTACGAAGAAAATTGGTGAATTTTTTCACTGATCTGGTTATTAGGTTTGTAAAACCTATTGCGTTGGCAGAGGATTCAGATTCTATTTTGGAGATTAATTTTCAAAAGAGAAAATATCAGAAAATTGATGAAGAACTGGTTATTGGGGCAAAGGCGCGAGCATATATCGCAGAACAAAAATTGTCTGATGGACAATTGGCAGAGTTTTATGGAGATGTCCGCAACTTTTTCTGCAGTGCTTGCAAATATGTTCTGAAAAAGTTTCCTATGAAAAATGTTGTTCTAAAGCATGCAGAAGTTGCAGACATTTCCATAAGAAGAACTGTGCCATATGAATCAGTTGATTTTTTTATTAAAAAATTTCCATCTGTGTTAAATGACGAAGAGTTAGAAAGGTGCCAGGCAGAATTTTCATCCTATCAATTTGAAAATTTTGACAATATATCCTATGACAGGATTGATTCTGGCTGGTTTGAAATATCTCAAATAACAAATATATCTGGCCAGAAAAAGTATGTTGCCTTACCAAAGTTAATGTTAGCTATACTACTAATTCCACACAGCAATGCTGTTACGGAAAGAGTATTTTCCATTATTCGCAAAAACCAAACAGAATTTAGACCTAGTTTGGGTATTAATACCTTAAATGCTTTGATGATCGAAAAAGTAAAATCATTGTCTTCTAAGAAAGCATGCTTTCAAAAGACTTTCACCGAAAAACAATTATCATCAGCTAAAAAAGCTACTAAGTTAGCCCTTATGGGTAGTGGATGTTAGTCTTAATAAAAATATTTTGGAAAGAAATTTATTTTTATTGTGTATCAGTTTTTTTTGTCATATATTGTGTTTTATTTTACTAAAAAGAATTCATGTACAAATCAGTATTTTTATGGTAAGTTAAGAATTTTTGTGATATGTTGAGGAATTTTGATTAGAGGTGAGTGAAATAGTTTTTCTCAGTTTCAATTATTGTTTTTTAAATTTCAAATGTGTTTAATTCATTAATTGCTTTATTATATTTAATTATTAGACTAATAATTATCTATAATTTAATTGTTTCAGTTTTGATTACGTTATGTTACTTTGTATGTTAACATCTTGGTAAGGGTGTAGGACGGTCCACGGGTGGGTACGGCTGATTACTGATGGCTTCGGTTAAAAGTTGGCACCTCTGTATTGTTTTTGATGACCCCCCCCCCCCTCCTCTCGGTAAAAAAAAAACGGTAAAAATACTGACAGAGATTTCTTTAAAAAAATTACAAGGAAAAAAACTCTAATTACATAGTTCGATTTTAGGCGTATAGAGGAATGTACGACAAAGAATAAGACACCCACCAAAGAGACATTCTATTACAAAGTCTTTAGCAAAAAGTTTTATTTACACTTGAAGCCACCAAGTACAGATGCATTTAAATTATGTGATGACATATTTATCAAGCTCTCGACAAAAATATATGAAAATACTTGAAAAAATCTTGAAATCGAAGGAGAGCTCCACTTGAGGATAGCTAAACAGGCTAGAGAGAAATGAAAACTGATAAAATTAAAGCGTCAGATGAAACTTACTTCTGTACATTCGACTTGCAAAAAGCATTAATCGTTCTAAAGTTTCAACATACATAGCTTATTATAAACGCAATCTATATGTTTATAACTTTGGGGTGCATGCCTTAATAATAATGTGGGATACATGTACATCTGGGATGAAATTTATGAAATAGAAGGAGTTAGAGGTTCTTATGACCTTTCTAGCATGGTTGCAATACATCAGCAGGAAGTCGTAACTCAAATGAAGCAGCAACTATCAAGAAACAACACATCTATATTCCTGGATACTGGAAGGAAACTATTATGAATACAAATAGAAAATATCCTAAATTTGATGTCAATGAAGATAAGATTCCGACTTTCTTTTTACTACAGCTTTAGACCAAAGTATCACAAACAGAAAGAAGGACACCGTGGGGACTTGTTTTAGTTGGGTGGATATTGGATGACTGTGAGTTGTGAAAGATTCTCTTTTCATGTTACTGCGCCGGACCGGCCAATATCGGGGAACGCCGGACCGGCCGATATTGGTTAAAACTGGATTCGACACTATAAAATAGCAAAGCTTTCTTTTTCAATATAGAGAGATATTGATTACCTGTCTTGACATAGTATTGGTAATAAATATATCTTTATATTAGTGAAAAAAAGTTTGCCATTTTATATTGATGAATCCAGGTTTGAAAACGTATGCCTATAAATATATATTTTTTAACTATTTCAAATATATATATATATTTTTTGCTATTATAAATATATATTTATATATTGTTTATATGGAAAATCATAGCTAAGTTCACTGCCATGATAATGTAAAAAATATTTAAAAGGAAAATTTTTCATGATTATGTTGAAAGTGATTGCTCTGAAATAACCCAAAAATTTTGGGGAATTTTTTTTCTTTTATTAAAAGGTATCTTTTTACAAAAATTCATATACCATTAATAAAATAATTTATTCAAATATTTTATACATTTTGATGTTTTTTTCTTTTTTTCTTTTCATGTTCAATGTTGTACGTAAAAATATTATGTGTAAAATTAATCAATGCAAAAACCCTTGACGGGTTAAAAGTTTCTGACGCAGCACTTTATCTTATGCTCTAAGAATTTTAAATATGGAACTTAAAAATACTGATTTCAAATTTTGAGTGACGTTATGCTATTTCTTAAAAAATATATTTGTATTTATTTCACCATTTTATTTTTGTTTTATTTATAATCGCATGTGCAAAAGTTATGTTCAACATGAAAAGCTGCATAAAATTTTATTCGCTGTTGCTTTATCATTTACATCTCTCATAAATTCAAAATATGTGTTTTAAAAGATATGATATAAAATTTAAGTGACGCCTTGATGTGACTTTAAAAGGTTTGTTTTTTAAAATTCAATTTAAATTATTTTTGACTTGGTTAAAATATTTTTTTTACATCTACACAATACTTTTCATTTTCCAATTCACTGTTAAATATATCACTTTCATTGAATCTATACTATGCATTGAAATGTATTTATTTCAATAAATTGATTTATCTTTTGTGTCACGCTATTCAAAATTGTGAGTAAGATTTATGTAAATGGTTTATTTGCGTCAAACTATCCTTTTTCATACATTTCATGTAGTTTGGACACAATGACGCAAAGAAACCATTTACATAAATCTTACTCACAATTTTGAATAGCGTGACACAAAAGATAAATCAATTTATTGAAATAAATACATTTCAATGCATAGTATAGATTCAATGAAAGTGATATATTTAACAGTGAATTGGAAAATGAAAAGTATTGTGTAGATGTAAAAAAAATATTTTAACCAAGTCAAAAATAATTTAAATTGAATTTTAAAAAACAAACCTTTTAAAGTCACATCAAGGCGTCACTTAAATTTTATATCATATCTTTTAAAACACATATTTTGAATTTATGAGAGATGTAAATGATAAAGCAACAGCGAATAAAATTTTATGCAGCTTTACATGTTGAACATAACTTTTGCACATGCGATTATAAATAAAACAAAAATAAAATGGTGAAATAAATACAAATATATTTTTTAAGAAATAGCATAACGTCACTCAAAATTTGAAATCAGTATTTTTAAGTTCCATATTTAAAATTCTTAGAGCATAAGATAAAGTGCTGCGTCAGAAACTTTTAACCCGTCAAGGGTTTTTGCATTGATATCATTACTTTTTTGAGGTTAGTGATAAAATGATTAAAAAAAAAGATACTTATGGAATTTAATGCAGATTTAATTTTTACTATTTTATTACAATTTTCCTTATAGCAGTTTGTATATAAAAACAACTGGGTAAGTATAATCGCAGATCGCACAGAGGGTTTCATTTGATATTCCTTTAAAAACACTTTATCCTTAAATTAATAAATCCAAAATGTTAATTTATAATTATTAAATCCTTACATAGATGTAGCACCAATAGTTCCAATTTTCATGGGGCAGGGAACGCACTCTTTTAAACAAACCACCTTCCAATTGAAGTCATCAAAAACCAAGTTGAATAAGCCAGAGCCCGTTGTGTTGTTTGACAAACAGCAGTCTCATGTCCCCTCCTTCCCCCTTTTTTCAAAAATTTTCAGACCAGTACCTAAGAATGGAACCGAAATAATTTTTTCTCTTCAGAAATTACGATAAAAAAATAGTATGCAGTACTCATAAATTTACTTTAATGCTATATAGGGTGATTATTAAGTTAATTATAACGTTTGGAATCTGTTGCATTGATGTCCGAAAGGTAGTTTCTGAGTTATGGAAGCTGGACCCATAAGGCGCCATAGAGGGGCGAAGCCCGCTAGTGTCCATCATAATTATATCTGCCATGTAGACTAATTGCGATATTTAATCAAAATAGCCCCCCCCCCTCCTCATCCCCGGAAATATAACAAATACAAAATGTGTCTTTATAAACCTATCGTCAAATAGGTTTTTATTTCTTTTTCCCTAAAAAAAACATGATTTTTATATCCGTAACGTAAATAGCGGACGAAGCCCGCTAGTTCCTATCATAATATATATTTTTAATAATTTTATATAGTCTATAATAAAAATCAGACTTAAAATAGTCTAGTTCCATGAGTACTTGTAGTGTCAGTTACATGCTACGATTTTTGGATACCAGTATTTTAGAACGGGAAAATGTGACTTATTTTATCGGAGATATCTCATTAATTGAATAAGGTGAAGGAAACTTTTTGAAAAAAAGGTGGCCAACAAGCATGGCAGTTATCAGCTATGTGACTTTGTGCTAAAGTCCATTAATTTGATCTGCTTTAAAAAGATTACGGAAGATTGAATTATAGTAGAACCTGGATTAACCGAGCTTCGATTAATCGAGGTTTCTGTTAACCGAGCCGATAACAAAGTCTGAATTTTTTTCCCTTTTGAATGAGCCTTAAAAATAACCACACTCTTTAGCTCACTGTCCGTGCTATACAGGCCCTTCTGCCCCCAAAAGCCCTCAACTCCAAAGAAACATTGGACCCTCAGAAGTCAATAGCGAACAATGCTTTGTTTCCAGTGGCTGTGTGAACTTTCGTAAATTTTTCAATTTGCATTTTAAAATTTACTACTGGTAGTTGATTTTCTTTTTAAATTTGTTAAGCTGTGAAACAGAACTTTACATATATTTACTTTTATTATTTAAAAAACGTTCTATATATTTTTTTAAAAGAGATGTTAAATTCGCAAGCACGGCGAGTTTTTACACACAGTTTCTATTAACCGAGATTTCCGATTCCGATTTACTAACAGTCCCAATTAGCTCGGATAATCGAGGCTGCTCTGTATAATTAAAAAATCAATGGCGATCTTACTGTAAACGGGTTTCCCTTTTACTGAGGGATTTCAAAACCGAATCAGCTGATGTTAGTTGCTGTTTCCCTGCTTGATTAAATAAGATTAGTTAAACATTTGAAAATTACCAAATATAAAAGGAACTAAGTCAACAGAGTCTTTGCTTTATGGTATTTTTTAACAACGCTATAAGAAAATGATTTTAAATAAGAGATTTTAAATGTAACGTTTTAAATCTGACATAATTTTCACCAAACTTTCCTTTCTCTTTGTAACATTCAACTGAAAATATTTTTATTATTAGAAAGATAATATTATTATTTGCGCTACCTTAAAATTAGCAACTATAGTTAAAAATATCATCTCGAAATTTGAAATAAATCTCTCATATAAATATATTTTTTAATTTACACTGTTTTGCAATATGTTTTGCAATGTGTTTTGTAAACTGTTTTGGCCACTTTGGCCAATATGACGTAATTTCCTCCATTTACGACTTTTAACACATATCAATGAATTTATTATTTAAAAATTTTCTTTTTCTTTTAATATTCACGTGTAAATATAATTTTTATGACGTAATTTTCAATGTTTTCCTTCTTTTAATGCGTAGTCATTTAATTCTAATTTGAAAATAATTGATTATTTTATAATTTTCTTTCATTTTAAGTAAGCATGTGTAAAAACAATTTTTATGATGTAATGTTTAATATTTTCCTGCTTTTAACACGTTATCATTTAATTCTAATTTAAAAGGATTTTTTTCTGTTTATAATAGTCACGTGTGAATAAATTTTTAATTTAAAGGATATATTATTCTTTGCGCTGTTTTAACATTTGGCAACAATTTAAAATAACCTTTTCTAAAATATGTAAAAAATATCTCTGGAAATTCTGAAAATTTTAATTTAAAATTGAAATAAACCGTCAAAAAATTAGGCAAGTTAAGAATAATAAATGCACTCTGCAAACTTCGAGTTTCTATTGAATGATTAAATTGAATGAAAATGATTAAATTCCCATGTATATTTTTTTTCCTATGAGACTTTTTTAATGAGACAATTTTATCCAGATTTAACATTAAATATCTCTTAAAATAATTCTTCGATTTAAAAACTGTCTGCTTCAACGTTTTATCAAACATTTCTCTATAATACTACGCAATTGTGTCAAAAGATGGCGACACCAGAATTCTGATATGCTTATTATGTAAACTGTAAGTATTGCAAAGTTAAATAAAAAGAATTGTCTCGGGGTTATCAAACTTCATTGATATTTATAAATAAAACATTTCAACTAAATTATTTATTATAAAAGAATTATTACATCACAATAGCTTTTATGCAAGGAAAATAATAATTATAATAATAATAATAATATTATGGATGTCAGTGATTATATATTGATTGACTGTCATAATAATAAAAAATGATATTATAAAAAGAAGAGCTGAAATGAATTATTTTTTTACGTTTCTGATCGTGTGATTTATATTCAAATAATAATTATTAATGTATATTTTTTGTAAAGTGATTGAAATTAAATATATTTATAAAATTTATGGTAATATTTTTATTGTTGAAAAATTGCCAAGAAATAATCATCAACAAATTGGCGTCATTATAATTGTAATTTTATTTAACTTAATAGCAATTAAAAAAATTACAAAGGAACTGAGAATAATGGTCAACTAGCAGACTTAAAAAAAAAACCATTCACATGTGAAAACACGTACCACGGAGTATCGAACTGCCTATCCTAAGGTCAGTAAACGATGGCCCTTAGCCACTCAGCCAGTGGGAAGACAAAATTTTTCTCCCCAAATGTGGTTAAAAAGAAAGCATGTGTATGAATACAGTGTCATGCATTTTCGGTGAAATTTCTATAGGATGGCGAAGAAATATAGTCCGATTTTTCATGCGCATTATAAAACGAACAAGAGTCTTGCTGGAAACAAGTAAATTGTTATTTGGTTCATCTGAAACATATTTATTTGATTTTTAAAAAATCGCCCGTGTCATTTTCGAGAGAAAAAAAAATCGAATTATTTAACGAACGAGAGTTTTCCCAGAAAAAAGAAAAGTGTTATTCACCTCGCCTTAATCACATTTATATTATGTATCAATTTAAAAATAATCGTTAGAACCGTTTTCGAGATTTTCAAATTAGGAACTTCCTCGATATTATACCAACGTTTTCACTTTAAAAATGGCTATTTAGATCTCAAAATATACTGCACGTAGAAATGCAAAAATTTCAGTATACGATTAGACTGCAGATATAAGACTGTTCTACAAAATTCAGAACAATAAGACATATATCTGCTGAGTTATTAAAAGGCGGCTTTTCGCGTTTTCTTTGATGTCGAGTTAGCTGTATATATGAGTTCCGCCATCTACGAATTCTATGATACGATACGATTTTAGGCTTAAGGCTGCGTCACTCAAAATACTACCGTCTTCCATGATAATTACATTATACTTCTCTCATTAAAAATGTCATATGCAAAATTATATCTATAATACCAATTTATGGAAATGGTAAAGTTGAAAAGTGTTATATTGTAGTATTTGAATAAAATAACTTTTATTACCATATAAGCAATTTTGATAATTTTTTTTATATAATCAATAAAAATATTCAACATATTAAAATTAAAAAAAATATTTAACTGAAATGATTTATTCTTTTCTGCCTTTACCATAAATATAGATGTTCAAATTTGTTTAACTGTATTGATGTATAAACTTTGCAAGGAAAAAAAAAACTAGTAAAAGTTAGTCAAAAACAATTTATGTTAAGGGGACACAGTACCCTTTAAACTACTTTTGCAGTTTTGAATAATACTGTAATATCTGTAGTGACATTATATTTAATACTATAAAGCAAATTAAATTTCATGTAATTTAAAAAAAAAAATCTTTCCTATTTCTATTTAACTAAAATTTAAATTAAAAAAAATTATATATTTTTTTAAATCCCAACTGATTTTTTAAATATAAATATTTTCGTTTCAAATTTTTTCCCCACATTCCTTAGATTATACTACATAAAACTGGGCCATGGATTTTTAGATGTATGTGATATTACATTTAATATAAATCTTTTTCTCTTTTGTATAATAAAAAAATCAAGGAAATTCAACAAACTCATAATTGAAATTACAGAAATTTCTGAAGCAAAAAATATTCATATTTAAAAATGTAGTAGGGATTTTTAAAAAGTTAAAAATTATTCAAAAAAATTAAATTTTAGTTAAATAGGCATTTCTGTAAGATTAAAAAAAAAATTATATTTGCATTATAGTATTAAACATAATGCCACCAAAGATATTACAATACTATTGAAAACTAAAAAATAGTATAAAAGGTACTGTGTCCTCTTAAGTTACATATGCAAAATTCTACCTTTGTTGTTTTTTCAAACTTAACATTAATTAATTATTCCTACCCAATTAACTCAGAAGAAAATTTATATTTTATCTGTATGGCCATCACCTGAATCAGAGTATGAACTTACAGATTCTATAGTGTTGGAAAATGAATACTGTCTTTCTTATGTTCACTCTACATTCTGGTGGTTTCTCTTTTTTTTTCTTTCCAATGCTCAACGTTCTACATTGAAACATTAACTTTTTGAAAAACTCATAAGTAAATGCTACTTTCCTCATTAAAAATTCATATGTAGAATTATGTCCGTAATACCAATTTGTGGTTATAGTGAGGTTTAAAAATTGAATATTTAAAAAAATCATTTTATCATAAGCAGATTTCCATATTTTATTTTCATATAATAAATAAACACTTAACGATTATAAAAAAATATATAATAAAAATAACGTAGCTGAAATGATTTTTTTTTATGTCTTTACAATAAACGTTAACATAGTATTTATATGCAGTAGATCTTAATAATGCAAACCAAAACATGCAATATTTTTCGTTATATAGGTCATTTCACACAACATTAAAACTTACCTTGTAAATACGGCAATATACAAAACAATCGCAGTAGATATATATATTGCATTCTTTATGACCAAAAGTTGTGCAGGTTAAAAATTTTTTGCATAATATTGATCATTTCACATATTGTTAAATCGCCTATAAAAATTATCCAAACATGCTGGGACAAAATCATCACATTACTTAATCCCAAAATTTTTACATTTAATAATAGCGATATTTTCATTTTAAAAAATCTAAATTAAGGAGATAAAGATGAAATAATGTTTGAAATTTAATCCTCTAAAAGGTGTCAATATTTTTGCAATACGGATTACAGGTGCTTCGTAAGTACAAAATTCATTGCTTACATCTCAGAAGCTGTGCATTATATAGGATTATAAAGATCTTCTACAGTATAAATGAAATGTTACCCCCTCTCTCCACCACACCTGGAAAAAAAATTGGTACTTTTTGGTTAGCCGGGTGCCAGTGTTATATTTACATACACATATATGTGTGTGCGTGTGTACATATATATGTATGCAAATATAATACTGGTGCCCGGCTAACCGAAAAATGCAAGCAAAATTTGATTGAAAAAAGTAAATCCACCTGTTGTTTTTTTTTATTTATTTAACCAAGTTTATTTTAGTTACTCTTACATTAAAAATTAGTAAAACATTAATTTATATTTTATCTTTATACTCCCTTCATTCTGAACGAGAGTCTATACTATACTACTGGAGGATAAACACTTCGATGGAATTTTTTCGTTAAATAAACACAATTGCCAGCAAATATTGGGGCAAATATTTATATTATAAGTTTTAATGACAGTGTAAAATTGAAAGTGCAACTGAAATGACCATTTAAAAGAATAAAAAAAATATGTTACAAACAATGTCATTAAACTAAGCGAGAAAGTCTATTCTGGAACTAAAATTTTAATAGTAAGTTTATTATTTCTATTTGTAATGTATTCATATGAAGTCAAAATAAAATCTTTCTATTTTTAATGTACATACGTATATTCAAAAACTGTATATTATTTTATATTTTCAAAGAAAATTTAGCAACAAAAAAGCTCTTATTTGAAAAAAAAAATCAATTTTTACAGAAAAATGTTTTTTTTTCCAACACTTGAATCTTTCTAGAAATTATACATCCCTGCAAAAAGTAGACTAACATGACATTAAGGCTATCTAAATTCCATTTCAGAATTTACAATACCTACTTAAGTTTATGTAAGCAGAAAGAAATTGTGACTGATAGAAGGTAGAAACTTTTTAAAATATATTTCAGGACGTTTCCCCACCCCTCAAAAAAATTAATAGATAAAAAACACTTTGAAAATACAGTAGCACTCAAAAGTATTTTGACAACCTTATATTCTCTCTTATTTTATTTAATATAAAAATGTAAAAGAAAATATATTTCCTATAATTGAGAACACTATGACTGCAGTTATTCAAATGTATAAAGTTTCAACTTGTTTTTTTACATTAGGTTCCACCGAAGAAATATGACTCCTCTTTAGCTCAAAAGTATTTTGACAATTAGTTTGCATTTAATTGTTGAAGGTGTCAGTGGCGTTATAGCTTCGATTAGTGTTTATATCGACTTATTGTGATTATTTTTAAATGCCGAAATGTAAAAAATATTGATGTGATTATAGATAAGCCGCTGTAAATGCACTTAAGAAAGGTAGACTGCAAGCAGAATTAGCTCGTTCTTTTAACGGGTTTCGCAACTTGTTATTACATGGAATAAAGTTTTTAATAAACAGAAATACATCGACAATGAGCCTCAAAATGGCCATCCGAAAAAAACAACTTGCAATGTTGACTGTATTCTAAAAATGATATCTAAAAGTGATTGTCGTAAGTCCGTTGTAATAATAAAAAATGAATTGAAAGAAAATTACGGCATAGACATACACGTTTCATCAGTCAAACGACACCTAAACCTCTATGGTTTACTTGGCAGAAGACCAGCAAAAACACGTTTGTTATCTACTAAGAATAGGAAGGCTAGAGTCGCATTTGTAAAAAGGCATAACCCTTTCAGGGGCAAAGCAATTCCATTGCTAAAGTGTTGAATTTAATGACTGACACCGGAATTTGAAAACAAATTTATTTGTAAATAAGAAAAAGCTATCTTTCACACACATAATAAACCGAATTTTTTAAAACCAAAATTCCAATGTCAGTCATTAATTTCAACACTTTAGCAATGGAATTGCTGTGCCCCTGAAAGGGTTATGCCGTTTTAAAAATGCAACTCTAGCCTTTCTATTCTTAGTAGATAACAAACGTGTTTTAGCTGGTCTGCTGCCATGTAAACCAAAGAGGTTTAGGCGTCGTTTGACTGATAAAACGTGTATGTCTATGTCATAATTTTCTTTCAATTCATTTTTTATTATTGCAGCGGGTTTACGACAATCACTTGTAGATATCATTTTTATAATACAGTCAACATTGCAAGTTGTTTTTTTTTTGGCTGGCCACTTTGAGGCTTATTTTCGATGCATTTCTGTTTATTAAAAACTTTATTCCATGTAATAACAAGTTGCCGAGAACGAGCTAATTCTGCTTGCAGTCTACCTTTCTTAAGTGCATTTTCTAGAATCACTTCAATATTTTTTTACATTTCGGCATTTCAAAATAATCACAATAAGTCGATATGAACACTAATCGAAGCTATAGCGCCACTGACACCTTGAATAATTTAATGAAAACTAATTGTCAAAATACTTTTGAGCTAAGGAGGAGTCATATTTCTTCGGTGGCGCCGAATGTAAACAAACAAGTTGAAACTTGATACATTTGAATAACTGCAGTCATAGTGTTCTCAATTATAGGGAATATATTTTCTTTTACATTTTTATATTAAATAAAATAAGAGAGAATATAAGGTTGTCAAAATACTTTTAGCGCTACTGTATCAGAAATTATATAAAGGACAAAATAGCTAATTTTCTATATGTTTTCTCTTTTGAGTCGGGGAGGGGGGCGGTGAAGCTATAAAATACATTTTAGAAATTCAAATTGATAGATTCTCTCAATTGCACATAAGTAAGGCATTTGAAATAATTAGAAATCTAAAAACTTAGCATTTAAATAACATCATAATTTATATTTCGTTAAAAATTCTAATTTTAGATAGATTTTATATGAGTCAATTTTTATCAACTGTTTTTCTCTAAGATAAAATTTACAAGGTGATTTTAAAAATTTGTAAATTTATTTTATAAATTGTATTTTATTGAAATATCAAACATTGGATACTAGTTTTAAAAATGATAATACAAAAATTAGAAGTCAATTCTTAGAATTTAAATAAAAACTTACCATGTATAACAAATAAAATTTATTAATCACAAAAAAGAATTAAATGTTTTTTTATTTACAAACTATTATTAATCATATTTATTATTTAACAAAATTTTTTTCGACAAATCATCTATTTCTTGTTTGTCATATTCTTCTCATTTGAAAAGTGTTTCCATCCCTGTCGTCAAATTCTGCAAGCACCTTTCCAATGCAGCTAGAGATAGCAGTGGTTTCTGTTCCTTCAAACTTCATTTCCACACTAGCTAGAAAAGTACAATGAACCAAAATCACAATCAGACCAAGTACATTTTTGGCTATAACAATTTATAATTTGCTATAGCTTTTTTTTTTTAATTTCATAAACAAATTTTAAATAGGAGATTTGAATTTATTCACCAAAATTTCAGCTTGAAAATGAAATATTTTTACTTTATTATATTAATACAGTAGACTCCCTCAAATCCTCCCAGCTTGGGACCAGAGGTTGTGGGGGTTTTTGGTCATTGCTTTCTTTGTTTATATTTTTTAAACTGTAATTTGAATGTAATAATGCAATCGAAATTATAATGAATGCTTACTTATAGTAAAATATTAAAATAATTAAGTAAAATAATAAATTGAAATAATAAAAATTAAGATAATTTGAAAAATAATTAAATTATTAAAAGTAAACGTCAAGTAAATAATAACGCATAATTAAATATAGATAATAAAGATTATATATATTTTTCTTGAATTATTCAACCAAACGCCTCACAAAGGTACCCTACTAATTCATATCAAAATCATAAAATAAAAAAGTTTTATTTCAGGTTTAGCCAGACTTAATAACCAAAAAAGCTTGATTAATACATAAATATATTTGTTTAAAAGATTGCAATTACCAGTGATATCAGCAATACCTTGAATTTTTCAGAAATAAATTTATACTATTTCCTTCATGAACAAGCAAGAGTTCAGTCACATTAACAAGAATTACATATTAAAATACACATGGAATTATATAAAAATAAAAAAGTCTGTAATTTTGTCCCTACATCTGAACTGAAAGTTCTATTGTTTACATATTCGATGATGTGCAGATTTGAGGAAGTCTACTGTATCGAATAGTTAGTGCTAAAATCACACAGTACTCACAATTTTATTGTTTAATGGTTTTATAAATCAGGAAAAAAAATTGCGAACCAACTACTTAACTAACAAACTGAAAACTTACAATTTTAAAATTTCACCTCAGTTTTTTTTCCTCTTACAAAATTTGAACATAATATTCAAAAAGGCATTTTCGATTTAAAGTGAATTTTCAAAACTAAAATTCTTTTTGAAAATAATAAAAGTAAAAATAGTTTAAAAAAAAAGTACACTTTTATAAGCATTCAATGTTTATCTTTAGAATCACACCTAATTTCACGACTAAAATTTATGTCGTTAAAAAAAATCTGTTACAATGTATTAATTTTACAAATACCCCAACTATTGAAAAACCACTGCTTTAATGTATTACTTTATAAATAGCATGAATATGTGAATTTATTTAAAATATATATAATATTTGTTCTACTTATCATTTAAAATATAGTAACAGGGGAAAATATTATTTAAACTGTTATACAGTATTTCTAAACTATATTTTATAACATATAATCATAAATTAATTACTACATGTACTCACGTGTAAATAAACACCAAAATTTTAAAGGAATGAAAATAATTCCATTTTATTATCAGTATTTTGGAATAGTTTTCATTGCCCTATTTGATTGCAGAATTCATATTAATCTTCCTTGATTAAAATTAAATTAAGACCAAGATTACTATTGTTATATCTATTATTAAATATTGTTATTCAAACGGATGGACATGTTATATCTCTCAAATTTTGGCGTTGACTAATATGAGAGTATATAAAGTAATAAATTATAAACAATGATTTTTTATAAAGCAATATTAAAATTAAATTAATAAAATAAATTATTATTAATAATTAAAAATAATGGTACTTTTCAGTTAGCCGGGTGCCAATGTTATATATACATATTTCTATGCATGTATATATAACATATGTAAATATACATGTATATACATATACACATATTGTATATAGACACACATAGATATATATGTAAATATATATGTATATATACATATATGTATGTATATAAGTATGTATATATAACACTGGCGCCCGACTAACCGAAAAGTACCAAAATAATAAATAAAAATTAGGAAACTTAAAAAATAAAAAGTTATTTTCTATTCATATTTTTTTTACTTTTATTGTTCCAAGTATTTTATTGTTGCAGTTTCACAGCCACTAAACATATTTTGACGTAAATCTCTTGGTGCATTTAACTGCATTGTTTTTGTAACTCATAAATAGTTGTAATAACAAAGATTATTTGGAGATTTATCACCTGCGGTTAGGTAGAACAAAAATGCCTTAGAATCAAAAGTTCTAAAAATATTAAAATGGCATATTGTCATTGGAAATACACAAGCATAATTTTAATAATTCTAGAATATCAAGAAAAGAGTGAAAAATCAATTACAAAATTCCTTCTTTACATATAAAAACCAAGTTAAATAAAAGAGTGTAAAAATACATCGACTGCAATATAGAGATCCATGCTGTGTGCGTTAAACTCAATCTTACACCATTTTTGAGGGCATCTCCAGCACACAGCACAGAGGTAGAAGCCCCTCTGTCCCTATGGGCCCACACAAGCCAGGAAATATATGTATGAATGATTAAAAAACTGACATGTTTCAATATAATACAGTGGACTCCTTCAAATCCGCACAGCTTGGAACCAGATGTTGTGCGGATTTCTGGCCATTGCTTTGTTTACATTTTTTAAACAGTAATTTTAATGCAATCAAAATTATAATGAATGACTGTGATATTGTAAAATATTAAAATAATTAAGGAAAGTAATAAACTAAAAGGATAAAAAGTAAGATAATTTAAAAACTGATTAAAATATTAAAAGCAAAGTTTAAGTAAATAATTAATAATGCATATTTGAATATGCATAATAAAAATGAGATCATTTTCCTTCAATTATTCATTTTGAGGGAGTCTACTGTATTAACAAACTTTATTTTTACACAAAAAGCATCTTATACACTTTTAATTCTTCAATACCAGTCGACAAATTTTTTCTCCTAGTAAATATTACTTAATCACTAAAATTGGAGGTTGCATAAGAAAAAAATTTCCGTGCCAAGGGTCAATGCAAGGTTTTTCTTCTTTTGACCCGTTTAATGTGAAACAAAAGTTCTGTGAAAAATAACATTACATAATAGAAGACGAATTCAGATTAACCCAAATTCAAACAAAGCATTTATTAATAACTTATTTAAACCCTTCTGCTAGCTTTTCTTTCTGATGAACTTATTACATTTAGTTTGAAGCCTTACAAAATAAAAATAATTAATGAAGTGTATGCTTTTACTGAATGGAATTTTGTGAAGAGGTACTAAAGAAGGCCCAAATTTTGCCTGGGCCAACTCAGGTGTACTAAAATATTGGTTTTCAAATTCAAAAGTTTCATATGCTTTAAGTGGCAAGTAAACTTGTTGCTCAACACGATTAAGTCAAAGTGTCAACATGCATTTTATTAAAATGTTTGTTTTATTTACTGCTGAAGAAGTCCATAAATTAAACATTATTAAATAAGATATTACAAAATGTGGAATGAGCAATAAAAAAATTAGACTGTAATTTATTCGGTAAATCAAAGATTTATGAAATGTTTTAAAACTTGTTGTTACAGCGACAAATATACACTTATGAAATATATTAAATTTTCTTCAAATACTTTGTAAAATTATTTTAATGAAAATTTCCATAACGCAGAACACTGGCAAATAAAAATCTATGTGTACCAGAAATATATTAGTAGTACACAAGTACCATTCCTTATGAAAGGTTGGTAAATTATTAATCAATGACTTATCCAGATCAACTATGCACTATATCTCCTCTCCAACCACAGGAAAAAATATACAAAAATAACTCGCCGATGACTGTATTTAAGATATTGAAATCACTGGACTTCTCCTGCCTGACTCCCAGACTATATATTCCATTCCAACAACATAAGCTAATGAACCTGAAACAAATATAAAAATTTTAGGGCACATTTAATAATAAAATGAAATTTAACTGTATTAGTGTTGCCGAATCAAGAGGGGGGGGGGCAGACTTTTCAGGGGAAAAGAGATAATACAGTAGAAGATTTTTAAAATGCAAGGTTTAGCATTATACAGAATCTTGAAATCTTGCCCAAGAGGAATTTAACAGGTAGAAATTGCTTATTCAAAAAACTTAAATTGGTACTTTTCGGTTAGCCGGGTGCCAGTGTTATATATACATATATTATATGTATACACACACATAAATATATGTATATATACATATATATGTATGTATATATAACACTGGTGCCCGCCTAACCGAAAAGTACCCTTAAATTTTTGGGAAATTTGCATTTATTAATGGTTTCTTTAATAGACATCAGATAAATAATAGTGCTTTAACATAGCCATTATAAAATTCATGACAAGAGTTCCATAGCATGTGCGATGTGCTAGAAAACTTGGAAAGTTATCTTGGGCGATAAATATTTAGGATGTTGTTGTTGCAATCTTTTGGCGCTTGGTAAGATGATTTGGTAAATTTAAAAATAAAATATTACAAATAATATAAATATAATATTAATAAAATATAATTAAAATAAAAATTTGGTAAGAAGCTAAAACAGACAACTTTTGACAACATTGCTTAATTTTTCGCCAGTCGCGCCAAGTGGCACAAGATAGGGAACTCTTCCCAAATGATTAAATTTCTGTATATGACTTAATTAAGAACACAGTATGCAAATTAAAGATAAACAAAATAAGGAGTTTAAAGATTTTTAACTGTATTGGTGGTAGGAAGAAGCATTATACAGAATCTTGAAATCTTACCACCACCCCACACCAGATAATTTATCAGTAAAAACTTTTTAAAAAATCACAAATGATTAAACTTAAATAAGAAGAATCAGCTTTAACAATGTATCAAATTTTTATTTTTGGATGGAGTAAAAAATAAACCAATAAATAAATAAATAACAAATTGAATATAAAAAGAATGAATAACATTTGATTGTAATTGTTTGATGACTGATTTTGAGTCTTTTAACGATTTGTAACAGATGTCATAAGTTTCTCCCGGCCGCCATCTTGGAATTTTCGTGGCGTGAAAACCCTTTTTCCGCCAAGTAGTAAATGTCGCCAAGCACCGGTTCATGCGCATGTTTGGCTTAACGAAAATAAAATGCAAATAATAAACAAAATTCGCTAAAATGGCAACCAGTAATCCTTGTATGTGCGCTTCGTGCACATTTTCCGAAAAAAAACATCACTGCATTCAGCACTTCTCGAGGTGTAGCATTCTTAAAATTCAGCTGTTCTCGCTTTCTAGCAATCTCAAAATGTAAAAAACTTTTAAAGCAGCAAAATACACATAAAAAACAAAATTCGCTAAAATGGCAACCAGTAATCGCTGTATGTGCACTTCGCGCACATTTTCCGAAGAAAAACATCACTGCATTCAGCACTTCTCGAGGTGTAGCGTTCTCAAAATTCAGCAGTTCTCGCTTTCTAGAAATCTCAAAATGTAAAAAACTCAAAAGCAGTAAAATATACATACAATTATCAACATACCTTAACAGACATCTGCTTTCTTAAAAGATCCAGGTCGAAATATCATCGCCGACATTTTCCAAAATAGGCTTATCAATACGTATTCACAAATTATAAACAAACCTTCTTTTTTTGTCAAAATTTCCTCATATTTCCTAATTATTTCAGCAACAGCGTTTAAACGGACTACAGAAAACATAGTTAATCAAATACATTCAATAAATTTCACATAAAAATAAAAAGGCAGAACTATACAACACGATATCAAAACATTCACAATATTCACACGTGAACTTCTCGGTTGCCAGAACGACACGTCACAACAACACGTCACACGGGATTCAACATATCGAGGTGCCATATCCATTACCACCGTCCACACGCCAACAAAAAATCGCCAAACATTTCAAAACAACAACGGCGGAGGGAAGATACGGCATCTGTTCCAACGATTTTTATATTTTGAAAATTATGTTCAAAGTAGCTAGTATGACAAAAAAAATTTCTATACTCTCCCTTCCCCTCCCTCTTATAAGGGAAGAAGAAAAAAAATTCTCGCACTTTTAAATTAGGATATCTGAAATGTTTATTCCAAATTCTGATAAAAAGGACCTCAAGGTTATATAAATTGCTCACAACTTTAATTGTACTTGTGCCATTTAAGTAAGTAAATAGTTTCAGTTACGTACAATAAAAAAAGAAAATCACGTTTTGATATAAATAATTACTTCAAGAATAAAGTAAACGGACAATTTAATTAATATATAAACAACGAAAAAGTGTTTTGGTGTTACTTACACGGTTAAATAATATACTGACTCAAACACTAGCAAAAATTCATATGAATTTGTTTACAATCATTAGTGACGAAAATCTTTAAGCATAATATACATTCCGAGACAAGTATAAATATGATATGAACAGAAAATATACACTACCCAAGAATATGGATAACTAATCAAGTAATAATACCAATGTGAACAGAAAACAATCTTTCAAAAACAAGTTTGAATATATGAAATGAGTCTGATTATATGTATTCAATAAACAAACATTATATGAAATATAAAGAGTACCGGTTTCACATAACTTACCCGTTTCACATAAAGATGTAACTTTCGGATTTCAAGAATGACACACCTCATTTTTCCATACTACCATCAACATATAAATATTCTCGTTTTTTTTTTCTGTAAAATGGAACTGAACAAATCTGCAACCAGGGATCTGTTTAGGAAGAAATTGGGTCCTTTAAAGGACCCTTCACAAAAATTTTCATTTCAAAACAGGACCCTTCACAAAATTTTTCATCTCAAAACAGGACCCTTCACAAAACTTTTCACTTTAAAAAAGAACCCTTCACAAAATTCTTTGTCTTAAAAATAGGCCTTTTACAAAAATTTTCCATCTTTAGACTAAACTTTTCACAAATTTAATCATTTTAAAGTAAAATCTGACCTGTCAGTTTTACATATATAAAGAAAATATTTGTATTTTACATACATATATCTTCTTAAGAATATATAAAAAAGAACCTGAATATAACAATCGTTTTAAATTCACAAAATTAGGTCTAGATATTCAGTGGCGTAGCTAGAGCATTTCGTTTGGGGGGGGTGTGGAGATCGAATTTACCGAATGTTCATAGTATTTTTTTTATTTTTTTTTTGTATTTACAGTACAGGACCTATTATCCAGAATCCTCGGAACCGAAGGCTTTCTGTATTTTGGAATTTTACAGATTTCGGGTTCTCTCAAATTTCACGTTTTTTTCGCGACCCTTTGACGAAATTTGCGTTATTTTTTCATGATGCTTTGACGAAATTTGTGGGGGTTTTTTCGCGATCATTTGACAAAATTTGAGTTTTTTCGCGATTCTTTGACAAAATTTGCGTATTTTTTCTACGATCCTTTTACGAAATTAGCGTTTTTTCGCGATCATATGGTAAACATGACCGGTCTTTGTCGATGCACACCAAGATTGGCCGATATTGCTTTGCTACCTGGGATGTGTTTTTTGTGCTCTTTGATTTACGACAGGCTGTCTCGTCAGCTAATCTTCTTCCTGATCGCAACCAAGATTTTACATATGGTTCAGGGCAAAATTCCTTTGAGGGAGTTCCTACACACCTTATGAATATAGTGAATTTGCTTTTTCACATAAGAAATGAATTTCTCACATCGGCCATGGAGTTATGCATACAGCTGAATATTCTTTTGCATTCAGACGTTGAAAGGGTATAGTTTTCACAGTCTGGAAAAGAGGATTTAGCTCTCTAGGCTCATCTCCTTTATCAATAAACTTGATAATTATCGTTATTATAAATAACAATAATTATCACTTCACTTGAAAAAAAAAGAAAATTTTGTGCTGGTGCACAGTATTTTTTTTACAGTAACAAATCGAATATTTCTGTCAAGGGCGTTTCCACGTGTTCCCGACCAACTACAGCACTTAAGATGGATGTAAACATCTAAGATGTGTTATGCATATAATTAAATAAGGAATATATTTATGTATGCATATAATTAAATAAAGAATCAGAATTTATGTATGCATATGATTAAATAAACAATGTATGTATTTATGGAGACAAAATATTAAGTATGGAGTATTCAGCATAAATGTAATTTTAAAAGCAAAAATGTTAATTTTAACCATTCTGGTATATAGTAAAATTTATCAACAATCATAGAATCGTAGAAAACTCCTATTTTATGACCTCTTTAATCCTAACCAACAGAATATGTACGTTTTTCTTTGTTTTGTCTGTCTTAAAATTTCGGCTTTTATAATTGTGTTTTTTTAGTAAAATGATTTATAATTATTCATTGAAAAATGCACTCCAATACAACAAAAAAAATTATAAAAAGATGCTGGGTAGCATGTCGCCTCCTTCCACCCCCAAAAAATGCTAATGGGCTTAAAAGGCAAGCCTCTGAGTTCAAGTATCTTGTATGCTTCTGAAATTATTAAAACCCTTACTAAATAACAGATGGCAGCATTAAAAATATTAAATTATTAATCGATATCAATGTTGAGGGTGCAATCGAAATGTTTATCCTTCATCAATCATGGACCACCCACAAAATGGCGCAGTGTAATCTGTTATTGTCTAGGTGGATAATACATTACAACTTTCTCATGACTTAGTTACTGTTTCGCTGTTACATATTTTTCTTTTCTGGATCTATTTTATTCCATTACTTTCTGCTTCATGAAAAGCAAATAAGTAGGAGTAACGAGAAAAATCCTTGAAGCCTACTTGAGTTTAGTATATGAAACTGTTTAAAAATAGATTGAATGTTACTTATTAAAAGGTTTGTTATATTTTCTCTTCGATTCTGTATGTTTTCATTTTACTCTTATAAAGCAATATTTGCTTGTTTCAATGTAATATTTGTTTATTTCAATGCAATATAATTGCAGTCACTTCAAAACATAGTTTTTTTTTGTAAAAAATAAACTTTTTTTAAATTTTACACTTAATCATTATTATTGTTGCAACTTATTTAAGAGTAGTATTGATAATAAATTTATACTTTTTTGTTAATGAATTTATATTTTTAATTTTCTACCTGAAGTCTCAAATTATTTATGGAACAATTTCTCTTCACCCTATAAAATTATTCAGATTTACCATTATTGTTTTATTAAGTTTATCCAATTTTAAGGAGCTTTTGTACATACATAAACATCCTTTTTTGTTTACAATAAGATTTGAGCATTGCGAAACTTTAATATTGCATTTGTAACCTAAAATTAATTATTTATAAAATTTCTTATCTCAATATGGATGACTACTGAGGGAGGCGGAGGGGAATTATTGGAGCACTTACTCTTTATCAATTATTGATACATTGATAGAACCGAATAAAATCCTCTAATTGTGTGTAAAAAATTAAAAAATCTTTATTTTATCATTACATATGATAAAAAAAAAGTCAGATGAGAGAATTTCTTTTACTCCGTGCTCTTACTTATTGAAGCCTCTACATAAGCATGTGATTTTAGTTTTGCTTGTTTTTTAAGGTATCCATCTAGGATCGAAAACTTGGAAAAATCAGATAATTTAGCAGCTGTGGAAAAGTTAGGTAATTTTGATTAAAACATAGAACAGCCATGCAATTTTAATTGTAACATGGAAAAGTAGTGAAATTGTGTTTGAAACCTGCAAATTTCAATTCAGTTTCTTAATTGACCATTCATGACATAGTTTTATAGCAGAGAAAGAGACTTCTTATGAGCGTTACAAATTTTGTAAATTATTATATGCTCACTACTCTGGGTGTACCAAAGATGCTAATGAAGAAGAATATACATATGATTATGGAGAGCAAATTTATATTACCATTTATGTTTTATATATTTATATATAGGCATTTATGTTTTCATCTTAATAAAATGTAATAAATAAAAATCTATTCATGTTTTCCTCCGTTTTTTAGCAATTTTTAAAAAATCCTTCATGGGTGAATCCTAGAACAAGCGAGACACTTGGCGAAAATGAATTTGTTGATAAATCCTTTCTTCTGGTAGTATCACTTTTTCATATGTCTGGTTATGCCTACTTGAAAACATCATTTTATTGATGTCATTGATGATGTATTCTGAAATTCGAGATTGAAAACTCAGCTCAGCATGGTTTTGACAACTCAACTCTGCATGTTTTGTAATTTCTATTAAGGAAAGTTCAGGAAAAGGGAGACATTTTGTATTGTTTTTAATTGTAAAATTTGAAAATTAAAGTAACGGAAAGGCAAAGTTTAATATTGTTAAATATTTGGTCGATTTGTTTTATGTTTCTTGTTGTAAAATTTGAAAATTAAAGTGCCTGTGTGATTTAGTTGAAAATTGTGAGTATTTGTTCAATTTTTTTGCTCGGAAGTTAATTTGCAGTTTATGGATGACTGGAAATTCATAAAAATATGGCATGTCAACATTTTTAGTGTTGGGTTTCAAGAAAGAAGGTGTTTGTTAAGTTATGTTAATAATCGTATGCATATTTTGTTAAGGTATGTTAATAGTTTTCTAGAATGGCATTAATTACAAATGTTGTATTTCCCACGATGCCAAGATGATGACGTAGTAGATTACAATGTGGCTGCATTCAAGAAAGTGGACCAATCACATCAGTTTTCAAGTGTTCGTACTTTAGGTTGGTGTATGTCAGAAAATTGCTAAATTGAATGTCTCACTTTCTCTAGGATTGACATTTTTTAAGAATTTTTTAAAGAACTATTTAATGTTGAAATCTCTCGAAATGGTTCTATTAAAAAAGCTTTATAGGAATAAAATATATATGCAGCAATATTCTTTGCAAACTCGTGACAAGCTTCCAGTGCAGTGTGCAATCATTTTGAAATTTGTCTTATTATTTTTAGGGTTTTTACTATATAATTTTTTTCTTCAAATTTCATTATGTGAGTAGAGATTCATTTCATATTTTTAAAAAGTCGTCTTTTTACCTATTGCCAAATTTTAAAACATCGCATTACCTTCTCAGCATTATGAACTGATACATCCGTTCACTAAGCTGTAGTTTTCACTGCAGTAGTAGTAGTATTTAAATTAATATAATTCAGCAGACATAGTGCAGTTTTAAAACATAGAGTAATGATTGATGCCCTCAAAGATTATATTCATATATGTAATAATGTTTTTTAGATCAAGTCTGAAAAATTATCATTTTTTAGCATTTAAAGTAAATTACAGAGAAAACAACATTATAAATTTGCAGACCGGGGGTTAAATATTTCCTTTCAATTAAAAAATGTATTTATGCTTGAATATTAAAAACAAATAGACAACTTTAAATTTATAATTAAATGACCATGTGCTAAAAGAAGAATGGGGAAAATTACATTATAACAAAAATTGCACATGAGTATTAAATAAAGAAAGAAAACTTTAGAATAATAATAAAATTATTACACATTAAAAGCTGTGAATGGGGGGGGGGGAGGATATATTTAAAATGCCAATATAATAATATCATGGATTATTATATAAATATTATTATAAATATATATAATTATTTATAATAATATAATATTATTATAAATAATGGATGTAATCATCAAATGGATGAAGCTTGCAGGCACAAGCTACTAACGCTCAAGTAATTGAAGGGAATCTTGGATAGTTAGGATCAAAGCAAGTATGCAATAAAGGGATGTTTATCACACGTTCACGTATTTTTCTATTTGATTACTTCTCCTTTGAGGTTTGTGAGTACCAACCCTGCGGAAAACACGAAACGAAAGGGAAATCGAGTATTGATGAAAGTAAATAAATCTATGTATATAAATTTTGGAAATTTTTCGCAAAAAATTTCACACGCATTGAATTTACTAATTTTTAAATTTTAATTGCTTAAAAGGCGTAGAGCCAACAGAGTGAAAAAAAAGTCCAAACCTGGAATCAACCAGCATCATTGACTATATGCATCGATACTTTTCCCTTTAATTACTTAAAAGACGTAGTGCCAACAGATTGAAAAATTGTTTAAGCATAGAATCAAACCAGGGTCATTGACTATATGCAAACAGGCACTGTTGCATATAATCTATTACCGTGGTTCAATTCCAGGCTTGGAAACTGTTTCATTCTGTTGGTTCTATACTTTTTAAGCAATTAAAATTTGAAATTACAAAATTCAAGGTGTGTGAAGTTTTCTATAAAAAATTTCAAAATTACATGTAGATTCATTAATTTTCATCGATTCTGGATTTCCCTTTTCTTTCATGTTTTCCCCAAGGTTGGTGGCTCACTAACACTGTTCCATTGTGTGCTGTGGTTTGCAGCCTAAGTATGTTATGCTATGTATTGTATGCTATCTGCTGTTATAGTAACGGATTATGGATGAGTGTGGAAGAATGATCAAATTTTGAGGTTTTGGCACTAAAGATATTGCCAAATTAGAAAAATCTGAATTATTTTTATTGGATTTATAAGAACTTATTTGGTACCATTCGATTCAACCTACCAAAATACATTAAAATATGTTGTCATTTGACACATAACTATAGTATTCGATTTTTTAATGAATGTTTTAAAAGCTTGTTTTTCCTTTTACTCTATCCCTTTAGGTGTGAAATTTCTGAAAATCCTTTCTTAGTGCATGCTTATGTCATAATAAGTACTTTTTCCACCAATTTTCATGTTTCTAGGTTCAGTAATTTAGTTTGGGCTGAATGTTCATTATGAGCCTGCCAGGACATACTCTATTATATAGTATGTATAGATTTTCTTAATGGACATAAAATAGCTTAAGGGTGTTGATCAATTAGATTTCAAATTCCTCTCATTCATATTAAACTTGTGGGCATGGAACGCATTCTTATTTTTTAAATATATAATCAGGAAATTAATATTTTAACTTCTTTTTTTCTGTGTACTCTTCTTAAAGAGTATCTTTTTCTGTTTTTACTTGTTGAAATATTTCTCAAATATATACCTAAATTTATTTGAAGCAAGATTAGGTTTTCGTACTGAAATACCAATTTTGGTTTTTTTATATTACCAGGGTGCAAATCCCAGCAATATCATTTTCATTTCTCCTCTGCATTTATCAAATTGGCCGTTTTTTCCCCTTGCATGGTAAATTAAAAGATTATTAAATTATTTTAATAATCATAAAATCTATTAAATTAAAATCTAAATTAAATCTATTAAATTATAAAATTATTTTAATTAAATTAAAAGAATGCTTTGATTTTAAAGTAACCTGTTATAATTTATGGTATTATTTCTTATTATTTTCCTTCTTTTTTAAAAATTTAATGAATGAAAAGCATGTATTTTAAATGCATGTGTCTATTAAATTAAAGTTATGAATTTTAAATACAATGAGTAAAAGGTTTATATTTTAAATGAAATTAATGTAATATAAATGAATGAATGCGACAGAAGCAAGTTTTCACGAATTATCACTTGTACCTGGCTAACATAAAACTATCCTACTTTTTGATGTGACGTTTAAACTGTTTTTTTTAACCAGTTTAATTTGTCCAAAACACCAATATTTAAGTATATTTGGAACTAAGAAGAAAAAACGCAATTAATATAGCAAAATACAGCATTACCTTTGTTTAATGATCATGCCCTTTAGCTTTCGTTAAAGTGTATACATTAAATATTGGTATACATTGAATTTTAATGTGTATTAAGATTCAATATATGTATTGAATACTTAAAATGAATACTAATGATTATGAAGAATGATTACAAATAATATGGTATTCATGTATACTATGCCTACATATATTTGAATTTTGATTTAGTGTTCATATATGAATTCTAATTTGTTAGTCTTTCCAAGTTTACAATTTAATAGAAAGAAAGTTAGTTTAATGTACCGAATTTTCTGAATTTAGTCCTAAAATGATGTTGACAGTAAACATCTCCAATGTTTGATATTCAGAATCATTCTAGTAACAGTTTTCTAAGATATTTTAAGTAAAAGTTATTTCTAATCAAATAGTTAAAAAACCAGCATAAAGAATATTTTGGGATGTTATTCAAAGGAAATAACGCATTCATGACAATGCTGTAACGTGCTGAATTACACATATCTGTAACACACCAAGCATTTAAAAAAGTTTTAAAATATTCAATGTAGTTATACTATGAAGATATCTCTTCTCTATATGCATTAATTAAAAAAATTAACCTTGTCTTAAATTTAAAAAAAGAGACATTTTTTGTCTCAGATGTTTTATCAATAAAGAGGACAATAAATTTAAGTGGTGCTAGACTATATGATTCTATGTAAATAAAAAAATAATATGTATCATTAATAGTATAAAAAGTTACAACACAAAACTTTAAACACATTTTTACCAAAAGTGAACTTTTTGAATCGTTTTCGATGATTACTCTAAAATTACTCAAATTGTACATTTCTAATATTGTTGATTTTTTTTCTTATATAATGATACTGTGCTAGAATGAAGATGTTTTTATTTTTTTATTGCAATTAAAAGTTCCTTGTTAAAGATAAAAAAATAATTTTTTTTTTTACAGCCCGCCTTTAGAAAAATCAGTTTTACATAAGCTCCTTCATCTTGTTACTACATTAAACCTTATTTAATTAAAACTGCCAAATATTTTAATTTCAAATAAACCAAATTTCAGCTACAATGTTTACCACAAAAAAGGACTCAGCAATAGTGCGACAATAATTTCAAGCACATGTATGAGTCCTTTTATGTCTTTTAAACTATTTAAAGTATTTTACATTTTAATTTCTGGTGAATAATAAGAAACAGTATGATCCTAGATAATCTAATATTAATTTAATTCGAATATTTTAATCCCTTGTACCATTGTGTTTCGTATCTACAACATACCCGAAAATAATGTTTAACTGCAGGCTTTGAAAGACGGTTTTATTGATTGCTATTATCTCCACACAAGCAGTTAATATAAATTTTTTATAAAATTCTCAACAAACGGCGATACTGAATTACTTTTTTCATGCCAAAGTTTTATTTATTATTTGAGCAGTTTCATATCGTTATGGCTAAAATGAACTTCGTAAATTTTGTCAATCTAAAATGTCTGGAGACATCCAAAAATAGATTTTTTACAAATGTTATTTCATGTATTTTATAAATTTGTATTAGAAAATTGACAATATTTATGGGAAGTATGTGATTTTCTGTTTATTCGAGCTGTGAAAAAAGAACTTTTTAGTTAATATTTTTTTATTTTAATGTTCTAATTTTTTTTAATTATTTTTTACATACTTAAAAGGCTTACGTGTATTTCAGCAACTCAGTAAATATTTTCAAATCGGTGTTGCTAAGTAACAAAGGGATAATTTCGAAAAATTCAATAATTTGGTATGTTTATTAATACTCACAAAATAACTCTGGCATTTTAAACATTTCTCATTTGGTTTTAAGAAAAATGGTAAAAGAACTGTAGGAAATAAAGATCTAAACAGAGTTTGTCTTCAGCTTTCTAAAAAACGGTGCATGAGATTGTTGTGATAATTCTTAAATTAAAAGGCATATTTTACATGAACACTTAAAGAATTATATATAATTATGTGATGTGTAAACATTTCCATTTATATTGCAGATACAGATTATTGTGAAGTCTATTCTGAACATACACTGAAAGTTCAAATGAAAATAATTCATCTCTAAAGACTACTCTATTTCTTTTTATTAGTTGAATTCTATCATGGAAATCTTGTTCAGAGCCTGTTTAAGTTTGAACCACTGAGTACTGGCATAACTTCCTTCATTTCTACATCAAATTAAAGGATAGAATTTTGACAACCATTTCTTAAAGACTATCAAGTTGTTCAAATAAAAAGCACTACTTAGAAAAGTTCATTGATATATTTTTAGCATGTACTTTCATAAGTGAAAGATCTCTTTTTAAAGCATTAAATGAAGAATTTAAATAATTTTAAGATATTATATTTGTTCATTGATCATCCATATATGATCATTGTTGGTATTTCCAGCTTTGTTTTATAACTGCAGTGTTCTACAGTCTATATAGAAAAAGTTCTACTCACAAATCCATATTAGAATGTATAGTGTATATTTATTGCCGTAAATTGCTCAATCCATTGAAACATCTACATGTAAGCTGCAAAAATAAAGGATATCTGTAAAACTCTAATTTGGCAACCTTGTGACTAAGCATTTCCACAAAAATTTAGTTTGAATATGCACCATTATACTGATGGTCAGAAAAAACATTTCATTTGTAATATCTGCAATAAGATATATTTCTAACAAGTTATTATAAATAGCATTTTTGTTCTTGAGATTTTGCTTGTGAAAAGTGTAACAAACACTTTTCAAAAAATCTCATTTAAATCTCCATTTCTAATGCACTACAAAGGAACATTTTCTTGTGAGGTGTCTTTAACAGAAAAATTTCTGAAAAGTTTAGCTTGTAACAGTATCATAGAGTCTAAGATAATAAGAAACCTTTCACTTCTAAAATGTATAGTGAAAGATTTTCTGAAAGAACTGATATAAATGATCTCCTGAAAGTTCATAACGAAGGAAAAATATTCACTTATGAAGGGTGCAACAGAAATCTTTCTCATAATTCTGCTTTAAGTGACCACATAAATTATCCTGACAAAGAGAATCCTTTTATTTGTGAAACGTGCGAAAAAGGCTTTTCTCAAAAATCTAATTTAAAAACCCACATGCTCATTCACACTAATGAAAAACCATTTGCTTGTGGAGTGTGTAACAAAGGGTTTTCTCAAAAAGCTCATTTAAACTCCCACATGCGTGTTCACACTAAAGAGAAACCATTCGGTTGTGACGTGTGTAACAAGCATTTTTCTCATAAATCTGCTCTAAAAAACCATGTGCAATATCATTTTAAAGAGAAACCTTTCATTTGTGAGATCTGTAGCAAATGTTTTTCTCAAAATAATAATTTAAGGAAACATCTGCTTGTTCATACAAAAGAAAAACCTTTCTCTTGTGAGGTGTGTAACAAAGGATTTTCTCAAAAAGCTGCTTTAGATGGACACCTGCGTGTTCATACTAAAGAGAAACCATTCATTTGTAAGGTGTGTAACAAAGGGTTTTCTCGACAAGATAATTTAAATACCCACATGCACATTCATACTAACGAGAAACCATTCATTTGTGAAGTGTGTAACAAAGGGTTTTCTCGGAAACGTCTTTTAACCATCCACCTGTTGAATCATAGCAATTATAAACCTTTCAGCTGTGAGGTGTGTACCAAAGGGTTTACTCGAAAATGTAATTTACAAACACACCTTCTCATTCATACTAATGCGAAACCATTCAGTTGTTAGTTGTGCAACAAATGGTTTTTTGAAAAATCTAATTTAAGAATCCACCTACTTATTCACAATAAAGAAATAACTATCTCTTGTGAGGTGTTTAACAAAGCATCTTCCCAAACAACTCGGTTAAATTATGACATTTGTTATCATACTAAACACAAACCTTTCTAAGATGTGTAATATAAATTATTAACATTCTATTCTTTGCAAAGCGTGAGACACCTTTAATGTATTTCACAGACATTGGATTTAACCTATCTAGTTCATGTCTAAAGAAAACCTTATAAATGTGCAGTGCAGCTTGTAAGTCAAATTTGAATTTAAACATGTACACAAAGCTATCTTAAAGTAATTTTTTTTATTTTTCTGCATAATTAATTTATAAAATCCTTTTTTGTAACATAAGATTTTGTATTTTGAAAAGCTGAATTAGTGATGGGCGATTCTCGAGATTTACAATCGATACAGTCATCGATTACTTCCCGGAATCTATAATCGAGATGTTTTACAATCGATTATTATAATCATTGCTTTTACATGCTTATACAGTAGTTTTTAGTAAATATGTGGTAACTAAAGATAGATGGAGTAAAAAAACATACCAAGAAATCGATGTAAATTTCACATTGAGATGCTAGATGACTTTGTAAAAAGATCCTTATCTACAATCTTCATTTGAAGCTAAATGAAAGGTTGTGAAAAAATAGAAGCAGTAACGTAGTTTGCTGCTATCGTTTTCATTATCTCTTTCATTCAACTTCAATTGATGGAGGGGCACCTGATATGAAGCCTTTAAAAAGCTGTATTTTAACATTTGTTAATAATCTTAATACTACTTGTTATGTAATACATCTTATCGGTTTTTAAGACTTATGAAATATGTGATCCCTTCGTTAAATTCTTTAATTATTTTGTTTGCTAATTTGACTAGTTTTGCTTTCGTTTTTGCTCTTAATATTAAAGTAAAATCATCTGCAAATGCTTGGATTCTTACGTTATACCCCAACATTTCTTCAGTACTGTGTCTGCTATTAGCAGCCATTAACCTATCACAGCTAACAACCTAACACTGAACTGGGATAAAACAGAACTACTGTATCTAAACAGAAAACATATAGGAAACTCCCAACAGAGGACACACACAAAATAGAGGGTATAATATTTAACAACAGGGAACTCGAAGGGAAGGAACGAATTAAATACCTAGGTATATAAATTCATAAAAATCTCAACTGCCTAACACACTGCCAAACACAATCAGCAAAAGTTAGGAACACGTTCAACATGATGAGCGTTATGGTCTCACAAGGATGGGGTCTCAAATCAGACTTATTGAAAATTTGGTATAGAACAGTAGTCGAGAAAACACTGACTTATGCAGCCCAAATTTGGGGACACAACCTTAACACAAGAAGCAAGAAAGAACTAACAACAGACACATCCTGCTGGCCATAGTCAAGGCATATAAAAAAGCCCCAACCGCGGCCCTTCAGGTTCTAGAAGGCGTGGTTCCAATTCATCTACAAGTCAAATAAGAAACAACATACGGCACAGTCTCAAGGCTAAGGGAAACAGTAAAATTATACGGAACAATACTTAATCATACGGACTATGTTAAAAAATAAACATATGGCACACACAACCGGCGGAAACTATAGAATCGACCATAGGACACAACTTTAAAGATATCACAATTTACACAGATGGGTTAAAATTTGAATCTGGAGCTACAGGTTCGGCATTCGTAGCAAATAAAAAGAAAATAAACACATAGTTAACACCTCTAAGGAAGTTTAATAGCGTTTTCCAAGCAGAACTACTGGCTATACTCAAGGCAGCAGAATGGGGGAACACAACAGGAGAAGAATACAGTATTCGCTCGGATTGCATGTCAGCCATTCAAGCACTTAATAAACCTTTCAATGTTACACAACTAATAGCTTCAATACACGAAACAATAAAATAATCAGATAAAAAGTTCAAAATAAGCTGGGTAAAAGCGCACGTAGGCATACAAGGCAAGGAAGATGCCGTCAAAATAGCAAAACAAGCAGCACAAAATCAGTCGAATAATATACCATATAACTTAAAAAGACCAATATCTAACTTTAAAAGAACAATCAAAGAGCTTATAATAAAACAATGGCAGTTCGAGTGGGATTACGGGGACAAGGGCAGGACAACATATGAATACTTCCCAACAGTTAACACAAGCAGACTAATGGTCTGCAAACTATTAAGTCAAATTTACACGGGTCATGGAGCATTTCCTGGCTACCTACACAGATTTAAACGCAAAAACACTCCAAACTGCGCATGTGGAGAAATTGGAACTCCTCAACGTTATCTTACATCCTGCCCGCTAGCAAAACAACACCATCTGGTCCAAATAACGAGCAACTTTGGCACAACCAATTAGCAAACAACAAACACGTACAGAACAAGGATAAATTAGTGGCCAGATGGCGAATTGAAAACATAGACATAATATCACAGTAGGGGGAAAAAACCACACACATCGATTTTCAGCGGGACACCCCACCCCATACTAACAATCTGTCTGTTTCAGGTTATAAATATTAAAAAAAATGCTCACGTTGAATTATCATTACGATACATATTTCGGGGCAGCATATGAATGATCCTCTTCATGCGCACAAAAAAGGTAAATAATGTTATATCTTTTTATTGTTATTTATAATTTTTTATTTTATGTATTTCTTTTATCTTTTTTTGACAACGTCTCTCTTTATATATGCGCTTTCTGCAGGAGCTACCAGACCCGCTCCAATGTCAAAGCCCAGGGAGCCAGTTTTTACCCGGCGGGGTACGGTAGAAAGGCGTAGTCTTATGTCCCTTGCAACGTTAAGTTTGCCAAACAATTCGGCCCAAAAAATTAACAGTTAGTGCAATTTGTCTATCTGCGGAGCCCCATTCTTTGTTTTCTCTACCCCCCCCCCTCCCATACAAAAATTATCATTTTCATTTGAGAAGTATGTATCAACAATTAGGCTTCAAAAATTCCACGCTATCCCAATTAGATCGGACAGCGGTAGCCAAGCTGGTAGAGCATTATACTCGTAGCCGTTGGTCGGAAGACCCAGGCTATCTGTCGGCTAAAATTCCGTCATGTACGCTAATGGCGCCTGGTGCATGTAAAATCCGTCGTGGATGCAAAGTCCTCCAAGTTACCTGTGAAATATACCTCTGGAGATGCCTTGCCAGGTGAAGGTCTCGTCATCTGATCAAGGTTCTAAATTACGAGACCAACTTGAGTAGCAATGTGCAGGTGCCAAACGACAGGATATAACATTAAGTAACCGGCAAAACAAAGTACACACAAACGAGCAGTAGGCGCTGCAGATAGGATGATGATCGAGGCAATGATGTCAGGTTTATTGCCGCTTCGCGGCGATTAGGCGGTCACCCGCCCCAATGTCAGGTACTGAACCCTTTAAGCTGGGGCAACCCGGCAGGTAGGGGCCTAGTCATCGGTTAGGAAATTAAAACAAACATATCATAAAGGTAATCAGCAAAAAATGTCAGAAGTAATAAAAGAAAATACAGAGTTGAAAGTAACAAAGTAGAAATGCTATTAGAAAAACAATTGGAAGAAAAATTAAAAGAAAACAAAGCACAAAAAGAAAACTATGAAAGAGAAAGACAAATGAAAGAGGCACAACAATATGAAAATGAGGAAGAAATAAACAATCTAAAATCAGAATTAGAGGAGAAAATAAAACAATTGATACCTTAGAAAAGAAATTAGAAAAAAATTTAATGGAAAAACAACAAGAATTAAAAAGAAATGAACAAATAATTAAAACAAGAGCAGAAGAACTGGAAGAATTAGAAGAAAAGCTAAAAGAACAAGATAGAAAAATAAAGAAAAATTACGAAGAACAAAATAAAAATTTTAAAGAAAAAGAGAAGGAAATGAAGGAAGAAATTAAAAAATTAAGAACACAATTGGGAAAATTACATCCTGTAACCAAAGATAGAGATTCACAAACGGACACTAGAGTAAAAACAAAAATGACTCAAACAATAATGACAGTACAAGAAATAGAACACATGGAAGAATTTGCTAAATAAGAAACTCATCAGAAACTTATTGAAGAAATCAGTGAAAGGGAAGAACAGTTAAAAAGACATGAAATAACAATTGACAAATACAAGGATAGACTACAGGAAATGGAGAAAATAGCAGCTATGGATATACCCCAATTATCAAGGAAAATTCATAATCTAGAACAAACAATTACAGAGAAATTAGACACAATAACTGAAACAACAAAAAATAATTACGAACGAAAGGAACTATCCCCTGACAATATCAGTAAAGAATCAAGCTCGGCGATTCTGATGAGGAGCATCACGAGCAAAACATCAATAAGTGACATACAGGAAATGCTCAATAGGGAACTTCAATATGAAAAAGATTTCCCAAAAATAATCTGTAGAAGATCGAGGAGAAACAATATGTTAATAATTAAATCAGAAACAGACGAAGACGTAGAATTACTTTTAAAACAAATAGAACAGATACCTAAACTAACAGAAATAGTTGAAATTACTTATAACCTAGAAAATCTTCAAAAAGTTATAGTTATCAGAATTCCCAAAATATCAACACCAGAAAAAATACTACAACAAATTAAACAGAAATTTCAAGAAGAAAATATAACAATAACAAAAATAATGCAGAAGAATAATTATCACACATATCAATTAGTGCTACAAACTAACTTAAAAACCTTCAACAAAATGATAGCTCACAAATTTATGACAATAGGACTCAATAACTGCAGGATACAAAAATATAACCCCATAGTGAGATGTGCCAATTGCCAACTCTACGGCCATGCACAAGCATCCTGTAGAAGACACACAATATGTGCAAAATGTTCAAGAGGACACTCAACATCAAACTGTCCATATAAAGAAGTAAAATCTCGACATCGTTGCACAAATTGTTTCCATATGGAAAATTATAAACAGCACACAGCTGACTCATCATTATGCCCGGTGTTCCGATCTCAGTTGGCTGAGCGAAGGAGGTTCGATTTCTAAGAACTCAAAAACTAATAACTTGATAATAGCAAAACTTTTTTCTTACTTGTTGTGCTTTAGGTGTCGTCTGTAAAAAATTTTCATCTGTTAACATATTTTATTATCATTTAAGCATATTAATATCTTATCATTTAAAGTTGTGGGGCTACCTATATACCCACATTTATGTAAATAGTTTTGGTGTTGTTATGTCAAATATTTTAGAATTTATTTTCTCCCCCATTGGATGCAGCTTATAATATCTATTATTTTAATTTTGGATTATCTTTTACCTTTTCAAATTAACTAATTCTATTCTCTAAATTTATTTCCTTTCTTAGGTCAGGGTTTGATGGGGGATTTCTTTATGCAGTGTGTAACATAATTGATTATCTTTTCATTCTCATTGTAAGTTTTGGACTGTGAGTATATGAACAAACGTCCCTTTATCAAGTTTAAATTTTAATTTTAAGCCTTTTGTTTTATAGCTCTTTTCAAATTAACTCTAACTTTCTTTTCGACGGTTTGTATCATTTGCTGCACGGTTTTTCTAAAAAAAAAAAAAAAAAAAAAAAATTATCTAATATAAGTTTTTTGTTCTTAACTCTAATGTAATTTTATTCCATTTAACTATTTTTTTTTCACAGTTTATTATATTTTTATTATTCTTTAATTAATATTCTATAAATTAATCTTAAAAAAAGAAAAGAGAGAAAAAATGGTGGTATTAAATATAACTTTTATTTTTCAAACCTGAACTTTATACTAACTAACTTTCCCTGAATTGCGGTGCCGCAAAGGTGGTAGGAACATCCCGCCCTGGTCTAGGGGCTTGACCCAACCATCAGCCACAAGCAGGTTCCCAGGGTGGGCGATTAGATTAGATTAGGTCATCGGTTAGGAAGAAAAGAAAAGCCTTATGAAAGAAATGTTAATCCCTAAACCTATACCCCATTTTCTGTACTAATGGCTTATGATAGTTAACAAATTGTTGGATATGCGTTTAAGAAATCAACTTTAATGTTACAACATCTCCGCTATAGTATTAATATTTCGAATATTATGGGCCATTCTGTATTTTAATACAATCCAATAAATTCTAAATGATTAGTATCTTTAATTATGTTCCGTATAAATTTCTTTAATGAATTGTGCATATTAATGTTTCTATAAAACCCTGTAAAATATTTTATGTTTGTAATGTTTGAGCATATTAATAAAAAAGTATCATGGATTTTCATATCAAATCTTATTTTATGTATGGCAGCGTGTACTATGCATGCAAGTCCAGTAGAATGACAGTATTACAGAT
This sequence comes from Maratus speciosus, assembly GCA_963932465.1. Classification (NCBI taxonomy): domain Eukaryota; kingdom Metazoa; phylum Arthropoda; class Arachnida; order Araneae; family Salticidae; genus Maratus; species Maratus speciosus. Next base: position 41,158,118 of record OZ010798.1, read on the forward strand.
GAGCCAGATGCCAGCAAAATGAGTTGAACACGGTAACCCCCACCCCTCAGAATTTTTCAAAACGCTCTTTCCAAATAAGTTTATTCAAATATGAGATCAATATGTTATCAAGAAATTTGTTCAAAGTAATGATAAGAATAACGCTATTTTGGAACGCTAAATACCTTAAGAAAATACTTTCAGTTCATTTATCTATCTTTAAAAGCAATATTTAAGTGTTTTCAAGGATTCTAATATCTTTTTGCTAATTTTGTTTTGGAATAAGTTCCCTTTTATTTTTTATGAAAGTGCAATGTCAAAATTGCGTAATTATGTGGCATTCGATAGAATCGAATAGCTTTTTCACTTTTTCGATGCAAGCAAAAAATTGATACAAGTTAAAGTTCCCCTAAATATCTAATGCTGTGAGATTTCCCGTTGATTGAAAAAAAGAGCTTTATCGGAAAACAGAAGGAAAACCAGACAAATATACTTGCTAAAAAGAAATCTGTCTAAACCAGAAACTGATTACTACTCCCTATCGATGCCAAAATGATTCTTTAAGTTTGTATTCCAATTCAAAATAGTTACTTTCTGACACATTAACGAACTTATTTTTATTATGAAGCGTATTAACTAAAACCGAATAGAATTTTTCCTTTTTCGCTAAAGGCAAATATTAAAAAATTTTCGTAATTCCGTTCAAATTTTCGCAAATGCGTGCCTATTATTGGGGAATTTCACCATTGATCGAAAACAAAAGAACTTTGCCGAAAAGCAGAAGGATAATCGGACACATATACCAGCTAAGTAGGAGCCTATCTAAAACGGAAACCGGTTTCCCCTCCCTAATGATTCCAAAATGATTTTTTATGTTTGTATTCAAATCCAAATTAGCTATTTTTCGACTCATTTAAGAACTCAATTTTATTCTCAGGTGAATTTTATCCAAAAATGGAAGGATAACCGCACAAACATATCAGCTAAGAGAGAAACTGCCTAAATCGGAATTGGTCTTTGGTTCCTAGAAATTCAAACATGACCCTTCATTGTTTCTACCCAAATCCAAAGTAGCGCCTTTCTAACTCATTTTTATTCTTAGGTGCATTAGCTAGAATCGATTAGCATTTTCACATTTTCGATAAAAGTAAATTGTTTGATAGAGGATATGTTCCTAAATGTTGAATGCGTTACTAATTCTGCAGAATTTTCCTGTTGGTCAAAAGAAAAAGAGCTTTATAAAAAAAATGGGAAGATAACTAGACAAATAAACCAGCTAAGACGGAATCTGTCTAAAACGGAATTGATTTCCAGTCCTTAAATGAGTACCCTAACATGACTGTTGCCCATTTGTACCTAAATCCAAAGTAGCTACTTGGTGAGACATTCACGAACTCACTAAAATCGAACAGCATTTTTCCTTTTTTCGGTAAAGGCAAACGATTTAATATAGATCAAAGTTCCTCTAAATGTCTAATGCTGTAGAATTTCAACGTTGATCGAAAACAAAAGAGCTTTATCGAGAAATGGAACCAGATAAATATATTTGCTAAGAGTGAACCTGTCTAACACGGATTTGGTTCAAATCTCTAGCAATAGCCTATGAAGTTTGATTAAATTCCGTGCATTATTTTTTGATATATAGCAGCGTTACATGTTGGGCTATTTGCAGAACAAACAAATCAACACCAATTTATATCTAGATCTAACTGAATCTGAAGTATTATTAAATTTCGTGTATTACTTCTTGAGATAGAGCGTTATCAAAATTTTTTGTCACATAAAAGACAGACTGATATTTTCTAAAAACTGACAAATTTTTCATGAATCCAATACTTTTTTCTTGTAAAGATAGAAGAAAGTAAAAATGGAAAAATACCCCATACAAAATGAATTAAATCCTTTTCAACTTAAGTATATATAACAAAATCACATGCCTCCTAATCTATATCCTTCTTTGAGAAATTATGACTTAAACCAAAAACGTAGTAAGTGTTAATCTGACTCTGAAAGCTAAATAAATACCCAAAGAATTTCTAACTCATAAAAAAGAGCTCTATTACTGTTTTTCTAGCGGGAATTTACGTAACATTCGTTACAGTGACTTCCCTTCTTTACGCTAGAAGCTCTCAGCTAGCTCAGACTACGTAATCATGACGTAGACGTAATATGCTCATTCATTTCTCTCTCTCTCACACGTCCCTTTTCATTTACCTCGAGATATCAGTTCTCGATGAAACCTCTCGTTTACCCTCGAGATCTTTCTTCTCGATGCAAACTTCTCGCTTTCCTCGAGATACCTCTTCTCGCTTGTAACTTAGGCCGAGAATGAGAAATTAATTTTCGTCCATTCTCGATATGTTACTCTCGATGATTGTCAAGAAAACTTATTTCTCGTTCTCGGTCAAGAAGGGCAGAGAAGAGATATCGAGGGGAGAGCTGGAAAGAGAGATAGGCATGACAATGAGCAGTGAAATGGAATAACATAGATGTCATTGTCGTGTTTTTAACTTTTTATAATTGATTTTTATTTATTTTTTACCGCTGCATCAGTAAATGATCTACAGTTTTAACCATCATGTCAGGCTTTTTCGCAAATTGTAAATTTTAAAGTTAAAACTGAACCTCTTCCCCCACTTCATTGGACCTATAAGCTGTTTAGCCGTAAGAATCTCAGTATAAGCCAAAAAAATGAATAAATTATTGAATTAAATTAAATTAAATTAAATATTAAAAGTTTTACATCTGTTTTATAGTATCAAATTTTCGCTATATTTTAACTTTGGCATTTGCGATTTGCAAAAAAATCTAACGTGATGGTTAAAAATGAAGGTTATTTTCAGATTCTGTGCTAAAAAGTGCATAAAAATCATTTATTAAAAGTTAAAAAATACAGTCATCTGCTCTATTTTATAGTATCCGATTTTTGTTATTTTTTAACTTTGATAATTTATGATTTGCGAAATATCCTGAAATGATGGTTAAAAATTAAGGTAATTTTCGGATTTAGTGCTAAAAAATACATAAAAGTTAAAAAACACAGCCATCGCAATCTTGTGTTATCTAATCTAAAACTTGTTTTTAAATTTCTTGGCAGTAGTCTATTCGAAATTTTTTGTGTTATCCTGTAAAATAAGTATAAATGGTAATCAGCGAAAATCATAATGTTAGATTGTCATCGGATTTACATCAGTGTGTAAAATTTAATCTCGATTGGATATTTCGAAGTGAGTTAAAGTTCGAGTACAAATTTTGAACTGGAAAAACATACATACGATCGTTGAAGTTAAATAAAAACTTATAATAAAATAACATAATTTTTGTTAAAAGAAGTCATGAAAGAAGCAGTCTCAAGTCATTACAAAATAAAACATATGTTAAAATACAATAATTTTAGTCAATCTGAAACTTAATAAAAATTAACTCAATGCTTGTAAGATTTTTTTCAAATCGCAGATTCACATGGAAAAAGTTTAATAAATTTAAGCACTTGGTATATAACCCCTCAAAGTATGGCGGAACTTATCAGTGTTCATATGCAGAAAAGTGGTATAAAACATGCATTTTTAAAGTTTCATAACGCAGTAAATTTTAGTGTTATATGAACGGGACTTTTTTTGTCTTACTCGTCACTGTAATAGAAAAATTTTACTAAATATAACTTATAGAACCGGGGGACCGTATAAAAAATTAGATATCATAATTTTTTAAGAATTGTTTTTATTGACCGAAATCGCTTTTAAAATATTTCTTTACCTCATTTAAAACATTTTTTAATTGGAACTATATGTCTATGACGAACGGTTTAGGAATTAGCCATTGGACACCATTGAGAGTGGACACCCTGTAGAAGTAAGGCCTGTGAAGTATGTATAAATATTTTACAGACATACATACAATAAATACAATAAACCCAACTGGAGTGAAAAATTAGCCAGAGACAGAAATCGAACCCGGAAAACTGCATGTATGTGTGTTTTAATATATATATTGTAGTATGAGTGTTTTATTATACATGTGAAGCATGTTCTCGAAGATTTTTTCAAAAATCAGATTTAAATAGACCTCCATACACATACAGTGGAAAAAAATATTGTTTTGCAATGTATATTCTAAAGGATTCTCTGATAGTAGTACACTAAAAACGCATATTGTCTATGCATAAGAAAATTTATTTATTTGTAAATTCATTTCTCAATAAGTTTTTTTTAACCAAAATTTCGCTTTCATCGGGGAAAAAAAAAAAACCTTTTTGATTTGTATAGCATGTTAAAACATGCTTGCTAATCAAAAATTCAAGCTGGTATATTTTTTTTCATTTTTCAAACTGTTTGTAATTTTTTACTGAAAAAAATCCGAAAGTAGAAAATAGTCACCAAGGAACTGTAAAATTTTTTTGTAATGTTTTGAAAACTTATTTCATAAACAGAATTGCGTATGTTAATATTTTTTTTTTTAATTTCCTGCAAAGAGCGACTACGTTGAATTCAAATAGTGACATATTTATCTTTCGTGTAGAATTTGATTTAATCAGTAGTAATTAAAAAAAATTATTTTGTAAGGGATATTATAAGTATCTATAATACAACTTTGGTTTACATTTATTGCTAATGCTTTTTCTAGATAACGGTTTAATTGCAGCTATTTTATCTCATATTTGAGAATAATGTTTAGGAGAATCTTAACTCAAAGATTACTTCTTTCTTTCGTGATATCTTTCGAAATTCTTTGCGAATTCATTAGTGTAGCTTTGCATATGATCCATGACCTTTATACACGCCACATAGTATGCAAAAATTTAGTTAAACCTAAAGACACATACCAAAACTGAAAACGTACTGCTAGCAATTATCGCTAATAGTTAGTATATTGAATGCAGTATTTTATCCAAAATCTTTTGTATGTCTCTGTAAATAAAAGGTAAATTGTATGCACATCATATTTTATGAAATATTGTAACATAATTAAATTACGCTGTAAAATATTTTTTCCCTTTAGACTATTATGTAATTGAATTCTTTTGTGGGTCTCTGTACATGAATAATAAGTGTTTTGCACCCCATATTCTACAGAATGCATTTTGAATTCATTTCATAAATTCTTATCAATTGAATTATATTTGAAAAGGGTCTAACATAATTAAAATGCTCACAAAACAATTTTTTCCGATTAACCATAATTCAATAATAGTTTTCAATTTCAATGTAAAACAGCTATAAATGCTACATGCTTCATTTTTAATAGCAGTTGTGGGATAGCAAATGCCCATAACACATTAAAATTTCAGGCAGTCCGAAATCATTTACGAGAGTTAGAGCATGGACAGATAGCAATTAGTATTTGCCTCACCAAACACAAACTATTTTAATGCATCTGAAAATTCCTTGTTAAATGATTATTCGAATGCATGGTACTTAATGAATTTAAACTTAAACAATGAAATAGTTTTGTTGCTGCAGTTATTTAATTTTACCATTGAAAAAATATTTTCTCTGTTTTACAAGCTGCAAATATCTATTTTAAGTTATAGCTAAGCTGACACTTAAGTTTTAATTATTCAATTTGTTTCTTTAGTATTTTAACAGTTACAAATATTTATTTTTATTATAAGTTACATTTTAAGATTTTATTTTACAAATTCGAAAATTAATAATTTCCTGTTTTTGTTCAAAGTAACGGTTTAGAGAATGGACATGTACAATGTTGTTTGGAGGCTATATAAGAGAATATGTGGGAATGAATATAAGGCTGATAAATGTAACAGAAGGGGAAATTCAGTTAAAAAATCGCATAGTCGAAATTTTAAAAGGATATGAATGTGCAAGAGATATTAATGTAAATGAAGAGATTGAAAAAATTCTTGATAATCTATGTGCATCATGAAATGAAGCATCGCAAAATTCTGATGAAAGTGAATTTTTGAGTGCATTATTTTGTGATGAATTAAAGTATAGAAATAGGAAAGCTGTATCGTTGGATTTTTTTAAAAAAGGCCATAAATTTCTGGCAGAATGTGAATTCTGGAAAATCAAATTCACTTTAAAAAGCATACAAACAAAGTTAAAATATGAAAAAAAGTTTACTTGAACTGTACCACTAAGAAAAAAGAGTAAAAATTGTAATTTATCACAAGAAAAATTGGAAGAAAATTAAAAAAAAACTTATTTTAAAAGTTTTAAGAAGCCAGAAAACACAAAATAAATGAATATGTATATGACTGCGACCTACAGCGCTAGGTGCATTTTAAAGATACTGAATTTAAAATACGGTTTCATCTTTCATGCTTCCAAAAGGTGGCTAAATAAGTTCAAAAATAAATTTTGCAATGTCAGCCAAAAAATAACAAAAACTACTTCACGTTATCAAACTATAGAAAATATTAAAGTTGAACAGTGTGCCAATTCTTTTGCAAATGACGTATATAATTTTAAAGAAACTCTCAACTTTACTTTCTGGTGATCAGATATTCAATGCTGATCAATCCAGCTTTAAAGCTGCTAGTCACTCAGCTTCTGAATTCTTCTCACTAATGTTAAGTCTATGGGCATTTGATGTATTCTTATTCTTAAAATATCTCCTTGGGAAATTAATATTTTTAATTCCTTTTTAGGGTTTCGTTCATCTGACGAAACCCTATTCGTCTCACTCCTTTGTCTGTCTGTCTGTCCGTCACAGAGCCCGTTCTCAGAAACTATACATGTAAGAGACTTGAAATTTTGGGTACTTATAGCTGAATGCCTCACATCAACCAGCAAATCATAAAATTTTGAAAAAGTCGGTAATTAACCGAATTACGAGCTAATTAACTTCTAAAATTAACCAATCCACCTTTTTAACGCAGGTTCAAACGGACTCCGAATCATCCGTGTTTCTCCTAAGGTTTGCCAGTAAAATCAGCCGATGCAAGGTTACCACGGAGGAAATTAAGCCGAAAAATGAAGTGGACATTTTAAAGCGAAATCGCATATCAGAAAATATTGGTCCGAGAAATTTGTAAATGGAATAGACAGACGCAGAAAAAAATCTACTTTCATTTGGTATGAAGTCCACATTTCTGCGATGTGTATAAGTTAAAATATCCACTAAAAATCAATCGATAAAAATTTAATTTCTTTAATTGAAAAGACAAGGAAAAAAGATTTCAATTCGGCTGGAAAGCTGGTAGACATGACGACGCTGCGGTTTTCCATAATAGCATATTTTAATACGAAATTTTAACTTTTTAAATATTAAATTTTTTGGCATCCCGATGTCAAATTTCTCGCTGATTTCATTGATACCCATATCTAAGTCCTATTTTAATTACAAGCTGAAATATTAATTATTATTTAATTAATCGGTTTATTGCTATCAAATGCGTCGCTTAAGGGGCAAAGGGACAGGTTTGTCGCGTCGAATTTTTCCGACAGATGGCTCTGATTGCAACAGGGTATCGGAAATTTGGCGAAATGAGATTTTTAAGGAAGAGAAAAAGATAAAAAAATAAAGCGCTTTTGCGCCAACCTCTGGTAATCTTATCACTCAGTGGAGGCGGAGTTTATTCCCTACCAGCTGTATGACGTGACTAGGATCTCCAATCATGTACCTCTTGGAAGGAAAAAGATGCTTTGCTTTGTACAATGACATTTTTTCGGGAACTTACAAATTAACTTCGAGAAGGCTCAAGGTTCAGGCAAGCACAGATTAGCACTAGAAAGACGAGAATTTTACTCAAATTTTAGAAAAATATTTCACACCAGAATGTTTATTTTAAATTATTAACTTATCCATTTAACTAGTTTTTCTTTGCATCTTTTAAACTAGTTTTATAAAAAAAAATCCTGGTTCAAACCGAGATATATTCATGTGGTAGCAGTCAAAATGACTGCTCGCAGGCTTTCTAGTGTTAAAAACGGTATACAAATTACTGGAGCGTGGATCTTTTAAAGAGGTCCGATTTTTTAAATAAAATAGCACGAGCACCTTTTTTTATTTTGTATAAAATTTTCTTTTTCAGCAGGGGGGGGGGGGGGGGGGGTTAGACGTCTGCACGAGGCGGAATTTTCTGGCCCGGTGCAAAAATAAAAATATCAGACTCGACTCAATTTCCACCAAAAATGCCGATTTTTCTTAACATACAGTTGAAATTCTTTTCTGGAATACTTCATGGAATTATATTTCATATATATTATCATATAATTCATGGAAAATTTTAACAGTATATTTGAGAATTTAGATTACTATATGTTCGCGAGCTAGAACATACATAATCGTAGCAGTAACAAACACTTAGACTCATTAGACTCTTAAATTTAAGTTTAGATTCCTTAATATCATTAATATGTTCAGAACGAAAGAAAAAAGGTGGTTAAAAACATCATAGCTTTTGAAGCTGTATATATATATATATATTTTTTAAGAGATTTTTGAAATATTTCTCTGTAATTTATTAAGGTATATTTCCAAATTTCCCGTTACCAAAAGTTGATTATTACTACTATCCTTTTTTCTACACAAATTACTTTCCCGAGGAGGCTACTTCAGTCATCTGAAAAGACCTGCTCGCTAATGTTAATTCAATGGGCGAAATTTTTTTTAAGAGGCTACTTCAGTCAAACGAATAGACTCGTTCGCTAATGATAATCCTATGAAAGAAATTTATAAAGATATCTCAGTCGCATTTCAATATTTTAAAAAGATTTTTTTTTTTTTTTTTTGAATTGGATAACTGAGCTCGGTCTGTATGCAGGCCATTTTTTACTTTTTCGATTTTGATTGCAGATTTTTTTTTATAAGGATGCTTTTACTTTCGAAACCAGTTTCGAAAATGAAAGTGTCCTCAATAAAAATACCTATAAACAAAATGGAAAAAGTAAACAACGGCCTTTGTACAGATCGATCTCAACTATTTCATGCAAAAAAAAATCATTTAAAAACAACTGAAATGTGACCGAACCGAGATATCTTTATAAATGTCTTCCATAGGATTAGCGTTAATGAATGGGTCTTTTCGCTTGACTGCATTGTTATCTCTATTATATGACTATGATGTTATATGACTGTTGCGTTCTCTTTTGCATTGCAATATTTTTAGCAGATTTTTTTGCATTGCAAAGCTGGGGGTCGATCGCTATAAAGACTTTTTTTTTTTTACTTTTTCGATTTTTTTTTTGCAGATTTTCTTTATTTCCTCTTACTTTCTTATTCTTTATTATTTTATTTATATTTTATTTTTCTTTCATTTTCTAAACCGGTTCCGAAAGTGAAGTAGAATATTGAAATGCAAATGAGATATCTTAAAAAAATTTTCCCATAAGATTAACATTAACGAACGGGTGCCTTTCGCACGATTGAAGTAACTTCTTAAGTCTACTACCGGCCCTCGTATTTTATCGGCTTAATTTCTATATCTGGTACATCGGCCCATTTAAGATTTAATCTTTTTATGGACATGGACCGGGGCCTAAGAAAAAAATAAACGGCCGGGCCCGTAATTTTGGATTCTGCCCGATTTTTTTTGTGCTGCCCGGTCCGGTCCGTTAAAACAATCGTCTTCAATCTGCCGGCTCGTTAGAAATTTTGACTTTACTTTGCCGACCGGGTACCGGCCCTGCAGATCTCTAGGAGGGGGCATTTCAAGAGTTTCCGTTATGGGGCAAAGTTTTCTTTGAGCTGCAAGCTATGAAGTAACGTGCGGCATTGCGCGAACCATCCACAAAGTAGTAAAATCCCGCATAATAAGAAATGCTGTGCTCTATTTTACCTTCCTTAAATTATTTCATGAACACTTTTTAATTTCCATGGAAGTTATATATATTCTTTTTCTTTTGCGGAATTTCGTAAAATTAATTCGTGAATTGGTCGCGGAAAAGACCGCGAGTTTCTACAAACAATAATGGGAAAATACCGTGAATTTTGCCAAGATCGCAGAAACAAATTTCTCAAACGGTCGCAAAAAAAAAAAAAAAAAAAAAAAAAAAAAATTTCGTCTGTCAACCGCAGAGAAAATAAATTAAATAAATAATGTATAAAAATGCTAGTTTACAAAATCATTCCCTGTTTCTGATATAAACAAAGTTTTAAGTAATCAATTAAAAGAATATACAATTAGATGGCTTTGGTAGAAATAAGACAGACATGCTTACATAATTATCTGCTCTATATATTTATTTACACTTCAACACTCGGCTAAAAACATACTAAAATAATTTTTCTGTATATAATCAACACGTACTCAAAACTCAAAGTTTGACTCCATTCTCTGAAAATTATGTTTCAGTTATTTTCCGCTTTTATGTAAAAGCGGAAAAATAGTTCGATTACAGTTTTGAACAAGAGCACTTGCCAGTCTGATACGTTTACGAACAAAAATTTGTCAGAAAGTAGCCAGTTTACATTTGAGTCTTCATTTTTTTTTTCAGTTTTATATAATTATATATTATACAATTATATATTAATAAACAATTTAAAAAGACATAATGAGGTAAAATCCATTTTCAACATTTGCTAAAGGTTTACATAAGTTACAAAAGTTAAGCAAAAGTATGTTGTAAAGATTTACATATGTTTAAAAATCCATACCACTCAAAATTAGGTAACATATAAAAATGTGTAAGATATAAAAATGTATCCAACAGTGGAAAACTCACTTCCAGCAATTATGGATTTTAATCAGTTCCTGTGCCTGTAAGCAAATTTCGTGTCTCTCTGTAAAGGAACGATAATTGCGATAGAAAATAATCTATAGAAAATGTTTTGTGTACTCCAGTAAGTTTCATTATGTTTGATGTATCATAACATTATTAAAATGCAGTGCAAACGTTTTTTCCTCATAGATCATAATGTAAAAGAATTCTTTTGTGTGTATCTGTAAACGAACCACAAATTCTACTCACTTCTTTTTTTACTACCGAACATTCTATAAAAATCCTCAGTAAAATAAAAATTTTATGGCAATCCGAGTACTATCTTTACCAGAGTTTGAGCATGGCAGGTGTTTGGAAAGTTTTAAAATGCATGCGTATTCAGAAATGTTTAAAAATCTGTCACAATTTAATAATAACTTTTTATATGAGTATGATCTGTTTATTTATTATGCATTCATTTAGTACTCATGTAACAAGTCCAAGATATAGTTATATACTCTTGGAAGTTGTATTATTAACATGATTTGATATATTTAGATTATAATTCAGTTGTCATTTTACCAGAGCTATAAGGTTTAATGTCGTCGGGATGTTGTTTCAATAGGTTAATGTACTACAATATTCAAGTAAGTTGTATAAAGCAGGTGTGCTTTCTTAACTCAACTAATTAAAAATAAAAGTAAACAATTTATATATTGATATCTTTTCAAAAACATTTTTAAGACAAGCCCGTAGCTGGAGGGGGTAGAAACAGTATTAGTCAGTGTTCGTGCTGGAAATATTTTAAACCGCCATAGCATGTTGACTCAAAATCATTGTTCTCTCAAAATTCCCCAACCTGACCAGACAAATATCAGGAAAGAGAATACAGCCTTAGGCATTTCTTACTTTGTGGAGATTTGCCCCTCGCCAAGAAACCTCTGAAACTAATTAGTTGATATCAGAGCAGGGATCCCACACGGATACAAGTTTCCTTTTCCTCCCCAATCCCAGTGATGATTTCAGCTGGATAGAAAGATTTCAGTTTGTCTTTCTCTACACCAGACCTGTTCCCAAAGGTGTGTATACCGTTGTATCACTGCCTTTTTACAGTGAAAAGATATGCTTATCAGTAAAACGCTTTTTCGTCTCTGATAACAAATACAGTAAAACCTCCCTAAAACACCCACGTTCCGTTCCAATAAAAATGGGTTTCTCCGAGAGGTGGTCTGTTAATGGAGGTCATGTTTAATTTTAGATTTTAATTGTTGAAAATAGGTAACGATTAATGTTACTAAAAATTATTTTTCACATTAGGAAAAAATATAAAAATATAAGTATCAAAACAAAAGTTAATTACATACGTTAATTATTGCAGAGTTTAAAAAATGAATACATTGACATTTGCTTTGATTTTACAATTTTATCTTCTATAACTTTTAATTCGAAGTTCAGTACAAGGGCGGATCTAAAGAGTCCTCAAAAGTGTGTGGGGGGGGAGCGATTTTGGAAATTTGGAGACTCCAATCTGATGCGCGGGTCGTGTTACTTCTACTTTTTCTTGCGGGTCGGATGTGGGTCCGGTTGACTTCTATTCGGGTTAACTTATACTTTTTTGCTGTGGGTCGCGTTTGAGTCAGGTTGACTGCTTCATTTTGCTGCGGGTCGGGTTAACATCTACCTTTTTGCTGCGGATCGGGTTTAGGTTGATTGATGGGTTGATTTTTGACGGCCGATTATCAACACGAGAGATATAGGCCCTAATGGGTGTGCCCTCCATGGGGGTCTTTCTAATAGAACCTAACCCGTATTTACGCATGGGAATCCACGGTTTCGTAGAAAACCACGAAAACTCTGAAACGGTTAGGCCGACGGGCGCGATTGGGTTCGAACCCAGCACCTTCCGTCTACCAGCTTCGAGGGCAGAACTTCTCATCCACTGGTGAGGCGGGTCGGGTTTAGGTCCGGATGACTTCTACTTTTCTGAGGCGGGTCGGGTTGACTTCTACTTTTTAGCTGTGCCTAGCGCATTGGGTTTGGGGCAGATTAACATACATTATTATTTCGGGTTTGGATGAGTTTCAGATTGGGTTTTGCGAGAAGGATTCGAGCCGACCCTAATTTTGAATAGAAAGTCTAAATATTTTTTAAGATAAAAACTACATACAGTACTAAAAGCTCCATAACGGGCACGCCCAAACAATTATTTAATAATATTTTCTAATATTCAGGATTATGTAAAAAATACCAATTTGTACAAGACTGCTTGTCTGTTTATATCTAAGATCAGTTGTAATTCACTAAAGAATGCTTTGAAACTTAAAAAACATTAAAAAACATATCGGATGTCCTGAAATGGACTGACTGATTTTAAAATTCAGTAACTTGCAAATGGTGACAGCAATTAAAAAAATCTTGCAGGAGGATTATGTAAGATGTCAGGAGATTTTTCACTGCGATTTTTTTATTTTACTTTACAATAGCAGCGATATATGGCGCTGCAAACAATAGTTGTTAAATCGGGCACCGATTTAGCGCCTATTGCTTGCAATACCATCTGCCATTGCTATTTTAAACTAAAATTAAGAATCGCAGTTAAAAAAAAAAAAAAAAAACTCCTGATCAGGGGTGATTCTCAGTAAAAAAAAAAAAAAAAAAATTCTGAAATGTTACAGCAGAGAGGGGGCGAGGGGAATTCCCTCTTTGCACTAATTATTTTTGTTGCGGGTCGGGTTAGCTGTTTTCGATTCGGGTCAATTTCAGGCTGAGTGTAGATTCCTACAAGTTGGGTTTGGGTTAACCCATTTTCTTCAAAAGTTAGTTGGGTATATTATTTCAGATTAAAAACTATACCTATAATAATAAACATATGTATGTGTGCTGTTTTCTAAAGAGACCACTGTATTTGTAAACGACTCTTTGATAAAATTCGCATTTCTTCCACGACTCTTTGACGAAATTTGCGTGTTTTCGCAGCCCTTTGATAAAATTCGCGTTTTTTCAGCGATTCTTTGAAGAAAATCGCGGAATAATTTGATGAAATGTGAGTTTTTTTCGCGATCCTTTGACGAAATTCGCGTTTATTTTTACAAAATTTGCGTTTTCTCCGCGATTTTTTGAAGAAATTCGCTTTTTCCGTGATCATTTGAAGAAATGCGCGTTTTTTCAGTAGCCCTTTGACCAAATTCACATTTATCCGGCAATTCTTTGGTGAAATTGAAGTTATTTCCTGCGAGCAATTGACGAAATAGATTTTTTATGGCGACCATTTGTCAAAATTCACGATTATTGTTATGTCCGAATTTTCGGATTCAGGAAATATTTTTTTAATATTTGTAACAGAATGCCTTAACTTTCTCGCTGCGTATATATATATTATGAATATAGGTTCAAAAATTGCGCATTTTATTAGATGTTTGAAATCTGCATATATTTTAGAGTTCAAATATGTCCAAAATCTTTGTGAAAGAGTTTCTCTTTTAAATAGAACTAAATCATGAAAAAAAAAAAAAAAAGATTTGCTCCGGAATTTGCGGGTTGCGCAAATTTTGCCACTTTTACGTTGGCCGTAGAAATCGCGGGATACGCAGCGTGAGGGTTAAATTTTCGGAAATTTCGTTGCCGAGGTGCCCGTGATTGAGAAGTTTTACTGAATTTAGATTTCTTTAAAAATTTATTTAGTTTTTAATCTTATTGTATTTTAAAAGTTCAAAATATTGATTATAATCAGTACAACGTCGGAACACATTTCAAGTAAAAGCTTTACAAAAATTGAATATTTAATTTGGGGCCCCTAAAAGCGAAGGAGGAGGGAATAGGGGACACTGTTCAGTTTGCCCAACATTTAATCAAGTGCTCCTTCTGCAAAAAGTCCAACCCTGCATTATATAGAAGCATCATATACCGCTAAATAGAGGTGTCCAGTATTCGGAAGTGTCCGTTATGAAGGTTGTTGGATCTCGGATACCTAATATCGGACACCTTTAATTAGCTACAGCCTTTTTTAATCAACAACCCTGACATATTTGTTTATTTTTACCTCACAAAAGCAGACACCTTCGATTATCGAACAAATTCCGCAGCCTGCAGATGTCCGCTGTTGAAAACTTTTACACACACACACACACAAGAAAAAAAAAAAAAAAAAAAAATTCATATTATAGGGGATATTTATCTTTTGAGTATCTTGAAACGATCAAAAACACCGCCTTTTTCAAAATACCAAAACGCAAATAATATGCAATTAAGATTTTTTTCCCTTTCTACCTAAACTATATATTCTTAACTGTATTATCAAAAAAAAAAAAAAAAAAAAAAAAAAAAAAAGAAGGAAAAAAAAAAGAAAGAAAATGTTGTATATACAAAATTAATATTTAAATTTTAAATTTAAACCTTCATATTGCTAATGCGTGAGATAAAATCTAAGTGCTGCGCGCATGATAAAATTCTAAATTATGCATATAGAAAACAGTTTTTGAACAAAATAGAATCGTACCACACCTACTTCTAAATTAAACCCAAAATATACACAAAAAGTTTCGTTTAAAATTCAATTTTAGTACCAAAAAAAAAAAAAAAAAAAAAAAATTCAAGTGCAAACAAATAAATAACCAAAATATGTTTTTTTTTTTTTTTTTTTTTTTTTTTTTTGTTCTACATGTAGACTATATAGAAACGCACATTTGTTTATTTTGCAAAAGCTGTAGTTTACATAGTTTGAAAGCAACAGTGCGCACAAACTTCAAATTTACTAATCAGAGAAAACGCTTTTTAAAGTTTCGATATCTACGGACCTTCAATTATACTCACCTATAAATGACCTTTTCCCTATCACCTTTTCTAATAAATGATTATAACTCAAGAAAAAAGTGCATATTTTTGAATGGGGTTTTTTTTGCATATTGTTGAGAAATATTAAAACAATCAGAATAAAACAAAACCGAAAACTGATTTTTTGAAAGTTTTAAGGTCCTGTGCCCTCTTAAAATTAAAATTTTCTTTAAAATTTATACTGACACAAGGACAATTTTTAAAAAAAGTATAGATCAGATGATAATTACAGAAGATATTTAACTATCAATAAAGAAAGAAAGAAATGTTATATTTTAATAACAAAGAAAAAATTAGTTCTAGTTTCAAAACTTTGTCTTAAATCTACACATAATCAGTAAAACCTAATAAAATAGCTAAAGAGATAAAGCGCAATCACTCTCCAAATAATTAAAAGTTTTATTGACATTATACAGTAAACTCTGTCTAAGGCGGAATCGATGGGGACTGAGAAAATTTTCCGTGGTAGACAATATTCCGGCTTATACAAAAAAGCTTCCCCTCCCGCACCCAAAAAACAAAACAAAAAACAAAACAAAAAAAAAAAAAAAAAAAAAAAAAAAGCCCTCGAATTTGATGATTTTTTATTGATTTTCCTGACTCGAAAATCGGTTGAAAACTGAAATTCGGAAAGATCTTTTGTCTTTAGAGATAAATGAGAAACGCTATTCAATTTCTTAGTACTGCTGTAATACATGCAAATTGGAAGTTTACACACACACACACACACACACAAAACTAACAAAAACCCGTCAATAAACTTCGAGAATGAGACAGAAAGCTATAACTTTGAATTTGAGTACATCCTTAAAGTATAATATATTGCACTTTCGAAAAAATATATTTTCATAAATGTTCATTCTACTAGAAAAGTTAACTTTTAAATATAATTTTGCATATGAAAAAATGGCACAAGCATAAATTCCTTAAATTTAAACAGTTTCTGTTCTTTTGAATTAACTTTTTCAAGGTGTTACGGAATGTAACTAACATGCACGACATTGAGCATTTGACTTATCAGTTTTAAATTTTAATAAACAAAATGCTTTTCATTTTTAAATTATCCTTTTTTCCGCCTTATGCAAAATTTTGGTTTCGGTGGGACCTTAAAATGCTTTCCGTTTCCGCGGTAGACAGATTTCCGGCTTATACAGAGTCCACCTTAGACAGAATTTACTGTATATATATTTTTCTCCTTCCAGTCTAATGACAGATGATTCATCATGCGGTTTTGATTACGATAGGGAAAATCGAATAAAATGGTTGAATAACAGCGTTGAATGGATGTTCAAAAAGTATTCGTTTAAATACTTATAATTCACCATGGTGTACAAAACATGAGTAGAGGAAACTTTATTAGACAAGGAAAGCATACATAATATAATAATTAAAAACAGTTATTAAATTGAGATGGTTACTATAAAGACATGGGTATTCCAGTACATATCACATAATAAACCTTTGAAAAATATAAAATCCGAATGAAACCGAAGTAAGCATTAACAAATGCTGTCTCATTCAATGCTTTTAAAAATATTGTACACATAAATAATACTATGAAACGACTCTTCGTGAAAAAAAATCCAGAACATGTTTTCTTACAAGCGTATTTACTACTAAATATCAATATTTTTCGCGAATATTTCATATAAAAATATAAATTCATACAAAATTGGATTAAATTACACATAAAATAAAATAAAAATTGAAATGTTACTTCTAGAGTTGATATTGATGCCAGCGATTTTCTAATTAGGTATGAAGTCAACTGTATAGTAAGTACTGTTTACAGTTTTTTAATTAACTCAACTTTATTTTTTGTACGTAAAGATTGTAAGAAGTATTTTGTAATCGATATCACTGCCCTTTTTTCCCCCTGTTTCTATGACTTAGAAACGAAACAAAGTAAATTTATATATTTATCAATAAATTTTATTTCGCGCTTGCTAACAAGCCTAATTTTAGCGGTGGATGTGGAATAATCGCGATCCAAATTAAAGAATTATAAAGACAGTTTTTCGAACTTCATGAAATTCAAAATTCCCATTAAAATATTACAAAAGAGTGTTTTTTTTTTTACTTCTTATGAGCATATTTTTTTTTTCCTCAATTTTTAGAGATTCAGAAAATTATATTTATTTATTTATTGAAGAAGAAATTTGATAGCGATCTAAAGCTAGAAGTGGAAGAAGGGTTGGGGGGGGGGCAGTATGGTTAGTTCTCAAAATATTTTTACCCTTCATAGAGTATTTATTCAAAATAACTGTTGATTAGTGATCCTCCGCTTCTTTTTTGAGCTCAACTTTTTTGAATAAAACAATAAATCGCAAAATTTTCATACATCTTTCTCTGGATATTCTCCATTTTACTAATAAATTTGTCTTGCCATGCAAAGTGTAGTTTGTAGCATTTTTGCTTTTGTAAAGATTTCCATTACCGCGTCACCAAGAATTGAAACTAATGAGTTGATGATATAGCTTGACTGTAATCGTACAACTGTCATCACAGAAAGAGAAAATTTATCGTGAGCAGGGGGTGATTCTTTGAAACCTGAATGCTGAAGGAATAGCATACACCATCGTTTCACATACCGGCCCCATATATAACTGATTACTTACTATCTTGTCATTACTGTGCCTTGGGTTCTTTTCTACTACGCTACGTCCAAATCATTCTTTTCATACCTTTATTATTTCATCACAGATGGTAAAAATCTGTGGAACCACTATTAGAAGAAATTGGAAACTCAAAGGGGTTTTTCAGAAAAAAGAGGAAAGGACGATTTGCATTGTGAATGTCATCCATAACTAATTGAAAAATATTTCATAGCTCTTCTCAATTCAAAGTAAGAGTTCTGCATCGGATCAGTAACGCGCTATTATCTGAACCCGACCGGACCCCCAGTCCAAGTCGGTCGGGTTGGCGCTATATTTTTAAGTTGCAGGTCGGGTTGGCTTTCATTATTTCGGATTGTCTTTTGACTTTTGCAGGCCGGGTTCGGGTTGATTGATTTTCAACTAAATGTCCAAAATATTTTTTTTTTCATTCAGGTGAAAATCTATATATATTAGGGTTCCGGAAAATTGGATATATTTAGTGAACACTTTCATTTTCCAACACTTTTATATTTTTACTCTTTTTCATCTGAATAGTGGATACCACCAAATTTACAGATACATAACGTGCGTGAGCGCATAAGTTATTACAAAAACTTTTTTGTATGATGTATCAATAACGAAATGTTGGCAATATTTTTCATATTCCAAGAGAAGAAAAACAAGTTGGAATTTGTACGTCAAACGTGACAAATGATGTGCGTTCGTACTGTAACTAGTTTCATAAATAGTCAGATCTTGGTGCTATAGCTATTGCACTCTTATGTAAAAATGCCTGAATACAAAATTTATTACGATTATATATATTTAATTCAGTAATACGGAAATAATATGACTATATCTTAAATAGGACGTCATCACCATGGCAACCTAGAATCATTACCTATTGTGGGATATCATTGAATTAATTTCGTATGATAGGATTTAATAGAACGAAGAAAACTTTTAATAATATCTTTTTAAGTTTTGATTCGACTTTCATAAAATTTGAAGCGACTCGACAAAATCTGGAACAATTATCTATATTAAATTTCAAACCATTCGGTTGGGTAGTTTTTGCGCTGCTATATGCGGGCAGGCGGACGGACCCGACGACGACTGTAGGTGCTACGTATTTATATAATTACATTTCCCCATAGACCATAATATAATGGAATACTTTTGAGTGTCTCTATAAACAAACTATGTACGCTACATACTTTATTTTTCAATAACGAACATGCATAGAAAATCTCAATAACATATATCAATTACAGAACAATCCAACTATATTAATATGTTTAACCACACTCACTAATCAGATACGTGATTCAATCAGTAGAAATAGTGTCATAATTGAAAGAAAAATTACAATGAATTTCATAAAATTTAAACAAATTAAAATAATTGCATTAAATAAAGCACTAATTTTGAAAGAACAGAATGCAAATTATTGAGAAAATAGTATTAAGTAATCTGTGTAAGTAAAATAACAATATTTCTTAGAAATAAAATATATTATTCTCCATTATTAATTCTCCAATGTAAAAAAAAAAATAAAATAAAATAAAATAAAAAATAAATAAATAAATAAATAAATAAATAAAAAAACATGTGAAATTGGCGCGCAATGCATAATTTAACCATACAGGTTTTGAAGGCTACAAAAAAATACCAAATTCGCGAAAAAAATGAAACTTCTAAAAAAAAGAACATCAGTCGCTCTAGATTTCCGATGAAGAAAGGTAACAGCTTAGCGCGAATTCCTTTGTGAATGAAAGAAAGGGGTGAAGCTCCTCCTCAGTAGGGTCGATGTAGCCTCAGGTTATCTTTGGTCAGGGCTGGCTCATCCCTTTGAAGCAATCCATGCTGACCTGTTCCCCTACCAGGAGTCATGTGGCCACAGAGGACAGAGTAAGGAGATTTTAAATTAGATCTCCATACTCTGTGCATGTGGTGTCAGAGGGAACATACTTTCAGATTGAGGGTGACAGATAACCGTAGAGACTGTGACCAGAAAACAGTGTTAAAACAATCTAAAAAATTTGTTTCTGTACTTCAGTTTAAAGTCTCATTTTTGCAGTCATTGATAAAATATTATAATCTTATGTATGTTGTATTATAATGTCGTCTTGCGCAGTAGCAACGTGCTGCAATACAAAATATTATTTTTCATGAGTTCATGAAAATTGATTTTAGCTGAAAGAGTATTTTTTTTTTTTAACTTATTTTAAGGCGACTCACTACCTGTCATTTTGATAAAAAATGACAAAAATGTCAAATTTCATACTTTTTTTTTTCTTTTAATGTGCCTTAGTATTCTTAGAGCATTCTGTCCTAATTTCCGAACGGTTCGATAAATAATAAAGGAGATATACCTAAGTCATAATGATGAAATTTAATGTCATTTATGTGTAAGGGAAATGTTTAAACTCATTTTTCTTGGTTCCCAAATTTTTATATTTACATTTTAATCGAAATGCTAAGGCTTCTTACAATAATTAAGCAAATTGTCTGAAATTTATTAAAAAGTATCTTTAGACCCTGTGTGGGATAACTAAGTACCAAATTTTTGATATTTTTGTAACTTTATAAGTTCATTTATTTATTTTTTAAACATGTTATTTTCTCACTTTTTCCATATGCATTCACTAATATTTTTTCTGCTGATCTACTGGTCTCATCAAAAATCCGATACTTAGATTTATGGAAAAAAGGATAAAAATATCCATTCCCAAATATGAAAAATGAAAAAGAAGAAAGAATTTACAAATTGTTAATTTTTTTTTAATTCAATTTTATAAGAAATATTACTTCTATATCGAGAATTTAACACTTCTTATGATCTGTTATGACTATGCTTTATTCAAACATGAACCTAAAAATATAATATAGGTTATAGTTATAAAATAAAATTTTTTGATACCGAGTCCCCTTAATGATATTTTACAGCTGAAAATGTAATACTTTTTCAGTATTTATGGTATTGTTATGGCTTCAATGAAGCGTGTAAAATATTTCCTTATTTTTTCTTTGTTTTTAAATATATCGTATTTTATGGAAGAAACGCCGCGGCGTTTACGAGTTTGAAGCTATTTTTTTGTCAAGTGCGGCGTTTACACCATGTGCGGCGTTTACGATTTTTTTCTCGCGCGTGTAAAATGGGCTAAAATAAAAATTCATTAATCCCACGAATGTATTATTATAAGACTGTTCTCAAGTCCCCTGCTCAACAACGCGAAACTTTCTGACTTTACCGATTATAAAAACTGTGACATTTCGGATGATGATACTGAACCATACAGGTGGACAAAGAAAATTTACTACTCTTCCACTCAGATACTAACAACGTAACAACTCAGAGTTTGAGGGTTTCGAGTAGAAGCTAAAAAAGGTCTAAAGTGCATGCGACGTAAAAAGTGTGCTAAGTTGCGACAGCCACTTAAAAAAATGTTGTGTGCCTAAGGAGAGGATCCGCGTCCCGCGCTCTGGATGGTTTTAATGACAATCGACGGCTCCTTAATTAAAGAAATTACATAAAAATATTTAAAACCTGATTTAAATATTTTAAATAAAATTTTAGAATCCTAAATTATAAAAATGAGGCACGTTACCCTGTTCAGAAAACATTGATTAAAGTTAGGTCAATGAGACATTGTCGACAAAAGTAGCGTTCCCACAGGTGCGGCGTTTACGATATTTTTAAACTTATTTAGACCAATTTTGAGGAGTGCGGCGCTTACGACGGTTGCGGCGTTTCTTCCATAAAATACGGTACTCTATTTTGGCGATTAAAATATATATATATATATATATTTAGTGATTATAACAACGCTTTTGAGTAACATTAATGTTTTGAAATATAATTCAGCGACACACCCAGTATTGGAGGGGGATTATTTCCTTTTATCACTGTCCACAGTATCTGAAATATTCTTATAATTTCAATCAAGTGTGTAAAATGTTTATTTTCCTTTTTTAAGGTTCGTACTTAAAAAGTAAAACCGGAACCATTATAAGATCACTCTTGTGTCTGTTTGTCTGTCACAGCCATTTTACTCGTAAACTATGGAACGCAGAAAGTTCAAATTGGGAGAAGTAATAAAGTCTATTGACTCACATATTTTCAGCTTATTAAACATTCATAAATATATTTAGTAAAAATTCAAAAAGGCTAATTAAGCTGCTTGAAAAAAAAAACTCTTTTATTTGCACATCGTGTAGGGCAGAGTTGGCGAACCTATGGCACGCGTGCCAGAGTTGGCACGCAAGCTAATTTTTCTGGCACGCGAAAAATTTAAATTTGGTAATCGGTATACAGATAAAATCCATTTTTTATTTCTGTTATAACCAATAAAATATTTTTACATACGTTCAGTACACAAATAATGCACTTATTTTTTGCATGGATTAACACATAATAATTTTCTTTTCCTGCAGCGTTTTCGCGATGTATTTTACCTTTCTATACGAATTTAAAAAGCTATAATTTACAAATGAATTTAATTGACAGTCACTGCAATAAAATGACAAATGAATTTAATTTAGCTATGTATATTTGTAAAAATAACAAAATATGAACTAGATATAAGGTTAGTTGGGGTAACTGGACCCACGAGGTAACTGGGCCATTAGGCTATTTTATAAAAAAACTGTCGATGTTTTTTAAGTTTTAGCTTTTGTGAACATGCCCCTTAACATCTACTTCCTAAAACAACGTGTGTCAACTCAATCACAACTCTCACTTTTCTGTGATAGGTTGTCAAAAGTTTACGTTTCTTTTTTTTTTAAACAACGTCAATATGGTTGAACTTCCTCGGCTTTTTATTAAAATCCTGTAAGTACTTTTATTAAACAATCCTTTTTTTTAAAGATTAGGCATACAACCACATTAATATTATTAGGTATCTATACATATTTACTTTATGTTTCAAATGTAAGCCCGGTGTCCCAGTTACCCCATAAATTTTTCAAGACGGGGTAACTGGGACATGTATCCGGGGTAGCTGGACCATGCTGGATCCAGTTACCCCAATAGTTATAAATAATGTTTTTGAGTTTCTCTTACTACAGGAGGTAAATTTCTTCATTGTTTTTTGCTCACAATAAAGAAAATTATGGAATACCTTATTAAAATTACATAATAAAATTTAAAAAAAGCATATTGGGTGGTATCAAACCAAATTTCTTGACCCCTTGAGAGGCAGTGATGCCATTATGTCATCACATAATTTTAATTCCTAATTGCCACATTGGCACCGGAATTTTATAATGAAAATTTCACCTGTATTAAGTACGCAGAAATATACTTTTACCTGTTTTCAAATAGATTTTCTTGTAAATACTGGTGTTATTAAATTATTTCAACATTTTACGAATGCAAGTATACCTTGCCTCTGAAAACGAGATAGCCAAACCTTGAAATTGTACGATACATAGGGGTCACATTCTATAGGGAAACTTTATTGTTTCTACCACTATTTTGAAAATAATATCTTCATCGCTCCTTTTCGAAGCGATAGCATGGGAAAGGAAAAAAAGCTGTCGTCAAATGACAAAAATCTCTTGTAACTCAATAAGTAATTTATTTATCAAAGAATGGAAAATGCTGTTCATTTCCAAATCGCTTCAATAGTCATACCTATTATTTTTATGCTATTATAGTTAAAAATGAGTCAGAAAATTTGTCAGAAGGTTTCGCTTTGATGAGCAGGGAATTTGAGAACCAGACATATTCCCAATGATTCTATTATGGCTGTTACTATTTTTACAAAACATATTGCCTACCTGACAGATCCTGGGAACAATTAAGCCCAGTTCTGGTCTGGCTCGACTATGTACGAAAATAAATAAGCAATGTAAGCCTGTTGCAGGCCCGGCCCGAGTCTGCTGAAAAAAAAATTAAACCTGGGCTCAGACACAATGTAACTGTCTGATGGGGATCTCTACGCTGGACATGTTACATTTTTGTACTGATGTTGTCAAACTAGCATCGGCTCCTGCATCACATTTACATTTAAATCGGCTCTCAAGTGAACTGCTCAACAAGTCCGAAAATTTCTCACACATTTACTAACTCATTTTTAAACGTAAAGACATCACAAAATTGGCAGGGATGGAAACGATTTCTAATCGAAATGAGTTTTTCGTTTTTTGATAAATAAACTGATAAGTAGTGTCTATGAGCAACAATTGCTGATATTCCGTTTTCAATTGTGGTGTGCTTTTTTTTTATTATTATTTAACCATTTTTTTCCCATGTTATTTGGTGTATCTAAATTCTATAAGCATACGCAAGGCTACACAAAATAATTCGAGTTCATTTTCGCATATTGGTAGAAATTGCTTAAGTGCATTTTACACTATATATATACAGGGTTTAATTTGCGCCGGAGCTTACCGGAGAACAGCTCTGGTACTCTAGTGCTTTTAGTGATTATTTAATTGTCGAAATTCACATCAGCTCATAAATACTGCGCCCCGGAGACCTGCGGAACAGCGCTTCGGAAATACGGAAGCATAAATTATCTTTTTCTGTTCTTCCGATCTCCTATCTTTTGCGTCTTTCTTCTGAAGGCTTTACATATTTGATGTAGTGTGTCGCACACATAGGAGTATACTTCTATCTAGTACTCAAAAATATGTCTCAGTCCGTTTTCTGTCTCAGTATTTAAAAATGGCGACGAGGAATGCCGGAATTATTCGTAACAGTAACTGCCGTTTTTACTCGCTGCTTTTTGTTCATGTTTGTAAAATATTCTTAATGATCAACTTATTAGCTCCTCGCCTTGCTTAATTTGCACTGAAGCTCATAGGAACGCAGCTCCAGCACTTCTTAATTTTTAATTAATATTTAAATGTTAGTCGGAATCCACCAGAGTTTATAAACAATGCTCACAGAATCCCCGAGTGTTCTGTCGATACACAAAGAAATCCTTGGTGAATACGATGTTTGGAAATTTTCTCACTCCCCGATTTTATTACTTTTGCTCTCTTTATTTATTAGATTTCATTATATAGAAATGAATATTAGATGCAGTCAAAATATATTTTGTTATATACGAATATAGATATATATATTCAGAATATATATATATTCTGAACAAGAAGAAATTGCTTTAAATTTTTTAAATACTGTTTGAAAAAAAAAAAAAAAAAATTGTGTACAAGGGGGGGGGGGGGGGGTTGCACTAAAGTTTTTATTGTTGCAGAATGTTAGAGCTCAGGTACGTTTTTTGTTATAAATTAAGCCCTGTATGTATATATAGATAGATATGTATATCATATAAAAAGCTGCACTAAAGAATTCGGATATTTTTCTGCCTATAGATGGTAATTGCTGAAAATAGATTCACAAATGTGTTATACGTTTTCCAAATTATTTCTTAGACTCACCTTATTACAGAGTGAAATTTTGTTAGAGTATTCTGGATCTGTTGGAAAGTCTTTCATAATCTACATAAATGAATAAAATAAATAAAAAAAATACTGTTCGAGAACTTGACTATAAAGGTATCACATATCTGTTCCTTTTTTTTTTTTTTCTCCCTCTCTCTCTTTCTATTTTCTTTTTTGTTCCATTATCTGTAAAGCCTGGTTTTTTGTTCTACATTTTTTTTTTCATTTTATGTATATGATATAAATTTAATAAATTAATGGTATCGTTTATGGAGAGAAAAGGAAATATATATGTAAACTTAATCTAAGTAAGTAAAAAATAAAAAAGTAACAAAGTTTAAAAGCTTGGTAGCTAAATGTGTTTTGCTAATATACTTTGTTAAAGAAATTGGACAATTTGATTTTTTCATAAGATGGTAATTAACGAAATTGTATATAAGCTTGAAATACGTGCAAGCCAGTGGACCACACTGGATTTGACCAGAGAAAGATGATACTATATGAATTGAAAACTTTTTTGCCATTGTAAAAAAAATAGCTACTCCATCACTTATAACAAGTAGGGGGCACAACAAATTTTAAACTAACTGCATAAATATGTTAGTTTTATTAAATTTTGTTAGTATATTAGCTATTTTCAACTTTTCTGTCAATACCGATCGCTGTTTTTTTTTTTTTTTTTTTTTTTTTAGTAAATAGCTTTAAAATTGTATACTTTGCATGATGTCACACCCGTCACAGCAGAAAAAAATTTCTTATACATTAAAATAATGAAAATTTATTATGAAAATTATGCATTAAGTTTAATCTGAATCTCTTTTATTAGAAAAAAATTGTTTTAATAACGAAAAATTAAAATATCCACAGGAATTGTAACAAATGTGTATGCTAGTGAAAACTCATGTCCGGAGAGGGTCACATCCGTCACAAGATTTTAATACATAAGTCCAGCCTTATAAGTGCACAACTAGATGCTTACTATAGAATATAATATACAAGGCATTTACCATTCATTTATAGTGACATACAAAATAATTCGGTTACAGTACTACCTATGGATCATAATTGCTGAAAAGATATTTTCCATTGTATATGCGTTTTTATTTTCCAACGTTGGTGAAAAATATTTAGGAATTCAGTTTTTCAATACTTTAACTTACGTAAGTATACTCGTATTTTCATGTAAATTACAGTCGCCCCCGTTTAAACGAATATCGGCGGTTCCAGAAATAATATTCGATTAAGCGGGTTATTTGATTAAACGAGGAATCATAGCTGTAATATTTAATGCGTACTAAAAAGGCAAATCATCTAAACCATCTTAAAACTATCTACGGTTTATTTAATTAACAACATAATAAATCGTTAATAGAATAACATAAACTAAAATAAATACGAAAGCTAATATAAAGTAAATACATATTAATTTAATGTCAGTAACATATTTTATATGGTTTACATCACACTTAATGCAGCTCGTTTAAATTGGGTCAAAACTTTGCTACTTCTAATTTATGTTACTTATACTGCCTTAAAAAAATCGTTTAAAGTGGTTTGTTTAAGTAAGTGAAATTTTAAAGGAGTAAATATCGGGTTATTTTCCGAATGAGTGCAAAATATCACAACTACCATCTCCAGTCTCGAAGTGACGGCGCATTGCCATTAAAGCCCGATTAACAGCATGAAGTGCTGGTGGGGAGATCAAGGTGGGGGAATCATTTGACCTGTCCGTTATATACCTGCCGGCCGCAATCATTGCAGGAAGAACTGGAAATTTGTTTTCAGCGTAAATGAGCCGAAAACGACAAAAAGTGGAAGGAAATTCCAGTTGAAACGTGCTTTCCGCGCCTATTTTCAAACATCGGTCAGACAGTGGTTATTCGATTAAGCGGACGTTCGTAAAAGGTTTTTGGTTTAAGCGGGGAAAATAGCATAGAACCAATAGAAAAAAATCGGTTCCGGAGGATTCTATTCAAATAAGCGGGGCATTCGATTATCCGTGACACGATTAAGTGGGGAGGACTGTATATAAGTATTCAGATTTACCATGGCATGTTCGGTATTGAAAATGAAATGTCTGGTATTTATAGTTCATTTACAGGGCACTCAAAATAATTCCATTACATTAGAATCTATGGGAAATAATCTTTTTAGTGTATTTTAATGATGTTATAATATTTTAAACACACTGAAATGAATACATAACGCGGTAGTGCATTAGAAGATTTACAAGATGCCTACTATATAAAATAGGGTGTGCATAGCATTTATCATTCATTTACAAAGACACACAAGAGCAGTGAGATGTCTCCTCCCGGAAGTTTTGAGATTTTGTGTTTTCAATAGTCAAAAAGTGAAATCCCCCCCCCCCCCCCGGAGCCACATAAACCCCTCCCGGATAAAAGTGTCTGAATTCAACACTGCACAAGATAATTCAATTACAGTATTGTCTATGACAATTATTGCTGAACACAGAATTCTAAGTCTAATTTAAGTATTAATCTTAGAATTCTGTGTTGCTGAAAATATACGTTTTCACCTTTAGCAGGCTTTTTTAAATCTTAACAAAGATTTGCAATATTCCATTTTTTACAGAAATTCTAGAAATGATATGTAGAGCGCACAAAAGAACGGTCTATGGCTAAAATTCGTTTGCAATGTATTTTTATAATGCCGTAATGTAACGGAATTCTTAATTTAAATGAGATTAATATTCATTATTCAAAACCCTCCTCAAAAGGTTTTCCCCATAGGCAGTAATGTAACGGAATTCTTTTAAATGTCCCTGTAATGGAACTGCTTACGCACTTCATTTTCAATATCGAACATGCCATAGTGAATATCAATAACATATATCAATTTCATGACGATCTGACGGCATTTACGTGAGTTAGAGCTCAGACAGACCGCAGACATATCGAATACAAAAACACTTTTCAACTATGTTGGAAAATGCTAAAAAGCGTTATCTACAGATTTTTTCTCTCACATCTCCCGAGTAACTAACATTAAAATGAAAATGTTAATCTCTTCAAAGATTACGATCATTACATTTTTACAATCATTACATCAATTACATTTTTTCTATCTTAACCACTCTGGAGCATAAATAAATCTGCAAACTTGGCAAATTTTAATTTTAAATACCAGAAATTAATTTTTTAACACTTTTCAATGTAGTTGAAAAGTGATTATGCATTCGGCTTGTCTGTCTGCCATCTGTCGTAGCTCTAACTCGCGTAAATGTAGTCGAATCGTCATGAAACTAATATATGTTATTGATATTCACTATGGAATGTTCGGTATTGAAAATGAAACGTGTAGCAGTTACATTTTTTTTACAGGGACACTAAAAAAATTCCATTACATTACGGTTTACGGAGAAAAATCTAACTCAGTCCAACCCTGTTGACACACACAGTAATAAAAAAGAAAAGTGCCCAGTGAAACTAATGGCATTGAGCTCACAGACTATTCGCACTAATTGTATATTATACTCTTATTTCAAAGAATAATGCCTTTCGAAAAATAAATTAAGGGGGATTAGCCTCCTCCCTATTTCACATCTTTATACTTAACCAATGAGCCTCCAAATCTCATCAGGGAAACGCCTTATCAGAATAAATCGGTATACCAAATTTGAAGCAAATCGGATAGAAAAACACACTTATCTAAATTAAGGGGATATTACTCCCCCCCCCCCCGATCCCCCCTTTATACTTAAACAATGAATATCCAAATCTAATTAGGGAAGCGCTTTATCTTAATAAACCGGTATACCAAATTTGAAGCAAATCGGATAAGAAAACCCATTTTTCTAAATTAAAGGGTATTACCCCACC
Source organism: Maratus speciosus (assembly GCA_963932465.1). Taxonomy (NCBI): domain Eukaryota; kingdom Metazoa; phylum Arthropoda; class Arachnida; order Araneae; family Salticidae; genus Maratus; species Maratus speciosus. Next base: position 41,187,365 of record OZ010798.1, read on the forward strand.
CCTCCCCCCGATCTATCTTCCCTTTATACTTAAACAATGAACCTCCAAATCTAATCAGGAAGCGCCTTATCAGAAATAACCACTATACCAAAACTGAAGCAAATCTGATAATTCTGCATGAAAAACCCATTTATCTAAGTTAAGGGGTGATTAGCCCCCCGTACCCCCCCCCCCTTATACTTAACCAATGAACCCCAAAACTAATCAGGGAAGCGTCTTATCATAATAAACCGGTATACCAAATGTGAAGCAAATCGGATAAGAAAACACATTTTTCTAAATTAAGGGGGTAGTACCCCTCCGATCCCCCCTTTATACTTAACCAATGAACCCCCTAAACTAATCAGGGAAGCGCTTTTTGAGAATGACCCTAGAAAAAATTTTTGAAGCAAATCGGATATTTCTATTAAGAGTTATCGCGTTACGTACGTGCGTACTTAAGTACATACATACATATGTACGTACATACGTCTGTGGGCCTGTGAGCTAAAAACTGAATATTTCACTTTTTAAAATTCTATAATTGAAATCGTGTATACTCAGGGGCTATACTTCTAAGTAAAAAAATATTTTCTGAAATCCATAGCAAAATTTTTAAAAAAGTTACAGAAAAGGGGGGGGGGGGATCCTCTATTTTTTTCCCAGGTCGGTTTAAATCTGTTTTCGGTCGGGTCAATTTCAGGTTAAGTGTAGATTCCTGCAAGTTCGATTCAGTTAACGCAATTTTTCTAAAGTTAATTCAGTATTTTGTTCCTGATTAAAAACTATGATTATGATAATAAACATAAATGGGTGAATTGTTTTCTAAAGAGACTACTATGTTTTTTCTGCCATCCTGTGACAAAGTTTCCATTTTTTCGCGATCCTCTGAAAAAATTCTCGTTTTTTCCGCGGCCAATTGACGAAATTCACGTTATTTCTAGCAGCTCTTTGATGAAATTAGCGCTTATTTGCGGTTTTTTGACGAAATTCGCGTTTTCTCTGCGGCCCTTTGACGAAATTCGCTCTTTTGCGATCCTTTGACGAAATGCGTGTTTTTTCGAAAACACTTCGATGAAATTTGAGGATTTTAAGCAGCCTTTTGATAAAATTCTTTTTTTTCACGATCCTCCGATGAAATTCATGTCTTTTTTGCGATCTTTCGACGAGATTTGCATTTTTTCCACAGACCCTTGACGAAATTCGCGTTTCTTCTGCGACCTTTTGACGAAATTCTCATTTTTCCAGCGATCCTTTCACGTGATTTGCGTTTCTTCAGCAACCCTTTGACGAAATTCACGTGTTTCCGCACCCTTTCGACGAAAGTCTCATTTTTTATAGCAATCATTTGACGAGATTTGCATTTTTTCCAAAATACTTTGACAAACTAGCGTATTTTAAGCTGCTTTGTGACAAAATTCTTTTTTCCACAAACTACAGACGAAATTTACGTTTGCATTCGCGATCCTTCGACGAAATTTGTGTTTTTTACGATGCCTTTTGACGAAATTCATGTTTTTTTCTAGTGCTCCTTTGTCAAAATTCGCGTTTTTCCTCAGCCTTTTGACAAAATTCGTGTTTTTTAGGGTTTCGTTCATCTGACGAAACCCTATTCGTCTCACTCCTTTGTCCGTCTGTCTGTCCGTCACAGAGTCCGTTCTCAGAAACTATACACGTTAGTGACTTGAAATTTTGGGTACTTATAGCTGAACACCTCACATCAAACAACAAATCATAAAATTTTTAAAAAGTCGGTAATTAACCGAATTACGGGCTAATTAACTTCTAAAATTAACCAATCAACCTTTTGAACGCACCTTCTCCAAATCAGCGGAGTTTCTCCTAAGGGTTGCCAGTAAAATGAGCGGGTGTATGGTTACTACGAAGGAAATTAAGCGATAAATGAAGTGGACATTTAAAAAGCGAAATCGCATCTCCCAAAGTATTGGTCCTAAAATTCGTAAAAGGTACAGAAAGACGCGCAAAAAAATTCTACTTTATTTTGGTATAAAGTTCAAATTTCTGCGTTGGGTATAACGCAAAAAATCCACTAAAAATCGATCGATAAAAATTTAATTTCTGTATTTGAAAAGACAATGAAAAGAGATTTCATTTCAGCGGAAAGCAGGTGTTGTCATCTTTCAGACATATCGGCGCTGGAGAAATTTAAGCAGAGGATATTTTAATACGAAATTTAAACTTTTTAAATATTAAATTTTTAGATTAATTTGTTTTACATCCTGACGTAAAAATTTTCGCTGATTTCATACATACCCAGTTCAAACTCCTAGCTTAATTAGAAGCTGAGATATTAATTATTATTTCATTAATTGGATCATTGCTTTAAAACTTTGCTTTCAACGGGTTTTTAATCTCATCAGACATGACGACGCACTTGCGGTTTTTATTTTAATACGAAATTTAAACGTTTTAAATATTAAATTTTTTTATAAAACTTTTTGACATCCGGACGGGAAATCTCTCGCAGATTTCATACATACCCAGTTCAAAGAGCTAACTTAATTAGAAGCTGATATATTAATAATTATTTAATTAATTTGTTTGATTTCTATATAATGCATAGATTAAAATGGAGGCATGTGCTTTTTTAACGACGTTTGAAAGGAATATTAAACGAAACCCTTTGTGCGATCTATGATCACACTTACCCACTTGTTCTAGAAGAACTAATACAAAATTCGCTTTTTTTCTCCCGCAACACTTTGGCGAAACTCGCATTTATTACGCGACTCTTTGACAAAATTTCCCTTTTCCCGAACCTTTGACGAAATGAATGTTTTTACCGCGACCGTTTCGCGAAATTTGCGTTTTTACGCTACCCTTTGACGAAATTCGTTGTTTTTCTAGCTGCCCTTTTACAAAATTGGAGGTTTTTGCCTCAGCCCTTTGACGAGATTCATGTATTTTTTTAAATGTCCTTTGAAAAAATTCGCATTTTTTCCCACAGCCCTTTGGTGAAATTCGCATTTCATCCGCGACCATTTGACAAAATTATCTTCTTTTCGCGATTCTTTGAAATTTGCGTTTTTTTCCAGGGCCCTTTGACGAAATAAGTGTTTTTCTTGGCGACAATTTGACAAAATTCGCGTTTTGCACCTGAGCATTTTGTAAAAATTCGTGTTTTTTCTACGACTGATTGACAAAATTTGCATTTCTTTCTCAGCCTTTTGGCGAAATTCGCATTTCTTCCGCCACTCTTTGACGAAATTTGAATTTTTCCGCGACCCTTTTAGAAATTTCGCGTTTTTTTCCCTAGATACTTTGAAGAAATCAGTGTTTTTTAAGCAGCACTTTGATAAAATTCTTTTCTTTTTCCACGATCTTCCGACGAAATTCACGTTTTTTAGCGATCCTTCGACGAAATTTGAGTTTTTTACGCTGCGTTTTGACGAAATTCGTGTTTTTGATAGTGGTCCTTTGTCAAAATTCGCGTTCTCGTGCCGCAGCCTTTTGACGAAATTCGTGTTTTTTTTATAGCGACCCTTTGACAAATGATTCGCGTTTTTTTCTGCAGCCCTTTTGTGAAATTCTCATTTTTCGTGATCTTTTGACGAAATTTGCTTTTTTTGTACGGCCCTTTTACGAAATTCGCATTTTTCGCGATTTTTTGAAGAAATTTGCATTTTTCTGCGGCCATTTGACAAATTTTGCGTTTTTTTCGCAGCCTTTTGACGAAATTCGCTATCTTTTCCTGATCTTTCGATAAAATTAGCTTTTTCACTGCGGCCCCGCATTTTTTTCTAGCGGCCCTTCGACGAAGTTCGCATTTTCTCCGCAAGACTTTGACGAAAGCATAAGCAGTTTTTAATATCCTTACGATAGCATTTTTTAAGCAGCATTTTGACTAAAATATTTTTTTTTCACAATTCGCCGACAAAATTTCCGTTTTTTCGCGATCCTTTGACGAAATTTGCGTTTTATATCCGCGGTCCTTTGACGAAATTCGCTTTTTTTCTGCAGTCCTTTGGCGTAACTCTCGTTTTTCGCGGTGCTTTGACAAATTTTTTTCCTTGTCCGTTTTACGAATTTTGTCGTTTTTCCGCAGCCCTGTGACGAATTTCGCGTTTTTCCCGCGGCCCCTTCTAGAATTTTTCTACTTTTTTCGTGTCATGCGAAAAATTCACTTTTCCATGATCCTTCGACGAAATTCGCGTTTTTCCGGCGATACTTAGACGAAATTAACTTTTTTAATTCAGCCTTTTAACGAAATTCACTTTTTTTTATTGGGGTGGGGGGAGGGGATCATTTGAAGAAATTTACGGGTTTTCTGCGATACTTTGATTAAATGCGCTTTTTTGCGATCTTTTGACGAAATTCGCATTTTTTCCGAGATACTTCGATTAAATTCGCTTTTTTGCGATCTTTTGACGAAATTCGCATTTTTTCCGAGTTACATTGACGAAAGTAGTGTTTTCTAAGCACCCCTTTGAAAAACTTCATTTTCTTCATGATCCTTCGACGAAATTCACATTATTTTCGCGATCCTTTGCAGACCTTTGAAGACCCTCGCAGACCTTTGAAGAAATTCGTGTTTTTTCTAGTGGCCCTTTGGTAAAATTCCCGTTTTTCCCCGAGTCCTTCGGCAAAATTCACTTTTTTTTGCGATTCTTAGACAAAATTGTCTTTTCTCTGGAATCTTCGACGAAATTTGCGTTTTTTCCGCTATACTTCGACGAAGTTGCCGTTTTTTTTTCTTCGGACGATTAACAAAACTCATTTTTTTCAGCGATCATCTGTCAAAAATCGCGTATTTTTTTATCCCGAATTTTCAGACTGATGATCGATTTTAAAGTGTTTTTGAACCGGAAGCCGTAAATTTTCGGATAATTGGGAACAGAATCATCTTTGCACATACTACTGAACAAAATAAAATAATTACTTTTATTTAAAAAGACATATTTTGCTCTCTGTTCCATAAATAAAATCCGCTACTTAAGTAATGTTTTCAACCAAGGTCATAACTTGCTAGTCAGGATGTGTGTGTAGGGGGGGGGGGGTCGTTTTGATTATTTTGGTAGGCTTAATCAAAACGGATTACCCATTCGGCTAAACAAGCTGAAGCCTAGGGTTTTGGAAGGAAAAGGGCCCGGTGCTAAGATTTTCTTTCAATTTTTTTTTCTTTTTTTTTTAACCATTTGGGAAAATGGTTATTATCCTCTGTCAGGGTAGGAAATCAAAAACATATCTGAAGCGTTTATTGGTTAAATCCGCATTTTATTCGTTTTCTGATAGGTCTATACAGTAATCTGTATTCTCCCTTTACTTCCAACTGAGATGGATACGTCTGTTGCCACTATGACAAAAAAGTAATAAAAACTATAAAAAAAAATAACTCAGAAAGAAATTGAGATACAGCTTTCAAACAAATTGCATTTAAAAGTACATTTTTTTCTCTATACTACAGTGTAAAAAGTAATATTGTGGAATGTTTAGAATTTAAGAATGAAATTTCATTTAAAATTGGTCCAGGAATATTAATGTTTAATCCATGGCGTACGTAAGGAATGACCAGCTCCGCAGAAGTTTAAAAATGTACAGTACCGAAAAATGTAATCCATGGTGTACGTAATGTAGGATCAACTCCGTGCGATGTTTTATGTCTTAAATGTTAGTCTTCGAAAGAATCATTCTCCAAATGGTCGTTGTAATTTGTTAAATTCCATTTTATTCTTCTTCTTCTTTTTTTTTTTTTTTTTTTTTTTTTTTTTGCGGAGTCTTGGAATTTTTCGGCTACCAGTTTGTGATTAATTTATTACAGAGGTGACTTTTATTATCGTTTAAACTGCTGATGAAACATTCTTCCAATTGTAAAAAAAGAGTATAAATCAAGCTTTTGTTTTATAAGGGGCTGTATATATATATATATATTTAAATATGAATTTTTTTATATGGCCCCTGGTCCCTAATACCTTATATTTACAGAAATGTTGTTCTACATCTAGGATTGAAATAAAAAAAATCCCCACTTGTCATATTATGACACTTTCAGTTTTATGAAATTTTAATGTTTTTTAACTACACTAAAAGTATTTCTTTCCTTTTTTAGTACCAGAAAACACTGAAATATATCATTTTGAAGGAAGGGAGAGGGTGCCCAAAGAAAACTAGCCTAGGGGTAAGAAGGTAGTTCAAGGGTGATTCTGAGTAAAATATATATATATATATTTCTGAAATTCCCAGCAAATTTTCTGAAAGTTACAGCGGAAGGGGGGGGAGGGAGGAAATCCACTCCCGGCACTAAATACGTGTTTTTTCCGCGGCCCTTTGACGAAATTCGCGTTTTCCGCGATCCCTTGACGAATTTTGAGTTTTTCGAGATATTTTGACGAGATTTCCGGTCCTTTCGGGATCTTTTGACGAAATTTGCCTTTTTTCGCGATTTTTTCGAAATTTGCGTCTTTTTCTCGATCCTTTGACGAAATTCACGTTTTTTTCTGCAAACAATTGACAAAATTAATTTTTTCGACGACCATTTGCCGAAATTCGTGATATTTTTTATGTCCGAATTTTCAGATTGATGATCGAATTTTATAAACTTTCGAAAATGAATGCCTTAAATTTTCGGAAAATTCGGAACAGAATCGCCACTAGGTAGTTTATCCGCAACCTCCCCCCCCTCCCCCTTTCCGTCCGCGCCCACACTATAATAATAATCAAATACAGAAACTCTTGAATAACGGGCACGTCGGGAGAGTGTAATTTGTCCGCTATTCGGAAGTGACTGCTATTGAGAAGTAAAAATGCACAGATATATAATTGTTAGGCATAGGGGAAAATGTACTTTAATAGAGGTGTCCGTTATCAGGGAGGGCCTGTCATAGAAGTTTAACTATACTTACAGAAGTAGAGGACAAGTTCACTTGCCATAAAACCTTTGATTAAAAAATAATTATTATTTTTATTGTAATACAAATGCTGATTAGGAATTACTGACAGGCTTTTTAAAAAATACCAAAAAGCCTTTGCCTGATAAAAAACTTATTTTACAACATTAAAAATAAACATACATTAAAAATAAATAAACAAATAAATTCCTATTCAAATTGCAAACTTAAATGATAATTGAATAATTGAGTATCCATTTTCTTGTAGCAACAGTTCGAATATACTACATACATTCCATACAGAAAAGAAATAGAGCAAAAGCATCAATCAATCAATCTTCAGCGCGTCCTATGAAACCCCGCCCTAACAAAAGGGTTGCCGAAAACTTTAAATCGCCGAAATCTCGCCAACATGTAATCTCGTTAATATCATGATAAAACACCGATAAATTGACTAAATCTACGAAATATAGCTGCTGTTCATAAAAGATATTGAAGCTTGGTACTAACCTGAATTTTCGAGACCGAAATTAAATTTTTTGGAGCCTATTTACCAGCATTTAAAATTGAAAACGTACAGGAAAAATGTTATATGGAATATTATTTTTACTTCTGAAAGGCAGATGGCAGCACCAGCAAAAGCTAATTTCAATAATTCGGAATGTGAACAGGACATATGTAATAATGTGAACAGGATTGATTTTACTACATCTAGTTAAAAAATTTGAAGATTATTAATTATTTGCTGAATATATAACAAAATAAAACATGTTAAATGAAAATTTAGATATTATATTTCACTAAATGCCAGTTGTAAAGAATATGTATCAATCTTTTAATTACGAAAATGAGAGGTAAAAATCCATAGTCAAAAACTGGAGGGTACACGTCCCCCTTAAAATGGGAACACGTGCTTTTTTAACAACGAATTAATTTAAATTAGGAAATCTAATGATTTGCGTGGGGATTTTGAACAGCGCTATGAGATAAGTATAACTCATTCATCATCAGAAAGTTTACAAGTATTCATACCATTATTTTCGAATAGTAATTTCGGGAAATATCTTGAATTATTGGTTTAGACCGCCACTCGATCTGTTTGAAACTTTAAGATGGTTTATAACACATAAGAAAAAGTGTAAAAAAGAATGGAGTGTGATATTTCCAGGAGGGGGAGGGGGGCTAGAATTATTTTTTAAATCTTACCGTTTGTTACCGCAGCAAATGTTTTAAATTCTTGTTTAAGACAACCACCATCCCGACCCATGTATCTACAGAAAGATTGCGTAGAGGAGTTTCGTTCAGATATGCTTTTGTTAAGAATAGAGTGCATTCCCTGGTGGTGGAATGTGGAACTAACATAACGCGATTTTGTTAAAATTAGAAAATCTAACAAGTCGATCTGTTTGAAACTTCAAGATATTTTATAATACATAAGATAAAGTGTAAAAAAGAATGACACGTGAAATTCCGGGGAGGGGGGGGGGGGGGCACTAGATTTCTATTTAAAAAATTAGCGTTTCTGACCGCTTTAGGTGCCTTTTTTGAGGGAGTCCTGAGATATATGCTACTTATTTAATATAAAATTGTCTAAAGTTTAGTTACCACTATTTCCGAATAGTAATTTCAGCAAATATCTTAATTTCTTATTAAGACCGCCACCACCTCGAGTAACATATCTACTTATAGGTTGTTTAACGGAGTTTCCTTCCGATACAGTTTTGTTAAGAAAAGAGTGCGCTCCCTGGTGGTGGAATGTGGAACTAACATAACGCGATTTTATTAAAATTAGGAAATATAACAAGGCGATCTGTTTGAAACTTTAAGATAGTTTATAACACATAAGAAAAAGTTTATAAAAATGGCGTGTGAAATTTCGAGCAGGGGAGGGGGCGCTAATTTCACTAATTGATTTATTTCTATTATATACTTATTTTACAAGGCAGTCACGTTATGTTTCATTGCAGTATACTTTCGAACGGTGTCCGATTTTTAAAAATACAGCATAAATGTTACTAATGCCAGATAAAAATGTCAGAAGTATTGATACCACTATTTTCGAATAATAATTTCAGCAAATATAATAAATTCATTGTTAAGACCGCCACCCCCTCGACTAGCATATCTCCTGATAGGTTGTTTAACGGAGTTACGTTCAGATACAGTTTTGTTAAGAATAGAGTGCGCTCCCTCGTGGTGGAATGTGGAACTAACAGACCGCGATTTCATTTAAAGTAGGAAATCTAACAAGGCGATCTGTTTGAAACTTTAACATAGTTTATAACACATAAGAAAAAGTTTATAAAAAATGGCGCGTGAAATTTTGGGCAGGTAGGGAGAGGGGGAGGGGCAAAATATTTCTCTTTTGTTTCATACCGTTTCAGATGCGTTTTTTTATAGAGTCCTCAGATACATGCTACTTATTAAATACAAATATGTCAAAAGTTAAATTACCACTATTTCCGAATAGTAATTTCAACAATTATCTTAAATTCTTGCTGAAGACCGCCAACCCCTCGAGAAACATATCTACTAATAGGTTGTGTAAAGGAGTTTCGTTCGGATACGCTTTTGTTAAGAATACAGTGCGCTCCCTGGTGGTGGGGCCCCACCAGTGGCTGAGAGGTTCTGCTCTCGAAGCTGGTAGACGGGAAGTGCTGGGTTCGAACCCAATCGTGCCCGTCGGCCTAATCGTTCGGAGTTTTCGTGGTTTTCTTCGAACCGTGGATTTCCATGCGTTAATACGGATTAGGTTCCCTTAGAAAGACCTCCACGGAAGGCACTCCCCATAGGGCCTATATCCCTCGTGTAGATAATTGGCCGTCAACAATCAAACTAACAATGAACCCAACCCAACCCTGGTGGTGGAATGTGGAAGTAACAGATCGCGATTTCATTTAAAGTAGGAAATCTAACATTGCGATCTGTTTTAAAATTTAAGATACTTTATAACGAATGATAATGAAATATAAAGAAGAATGGCGTGTCGCATTTCGAGGGGGAGTGAGGGAGGTCGTCTCCTCGTCTATCGTCTCCTCAGAGTCTCATCAAACTTTTAGTAATTTGTTTTTCATGCTTTATATTGAATATTAGGTTAGTTAAAAAAAGATATTGCCTTTTCCCTTTCACAAAATTCAGATCAACCTCGCCAAAATATTATCAAAAATTGATCATTCAAAAGAGTGAATATAATTAGATAATTACTCAAGTAATAATTTTTAAGAGATAATAATAAAGAGAAATCGCAATGGTGTTTAGATTACAATTAAATTCCTGTTACTAGAATTAGATTATAACATTCGCAAATTAAAGAAATTGAAAATCTTTAGGGAAAGAGCTCCTAAAACATAAAGTATCCTTTTGGATATTTTTTTTTTACTTCTACCAACTTTCCTCATTAAACTGGAATTATTAAAACATAATACAGAGAAGTATTCAAGTAAAATAAATTATATATCATGCATTAATTCTGTCTTATTTTTCAACTTATGATTTTTTAAAAATCTTACAATAGTTTAAAGAGTCACTTATGATGGCAATTTTTCCTTAATAACTCATCCTGAAATATATATATTTTTCTAAATATAATCGTTGCACTCATTCAGAAATTAAAATACAGAATGATAGCACTAAATTGAAATAAATTTGAATAACTTTGGATTAGTTAAATATTCGCTCAGTACTGAATTCGTAACACATCCCTGGTAAATTGAAAATAATTTTTGTGTAATTTAATGCTTACTTTAAAAAGGAAAAAAAGTTAAGCATTTTTTTTTTTTTCAGCCAGGCAGTTTTTAAATTTAGGGGGATCTGATAAATTCTATAATAATTTATTGACATATTGTTGTGTAGTTTTTTCAAAGAAAATAATTTGTTCAAGAAAAAGTGCATTTTTTGTAAAAAAATAAATAAAATATATATTATGAATATGTAAGAAATACGATCATTCATAGTTAATATTCTTCATTAATTGCTAAAAGTTGTTAGAAAAATTATAAAAACAAAAACAATTTAGACCATAGCTTTGTTAGTTTTTATTTAGCATCTTTTAACAATTAATAAAGTACATAAGGAATTTGTAAATCCACACTTCACGTACAATTTTGAGGATATTTTGAAATAGTTTTGGTTGCATACTTTTCTTAGAAGTGTGCTTCTATAACTGTAAGGATCACGTTTAGAGAAAGTTAATTTAAGGAAAAAATAAGTAAAATATACAGGCATGTGGGGAAAATACAGTGAAAATGACTATTTACTTATGATTTTTTAAAAAGATTTAAAGAAAAAATAAAGTACAGATTGCAGTTCTATTCATTCAAAGAGAAATGAGTGGGGAAAAAATCCCTTTTTTTTTTGCATATTTTTGATTATTAGATTTTTATGACATTTTATAAAAATATATATTGTTTGTTTGTTTATTTGTTTATTGACCCTCTTGGGCCCGGTGAGCAGCTTTCTATTTCTGTATAGCTGTCATAATCCACTACCTAGATAAACTACAAGAGACAGATACGACAGAAACCAAATAAACCGGCACAACGAAGTACCACCACTGTCAACATTAAGTCCTATACAGCAGCGACAATCCAACTCCGACAGTGACGATAAATCTCATTCAATAACTGAGAGAACAAAACCAACTCATCATTACCCTTTCTCCCCATTGCTGAAAAAATCTCTTCGTACGACATACTCTTCGATATCGATAACTTGCTAAAAATCTTATCCCGAATCCTACAAAATTTCTTACACCTCAAAACCAAATGATCCTCGGTTTACTCCTCGCCACCACACAAATCACACTTAGCATCTCCACTACCCAGAAACTTCTTTTGACGAACCAGAGTGAGAACCGTCTTGGTCAGAAACCGAGCAAATAATACGCCACTCTCCCTCCTAAGACACTGATGCGGATGCCCTATGTTGGCGTAATCCCAACCACGACCTGAATGATCAATCCTATATTGGTTCCAATCCCAAATAAACTCCCTCTGTTTATTATTTCTCACAACCATCATCCAGTCCTCGGGAGAAAACCAAGGAATACAAATATTGCTATACGGGCCCTTCCTGGCCAGCTCATCTGCACACTCGTTGATTTCAATTCCTTTATGACCAGGCACCCAGATAAACTCCATCTGAAACTGATCCATCCTCTTCCTATTAATCTCATCCCTTAGCATGGTGATAACCGCCACCGACTTACGAATGATCTTCTCAAGGGCCATCAAGACACTTTTGGCATCCGTGAAAAACATATATTTCCCACCCTCCACCATATAATACTTAATAGCTACCAACAATGCAATTGCTTTCGCAGTAAAAATCGAATTGATGTTGGGAATTTTCAACGCCATCCGGTTGCCCGTATGTTGGTTGACCATTCCAATCGCAGTCTTGTTCCCCTCTTTTGAAGCATCTGTAGCAATGATGATCGCCTTGTCTCTGTGCATCTGATAAAACCAGCTAAACGAATTCCTAATTACCTCCTCAGGGAAATCTTTATTCTGGAAAGGCCAGGCATTAACATAAATTTTGCAATTTTCATTCACCTTGGTGCCCCACTTGTAAGTTATCATTTCGTTAACATTCGTGTTATGCCGACTAAGGATGTTCAGTTCCCTGTAAAGTAAATCCTCTGACAGGACATCAGTATACTCTTTATGTTTGATTTCTGAAATAGTCCTCTTTACAGCCAAGAATTCTCTTCTTGAGTGGCTGCTCCAGACCCCGCACTCTTGTAATAGCACTGGGATTGGGCACCACCTTGGCATGCCGCTCGCCCATCTAAGGCCCACATTTTGAATCACTTGAAGTTGGCGACTTTCAGTTTTGTTTGAGTGCGCTATAATCCTTGGGTTACCATCAAGAAGAGATCCCATCATGCTATTTGTAATTTTTAAAAGATATTTGGTTTCAGTGCCCCAACTCCTGCCAGCAATAACTTTAAGCATGTTCATTCTCTTGCTTGATTTCTCTTTCAGCATGGCAATATGGTTCTTAAGATTCCCCTGACTATTTAAGAACACTCCTAAAACTCTTAACTTCTCTGAAAAGTCAACCTCCTGACCTCTAATCTTAAACTTCTCCACGTCCTCATTCCACCGCCCTATCTTCATGATTTGGCACTTATTTGGATTCACCTCAAGATTCCATGCACGTAACCAATGGATAGTCCTAATCAGATTCTCCTGTAAAATGTCCCTCAACCACTCCACATTGTCATGAACACCACAAAGAAAAATATCGTCAGCATAGATCACGCAATGAATACAAGAGTCAAAAATCTCAAAAATATCAGCTAAGTAAATGGCAAAAAGAAAAGGAGAAAGAGGACTGCCCTGTAATAAGCCCCTCAGATACATGAATGGCTCCGAGAACCAGCCCCTCCATTTAACACGAATCCTCAGCTCCTGCATGAGATTCCGGATCAGAATACACAAATCTGCACCTAGCCCCAATTTTTTTAGTTTAAGCAGAAGACCATCCCACCAAACATTATCATAAGCACCCTTAATGTCCAAAGCCACTAAAAATCCCTTCTGTTTGGCTTGACGTCCTCTTCGAATATCTCTGTAAATCCTGTACACGGCAGCCTCGCAATCCCTGAACGGAATAAAACCATAGTGGTTTCTATGAAATATTTTGTTTTTCATGCTCCAATTGAGCAGAATATCTAATATCATCTTTTCAAATGTTTTTTTACTGGTCACAGTCAAAGCGATTGGCCTATATCCCCTTATGTCGTTTCTTTTCTTTCCTGGTTTTCTAATAGGTAGCATGATGACTTCTTTCCAGATTTCAGGGATTTTTTTTGTCTCGAGAATTTTATTATACATCTCCAGTACCTGAGATAACACCTTGGTTTTTAGGTTTTTAAAGAAATTCATTTTGATCCCGTCTATACCAGGTGAAGTAGATTTACTTTTCCTGATTATCCTCTCCATATGGTCCATCTTAAGCCTTGTGTCCAACTCATCATCTCCCGAGAAGTCAATAGGTATGTCATGAAGGATCGGAGAATTTTGGAATATAGTAGCAAACAAGTTTGCTTGGGAAACCGCATCAGGTGGACAGTTTGGGAAATCGAAGTCCATATTCGCCTCCTCCTCCTTCAAATTGTTAATTCCCCGGATAATCTTGTAAATGTGAGGTCCCCTTCCAGCCTCCCTGGCAACAGAATCCCAAAACTTCTGATTGTCTTTCTTAATCTGCTTCTTCAGTTTAGCGTTATAGAACTTGTATTTGCACCATAAATCTAACTGACCTAAACGAACAGCCTTCCTGTGGTAAAACCTTTTAAGAGCCAATAATCTACGAGTGACAATCCCCCACCCAGGCGGAAGATTGCCCCCACTCACTGGAAACCTCTCCGTGCACTGAATCAACGCCTGGGAAATATCCGTTGACCACCTGTCCAACCCCTCAGCATAAACATCATCTTCCAAACCATCCACCACCGAGCAAACACGCTGCCAACTGACCTGAGTCCAGTACCGTTTCTTACTGCTACCTCCGTTGGACTTTTCAAGAATCCTGATAGGATAGTGATCCGAACCCAACGGGTCAGGAAGAACATCCACCTGGAAGATCCGAGCTAAATTATCCGACACAATTGTCAAGTCCAATAAAGAACCCATGCCCCCGCCCCTACATCTCGTAGCCTGATCTAAATTCATTAAGATAGCATCCGTGTGCGTGATCCAATTCATCAAATTTATCATTTTATTAGCTTTAGGGTTATTTTGCCAATTCAGAAAGTTAATGTTGAAGTCGCCAACAATGATATAGTCATGCCCGATCACCTCTTTGATACTCTCCAACCACCTAATATCCGCAAACCCCTTCGGCGCGTAAATATTTATGATAGCAATCCACCTTTTTTTGTGCCAAATTTTAATTCCAAGAGCCTCATGGTCTCGGCCAATCCTAGGAAGCTGAAGCATCTTAACAGGTATCCGCTTCGACACCGCAAGCAGCAAGCCGCCTCCCGCCCTCGATGAACAACCAGGCCTGTCAGCACGAAAAACATACCTATTACTCAAGGATAAATTAAAATTATTGCTGAGAAGAGTTTCCTGAAACGCCCAGACGATACTATTACGAAACATACCAGTGCAAAGCCAGGGCAAGTTTGACCTTAGTGCCCTTATATTCCACTGACATAAAAAAGTGTCCATAAACAAAAACTGAAAAAAACACTAAACATACAGAACAATAAACAGACACAAAAACTTTCAACACTTACCCCACAATTCAAAGTCCTGTTCAATCCAGAATAAATACCAATCCACCAACCGAAAATAAACCATTCACTAGCACCAAGTAAACAAGCACAACCGAGTCCGTAGACCTTATCCATTTTCCGGATCTACCAGCATTTTATCGTTCTCTGGAGTTAGGCTTGCCTGAAACAACAATAGTTCTCCTTCCTGGGCTTCATTTGTTAGCTTCAATTTCTTTTCTTTTAGCTGGTTATAAAACTCAGCCATGACATCTCTTTTTCCCATTTTGCTTTTTTTTGTAGTCTTGTCTTCGTTTCCTTCCGACCCCTTTTCAACTACATTTTCTGGTTTTTGCTGTAAACTCACCATAACTGCACACATGTTAACTACAATGTCCATAATCTTGTTGAATTTTTCTTCCATCAGTACCGCAAGCTTGTGGTAATTGCTTTCATCATTAACTTTTTCAATGTTTGTTTTTGTTTTGGCTGCGTAACTTTCGGTTGTTTTCAATTTGAACTGTCGCCTGGCTTCAGCCAAAGTAATATGATTTTCGCTCTTATATCTTTGAATTTCAACCTCTTGTTTTCTTATTTCACATTCATCGTCGTCTGCTTCATGACTTTTCCCACAGTTTGCGCATCTAATTTCTTCTTCTTTACATATCAATTCAGGATGTTCTTTTCCGCATCTTTTGCATCTCTTTTCATTTGAGCATTTATTCGTTCCATGATTAAAGCTTTGACACACATTGCATCTTCTGGGCCTATCAACAAATAAATTAATTTTTTGCCTCATGTAGAACATTTTCACGTATTCAGGTAATTCGTGTCCATAAATGATTAATAGCACAGTTCCTGTGGGTATTATCCGACCTTCGTGTCTAGTAGTAAATCTTCTGATATTTTGGATAGTCATTTGATTTTCTTCTTCTATCTCTTCCTGGATTTCCTTGAGGGTTATGTCCGTGTCTATTCTGAAAATTAAAAATCTTGTTGTTATGTTTTCATTCATTAGTATACGCTTGACTTTAGTGTTAAATATTTGCTCTTTATTTACAATCTCGTTGGCACATTCGTAACTTTTCGTGGTGATTAACATCTTGTTGTTTCTGGTGTATCTGACTGTCTCTATTTCTTTGTAGTGTTCAAAGTTCTGTTTCATTTCATTTTTTAGCCGGATTGGGTTTAGCTTATGTAGCCCGCCCTCTTGACTCTCTACAATAATAACGTAGTCTTTTAAATTTGGTAAAAAGTTGATTTGCTGCTTAGCCGTCCTGCCGTCATTCCAGTTATATTTTTTGAATTCTTCATTATTGAATCCTGTACTTTCTTTAATCTTTACCTCCGTTCCCGACATTACTCAAAACCGTGCCTGGTGACCAGTCCAACGTACTCAGACTGTACACGTGCACTTAAAAGGAACTACACTCAACACTAATTACAAATAAGAAATACAAACACTATTTTATTACAATACTCGAATAAATTTTACTTTCACCACACTGAAAAGCAAAACCCTCGACGCGCACGTGGGCTAATAGCTGCCGCAACAACCAAATATATATTACAGATGCCTAAAAATATTCTCATTTTTAGCAAAATGAAGTTGAAGTGTACTGACTCTCCTTTTTACTATACTTAAATTTTCAGCTGTGCATTATTTTTTTCTGTAAATTATTACTCCTCTCCATTTTTTCTTCTGAAAGCTCTTAATTTTTTGTACTTTTTTTTAATTGAATCCGCAGTAATATTTGTTGCTTTTACATATTGTCTTCATTATTAGGTATTCACATTCGAGTGTTGAAGAATAGTAATTTATGTTTGAATATCTCATTTGCAATGAACTTGAAACTGACAAAATAATTTTTGACTGCTAGCAATCTGCTCAGAATGCAAATGCAATCTTAACAAAAATTTGAACAAAAAAATAGTTACAGTCTGGTAGAGGTCGTTATCGGACTAGAATTTACTGTAATGCATTAGTAATTGAAACTTTAATCTGTCTAATTCAATAGTATTCTCTAAAAATTAATGTGTTAGCATTATGGATTCATTCTTTCCTTGAAGAACAATTTTTTTTTTCTTTTCCAAAATTTAACTTTTCACATCTTTAAATATATCTGGTGATGCAGTCATAAAATTATTTACATCTGAACTTAAAAAAATTTTGAAATAGCCAGTGAAAAGAAGAAATTTTTTATTTTTGCATTTCGTAGAATTGCATATCTGATTATAATGAAAAACAATAAATAAATAATGGAAAAATAATTTAGTAATAAAGATTTTATTTGCATGTTTTATGTAAATGAAGTGGTTAAAACAATTTTTTTTTTAATTATAAAAATGAACTTTGTAATAAAATCTGCAGATAAAATAAAATTTTGAATAAACAGTAAAAACAAAATAAATGGAATTGAAGCACTTAACATTGGTGTGACTTTATGTAAACATGGAGCAACAGTGTTATATTTTGGAAGTTATTTTTTTAGAAGTTTTCATAAAAATGAAGTACAGAATTTATGATGGGTGGCTGCTCCACAGGGAATTATTCCAACCCTTTTAGAAATGGACACAGGATGTTTAAATTTTCTGAAGAAAAAACAAGCAAAACAATGTGGGCACTGAACTGTGTTTTTGAGATTAAATGGATTATAAAAAAACATGCTCAACTTTTCAGTGTGAATTATTTCTGTATTACAGTAGACTCCCTCAAATCCGCACATTATCACAGATGTAAACAATGAGATGTTTCAGTTGAGATGTAGCAACAAAATTACAGAAATATTCAGTTTTATATCATTCTGTATGTATTTTAATATATAATTCTCGATAATATGACTGAATTTGTGTTTTTTCATAAAAGAATTATAAATTTATTTCTGAAAGAAAATCAAGATGTTGCTCATATCACTGTTAATCACAATCTTTTCACCAAATATATTTATGTATTAATCAAGCTTTTTTTGGTTATTAAGACTGGCTAAACATGAAATAAAGCTTCCTTACTTTATGATTTTGATGTGAATTGATAAGGTACAGTCGTGGAAAAAAAAAGTAAACACCCCCTACTAACTCCTCAACAAATTATCGTAGGCAAAAGTTACTGGTACCGGACGATTGGAAATAAAGTCTACTTTTAAATGGTGTGTATAAAATTTGCTTAGGGGGCCATATACATATTAAAACGAATCCTAACTTAATTTTTTTCAATAGCAGTACCCGAATTTAACGAGATATTTCAAATCTTCGGTTCAAAATATGCTTAGAAACCAAATTTCAAGTCATTCAAATGATAAGTTTTTGAATTATAGACATTCAAAATTTAGTACTTCTAATGTTAAATTGCATTTTTATAGTTTTATTTATAACTCCTGAAATTATGCTCCTAATGAGCTAATTTTTTGTGTAGCAATAACACTAATATACCCAAACATAAATACGTTGAATTTGCAATGGTTATAATTTTATGATATGAATTATGAAATTAATAATCGAAAGAATTATGAATTGCAACATACAATTTTTTTGATGGATTTAGATTTATTAAGTCCTGTTTTATGGAAATCCGAAATTTCACATTTTTCTTCCAAGTAGTTTTCAAATTATGCTTAAAAAATGGCAAAATGATGATTAAGGGGCCGTCTATGATAGAAGTGAGTAAATTTTTGAAATTTATTCTGCCGTCCTGTAATCAAGTAGGTTTCATTGACGCTTAAACGTGCCTTGACCAAGAAGGCGGCTCTCTCGGTTAACAATCGAGTTCGGAACTTCAGTTTGGATACAGCCCTTAAAATACGCTCGTTTTAAAATAATTAATTTCTCGGAAACTTATGGCACGAATTGCATAAAAATTTGTTTATAGGCTAATTGAAAGATGTAGAGTTCATTAATGCTGTCAGAATTGTGTACTGCTATTGAAAAAAAACAAAGTTATGGGTCGTTTTAATATGTAGATGGTCCCTTAAACAAATTTTATATACGTCATTCAAAAATAGACTTTATTTCCAATCGTTCGGTACCAGTAACTTTCTTCTACGATAATTTGTTGAGAAGTTAGTAGGGGTGTTTACTTTTTTTTTTCCACGACTGTACCTTTATGAGGAAAGTTTCATTGAATTATTCAAGAAAATGTATCTCATCTTTATTATGCATATTTAATAATACATTATTAATTATTTACCTGGCTTTTACTTTTAATAATTTAATCATTTTTAAAAGTATCTTACATTTTATCATTTTTAGTTTATTACATTACTTAATTATTTTAATATTTTACTTTATTCAAAGCATTCATTATAATTTTGATTACCCATTACTATTACATTCAAATTACTTTTAAAAAATGTAAACAAAGCAATGACCAGAAATCCGCAAAATTCTAAAATCTTTCTCTGGTCCCAAGCTGTGTGGATTTGCGGGAGTCTACTGTATTTAAGTTTTTGCAGTAAAAATTATACTTATTGAAATTCTGAATTATTGTTTTTAACTAAGACTGATGTAGTTATGAACAGGATGTTCAAAGTTAAGGAAAAAAGGCATATTGACTAATATCATTTATCTAAATTTTTCTGTATCATCAAAATTATTTTTAGAGAAAATTGTATTAGAATTTATTTCTTGTTGAGCATAGACATCTATAAGGTTAATTAATTTTTTGTGAACCTTGTTAAGACAGTACTTTGAACTTTGTAAGGATACTCTTGTTAAAAATGTACAAGATTTCCAGAACTATGCTTAGTTGCAAGTACTAAACTGTTGTGCTACACTAAATTTTTATGAACTTTTCTTGTACAACAATAATACATATGTGTAAATTATGTATATGTATTCTATAATGAATCATTATGTTTTACGGCTCATATTTTATATTTGAAATATGAAGGCAGTATGTACATTATTACCTGCATATTTTGTACATTATCTGTAATAGTACTTTCCCCATTTTTTTAATAGTATACCATAATTTCTGAGAGATAAGCCATGGTTTATACATGTTTAAAAGTTCATTTTTTTTCCCATGTGGCTTATCAGATGAAAATCGAATTTTTATATCTTGTTTTTTATTGGTGCGGCTTATATACCGGAAATTGCGATAATATAAAAAAAAATACACCAAATGGTTATTTGCCCTTAAAAATAAATACCCGAGTACTTGATACCACTGCTTTTGACCAGACTAATTTTTTGCCATCTGTTTTTTTCCTTTCTGTGCCACTGCATGGATTGGCCAAAGAATTTCAGGAAAAACCTCTTTTAAACTTTAAGTTTATTTTTTATAAGAAATTCTTAAATTTTTTAACTTTTTTGTAAAATTAAAAATTTTAAAAGGAAATTGCGACAAATATCTAAGTAAAATAAATTTCTATTCAATATATAAACTAAGACATCTTTATTTAAATCATGGCATTCTAAGGCTGTTCTAAAATGCAAAGAAAACTTTATGGCATGCTTTAATTCATTTTAGTTCAAAAGTTGTTTTTAGTCAAAAACTATGTAGTAATCGGAAGACGTTTTCCATTTTTTTGTTAAACATAAAAGATATTTCAGAAAATATTATCAAAGTTGACATTTTGAACTTAATTTCTGGACAAAAGTTGAAAAAACAGCCAGAGGAAGAAGAAAAGCCAGTTGTCACATGACCAAAAAATGCTTGTAACCCAATAGATAATTTATTTATCAAAGAATGAAAAATTCACTTTGGTTGCAAATTATTGCAATACTTAGCCATTCTAATTTTATGCCTTTACGTTTAAAAAGGAAATTAAATGTGTCAGACAGTTTCAAGCTTTTTGAGCAGTGAATTTGAGAACTGCATTTACTTGCAATAGATTAAGGATCCTTCTGAAGCAGAATATATTTTGTTATTTATTTTCTAACATTTTAGTTAAAATAATGATAATTATTTTACTATAAACATAACTTCTTTAAAAAACACACAAAACATTTATTTAGACAATCACATTACAGCAACTACGAATACACATCTCCAAACCATAATCACAACCTCAATATTATCCTCGAACATCTCACGTTTTTCGTCTGAACCAAAAAAAATAAATACATGGAGTCAGGAAAAAATGTCTATTGTTCAAGAGTTTATCTTATGATAAATAATTTAAATATTGTCATGTGACTTTACTTACAAATCCCTCCTTTCGCATGTCAATAATCCTCAGTAATTCCGAGACTTGTAATATGTTTTTTCATGACATCATAACTCAAATTCTTAGTCATTATATCTGCTTCCAGTTCAGACGAATTTACATATTTTGTTTCAATTTCTCCTTTCGCTCTTTCATCTTTTACAAAATGATATTTTCTACCTATATGTTTGTTGCGATTATTCACTCTTGGGTTTTTAATCCAATCAATTACAGATTGACTATCAGTACTGATTTCTATTGGACGCTTCACCATTTCTTCCTGGCTTAACTCTTCCAAGAGACCCATTAACCATTTTCCTTCACAAACAGCATCACATAAACTTAAAAGTTCAGATTCCATTGTAGAAAGCGCAACCAGTTTCTGTTTATTACTTTTCCATTCAATCAGTGATTCTCCTATCTTTACGATATATCCACCAAATGATTTTGAATCCCGTGTAGTACACCAGCTAGCATCAGAACAAAGTGATAATTGGCCCTTTTTATTTTTAATTCGAAGTTTGTAGTTTTTAGTGCCTTGAATGTACCGCAAAACTCTCTTCACTGCCTGTAAATGAATTTCTCTAGGATCTTTTGCATATTGAGACAAATTACTTAAAGTGAAAGCTAAATCTGGCCTTGTTCCTCTTACTAGATATCCTATACTTCCAAGCATTTCTAGATATAGTGTTTCATCAATTTTATTTTCATTTTCATATTCATCTAATTTTATTCCAGAAACACCAGGGGTTTTCACACTTTTACAATTTTCCATATCAAATCTTTCTAAGATTTTTTCTGCATACTTAGCTTGCCCTAGCAAAAATTCTCCATTATTTTCTTCAATATCAATACCAAGGAATTTAATGTTTTTCTTCAGCTCTTTAATTTTTGCTTCTTTATTCAATTTTTGTATCAATTTATTTATTAATTCTTCGGATTCACTAACGATTATTCCATCATCGACATATATTCCAACTGCAATAAATTTATTATCATTTTTATTAAAAAACACACATGGATCTGCTTTGCAGGGCTGTAACCCAATTTTATCAAATATATTAACTAATTTTTCATACCAGCATCTTCCTGCTTCTGGCAACCCATATAAATTTCCTGTTACCAATAATATTTTCCCTCCTTCAATTTGTAGACCTTCAGGCGGATTCATATAAATTGCAGTTTCTAGATCTGCATTCAGATATGCTGTTTCTACGTCGAAAAATCTAGTTTTGTAACCTTTCATCGCTGCGACTGCCAATAAAGTTCTAAATGATTCAGTTTTCATTACAGGACTATACGATTCTTGATAATTTGTTCCAAATTTAAGTCTTGATCCGTCGGCTACTAATCTTGCTTTATATTTTACATCTTCACCGTCTTCTTTTACAGTAAAAATCCATTTGCTTCTCAGTGCCTTCACATCTTTTGGTTTGTCAACGATTTTCCACGTTTTGTGTTCTTCTAATGAGTGTAATTCCTTTTTGATTGCTTCTATCCATTTATCCTTATCTCTAGAATTTAATGCATCTTTGTAATTCTTTGGAACTTCCTCGTGCACTAGATTCGCTAAATACTTTGGATTGGGTTTCCTAATTCGTGATGATCTTCTAGGTTCTTCAAACAACTTATTCTCATTAGTTTCTTTTTCTTGCTGTTCCTTGTTTTCATCAATTATATGATTTACTTCAGATTCTTCTGTCGCAGAATCATTCAAATCATCTGACAACGCAATTGCTTCCTTTTTCTGATTTAACTCTTCTTCATTTTCATCGGAATTATTATCTTCTTGTTCATCTATTACATTTTTATTATTGGTAATGTTGATGTATTCAAATTCATCAGTCATTTCTTCCTTGTTAGCTATATCTTCATATCCCATTTTTTCTTCTATAAATACTACATCTCTGCTTTCACGTATTCTCTTTTCTTTTAAATCATACAATCTGTATGCTCGCCGATCTCTTGAATATCCGATAAACACTGCTGGTTTTGCTCTTACATCAAATTTCTTTTTATTGATATCATCGTTGCGATAAAAAGCTTTACATCCAAATACTCTCATATGCTTTACTGTTGGTTTATTATTTGACCATAATTCTAATGGCGTTTTCTTTCTCGTAGCTGTTGGAGTAACATTATGTATATAAGCAGCTGTTGATACTGCTTCGGCCCAAAAGGATAAAGGTAGTTTTGCTTCTATCAGCAATGTTCTTGCAGTATTAATAACAGTCCGATTAGCCCTTTCTGCAATCCCGTTACTTTGTGGACTATGAATTGTGGTTCTTTCATTCTTTATGCCCTTCCTTTTGTAATAATTCACGAGCTCTTCATTAGTAAATTCACCACCATTATCTGATCTAACCGCTTTTACTTTCTTGTCGGTTTCATTTTCTCTTCTCTCTATTATATTTATAATTCTTTCTTTTGCTTCATCTTTACTTCTTAAAAAATCTACAAAATATCTTCTACTATATTCATCTACTACCATTAGCATGTACTTACTCCCTCCCAATGAGTGTACTTTCATTGGTCCACATAAATCAACATGTAATCTTTCTAAAATGCGTGTTGTTCTTTCTATCACATGATTAAATGGTGTTCTTGTTAATTTCCCTTGAATACATATTTCACATTTTGTTTCTTCACCATTCATCTTTTCTAATCCCCTTACAAGATTTTCTCTCGACATTCTTTGTAAGTATACGTAATTTATATGCCCAAGTCTTCTATGCCATAATTCTTTCTTTGATTCATTTGTCTGTAAACAAGATTCATTTCTGTCTTCATCTGTTTCTCGTACAGCTAAGTTTATTTTAAATGTATTATCTTCGAATGTTCCTTTAGCTATTAATTCGCCTGTATTCTTTTCATAAATGGCTGCTCCTTCATTATCAAATATCACATATTTTCCTTTTCTGACTAAACTTGGAACTGACATTAAATTTTCTCTTAAATTAGGTACGCAAAGAACTTCTGTAAGTTTTATTTTTGTTTCGCCACTTTTCTTATCGTAAGACGTAACATGAACATTTCCACGATATTTCGCTTGTATTGATCGCTCGCTGTCAGCAGTTGCAATTTCTACATCTTCAGGTTTTCTTTCTACAACAATATCTTCTTTATGCGTCATATGCGAAGTGCAAGCTGAATCCAACATCCAGGTTATTTCCCTATTATTTTCAGATTCTTTACACTCATTTATATTGAATTCATTTGACTGCAATGCATGTTCATTTGTAAAACATGTATATTCTTTTGCCTTCTTGTTTGAAACATTATTATTCTTATTATAATTCTTATTATTGCGTGAGTATTCTCTTACATCTTGAACTTTATTACTACAATAATTTTGAAAATTTTTCTTAGGTGAATACTCCCTATCATTTCGCGAGTGTGTCATATTCGATTTACTATAACAATTCCGCGCTATATGATTTGGCTTTCCGCAAGCAAAACATAAAACCTTTTTCTTTTCATTAGCCCTAAATGCTTTAGACTCGTTTTCTCGAAATTTATCATATTTTCTTTCATATCTCAACAAAGTTTCTCGCATTACTTCATAAGTTATATTTGGGTTTGATGATATCGCAGTTGTTACTTCGCTATATTTCTTTGGGAGCCCTTCTATAATAAATCCTATTAATTCGCATTCATCAATTTCTGTACCCAATTCTAATATTTCATTAGCTATCCCTTGAGCTCTTATCAAATATTCTTCTATTGTTTCTCTTTCGTTTTTCTCTATTCTCGCAAGATTAATTTTTAACTGAATTCTTCTCTGATTTTCAATTCCCGCGTAACGCTTTTTCAGTAATTGCCATAAATCCTTAGCTTTTTTAATCCCTCTAACAGCCATCATTTGTTCTGCGGACAACGTCAATATAATTATACTGTAAACTTCATCATTCTTTTCTAACCATGTTTTATGTGCTTTCAAACTATCGGGATCCCCTTCATTTTTTACCGGTTCATCATTTTCGATAACATCAAATAAATGTTTTGATTTAATCAAAGCTTCAACTCGCATACTCCATAATGTATAATTTTTACTTGTTAACGGCTCTATTCTAGGAATTCCAAACATATTGGATTCACACATAATTAAAATACTTTATCTTCCAAACTATTTTTAAATGCATATAAAATTCTTACCTCTTAAATTTTTCTATTGGCGGTTAGTCCAATGGAACAAATTCTTAACTTGTATTAGGCCTAGTTCATACAATTCATATTTATTTACTCTTCTTACTTGTACACTCAAAATATAAAATTCGCTTTAAAACCACGCTCTGCTACCAAATTGTTATTTATTTTCTAACATTTTAGTTAAAATAATGATAATTATTTTACTATAAACATAACTTCTTTAAAAAACACACAAAACATTTATTTAGACAATCACATTACAGCAACTACGAATACACATCTCCAAACCATAATCACAACCTCAATATTATCCTCGAACATCTCACGTTTTTCGTCTGAACCAAAAAAAATAAATACATGGAGTCAGGAAAAAATGTCTATTGTTCAAGAGTTTATCTTATGATAAATAATTTAAATATTGTCATGTGACTTTACTTACATATTTTTCATTAATAACACTTATTTATCTTATTGATCTTTATTATTTTTAATCTTAGCACAGTTACTGATATCAAAATTCGAAAGAGTCCGGAGTTTTAATGAAAACATCATAAAACCAGAAGAAATTTAAGTCATTTTGATTAGTTACATTTTCACTCAGTATTTGTCACAATCTTATAATAATTAGAATACGTTCATATATATATTTTTTTAATTTAACCAAGTTTCCGATTGTCATTTCGTTTCATTTTGGTAATCAATCACATTAATTTTCATTATTTGAGTTGTGGATTTCTTTGTTCAGACTTGAGTTCTGGTAATTTCTCGTGATTTCTGTTCCTTTCTTCCCTTTTTTTTTAATGATAGCAGCGGCAGTTCGGATGAATCAACACAAAACTATCTAATTAATTTTAAAAATAAAAAGCATTCTAATAAAACAATAAAAAGAATTGTAAGAACATGCTAAGTAGCGTGTAACCCCTCCAAAAAAAAGTATTTTATCTGCAGGTGAAACATGTTATTAAAACTGAAACAGATTAATAGATGGCAGCATTAAAACAAATTGAAGTACTCGATATCAATATTGAGTACGTAATCGAAATGTTTATCCTTCGTGTCATGTGCAAGCCACAAAATGCGCTATGAAATCTACTACGTAATTTTCTAAGTGTATTTATAACTTTATTTTGAGTTTTTTCCTGTTTCACTGTTGCATATATATGTTTCTTTTCTGTATCTGTTTTATTCAATTACTTTCTGATTCCTGAAAAGCAAAGAAATAGGAACAGTGAGAAAAGTCCCTTAAGTTAAGCCTACTTTAGGTTAGTATATGAAATTATTTAAAAAACATGTTGAATATTACTTACTAAAAGGTATGTTTTATATTCTTTTCAATTCTGCATCTTTTCTTCTTACTCTTATAAAGGAATATTTGTTTATTTCAGTACAATATTTGCTTTCGCTTCAAAACATTATTTTTTATTTATAGAATGATTTTTAAAATTTTTTCACTTCATCATTATATTCGTTGTAACTTATTTAAGAGTAGTAGCGATTAATTATTTATATATTTGTTGTTGTTGTTGTTGTTAATGAATTTATATTTGAAATTTTCGTCTTGAAGTCCCTAATTATTTATTATTCATAGAGCAATACTATCTCTTCACCCTTTCCAATTATTCATATTTACCATTATTGTTTTATTAAATTTTTCCAATTATAAGAAGCTTTTGTACATAGATAAACATCTTTCATTATTTTACAATAATATTTGAGTATTGCGAAATTTTAATATTATCTTTGTAACCTAAAATTAATTATTTATAATTTTTTTTTATCTCAATGACTACTGAGGGGAAGGGGGGAGGCGACTATTTGAGTTTTTACCCTTTGTCATTTACTGATGCATTGGTAGAACGAAGTGAAAGCACCGTATTACTGATAAATAATTTAAAGAAACTTTATTTTATCATTACCTATGATAAAATAAATTCAGATGCGGGAATTTTTTTTACTTTTTGCTCTCACTGATTGAAATTTTTACATAAGCATGTGATTTTTTTTTTTTTTTTTTGTTATTCAAGGTATGCATCTAGCATGGAAAACCTGGAAACATCAGAAAATTAGTAGCAGTGGGAAAAGTTAGGTAATTTTGATTAAAATATAGAACAGACAGGCAGTTTTAATTGTAACATAAAAAAGTCAGGATAGTTGTGTTTGAAACTTGTAAATTTCTATTCAGTTTCTGAAATGACCTCTTAAATTATATTTACCTATAATTTTATAGAAGAGAAAAAAATATTTCTTGCGAACTTTACAAATTTTGGAAATTATTTGCTTTAAAAAATACTCCACCTCAAACCAACATTGATATTTTTTCTGAGTAAATAAAAGAACTATATTTGTTAATTTTTCTTATGTTCATTGCTGAAACTAGAAGAGAAGGGAGCTAAAGGTATACCATATTTTTTGTATTCAAATCATTGTTGCAAGCAGAAGTGGCGAGAGGGTTAAAGATACCACTATTTTTATATACAAATCTTCACTTTAATTGGGATAGAGGATCCCATACATGCTATTTTAGTATAGAAATCTTCTCTTTATTTAACCAGAGCCTGTGATTAAATAAAGCAATGATTTCTATATCTAAATAATGGTATCCATAGCTCACTACTCTCTGGGTGCCAGTGATGTTAATCAAGCAGAATATAAGCATTTGATTATGGAGAAAAAAATTATATTGCCAGGCATTTATTTTTTCATCTTAATAAAATGTAATAAATAAAAAGATATCCATGATTTGCTTCCTCTTTTAGCAATTTTTTTAAAACTTCAATGTATTTTTCTCTTTTTTGAATTACTTGGTATCCATCACTGTTTTTTTAAAGTAGTGCTTTTATGAGACCGACCAAGATTGGCTGACTGACTAATTTTGAGATTTTTTTTACATACAACTGATTGACAAATTTCTTGATATTTTCCCACAATGGAATGGTTAAATATATATATATGCAATAGACTCCCTCAAATCCGCAACCCTAAAATGCACAAACATCTAAAATCTGCACATCATGACAGATGTAAACAATGAAACTTTCAGTTCAGATGTAAGAAGAAAATTGCAGAATTTTTTAGTTTTATATCATTCCGTATGTATTTTAATATGTAATTCTCAATAATGTGACCGAACTCAAGGTTTTTCATGAAGAAAGTATAAATTTATTTCTGAAAAAAAAATCAGGATATTGCTGATATCACTGGTATTCACGATATTTTACTAAATATATTTATGTATTAATCAAACCTTTTGGTTAAGAATGGCTAAACCTGAAATAAAACTTCCTTACTTTATGATTTTGATGTGATTTAATAGGGTACCTTTAAGAGGAAAGTTTCGTTGAATAATTCAAGAAAAATTTATCTCATCTTTATTATGCATACTGTGAACTTTGATCCTTGCTATAAAAAAAGTTTTTATTCTTTGTATTGAACAAACAATACAGGATAATTTGGAGTTTTTGCACTTGAAAAATATTTTATACCCTGCTATGGGATATTTGAATAGTGGGAGTAATTAAAATTTTTTTAGTGGCAACACTGGATGTGTTTGTAAACAACTGTTTTCCTGTGTAAATTTTAACTCTCCAAACTTTCTATAGTGAAACAATCTGGATAAGAGCTACAAATAAGGTAAGTGTCAAAATATTATCTTTAGTAACCTGCAACCCATGTGTGATCATAGTTTTTCCTTTAACTTTTCATTTTGAGAGGAAATGTTCGCGTTTTCGTAAAGCTAACATGCAAACTAGTTTTCAGGCTACTTTGTGCCAGACCTTTTTTGGTCTGAAAATAGCCCCAATTACTTAGAATAGCCTTTTATACAACCAAATCTGTTAAAACATGTTTAAAAATGTTACATTGTTTTTGTTCCATTTGATGAGGATAACATGATGAAACTTGTTTCCTGTTTCTTTAATATTAACAATTATTTCATTGTGTTTAACTGTTAAAAAAAAAACATTTGTTTATCGAGTTTGCAGTGTTAATTTATAAGCAAATGCTATTGAAAGCGAGTTTCAATTAAAATGTATTAATTTACATATGAAATGTATTCATTTTATATAAAACTAAGTGAATGGAACAATGAAGCCCCCAGCAAGGGCTACTTTGTTCCAAAACTTTAAAAATAGTTAAAATATAAAATAATAAAATATTTCCTCTTTAAAATCATACAGTATGCTTCATTGTTTCATGTTAATTGTTTACAATTCCATTTCGACGTTGAAAAATCACATATATTTTTTAATAATGGAAATGTGAGTGGAACCAGGAAAAAGTGGCCCAAAGTATATTGACGGTATTTAATTATACGTTATTGATTATTTATTTGACCTTTACTTTTAATAATTTAATCATTTAAAAAGTTATCTTTCTTTTTATTATTTTGATTCATTACTTAATTATTTTAATAGTTAAGTTTAATATTGCAAGCATTCAGTATAATTTGCATTACATTATTACATTCAAATTACTGTTTAAAAAATGTAAACAAAGCAATGACCAGAAATCCACAAAATTCTAAAATCCGCACAGCCTCTGGTTCCAAGCTGTGTGGATTTGAGGGAGTCTACGGTATATATATTTCCTGGGATTTACTTACAAATTTTGTGGTTCTTTTTTCTCATGATGAATTATTAACTTTGCATTATTTTTTTCAACAGATTGGTGAATTTTGCAGTTTTATCTTGAGACAGATTGACAAAATTCATGATGTTTTTCCTTTGCCCAATTGAAAAAATTGTGTTTACCCCTGCAATGGACAGACAGATTTTGAGAGTTTCTTTCTGTCAATCGATTGGCAAATTTTGCATTTTTTTTTTTTCATGAATGATTCACAAATTTCTTAATCTCTTTTTTTCCATGACTGATCAATAATTTTGCTTTTTTTGTCCTTTTCTGATTAACAAAATTCACAGTTTTTTTTCTTAAGTTTGTTGACATATCATGTGAAGATTGTTACCAAAAGAAGCAGTAAGGTCAGGTAAAGTAGTTAAAAAGAACTGTTCTTTCCAAGGCCCTGACAACTTGGAGGGGGGTGTTTCCTCTCTTTGCTCCGGTCGGGAATGTCCCACCCCGGACCATCTCCTGAACTGAACACTGATATTGATAACAATGGTGTAAGTGTAACTGCGTGTCCAAGCATTCAGATGTTTTAACTCCCATGGTTTTGGCATGAAAATGAAACAGTTTGACTAGATGCCATACTACTCTCTGAATTTCAGTATTTATGGCCCAGCAAATCAACAATTGCTTTCTGAATATTGCAGTCTAATAATTATTTACAAGATACACAAAACATTTCCTTTTAATCAGAATAGCATTAAAACTTTCTTAAGGCTGTTCTCAAATCCAAAAAGGCAACTTCCTGACATAAGTTTTAATTTATTTTTGTTCAAAAATGCATGAAACTAGCTGGTGCTGTTGTTCAGAAACTATGTCATCGAGCTGTTTTTTCGATTTTTTTTTTTTTTTTTTTTTTTTTTTTGCAAACGCAATAGATTTTTCAGAAAATAATGCCAAAGTGGACCTTTTGAACTGAATTTTCTCACCAAAGTAGAAAAATCAGTCAAGAGCGGGCGAAAAACAGGGTTGTCACGTGATCGATATCGCTTATAACTCAATGGGTAATTGATTGATCAAAAAATGGAAAAAACAATTCAATTCCAAATCGCTTCCATGGCCAGGCTTTCCAATTTTATATCTTTCTGTTATAAAATAAATTTGTAAATGTGTCAGAACGTTTTGCGCTTGTTCAGCGGAGCAGTTAAGAACAGCCTTAATAAATTCATCTGATCAGCCAACATTTATTATTGTCAAAGTGTACATTTCTTTGCTTAAAAAAAGATTTGACTGTTTCTTTACGTCTGAAATGTAGTGCAGATTCTAGAGTTGCGGATTAGAGGGAGTGGATTTCATTAACATCTCTTCAGTTGTATTAATGGGCAGCATCCAACTTTTCTTCTAAACTAAATTTAATCTTTACATATAGGAAGATTACATTGTTTCAGGAACAGTCATAAAAAATTACTTCAACGAGGCAATTACTATTAAAGTAACTCAACAATACCATGCATTTATCCCTGATACATTTAGTACATCAAAAATGTTAGTTAGAACATTTTCTGAATCATTAATACCATCAAAGTAACTGTCTATGTATCAGAAGACAAACATAAGTTATGAGATTTTAATGGCTGTATTACGATTATATATGATGAATATTGATGACTCGTTTATATCAAGATTAGCAGTAGAGAACGTGTTGAATTTAAGGTTACATTCTTACATGTACAATGGTCGTTCTCCATCATTTTCTTATTTTAGCAAGCAAGGCATGCTGTGGATATATCTCATGGATCTTTTATGCTCAGTTGTTAATCTGGCATCAGCTAGGAGAATTTGTATTTTATAACAAAATGAGATTCTGAAAACCAACAAGCCATTATCCAATTACGTTCGATAGTAAGAAGTATGAAAAGACATGTATCAATAAATGTTATGCTCTTTTAATGGTTTTCGTTTTTTTTTTTACATTTTTGTACCAAGTTTATACTTGAATTATTGTAGTATTATATACATTGTACTGTTTGGTATCATATTATATCATAAACAAACAACATGAATACCTTATTCACAATACAATTTTTACTAAATAGGTTCAAATATGTAGAAGTTTTAAAAACATTTAAAACTATTCAAGATGTTAAAACATTGGTGTCAGAAGATGTTAAAATCCCTAGCTCTTTCAGCTGAACATTAGCCGTCATCAGGGGAACTGCTGTACTCCCAAAGACAAACGCTGGTTACATATAAGAGGGTGAAACCAAAAACAACAAATAGGATAACCTTCTGATATTTAACCAGTGTATATCTTTGAGGCTACAGCCCCCTAATGACAGCTAATATTTAGCTGAAAGCACTAGGGATTTCAACATCTTCTGACATCAATTTTTTTAACATCTTGAATAGTTTTAAATGTTTTTAAAACTTCTATATACTTGCACCTATTTAGTAAAAAATGTATTGTGACTTAAGTATTCATGTTGTTTATTTATTTTATTAAGCTGAATATGTCATTTCAACTTGAGATATAGATTTTCTATATATATTTTATATTATATCATACTTGAAATTCATGAAAAATATCTTTTAAATATCCAGGCATAGATTGTTGTTCCATTTTCATACTTTGTGCACTATTTTACAACGAAACAACCTTTTTTCTGTAATTTTTTTAACATTTTTGAATGTTATTTTCACGATTTCAATTTTGCTTTTTTTTCAGTCTGTCATGAACCATAAAAAATGCTACAAAATCCTCCTCAGTTTCTTATTTTAATTTTGAGAGATTCTATGACAGTGGAAAGTCTAACAGACTGGCATATTTTGAAAATATTGGAGAATAACAGCTGTAAATTTCCAAGTGGATTAAAAAAATCCCGGCCAGGATTTGAACCAGGGATGTCTTGACTAAAGGCTGTGCTCTACCAACGAGCCATCCCATACGAATCTAGAGGACTAATTCACACAACTAACCTTTAACGATCACATCTAGTCTGATATTTGAATCAGCTCAACAGAATTCCCACTTGGAAATTTTTTCACCTACTTGGAAATTTACAACTCTTATAATTTATTTACCAATCGAATAGTGTTAAAAATTAATCTAATATAATTCTGCATGTACCATAATTTCCCGCGTATCTGCCACGGCTAAGTTAAGTCTTTTTCAAACCGGAAATTTTATTGATAAAAAGAAGTTGAATAAGTGCTAAGCAGAAGCAAATCACATTTTATTTAAAATAAATTCTGGTAGGAAATCGAGTTATCTGAGGTGCGGCAGATATGCGCAAAATTACGGTAGTGTTTACTGCACCTCCAAAAACTACCTTGATTGATCAATGAAACCTACCTATTCTGTTGAGTAGATTCAAATATCAGACAAGATGCTGTGATTGCTAAAGGTTAATTGAGTAAATTAGTCCCCCAGATTTGTTCGGGATGGCTCAGTTGGTAGAGCATTGGCAGCTTCAGCCAATACATCCCTGGTTCGAATCCTGGCCCGGACTTTTTTCACCTGCTTGGAAATTTACAACTGTTATGATTTATTTGCCAATTGAATAACTGTGTTAAAAATTAATCTAATTTTGAAGAAGTTTACATAACTATATTTCAAAATGGTTTGAGATATTTTATTTTTTCAAAAAGTGTGTTGACATAGAATGACTTCACAACAATTGTAGGTATAAATGCATAAGTTACAAATTTGCAAAGCTGAATGCAAAGTTGAAATGCAGAAATTATGCCACCATTACATCAAACCACATATAGCCGTTTCTAGTTTATTTAGATCCTCTTCATCTGTGTGGAAAAGAAATATTAAAAATTTAAAGTGGGTGGTTCCAAGAGCCCTTTGGCTGTAACCCCAAGTACTGGCTAATGAATTGACTGAAGTGGCAAAATTAAGAGATTATGTAACTGAAAAACTGACGTATCTGACAGGAAACATTGAAAAATAGGTAACACTATGCAGGATCCCCCTCCACACGAGAGAGAAAAGTGGTACTAGTCTATGTCATTAACCAAGGAAGTAGTATATTTATGTATGTAATAGGCCTCGTAAAAATCTATATGAAAAACTGAGATATATTTTTTAATAATTTTAGCCTCAGAAAAATTAAAGTGGTGGTTGGAATTCTAACAATGCTTGGCTATAGTAGATGTCATCATTTTCTCCTTCTAACATAATTTTTGTGTTTTTTCAACCTATATCTAAGTGCACGTTTCGTTTGACCAATGTAGGAGAGACCACATTTACAAAAAATTCTATAAATACCCTACGAATTATGGCTGTCTATTGGATCCTTCAAGTTGGAGAAAGAAACGTATTGATCGGAGAGAAAACAACTTTGAAACTGAACTCACTGAGAATACATGAAAGTTTCGCTATTAAATAATTGTAAATTCGAAGAGATATGTTTCGTGCACGGAAAATAAGACTATTGAAAGCAGATAATTTTTGTTTTGGAATATGATTGGATCTAAAATGAGGGGGTAAACTAACCACGAAATGTCTACAATAAACAGTCAAAAAAATTTAAATCATTGCAAATTACCAGGACATCCAGAAAAACAAGACGTTTCTGATTTTCAATTTCAAAAGTAAATTAGATACATGGAGCAATGAATTTAAGAAATCAAATACTGTATTAATATTATGTTGAGACAAATCAAGTAAAGCAAATGAATCATATGCACAACGAGTATAAAATGGAAACTGTATTAATTTAAACAATTTAACCTCAAAATAGTGTATATATATTATATACAGTGTGTCCACGTATAACCTGACTGACCTTTATTTTCGAAACCATTGGTTCTAGATTCATACAATTACAAAAATGGTCAAAATTAGGTGCAGGGTTAAGATAAAAAAAGTTTGAAGCGAAAAAACAATTTAGTGAAGAATTACAGAATCTAAATTTTTATACGGTCCCCCGGTCCTATAAGTTATATTTAGTAAAATTTCCCTGTTATACTGGCAAGTAAGGCAAAAAAAAAGTCCCGTTATTCTACGATTAAAATTGACCGAGTAATAGCTGTTTAAAGTTGGAGTATACTTTTTGCTGCATATTAGGAGTCATTCAAAAATTTAGTAGAAATATAATTTCGTCAGATATATTAAAGAAATGGTTGAGAGTAAAATTAGCATTGCAATATAAATTTGAAATCTTTAATCATTCTGACATATTACTGCAAAGTGCACACTTTGTACTGAACATCATAAGAGGATAAAAATAACAGATTTTTTTGTTAAATAAAAGGATGAAAAATAACAGCCTCAATTCTTTACAAAATGATAAATATTTTTAAATGCTGTTAGATTACACTGTCTTTCAAATTTTGGGTTGTGGCATGTTTTTTGCTTTTGAAAATTGAATCTTATGTAATTTTTAGCTCTGAATCCGAAAATGACCTTCATTTTAAACCATCACGTCAGGATATTTCTCAAATCGCAAATTTCAAAGTTAAAAAGCTAAAAGTTAAAATTGATCCCCCCTCCCCTCTCAACGTCATCGGACCCCGAAATATTTAGCTGTAAGAAACCCAGTATAAGCCAAAAAACCTAATAAATTATTGAATTAAATAAAATTAAACCGAATAAAAAAGTCTTACATCTATTTTATAGTATCAGATTTTTTGCTATTTTTTACCCTTGAAATTTACGATTTGCGAAAGATCCTGACATGATGGTTAAAAGTGAAGGTAATTTTTTTATTCAGCGTTAAAAAATACATAAAATGTATTTATAAAATTTAAAAAACACAACCATCGCAGGTTTATGTTATGTAATCTAAAACTCTTTCTTAAACTTCTTGACGGTAATCTATCCGAATTATTTTGTGTTATCCTCTAATATAAGTATGTATAAGATGGTAAGAGTCGAAAATCATAATAATACTGCATTGTCATCGGATTTAAGTCAGTATGTAAAATTTAACTTCGATCGGACATTTGAAAGTAAGTTAAAGTTCTAGTACAAATTTTAAACTGGAAAGACGATCATTGCAAGTTAAATAAAACCTTATAAAAATAACACAATTTTAGTTAAAAGAAATCATAGCCTCAAATCCTTACAAAATAAAACATATGTTAAAATACAATTATTTTAACTAATCTGAAACTTAACTAATTAAACTTAATCGTAATATTTGTACGATTTCTTTCAAAGCGCAGATACCTTGAAATAAATTTAAGTACCTTAAATACGATCCCTGAAAGCATGGCAGAAATCATCTGTTTTGAGACCCCGGGTTCCTGAGCGATCTTTCTTTTTTCCTTTTCCTCTTATTTCTATTCTCCTTCTTTCCTCTATGTTTCACTCTCGTTGTGGTTTCCTCTTCGGAGGTAAGGGCAATTCTCTATGAGCCGATATCATCCTGTATGTCGACTCATGGACAATTGTAAAGCACCCACGTGTTTGCCGTACGTGGCGACCCGTGTCCCTGGAAAGGGGGATCCTGGCAGTTGAGGGAAACCAACACGCTGCTTTGGCCTCTGCTTCAGGTAGACGGGAGGTGCATATTGGTCCCGTATGCATCAATCGGCTGGTCAGCTGACTTCTGTCACTGGCTGGGGATCAAGTGATCAGGCAATTACTAGTCATCTTGTTAAGGGTGGAGACTGACATAGGATTGTCTTGTGACCGTATAGGCCCTGGTTAGCACTGGTGCACGAATGTGCATCCCCTTGTTGGGCTCGGTAGTGGGTGGTGCGGCCGGGGTCTGAATTGTATTTATTTTCTATTATGGATGGAAAATCTTCACTTCCTTCTATTTCTCTCCCATGTGGAGAGCAACAAGTTGTACAAAATAATTCATTCACACGTTTTTTCATAATTAAACGTACTGACAGTATTTCAGATAGTTCATTTAAAAGAACTTCACCATTTCTCATTGGTAAAACCTTTCAGTCAGTTTTTGGAGATGGCTATTCGCTGAAAAAAATGCAGTCTGGAGATTTGTTGTTAGAGGTTTCTTCAGCCAAGCAATCTCAACTTCTCTTGAATTGTACAACAATAGGCTCTTTTTCTGTTTCTGTTCAAGCTCATCAAACTTTAAATACAACCCGTGGTGTCATATCTGAACCAGAACTTCTATTCTCTACAAAAGAAGAACTTCTAGAGAACTTAAAAGATCAAACTATCATAGATGCACGTCGTATCACAATCCGGTCGAAATGGGCAAGTACTTCCTACAAAGCACGTTACTCTCACTTTCAATACCCCGAATTTACCAACTAGAATTAAAGCTGCCTACTTAAGTTGTCCTGTCCGCCCTTATATCCCTAACCCTCTCCGTTGCTTTAAATGCCAGCGTTATGGCCATACAAACACTACCTGTCGTGGCTCTGTTACTTGTGCACGTTGTGCAGAAGTCGGCCACGACAGTAAATCTTGCAATAATTCTGAACGTTGTGTAAACTGTAAGGGTGGCCATACAGCCTACTCTCGCTCTTGTCCAAATTGGATTCGTGAAAAAGAAATCCTTGCTGTTAAAATTACCCAAAAATTTTCCTACCCAGAAGCTCGCAAACTTGTTGACTCCCGAACTCCATCCGTCGGAGTTTCCTACTCCAGTTTATTGAAGCAACAATCAAAATCTGTAAGACACATTTGCACCCAGACTGAAACCTCATTTCCCCCAAATAATTCACCTGTGACACCATCTTCCAGCACTTCAAAGAAAAAAACTCGTAATGTCTCCTCTGCTACTACTGGAAAACTTTCACCAAAACTAGAACTTTGGTCGCCATCATCTGAACCTGTTAAAATAGAGTACCCAACTAGTCAGTCGCAGAAATCTGCAAGTAAAATAAAAAAGTCAACCCAGCATGAGACTGAAGAAACCCCGGTATCATCTACATTTAATTCTCCGAACTCTGATACTAATCGAACTGCAAAACAGAGTGATAAAACTTGCATACAGAAAGGGAGAAAGACAATTCGGGGTTCTTCACAGTGGAAAACTGTGAAGAAAAAACAGAGGAAATCATGTCATAGCCCAACTTACACGAATTTCAAAGATCACAAGCAGCTGCAAAGTTATGTTGAAGAGGCTATGGAGTCTGACTCGAGCACAGATAACGATGATGCTGTTTTTGAAGAGTTTTTACCAAAATAATTTTACTTTGTTTTTAAATTCTTTGTGACTTCTTAAAACTTGTCTTTTACACGGCATCTTATAATTTGTCCATTTTTTTTTTAACATGTATTATTTCATAACTTTTAGAGATGATTTTAATTATAATAATAATTGTGTCTTTTAACTATTGTCTTTTGACCATTTATAAATGGTTTTAATTATATACACCATTGCTGTTTTTCTTCTAATCATTTTGTTTTTATGATCTTATTGTCAATTTTTTTATTCCAAGTTTTGTTTAGTTCTTGACTCTGTCTTGGCGCAGCATGTCCCAAAGGGGACTTTGTGCCATTAAAATTTAATCAACCAACCATCTGTTTTGAGATGCATAAAAATGGTTTAAGTCGTGCATTTCTAAGTTTCATAACTCGGTCATTTTAATGTTAGATGAATGGGACTTTCTTTTTCTTACTTGTTAGTGTCACAGTAATGTTTTACTAAATATCACTTATAGGACCGGGGGACCATATAAAAATTTAAATTTCGTAATTTTTTAATAATTTTTTTTCTTGACCCAAATCGCTTGAAAAATAATTCTTTACCTTATTTAAACCATTTTTGTAATTGGAAGTATGCATCTAGGACCAACGGTTGCGAAAATAAAGGTCGGTCATGTTATACGTGGACACACTGTATATATGACTTAAGATTTGGCTTAAAGGGCACATAAACCTGATGTTCCATTTCACCCTATCATTTCAATCATTGATACTGCGTCTTGTAAACTTGCTGAAAGTTTGGTTTACAGGTCTCCCCCCCCTCCCCCCCGCATAGTTAACACTATCTACACTTAAAAAATTCAGCTCAATTTGCCAATAGAATCCGTAACTTATATCCACCAGGTTATACTATGGTTTTGTTTGATGTCAAATCTCTTTTACGAATGTTCCAGTACAAAGTTCTCTAGATTGTTTAAAAGATAGCAATCGAATGAGTTTCATTATTTTCAATATGAAATTGATAACCTGTTTTCTTTCACCAGCATTTGTTTATCTTAAAATACTTTCATTTTTCAAGAGAAGTTTTATAAAATGTCAAATGGTTTAGCTATGGGTAACCCTTTAAGCCCAATCTTAAGTGATATATATGTGCACCAGTATGAGGTTTAATTGTTTTAATTAATATACTTTTCCATTTTATACTCATTACGTATATGATTCTTTTGCTTTACTTGATTTGTCTTATCACATTATTAACTCTGTACTTCATTTATTAAATTCAATAGATCCTGTATCCTACATTTGATATTGCAACTCAGTAACTTCTGTATGTCCTGGTAATTCATAATAATTGTAATTTTTTGACGATTGTTTACCTTAAACCTTTTGCTGTTAGTTTGCCCCCTCATTTTAGATCCAATAATACCCCAAAACAAAAATTAGCTGCTTTCAATGCTCTTATTTTCTCTGAATGTAACATCTGTTCAAATTTAGAGTTACCTATTAATTAGTTATTAATAGTAAAATTACCTACAGCGTTCCACAAAAATGATGGTACAGAGAGTAGTTCTTAAAAAATATTCAAATTTAACCATGGTGAATAGAAATAAAGTTAATTAATAAATTAAAATAATTAATTAGTAGCCTTTTTTACATTATACAATGAAATGTTAATAGGAATTTCCCCTGGACATGCTGAAAAAATATTACAAGATAATTATAGTTCAAAAATACTTCCACAAAAATCATGGTACACTTGTAAATGTTTTACATATTTGCATATATTATTGAACATAGTCGTACTCCCTCTGTATCCACAGCGCATGTAAATGTATTTATCGTTATCTCAGTAGAAGTCCCATGTGAATTTTAAAAAATGACGCAAAAATAACTTGCAGTAAAAGGAACAAAATTAATTGTTTATCTTCATGAAAAAAAGGATAAATCTTATAGTAAGATAGTTGTCTCGAAGCTATTCCACCGTAAAAAAGACAATTAATAGGAGAAAAAAAAGAGGATTGCAAATAAAGCTCGAAACGACCTTCCTAAAAAATTAGCAGTGAGAGGTGTTAGAATAATAATACTCTGCATTTCTGAAAGCCCCTCAATTAGTGCTAGAAAAATAACAGGAGATTTGCAAAAGTATGGCAATTAAATAGTACATAAAAGAGCTATCAACAGGGTCATTAATGATGCTGAGTTTAGATCAAGATCTGCAAGGAGGAAACCGTACATCTCTCTGATCAACAGGAAGAAAAAAATAGTTCACCGGAAAATTTTTGCATGCATTTATGAAACATTTAATTGTTTCAAATGAGTCTAAATTTAATATTTTCAGCATAACGAACTGGAGTTTGTAGGAGAAAGGATGATGCACTGAATTCCAGATATTCGACAAAACCTGTAAAGCATCTTGGAAGAGGTGTAATGATTTGGGGCTGTATGTCAGTTTCAAGAGTACGAAATTTAGATTTCACTGAGACTATCGTGGACAGATTTGAATAGTTAAACATTTTAAATAAAATTTCGAGGCCAGTGCATTAAAGTTAGGCGTCGCACAGGACTATTACTCCCAATAAGATAATGATCCCAAGCACACTGCTCATGTTGCCAGACTATGGCTGCTCTGCAATGTCCCCGACGCACTTGCCACCCCTTCACAAATTCCACATTTAAATCCCATTAAACATTTATAGAGTATCTTATAGCAGCAAGTGAACACTTATGATACCAGAAATAAAAAGTTGTTGGAAAGTGTTTTACTTGCAGAATGGATAAAAATTCAGAAAACTGTTACAGAAAATCTGGTAAAATCAATGTTAAACAGATTTAAAGCAATCTTGAAAATGATAAACTGTTTAATATGTACAGTGCCCCCCCCCCCCATCTGCCCTTAACAGATAAAAATAGAAACAATACTATTTTTAACATGGTTTCAAAAAGAAATGAGAAAGTATGAAACTGTAATTTAAAATCGCAGCCATGACCAACGCAATTTGGCACATGAGTCCATGTTCATTTGATGTCAAATCAACCCAGCTAAAAACGTTACCTCCTCAGAATTTTATGATATTTAGCTCAATTGTTAAGTTCATAGAGAAATGAATAAATACTCAATGATAAATCTGTATCTCTCTTGGTTTCTGAGATAATTAGCTTCAAAGATGGACAAAAATCCTAAATTTTTGCATTTCTTGCATTACAAATTTAGTCATAACAGGTTCCCTAATTATCCTAGAAATTTACTTTTTACGTCATTAGAAAGTGCTTGAATTGGGCTTTCACATGATGTATCACTTGCACATGTTTTTTGAATTTTTAATTTTAAGGTAAAACATCTTTACCTTTGATATTTAATATCTCAAATTCGAACATTTTAATTTTTTTGGGAAAAAAAAATGTTACTGCTGTAACATTTTTTTCCCTTTAATATCTGAAAGTATTATTTTGGGATGCTGAGTTATAAATTAAAATGTAAACTGCTTGTTCTAATTTCAATACCAAGGTCATTTATTTAGATGACTTACCCACATACCATATCCCCCGTCTTTCTCCAAAATAAAAATAAATAATAACAAAAATAAAGTTATGTATTCTTTGGCTTTCCCCCTCCCACCTTCAAGCACTTTCTTTTTATTTTAACTACTGGTATCTGGAAGAAGGGAATATGCATTCAATTCATTTTTATGCATGCATTGGACAAATATTTTATAACATCGAAAGATGCGTTAATAAGATAAATTTTTGTGACAATAAATATTTGGATGAGAATATATTTTAATTGAAATCTTCATTTGAAAATGCTCTTTATTATTACAGACTTTAGACATTCAGTGCAAGATGCAATCCAGTAATTGTTATTTGAAAAAAAAATCTAACTATATGCAGCTTCACGTTCAAAGTGGAGGATTTTGAAACTGACAACTTCTTTTTGAATGGGCTGAGTTTATATATTACAACGTAATTACCTTTGACTTGTTTGATAATTTTAAAATATTCATTATATGCTGACCAGGCAGTTCGATTTTACTTTTCTCTCTCATAATTTCAATTCTAAAATAAGAAACCCAACATTAAAACATAAGTTGTAATAATGTGTTAGCAGACAAAGTGTTGCTAGAAAGAAAATGTATTTTTTTGGTGAGTTAGCATTTTGATTTGTTTAATGAGAAATAGTCAATGGAAAAATCTACCACATTGCAACTAAAATTTCTCGCTGACAAGTGCAAATTGTTACACAGAAAACATTTCGCAAAAAGAAGTTCTGATCACGTGTTTAAAAGAATGGCCGTTTTTCAACCTTTCTTAAAGTAGATTTAAAAGTAGCATGAAAGTTTGCCACAAACTTCTGATATTTTGTACTGTGCTATTCGCTATGCTACATTTAATAAATGCAGTGCACTACTTTACGAACTACTCGGTAAACTAGCGACTATTGTAGTTTCACTACTTGTAGTGTGTTTGTATCATGTGCTTCCTCATCTGTCATAGTTGCAGAGTTGATAGTTGTAGAGTCTAGACTATTAGTAGATCCTCTAATAGACATTAAAACAGGAGCTAAACCAGAATCTCATCACTTCCAAGAAGTAGATTTTTTTATATTGACTTCTGTTATGAATCCACATTTCTTATTTCTGTGTATAAAAAATAGTAAATATAAGAACGATAAAAAAGAAATAAAGATTTAAATGTAGATTGTTCTTTCCCTGTATCTAAATGATTTATAAAAATATTTTCAAATAAAATGTTTCAATTATAGAAATAAAATAAAATGTGCTATTTTTATGTGTTTGATAATTTTTAATTTAGTGCATGTTTTTCTATTTATATTGCAGGTGCAGGAGTTGATGCAGTTTATTTTAAACATATTGTGAGAACTCTTATGAAAACAAATTCAGCCTGAAGACTGTAGTACTGTTTTTCACTTGGTGTCTTGGCATAAAAAAAATTTCAATGAGCATTTTATAAAAATTAGTGAGGCAGTAAGATAATTTTGTTTATTTTCTCACTTAAATTACTAGATTGAATTAGATTATAATTACCTACTGGACAACAATTTCTATAAGGTTATGAAGTGTTTGGATTACTACTATGAAAAGTTTATATTTTTGGTACAGTGTAGTATTTTTAACATTTTCCCTCATTTGTGGATGTTTACCTTTTAATGAATGAATAAAGAATTGAAACAGTTTTTTAAAAATATATCATTGTTTCAACTTTCTATTATTGTAAATACTCTAGACGAAGATCTGCTTCCAAAATGGGCTCACTGTATGAGTATTGGCTACATTTCTGATGGAAAGAAAAGTAATACTTATAAAAATGAATGAAGTATTATATAAAGAATATATACTCAATATATTTCTGTTTATTTCTGAATTTATGCATAGAAAAAATCTTTATCACACCTTAAAAAATTCTTTTATTTTATAATAAGGCAAATCAATTATATTGGTTAAATATCTGTTTTACATGTGCAAGGTAAAATAAAATATTTTCCATATCTAATTTAGCTTTGCATCTTTATCTTTATTTTAGAAACTTCAGTAAGTTTTCTGATAAAATATTTCTTAAAAATCTAATTTAAAAAGTACATCTATGCTGATTGTTAATAAATCTGTTTCACTTGTGAGATCTGCAAGGACGATTATTAGAAATCTTGTTTAAGTAGACATTCATGCTTAAACATAGGGTAAAATCTTTTACTTATGAAGTGTGGAACAAAAGATTTTCTGTAATGTCTGTTCTAGACAACTTTTC
Source organism: Maratus speciosus (assembly GCA_963932465.1). NCBI lineage: Eukaryota > Metazoa > Arthropoda > Arachnida > Araneae > Salticidae > Maratus > Maratus speciosus. The sequence goes on from OZ010798.1 coordinate 41,231,111, forward strand.
TCACAAAACTTCTTTGAATGCCAACTTGCAAACTCTTAATAAGGAGCAAACTTTCTCTTGTGATATGTGCAACAAAGCATTTTCACTCAAATCTGATTTAAATAGACACATGAAAATTCATACTAATGAGAAGCTTTTCCCTTGTGAGGTGTGTAACAAAAGATTTTCTAACAAATCTAATTTAAAAATGCACCTCTTGCGAATTCATACTAATGAGAAGCCTTTCACTTGTGAGGTGTGCAACAAAGTATTTTCTGGCAAATCTAATTTAAATAGGCACTTGCGCGTTCACACTAATGAGAAGCCATTCCCTTGTGCAGTATGTAACAAGAGGTTTTCTGAAAAATCTAATTTAAAAAAACATCTTCGAATTCATACTAATGAGAGGCCTTTCTCTTGTGAGGTGTGCAACAATGGGTTTTCTCAAAGTTCTAGTTTAAATTCCCACCGTCGAGTTCATACAAATGAGAAACCTTTCTCTTGTGAGGTTTGCAATAAAGAATTTTCTTACAAGTCTGATGTAAATAGACACCTACGAATTCACACTAATGAGAAGCCTTTCTCTTGTGAGGTGTGTAGCAAAAGATTTTCTGATAAATATAATTTAAATAGACACCTGCGAATTCATATTAAGTAGAACCTTTCTGGTGTGAGGTGTGCAACGAAGGATCTTCTCATAAATGTTTTTTCAATTTTTTTTATATCTACAAAATCCTGCAAAAGAGAAACCTGTCACATGAGTTGTGTAACTGGAGTTTTTCTCAATAATCTCATTTGATTATTTAACTTCATGTACATGTACATATTGAACAAAAAACTTTCGCTTGAGAAAATGTATAAAAGGTTTAATAAAAGAATTTTTGTAAAATCTCATTTTAGTTTCTGCATGTACATAGATCACATTTCAATCCAGTATATCCTCAGGAAAATTATGAGTCAAATACATTTTCTTTCAGGCATCCAGAGGCAATTCTACCATTACATGTGGGACAATTCGACTAAATTTTCATGAAAACTATTGCAAATGTGAAACTCTTTTAGTGTTTTTTTTTTTAATTTGGTGACCCAGTGAAAGTGCTGTACTAGTATGATATTATGAACAAAACATTTTTCATATTTTTAAATTAAAAAAATAATAAATTGCAGCTGTCACATGTAGGGCATACTATTGGACAGAATTTTTCAAATGTTTTGCTTCTAACAAGAATTCCTCTGAATCTGCTGTGTTTAATCAGCAGTAATTTTTTTCTCTATATACTAAGAGTCATAGTATAGAGAAAAAATAACTACTTCATATGTTTTTTACCTGAAAAAGTAAAATATGGTACAAGTAATAAGTTTCTTAGTAGGTGTCTTGTGCAGGACATTTTTGTCAGATAAGGGACAGCGTGTGAATTCCTTGTTTTTAAAAAGAAGTCAGTTGCTTATTAATTGAAAAAGTTAATTTAACATTCATTTAATAAAATCGTTTCTTAATGTGATGAGACAGCTGTAAAATATAGAAGATGTACTATTTTAACTAAATTTTCATGAATGGAATTTGTAAGGAAAAAAGAATTTCAACAAAATAATAAGAGCAAAGTATCAATGCCAAAGTAGTTTTATTTCGAAAGCTTGAAGGAATAGTTCTATATATCGTCAAATTTCTAACAGCCTTTATTATTAGCAACAAGTGGTCCAGAATTAATTTTTACAATTTCTTCATGTTTTTGCAAAATTTCAATTCGATGCTTATGCCATTTGAAATAATCTCAGATTTTTTACTCCTCTATGACTTTTTTTTAAAAATGCATCATTATCTTATTAATATTTTTTCCTGATAAAACTTGCTTTCATAATTCACAATAATCCATTTTCCAAATTTTAGATCTTCATTAAGAATTAAGATTGTTCGATTGTTTAATTCAAATGTAAAAATTTAATTAAATAGTGAATGGTTGTGATATACTCTGTTTCTTCCCTTTTATTCAATGATATGGAAGCTTAAAATTCCATTGATTTTAGTTATAGTTCACCAGGAATGTTCCTTGCGCACTCTTTCTTAAATCTCCTCTTTTCCAAAGTAGCATGTCTTTGTGCTCTGTGAAAGCTAGCCTACTCTGTCTGCAAAATCTTTGCAAATTAAACTGTGTATATTTTGCTCTTTCTCTCATCCTCTTTCTGCACACATGTATTTTTATATTACTATCCCATCAACTGCTTCTTAATTCTTGTGTTCTCATGTGAATGTTTTCATTCATACTTTTCTCTGAATATGCAAAGTCGTTTTGTCATGCATTTAGTTTTAATGTTAGAAGATGGTCCATCACTCTGTGTAATTTCTGTCTGTGCATTCTTTTTGCCTAAGTGAAAATCTTCTTGATAAAGAAATTCGATAAAAGCAAAAATAGTATCTTTGTCTTTATTTGTAATATTTGAACATGTGAGTAAGTCTGTTAGTTACCATTAAAAAATAAGCTGCGACAGCGAAAAAAAGTGAACTTGCCCCTGATTACAAAGCACATAATACTTCATTCTAATACTCAGGGGAAAATGACGCTGCATAGTCAATTTGCAAATGTTTTATGTGTTTCTCTTTTTTATCCTATTAAAATTTATATATTGGATTCTTTTATTATTTATATGATTCATCTATTTATTTTTCCATATAGATCTCTAGTTCAGATCCTTTGGCATACAGTTGAGTTTTGCTGTCTATACTTTCCCATGTTTTTCGCAAAACAAGGTTATTTGAATCGCTAAGAAATGTAAATAGCTTTTCTTGACAACATTTGTCAAAAAATAACTACACCAGTGTTATGTGTGTTTTATTATATACTAGCTAACTTGCCCGGCGTTGCCTGGGTACGTCAACAAACAGCACGAATTGCGAAAAAGCCCTGAAAATCACAATAAGATATCGCGAAAAAATTTTAAATCACTGCATAAAATTCGAAAAGAGAAAAAAAAATTATATATTGTGTTCGAAGATTGAAAGTTGATTCCTTTCACTTATGTGGAAAAATGGTAGGAAATCGCTAAAATGAACTAAAAATCACATACAAAGTTCCCGAAAAATTCGAAAATTGCTATACGAAATCCGAATAAACTTTATTGAAATGCGGGCAGAAATTACTTTAGTATTATAGGTCAAAAATGGAATGTCAAAAAATTGCAGCAGTTCGCAAAAAAACGTAAAAATCGAATTGAAAATCACAAAAAGTTCAAAAATCACGAAAGTCAAAATTTACTATAATTGGATAAAAGTTTCAAATCTAATTCTTTTGACCTGCGGGCTCTCTTAAAATTTATGTTTGGGAAAGCATGCTAAGCATTGTATCAAGTTACTTTTATTCATAATTTAATTTACTTGTATTCCCTTAAATATAACTAATGTAATCCCTTAAGTTAATATTATTTTTTGTTGCATTAAGATACCTCAATTTGTTGATTTTCTGTAAGCAAGTAATCCCTATTGGGTTACAATGGAAGTCTATGGGAATTTGGCAAAATATTAGATATATCTCCATGTTGGCGACAAACTTGGCGGCATTTGGCAACAGAACTGCGTCCCCCCTACGGTAACCCCTTATAGGTATGGAGATGCATTAAAATCTGTTCAATAATCACATAAAAAATTCCCTAAAAATTCAAAAACCGCTGTACGAATTCCGATTAAAGTTTTTTGAAAAAGGACAAAATTTACTATATTGGGTTTAAAAGAAAGAAACCGTTTTCTTTTCACTAATAGGGAAAAATCGCCTCAAAACTTATAAAAGTGCGAAAAATTGCATAAAAAATTAAATTAAAAAAAATCTAATCAAAAAATCGAAAATCGGGCTTCGAGGTGCAAAACTTCATACATAGACGTACCTTTTCCCCAAATTTTGTAACTGTACGTGCAGCGGTCTCTACAGAACGCACTCACACACAAACTTCTTTCCTTATTATTATAGATTGTAGTGTGCGTGTTTTATTATAATGAATATACCTGTTTACTAACCCGAGGAGCATTCTAAAAAAATATTATTATAACATTCATATTAATTATTTAGAAATATTTTTTTAACTATCCTGTGCACGATGTCACAAGTAGGAATGCAAAAAATATTGTTTTATTAATTTCTAAATGCATATTATTTTAAAATATATATGTGAAAAGTTTATACATAATAAGGTTCTTTATAAGCGTTAACCATTAAAAAGTATAATTCTTAGTTCAATACCAGTTTCAAAAATTGCTATTTATGCTGTTACGTGTGAGTCACAAATTTACTATAATTTTAATGTTTTAATAACGTAACTTATATTGCAGTAACATTTCTAAAATATTGCAAAAAATGGAGAAGGTACTTAAATATAATAAACTGTAACAGCAATAATCTCAAAGTCAAAAAAGGTACAAAATTACATTATTTTGCAGTCAATACATTCTTAGCCGTAGATAGTCTTGATCATACTATCTTGATCGGCTAGCTTCAGCTCTCTTTGAAGCATTGTTATTATTTGCTAAAAGGGAAATACTGAAAACTATTGTTGAAAATACAATTTAATGTTTAATTAATTCTTTTTTAGGGTATAAATACACACAATATTTTCTTAAAGGCAGTCAGAAGGCAACTTCGCTCAATTTTTTTAATCCTTTATTTTCCCTATTTGAATGGCATATTACTTTTGTCTCTTCGACAATGAGAAGTTGAATTTTTTTAAGTTATTTCATTTGTTTAAACCATACATAAACATTACACATAAACTTAAAGCCAATTTTCTCTAATAATTGGTTTTTAACTTCGATGTACCTTTTTATAGAGACTACCTCATATTATTGCTTGTAATTGTGCCCTAATATTTTACAGATATCCCTGATTAATCTGAAGTGAGCTTTTGTTACAAAAGTATGTACGAAAGTTTTATAAAAAAAGTTTTTCTTTGGAAAAATTCAAGTTTTTTTGTTATTTAAAAGTTGTTTTTATTATAGTTTAAAAAAAAAACCTAAAGACTATCTGTTAATAAAGTTGACTTCACTTAATTAAGAGTTATTCTTATTATATAAAAAAATTTCAAGTAAATAACTTTGATAGTTTCTGAGAAAGATACATTAATTTAACATGGTAGGTATAGGACCTTCCAACTGCCCTTAAAAAATTACAAAATAATTACTTAGATTACCATTTCACATAAAAGATATTTATTACATTTATTAATCACACCCAAGGAATTACAAGAAAGAAATAGACGACGTCTTTTCAATAGAAATTCATTATTCATTTTTTCTCCTTCAAGATTTTTCTTGGGTGCTTAGGAACTCCAGACATGTGCTGTGTCCATTATGCTGCCAGGTTTTTTTCTACAAATCATGTCTTGGGTATTTATGGATATCTATCTCGTTTCATCAAAGTATGTAAATAGGAAACATGTGCATTCTTTGCTTTGTGTGGTAAGGACAGAGGCGTAGCTACAAATATTTTTTCGGGGGTGTTGGGGGGGGGGGGGGGGGGAGAGAATTAAAAAATTTCCCAGCTTAAAACAAGTTGCTTTATTTTCCAACTGAAATAATATGTGCAATCTTTGTTTATGGTAATGATATTTATACGTAAAAAATCTTTACCAAAGAAAAATACTTAAACTAAAAACATAAAAATTATAATTATTGGTTTGTTCAATAAAATTTTAAATACACCTCTTTCATTTAAATAATTAAAATCAAAACTAGATTAATTTTTATTTTTCTATCTTAGAATCATTGAGCATGAAAATAATAAGATAACCAATTGCTAAATTGTTAAGGAAGCAGTTTCAAACAATGCAGTAAATGTAATATTTAAACCTAGAAAAATTGTATATATTTAGAGAAAACCAACATTACTTTAAGGTTTGTAAATATTTTGTCTTCTATTGTATACGAGTTATAATCGCAGTTCATATGAAATTACCGTCGTGTTATTTTGAGAAAGGCACAAAGTTTTGGTAGAAATCGGGAATAGATTAGAGACATTGTTGATGGGCAACAGTCGGGAAATTCATGTCTGGTAGATGTATGATATTTTCGTAGCACAGAGAATCACAATGTCAAATTTAATCTGGCTGCTGTTTGTATTTCTTTCAATAATTTTAACTTGTTCACTGTTACAAAATTCAAGACTGTAGTCAGCAAAACATTAAAATTTTCATATTTTTTTACTATTATTAAAAAAAAAAAAAAAAAACGTTTTTCAAGTATCTAGAATTTCTCAACTGTAAGTTCAAATTTCCTAAGTTCACATATATTAGAGGGGGGCTCCTCTCCATACCCCCCCCCCCCCTATCGCGACTCCTCTGAGTATGGATTATGCATCTTTTATTAAAAATCAAAATCCATAGCATTTGATATTCAATAAAAGTTCAAATTCATAACTTAAAAAACGATATACATAAAATGTTTTAAATGTTATTTAATTTTTTAAATATTACATGACACCATTGTATAAAATAGCAGTAATAGTTTTCTCCATTTTGATATTTTAAAAGTGGATATTTCTGGTCTTTATTTGTGTTTAACCTTTAAATGGGGACTCGGACAACATGTATCCGAGACCCCAATGTAAAGATTAGTAAAATATTTTAAAAAAGAAACTGTTCATAAAATTCATGTCTGAAACAAAGTTATTGCATTTCCTTAGTATAATAAATAAAAGTATTTTACATTTATGTCTCCGTTAAGCGATCTTTTAACAAATTGCGAAAACATTCTCTACATTGAAAATTCATAAAACATTATTCTTCATACAATTTACTACATGAAATCTTTTTGAGTTAGAATTTAGACAACAAAACTAGTATTTCAGAAGATTTAAATTGCCTAAAATTATGGAGACTGGTTTAAAATATCATTTTTTTTTTATGATTGTCAACAAACTATTGTGAAAAAATTCCAAACAAGAAAATCCTTTAAGCACAATACTTTTCTTTTACAGAAACTTTACTTTTCTTGGTCAATTTCTTTTAAGATTTCTGATTTCTATTGTACAGACAGACATTTTCTCTTATTTTTCTTTGTACACGATCGAAGCTAAAGATGAAACAGCTTGTTTTTCTCTTCACCAGAATTACAGGTATTCTTCATTAATGATTTTATTTTTCAATATAAGGACTGCACACACATCCTGTCAAGTATGCATACACATTCTTCAGCTAACAAAACTGATTAATGGCTGACCAGCGCTATTCATTGTCTACTGGAAATGTGTTAAAATTCTTATTGAGTATGAGATATTTCCTTGCTGAAAGAGGAGCACAGAGTTCTCAGGAATAAAAATTTATTTTAGAGATCCTAAGATGAAATTTTGCTAAATAAAAAATAGATTTATTAAATGGAATTTATAACTAATGCAAGATATACCTAAGTTTTAAATTCTTCAGAAATATTCGTTATTCTAAAGAAAATTAAATGGAAGTGTCATAGCTGCCAACTTTTACACTTTTTTCAGAGAAAAAGCATAAAATGTGGCAGCTATAAAGTTCAGTAAAAGACTTCACTGTATTAAGAATTAGTTGACCCGACGCGATGGTGTTCCCCGTGTCCTTGATAATAATCTTAATGTACTTAAAATCAATGTGGAATTATTATATATATTTAAACAGAAATCTTTGTAAACGGTCCTAATGCTATGACCTCCACTGTTTTCAGTTTTGTACATGCTCGATTTTGTATGTTTTTTTTTTTTTTTTCAAAATGAAATTCTACCCAAACTTACAGTTGAAGGATCCACAGCCTTCGACAACGTACATCGGGCATGCTACACATGCTTTGATCTGTTTTGATTTTATATTTTTTAACGAAAGGAGCAGTGTAGCCCAGTACCTGAATGTACCTAAATTCAGAGGTGAATGAATTTATATATTTAAATGAAAATCTCTCCACCTATTAATGGGAGTTCCACTGCCTTCAGAAGCTTAAAAATGTTTTCTTCTCGCTTTTTTTTAATGTTGAGTCCTTTACTTTTTTTAAGTAGTTCTTATTGTTCAATCGTTTAAAAATTTTTATGAGTTATAAATAACATTACCAAAGCCTGTTAATAATTTTCGTGCTAAAATATTCATCTTTAGTTGTAAAAAGCAATGTTTTTCCTCTAACTTTTTTTTCACACATGGAAATCGTACAGAAAAAATGATCTTCGGAAGCGATTTTTTTTAAAGATATTCGTTTTTTTTAAATTGAAAGCATCTTTTGAAAGTTGAGTGTATAGTCGCTAAGAGTGTGCAATTTGTTTTTTCGTATTCTGATTAAAACTTCCAGAGAAATGACGTTAAACGTTGAAAAAATATGGAAATTGCGAATGCCATTTAAGAAACGAACGTTTTTGAAAGATTTAATATTGATATTTTTTAACTAAAGAACAGCATTGTAAAGAACATTAAAAGTAGATATAATTTAATATGTATGATTTGTTCGTAGTTTGATTTCCGAAGCCGATGCTGATTTTTAAACATGCACAGGAAAAATATATCCGCGTTACTTTTTGAAGCTAATTTTTTCAAAGGTTTTCATGTTTTTCAAAACGGATGGCAGATTTAAAATTTCTGAGTACTTTCGACCTGCAATTTCTGCGGCCATCGCTAGAAGTTATTTTTATTATTAATTGCTGTTTCATTTATACAAATACGACACTTCTTTTGAAATGGGAAAGTTTATCTAGCGAACTTTCGTTCATATTATCTATTTAGTGATTGAATCAAGATGGAATATTGCATTTCTTCATTTATTTATTTTTATATTCATGCGGTTTTTGTCCATTGGTGGATAAAACAAGAGGAGCTGACATTTTATAAATAATCATTTATTAATAATATTTTAGTGCATTTTCTGAATGCATATCAATTTCATTCTGTTCGAAAGGCTGTAACATCATTAAAATGCAGTTGCAATTATTTTTCCCCATTGGTCGTAATGGAACCGAAAACTTTTGACTGTCCCTGTAATTAAACTATACATCCTATTTTCATAAAATTTGAAATGTATCGACAAAATTTTGCAACAATTATATAGTTAAAATTTCAGACGATTCGGAAGGCTGTAACTTCATTAAAACGCACTTGCAATAATGTATTCCGATTGGCTTTAATGTAACGGAAAACTTTTAACTGTCCCTGTAATTAAACTATACATCCGATTTTCATGAAATTTGAAATGACTTGACAAAATTTTGCAACAATTATATATTTAAAATTTCAGACCATTCAGTTGGGTAGTTTTAGCTCTGTTATATGTGGACAGACAGATGGACTGAACGACGACTATAGGTGCTACGTATTTATATAATTACGAATGCACCTAAAAGGGATGAACTACCCATATGTTCATATAGATATTATGATGCAAGGATATGTATATCTGTATAGTATGTATGCAGAGTTAAATTCTGTGGGGAATACTGTCTTCAAGAAGTAACTAAATATAAGGTAAGCGATTTCACCTTACTTTCCCTTAAGGAAAGATCTTCGGCTTAGAAGTTGAAAAAATATAAGAAATTTTGAGGATATGTATGATTCATGAAAGTATGCATTTCATTTGTTGTTGTTCTGCAAATTAAAATGAACGGGATAAATTTTACTACCTGTAAATTTTTAGATTTTTAAAAATAATTATTAGCAATTAGAGATAGAGAAATGTTTAAAAATAAAAGTTACTTTTTTATGAGTCCAATCTATCTTTATGAGGAAAGTTTCATTAAATAATTTAACTTATATGTCTGAGATTGGTAAATCGGTCTTATTTGTTAAGATCTTTTAATTACATCATACTCTGAATTAGAATAATAGTGATAAGCAAAGAGGAAAACGTATTTGAGTAAAATTCTTATGGATTAAGACTACACTGAGTTGAGCAAATATTGAGAATCTTAATCTGCTGCATTCTTACACATTTCTAAAGTCATTTGCAAAGTCCATGCACAAGATTTTAAGATATTCAAAATCCCCTAAGTGAAATATTTTTACACTCTCTATAAAAACACAGCCTATTTCAAGAAATATTATATAGGATTTTGTTTAACTGATTGAATCTCATTCACAGTCGCAAAAATATCATTAACAATCAACCATCCATACCGTGTTTACTTGCATAATAGTCGCCCTCGCTTAATAGTCGCACCCCCCGATTTCAAGCAGAAAAATTCGTCAAAATACTTTCTTCGCATAAATTGGATTAATGAAAAAATTATGAAAGATTGGATTCGTATTGTTTGAAAGAAAAGGTTTGGAGCATTGCTCAAAAAATCAGCTATGCTGGTACTCGATAGCTTCCTAGGACATCTTGTTGATTATGTAACGAAGGAACTCTCAGAAGGCGAAACAGATTTTTTCATAATTCCTTGAGGATTCACATCGATTCTGCAACCGTTGATCGTATCGGTTAACAAACCGTTTAAAGACATTATAAGACGAGTATATGGAGATTGGATGGTCAATGGGAACAAAGAAAAACCCCCAGTGAAAAGTAAAGTGTTCATCCCTGGAACTAATGTGTTGTTTGATATTACAAAGATTAATAACAAGCGATATAATTTCAAAACGTTTTAAGAAGATGGGTATCTCCGACACTTTGGACGGAAGCGAAGATGACATTTTATGGAATGATGGAGATTCTTCAGGCACCGATTCACATTACAATAGTGATACTGATACCTTCAGTGAAAGTGATAAATTATGAGAATTTTTTGTCAAAATTTTCACAAAGAATATTTGTAAATTTTACGTTTATAAAAATATTATCAGAAAAAGAAAAATGGTATTTAATAAACAGCACACAATCTGGAAACATTTGGTAAGTTACTAATTTTATTATAATGTGTTTTGTTTTATACCAATAATGTTTTAACATTAGAGTGAACAATGTTGTGTAGTAGATTTCCCCGCATAATAATCGCACCTAGACTTTCACAATGAAAAATTGGCAAAAAAGTGCGACTATTATGCGAGTAAACACAGTAAATGGAAACATGTAATGTCTGTATTAAAAGAGAATGTGCTGTGCAATTACTTGGAACATATTTCTATTGAAGTTTCAGAATTCAGTGTGGAGATAATTAGCCCTCAGACTGACTAGAAAAAGAAAAAACTGTAATGTTGTTTTCAATGTATATTTTTTAAATGCTGAAACAAGATAATTATTTCAACATGATATTAAAAAAGTAATGTAAAAACTGCAATAAATAGAAGTTAAATTCTAGTGCTCAATTCACCTTGAGTTAAATAATTCAATTCATATAAACAGTACAAATACCTGTACAAGAATTGTATGTTTTTTTCTAATGTATTTTAAGGTATTTTTATGTATTTTACATACTTATAAATTATACATATGCACCTGAAAGTAATTCTTGTACAGGTATTTGTACTGTTTATATGAATTTAATTAGTGAAAACTGCAGTTCAGTGAACTTGTTAATGTGGGCTTGTCAGTCAAAAAGTTAAAAATAGATTTGTTTCATACAGTTTTTTATTGTCAACAAGCATAATTTAAAAGTTTCAGAATATATAACTTAAAAAAATGAAACAGATGAATACACATTAATTTCAAATTAATTTCAAATTACAATTTCATAAATAATGCATTAAAATAATATCCAATTAATTATGCAAATAATCTACATTATGGCTACGATGCCAACCACTGGCTTTTACAATCCCTGACTTGCATCTATTGGCAACAACAAAAGGATCTGCTGCAAAAGACTCAGCTACATATGCACCAACATAGACATTCTCCAAAGACGGACATGACTGAATGAGGGAAACAATACCTTCACATGTGAGATAAGGACCACTGAAGCAGATTGTCTTTAAGTGAGGAAACACTGAATTATTCAAAGTTATTTCATTGTCTTCTAGATAACATTCACAAAGGTAGAACTCTTTTAAATTAAGTCCATGATTCTGTATTGCTTGAAAAGTTTCCGCAGTAATCTGTGTGTACCCTAGATCTAACAATGTAACTGATTCAAGGAAGAAATGTCATCTTCAAACCAAGAATCGTCTGCATTTGTACCATATAAATGTAATTGTATCAAGTGGAGCATTTTTGAAAATGGAGACTTACTGGAACAATCAAAGTAACAATAAAGGAGTTCCAAAATCTTAAATTTAGAAATACCAAAATATTCATCTGTTGAGTTATAACAACGGAAATCAGAATAATGAAAGGTCAAGTTCTTTACATCATGTAACAGTTGAGTGCATAAATTTATAAGAGAACAAAGACTGTTTGATAATGCAGAATTAACCAGAATTAATTCTTCAAGATGGGGGCACTTTTCTTGTAGTCTCTGACAAAGTTCTTCAAAATCCAATCGTACCATCCAATCGCTATATTCCACAAAATCTAATCTGATGGAAGTTGCAAAAGATGACAGTCCATTAATAAACGATTTTGCTACAGTAGTCTGTGATCTATGAGATGGGAAAAATCTTACATTCACGTTTTTCCACAAAACTCCGCTCTTTGTCAACACATTCCATCTTCTGCACACTCTGTAATAAGAAATGAAAATGCAAACATCAAAGTGTGTATTTTCATGTACACTTGTTATTGTAAATTGAACTGGAAGATCACATTATATTGAAAACCACACAAATGTACAAATTAATATTAATTTCATGAAGATATCTCAAAATGTATATTTAAATGAAGTATAACACTGTTTTCAAACCCATGTGCAAGAGGGCACAAAAGAATGATGCAATTTTCAATAAAGACTTGTGATAAATATTTATTTATGAAATCTTCCTTTTCTTTTTTTGCTTCTTGACAATGTGCAACTGCCATAATTAGGAATTCTATTCAATACTTACATATATGAAATATTTATACATTCCTCTACAAAGCGTTTTAAGACATTGGAATAAATAACCCATCATAAATCATATCTACATGCATAAAAGCAAAAAAGTATTCAACAGTGTTTTCTTATTAGGGTTTCTAGTCCAGGCATTTTGTGATTGAACATGGGCAAAATTGCAATAGAAGCTTTTTACAGATTTTTTTAATCAGGAACTACTGCTTAATAGCATACTAAAAATCAGACAAAATCTGAGCACGGGAACACCCCTATATACGGATTTCAAATTGGCGGAGGGGATTTTCTGGAACTAAGGCAGAGAATATATCGCTTTATTTTCACAATTTAACTTTGAAGTATTGTCAAAAACGATAAACAGTACACAAAAGTCTACTATTTCTGACAAATTACTGCTTAAGTTCATTTTTACAGAAATGTTCCAGTGAAGAAAAAAAACGTATCAATAGTTTCATCATATTTATAGTTAGAAGTTAGGCAATTCTTGTTACATCCACTGACTTGACACACCCCAGAAGCTGTAGAACAGGGCAATCAATTACGCTTGCATCAGCATCGTAAAGTAGCACAGTTTGTCTTTCAAGAACATGGAATCATATTAAGTAAATAATCTGTAGCTGGTAGTCACTCGCAGGGTATTGGGTAGCACGAGTGTTTTTTTACATACCAGCCCCATTCTGCTGGCTTGGTTCTTTCTTCCGATATTTATTTGTAAGTAAGTGTGATAGCTATGATATTTTGTAGAAGAATCGGTCGGAGGCAAACGTTCCGGTGTAATAAATGATTTTACTGTAGTTACTTTCCTTACCAACATTTGGTGACATAGTTTGTCTATAGAATCCAGTGCCTTGCAGTCATAAAACAGAAGCATTGCTTTTCTTCCAGCCTCAGCCATATCTGAATGTAGGCTTGAATTTGAACAAAATATTTTTGCAATAGAACGGAGCTCTGTCTTGTTCATCTGTTTGACAAATGATGAGGATTTCCCAATCGAAAAAATTCTGGATGCTGTATCGCAGCCCGTGAAAGCATGCAGAAACAGAAGGAAGTTGTAATTTTCACGACCTAACAGAGATTGCATGTTGAGGATGTGATAGACTGGTTTGGAACATGATCCTCGTCTTATGTCACTGCGATAGTATAGCTTGAAGCCATTATCCTTTGCCTGTTAAAGAAGGAGAGTCAGCAAGTCGGTATCTTCACCTATTACAGTGGTATGTGCATGTGCATGTTCTGAAGATGAGACTGCAGCACGAACAATGTCTATATTCGCATCCCCATCTGTGTTGGGAACAGTACAGCCTTGTTTCTTAAGCAATTCGCCTATGAGGGAAGTCATTGCTTGCTTGTTTTTTCATTGTCCAGAAACTCTTCCTTTTTTCCAATAAATTTCACGTATGGGCTGAAATTAATATCTCTACTGTTTTTTTTTTGTAGCGTCATCTGTGAGCCACATCATTGATTGTTGGATACCCAATGTAATTATTAAAAACCATGATAGGTTTTCCATATTATTTAACAATAAAATCAGCGTAAGACATAGCAATGTTTTCATATGTATCATTTTTTACACCAGGAAATGCGACGCAAGAAAGATCCTCCATCCAATATGTACCTTTCTGTTCTTTCCACGTTGTCATATTTTTCATTGTGTAAATTTTTAATGTGTTTGACTAGTGCTTGAGCTAACTGAGATTTGTCTGAATTCCTCATCATACTTGGTGATTCAAATAATGCTGCAGGGTACGCACACGGTTCATAACGCATGACATCTCCGAGATTCATTTCACCACAAGTGCCAGTAATCATCATTCTTTGGAAGAGGAGCGCTGGATCTATTTGTATATCTAAGTCATCTTTATAACTACAAATGGCGGCAGCAGATCCTACAGTTTTCACTTTCTTTGACCTTTTAGCCGAATACCTAAATATATCCTTCCCTATCATTTTGGAGATGATGATCATAAGCAAATAAGTGCAACTCATCAACATTAACTTCTTTTTTAGCTGTTACGCCTGTAACAATTTTGCGTAGAGTAGAATCAGAATGAAATGGCGATATGTGTTCCAGTATATCGGCCACTTTTTAAATGTCATTGCTGCTCCTCTTCTGTCTGCTGTCTCTTATAGGTATTTTTGATAATTTTATAAAAGTTACACACTCCCAATGTTATTCCTATGGGAGTTTGAAGCTAAAAGTTAGCATAGAACACAATTTTTAACTATTTTCAAAACATCATTTAGTACACTTAAAATTGATATTTTGAATTGAAACTGGCAACAGAGCAAAGTATATACACTTACGTTAATAAAAAGCACAGTATGGAGCTGTTTATAGCATCTATTATGTACGTTAGAGGTTAGAAATTAATTTAAAAAGGTTAACATTACAATAATCTCCACAGAGATGCATTATTAAATGGCCGCCAATGGTAAAGCATGTACTTTTCAGAGGCTCATTAAAATACTAAAATTTATAAAAAGAATCTAAAACTCACTCACTAGTGTTGTATAAGCTTCAAATTACACAAATAATGTAGTAATCCGCTGCTAAATAATCATTTAACACCATAAATATAATCTTGAAAAACACTGACATGACAAACTACTCTGGTCAGATCACAATCACAGCACAGCATGTATAAAAAATATCGATATCTTTGCTTAAAGTCTCCTTAACAAAGTAAATTGGTGGTGAAAAGTCCATAAATGCAGGGGTCGTGCGTGTCCTGAAATTTTATAGCCAGGAAATTTTTCGGTACCAGTATTTTCTTATCGAAAATTACTTCTTAAATAAGGCGAAATTTTGGGCGTTTAAGCTAGATTTATTCTTCTATTAAAAAATACTGATATTTGCCCTGAAAAATTCCCTAAAGCGTATTATTAAAAATGTTCCGATGCCTGGGAAAGTTATGCACAACTAGCATTTATAAGCACTGGAATCGATTCGGAGCCAGTTGCAATTGTGGATACATGAGATAGAGGAACGGGATTAACAGAAACTAGAGAAATTTAAAAGAACTATATCTCGCGAACCACTGGACCGATTTTGATGCGGTAGGGCTTAAAATGTTCAGGAAGACTTAATATGTAGAAAGAAAATATAGTATAGGGCTTGCCTGAGGCCGGAGATATATCTCCCCATCGCCGGAGCTTGAAAAACTCACCGCATACCGGATGACTGTTAGGAGATCGGTCTAGTAGTAATACAGTTTAGAATGAGTTATAGATACTTTACTTTATCTTGTTCCAAAAGCATTATTGGTTGTCAGTTGTTCGATAAAAAATGAATATTTGCAGTCCAAATTGTTTAGTGCTGCCCTCTGTCGTCTTCCGTCTCAACTAAAAGCTATACAACAGCACAACAACGCAAAACGGCATATGATTCAGTCCGTTTTGAAATCCGTTTTTAAGGGTGTTCCCGTGATCGGATTTTGTCTGATTTTGGTTATATTCCTCAGTAATGGTTACGGATTAAAAATCAGTTAACAGAGCTTCTATTGCAATTTTGCTCGGGTTGAAGGTGTATTTACTTTAATTTGCCTGGACTATTCGTTCAACTGTCGAAACCCTATTCGTCTCACTCCTCTGTCTGTCCGTCTGTCTGTCACAGAGCCCGTTCTCAGAATATATATATGATGGAGACTTGAAATTTTGTATTTTTATAGCTGAACATCTCACATCGAACGACAAATCATAAAATTTTGAAAACACCTTATATTTACCCCCTTGGGCTCTAACTTGTGTATTTTAAGCTTTTTTTCACTAACTGAGCCCCTAATTAAGTTGAAGACTTGAAATTTTGGATACTTATACCTGAACACATCACATCAAAAGACATACCATAAAATTTTGAAAAAATCTTATATTATTTACCCCTCCGGGCTCTAACTTCGGTATTTTTAGCAATTTTTCTATCCTTCACCCTTTTCACCCGAGGTGCAGTTTTCTAACTTTTGCCGACACTCCTTTAACCACTCTTTCATATTATGCACCATAGCCGTATATATTTTAGTTCCAATTTTTACCGCCAGGGGTGCATACCTATCTCAGGTGCTATGGGTCCGATCCCCTCGACTAATATATCTATGGATAGTTTGTAAAGCGGAGTTTCGTTCGGATAGAGATTTGTTTAGAATAGAGTGCGGCCCCTGGTTGCGAAATGTGGAACTAACAGATTTTGCAAAAGAATAAAGTGTTTTGAAAGGAATATTAAACGAAACCCTCTGTGCGATCTGGGATCACACTTAACCACTTGTTTTTTAATTAATGTCATACGTCTTTTGATGAAGCCGACAGTTAACTGATAACATTTTAATGATTGATGGTTGAAAAATCTATTGTGAACACAGACTTTGACATTTTCTGAAGTAAAATAAAATATATTTGATACTCAGGAACCTGAATAAAAATATCTGTAAGCTATGGATATTACAGAATGAAACTATTTTGTATCAGAGTTTTTATTGCCATACATATATTACTTCAGATAACTATTCCTTTGTGGTAAGCTGAAATTTTCTCACCTCATCAGTGCATAATTTTAAAGTTGAGTCTTGGACTTTTCTTCCAGGACCAACACCATCATATTTTTATTCAGACCCAAGGGCTTTTTATGAAGCATTTACCCAATTTTTGTGTATTTCTTTAAAACATTATTCTAACGAAAAATTCATACCCTATGCCAGTGGCGTACCCAAGGGGGGGGCTGATGGGGCTACAGCCCCCCCCCGAAATTTTCAAAAGTGATATAGAAAGGTGCTGATTTTTCGTCTTTCTTTTATGGAAATTTTTTTAATTTTTTTCCATTATACAGCGGACAAACCATTCTCATTAGTCCCATATTAGTCCACATTGACAACAAAGAAGAGAAAGGGGGGGCTGACGGGGTTATAGCCCCCTCCCCCCTACTCATCCCGAAATAGTCAAAAAATCAAATGAAAAAGTGTTTTTTCTTACTTTTTAAAGATAAATCTGTAATTTTTTCTTCTGCCATACAGCAAAATAGCCATTCTCGTTAACACCATATTAGTCCAGGTTATATTAGTTAGGGGGCTGATGGAATTTCAGCCCCCTCCTCTCGAAATGGTCGAAAGTGAAATGAAAAGATAGTGCTGAATTTTTTCTGTCTGTTCAAGATAAATTTGCATTTTTCCCCTATCGTTCAACAGACTATGCGCTTCCTTCGCTTTAGTTCCATATTAGTCCATATTGACACCAAAGAAGAGAAAGGGGGTTGATGGGGTTACAGCCCCCCCCCCCCAACCAGAAATCGCGAAAAATTAAATAAAAAAGTGTTTTTTCTTTACTTTTTAAAGATAAATCTGTATTTTTTCTTCTGTCATACAGTAAAATAGCCATTCTCGTTAACACCATATTAGTCCACATTGACATCACAGCATACCCTAAGATGGGGAGGGGGCTGATGGAATTACAACTTCCTCCTCTGGAAATAGTCGAAAATGAAATGAAAAAGTAGAGCTGATTTTTTTCTGTCTATTTGAGATAAATTTGCATTTTCTCCCCTATCATTTAACAGACTAGCCGCTCCCTTCGCTGTAGTTCCATATTAGTGTACAGTGACATCACATTATACCCGAAAATATAGAAGGGGTTTAATGGAGTTACAGCCCTCTCCCAAAAATTCGAACATGAAATGAAAAAGTTCTGATATTTTCCTTTTTGTTTGAGATAAGTTTGTATTTTTCCTCTATCATTCAACAGACTAGCTGCTCTCTTCTCTTTAGTTCCATACTAGTGCACAGTGATACCACATTATACCCAAAGAGGTGAAAGGGGTTAATGGGGTGTCCCTTTCCTAAATGGTTGAAAATGAAATGAAAAAAAAGGCTGTTTTTTTTTCTTCTTGTTTGAGATAAATTTGTAATTTTTCTTCTGCCATACAGCGAAATAGCCATTCTCGTTAACACCATATTAGTCCACATTGACATCACAGCATACCCAAAGATGGGGAGGGGGCTGATGGAATTACAGCCCCCTCCTTCCGAAATAGTCGGAAATGAAATAAAAAAATATTGCTTTTTTTTCTTTCTGTTTGAGATAAATTTGTATTTTTTTTCTCCTATTATTCAACAGACTAGACACTCTCTTCTCTTTAGTTCCATATTAGTGCACAGTGACACCGCATTATACCGAAAGAAGTAGAAAGGGGGTGATGGTACAGCCCCTTCCCAAAATAGTCGAAAATGAAATGAAAAAAGGCTGATATTTTTCTTTTTGTTCGAGATGAATTTGTAATGCACTTGTTTTCTGCAATACAACGAACTACACGTTCTGGCTAGTCTCATATCAACGCACAGTTACACCACAGTATACCCAATGAGGGGAAGGGGCTGATGGGGTTACTTACTCTTCCGAAATAATCAAATATGAAATGAAAAAAAAATTCCAGTTTTTTTTTCTTTCTTTTGAGATTAATTTTTAATTTTTTTCTGCGACGCAGCTATTCTGGTTAGTCCCATATATTAGTGCACAATGATGCCCCAGCATACACCAAAGGATTCGATGGGGACGGGGGTTATGACGTTACAGCTCCATTCCACCTCTGAAGAGATCGCAGTGAAATGAAAAAAGTTCTGATATTCCTTCTTTTTCAGATAAATTTGTTTTATTTTCTGGCATGCCACGAATTTGTTTTTCCTGTTAATCCAATATCCTCCTCAGTCCTGCGACCAAATTTACTTGAGACCTCAAAATCCATTTTCAAATGACTGAAATCACTGTTTTACTCGATAAATGAAAACATATATACTGAGTTCAAGAGACCTACAAATAAATTCGACAAATCTAAAAGTAATTTAATTTAAGGATTTTTTTAATTTTTCCCATAGTCGGCGGGCGCCAAGATTGTCAATGCGGGGGTATGTTAATGCACATTAACACCACAGCTAATCTCAAGTCGATTTCGTCTAAATCTGAAATCCGGTGCGGAAGAGTTGACTGTAAAAGTAGCTTATTAACTTTCATTTTTCAGTCGCATCTCCATGCCACACCGAAATATGGGGGTGCGGAGGGTTGAAGGGACTAAACCTCTTTTACCTGCCAAAACGGTGAGATTAAATGGTAAAAAAAGTTTACTTCTTACTTTTTAGATCAATTCAATTATATATATATTTGTCATGCATCGCACTTGTCTTTCTTGTTAGTCCCATATTAGTGCATAATGACACCTTAGCTAATCCCTTCAGAATTTTGGTAAGTCGGAAGCACACTATATATGTGCGGAAGAGCTGACTGTGAATGATATTCATTAACTTTTGTTTTTAACACTCGATTACTTCCTCGTATCTGTAAGATACACAGTGACTTCTTGTTTGACTGCAAAGACATCTTTGGAGTTCGGTAATGTCCCCTCCCCCCACTTATCTTCCTATTCTGTCTTAACTTTGCAGCCAGTATTTTTCATCTGGGACGGTTTAAAGTCCTTCTTATTACTTGTGCAATGCACAAATAATAAACAAAGTCTTTATTTTATATATGTGTATCAAAATATTTTGTGTATACAAAAAATATTTTGTGTTTGTTACAATATTAATTTATTGTTAAACAAGAACCGTAGCCAGAATTTAGTTTCGGGGATTGGAAGAACAATTTTATAGATTTTATGTTATAATGACTTTCTTTTAAATGAAAGTATATATAAAAAAAAAACAGTAACACTTTTCAACAGATTTCGACGTGGGGCGGTCTCAGGATCGGACCCGTGCCCTCTCCCCTTCCCCCCAGATTTGAGTCTGAGTTTAAAAAAAAAAAAATCTGAAATTCTCAGCAAATTTTCTGAAAGGTTACAGCAGAGGGGGAAAGGAGAGGTAATCCCTTCCTGCTGCTAATTATTTTTGTTGTAGTTTGGGTTAACTCTGTTTATATTCAGGTCAATTTCAGGCTGAGTGGGTTCGGGTTAACCAGATTTCAAAAAAGTTCAGCATATTATTTCAGTTTAAAAACTATACCTATAATAATAAACACAGATATTTGTATGTGTTTTTAACGCGATCCTTTGATGAAATACAGGTTTTTATCACGACGCTTTGACGAAATTTGGATTTTCCCCGAACTTTTGACAAAATTAGCTTTTTTCCGCGACCCTTTGACGAAATTCGCGTTTTTTTTTCCGTGATCCTTTGTCAAAATTTGCGTTTTTTCCGCGAGTTTTTGATGAAATTCGAGTTTTTTTTTCGTGAACTTTTGCCGAAATTCGCATTTTTTACGAAACCCTTCGTCGAAATTTGCGTTTTTTTCGCGGCTTTTTTGACGAAATTCGCTTTTTTCTCGTCTTTTTGATAAATTTCGCGGCTCATTGACGAAATTCGCGTTTTTTTATGGAAATGGTCGTGTTTTTTTGTTTTTTCGCTGCTGTTTGACGAAATTCGCTTCTTTCCGCAGTCTTTTGCCGAAAGTCACGTTTCTCTGTGGCCCTTCTTTGTGACCATGCTTTTTTTTTGCGATCCTTTAACGAAATTCGCGTTTTTTCCGCTTCCCTTTGACGGAATGCATACTTTTTTTAGCATTCTTTTGCCAAAATTTGCGTTTTTTCTGCAGCCCTTTGAGGAAATTTGCGTTTTTTCCGCTTCCCTTTGACGGAATGCATACTTTTTTTAGCATTCTTTTGCCAAAATTTGCGTTTTTTCTGCAGCCCTTTGAGGAAATTTGCGTTTTTTTCTGCGGCCCTTTGAGGAAATTTACGTTTTTTCTGAGGTCATTTGCCGAAATTCACGTTTTTTTACGCAATCCTTCGTCGAAATTCGCGTTTTTTTCTGTGGTCATTTGCCGAAATTCGTGTTTTTTAATGCAATCCTTCGTCGAAATTTGCGTTTTTTCCGCGGCTCTCTGACGAAATTTGCGTTTTTTCGTCTTTTTTGATGAAATTTGCGTTTTTCTGCGGCCTTTTGACGAAATTTGCGTTTTTCTGCGGCCTTTTGACGAAATTCACGTTTTTCTGTGTCCCTTTGACGAAATTCGTGTTTTTTCAGCTTCCCTTTGACGGAATGCGTGTTTTTTTAGCGATGCTTTGTCGAAATTTGCAGTTTTCTGTGGTCCTTTGACGAAATTCGCGTTTTTTCTGTGGTCATTTGACAAAATTCGCGTTTTTGCGCAATCCTTCCTCGAAATTTGTGTTTTTTCGCGGCTTTTTGTCGAAATTCGCGCTTTTTCTCGTCTTTTTGATGAAATTTGCGTTTTTCTGTGGCCTTTTAACGAAATTCCCGTTTTCCCGTGTCCCTTTGACGAAATTCGCGTTTTTTGCAATCCTTTACAAAATTAGCTTCTTTTTCGCAGCCCTTTGACGGAATGCGTGTTTTTAGCGATCTTTTTTTCGAAATTCACGTTTTTTCCGCGACCTTTTGATGAAATTCGCGTTTTTTCTGCGGCCTTCTGACGAAATTCGGGTTTTTTCTGTGCTCATTTTGACGAAATTAGCGTTTCCTCTAGAATAATTTGACGAAATTCACGTTTTCTCCGCTATCATTTGACGAAATTTGACTTTTTTTCGCGATCCTTTGGCAAACTTCGCATTTTATCTGCAGCCGTATGACATAATTCCGGTTTTTTCCTTGGTCCTTTAAAGAAATTGGAGATTTTTTTTGCGAACGATTGACGAAATTGATTTTTTTTTTTTTTTTTTTTTTGCGAACGATTGACAAAATTGATTTTTTTCGGCGACCATTTGTCAAAAATCGCGATAATTTTTTAAGTCTAAATTTTCGGAAAATTCGGAACAAAGTCACCCTTGCACCCCCCCCCCCCCCCCTCTGGCTACGGCCTTATTGACAAAAATGATTTCTGTTTATAACACAATGCAACGTGTTTCGTAAGATTTAGAACATTATGAAAATTTAAGTCAGCCCCCCCCGAAATAAAATCCTGGGTACGCCACTGCCCTATGCTTATATTTGACTAATCTAATTATAGATCTAAATCGTTAAGTACTGAGACATTTAACACGTTCCCATGTTAGGGCCCTGTTTTTAAATATTAGTTGGCTCCTGTTGGGCCCCATACTATAATCCCTTAAAAATGGTCTGATTCAGAATCTTTTTTTTTTCTAACATTTTTTAGGTCCGCCAGCTACTACATGAATGACAAAAAAAAATTAAGACTTCAGCTACCACCAATTTTGAATATTAATCGCCTTCTTGGGGCCCTTGGTGCAACTTTTTTTAACATGATCGGAATTGCTTGCAATTTTCTTTAACACATTTATAGAATCCTCTGACTACTTTAAAAACTACTAAAAAGTATCTTTATATGCAACTACACGCCATTTAAGTCCCTGGCCCCTTAAAATTTTTGCACCATAAATTGTTAATAAAGTACCTCCTCTTAATCAGATTTTCATTTTTGGAACCCTTTTTCCATTTAGTTATTCTCCCTTTTCTTTATTCCAGTTAAAATCTTGGGGCATCCTAGTCTTCCATAGGGCCTGATCCGGAGCCCCTTGAACTTTTTGTGCGGCATGCATTTTTCACCACCTAATTTTCTCGCATTATCAATTCAAAATTTTAAAATTGAGTCTTGCACTCTTCTCCCTGGACCAACACCCCCTTATTTTTATTGAACCTTAGGGACCTGTTTTAAGCATTTCCCCCACTTTGTTTAAAAAATTATTCTAATGATTAATTCATACCCTATGCTTAATTTTGACTAATTGAAGATCTAAAGTGCTAGAACTTAGACCTTTTAACAAGTTTTCATGTTAGGGCCCTGCTCTTTACTATCATTCGGCCTTCTTTGGGCCCTTTGTTATACGTCCTTTAAAAACGGTCCGATTCACTAGATCTTTTTACAATTTTTTAAGTCCTCCTGCTACTACATGAATGACAAAAAAAAATTCTCAGACTTCAGCTACCACCAATTTTGAATATTAATCTCCTTCTTGAGCCTTTTGTTGCAGCTTCTTTAAAAACTGTCCGATTCTATTACATTTTTTTAAACATAGTTTAATCCTCCTCCAGCTAATTTAAAATTACTAAAAATTATGCTTATACACAACTACATTGCAGTTAAGACCGTGCCCCCCCCCCCCCAGGCCCCGGTCTTTCTTTATACCATTTTTTTCAAACATTAATCTCTTTTTTCAGCATCAACTTACGTTTACTCACTACAGCTGTAAATTAAAAATCGCGTTAATTTAAAGGTAACTTTAGATAATGGTTTTCATCAGTTTATTAAATATTGTGTTAATGTTAAAAGTACTTCATTAAATTTACAAGGGGAGAGGTCATCTTTCACCGCTTGAGAGCGTATTATTTTCTCTAATTCTAAGGATCTAATTTCAAAGGGATTTGGTTCATTCAACTTCATTTGGTTCATTGGATTATAACTACATCTACTTTCTGTATTATGGAATTTTATCATAGACTTCAGTTACCAACATTTTCTAACATTGCTGATGCATTCTTTTTTTGGATTATATGGCCTTGATTACTATGATGTTTGGCTGATTCAACTTGGTTTTCGATTATCTCCGGCACGTGCGGAGTCTTAGGTAGCATGGACCCAGGTTACAGGTTCGTTCGGAAAGAAGTTTGTTGGGAACACACTAGACGCTGTGGAAGGCAATAAGTGCCTCCAAAATTAGGTTCATTTAAAAGAATTTCAAAAGATTTAAAGTCATACAAACTTCAATTTTGTTTAAGGTTATTATATATGGACCCAGGCAACGCCGGTTGAGTCTGCTAGTGTTAATATAAAGCATTAACTATACTTATACAATGCATATTTTCATAATTGTAAAGGAAAGAAGATGACAAAGATAAATATTCTATGCTTAGATGTTTAAAATATTAAAATCCTAATGCAGTAAAAGTTACTATTTTAAAATTTATCACATGGATTTTTTAAAGCAGTGGGCATAAGGGTTAATCTATACTTCAAAGATTTTGTATCAAATGCATATTTTATATAAAACTAAATAAATAGTTTGCAGGATCTCCGAATATCAATTTTGTGTATAATATTTAAATATAAATCTATAAATAAACTTTACAAATCGTGCAATTTGAGCCAGTTGGTTCTGTTCTAAATAACTAAAAACTACTACAATGACTTCATTGCGCAAAGAATTAATATAGAAGGCATCATCATTTGTTTCATTAACCTAAAAATAAAAATATGTATGTAAGATCACTTATAATGTAAGATTATAAGTGAAATATAGGTATATAAATGAATTCCATGCAATTGCAAAATAAAGATAGAAGATTCGAGAACAGATAAATTGATATGAAATAAACTTTTGAAACGTTTAAAATTAGGAAAATGACATAAAATTAATCATATTTAAAATTCTTAAATTCCATCAAGGAAACTTCCTTTAATTTATGATGTAGTCAAAATATTTTTTTATTCAGATAATGAAATCATACCCTGGAGTGCATTAAAGTCTGTAACATGTACAGCTTGACATTAGAAAATGTATGTGCAAAATTATGGTCATTTAAAAATTGAAAAATGGTATGTTTAACATCCTTCCCATTAAAATGGACTAGTGATGCAATGATAATGATGAACAGTGTTTCTTTCAGGTATTTATCTGGCAGAGAGTCAAGAGAAAGGAAGGGATTGCTTCAACAGAGCAAGTTTATGGTGCTCCCAAACTATTCTTCAAGGAGTAAAATTACTAATGAATTGTAATCTTTAAATGTATGTATTCACTCCGGCGCTAATTCTTAAAAACCTCGCTTAAAGCAAACCGTTTGAAAGAAATACTCATAAGAAATGAAATAAAATTGGCGATTTAAATGGAAAATTTAAAAAAGAGTGTAAAGTTGTGTTAGATGATGAATTTTTGTTCATTTACATAAAATAAATTATTGTATTTCTTTCAAGATCATCAATTAAAAAAATATTTACAAATTTAAACGGGAGGAGTTATAACTCTCTCTTAGTATGAAGATTAATAAAATTCAAGTTAAGCCTATTATCACTTAAAGCGTAATATTTCATTTTCAATGCGATGAGAAACAAAAGACAATCATTAGAATAATTATTGTTTGATAAACCTTTCGAGTGCATGTTAGTAATATCAGGGGTTTGTCCCTCTCCTAGGATCCTCTTTTTGTGAAATTATGAACAGCTTCTTACATTTGTAAAAAATTAAAATGAAAATGTCATAATTTTGTGAATTTGAAATTATCATTATATCTGTATTCTCGATTATATATTTTTAAAAAACAATGTGCATATAAAATGCATACATTTTCTTTATATGTGTAAAAGAAAGAGGTCAGATTTAACTTTTAAATGATTAAATTTGAAAAGTTTCTGTTTGGAGATGGAAAAGTTTTGTAAAAGGCCTATTTTGACACACATAATTTTGTCCTGTTTTAAGGTGGAAAGTTTTGTGAAGGGTCCTGTTTTGAAATGAAATATTTTGTGAAAGATCCCCGATTTCTTCTAAAACAGATCCCTTAATATTTTAAATAATTATAATATTTAAAATAGTTTAAAGGTCATAAAATGAACTCAAATTATAATCAATTTAATAATAATTTAATGATTTATTCTAAAAAAAAAAACACATTCTAGAAATCATGTTTGTTATTAGAGATATATTTTTCGATAAAATAATGGTAAAATTTGTTTCATTAACATATTTACATTTAATATAAGTTCATGTTATACACACTAAGTGAGTCATTATAAAATGTTTTAAAAGTCATACTGTGAACAAACAAATATGTGGATAGAATCAAGATAATTTTTAACAAAAATGAAGACTGGATATTTTGATCAATTAAATAAGAAAGAAAATTTACATTTTATAAAAATTTTAATTGTTATTGCCATTTACAAAAACAAGAATTCTAATTATAACAAGGGATTTAAAAACAATAGTTTCCAATTTTTGGGGCATATAGATTTAATTCCTCACATAACTTCGATAAATTTAGCAAAACGAATAATTATATTAAATTATATTAAATAATTACTAAATTATACAATTATATATATTATATTACTTATAATTGTATTATATTAAATTAGAATAATTATACAATTATAATACATATTAAATTTTTGCAAAGTTTCCTTTCGTAGAAGTCACTCAAAAATATTTTATTGAATTTCAAATAAGTATTTGTCTTCTTCAGACTTTCCCTTCTACGTCAAAAAGCAGATATTTTTTTTTCAGAATTACCAGTTTATTAATTTTAAAATTATCAAAGGAACTTTTATAGTTAGAAGAATTTTGAGCTTTACTAAAATATACAATGTAATATGTATATCAGGAAACTTTGTGTAATTTTGTTTCATATGCAACATTTTAATTAAAATTAATTGAAAATCACAAAATCGCTGAAGTTGATTGCTACACTTAGTCTGATTCTAAGTTCTACTATGATAGCTGTGCTATGCTAATGTAAGATTAAAGTATATTCCCAAGTTTAACAAAGGACTGAGTGCTACTGGTATTAAAAGGGCACTTTTTAGAATGAAAGCTTTATTTTTAAAAGACACTTTTAGTATTTAATAATCAGAGCATGCTTTCAAGATATAACAACGATTCGTTTTATTACTATGCAAACAACGTTTTTAAAAGAAAAGGCAGTAAGGAAGGTATTTTTTGACTGTTGCAAGAAGGGTTCTAATTTTTAACCAAAGAGCAGGCAGGATGAAGCAGTTTCTTGAAACTCCCTGGAGCAAACTTGTTAAAATAACTAGAAAACTTTAAATCACCTGACAGAATTATAATGTCAGTATATAATCTCAAATTTTCCATTAACTTAATTATAAATGCGTCTTATTTTCAATAATATTTCTCTCCACACAAAATGAAACCAATTGCTTCAAATTATGAAAACTAAAATAGTCAGATCATGGAAGACGGTAGTATTCCGAGTGACGCAGCCTTAAGCCTAAAATCGTATCGTATCGTTAAAATCGTATCGTATCGTATCATAGAATTCGTAGATGGCGGAACTCATATATACAGCTAACTCGACATCAAAGAAAACGCGAAAAGCCGCCTTTTAATAACTCAGCGGATGTAGGTCTTATTGTTCTGAATTTTCTAGAACAGTCTTATATCTGCAGTCTAATCGTATACTGAAATTTTTACATTTCTACATGCAGTATATTTAGAGATCTAAATAGCCATTTTTAAAGTGAAAACGTTGGTATGATATTGAGGAAGTTCCTAATTTGAAAATCTCGAAAACGGTTCTAACGATTATTTTTAAATTGATACATAATATAAATGTGATTAAGGCGAGGTGAATAACACTTTTCTTTTTTCTGGGAAAACTCTCGTTCGTTAAATAATTCGATTTTTTTTTCTCTCGAAAATGACACGGGCGATTTTTTAAAAATCAAATAAATATGTTTCAGATGAAACAAATAACAATTTACTTGTTTCCAGCAAGACTCTTGTTCGTTTTATAATGCGCATGAAAAATCGGACTATATTTCTTCGCCATTCTATGGAAATTTCACCGAAAATGCATGACACTGTATTCATACACATGCTTTCTTTTTAACCACTTTTGGGGAGAAAAATTTTGTCTTCCCACTGGCTGAGTGGTTAAGGGCCATCGTCTACTGATCTTAAGATAGGCAGTTCGATACTCTCTAATACGTGTTTTCACATGTGAATGTGTTTTTTTTTTTTTTTTTAAGTCTGCTAGTTGACCATTATTCTCAGTTCCTTTGTAATTTTTTAATTGCTATTAAGTTAAATAAAATTACAATTATAATGACGCCAATTTGTTGATGATTATTTCTAGGCAATTTTTCAACAATAAAAATATTACCATAAATTTTATAAATATATTTAATTTCAATCACTTTACAAAAAATATACATTAATAATTATTATTTGAATATAAATCACACGATCAGAAACGTAAAAAAATAATTCATTTCAGCTCTTCTTTTTATAATATCATTTTTTATTATTATGACGGTCAATCAATATATAATCACAGACATCCATAATATTATTATTATTATAATTATTATTTTCCTTGCATAAAAACTATTGTGATGTAATAATTCTTTTATAATAAATAATTTAGTTGAAATGTTTTATTTATAAATATCAATGAAGTTTGATAACCCCGAGACAATTGTTTTTATTTAACTTTGCAATATTTACAGTTTACATAATAAGCATATCAGAATTCTGGTGTCGACATCTTTTGACGCAATTGCGTACTACATTTTGTCTCTTATTCGGAAAAAAAAACTAACGCTCTTCGCCGCTTTGAAAGAATCTCTTGTGACTAGAGGTCTATTTCGCAAATATTAAGAAAATTACTGCATACAAAAATATTAAAATGGGTAGTATAATAGAGAAATGTTTGATAAAAACGTTGAAGTAGGCAGTTTTTAAATCGAAGAATTATTTTAAGAGATATTTAATGTTAAATCTGGATAAAATTGTCTCATAGGGAAAAAAATATACATGGGAATTTAATCATTTTCATTCAATTTAATCATTCAATAGAAACTCGAAGTTTGCAGAGTGCATTTATTATTTTTAACTTGCCTAATTTTTTGACGGTTTATTTCAATTTTAAATTAAAATTTTCAGAATTTCCAGAGATATGTTTTACATATTTTAGAAAAGGTTATTTTAAATTGTTGCCAATAGTTAAAACAGCGCAAAAAATAATATATCCTTTAAATTAAAAATTTATTCACACTTGACTATTATAAACAGAAAAAAAAATCCTTTTAAATTAGAATTAAATGATAACGTGTTAAAACAGGAAAATATTAAACATTACGTCATAAAAATTGTTTTTACACATGCTTACTTAAAATGAAAGAAAATTATAAAATAATCAATTATTTTCAAATTAGAATTAAATTATTACGCATTAAAAGCAGGAAAACATTGAAAATTACGTCATAAAAATTATATTTACATGTGAATATTAAAAAAAGAAAAAGAAAATTTTTAAATAATAAATTCATTGATATGTGTTAAAAGTCGTAAATGGAGGAAATTACGTCATATTGGCCAAAGTGGCCAAATAATAATATTGCAAAACAGTTTAAATTAAAAAATATAATATTTATATGAGAGATTTATTTCAAATTTCGAGATGATATTTTTAACTATAGTTGCCAATTTTAAGGTAGCGCAAATAATAATATTATCTTTCTAATAATAAAAATATTTTCAGTTGAATGTTACAAAGAGAAAGGAAAGTTTGGCGAAAATTATGTGAGATTTAAAACGTTACATTTAAAATCTCTTATTTAAAATCATTTTCTTATAGCGTTGTTAAAAAATACCATAAAGCAAAGACTCTGTTGACTTAGTTCCTTTTATATTTGGTAATTTTCAAATGTTTAACTAATCTTATTTAATCAAGCACGGAAACAGCAACTACATCAGCTGATTCGGTCTTGAAATCCCTCAGTAAAAGGGAAACCCGTTTACAGTAAGATCGCCATTGATTTTTTAATTATACAGAGCAGCCTCGATTATCCGAGCTAATTGGGACTGTTAGTAAATCGGAATCGGAAATCTCGGTTAATAGAAACTGTGTGTAAAAATTCGCCGTGCTTGCGAATTTAACATCTCTTTTAAAAAAATATATAGAACGTTTTTTAAATAATAAAAATAAATATATGTAAAGTTCTGTTTCACAGCTTAACAAATTTAAAAAGAAAATAAACTACCAGTAGTAAATTTTAAAATGCAAATTGAAAAATTTACGAAAGTTCACACAGCCACTGGAAACAAAACATTGTTCGCTATTGACTTCTCAGAGTCCAATGTTTCTTTGGAGTTGAGTGCTTTTGGGGGCAGAAGGGCCTGTATAGCACGGACAGTGAGCTAAAGAGTGTGGTTATTTTTAAGGCTCATTCAAAAGGAAAAAAAAATCAGACTTTGTTATCTGCTCGGTTAACAGAAACCTCGATTAATCGAAGCTCGGTCAATCCAGGTTCTACTATAATTCAATCTTCCGTAATCTTTTTAAAGCAGATCAAATTAATGGACTTTAGCACAAAGTCACATACCTGATAACTGCCATGCTTGTTGGCCACCTTTTTTTTCAAAAAGTTTGCTTCGCCTTATTCAATTAATGAGATATCTCCAATAAAATAAGTCACATTTTCCCGTTCTAAAATACTGGTATCCAAAAATCGTAGCATGTAACTGACACTACAAGTACTCGTGGAACTAGACTATTTTAAGTCTGATTTTTATTATAGACTACATAAAATTATTAAAAATATATATTATGATAGGAACTAGCGGGCTTCATCTGCTATTTACGTTACGGATATAAAAATCATGTTTTTTTTTTTTTTTTTAGGGAAAAAGAAATAAAAACCTATTTGACGATAGGTTTATAAAGACACATTTTGTATTTGTTATATTTCCGGGGATGAGGAGGGGGGGGGACTATTTTGATTAAATATCGCAATTAGTCCACATGGCAGATATAATTATGATAGACACTAGCGGGCTTCGCCCCTCTATGGCACCTTATGGGTCCAGCTTCCATAACTCAGAAACTACCTTTCGGACATCAATGCAACAGATTCCAAACGTTATAATTAACTTAATAAATCACCCTATATAGCATTAAAGTAAATTTATGAGTACTGCATACTATTTTTTTATCGTAATTTCTGCAGAGAAAAAATTATTTCGGTTCCATTCTTAGGTACTGGTCTGAAAAATTTTGAAAAAGGGGGGGGGGGAGGAGGGGACATGAGACTGCTGTTTGTGAAACAACACAACGGGGTCTGGCTTATTCAACTTGGTTTTTGATGACTTCAATTGGAAGGTGGTTTGTTTAAAAGAGTGCGTTCCCTGCCCCATGAAAATTGGAACTATTGGTGCACCATCTATGTAAGAATTTAATAATTATAAATTAACATTTTGGATTTATTAATTTAAGGATAAAGTGTTTTTAATGGAATATCAAATGAAACCCTCTGTGCGATCTGCGATTATACTTACCCACTTGTTTTTATATACAAAGTGCTATAAGAAAAATTGTAATAAAATAGTAAAAATTAAATCTGCATTAAATCCCATAAGTATCTTTTTTTTAATCATTTTATCACTAACCTCAAAAAAGTAATGATATCAATGCAAAAACCCTTGACGGGTTAAAAGTTTCTGACGCAGCACTTTATCTTATGCTCTAAGAATTTTAAATATGGAACTTAAAAATACTGATATCAAATTTTGAGTGACGTTATGCTATTTCTTAAAAAATATATTTGTATTTATTTCATCATTTTATTTTATTTATAATCGCATGTGCAAAAGTTATGTTCAACATGAAAAGCTGCATAAAATTTTATTCGCTGTTGCTTTATCATTTACATCTCTCATAAATTCAAAATATGAGTGGAAGATTTGACAACTAATTTTAAAGTGTGGTGCTGAGACAATTAAAAATAAATCAACATTTTTAAGCAACAAATTGCAATTTTTATTTTTTAAGGGAACAATCAAGACATTGTTATCAAAAATATAAATCATTCATGTAGTAACACCATTTTTAGATTCTGATCATTTTGAGAAATTTTAAATAAAAATTTATAATTCATTTGAAACGTTAAATATATATTCAATCTGTAGCTTTTATTTGTGTATCAGAATAAGCAATATATTTTAGAAAATCGAAACTAAATAGGTTTTTACTTTAATGTATGTATATTGAATTTATGATAAGAAAGCAAAATAATATTAATAACAATCTGCCATATTAGCTGATTTACCTATGTGTGATATATTTATAGCAAAATTAAAATAATAAAAAGGGTAATCCTTTTTAGAGGGGCTTTGGTGCTTTTTAAAATAGAACTGGCACAATTTGGGCTTAAAAGGACAGTTCACCTTTTAAATGTCAAGAATTATGAAAGTTAAAAGATTTATTTTGCCCATGTGTATAATATGTCACAGGAAATTTAAAACAACTTACCTCTTTATAATGTTGTCTTTTAGCAAATTAATTACATTTATTTTGCAAAATTTTTAAGTCAGAAACAGATTCAAATTTTTTATATTGTACGCATAATAAGACTCAAATAACTCAACAGTATAAGCAATTAAAAAAATACTTGAAAAAGTGTTTAGTTAAAATTAAGTAATGCCGAAGTCAAACTTGCATATTCTTTCAATAACAAATTGTAAATATTTAAATAACCCAAAAGAATTGGAAACATTTTTAAAAAATAAACAAACAAAATTTTATGAATAAGAACTGAAAGACCAAAAATTGGAATTCAATTCATGAATATTATTTTATTATACAATATGTTAATACTTATGTAAATACATATAAATATTTTTTCTAATTCGTGTGAGCAATCTGTAAAATAATCAAACTGACATTAATAAATGAGCATTCTCTATGCGATATATGACAATTGATGGATTGTTTTTATCATAAATTTTCTTTCAGCATTAAATTTTTCAATGCATATTTGATTAAAGATCAGGAAATTAACTAAATGTATTTATTCCTAATGCAGTAAAAATTACTATTTTGAAGTTTATCACATCATTTGGTTTTAGAGGAATGAGTATAAGGGTTAATCTCAGTTTTGAAGACTTTGTATTGAATGAATATTCTATACAACAGAAAGAAATACCATGCAGGATCTTCAAATATCAAGTCTGTGTTTAATATTTAAATATAAATCTGTAAATAAACTTTACATACCCTGCAATTTGACCCAGTTGGTTTTGTTCTAAATAACCAAAAATATTCAACATAATTTCATTAGGCAAGGAATTTATATCTAAAACATCATCATTTGATTCATTAACCTAGAATTAAAAATATAAGGTTATAAGTGAAATATAGATACATACATGCATTTGTGTAACTGCAGAATAAAGATAAAAGATTCAAAAGTAGATAAATTGATATGAAATGCGCTTTTAAATTTTTTTTTAATTAGGAAAAAGACATAGAATTAAAGATGTTTAAAACTCTTAAAATTTTTTTGTTAGAGAAACCGCTTTCAATCTATGATACAGCCAAAATATTTTCTATTTGGAAATAGCCCCTGAAGTGAGAATTAAAATCTGTAACATGTACAATTTTGACATTAAATAATTGTATCTACAAAATTACAATCATTTAAAGGTTGAACCATGAAATGCTTAAGAATATTTCAGATAAAAATAGGTTAGTGACTTAATGATAATGATGAACAGTTTTCTTTCATGCATTTATTTAGCAGAGGGGACAAGAAAAGAAAAGGCAGCACTTCTGCAGAAAAAAATCTATTGTGCCACAAAGGAAAAATTTTAATTATTAACTGAAGCCCAGTGGCGTAGTGGTCAGAGCCTCTGACTGTTGTGCTGCAGGTTGCAAGTTCCATTCCAAGCTGGGTAAGATTAACTCAGCCTTTCATGCCTACCAGGTTAATAAAATGAGTATATATATCAAGATTGCTTGGGAACTAAAAACTGATTGTCACATGCTCAGCTGACTACCTGACTGGGACATATGCTATATAGCACCCTAGGGCCCAGGATCAATAAAACAGAGATGGGCACTGTAGGTCCAGATCCTTCATGGATTGTTTTGCCACAGAGTTTAATTTTACAATTATTAACTAATTACATTAACCCCTTCCTACATGATTTTTTTCCTGCATGCAGAAAATTTTTTAAGTTTGCTAAATATTAATGTAACATAATCAAAAATCACTCAAAATTCGAAATTTTCAAATCCACCTTAATTTAAAGTCGATTTAAGTTCGTGCCATATACGTCACACCATGCATTAGCGACTACTTTTCCATAGTAGTGAAATCAGCATTAAAACTTGCATGCAACTCTTAAAACTTCAAAATATATAGAGAAAGAACATATGAAATCTATTTGTGTATGTGTGTTTCAGCCTACAGTAAATGATACGTATATCGTTTATTGAAATGCTACATTCTACACTACCTGAAAACTGATACATGTTTGGTTTAAAACTACAGGCTACAGTAGCTGATACATATTTTTGGCCGAGAACTACAGTCTGCAGTAACTGACACAATGCTGTTGAAAACTACAGTCACCCAATCACCCAGGGCCGAAACTAGCCTTTTTTGCACCTGGGGCAAACATGGATTTTGGTGCCCCTGCCCCCCCTCCTCCACAAAAATATATTTATAAAGAGAATTCCACTAATTTTCTAATAGTCGACTTATTTTAAAATATGTAATAATAAAATATATAATACTGAACAATCTGCTTTGCAAAATTAAAATCTTGAAAACGGAATCGACAAGAATCGAAAACAAATTCCGCTTTATACAGGATCTTTATGCCATATTATCTTTAGATTCTTCTATGCTTTGGCGTACTCCAGACAGGATGATTTTAACAAAACCGTGCTAAACATAGATGTGAGAAAAATCGACAAACAAAATCTTCATTTGGCATCCCTTTGTCCTGGCGCACGGGGCACGTACCCCCTCTGCCCCTTCTTAGTTCTGGCCCTGGACCCTTCACTCATGTGAAGCTTGGCAAAGCAATTTCGGTCATTGTTCAGACATAGTGACACTTTGCATTTTTGATGGTAAATAAACAAATACATATTTCAACCACTATGGGAAAATACAACCCGTCAATGCATGGTGTGACATATGTGGCACATACCGATTTTTATGTACTATATATGCTAGCATTTCTACAATATGTTACCATCATGATATATTATTCACATGATACTTACAAACACAGCTGTATTTATTTCAGTCCATTCTTCTTCATTTTTCCACACAAGAACAACAAAAATATTCACTATCGAGCAACACAAAGTAACAACTATAAATTCTTACCGTTCGCCTCTTTTTTGGTGCCAAAATTTGCTCGAAAGGAGGCAGCACCTGTTGGCATAACATACCTCATCCACTGAAGTATTAAACAAAGAAGAATGGAACTTCTGCGATTAAAAAACAACTGCAGAACTATAGTAAATTCAGTATGTGCCATATATGTCACAGTATGCAGGAAGGGGTTGAATATACGTATGCCTTACTTGAAAAAAGCTCCCCTCAATAAAATTGTCTGAAATAAATATGTATAAAAAAGAAAATGAAATTAGCGATATAAATGTAAAATTAAAAAAAACGGAAAGGTCAAAAAATTTAATAAATTTCGAATAAACTAAAAGCAAAATAGAATACTATAGTTTGAAGCTTAGGATGATGTATGAATTTTTTCTAATGTATGTGGAAATTTGAGAAAAATGTTTACGCTTTACCCATAAATTATGAAACATTTTCTAATCTTATGAGCATATATAATACAATTTTGATTTGAGACAATTCTTATAAATTTTAATATCTCACTAGAATCAAGTAATAACATATTGCATATTTATACATCAGTCAATAAATATATAATAAATTTTTAACATTTAATGTTATTTTGCACGAAATTGAACGTTATTTTGGTCGAAAAAAGTCGCCTTAGCAATTAAGGCTATTTTGGTGTAGTAAAGTAGAAATTTTGCAGGTCGGAGTGGGTTGTTTTTCATCGGAGTTTTTCTGAGTGCTACCAGGCAGTCAAGATTGCAATATAAAGGCTCGGAAAGACTTTTTGCTTTACTTTGGGGGTTGGATTACTTGTTTATTATTAAAGAATAGAAAGAGGGCATAGTCTTTCAATTACCTGGTTTCGTAGATATCATGATTTTTTCAAAATATAAAAAATATCCGATATTTTTTATATTTATCAGATATTTTCAAAATAGTCTACTTATTGATAATTATAGATATTTTCAGACTTAATATAAATTAGAAATTAAAATATATTGCACTTAGCATGAAAACCTTAATAAAATAATATCCTAAGTGTATTTATCTCTCTTTTTTTTTTTTTTTTTTTTTTTTTTTGTTACTCTTAAGTAACAAAATAGAAGATCAACTAATTGAAAACAGACACAATTTGCTTTTAACATTAAAAACAAACTGTAATATTTTGTATTAAGAAAATTTTGCTTTATGCAACTAAATTTGAAATGCAAGATGGTTTATTTTAATTTTAAAAAATTAAACATAAATGTAAGTTTGTCGGCTTTTCCGATTTCATAACCTATTGTGCATTTTAAACTCAACTAAACCAAAAAGTTTATTTCTAAAATGAAGATTTAAATAGCTTATCTAAATTAGACAGTTTATGTTTCAATGGGTTTTGTAAATAATACTGTCTGATGTAATTAGTGACATTTAAAAATTCAGCTTCAAAACTAAAGTTTTTTTGGAAGGGGGGGGGGGAGCAAAAGTCACTATTAGAGAAAAGTATCTACAGAACGACACCATTAATAACAGTCAAAAATTTATGTACACTTGTTTTCACTGAAAATATAAAAAATATCATACACAGTGATATTTTGAAAATAAATATAAAATATTGAAAATATCAAACATGACATTTCGAGAAAAGTATCGGATATATATCATGGTATATATCAAGGATATGCTAATCGAATTCTAGATATTCACATTGATAGATATATCAACGAACCATGTTAATTACAAAATGCTATTTTGCTTCATAAAACTCTTTTACAGATCATTTGAAAGTTCTTTAACTCAGAAATCTGTGTATCCTTTTTTTTTCCTCATTCGCAAAAAAGTCAACTAATTTACTTACAAATTTGATTATTATATGTACT
The DNA here is from genome assembly GCA_963932465.1 of Maratus speciosus. Taxonomy (NCBI): domain Eukaryota; kingdom Metazoa; phylum Arthropoda; class Arachnida; order Araneae; family Salticidae; genus Maratus; species Maratus speciosus. Next base: position 41,268,552 of record OZ010798.1, read on the forward strand.
ATCTTAATTCGGACCAAAAGTAAAGAACATTTTTTTTCAATTTAGATGGAAAGGAACTATAAGTTCAAACATGGTAAAAATTACTAGAAAAAAATGCATGCATTTCAGGCTATTAAACAAACCAAAAGTTTCGGCAAAAAAGGTGAGACAGCTGACACTTTTTTCTGTTTAATATTAAAGCTGCTCTCAAATTAAAATTCCATATTCTATGACACATTTCTGAAATCATTTTTATTCGCAAACGTAGAAAATTGCCCGATGTTCTTATTCAGAAACAGCAAAATCAAATAGCATATCCCATTTTTCGATGAAGGCAAAGGACCCTTCAGAAAATGCAGGAAAAGTAGCCATTTTGAACCGAAATTACGAAAGTGACTCCCGATAAAGCTCGTCATGAGACAACAATTGCTTATAACTCATGATAATACATTTATATACTTCAAAAAATAAATATATAAAAGATGCTTTTCAATTTCTAATCACTTCAATTGTCATATCTGCAAATATCATGCTTTTGCATTTAAAAATAAGCTTGTAAATGTGCAGGACGCGGTGAAGCAAAAGCGAGGATGAAGACCTGGCACCCATACAATATCCCTTTCCTATGCTTTCACAAAAAATTAAATGTGTTCTATGTTTTAAAATATGGATATGGATATATAAATACATATTTGGATAGATATATTATTTGTGTTTAATCTTTCCCAAATCTTAATAGCACAAAATATGGAGTACTGTACAAAATCAAAATAGATTTTAAAAATTAGTTTTGCAAAAATTTCCCACCATGTTTGGACACCCCTAAAATCAAAGAGGTTCAGCCCCATGGCGAGTTTGGACTGGTTTTTTTTTAATCAGTCTCTGTGTTTGTGTCAGAAAATTTTGCTTTGTTGAATGGTGAAAACAATCTTTTTCAGATCTGCTTTACAAAATTATTATGTTGATTTTTAAAACTTTTTATTATTTGTTTTTATATTTAATGGTTTAATTGATTCTATTTATCTTTTTCATCAAGAACCATGATTTTCAATTAATTGATAAAGATAGAGCAATAATTTTTCATTAATATATTTAGTTATTTTTTAAATAAATATTGCAACTTGCTGATGATCTATTTAAGTATTTAAAATACTAGGACTTCCCTCAGAGGGATTAGTCTGAGCGATATTACCGAGAACATAGATTTTATAATAACATGTGGAAGCAAAGAAAATGAGATGTTATCTTTAATTGTCCATATATTGCGAAAAATTGAAATGATGAAAATAAACGAATTGTAGAATTACAAAATCTTATATATAAATTCGTATACACTGTTTAAAAAAATGGGAAATCAAACCATTCAAGACAGCCATGCATGGATATAAAATTGAAAGTGCACAATATATTAAAAGTAAAATAGAAAATGAAACACTAATTTACTTATATCGTAATTTTAACTGTATAAAATGATGTCAAGAGCATAATCAGACGCTCCGCACCAATTTGAGTAACTTTAAATGACAAATATATGATGTTTAAAAAGAATGGACTATACTTTATATGGTGTGTGCTCCCTCGGAATAGTTAATATTGTACAATATCTGTTTTCCACGGATGCAATGAGGTTGTTGATAACATTTTAGGAATTCTCTTCTCAAAATCTAATATAGTATCAAAGTACCGAATACATCAAAAGTGGCATGCAATGCTTCGTTAGAGTGTGTTTTAGATATGCTCGATCGGATTTAAATGATGAGTGTATGCTGGCCACTACATACGCTGTATTGTTTTGTTTTCAAACACATTCTGCACAAGTTGAGCTGTATTTAGCATGTATTAAATAAAAGAAATCGGCAATGATTACAACATAAAGTATGACACAAGATCAGAATATATCGTCTGCATAACTTTTGAGCTGTCAAAGTGTCATTTGAAGTAATTTACAAATCCATACATATTTATTCAGCAAATCATGCAAGCTAACATACGCCAATATGAACCCGATAACAAAATTTCACCAGAATAAGTTAATATATAAAAAATCTGCTAATGATAATTGAGAATATGACCTTATGATAAAATGTCTAGAAAAATGAATCGGACAAAAAATTCATATCACATTTAAAACGGCACTTCCCTCTGTTAGTGGCCTTGGCGAGAGAGAGAAAAGCCTAGAGAAGGAACACTTTAACAAGTACTTTCGGGCAACCTACTCACTGTTTCATACAGGTCTTTATTCAATATTTACACAATTTATTTAATGCTAGGTGGGTATCTATCAGTTTTGTTGCATTTAAATCGCATGTTTTGCGGAGGAAATGCAACATTATGAAATATTTAAAGTTGCTGTACCTAATAATTCCAAATTAATGGTAATTGAGATCGCTTTCCGTTAACTTCATCTTTTTAAATTTTAAATTTTTTAGAAACCATTCATAGAGACAATTGTATATTTTTAAACTAACCCGAAGCAAAATTTCAAGATTTTGGGCTCAGCAGTAACAGAGAAATAGAAAATTTTAAAGTTTTTTGTTTCTGCACTGTTTTATATAGCGACATTTTTAGAAATTGTTCTATTGCGATAATTTACGTCATGATAAATACAGCCATGTCAATTTTCACGTTTATATTCCTAACAGTTCCATGTTCTTCGTTACTTAGATCATCTTTAGATCTTTTCCCGCTTTGTTTAGTCATTCTATTTTTTAGAATTCGTTCTACAACGAGCATTTACATCTTATTAGTTACTACCATGCCAAATTTCTAGATTCTAACCCCAACAGTATCCCAAAAATTTCAGTATTCCAAATAAATCATAGTTTAGAACCTTTCTAGAAATTTTTACGTTTGTCCGTCAAATTTAACCTTTTAGAGAGCGTTCATTACGAGCATTCACATCTTAAAAGTAACTACCGCACCAAATTTAAAGTTTCTAACTCAATCAATATCGCAGAAATCACAATTTTAGAACTTTTTTGCTCCTGCAGTGATGTAGGTTCTTGCACTGACATAAAATAGTCTTTTTTTCGGAGCAGAGATGGCCACCAACATTTTTTTTTAAATTGGCTATGTAGTTTCAGAGATAACACCTCACAAACGTACAAGCATTAATAATATTATATACTTTATAATATTAGCATTAGCTGTATAGATACAAAAGCCATTTATCTGTTACAAACTAAAGTGCCGGCGTTGCCCAGAATTTGAAGGATGTCTGTTCTGAAAAATCAATTTCAAAATTTAACATACAACACAAAACAAACATTAAAAAAGCAGTCGAAATGTTGTTGAATGAATCATATGAAAACGCTACATAAAAATGTATAAATGCATATAACAGACGTAAAAGAGTACAGCTATAAATGAACTTATTTCAATTTATAATCGGAGCAATAATGTTAAAATACGCCAATATTTCCCTAATCGGGTTTTTATCATGCTTCAATACATTTTTCACACTAATATGACGCTATACTATATCCACCATGCCCTTTATATTTCCAATATAAAGTAATATTTTCCTCTTTCACGTGGAAACCTTGAAATAGAAAAGTTATGAAGTTATATTCACTTTCATTTAAATTCGTCAAACCATTTATTTCATTTTTATATTTCACGTGAATATCTTGCAATAGAAAAGTTATGACGTAATATTCACCTTTTTTTTCAAATTCGGCAAACTATTTATTTCATTTTCATTTTTCACGTGGAAATCTTGCAGTAGAAAATTAATTGTAGTAGTAATAATTTTATTGTGTTTTTTAATTGTTGGCAACTGCTATAACGAAAAATGTTTAAATTTCATAAGAAATTGCTGTTAAATTGGTGGTTTTTTTATTAATTAATAATTAACTATAAGTTATTTTAATTCCGGATTACTTTAGTTTTCTCGGCCATGTTTTAATACACATGTACGTATCTCTTCACAATTTTGGCTTCCAAATTGTGGATTTTTTATAGAATTACAAACAGACAGATAGACAAGTTTTCATTTTTCTATATCTCTCTATTCTATAAAAAGTAACTAACGCTGTCACCGCCGCCGCCGGTTTTGAATTTTTTGTGACCGGAGGTCTTTCTTCGTTAATATTAAGAAAACTATTGCATACAAATATATGAAAATCGGTGGTATTATAGCGAAATGTTTGATCAACACACTAATGCATACAGTTTTCAAATCGAAGAATTATTTTAAGAGATATTTAATGCTAAAGTTGGACAAAATCGTTCCATTAAAAAATATATATATAAGAGCAAAAGCTATAGATGGGAATTAAATCATTTTTAGATCATTTTATTCAATAGAAGATCCCGGTCTGCAGATTTCATTAATTTTTTTAATTTGACTCATTTTTTGAGGTTTTATTTCTATTTTAAATTCAAATATTCAGCATTTTGACAGATATTTTTTACATATTTTAGAAAATGGTATTAATTTAAACTGTTGCCAACTGTATAAACAGCGCAAAAAATAAAGTTTGCGTCAAATAAAAAAATATATTTACACGTTACTATTATAAACAGAAAAAAACCTTCAAATTGGAATTAAATAATTAGGTATAAAAAGCAGGCACTTATTGGAAATTACGCCATAAAAACTATATTTACATGTGAATTTTAAAAGAGGAAGGATATTGTAAAATAAATTCATTAACATGCGTTTGAAATCTGAAATAGAACAAATTACGTCACATTACACTTACTATGCAAAATGAACAAAAAATAGTATTGCAAAACAGTTTAAATTTAAAAAGTGCGCGAGACAAAATATTAGAGGTTAAATATTAGATTTTTTCAAAATTTTATTATTTGTCGTTTGATGTGAGGTGTTCATCTATAAGTATGCAAATTTTTGTTTCCAACATAATTAGGGGCTGAGTTAGAAAAATTGCTTTAAATACACAAGTTAGAGCTCAGAGGGTTAAATATTAGACTTTTTCAAAATTTTATTATTTGCTGTTTGATGTGAGGTGTTCAGCTATAAGTATGCAAAATTTCATGTCTCCAACTTAATTAGGGGCTGAGTTAGAAAAATTGCTTAAAATACACAAGTTAGAGCCCAGAGGGTTAAATAATAGACTTTTTCAAAATTTTATTATTTGTCGTTTGATGTGAGGTGTTCAGCTATAAGTATGCAAAATTTCATGTCTCGAACTTAATTAGGGGCTGAGTTAGAAAAATTGTTTAAAATACAGATGTTAGAGACCGGAGGGTTAAATATGACTTTTTCAAAATTTTATGATTTATCGTATTATCGCAAGTGGTCAGCTATAAGTATGCAAACTTTCATGTCTCCAACTTAATTAGGGGCTGAGTTAGAAAAATTGCTTTAAATACACAAGTTAGAGCCCAAAGGGTTAAATATTAAGCCTTTTTCAAAATTTTATTATTTGCCGTTTGATGTGAGATGTTCAGCTATAAGTATGCAAAATTTCATGTCTCCAACTTAATTAAATTAGGGGGTGTGTTAGAAAAATTGCTTAAAATACACAAGTTAGAGCCCAGAGGGTTAAATATTAGACTTTTTCAAAATTTTATTATTTGCCGTTTGATGTGTGGTGTTCAGCTATAAGTATGCAAATTTCCAAGTCTCCGACATATATAGTTTCTGAGAACGGGTCTGTGACAGACGGACAAACAGACAGACAAAGGAGTGAGACAGATAGGGTTTCGTTAGATGAACGAAACTCTAAAAACATGCTGCGGATGACTGTAACAACATCCTAAAATTACATTACCATCAGCGATCTACCAATCCCGAATTTAGTTTATATTCGTTTCATATATTCTTATTCTTTTGTGCGGTCCTGTAAAATAATTATCAATATTATATACAGTAAAACCTCTGAATAGCGGGCACCCCGAGAATGCAGAATTTGTCCTCTATTTGGAGGTGTCCGCTACTGAGAGTAAAAAATGTACAGTTATTTTAGGGTTGGTAATCGAAAAAATGCCCGCTAAATAGAGGTGTCCACTAATCGGGTGTGTCCGTTATGGAGGTTTTACTGCATAATAATATCATCCTTTACAAGAAAATTGCATGCTGTATGATAGACAGACAGACATCCAGAGAAATATAACCTCCCGGATCAATAAACACTGATGTCTTTTGTTTTAATCATCCACAATTGTATGTCATACAACATGCCAGATTTTATACAACAGGCTAAAAACAGTCACCGTGGTACGGAATACTGTATTATTATTTGTTTGCCCACCAAAACTGGTTGCCACGGGTTGTTGCAAGGTTTGTGATCACGTGGTTGAAACTGATCTATTCAATATTACTGCGTGAGTATTTTTTCTTATTTGCTCCATGTGTTCAAACCAGTTGTCTACGAAAACATCAACCGGTGAAAGTGACGCACACCAAATTTCTGTGACGTATGCAGATAAACTGTGCTTTTTTAAGAGTTTTTTCTACATAATTTTAAAACGGTTTGGAACTTATTTTTCATAGTAGGTGCATTCAGTAGGCGACCCTCATAGGTACCTTCTGGTGCAATCAGAAACGAAATCCGACAAATATTTTTTGAGTTATGCTTGACGAAAGGTTTTTATTAGGCTTTTTTTTTAGTAGGACATGGCGTTAATATCCATCGTAGTAGTAAAATGTCCGGACAGTAATATTTCGCTGAGTATTAGCCTTCGCTTCGCTCAGACAATTAATAAATAAAATTACGGGAAAATAACATTTGAGCGACTTTCCTTAGAACATTTTAATTGTCATAAAAATAATTAAATCATGATGAATTAAAAAATGAATTTAACAAGGAGTGTGGGAGGCACTTATACAAAGCTAAATTAATATAGGGTGGCCTGTGGTAATTTTCAGACAAAAACAAAACTTTTGCAATTATTCAGGAATCAATTCCTTTTAACTTTTTCAGGGTAAAATCATCACATGCCTGGTAATTATTTTGAAGCATTTTCAGTTAATTAGCATTAATAATAAAAAATAAAATTAATAAAATCCTGTCTGAAAATTTTACCATGGTTTGGGGGAATTTCCAGACATCTAAGGGGTAATTTCCTGACAGCTATTTCTGGGGCTATTTAAGGGTCAGATTTAAACACCAACTACGGTAACAAAGAGACACCATTGTAAAATGTTGTGACACAAAATGGGGTATTTATTAGACCATTCTGAATACAGTAAAAAGGCATGAAAACACAATTGTAACTGTACACCTGAAATCTATTTATATTTTCGCGAATAAAAGTAAGTTATATGGTATTTTTTCACACACTAGGGGGCTCGGCCCCCTACGAGCTACGCTCGCCAACCCCCGTTCAGACACCGCAGGCTCTAAATGCACGCTAATTTGATCGGCTTTAAAAAGATTTCGAAAGATTGAATTATAATTTAAAAAACAGTGGCGATCTCCCTATAAACGAATTTCTATTAATTTCTCTTTGATTGGGGAATTTTAACGCCAAATCCGCTGCGGTACTACTTGATTATCCCGTCGACCCATTTCGCCAAATTATATAAATCGCCAAACCCCTTGCCAAATTATACAAATTGACATAATTTTTATTTTAAATAACGAAAGAACAAATAAGTTCGTACAACATTAATAAAAATACAAATAAAACGTCGAAATAAAAATAACTTGATGACGTAGACACGTGTAACAACATTTCAAAATAAGCTAATATAAAAGGAATTAAGTAAACAGAGTCTTTGTCTCCTGGTATTTTTTAACAAAGCGAAAAGAAAGTTCTTTTAAATGAGACATTTTAAATTAATCGTTTTTAATCTGACGTAATTTTTACCAAGCTATTCTTTCTCTTTTAAATAATCGCGTGAAAGTACTTTTGCTAGCAATGAAATATTATTTGTGTTTTATGTTAATTGATAAATATAAATAAGATTCAGACTTCATAATAGTAACTTATCTTTACTAATCTAAAAGACCACATGCTTGCACGTTGTAAGCATCATCGAATAGCAACACAACTGAACTCACTTCCGTTCATTTCCAAACCGTTGCCAATACTACTTTTGTAATACATGAAACACATGTTACATCTTCCTCTTTTGGAGGAAAAGAATATTATTACATTACATTAATCATTATACTTTGAGGACGATTTATATTTCTATACAAAGAATATCATTACAAAACATTAAAATTATGAAATTACATTACATTATATAATCATTGTACTTTTGAGGAAGATTTATATTTCTACCACTTTTTGTTTTATACACAGAAGTCATATTATCATCATTGGTAGTGCTCTGATGGTGAAGATCATTTTCTGTTGTATGCTCTGCACTTTGACCTTGTTGAACATTATTACATAAATCAGAGTAGTCTGAAAGCAGTATATTATTTTGATTACTAGTTTTTCGTATATGAAATTTATTACGTCTAACAATTCTGTTGTTCTTAGTTTTAACCCAATATGACCTAGGTGTTGGGTGCTTGTTAACTATTACAGCTGGTTCCCATAAATTTCCTACTCTCAACATTACCTTTTCCCCAGGACAGAAATCTGGTCTTACCTGAGCATGTCTGTCATAATAAAATTTAGCTTGTTTTTGTTTACTCAGTAATTTCTTTTTAAATGTATTGTCTATTCTGGGTTTTAATTCTGTCTGCACAATGGGTAACTTAGTTCTTAAATTTCTACTAAAAAGCATTTGACTGGGTGATAAGTTTATACCTGAAATTGGAGTGCATCTGTATTCTAGCAATGCATCATACAGTTTTTCAACCCCTGCTTTTCGTAATATGCTTTTAGCAATACCTACCATTTTCTCAGCAAATCCATTAGCTTTTGGATAACGAGGACTACAGGGAATGATTTCAAAACACCATTCTTTAGCAAATTGTTTCATTTTCCAGCTATTAAAGGGTACATTATCACAAATCATAGTTTTGGGTATGCCATGTGTTGAGAAAATGGATTTTAACTTGTGAATTACTTCTAAAGCACTTTTTTCATTTATTGGAACAATATCTATCCATTTTGTTAAATAACACCCTACCACCAGATAGTTCTTTCTCCCATACTCACAAATATCAACACCAATTTTCTCATATGGCAAACTGGGAATCTTATGATTAATTAATGGTTCTTTAACATTTTGAGGTCTGTACCTGTCGCAAACTAAACACGTAGAAATCATTTTTTCAATATCATCATTAATTCCAGGCCAAAACATTACTTGCCTAGCTCTAGCTTTTGATTTCTCAATCCCACAGTGTGCTTCATGCAATAACAATAACATACTTTTTCTTAAAGATGTTGGCACTACAACTCTACTACCTAAAAATACCAAACCATTTTCAACGGTCAAATCATTTTTAAGTTTGAAATAAGATCTGGCTTCCCGAGGGACCTGATCAACACCAGCAGGCCAACCCATTTGCCAATAGCTCTGCACCAATTTTAACCCCTGATCCCTTGAGGTAGCCTCCCAAAATTCCCTTTTTTTAGACTCAGACATCTGTAATTGTTTTGTCAGAGTGTGAACAAATTCATTCGTTTCAATGCTCTCCCCATCTACTTGTATATCCAAAAATGAACGTGACAACAAATCAGCTATGTACATAAATTTACCAGGCAGATATCTAAGGTTTAAGTGATACTTTAAAAGCTTAATTTTTATTCTTTGTAATCTGTTTGATAATACATTGCATATATTTTTTTTCATAATAGAGACCAATGGTTTATGATCTACACCATCGGCAATGCAAGATAATGATGCAGACCCAAGAGGTTTAAGTTTGGAACCTCCAAAGGCTTCCAAAATAACGTTACACTTTTTTAACTCACTCTCTGAGGATACTTTTTTAAAAACACTTAAGGGTAGAATGTTTACTTCTGCTCCAGTGTCCACTTTGAATGTCACAGATATTCCATTGATCAGCACAGTTTTTGTCCATTCTCTTAGAGTGGTTGCCGAATGGATTGACCTCACCCTTGACACAGAGTCCACGAAAAAATCTTCTGAGTCACTGGCCTCGGTATTAAGTTTCACTTCCTGAACAGGCTTGAATTTACAGGCGTTGGCAAAATGATTAAATCGATTGCATTTAAAGCATTTTTTTCCATACGCTGGGCACTGATTCCTACGATGTTTTCGATTGCACTCCTTGCAGAATATATATTCACCACTAGGACATTCGGAGTCCCCTCTAACATTATCTTTTGGAAATTTTCTTGGTCTCCAACTTGGTTTCGAAGTACTTCCGCGTAAGCTATCGACACTTTGACCCTGCACAGTTTGGGTTCTTTGCTTACTTAATTCCGCTGCTTTTCCTATCTCAATGGCTTTCGATAAACTTAGATCAGTCTCTCGAAGCATCCTTTCTTGGAGATTTACATCAGCCACTCCTAGAACAATTCGATCTCGAACAACAGACTCAGACTGGTCTCCGAACTCGCACGATTTTACCAATTTCTTTAAATCCGTCACAAAAGCATCAAAAGGTTCTGTTTCTTGCTGCTTCCTATTGTTGAAAATAAATCTCTCGACTACAATGTTTTTTTTAGGCGTCGTATAAATTTCAAATTGCTTAATTACAGCTTCATATTTCTGCTGTTCTTCGCCGGTTAACGGCAGAGTATTGTAAACTTCTACTGCTTCCTCACCTGCAGCACTTAAAAATAAAGCAAGCTTAACATCCGGATCTTTTGAATTATTACCTGACGCTTTCAACCAGATTTCAAACAATTGTCTGAAACGACGCCAATTTTCTGCGACATTTCCATCAAAACTTAGGCCTTGTGGTGGACGACAAAACTCCATCTTCAGTCAGATGCTTCTAACAATGTACACATATAATTAACTGTGAAAGTCAGACATAATTACGACTACGCCATGTTTTATGTTAATTGATAAATATAAATAAGATTCAGACTTCATAATAGTAACTTATCTTTACTAATCTAAAAGACCACATGCTTGCACGTTGTAAGCATCATCGAATGGCCGTGTCTATTGCGCCGTATGATACGGCTGAATAACTGAAGATATTAAAGAACCGTCATGTGCAGTAATGAAAAATAGGGAACTGCGCATAAGAGCCGTAAGACGGCTAAGTTGGAAGTCAGAGTGAGGGGTTACCTTTGTTGGCGATAACTCGATTGCAATTTAGCAGATAGTTCTGGTGATAAAGAATGCATTTTAGGTATATTTGTTTGTGTCAACCTTGGTTTGTGTTTATTTTGAAATGGATGACAATGTTTAGCTTCGCTGAGTTGTAGTTTAACTTAATTGTTTAATTTATAGTAATTAAGTTAGTATTTAGGAAACATATATTATTTATTAGCATTGACAATTTAAAGTTATTCAAAATATTTGTTTTGAAAAATCAGAAAAAAATATTAAATTGACCAAAAAAGTTTAAAAATTCTTGAAACCAAGCTTAATTTAATTATCATATTTTAATGTAATTAGAAATATTCAGTACTTTTTTTTCTAGATAAAACATATACTAATAACGGTGAAAAAATGTAATCATCATTTTGTCTTATTTAATCTGAATTGAAAAATAAAATGAGATTAGACAAATCAATAAAATTAATGTTTTATTATATAAAATCAACTTGCATCTATGTAATATTTGGCTGAAGTGTTTCCATTTCTTAAAAGAAATAATTTCCAGATGTTTTCACTAAATAATATGTTCAAATTCTTTTTTGTTTCTTTTTCCTTATTTTTAAGTAAACGAAAACATGCTGTTTACAAAAGTATCTAAATGAAATACATTAATGTGAAAAAATAAATTATAGTATTTATCATGTATCAAAAATTTAAATACCAGTAGTAATTAATGCCAGTGATTTGTATTTTAATTCATTCATAATTGATTTTTTTTTTATGAAATTGTTTTTACCTGATCAATGGCTAAAAAACAATTTAGGTTTAATTCTGATTTTATTTTTATTAGAAATAAGGGTACTAATAATTTAGCTGAGTGTAGATGATAATTCACCAAATATTGTTTCCGTCATCATTATTCATAGTGCATCCGCTTAATTTAAAATATAATCGCATTTTACTCATATTAGTTAACTTTCGTTTAAAATTCATGCATTTAATTTATTTCATTTAAAAAAGATGAAATAATACCATTAACCAAAATATTTTATTTCAACATCAAAATATTGTTTCTAATTTACACCCACAGTGCCACAGTATATAAAAGCTGCTATTGAAAAGGGCATAAAATTTTATTGGCGACATTTCCTTTTCAATATTTGCTCCCAGTTAACAAAAAAACACTGAAATATATATATATTTTTTTTTTCACTTTGGTTCTGGCTTAAAGCTAAGATAAAACACAATGAAAAATTTACTTTATTGATTAAGAAATTAAATTTTTAGAAAAACACTAGTAAGAACCCAATTCTCAATTCCATTATCTAATTTGTCTTTGAATCATGCATATTACTTCTAGTAAAAACAAGTGTGCAAAACAATTATTTTTTTTTTTTTTATGTTTTTATTCTCTAAAAATAGAAGCTACAGCTTTCAGTTTTAGTTGTTATGTTTTAACTTAAAATCTTATTTAAATTAATTGTACAACCAAAACCTATTGGCATAATGAATTTGTTGTCTTCTATTGTGTAACTTAAAATAATAATAAATAATATAGAAAAAGAAGAAACTTGAAAAAAATTATTGTTAACTGCCATTATGTGAGATGATTTTCCTTTAAATTAAAATTTTCTTTTTTAAAAACAGGACAGATCTAATCAGAACTTTTAGTCAGTTTTTCAAGACCACTTTTTTTATTTCACTGAACAGCTTTTGTTTATATAGATCTTGGGTTTTTTTACTTCAAAATCACAGATCAAAATATTAAGTCTCTTAAAAAAATATTGAATCTTTGTGCTCCAGTCAGAAAGCATTATTATTCTTCTCTAATTAATGTATATATACAGGAACTTAAATATAAAACACCGAAAATAGGATTGTTTATAATTGCAGTAAAAGCTTGTAAGATAAAATCCCAATGCAATATAGAAAAGGATGTTTTACAAAGTACATTTCCTTTTACATTTTTTTTTACTTAATGCAGGATTTAGTTGTATAGGATCTGTTTTCTTGTGTTTTAATGTACTTAACTAGACATACTTAAGTACAAGAATTTGTTTATTTACTTTTCAGTACAGAAATAGAACTTGAATTATCTTAACTAAAATCACCCTTTTATCAATTTCAGGAGATAAAAAGTTGCATTTTCAAGAGAAAAAAAAATATTGAACTGCAAGTTTTATACATTTGTTCATAAATCAGAGTTAGAAAAAACCCAGCCCGCTGGGCCCACTAGTCTAAAACCCAGGTTTTTTTTCGGGCTTTATTGAGTTTTTTTGGAGAACACTTTAAACTTCTAATTTCATATACATAATACCTAAATTCTCCATTTATCAGTGAAACGTGGGCATAATTTTGCATTAATTGATTATGAATTAGCAAAAAATGTGTAAAAAGAAAAAAAAATGAAAATTATTTAAAAAGTACATCTGTATCTCATGGGACAAGTTTGCTGCACTAAGCATATATTAAGTGAACCACAACTGGATTTCTTTATGTAATTCTTACCTTAAGTTAAATATGCTAAATTTATAGTTTCTTTCATTTTCTTCAAATCAGAAATCAGTTAAAAGTTTTTTTTTTTTTTTTTTTTTTTTTTTTTTTTTTTTTTTTTTTATAATTAAGAAATAGGATTTGTAATAATATATTTGAAAATTTTTTCAAAATTTGCTACAATATATATTGCAATAGTATTAAAAGTTGGATTAAATTGTCATGGAAGTCAGTGTCAGTGATATTTGCAAATTTAGATTGCAAATAGCGATACACTTATTGCTAGCTTTGCTGCTTTATCAACTCTAAAATGATTACATAACTTGCTCCAAACTAGAGATGCAACGAATATTCGGCCAGGCCGAATATCAAGTCCATTATTCGGCCTTGGCCAAATAATACTGTAATAAATGTTTTTATATTTACACAGTGTAACTTTTTAATTTGACAATTTATATTCATCATGTATAATGAAAATTTTATTTGAAATTAACTAACACTTTTTTTTCCATTAACTTTCATACCCCGAATGGGTTTTATCTACCCATTTTTATATAAGAGATTAATTTAGGAATCATGTTAAAAAAATTTTATGCTGTATCGGCAAGTACAAAAAGTATCTGTAATAAGCTAAAATAATCTGTTAAATTTAAAATTAATCTATTCAAAATTATTTTAATCAGCTGTACAAACAAATTCAAATTTTTTTTATCATAATGGGAAATTTAACATTTATCCCTTGTTACATAAAAAAATATTTCTTTCAATAATATTTTGAATTATACCTATAAAGAACATAAATATATGATTGATTAGATATAGATTTATTATATGTATAAGATATTTAAGTCGTATATGTTGCAATACTTAAGAGTTTTTTTTTTAAGCAAAATACGCTTAAAAGTTAAATACAATTTAAGTGATTTTTTTAAGTGTGTTACTATTTCTTATAAAATAATGAAAGAAATGTAAGTACTAAATTCTTTTAATTAGTATGTATTTAAGTTTTACATATTTTTTTCAAGAATAGCATTGTACTGTTTATATTTGCCTTAAAAAACTGTTAAAATGTTTTCAATAAACGTAGATTGTGATGCAGAAATAATAATAATTCAGCATTCTCAGGTGATAGTCTATTTCTATTTTTTTTTTTTTTTTTTTTGTAAATGCTACCTGCTTCTGAAAATAATCTCTCACTATAAATGGTACTTCCTGGAGCAGAAAGGTACTTTTTGGCTAATTGTGAAAGGTTTGGAAAGTCTTCTGAATTTTTCGCCCACCACTCCAAATGACACTGTTGTCTTTCTGGTAGTGGCTGGGAAAGAAAATCGCTAATTTCTTTTACTTCTTCACATTGAAAGGAGCTTTCTATAGAACTTCACTCTGCGATTGGCTTGCAATTTCATTAAAGCATGCCCACAAAGAATTTGGAACTTGTGAAGATGGAATGGTTATGTTGGAAATATTTTGTTCACATTCTGTTACTGGTTTCATACTAGCCTTTCTTAGTCTTACTAAAGCAGTTAATTTGGACTTTACTCTTACATCCTTTGCTTCATCTTTGTTGAAAAAGAACACTTTAAATCTGGGGTCCAAAACTGTAGCGATGGAATAGAGTGTTCATTGTCTTGAATCGATGCAAAAGGTTTCTCCAAATTTTGTAGAAGAGTGTCTTTCATGGTGCCTACATTAAAAAAAAATCTCCAGATTTAAATAAATATGATTTTAATGCTGTAACTATTGGGATGACTTCAGAAATTAATAATCTCGATGAGGCAATTTGTTTTCTTATTTCTTCAAATGTTTGTAATAGATTGAGCAATTTTTCTAAAATAGTCCCCTAGTTTGCTGTCAGATTATTTATTTCTCCAAATTTAGTTGCATATAGAGAAAGTGCATTTTTTTGTTCCTCTCCAACATATAATAGGTGCTATTCCAGCGTGTTGCCACACTTTGAACTAATTTCTTCTTAGGAATTTTTAACTCATTAATTTGTATATCAGTTAATCTTGAACATGTTAATGGCGAATGATTAAAATGTGTAAACGATTTTTTACCTACAACAATTAAGTCATTTATTGATCTTTAGTATGTTAGAGCATCAGATACTGTTAAATGCAATGAATGTAATTTGCTTTTCCTTACAGATGTTTCCTTCCTCAGAATCTGAAAACATTCACTATACACTTCTTAATAGTGTTTTCTTTGCTATGACAGCAAAAAAAAAAAAAATGATAAAAAAATTTTTGTTAATTGTGAACTTTATAAAGTCTACAATGATCTCTTTCGACCATTTTAGAGGATATTCCTTTCATCCTTTCTATCAGTGGTTTTTCTTAAAATATTAAGATTTCTTATTTTTACTTTCTTCTATCTTTACAAGAAGAAAGTATTGGATTTGTGAAAAATTTCGATTTCCGAATTTCGACGTAATTATACGTTTTAGAATGCCCAGAACACGATTTGATGGTTTTTAGAAAATGTCTGTCTGTGAATCTGTCTGTCACTCTGTCTGTGAGTCTGTATGTGACAAAAATTTTGTGGGCGCTCTATCTCAAGAACTAATGCACGGAATTTCACAAAACTTTATATTTAGTTAGACCTTCATATAAACTAGACCTGATTAGTTTTTGGTGAAAATCTCCCAACAGGTGGCGCTGCTATGCGGCATTTTTCACGATTTCTGCAATAGCTATATCTCAAGAACTACTGCACGGATTTTCGTAAAACTTCAGATTTAGTTAGTCCAGGACATAGTTTAGTGCTGATTACTTTTTTGTGAAAATCGCCCAACAGGTGGCGCTGCTATGCTGCATTATTCATGATTATCGCAATAGCTCTAACTCAAGAAAAAATGCACGAATTTTCATCAAACATCAGATTTAGTTAGTCTCTGATATAAATTAGTGCTGTTTAATTTTTGGTGTAAATCGCCCAACAGGTGGCGCTGCTGTGCTGCATTTTTCACGATTCCCACAAGAGCTGTATCTCAAGAACTATTGCATGGATTTTCCTCAAACTTCAAATTTAGTTAGTCCTTGACATGAATTGACGTATAAATTAGTGCTGTTTAATTTTTGGTGTAAATCGCTCAACAGGTGGCTGTATTTTTTGCGATTTCCGCAATAGCTTTATCTCAAGAACTAATGCTTGGATTTTCAACAAACTTCAGATTCAGGTATACCTTGATATCATTTAGTGTTGCTTATTTTTGGTGTAAATCGCTCAACAGGTGGCGTTGCTATGCTACATTTTTCAGAATTTCCGCTATAGCTCTATCTCAATAACTAATGCACGAATTTTCATCCAACTTCAAATTCAGATATACTTTGTTATGAAATTGTGCTAAATCGTTGTTATTTCTTGTACTATTTAAATGATTTAATAGACGTGATTTATATAGAAGAAAGTTTTGTGATGGCCACAACATACTAGTTTATTTTATTCCATCTGAAAGCTGAAACTTATGTTTCCTAGTACTTTTAAAATTTTGTCATTATTTTGAAATATAACAACACACATAATATCTATTAAAATGTAACTAGACAATACCTGATGAGGAACTTCTTTTTTTGGCTGAATTATATTATTGATGCAAGTTTTAGGCCGAACACAGCTGAATATTTTTTCAGAGTAAAATAATGCTTTCAAAAATTAAAAATTTGTATATAAATAATTTTTTAAAAGAAAACAATACATTTTAATTGTGAAATATACAAGAATTGTGCATATAGTGCATACTATATTTTGTTTTTAGGCAAAAATAAGTTCATTATTCGGCTGTAACTTGGCCGAATATTCGGTTATTCGGCCAAACCACTATTCGTTGCATCACTACTCCAAACCAGACCAAATGTAGAAAAGTATTGTTCGATTGAAGCAAAGGTAAGTGGTACTGAATGTGAAGAAAAGAAAAATTGACAAAATCCGGGAGGAAACTTATCTGTTTCACTCTTTTTTGCCATAATCTTAACCATTTTTGTATTGAAAACTCCTATATAACACTTTCATTGAAAATTGAAGCAGGATAATAAATGGGATGATTAATCTTAAAAGCTATAACAATGCAAACAATCAGGATGAGGTTCAAGTGCCATCTTTTTGCATGCATTAAGATTTAAATCATTTGGATACATTTTAGATTACAGGCATGTAAATCTTTTTTCTTTTTTTGGTCAGTTTATCTCTGCTTAGAAATTCCTTTAAATCTTGTTCTTTTGAAATATATTTAAATTGGCATTTATCTTTGCATTCTCATACCTCAGATTAAATAATGATACAGTTGTGAAAGCACAAGAAAATTTGAAAAAACCCACAATAGATTTCTTCGACGCCCGGAAAAACCCGGGTTTTTTCGGGCGGGACCACTTGGGCAAACCCTGTCATAAGTATATTTTTACATTTTTGTTTAAAGTTCTAATTCCTATTTAAAACATTAAAATTTTTGTTTAATTGCAATTTTCAAAGTTTATACTTTGATAATTCTAAGTCTGTATTTTACCAATTTCAGAACTAGTAGAGTACACTCCCTCAAATCCGCAACCCTAAAATATGTAAACAATGAATAATTTCAGTTCAAATGTAGACGCAAAATTACAATTTTTTTTTTTTTTTTTCCTTCCGTATGTATTTTAACATGTAATTCTCTATAATATGACTGAAATAGTGGTTTTTCATAAAGGAAGTATAAATTTATTTGTGAAAAAAATCAAGATATTGCTCATACCACTTGTAATCAAAATCTTTTTACCAAATATATTTATGCATTAATCAAGCTTTTTTGGTTATTAAGACTGGCTAAACCTGAAATAAATCTTCCTCACATTATGACTTTTATGTGAATTAATAGGTTACCTTTATGAGGACAGTTTTATTTAATAATTATAGGAAAATGTATCGCATCTTTATTTTGCATATTTAATTATGCATTATTAATTATTTACTTGACCTTTACTTTTAATAATTTAACCATTTTTAAAATTATCTTATGTTTTATCATTTTAGTTTATTACTTTACTCCGTTATTTTAATGTTTTACTATATTGCAAGAATTCATTATAATTTTGATTGCATTATTTCATTCAAATTACTATTTAAAAATGTCAACCAAGCAATGACCAGAAAACCACACTACTTCTGGTCCCAAGCTGTGTGGATTTGAAGGAGTCTACTGTATACAGTAATATTCAATGTTACCATCTTTTAACTTAAAAGTCTAAGTATTTCTTTACATATTTTTAGATATAGCATGCCCATTTACATAAATCCACATCAGATCATCCAATTTCCAAATGATTCAAAATAAATGCTTAAAATTTTTTATTTACATATTAAAAGTATAAAAACATCAGACTAAATTGACAATATAAACTACAAGCAAAGACAATTACTAATAATATAATTACAAATACTAAGTAATCTATAAATATCTCAACTTCATGAGTCTTTTTGTTATTCAGTTGTACATTATAATTTGATATGATTGATCGACGTGATACGTTCTTAAAGACACAGAGTAAGCTTATAAATTAAGAGCCTATTTCAGTCAAATGAAAAGACGCGTTCGCTAATGCTAATCCTATGGAAGAAATTTATAAAAATATCTCGGTCGCATTTAAATATTTTTAAATGACTTTTTTTTGCATTGGATAACTGAGATCGATCTGTATGCAGGCCGTTGTTTACTTTTTCGATTTCCTTTACAGGTATTTTTTATGAGGACACTTTCATTTTCGGAACCGGTTTCGAAAGTAAAAGCATCCTTATAAAAAAAATCTGGAACCAAAATCGAAAAAGTAAAAAACGGTCTGCATACAGATCGATCTCAGTTATCCAATACAAAAAAAAAAAATCATTTAAAAATATTGAAATGCGCCCGCGATAGCTTTATAAATTTCTACCATAGGATTAGCATTAGCGAACGCGTCTTCTCAGTTGACTGAAGTAGGCTCTTAAATATGCCAGTCAATTCATTGGGTATTAATTTGACAAAGAACTGAATAATTATTCAATAACTTTGTAATTAACTTATGTAAAAAAATGAAACTTTTTGAAAAATATATAAAAAGTGGACTATATTTTTCTGTTATACCAATACCATGCCAAAATGTATTCTAATGAGAAATTTTCATGAAAAAGAGACCAGTATATATGACTTTTTATTTATTTATTTTCCCTATTAAAGCTGCTAGTCACTCAGCTTCTGAATTCCCCTCGGTAATGTTAAGTCTATGGACATTTGATGCATTCTTATATTCAAAACATCTCCTCGGGAAATTAATATTTTTAACTTCTTTTTTCTATGTTCTCATCTTAAAGGATGTCACATTTTTTTTCTTAGTTTTAACTAACAAAAAAAGAGACACCCTTTAGATGAGAGCACTAAAAGAAAAGTTTAAAATATTAATTTTCCAAGGAGATATTTTGAATATAAGAATGCATCAAACGCCCATAGACTTAACATTACCAAGGGGAATTCAGAAGCTGAGTGACTAGCAGCCTTAAGGAACAATTAGGGGGAGAAGATTTTTTTTTAAATAAAATTTTAAACTTTGTGTGCTGAAGGGGGAAAGCATAAATTTGAAAGGGATACATGGGAGTGATTTACATGACTGATAGTATTAAGTATTAGTAGTAGTATCATTTAGTAGTATATTAGTATCATTTAGTATTAGTATAGTATGCAACAAATAGAGCATAAATATAGCAAATAAAGCCTTTGTGAAAGAATATTAAAAGGCAGAAAACCAACATTTAACTATGCACAAATTGATTGCATGCATGCTTCTTTTTGTGTATTATTTGTGCATATTTAAACGTTGGTTTTCTGCCTTTTAGCAAATAGAGCAGATTTTTAAGAATAAAGAATTTTATTATACATTTGAATCTTTGTATTCTGGTGGAGAAAAAGCAAGAGGCGTTAACTTCCACCTTCAATCCCCACTTTAGAATATTTCAATTTCAAATATATAAGAATTTAACTCTCATTTGCTAGGATAAATGTGATATTTCAATTATAATATTGAGAAGACTACTTTAACGTTAACTCCCCTGCCCCATTTTTTCCATTTTGAATATCAAAATTTCAATTATGCCAATATTTAGCTCTAATTTGTTCCGTAATATTATAATTTGATCCTTTTCCAAAGTCAAAATTACAATTCACTTAGAAGGCTAAGGATGACCAGAAGTGGCAGGAGGAGGGGCTGAGATTTCGAATATTGAAATTTTAAATACAGAAATATTATTAGATTGATTTTAACACAATTATTCAGTTGATAAATAAATCATATGAGTTGTAAATTTCCAGGTGGCGAAAATTGTCCGGCCGAGGATTTTTCACTCACTTAGAAATTTACAATTCATAGAAATATTATCTCTCAATTTGTTCTCTTTATTATTACAATTCTGGTTCTGGAATCCAGCATTTCAATTAGAACGAGGGGAGGTATATGAAGGGGGTGAGGGGGGGGGGGCTTTCAATAATGAGAAACATCCACCACTCTTTTCTAATAGTAATTTTTACCTTCTTTATGGCAAAAATTTTGCATTTAAATAAAGCGACTGTTTTTATTTGGAAGCAATCTTACTTTCTATCTGGGACACCTACATCTGCTGTGATCAGGCTCTCAGCAAATGGACGTATATTAATGTAACATGCTTACAATTAGAATTTTTATTACATTTTCTTAATACTCTTTTGGTGCTCAGTTTATAGATTTTACGTGCATGCACAGTATTTCAGCACAAAAAAAAAAAAAAAAATTAAAGATCTAGAGCAAAAATATTGTTTTACATAGAGGAAACATTATTTTGAGTTATGTAGAAAGACTCGTGACTCCTAAAAAGACCCTATTTAGCAACCAAAGACCGCTCAGGGAAGCTGCCTCGTTTGCCCGATGATTGCTCTCATGGGCGTATCTAGGGGGTGGGCTGATGGGGCTATGCCCCATTCCCCTCCCCCCTCACGAAATTTTTGAAAGTTATATGAAAAAAAATTGCTATTTTTTTCTATCATACAGCATAATAGCAATTCTCATTAGCCCCATATTAGTCCACATTGACGTCACAGAAGAAAAAGGGAACTGATTCCTTCCGAAATATTCGAAAATTAAATGAAAAAAGTGTTTTTTTCCTTACTTTTTAAAATAAATTTGTAATTTTTTCTTCTGTCATACAGCGAAATAGCCATTCTCATTAACCCCATATTAGTTCACATTGACATCACAGCATGCTCAAAGATGGGGAGGGGGCTGATGGAATTACAGCTCCCTCATCTCAAAATAGTCGAAAATGAAATGAAAAAGTGATTATTATTTTTATTTTTTTGTTTGAGATAATCTGCTATCATTCAACAGACTAGCCGCTCTCTTCTCTTTAGTTCCATATTAGTGTACAGTGATACCACATTATAACCAAACATGTGAAAGGGGCTAATGGGGTTACAGCCCCCTCCTTAACCCTTTCCGGCACACTGTGCCTGGGTCGGGATACCTGATTTTAATTCCAAACTTAGGAACGGCACCAAGAATATTTTAGTAAAATTTTGCTTTTACAATGAACATTAAAATGAACATATTTTTACTTTCTAAAAAAGTTTTAAAATTCCAGTGTCAGTCAATCATTTCATCATTTTACAACAAAAATTGCCTGTGACGGAAAGGGTTAAATTGTCGAAAGTGAAAGGGAAAAAATGCTGATTCTTTTTATTTTTGTTTCAGATAAATTTGTAATTTTTCTCCTATCATTCCACAGACTAGCCACTGTTTTCTTAGTCCAGTCAATAGGGGATTTTACCTAGCAAAATTAATGGTAGTTCTGGAAATCGGCTTACTTTATGTTTTTTGGATCGCTGAATCCGAATTTTTAACTTTCCACCAAAATTTGGTAAAATGCCCCACAAAAAAGGTTTTTATTAAAAAAATAATTTTTTTTATTGTTTTACGGAAAAAGTATCTAGAAATTCAGAAAGTAGACAAAATTTATAACAAATAAGATGTATGACATTATGACGTGGAATGAATAGGGAGGGGGGGGGGGCATCTGTCTCGGAAAATGCGCCGCGGTGCTGCGTGGACTAAGTTGCGCAATTCCACTTAACTACTCACATCGTTTACATTCGCCCTCCCGTCTCCCCTCCGAACTTTCCCTATAAGGTTTAGTTTAAGTTTTTTGGGTCGCTGAATTCAAATTTTTAACTTCCCCTCGAACCCCCCCCCCAAAAAAAAAAATAGTTGTTTTTAAATTAAATTTCTATTGTTTTAGGGGGAAAGTATGTAGAAATTCAGAAAGTAGACAAAATTTGCAACAAATAGGATATATGACATTATCACGTAGGATAAATGGGGAGAGGGGGCTGCCCCGGAACATTCCCCGCGCGCTGTTCTCGAAAACCAAATTTTTTTTAAAAAATAAATTTTTTGGGGGATTTGCCAGGTGAAATTTGGGTGGGTAGTTACAAATTCGGATTCAGCGACCCAAAAAACATAAAGTGAGCCGAAATCCAGAACTAGCATTAATTTTGCCAGGTAAAACCCCCTATTGCCTGGACTTGCATAACTTAGTGCACGAGTGCCGCAGTGCATGTTCAGAGGCAGCCCTCCCACTCCCCGTTCATCCTACGTCATAATGTCATATATCCTATTTGTTGCAAATTTTGTCTACTTTCTGAATTTCTACATACTTTTCCCCTAAAACAGTAAAAAAATTAATTTAAAAACAACTATTTTGGGGGAAGTTAAAAATTTGTATTCAGAAACCCAAAAAAACTGAGAGTAAATCTTATAGGAAAAGTTCGGAGGGGAGACGGGAAGGCGAATGTAAACGATGTGAGTAGTTAAGTGGAATTGCGCAACTTAGTCCACGCAGCACCGCGGCGCATGTTCCGAGGCAGATCCCCCCCTCCCCATTCATCCTACGTCATAATGTCATATATCTTATTTGTTGCAAATTTTGTCTACTTTCTGATTTTCTAGATACTTTTCCCTAAAACAATAAAAAAATGATTTTTTTTTAATAAAAACCTTTTTTGGGAGGCTTTTTACAAAAATTTAGGGGGGAGTTGCCAGGGGAAATTTTGGTGGGAAGTTAAAAATTCGGATTCAGCGACGCAAAAAAAACATATAGTAAGCTTTTTTCCAGAACTACCATGAATTTTGCTAGGTAGAGTCCCTATACGGCCTCTATTGCCTGGACTATCTCTTTAGTTCCATATTAAAGCACGGTGACACCACATTAAACCCAGCAAAGAAAGAAACAGTGGGCCATCAGGTGGAAAAAAGATGGCAGCCAGCAGTGCCATTACTTAAACCTGTCGAAAAGTGTCCAAGCCGAATGTAGCTGGCCCATCAGTGATGGCCAACAGCAGGCCAGCATTGGTATGCCATCACATTACTTCAATCCGACATTTTTCCTGCAGTGCTAGCACATATCCCACTGCTATTCCTTTGCTGGCCTAGCACTTTTCCTAACAAAAATTTATTATAGAATTCTATAAAAAAACAAAGTATTACATAATTATGGCTCTTTTTTATATAAGCTAGTTTCACCAAGAGCTATAGAAATATATGTAGAAGTGTCTATAATAGTAATGTCTATAGAAATATTTGAACTACATGTGGTCACCCTCCCAAGTACTGTCCGCGCTCGATGCTGCTTGGTTTTTGTGATCGGACATGAACAAGTGCTTTCAGCATACGCTATAACTGCTTGTAGTTTTCAAGTTCTCATTACACTATTTGATGTTTGTTTCTGTTGTGATTTACGTTCCCAATCATTAAACCGGTATAGAAGTTATTCTATTGTATAGAAATCCTACGTATACGCTTTTTTTTATTATTGATTCTGAACTGCATAAATTATGAAAACTGAAATCCTTTGCAACCTAGTAAAACCAGATTTAAGGAGAAAAAAAAAGTGCGTTGAAATAAAGAATTTATTTATTTATTCATTTACTTACTTATTTTGTTGGTGGCAGTGGTGCTATATTTTTTACAGTTTCAAAAAAAATTAGCTTCACAGCTTAAATTGTGTTATGATATTCATTTCAGATTTGTGTTCAAATACTCAATGTCTTCGATATTCGCAGCGCCACCTAGCGTAAGGGTTCCCAGCAATAATACTGCAAAAGTTCGTGCTCTTCCATGTAGTGGTGGGCCAGCGCATGTGATAAAATGGATGCCCACCAAAATTTTATCTGATGATTTCCAACAGCAAAGTTGACTGAAGCTGTCCAGCAGTGGTCATGTAGTGGTAGACCATCAGCCAGCACTTCTCCATCACTTCCAGGCACCTATCTTGCTGCTGGTCAGCAATTTCCTCTTTGCTGGGTATCCAGTGAAAGGAGCTAATAGGATTACAGCTTCCTACCGAAAATGAAATGAAAAAAATGCTGATATTTTTTATTTTTTTGCTTGAAATAAATTTGTAATCCCCTCCCCCCCCTATCATTCAACAGACTAGCCGCTCTCTTCCTTTTAGTTCCATATTAGTGCACAGTGACACCACATTATACCC
Organism: Maratus speciosus; assembly: GCA_963932465.1. Classification (NCBI taxonomy): domain Eukaryota; kingdom Metazoa; phylum Arthropoda; class Arachnida; order Araneae; family Salticidae; genus Maratus; species Maratus speciosus. Next base: position 41,293,603 of record OZ010798.1, read on the forward strand.
AAAGAAGTTGAAGAGGGTAATGGGGATTACAGGGAAGTAAGACCTGCGCCAAAATCGCTTTCCTGCGTCAAGCTGCTACAAAACAGCTATTTTTTTCCATTTTGCGCCAAAACGTACTTGGCTCCAAAATGTAATTTAGCCCGATTTCGTCGATCAAAGGAACAACAACAAAAAAAAATTTTTAGGCCGCTAATTTTGTCAAAAAAGCAAAAAACCGCGGTCAAAATATTTCTAAAAACACGCAATGTTTGTCAAATGGTCGCGGAAAAAAACGTGAATACAATTAATTCAAATTCAAAGGATAAAAAGTAATTTCAAAGAATCGCTAATTTCGTCAAAAAACGAACAAAACGCGGTCAAAAGATCGCGAAAAAACGCGATTTCGTTAAAAGATCGTGAATAAAACGCAAATTTTGTCAAAATATCGCGAAAAACGAGAATTTCGTTAATAGATCGCCAAAAACACGCGAATTTCGTCAAAGAATCGCGATAAAAACGCGAATTTTGCCAAAGGATCGCTAATTTCGTCAAAAGATCGCGAATTCCGTCAAAGGATCGGGAATAAGCGGGAATTTTGTGAATAGATAGCTAAATTCGCCAAAAAAAGAACAAAGCACGGTCGAAAGATTGTGAAAAAACTCTAATTTCCTTAAAAAATCTCGAAAAAATCCACAAATTTCATGAAAAAATCGAGAAAAACACGCGAATTTCGTCAAAAAAAACGTGAATTTTGTCGAAGGATCGCAAAAAAACGTGAATTTTGTCAAAAGAATCGCTAATTTCTTCAAAAAATGAACAAAATGGTTCAAAAGTTTGTAAAAAAACGCGAATATCTTTAAAAGATCGCGAAAAAACCGCAAATTTCATCAAAAGGTCGCAAAAATTTGCAAATTTCATCAAAAGATTTCAAAAAACACACTAATTTTGTCAAAAGATAGCAAAAAAGTCACTGATTTCAACAAGGTATCACGAAAAATATGCGAATTTTTTCAAAAAATCACGAAAAATACGCGAATTTTGTCAAAAGATCGCGAAAAATACGCGAATTTCGTCAAAAAATCGCAAAATATGCAAATTTCGTCGGTAGATCGCGAGAAATACGCAAATTTCATCAAATGATCGCAAGAAATACACGTGAATCTCCTCAAAAGATCGCGAAAAACATGCGAATTTTGTCATTGGATAGCGAAACAAGAACGAATTTTGCCAAAAAATCACGAATTACTTCCAAAAACGGGGTCGAAAGAACGCGATTTTGTTAAAAGATCGTGAATAAAACGCAAATTTTGTCAAAAGATCGCGAAAAACGCGAGAATTTTGTCATAAGATCGCGAAAAACACGAGAATTTTCGTTAACAGATCGCCAAAAACACGCGAATTTCGTCAAAGAATCGCGATAAAAACGCGAATTTTGCCAAAGGATCGCTAATTTCGTCAAAAAACGAACAAAACACGGTCAAAAGATCGTGAAAAAACGATAATTTTGTTAAAAGATGGCGAAAAAAACGCTAATTTAATCAAAAAGGTCGAAAAACCTCATAAATTTCGTCAAAAGATCGCGAATAACACGCGAATTCCGTCAAAGGATCGGGAAATAAGTGGGAATTTTGTCAAAAGATAGCTAAATTCGCCAAAAAAAGAACAAAACACGGTCAAAAGTTTGTGAAAAAACTCTAATTTCGTTAAAAGTTCGCGAAAAAATCCACAAATTTCATGAAAAGGTCGAGAAAAACACGCGAATTTCGTCAAAAGATCACGAAATACGCGAATTTTGTCAAAGGATCGCAAAAAACGTGAATTTTGTCAAAGGATCGCTAATTTCGTCAAAAGATCGCGAATAACATGCGAATTCCGTCAAAAGATCGGGGAATAAGCGGGAATTTTGTCAATAGATAGCTAAATTCGCCAAAAAAAGAACAAAACGCGGTCGAAAGATTGTGAAAAAACTCTAATTTCGTTAAAAGTTCGCGAAAAAATCCACAAATTTCATGAAAAGGTCGAGAAAAATACGTAAATTTCGTCAAAAGACCACGAAAAACACGAATTTTGTCAAAGAATCGCAAAAAAACGTGAATTTTGTCAAAGGATCGCTAATTTCTTCAAAAAATGAACAAAACGGGGTCAAAAGATTGCGAAAAATGCGAATTTCTTTAAAAGATCGCGAAAAAACCGCAAATTTCATCAAAAGGTCGCAAAAAATTGCAAATTTCATCAAAAGATTTTTAAAAAGCACACTAATTTCGTCAAAAGATAGCAAAAAAGACGCTGATTTCAACAAAGGATCACGAAAAATATGCAAATTTTTTCAAAAAATCGCGAAAAATACGCGAATTTTGTCAAAAGATCGCGAAAAATACACGAATTTCGTCAAAAGATCGCAAAAATATGCAAATTTCGTCGGTATATTGCGAGAAACACGCAAATTTCATCAAATGATCGCAAGAAATACACGTGAATCTCCTCAAAAGATCGCGAAAAACATGCGAATTTTGTCATTGCGAAAAAAGAACGAATTTTGCCAAACGATCACGAATTACTTACAAAAACGGGGTCAAAAGATCGCGAAAAAACGCGATTTTGTTAAAAGATCGTGAATAAAACGCAAATTTTCTCAAAAGATCCAGAAAAACGCGAGAATTTTGTCATGAGATCGCGAAAAACACGCGAATTTCGTCAAAGAATCGCGATAAAAACGCGAATTTTGCCAAAGGATCGCTAATTTCGTCAAAAAACGAACAAAACACGGTCAAAAGATCGTGAAAAAAACGATAATTTTGTTAAAAGATGGCGAAAAAAACGCTAATTTCATCAAAAGGTTGAAAAACCTCATAAATTTCGTCAAAAGATCGCGAATAACACGCAAAATCCGTCAAAGGATCGTGGAATAAGCGGGAATTTTGTCAAAAGATAGCTAAATTCGCCAAAAAAAGAACAAAACACGGTCAAAAGATTGTGAAAAAACTCTAATTTCGTTAAAAGATCGCAAAAAATCCACAAATTTCATGAAAAGGTCGAGAAAAACACGCGAATTTCGTCAAAAGATCACGAAAAACGCGAATTTTGTCAAAGGATCGCAAAAAAACGTGAATTTTGTCAAAGGATCGCAAAAAAAACGTGAATTTTGTCAAAGGATCGCTAATTTCTTCAAAAAATGAACAAAACGAGGTCAAAAGATTTCGAAAGAACACGAATTTCTTTAAAAGACCGCGAAAAAAACAGATTAATAGATCACCAAAAACACGCGAATTTCGTCAAAGAATCGCGATAAAAACGCGAATTTTGCCAAAGGATCGCTAATTTCGTCAAAAGATCGCGAATTCCGTCAAAGGATCGGGGAATAAGCGGGAATTTTGTCAATAGATAGCTAAATTCGCCAAAAAACGAACAAAACACGGTCAAAAGATCGTGAAAAAACGATAATTTTGTTAAAAGATGGCGAAAAAACGCTAATTTCATCAAAAGGTCGAAAAACACCACAAATTTCGTCAAAAGATCGCAAAAACACGTGAATTTCGTCAAAAGAGTGCGAATAACACGCGAATTCCGTCAAAGGGTCGGGGAATAAACGGGAATTTTGTCAAAAGATAGCTAAATTCGCCAAAAAAAGAACAAAACACGGTCAAAAGATTGTGAAAAAACTCCAATTTCCTTAAAAATTCTCGAAAAAATCCACAAATTTCATGAAAAAATCGAGAAAAGCACGCGAATTTCGTCAAAAAAAACGTGAATTTTGTCGAAGGATCGCAAAAAAAACGTGAATTTTGTTAAAAGAATCGCTAATTTCTTCAAAAAATGAACAAAATGGTTCAAAAGTTTGTGAAAAAACGCGAATATCTTTAACAGATCGCGAAATAACCGCAAATTTCATCAAAAGGTCGCAAAAAATTGCAAATATCGTCAAAAGATTAAGAAAAAAAACACTAATTTCGTAATAAGATAGCGAAAAAGACGCTGATAAGGATCACGAAAAATATGCGAATTTTTTCAAAAGATCGCGAAAAATACGTGAATTTTGTCAAAAGATCGCGAAAAATACACGAATTCCGTCAAAAGTTTGCAAAAAATATGCAAATTTTGTCGGTAGATCGCGAGAAATACGCAAATTTCATCAAATGATCGCAAGAAATACACATGAATCTCCTCAAAAGATCGCGAAAAACATGCGAATTTTGTCACTGTATAGCTAAAAAAACGAATTTTGTCAAAAGATCACCAATTACTTCAAAAAACGAACAAAACGGGGTCAAAAGATTGTGAAAAAACGCTAAATTCGTTAAAAGATCGCGAAAACAGCAAATTTTGTCAAAAGATTTTGAAAAACACGATAATTTCGTCAAAAGATAGCGAAAAGCACAGTGATTTCAACAAAAGATCGTGAAAAATACGTGAATTTTGTCAAAAGATCGCGAAAAACACGCGAATTTCATTAAAAGATCGCTAGAAATACGTAAATTTCATCAAATGATCGCAAGAAATACACGTGAATCTCCTCAAAAGACCTCGAAAAACATGCAAATTTTGTCATTGGATAGCGAAAAAAAAAAGAATTTTGTCAAAAGATCACCAATTACTTCAAAAAACGAACAAAACGGGGTCAAAAGATTTTTAAAAAACGCTAATTTCGTTAAAAGATGCGAAAACAGCAAATTTTGTCAAAAGATTTTGAAAAACACGGTAATTTCGTCAAAAGATAGCGAAAAGCACAGTGATTTCAACAAAAGATCGCGAAAAACACGCGAATTTCGTTAAAAGATCGCGAGAAATAAGTAAAATTTCATCAAAAGATCGTGAGAAATACGCGAATTTAGTCAAAAGGCCGCGACAAATACGCAAATTTCTTATTTATGAGCATTAGAATTTCAATCTGCTCCAAAAACAGCTTTTATTGCTACAAAATTAATTTTTCACTGCTACAAAATTCGAATTTTGCTGCTCCAAAATGACTTTAATGCACTTTCACCCCTGGGATTACACTCCCGTCCCAAAATAGTCGAAAATGAAATGAAAAAAAAATGCTGATTTTTTTTCTTTTTGTTTGAGATAAATTTGAAACTTTGTTTTTTGCAATATAACGAACTAGCCACTCTGGTTAGTCCCATATCAGCGCGCACAGAGTTGCCAAGTCTCCGGCTTTTTGCATACCACTATTATCTTTGAGAAAATGTTGTTCTTTTAAACAGGGGCCTCGCTAAGGGAGGGGGGGACGGGGGGAGCCTCCCCCCCCCCAAACATTCGCGATTTTTATTACACTTGGCAAATTACAAACTTAGTTGGCAAATTTGTTTAAAACTTTAATAAAAACTATAATATATTTTCTATTTTTGATAGACTTGGCAAAAATTACAAAACTAATTGGGAATATTATTAAACTTTTAACAAATAAGAACTATATTACATTTTCCAACTGTGGTAAGTTGGCAAAATTATAAAACGAGTTGGCAAATACTGAAATTAACTTGGCAAATTAAGGTTCTCTCCCCCACCAATAAAAAGTCTTAGCGATGGCACTGCTTTTAAATCACCCAGATGTTCCAATTAAATAAAATAACATTTTCTGTATAAAAATACTGGTATCCAAAAAGCCGGAGACTTGGCAGCTCTGGGCGCAGTTACACCACAGTATGCCCAACCAAGGGAAGGGGGCTGGTGGGGTTGCATGTCGCTTTTCGAAATAGTCGAAAATGAAATTAAAGAGATGCTGATTTTTTTTTCTTTCTGTTTGAGATAAATTTGTAATTTAGTTTTCTGTTTTACCGCATATTAGCCATTCTCGTTAGTGCCATATTAGTCCACATAGACAAACAGCATACCCAAAGAAGGTGAAGACTTTATTTTTGGTGGTGGGGAGAACAATTTTATAGATTTTAAGCTAGAATGAATTTCTTTTAAATAAAAGTATATTAAAAAATACCATTAACTCTTTTCAACTTATTTCGGCGTGTGGCCGCATCAGAATAATATACGTCCCCCCCCCCCAAAAAAAGGCAAATTACTCATTAAGCTGAAGCCTAGGGGCCCGCAAGAAAAAGGGTCCGTCTGCTAAGCTTTTTTTCGAGTTTTTTTTTTTTTTTTTTTTTTTTTTTTTTTTTTTTTTTTCACATTGAGCTAACATTTAATGCAAAAATGTGCATTATTCTTTGTTTCACTCATTTATTGAATCTTGAAAATTATTAATTGTAGTTCAAACGCTACTCCACTTTTAATTTCTTTTTTATTCATAAAAATAAAGTATTGAATTCTTGAAATTTTTCGGCTTTCAGTTTGGGAAATATTTACGCAGAGGAGACTAGTAGCCACGACGGCCTAGGCTAGATTTTGAAAGCACCTCTACGAATTATATCTTTGAAATTTTAATTAAGCATTTGTCTAATCATAACTCCTTACATTTTAGCACCATGGTCAGTCACACGTCCTCACGCCAACCCCTCCCACCTTTAAAACTAGACCGAAATTTACATGTTTGGGGATATCCTAAATATGATTTGATTATATTTGAAAAAATTATGTTGGTTAAAATCAGGGTTGGCAGGTTTTTGACATGTGTCAGTTTATGTCGGGTTTAAACCATCACATCAAAAACCTCTTGTCAAAAATCATCTGTCAAAAACAGCAAATGCTACATTCAACTGTAAAATTTCACATTAAATGTCACATACAACATACAACATTACACGTAATATTTAAAATTCACTATTACTGTATATCAATAATTAATATATAGTATAAAAGTATTATTGTTTGGTGCAACTTTTTTACAGGATAAAATTTGTATTTAAATTTTTTTGGTAATATTGTGCTTTTCTGAAAAATAGAGATAAGTTCACATGAACTGCACATAATTTCTGTTACTTAAAACTAATTTCTCTATTACTTTAGAGATATTAAAGCATTGCCTAGGATTTTTTTTTCTAAGAAAAAGAAAAATTTATGTATATAACAAGATAATGTGCATCAATTTTATTCTAGTTTAGGCAATAACCATTCCATCAAAATTGAAACTGGATAACTAATCTTAAACATTTACAAAATAAGAGATTTTTTTTTTTTTTTTTTTTTTTTTTTTTTTAAGTTTAAAGTCAAAATCTTAAAACATCCTTTCTTTAAACATATAAAAATATTTTTTCGATTTTAAAACTGAATAAAATTGACCCAGTCTTCTAAAAGAAAGTCCACTTAATCGCCATATTGAAAAAGTAAATTAAAGAAGAGATCAAATCATGAAACCATACCATTTTATGGCTTATATTTTGCATTCAACACTAAGGGGCAAGGGGTACCTGTACTGATTGTGTATGAAGCTGAAGATCCCCTCTCTCGTCTTCTTATTTCAGTGCTATAGGGAGGACCCCATTACTTGGTGGAAAGTTGGAAAGGTATCATTTGATTCAATAGCTTTTCGGCTGAGCCTGCTTCGAAACTTGCTCATCCAGCAATGCTTTTGTTATCAAGTCCTGCTAGCTCAGCATCAATTAAGAGACAAGACTATTTTCTAATGTTTCATGCACTCTAAACTCGGAAATCATTTTGGTGTAAATAAATGTACTAAACTGGTTATGTGCTACAGCATGCTGCGGGGTAAAACTGATCTGGATTATTAATTGTACAAAAGGATTTTCTTCTGATTGGGAATTCCAAAAAATAAAAATATTTTACTGCACTTAATAATTTAAAATTATTAAATTATTATAATTTTAAATAAAAGATTACATAATTCATAGACATATTTAATGTATACGTATTGTTATTAAAATGTTTCAGTTAGTTACATGTTTTTGACAGTTTTCGACGGTTTAAACCAGTTTATGACAGTTTAAACCAGTTTTTAACGCTTGTCATGCCAAAAACCCAACCCTGGTTTTCTGGTTAAAATTGTGTGTGCTGCTATAATTAATGCATAAAATATCAAGAAGTTAGACCGCTGACGATAGAAACATACTTCCAACTGCGAAAAGTATAAGTACAGACTTTAGATATGGCATTTGTTTTAAATGGTCCAGTATACATATTAAAATACGAAATTTTGTATTTTATATGGTCCCTGCAAGAGTAATACTGGCCTTAGGTTGATATTTCAGGATATATTCTTTTCGGTATTTCAGGACACATTTGCCCAGCATACTACTTTTTTTCTGCGACCGTTTGCTGAAATTCGTTATTTTTTCTGCGATCATTTGCGAAATGGACTTTACCCATGTGACGTCAGCCGCGGGTAAGCAGAAGAAAAACACCAATAGGCGTGGAGAACATTTTAACACTGCTCCCCATTCGTCCAATAAACAGTCTTTTTCGGAGGGTTTTCCCCCGCAGAGGAGTGGCTGTTGCCATTCGTGGGTAAAGTCCATTCCCGATTTTTAATTCGCGATCGTTTGCCGAAATTCGCCTTTTTCCCACGAATGTTTGCCAAAATTCGCGATTTTTTCTTTGATCGTTTGCCGAAATTTGCGATTTTCTCTTCGATCGTTTTCCGAAATTCGCTTTTCTCCCACGATTGTTTCGGCCCCACCAGTGGCCGAGAGGTTCTGATCTCGAAGCTGGTAGACGGGAGGTGCTGTGTTCGAATCCAGCCGCACCCGCCAGTCTAATCGTTCGGAGTTTTCGTGGTTTTCTTCGAACCTTGGATTTCCATGCGTAAATATGGGTTAGGTTCCCTTAGAAAGCCCCCCCCCCACGAAGGGCGCTCCCCCCTCGGGCTTATATCCCTCGAGTAGATAACTGGCCGTCAAAAATCAATCCGATCCAATCCCACGATTGTTTGCCGAAATTCGCGATTTTTCTCCGCAATTGATTGCCAAAATTCGCGATTTTTTTCCGAGATTGTTTGCCGAAATTCATGATTTTTCTCGGCGATCTTTGTCGAAATTGGCGATTTTTATTCCGCGATTGTTTGCCCAAATTCCCTTTTTTTCCCGCGATCGTTTGCCGAAATGGGCAATTTTTTCCGCGATCGTTTGCCGAGATTCGCGTTTTTTCCACGATTGCTTGCTGAAATTCGCGATTTTTTCCGCGATCGATTGCCACAATTCGCGCTTGTTTCTTCGGTCGTTTGCGGAAATTTGAGTTTTTTTCGTGATCGATTGCCGAAATTCGCGTTTTTTTCTTCGATCGTTTGCCGAAATTCGCGATATTTTTTCGCACTTGTTTGCTGAAATTCGCGATTTATCTCTGCAATCGTTTGCTGAAATTCGTGATTATTTTTCCCGTGATCGTTTAAGGAAATTCGCTGTTTTCTTTAACAATCGTTTCTCGAAATTCGTGATTAATTTCTGCACTTGTTCGACGAAATTTGAAATTTTTTTACCCGACTTTTTGACGAAATCGCGATATTTTCTCCGCATCGTTCGACAGAATTCGCGATTCATTTTTGCAATTGTTTGACGAAATTCGCAATTTTTTCCGATTGATAAAATTCGCGCCTTTTTTTACGCGATCTCTTGACGAAATTCGCGAGTTTTTCCGAAGTTGTTTGACAAAAGTCACAATTTTTTGCTCGAATAATTGGCCGGAATTGGCGATTTTATTTATATGGATCGTTTGACTAAATTCTGTTTCGCAATGTTCTTTTCGGCTCCACTGAACAACCGATTAACGAAATTCGCGATGATTTTCTTTCCTGTCTGCTGACAAATTCACGTTTTTTTCCCCTGTGACTACATGACGAAATTCATCAATTTTTTTATTATCAGATGACAAAATGTTTCACTGTTTTCTGGCTCATATTTTTTTCCCTCCTATGCACTTATTAATTCCAAAATACTGGTTTTGTGGAATTTTGCACAAAACCCCAAATTGAATAAATGATTTGCGGGAATGTATATTATATATATTCGTGGAAAAATCCTGACTGTCATTGCTATAGTACAAACTCGCGAAATTTCAGGACAGGTTACCATATTTTAGGAAGTTTTTTATTTTTCGGGAATTTTAGGAATTTCAAGACAAGTACGGCCCCTGGGTCCTAAAAGAATGTTGTCCTCCATCTAAAAAGAGCATTTTAAAAAAATCGCATTCTTTTACGACTACAACTTACCAAATTATAATATTTTGAATTTTATGAATTTTCAATGTTTGCCGTTTACCAGTACTAAATAATACTTCTTTCCGTTTCTAGTGCTAGAAAACACTGAAATTACATAACATTCGTAATTTAGTAAGTTTTGGTTGTAAAAGAATATTTATTTTTTTATTTTTTATTTATTTATTTATTTTTTTTTTTTGCTTTGTTCCTCTTAGACAAAAAACTTTTTTCTAAATATAACCTATAAACCCAGGGACTGTATCAAAATTAAATTTAGAATTTTACTAGGTAAAACAAATACTATATCTAAAAATTTGTGATTTCTATAATTTTTGTAAATGGAAGTACGTTTCCTCCATCAGGGGTTTATGAGGTAATTGAAAAGACGTGTATTTTGAATATCACCTGGTCTATATCGCTTTGAAGAAGAGGAGGGGACCCGAGTAGTGATTAATCCACCTCCCGCTCCAGGGGTGATTCTGAGTGAAAAAGAAATTCTGAAATTAAAATCAAATTTTATGAAAGGTTGCAGCAGGGGGGGGGGGGGATCCTTCCCGGCGCTAATTGTTTTTGTTGCAGTTTGGGTTAATTCTGTTTCCATTTCAGGTCGATTTCACGCTGAGTGTAGATTTCTGCAAGTTGAGTTCAGGTTAACCAGACTTTTAAAAAAGTTTCTTCCGTATATCATTTCAGTTTAAAAGCTATGTCTATAATAATAAAAATATAGTTGCTTGTATGTTTGCTGTTTTCTAAAGAGACCGCTGTGTTTCTTCCGCGACCGTTTGATGAAATTCGGGTTTTTATTACGACCCTTTAATGAAATTCACATTTTCCCTCGATTCTTTGACGAAATTCGCTTTTTTTTCAGCAGCCTTTTGACGAAATTTGCATTTTTTTGCGGCCCTTTGACGAAATTCACATTCTTTTGCTGTCTTTTGACGAAATTCGCTTTTTTTCCGCGGCCCTTTGGCGGAATAAATCCTTTTTTTTCGCGATCCTTTGCCGAACTTCGCGTTTTACCCACGGCTTTTTGACAAAATTTGCGTTTTTTCTACGGCCCTTTGACGAAATTCGCGTTTTTTTCCGCGGCTCTTTAACAAAATTCGCGTTTTTCTGCGATCCTTAGTCGAAATTTGCGTTTTTTCGGCGGCTTTTTGACAAAATTTGCGGATTTTTTCGGGAACCTTTGTCGAAATTCGCACTTTTTCAGCACCTTTTTGATGAAATTCGCGTTTTTTTCCGCGGCTTTTCGACAGATTACGTGTTTTTTCGCTTTCATTTGTCGAAATTCGCATTTTTTACTCCTCCTTGATAAAATTCGCGTTTTTCAGCGGTTATTAGACGAAATTCGCGTTTCACCCGACGAAATTCACTTTTCCTCCGTGATCATTTGGCGAAATTCGCGTTTTCCCTACAATCATTTGACGAAATTTGACTTCTTTTCACGATCCTGTGACAAAATTCGCAATTTTTCACAGCCCTTTGACAAAATCCGTGTTTTATCCGCGGCCTTTTGACAAATTCTCATTTTATCCGAGGCCCTTTGAAAAAATTCGCATTTTATCCGCGACCCTTTGACACAATTCGTTTTTTTCCGCGATCCTGTAACGAAATAGGAGATTTTTTTCAGCGAATGATTGACGAAATTGATTTTTTTTCGCCGACCATTTGTCAAAAATCGCGGTCCAAATTTTCGGGTTGTTGGCTGATTTTTTTAAATTATCGGAACCTTAAATTTTAGGAAAATTCGGAACAGAATCACCCTCGCCCCCCTTTCCCCTCTGGCTATGGCCTTATTGTCAAAAATTATTTTTGTTTACAACAAAATTCAGTATGTTTCCTAAGATAAATTAAAGTACCCCCCTCCCCTCCGAAATAAAATCCTGGATATGCCATTGATTGCTCTGGCCCTGAAAGTGGACAAAAATTCATTCCAGACACATAAGTATACTCAGTGAACCTAAAACTCAGATTTTTAACAAATTGTTGTTGTTGAAAATGTAAATTTTGTGGAGTATTTTCAACTTTCCAAGTTTGTCCGTGATTTTAAACCCGTCGTAGAAGCAATCTGTATTAAATCTTTTAACCCAATATATATTGCATTAGCCTTCTTTTCAATAAAAATTATTCTAAATTCGTATTGCGATTTTTGTATGTTTCACAAACTCTTTAATCACTTTCGGCGAAATTGGGGTTTTTGCTTTTTTTAAATGATTCTGGTATCTAGTCTTTGCCATCCAGATGGAGAAGACTTTTTTCTAATTATATTAATATCCCATTTTTTGAAAATTAAAAAAATAAATTAAAGTTGACACAATTTTTCGGAGAATGCAAAATATACCGAGAGGCGGCTGCACAGACCATTACCTCTTCGAGTTGACGGCTGAAATTCCCGGATTAGACAGAACTCGATTAAGAACTAAAAAGGTCTTAAAACACCATCAAAAACTTAAATGCGCTAGGCCTTTCGAAAGATCTCAGTCTTTCTTCGTCAGGCACAAAGAACACGTGCTTCTATTATGAAAGCAGTTGCAAGACTGAAATGAGATATAAGGGAAAGGAAACAAGCTGGAGAAACAGCCAATAGGAAAGTAGAAATCAACAGCCAATAGGAAAGCAGAAAACAACAGCCAATCACAGAAGAGTATAATCAAAACAAAAGAACACAGAGTTGGAGGGAAATAAAGAAGCAAAAATAAATAAATAAATTACAGTAATAGCCCGACTTACGTCGCCTGGCCAGGAAAAAAATTCCATTATTTAGACGCACTTTGAACTCTTTTGAAAACTTTTGGAAGAAATCTAACATGTCAGATGCAGTCACAGCCACAAGAGGTTCATGAGATTAAGTTCAGCAAAAAACAATGAGAGATGCTTGGAAAAAACTGTGCCCTTTCCCTTCGCAGAGACTAAGAAAACATTTGAAATCGTCGAAAATGGAAGAGAACTCAACTTAGAGATGGACTCTGAAGGTGTTGTTGAACTCATAAATTCAACTGATCCGGAATTAACGGTCGACAAACTTACCGAATTAAAGAAACAAAGTACTGTCGAAGAAATAGATAAAGATTTTGAGCCTTGTGGGGAAAGAGAAAGATTATGGCGGTTACAAAATTAACCAAAGCACTAAACCTTATTGAAGCTGGAATGACGGTTCTTGAAAAGATTTATTCAGACGAGCATAATGTAGCAACGACTAGAAAAAGCTTAGAAAACTCATTCTACTGTTACGAAGAGCTTCAACGAGACAAAAATAAAAAATTGTCGGTTCAAACGTCATTGCAACATTTTTTCACATGCTCAAAGACTCGGACTGGCCAGCTAGAAGAACAATAAACTGTAAGTTAAAAACTTAGTGATTTATTCCAAATTCTTATATTGCAAACTAATTTTTTTGCTAATGTTAAATGTATGTAACACAATCTCTAAATACAATAGAATATGATCATTAGTATTTGGTGATTTTTTATTACTTTTCTTTTTTTGTTCATCTAAATGCACCTCGACTTACGTCGCTAGTCTTGGTACGAATTTCTGACGTAAGTCGCAGCATTACTGTATAATAAAATGGAAACACACACATATATATGGGAACACGTGAGATTTAAAAATAAATAAATAAATAAGATATAAAAATTAGACTAATATTAATTAATACAAAAAATAAATTATATGGTGGTACTGAAAAGTTTTTTCCATGATGAAGAGAGCATTGTTGAATCAGATTTATCATTAACAATAACTTCACGATTAAGATAAATGGCTAAAATTTCAAGTAAGTCCAATTCAGAGATCAAGCTCACTAATATCGGGTCCATACGGACCCGATTTTATTGGTTTATCGGTATGTTTATGGTTGTGTTTTCTTACACCCAAAAGTATGAAAACATGGAGAACTGGATACAGGAAAACACAATGGTAAACCTACCATTGCAGCAGGCACTAAAATCGGGTTTTTAGGTGTTTTCCACGAAGATATGACTTGGCAGACCAGTTGCATTTTAATATACGAATCGAATTCTGTTTAATCCTGGATTTTCAGCCATCAACCGCGACCAACGACGTTCAAGGCCAGTTCATGATTTTTAAAACGTCACATGGAGTGGATCTTCTTTACAAGGTGATTGACACGTAACGATGGGCGCTCCGCTTTGTACCAATCATCGTGTAAAGATGATATACTCCGTTTGACATTTTAAACGTCATGAACTGGTCTTTATGTCGTTGGTCACGCATGAACTCGATGAGTTGATGGTCTGTGCAGCTGCCTGCCGGTCTAAAATCAAAACGAAGTTTCTCTACCTGCCTGCGGTAGTTGTAAGAAGCCGGGGGGGGGGGATTTTTTTTTTCGAAGTGCTCTTTTTATTTTTTACGTATTATTGACGACTGCATATTGGTTTTATTTTCGAATAAGTAATTTTCAAAAGAAAAAAAAGTCACTTCAATTGAGCCTGCTTAGTTTATGACATCATTATAAATGTTCAGAAACATTCATGTTATTAATATTACCTTTTTCTTACCTACTGCATGTAATTTGCATACTTTGAAGTCCACCGAAGTGAGGATTGCTTTGGGGCCTATAGCTACAATGACTGTCGCCTCGAATGATCCTTTATTTTATACACAGAGATAATTACACATTTTTGACATAACAATTTCGTCAATACACAAGGACGAGGTAGCACAAGGAAATTTACAACATCAGAGAATTACTTCCAGGAGCTCGACAAAGAGTGTGCAACGGAGCGAGCGGTAGTCGAACCCACAGAACTCCTACGCTCTCAAGCAATTAGCGATGTGGTGCCTTAACCACTCGGCTACGCAGGCCCTCTTGCGTACTTTACTAGTGTATTTTTGCAAAGCACAGTTTTCTGACAACTGTATGCACATTCAATTTAATCTACGTTGCTGCCAGTAGTCTGCCTTTATAAATAAGAACATGCGGCGTAGTGCATGCTATGAATTATAGATATAATATACAGATGAAATAGAAAGTACAACGTAGCAACCGTTCGTTTGGAGTCAGTTTCCAAGCAAAACGTCATGATTGACTTCACACTGAAAGCATCTATTGTTTGAGACGATCTTGGACAAAGGCGAATCGTCAAGCTAATGTTGTTAGTTAGCTTGTCCCACTTGTCCAGTTGAGTATCACCACGCATAAGGAAAGGGCATGTTTACAAACAAACACTTCTCTCAACCAATCTACTACTACATTTTTATCTTAGCGATCATTGCAGGAATCACACTTGGCGACATAGACCTGTTAAACCAATCTGTTATTAAAGACCAATCAAATGGACTTTACCCATGTGACGTCAGACGCGGGTAAAAAAACGAAAAACACCAATAGACGTGAAGAACATTTTAACACTGCTCCCCCTTCGTCCGATAAACAATCTTTTTCGGAGGGTTTTTCCCTGCAGAGGCGTGGTTGTTGCCATTCGTGGGTAAAGTCCATTCCCGGAGTTCGTGTGTATAGTAGGAGTTATAATGAATGAACAGGTTTTTTTTTACTGACCAACAGTAATTCGACCAACAGTGACGTCACTGCCCTTTCCTTATAGTTTTGTTATATCGTTTTGCCAAAATTTAGACAAAAAGATCTGTCTTATCCTTGCGTATGTCAGAAATCCCATATAGAGGGCCCACCGTGGCTGAGTGGTTAAGGCACCACACCGCTAATCGCTTGAGAGTGTAGGTGGACTGCGAGTTCGACTCCCGCAGGCTGGCCCGTTGAACATTCTTTGTGAAAATCCCGGCTGTAACTCTCTAGTGTTGTAAATTTCCTTGTGGTTATCTCTTCCTTGTATATTGACGATGACTTATAAGCGGGTACCTGATGCCACACATACAAGTCAGATGTATGTGTTCAATGTAATAAAAATAAATCTCATAGAGGCGTTCGTGGCCGAGTAGTTATGGCACCACGCCGCTAATCGCTTGAGAGCGTAGGAGGTCTATGGGTTCGACCCCCGTTGGCTCCGTTTCATACTCCTCTGGAGCTCGCGGCTGTAATTCTCTGGTGTTGTAAATTTCCTGGTGTATTGACGAAATTGTTACGTTATCTCTGTGTATAAAATAAAAGGATCGTTCGAGGCGATACCCACTGTAGGTATATAGGCCCCAAAGCAATTGGGTCTTCGCAGCCTTCAGTACAGGAAAATTGTCCCTTAAACTAATGCTAAAGTGCCATTAAAAGAATTCTTCATTGTAAATGCCTTTGAAAGCATTAGATATTCAAATTAGGATAAATATTAATTTGTCATGTAACACAGAACACAAATATCACAAGAAATCTGAAATTGTGCAAAAAAATAATCATTCCGAACAAATTAAAAATACATGTTAATGCAATGTGCTTGCATGGGATTATCCTGAAGGGAGAAGTTATATATCTTTCCTTCACCAGATGGTGTATTCGAGAGCTTGAATCGACAATACCCACTTTGATTGATATATCGTCTCCTTTTAATCTTCATAGCTCCATGACATTTATTAACATACATCCCACCTGTTTGCTTGGCGTCAAGCACCCGCTTATAAGTCATCGTCGACATACAGGGACGAGTTAGCACACACAATGAAATTTACAACACAGAGAAATACAGCCGGGAGCTCCACAAAGAGTATGCAACAGAGCCAGCGGGAAACTCCATGATTGAAAGTCAAAAGAGTTTCAGAAACTTGCTCAAATTAAAAATTTGTTTCCGGGTCGTCCGCTTAAAAACACTTCAAGTGACTTATCTAGTCCAATTTGAACGCAGTATAACTAGTTTTGTAGTCATAAAAAGACCAGAGGATATACGCTATAGGCTGTGAATATACGGAAGAGAATATACGCTATAGCTTTACCTGAGAAACTGAAGGTATACGCCGTAAATCTTCCATTACACCCTTCGATTTAACATATGAGTGGTTTAGACAATTTTGGACAAAAGCTAATCGTCAACCATCTTGGCGAGCCTAGAAAATACCTAGGATTGCTAAAGAAAGGGAGAGATGCAGAGGGAGACATGCAACAAAAAAGCGTGAGGCATGCGACAATTTCACCCTGTTAACAAAGAAAAAACCGATTTGAACAGCAGAATTTGCCTCATGTCTCACAATTATTGTCGCATGTCTCTCTGGTGTGTGGCGCGCCTTATGACAAACGCGTCTGTCTAAGCACAGTTTGAGCACTGCATGTCGACCCTCTCATATAGAGGCAGTTCCACCTTACATTACCTCACTCGCATACTAAAATACGCCCAGGCGAGAATAGCGAAGTTTTAAAATAGAGAATGCCTAGGTTTGCCATAGTTTGGATAAGCGCGTCTGTCTAAGCATCGTATGTCGCCAATCTCATATCTATACTCCCAATACTATGAAAGAGGTGCTGGAGCAAAGCAAGATGACAAATAAGTTAAATAAGATACTAAGAATAAAAAAAAATAGATATGAAAATTTAAGTAAAAAGCAAAAAATATCAAAATTAATTTAGAATTAGGAAGGTTACAAAATGCGACTGTTGTAAATAAACACTAGGCTGCATAACGTTATGAGCTAGCCAATTCTAGATAAAATTTTCTTTAGCAGGGAATTCTGTGTTCAAGTGATCCCAGAAAGGTTTCTTGAAGTTTTTGAGCATCGGACGAAGTTATTATATCGTGCAAGGATAGTAAAAGGACGTTTCAACAAATTTTTGGAGAGTTCGGTGACCAAAAATTCATCCTGAACTAGGACAGGACCGAATTACACTGTTAAAAATCTGCAGTTTTAGCTGCATAGTCACTCCACCGCTTTTATAGAATATCTCCATTCTAACCAATGAGAATGCTCCATATTATAGTCAAGTAATCGTTTTTTATAAAAGCCGTGGAGTGACTATGCAGTCAAAGCTACAGATTTTTAACAGCGTAGTAGAATTTTGAAAGCAAAGAGTGGGATTTAGGGCTGCTACAACTTTATGTGCGCTCCTATTTCCTTTCAATACCAGTACGAGATTTAAATTCATAATCTCCAGTTATTGAGAAAAAATTGGGATTTACTTCCTAAGTCATGGTCAGAATACGGCATAAGTGCTCATTCAGGCCGCTAAAAGCAGCAACATTCGCAATGTCCTAAAATAAAAACGACTAGCTAAAAGGCTAATACAGAAGGTCGGATTTAGGCTGGGATTACGGTGCCTCGCTCGACCGTATCTTACGCTCGATCGTAGGATAGGCTTTCCTGCGATCAGTCGTAACTTGGTATTACGGTGCCTCGGCGCAAGTCCTCGTGCTTCGGCGTAAGTCCTCCTGCAGTCAGCCAATCACAGGCTGCAGTTACATTTGTTGTGGTTGCGCGCGCATCCACTTCTGTCTTAACTTACGACTGCTTCCAAGCTGTCGTAAGATCGCGAGGCACCGTAATGCCGTTTACGTTTTGTTTATATCGTAAGTCTCTAAGTTGATCTTAAGTGAGGCACCGTAATCCCAGCCTTAAAACGATTTCTCCTTCCGTATCTCGTAAATCGTTCTCCTTTTGACATATAACCTGCCACAAGCTAGTGTTCGTCAACTTATCTTATTCGACTAGGCGAGAGTATCAGTAAGTTATAGAATGTATATTTGTCATAGTTTGGACAAAAAGACCTGCCTAAGAAGATTCTGAGCATGTGTACTATAGCGCCTAGAATATATAGTGTGGAAATTGGCTATCACTGTAATACTACAGCGTCTAGAATACCTAGTGTGGAAATATGCTATCCAAACAACGCTAAAATTTTTTATCCCTTAAATGTGCAACGATACTGGTAAAATCCCAAGTGTCGATCTCAGCGACATTTGTGGGATTTTTGCATTACATTGTATAGACTAGCAATATCTTGCAGTTGTAGAAAATATCCTGCATATGTCGCTGCGATCTGCATATTTCAGCAGCATCGTTGCACATTTAAGGGATACAATATTTTAGCACTTTTTTAAGTATTACAGGGATAGCCAATTTCCACACTATATATTCCAGATGCTATAGTAATACTTAAAAAAGTGCTAAAATATTGTATCCCTTAAATGTGCAACGATGCTGCTGAAATATGCAGATCGCAGCGACATCTGCAGGATACTTTCTATCTACAACTGCAAGATATTGCAAGTCCATACAATGTAATACGAAAACCCCGCAGATGTCGCTGCGATCGACACTTGGGATTTTAGCAGTATCGTCGCATATTTAAGGGATACAAATTTTTAGAGTTGTTTGGATAGCATATTTCCACACTAGGTATTCTAGACGCTGTAATGTGTACTTTGCGTAGGTATGTGGCCGCTCACATGAAGATATCCTATAAAAGATAGAATAGACTTCTTAGAATTAGACGATGCTTTGTGGATCTGGCTACTTGTTTTCAATATGAACGTTTTTCACAATCACAGCTAAGTCTCCGTAAAATAAGATGTTCTGCTCTCAAAATTGGCAGAGATGAGGTGTTGCCTTGAAACCCAATCACACTCGTCGGTCTGGGACCACCGTGGCTGAGTGGTCAAGGCATCACACCGCTAATCGCTTGCGAGTGTAGGTGGGTGCGAGTTCGAATAACGCTGGCTCCGTTGCAATCTCTTTGTGGAGTTCCCGGCTGTATTTCTCTGTGTTGTAAATTTCGTTGTGTGTACTATCTTGTCCCTGTATATATTGACGATGATATATAAGCGGATGCTTGACGCCAAGCACACAGGTCAGGTGTATGTTAATAAAATGTCATCGGTCTAACCGCTCAGAGTTTTCCGTGGCTTTCTTCGAACCTTGTGTAAATACGGGTTAGGTTCCCTTAAATAGTTCTCCACGAAAGACACTTCTGCCTCGGGCCTATATCCCTCGTGTAGGTAATTCATAATCGGCCATCATAAACAATACCAATACCTAGAAAATAGTGGCGATATACGTACAAGGTGGTTATTCAAGCTAAATGGTTTGTCCAAACTATGTTAAACAATATTCCAGAACTTGGCAAAACTCCTCGGAACGTGGACGAGTTCGACAAGCCAATAAACATTAACTTAACAATATTCGTACGCGCACTAAGCTATTGGTGATTAGTTTTGATCCAAAATCGTCTTGATTAATAAAATTTTATTTCCCTTAGTTACCATCATGTTATAGAAATCTCCTAACCACAGTTGGCCGAAATGTGCGATTGGTGAAGATCTATATGAGATATGTCTATATGAGAATGGGGACAGATGCGCAACACACATGTTCAAAAGTTTTTGTCCAAACTATAACAAACTTATACCCCAGAATGGCAATATTCATTTGGATAAGTTCGATTAGACGAGTAAGAATAGTTAATCTATTAGTTTGGTGAAAATAGTCTCTAAGATGTTTGGCTATTAATTTTTCGTCCAGTCATTTCAATCAACCAAATTTTATATCCCATATGTCGCACACTAATATAGAAGCACCCAAGGCTCATTGGACATTACTCATGAATAGCAAGAGCCACTTGGTCATCAGGGAAGCAGAATTCAAATGCTCTTCACCCCTATTGGTGTTTATTTCTATACATTCTCAGCAGACGCGGATCCACGGCCCCCCCCCCCCCAAAAAAAATATAAATACACCGATTACTGCAAATTTCGACAAATGGTAGCCGAAAAAATCATTTTCGTCAATCGTTCGCAAGTCAAAGAATCGCAAAAGAAACGCGAATTTTGATAAAGGATCGCGCAAAAAAACACCCATTTCATCAAAGGACCGCGAAAAAAACGCGAATTTCGTCAAAGAAAAGCAGAAAAAACGCCAATTTCGTCAAAAAATCGCGCATTTTGTCAAAGGACCACGAAAAAAAATGCAAATTTCGTCAAAGGATCGCAGAAAAAAACGCGAATTTCGTCAAAGGATCGCAGAAAAAACGTGAATTTCGCCAAACAATTGTGGAAAAAACGTTAATTTCGTGAAAGAATCGCTTAAAAAACACAAATTTCGTCAACAGATCTCTGAAAAAATGCGAATTTCTTCAGAGAATCACGAAAAAATAAGCGAATTTCACCATAGAATCGTTGAAAAAACGCGAATTTCGTCAGAGGGCCGCGAAAAAACCCACAATTAGTACCGGGAGGTGATTCCCCTAGGCGCGCATCCACGGGGGGGGGGGGGGTCAATCGGTGCAAAGAAGGGAAGAACAAATTTACCAAGTTGGTTTTTAAGAAATTAACACACCATACGCAGTTTAGATTTTAACTGACTAGGATTAGGACATAATCCTTTTTTATTCATTCATCAAATACCCCTTGATTTCTAATGTGGGTGGCAGTAACAGTACATTTTTTACACATTAGTGGCTTTCTTCAGTAAACACTAAGATGAACTATTGTTTTAACACAATCAAACTGATTGGTAAAGTTATCATACGAACTGAATATTTTCAACTGAGCGAAAAAATGCCCAGGCCGGGAATCGAACCCAGATCCTTGGCTTACAAGGCCAATGCTTTTCCGTTTAAGCTAACTGGACCGACAACCAGCCAGCATATTTCGCTCAGATAACAATAAGGTTAATACCAATAATGTTATCTGAGCGAAATATGCTGGCTGGTTGTCGGCCCAGTTAGCTTAAACGGAAAAGCATTGGCCTTGTAAGCCAAGGATCTGGGTTCGATTCCCGGCCTGGGCATTTTTTCGCTCAGTTGGAAATATTCAGTTCGTGTGAAACACTAAGATGCTTGAATTTTTCAAAGAACCTTTCTTTTTCTTGTTTCTTTCTTTCTTTCTTTGGAAATTGCTATGAATCCCATTCTTTTCTCTAACAGTAAAGCACTCCTCAAAAATATCGTTATACAGAAATTAGAATTGCAGCTTCTTTGAAAGAACGAAAAATTTTCAACACTTTAAAAGGATCCGCATAACGTTGTCAATTTCTGTTGTAGGCAGGGTCGGACTGGGTCAGTGTAAAGGGCGCAGACCTTGGATTTTCAGAGGGCGCAAAAATCTCGAATTCAAAAAACGAACTCCAGTCAATTTGACTTGCTTGTGTTGTATCTGGCTTGACAAGGTTTAACACACTTACATAGCACCAAGTAAAGGATAATGGCTTAAATTAAATCTTTAACTCTAGATTTAATTATAGAGTTTTGTAATTTTGTAAATTTTGCTTTGGACTTCGCAATATTCTCCGTGCATGTTTAAAATTCCATCAATCCTACACAATATTACGCAATTTTTTAAACCACATCACATAACATCTAAAAGCAGCAAGTTGAATACAGATTAACTTGTAGTAGATTACTGATATCAAGACTAGAGCTTTCTTATTTTCTTCTATCGATAGACACCTTGCAAAAAAAAAAAAAAAAAAATCATCGCCCCTACCAATTTTCCTGAAAATCACTGTATGAAAAAAACATAGGATTGATTAGGATAACAATTGATTAGGAATAATATTTACTATTAAATACTTTTCGTAAATTTTGCTTTGGAGGCTGTCTACATATTAAATACACGAACGTTGATTTTTCAAATGGTAACATCCACTTTTGACACCCTGTTTGAGTTCCTTTCCAGCCAGGAAAGAGATATAGCTTATATGCTTTTCTTAAATCTTAATACTGTTATAAAAGAAAATGCGTTAGGGGTTTATCCCTAAACTTCAGAAAATAAATTGAAGATTGAAGATCTTAAAAGAAAAAGTACCAAAAACTCTCAATTAGTCCCCAGTAAAATTTTACTATAATAATAAATTTATTAAAAACTTACTTTACATTAAAAAAAATCCTACAAAATATTTCTTGTAAGTTTCTACGATTTTTTTGTGGCTCCTTTGATAGCGGAATACGGACCCCTTAATTTATGGAAAGGAAAAATTTCTCTATATCTCCAAAACCAATTATTCAAATGAATTGTACACATCAATGTTTTTAACAATTGTGGTTAGTTCATAATATATATTTTTTAAAATGACTTTGTTAATAATTTCTAATTAAGAAAAGTTTTTGAATAGAAAAAAGTTTGAAATAAGTTTGGGTCTATTCACTATATCTCTAATGAATTAATAAAAAATCATCAGATAATTTTTATGAAGTTAAAAACTAAGTTTCTGAAATGGATTTATCTTTAACATCCTCAAATTTAAACCCTTCTAACTCTACCATGATTTAATTTAATGCATATAAACTATGCCTTTTTCCGGGCTGTCTCGATCCAAGAAACTCAAATAATGTGTCAAAAATGGGGTATTATTGCTTTAAAAATAAAAGTTGGTAGAATTCTCAATAAGTATACGACTTCGAAAACATAATTTATGCATAACAATAACTAGTAGATATTATTTTCAGTTGATTGGTACCTACATATTTTTTTACGATTATTTTTAGCAGAATTTGTAAGTTGTAAACCACATTTTTTTCCACTATCACCATTGATCTATCACCATTGATCCTCAGAAAAGCACTGAGGATCCTTAGAAAAGCTAACACTGTTTTTTGCACCTAGCGCCAAATAGGGTTGCTGCGGTGCTGCTAAGGGCTTCAACATTTTTTTAAAAACATATTTCTTTAATGTAATAGGAATTAGTTATCAAGCCAGTTTAAAATGTCATAAATTCAATTTCTGTTACAATCTGAAAGCCACTACTTTTTATTATCTACTGTTTTGTTATTATTCATATTATTAACCAAGTAGCATATTTACATGTGGTATCTACAAATATCTCCTTCAACACACAAGAAACATTCGGTATGCAAACTTCGTTTGAAAAATATTTATAATTAGAACAAAAATATACTTTCCGTTTGGAAATAGAAATTTTGAAAACTAAATCTCAAGCTTCTTTTGTACCACGTATTATAGGGTATTGGAATGCTGAAATATAAAGCTATTTGAATGTGAAAATAATACTTGTTTGTGAAAATAATTGGTATTTTTTATCCTTAAAAAATTACTATTATGCGTCCATAAAGAACTGAATTGATATCTCATTATGAAAAGGTTTCTACAGAAAAAGTACACCCTAAAACATTGCTTTGTTAGTCTAAAATCCCTAAAACAATTAAGTAAATTTACTATTCCCAGCACACTCTTCCCATGATTGCAAAACTTTTATCATTGTTAAAGATCAAGGGAAATATTTAAGTTTCCGTACTTGAGTGTAAGTGCCCCAGGGATTGTATTCATGCAAGCTGCAGGGTATATAGCCACTATTTTTTAATAGACTTTAAAAAAAAAGAAGGAGGTTCTCATTTCGACGCATATGTATTTTTTTTATGTATTTTCACTGATTACTCCTGAACTAGGCGCGAGATTACTATCCGAAAATAACGGCAGATTTTGTGAATGAGAAAACGCTGTCCGCGAGATACCACAGCTTCCAGAATTCCAATCCAAAAGTATCATCAACTTTGTATTCCCCGAAAAGAAAGATCATCATGTTTTCCAATCAAAAACAAAATCCATACAAAAAGTTTTTTGCCTTCTGAACGTCTCTCTTTTTTTTTTTTCTCTTTCAAAAAGCACCATTATATGTGCATTCAGGGGCGGCTATAAGGAAAGGGGGCGCAAAGTACTAAAAGCAAAAGGACTGAAAATATGTAAATTCTAAAACATATCATGAAAAGAAACGATGAAAAAAAATTCATCCAGGGTGCAATGGCTACTAAAGCTTTCGTTGGGTGCATATTTTCTCTTTCAATCGCATGCAAAGATGTCCGTTTTGGTTTCCGATCCTGAAATTGCTACGATATATCTTTAATTTCTTCGTGATAATAATAAAAAATACATCTCTTGTGCTGTCTATTAATTGATGATGATCCCTAAACGAATTCTCGAAATTTAGTACACTAATCAGAATGTATGTATACAACAAGTGAAAAAATATTGGAGCGGCTTAGGCACTTAGGGGCGCGACGTTTTCCCTGGGCGAGGGCGCACCGGCCCTCGGGCCGATGGGCCAGTCCGAGCCTGATTGTAGGGATTCAACAGAAGGTACACGAAGTGGCATCGTCCCCAACCTCAACCCATAGTGCAAAAAATTTTGGCGCCATATGCCTTTTGACAGGACATAATCCTTTTTTATTCACTGATTGCTGAGACGTCAGTGAGGTTTACCATTGACACCCGAAAAGTGTTTGGGTTTCGTTTGCTTGTCTGTCTGTTCCGCGAAAATTGCCGTTAAAAGCGTTGAATTTATATCTTCAGGGGCGACCGACCTGATCGATTCCCCCCCTCCCACCCGTGGGTGCGCGCCTAGGAGAATTTCCTCCTGTTGCTAAATGTGCGTTTTTTCCGCGGCCCTTTGATGAAATTCGCCTATTTTTTCGCGATTCTTTGACAAAATTCACATTTTCTCCAAGATCTGTTGACGAAATTCAGATTTTTTGCGTGATTCTTTCGTGAAATTAGCATTTTTTCCGCAATGGTTTGGCAAAATTCGCGATTTTTTCTGCGATCCTTTGACGAAATTCTCGTTTTTACTTCGATCCTTTGACGAAATTTGCGTTTTTTTCGTGATCCTTTGACGAAATTGGCGTTTTCTGCAATCCGTTGACCTGCGAACGATTGACGAAATTGATTTTTTTCGGCGACCATTTGTCGAAATTCGCGATAATTCGCGGTGGATTTATATTTTTTCATCCCAGAAAGGGGGGCGATCGGGGCGATTTCCCCCCTTCCTTGGATCCGAGCCTGTGAAGAGAGACACACCACTTAGATGACACATTTTGACTTTCAAGGATGTTAAGGCTCTTTCAGATTTCTGAAGGGGATCTTTTTTCAAGAGATTATTCTCTTTCAGAAATCTGATATTCAAAAATGGATGTGATGGTTATGTTTTTCAGCTTTCGATAATTAGTTCTTATGTATTTTTTAGTGCTGAATCCAAAAATGACCATCATTTTTTACCATAGCTTCACGTCAGGATTTTTCCTAAATTGCAAATTTTTAAATTTTTAAAAAGTCGAACTATTGGGAAAATCTGCAACTATAAAATAGGCGTAACTTTTTTTCATAAGAATTTATTCCTTTTTTTGCTTATACTATGCATTTTTACAGTTGAACATGTAAAATATTGTGTATTTAAAATCCTTATAATTTTATTCCATGCGTGGAAGTTTCTTTGAACCGCTCATGCTTCGTGCTTTTCCTTTTATCTTCTTTATGGGGTTCATCTCGGTATTCTCTTTTATTTTGGCGGTTGATAAGGCTGGTAAATTTGTCGCAGATGTATTTAAAACATTTACCTTCTTCGTTGAAGCTTTGACAAATTGCTTTGAGAGATTTTCGCTATTTTTTTTTACTTTTGAACTTTGAAATTTACGATTTGCGAAAATCGTGACGTGATGGTTAAAAATGAAGGTCATTTTCGGATTCAGTGCTAAAAAGTACATCAAAATCAATTATCAAAAGTTAAAAAACGCAATCAGCGCAGGCTTGTGTTATTAACGTTGTTAAAACTTCACTATAACTAAAATAACAAACAAAAAGATTAATAATTACCACAGTACAAGAATAAAAAGAAAAAAGAATAAGACATTCAAAAAATAAATTTTGTTAACGCTTTAATTTTTCGTCCTAATAAGTAACAATAACCCATATTTTGAGGAGAGGGCGGGATTATATAATAAGAGTGTTGGATAACCGAATGTTTCGGTTAATCGGACGTCGGATAATCAAGTGTCTGTAATATGTTCGAATCGCATTAATTATTTCATCTTCATTTAATAATTAACTGCAAGGAAGGATCTGAGCAACAGAAATTATGACTACGTTGATTATATGTCACTCGGTATCGCCCTCCCCCAAAAACTATTCTCTGGATTCGCCCCTGATTCTCAGCTAACGTGACACGATAAAATCACTTGTCTAATCACAGATGTCCAGGCAAGTACTGCAACGTTCTAGAATTTGTCATATTTTTAACAAAAACTTCCAGTCTGAAAGCTCTGTGGGTATGTGGCCACTACTTATTCAATAAGGCACTCTACTAGCGAGAACATCAAATTTATTGAATGTGGATAACAATAAAATTTGTACCAAAAAGAGCACTCTCATGTTCCTAAACACTCTTGCTAAATTACACCAACTGACTCCCTCTCTCTCTCTCTCTGACAAAGTTATAAAATATTTTTATCCCTACCTACAATCCTCCCCAAACATTTCAATTAAAGTAGCTTGATGAAGACTGGAGAAAATTGTAATATTCTGAAGCAAATTAGAGGTATTTATTGGCATTTTTGAAATTTCGATATTTAAAAGTTGGGGAGGAGAGGGTATTAAATTAGACCTCACACTTTTATTTTTACAACGATAAATATGTAAAATGTTAGTCCAACTTGGACTTCAGGGGGTGGGAGAAAAAAGCTCAAGCCTAGAAAAGAAGATAGGCCCATTCTGAGTCTACAGAAAAATTGAGCCTTGAAGATACCTAGGCCAACCATTACATACCACTGCAACCATTATCACTCCGATTTTAATCCAACACAGATGCAGATATAAATACCGGGTCTCCTGAAAAGGACTGACTGATTTTAAAATTCAATAACTTGCAAACGGTGGCAGATATTTAAAAAATTCTTGCAGGAGGGTTATGCATAAGGTCAAAAGTTCCTTTTACAGTGATTTTCGATTTTAGTTCAAATTACAAACAATAGATGGCGCTGTAAGCAATAGGCGCTAAATACAGACTCGATTTTTTGGCCTTTCTCTTCTTCCATGCGGAAAAAGGAAATTGAAATGTATTGAGCGGGTCCGAAAGTACCAAAAATCGAGCCTGAATTTAGCGCCTATTGCCCACAGCGCCATCTGTTGTTTGTAATTCAAACAAAAACCGAAAATCACTGTAAAAAACTTTTGACCTTATGCATAACCCTCCTGCAAGAATTTTTTTAATATCTGTCACCATTTGCAAGTTATTGAATTTTAAAATCACTCAGTCATTTTTAGGACACCCAGTATATACTACTTAATTGATAAACTGCCACCACCGGTATAGGTGCTGGACAAGAAGTAAGGAGGCTGGAAATCAGTCCTTAGAATACTTCAAATAATATTAAATGGAATTTTTTTTTTACAAAATACTTAAATATTTACATTAAAACACAATATTTTCATTTATAGGCCCAGATACAGCAGATCCTGCCCTAAGTTAAATAATACTTTGGGCTATTATCTATGCACTAGATTAGGGATGCACAACCTATGGCCCGCGAATTTCGTCAATTTATAACTGGGAAAAATGCAATTTTTGTCCATAAATCGCAAGAAAAAATCGTGAATTTTGTCACTTTGCCGAAAAAAACTGAAAATTTCGTCAGCCATTTAAGAATCGCGAATTTTGTCGATCAGGCGCGGAAAAATCGCAATTTCGTTGATAAGGGACGGAAAAATCGCGAATTTTGTCACTAGGGCACGAAAAAAAATCGCAGATTTCGCCGATCGGCCACGGAAAAATGACTAGTTTTGTCTATCGGGCTCGGGAAAATTTGAGAATTTCGTTGCTCGGGCACGAAAAAATCGCAAATTCTGTTAATCAGGCTCGGAAAAATCGCAATTTTCGTTGATCGGGCACGGAAAAATCGCCATTTTTGTAGATGATACGCGGAAAAATTGAAAGTTTTATTGATCGGCTGCGGAAAAATCATAAGTTTACCCAGTCGTGAGAAAAAACCCCACGAATTTCGTCAATTTGCAGCAGGAAAAAAAGGACAAATTTTGTCATGTCAGTTAAGAATCGCGAATTTTGTCGATTAGGAGAGGAATAACCTAAAATTTCATTGATCGTCTTCGAAAAAATCGCGTGTTCGTCTGTTTATCGGGAAAAAAAATCGAGAATTTCGTCAATTTGCCGCGGGAAAAAGTTACAAATTTCGTCAGAGCCAGTTAAGAATCGCGAATTTTACTGATCGGCTTCAGAAAAATCGCAAATTTAATCGATCCATCTCGGAAAAATCGCAAATTCTCGATCGGGCACGGAAAAATAGCGAGTTTTGTCTATCGAGCTCAGAAAAATCGAGAATTTCGTTAATTTGTCCGGGAAAAATTACAAATTTCGTCAGAGCCAGTTAAGAATCGTGAATTTTGCTGATCTGGCGCGTAAAAATCGCGAACTTCGTTGGTCGGGTTACAAAAAATCGCGAATTTTGTCGATCAGGCACGTAAAAATCGCAAATTTCGTTGATAGGGGCACGGAAAAATTACGAATTTAGTCGATGATACGCGGAAAAAACGCGAGTTTCGTCAGATTATCGGGAGAAAAATGCGAATTTTGTCAATTTGCTGCGGGAAAAAACAGCAAATTTCATAAGAGTCAGCTAAGAATCGCGAATTTCGTTTATCCGGCTCGGAAAAATCCGGAATTTTGTCGATCAGGGGCTGAAAAGTCGCAAATTTCGTCGAACAAACACAGAAAAATCGCGAGTTTTGTCAATCGGGCTCCGAAAGATTGCGAATTTTGTTGGTCGGCCACGAAAAGATCGCGAATTTTGTCAATGAGGCGCGGAAAATTTGAAAATTACGCCTATCAGCCGCGGAAAAATAGCGAATTTCGTCAATCAGACGCGAAAAAAACGAATTTTGTCGATCGGTTTCGGAAAAATTGCGAATTTTGTCGATCAGACATGTAAAAATCAGTTTTTTGATCGGTCGCGGAAAAATCGCGAATTTCATTGATCTGCCTGAATTCTCATCACATGCACTTCTCAAGGAAACACTCTGTGCAAACAGCATAAGCCACTACCTTCAACCTCCACTTCAGACTTTCAACATAAAAAACTGATTATCTTCTGCTTTCAATATCCCTTCTTCCTTCCAGACTCTGAGGTTTACACCTGTATTTTCAAGAGCACCCAACGTGATCTACTGGCTTGCTTGCCTACCGACAGGTCATCATAAGAAATTATCTTTTGTTCACAACTTTCCCTTTCATTGTCAAATTCCTGGGTATTGTACTATCTTTGTTCTATTGGGAAACATTAGCCCCTCTTTTGGAATAATATCCTTTTATACACTTCACTCATCTTAATATCATAGAAAAGAGAATGTGTACATAACTCAAGTACGAAGATAATGATACTCAGATAAACACAATACATAAAGGAAATAAAATTAATTAAGCAGTAACTTGCATTAAGCATACTACTCATTAACATTAGACCTGACAACCGCTATGCTGGTGGTTCCAGAGAAACAGGAAAGGTCCATGCTTCAATTTCATCCCTAATTTAAGAGAATGGAGTTATGCCACAGAATATTTATTATAACCTACTTTAGTGTGACATCATTTGTCATATAGGGCACATTTTTTGAGTTAGACTGTTGGGCATGCCACACAACAAGGAGACATGCAGCACAAAGCATGACCTGTTTTCTATTTATTTCCATCCGGCTATCAAATGAGAAACAGGTTTGAATTTCAATGTCTCCCCGGAAGGATATATAGCAGTGTTGAATTCAGGGGGTGGCCCGGAGGGACATTCCCCCCCCCCTCCCGGAGCAATGAGATGTCCCCTTGGAAGATTTAAGATTTAGTATTTTCAATGTTCAAAAAGTGCAATTTCCCCCGGAAGTCTATAATGCCCCCCCCCCCCCCCCCCTGCAGCCACAGAAATCCTCCTGGAGAAAAGTGTCCAAATTCAACACTGATACTAAACTGAACTCATGTACATAGTACTACATAATATTACTTCGAGGAGATGAGAAGTAAAACCGTATAATGCCTCAGAATCTGTCAGGTCCTTAGAGCAGGGGTGATTGTGACTCAGAGTGAAAAACCCTGAAAATTAACTGATGCAAAGTGAAAAACCCTGAAAATTATCAATGCAAAATATACCAATATCAATTTACATAGCAACAGATTCTGCAACAGCAGACAATCAAATGACATATTTCTGCTATTGTTTTTTGAAATAGACAATTGAAGAAAAACATAATTTGGTAAACTTACATTAATTTCACTGAAAGTTAAATGTAGGGGTGATTCCATGTAAAAAAAAAAAAATTCTGAAATCCACAGCAAATTTTCTGAAAGGTTACAACAGAGGGGGAGGGAGGGAATACACTATGGCACTAACTACGCGTTTTTTCGCGATCTTTTGACGAAATTTGCCGTTTTTTCGCGATCTTTTGGCGAAATTTGCCGCTTTTTGCGATCTTTTAACGAAATTTTCTGTTTTACGCAATCTTCTGACGAAATTTGCCGCTTTTTCGCGATTTTTTGACAAAAATTGAAGTTTTTTCACGATCCTTTACGAAATTTGCGTTTTTTCCGCAATTCTTTGCTGAAATTAGCTTTTTTTTCGTGATCCCTGGATGAAATTTGCGTTATTTTCGCGATCTTCTGACAAAATTCGTGTTTTCCCGCAATCCTTTTACGAAATTGGCGATTTTTCTTCGAACGATTGACGAAATTGATCTTTTTCAGCGATCATTTGCCAAAAATTCGCGATAAATTTTATGTCCGAATTTGCGGATTTATGACCGATTTTAATTTTCGGAAAAGATTGCCTTAATTTTTCGGAACAGAATCACCCCTGGCTAAATGACTTCATCAAATGGAGAGTGCAATTTATCTTGCTAAATAAGCAAAGTTTAAATTCTATAATCAGTAAATAAATTTATTCCAAGGATATCTTAGTAGATTTAATGCAAGTCATATATATGACACCTAGTCATATATATGACACGTGAAAGCAGTGAAAAAATGTCAAAACCAATCCAATTTTAGTTCTAAGTGGCTAAGTAAAAAATAAATAAATAAATATATATATATATATATATATTTAGCTTTGCTTTTACACAAGATAAATTTATTTTTACAATACCCAGGAGGGGGTGATACTGAGTACAAAAAATGTATCTGAAATTCACAGCAACTTGTCTGAAAGGTTACAGCAGAAGGGGGAGGGGAGGGAATCACTCCTGGTTCTAATTATGTGTTTTTTCTGCAATCCTTTCACGAAATTTGCGTTCTTTTCACGATTCTTTAAAGAAATTCATGTTTTTTCCCGTGATCTTTTAACAAAATTTGCGTTTTTTCTGCGATCAGTTGACGATATTTCCATTTTTTTCCTCGATCCTTTGACGAAAATAGTTTTTTTCATGCGATCATTTGACGATATTTCTGTTTTTCCATCAATCCTTTGACGAAAATCGCGTTTTTCCCTCGATTACCGGGTGGGGTGGGGGGGATCCCACCCGGTTTTAATTATGTGTTTTTTCTGCGGTCGTTTGATGAAATTCGTGTTTTTTTCCGCGATTCTTTAAAGAAATTGTTTTTTTCATGATCCTTTAACGAAATTTGCGTTTCCCCTGCGATCCTTTGACGACATTTCCTTTTTTTTTTCCTGCGATCTTTTGACGAAATTTGTGTTTTCCCGCTATTCTTTAAATAAATACATGTCTTTTCCGTGATTCGTTAACGAAATTTGCACTTTTCTCGCGATCCTTTGACGATATTACTGTTTTTCCCGCGATCCTTTGACGAAAATCGCGTTTTTTCCGCGATGGGGAAAATCTTTCCTGGTTTTAATTATGTATTTTTTCTGCAGTCATTTGACGAAATTCAAGTTTTTGCGCAATTCTTTAAAAGAATTCATGTTTTTTTGTGATCGTTTAACGAAATTTGCGTTTTTCCCGCAACTCTTTGACGATATTTCCTTTTTCTCACGCGATCCTTTGACGATATTTCAGTTTCCCCACAATCCTTTCACGAAAATCTTGTTTTTTCGCGATCCTTTGCGAAATTTGCGCTTTTTTCCGCATTCCTTTGACGAAATTTGTGTTTATTTCAGCAATCCTTTGACGAAATTGTCGATTTTTTTCAGCGAACGATTGAGGAGTTGATTTTTTTCGCGGTATTTTTTAATGTCCGTATTTTCCACCAAACGTAACGATCTCACAAACCCGGAAGGATCGAGCGAAAAACCCGGAAATCCGGGGTACACCCGGAGCACAATCACCCCTGTTAGAGGTTGATCTTTTAACCAGAGTGATTGAGATTTAATATAAGGGTCTTTTGGAAGCCTATTGTCTAGATGAGCAAAGCTTGTGTCTATGTTGTGGACCCTTATAGCAGCAGGATACCCAACACTAGGTGCATTTGGAACAACCCAGCACATAAACAATTCTAAAACAAAACCCAAGGGAGGCCCAAGATTGGCAAGATTTTGGAACATTTATGTACAGTCGTGGAAAAAAAGTAAACACCCACTACTAACTCTGCAACCAATTATAATAGAAAAAAGTTACTGGTACCAATGGATTGGAAATAAAGTCTACTTTTAAATGATGTATATAACATTTGCTTAGGGGCCATCTACAAATCAAAACCAGACCAAACTTAGTTTTTTTCAATGGCAACACCCAAGTTTGACAATATATTTTAAATCTTTGGATCAAACTATGCCTAGAAACAAAATTTCAAGTCACTTGGATGGTAAGTTTTAGAATTATAAATATTGAAAATTTACAGCTTGTAATGTTATATTACGTTTTCATATTTTTATTAATATCTCCTGAAATTATAATCCTAGTGTGATAATTTTGAGCGTGGATATAATACTAAAAAATCCAAACATTAATACATTGAAATTGTAATTTAAAAATATGAAATTAATATTCGAAAAAAATATGAATTATGAAATTAATATTCGAAAAAAATATGAATTACAACCTGCATTTTTTTTTTATAGATTTATATTTATTATGTCCTGCATGCGAATTCTTTCAAGTAGTTTTCGAATTATTATTAAAAAACGTCAAAAGTATAGTTTAAGGGCCATCTATGATGTGCAGAGAAGCATAATTTGAAAAAATATATTTTACTCATTTTATTGAAATATTTGTGCTGGCAATAGTCGAAACATATTAAGCGAGTGAAATGGTCATATTGGCAAGAAATAACACAACAGAAGTGACATAGCCATTCTATAGCATTTCAACAATCAAGTATACTGATATAGCCCCTAAAATAGGCTAATTTTAAAAGCATTAATTTCTCGGAAACTAATCGTACGGATTTCATGAAAATTTGGATTTGGACATTGCTATTGAAATATGCAGATGACCTCTAAGCAAATTTTATATACATAATTTAAAAATAGACTTTATGCTTGATACCTGTAACTTTCTTCTACGGTAATTTGTTGCAGAATTATCAGATGGGTGTTTACTTATAAACTTGTACCATCTTTATTTAAAATAAAGAACTGAAAGAGTGTTATTATTTTTTTATTAGATTAAGAAGACTTTGAACTCCTGTTTAAGATAATTTACAAACACAAAAACATATAAAGGAAATCAAAACTTAAAATTGTCTTTCACAGGGGATGCAAGGAAAATCTTAGTTCCCTATTGTTAATAATTTTAAATCACTCAAGAATAAATGTTTCTCCTTTTTTTCAAAATCATGAGAGAAAAAGAAAACCTGTTTAGTTAAATTTGATAATTCAGGGAGGAACAATTGGCCTGCCTTGCAGGTACCCATGACCCATATAATTTCAATAGGCTTCTCAAGGAAATCTCTATTCTCCCTACTTCATCCTTTCATTGTCATGGGAAACTATTGAAAATGTTAAACAATGTGAGTCTGGATATTTACATTAAACGTGCTTAGAAAAAGTGTGTGTCCATGTGGCCTAAGTCAGTCTGTGGTTCTTTATCTCAGAACCTTGTGAATTCAACAAACTTTATTTAAAGAACAATAAAAAGCATAAAAATATAAATACAAACTACATCACATAAAAAGTGATGGGGATTAAAACACAATAACATTAAAAAATGCAATTTATCTGGCTAAACAGTGGGTATGACTATCTTTGACGACTCCCTGAACCCTGGAGAATTTGTCACATGCATTCAAAATAGATGTCCAGTGAAAACAAGATAGTTTAGCTGACTATTATTCGTCTGATCACTTTAGCATATTTGTAAGCACATATTTAACATATCACTATCATTTGAAGGGTTCCAGGATCCAAGAGAGCCGACAACAATCGATTTGACCTTACAGTGCAATTGTTCACACTCAACTCCTTGGCAAGATCTTCATACTTAGCGAGTTCCGGACTGATAAAAGCTCAACATTTATTGCACGCTTGCAGTGACCCGGAGCTGAACAATTTTTGATGCTCCAGCTCCGCTCCTAGATAAAACACTGTGGCTCCGGCTCGGCTCCGACTTTGCGCTTTTGAGTTGCAGATTTTAATTTACACATTTAATTTTTTGCTCACAAATTCTTTCTTCCTTTACCTTCATTAAAGATCTGACAAAATGCATTTTTCTTCTCATCAAACTTGAAACGTTTGTTCAGAAAATATGACATCTTTTAGCTTTTGCTTTTAAAATAGAAAGTTTGGTGGAATTTTAAGCACAAAAATCTTAAATTTCTTCTACACTTTTCAAACAACCAAAATTGTACAACTACACATGTAGACAACAAACGGCCATATTTTTCAAATAGTGTTGTCACCTAGCTCAAGTAGAAAGTAGAAGTAAAGTAGTGTTACCATGTTTTGAGAAGTTTTCAATCTCTAATAAAAAAAAAAAAATCCTCAAAAGGATATAATTAAAATACTGAATAATGATGTAAGTAAAATATTTTAAGCCTGGAAATTTAAAAGACTGAAAAAAAAAAAAAAAAAAAGATTTAAAAGAATATTAAAAACTAAAGGACCCCTGGAGCAGGGGAAAATTAAGAGCTCCAGCTCCAGGGAAAACACAGCTCCGGAGCTCTCTGGCTCCAGCTCTCTGCATGCTTGTAAAATAAAAATAATAATGTTCTTATAATTTAGCCTACTCTTTCGACATGTTCATGAAAGATGTCTAAACAAATTTTTAAAATCTCTGCTTCACTAGCACACATTTATTCAGTCCTAATTCAATTTCTAGTAAGTTGTATGGAGAGATTCATATTATCAAGCATTAGGGCTACGCTTTTTTCTAATTTTTATCAACTTTTTTAAGTTGACACAGAATTTCTATGTATATCTTTAATTCCTGTTTATAAATGTTGTCTTGCGATTAAATGAAAACAGAACAGCGAATTCACACCTTCTTACAAAAATATAATGAGTCATTGGCCTGAGGTAGCAGCAAAGAACAAAAGACAAGTTTAATGCAATAATACTTAAATAATAAATAAATTTATGTATGGTGAATTTTAATTACAAAAATAATGTGAAAATATAAAAAGTGAAAAAACATTTTTATGTATTGATTATGTACTCTTTTTTATGACTCTTTTTTAATAAAAAATACATCCTCTCTAAAAGCTTAATTATTTTAAAGTTTTCTTTCTGTTTTAATATTCACATGTAACCATATTTTTCAGCTGAGAGATATTTGGAAATATTATTTATGCTTTTTTAATAATTGGCAACAATAAGTGAAAAAAAGTTTTTTCAAAATATGAAATAAATCTATTGCAATAGTGAAATTTTTAATAATAATAATAATAATAATAAAAACAGATAAATAATAATAAACTAGAGAACAGGAATTCTGCTTTTTCAGAATTTAGTGTCGCCCCCGGCATTTCCATTACTTCATTTTCTTCTGATGGACTGATGGCTTCTATTATTATGAAACAGCCATTATAAATGAAGCGTTAGGTGAAGATGAAAGAGCAGCCGTAAGAAGATAGAACTCTGATTTTCTGGTCAGAATGGGGGAAAAAAATGGCCATAATTTTTTTGGCCATTTCCACCCCCCCCCCCCCCCACCATTCTGACCAGAAAATCAGTGTTCTAACTTTTTAAGGCTGCTCTTTCAACTTCATCTAACACTGCATTTATAATAAATGTTTCATAATAGAAGCCACCAGTCCATCAGAAGAAAATAACTCGGTTAAGCGGGACTCTACTGCAGTACAAAACATATTTCAATTTTAAGGCTTAAAGCACACGTTTTATTTTATGTAAAATGACGTCATTTGCATCCGCTTAAGAATTCCACATTTACGATCTACTCTTAAACATGTACAGTAAAGCACGCATAGCACATTACTATCACGAAATAATGCACAAATGCAGCAAAAAGATTCAGTCATTCAAGAAAATCGAAAAAAAAAAAAAACGTCTATCTAATGATTCATAGATACTTAAAATTAAATATAGTTTATAATAGCTCCATTGTTTTAACAGAAATCATTCGTTTATATTTTTTTCAAAATAGCACGTATTTTAATTACATTTTCTTCGGTTGTTATGAGAAAATGGCAACAAAAATATATAATTACTATTTTAGAACTATTTTTCCTTTACTTTCTACAGAAATGGAGTACTTCCATTGCCAATATTAAGCAAATGGCTCTAAAAACTACAAAAAAAATTAATATTTCAAAAATAAATAGAGAAAATGCATTTAAAAGAAATTTTTTTCCAATATGACGGTATAAAAATTGAAAATGTGCAATGCTTAGAAGTTAAAAAAATTTCTATAGATTATTTAATCATACTGCTTTGTTTTACGGCTGGCTTCTGTAAGGTAACGTTATTTTTTGGAATACACAAAATAAGCAGGGAGAAAGAAATAGCATACCGTACCGGCGGCTAAAAAAAGATTGCACACTGCACACTACAAAATAGTCAAACATGTGCCTGCAAGAGATTGTTAAATTGTTATGCATAGTTTTTGATCCTATAAAACTTTAACCGAACAATTTTGTGCAACTTTAATTTTAAATAGCGCTTAAAATAATTCTTTGATTTGAAAACTGTCTACTACTGAAGCATGTTTATCAACATTTCTCTATAAAAGTACCAGTTTTCATATTTTGAAAAGTCAAAAGGTCACAGTAGAACAAATTGCGACAGCAGTTACTTTTTTAGAATTGAGATTGAACCGAAATTAGCTCTTCTATCCAACAATACATGAATCTACTTAACTATAGGTACATATGAAATACAAGACTTACCAAACCATGTTATATCACAATACAATTTTTCAATTTGATCTCCCAGTAGCAAAATTTCTGTGCCAATTTGCCAGTCAACAGTGGTGAACCATGCTTACTATTATAAAAAATCAAAATATATAAAATTCGAAAAAATTACATTCTCAAAAAAAATCTAGAGACAAAATTTTATGTATTTTTAAGTTGTTAGATAAGATTATTCAGAAAGGTCTAAAATAATCTGCAGCGCCTACTGCCATGCTGCACTGTACTGCTACTGGCTCTAATCCTATTAGTGATTGCTTTTACATCTATAATAGTTATTCCTGCCTTAAGTTATAAAATTTTCATAAAAAGGTCGAAAGATTTAATAAAATAAAGAAAGATTTGAAACATTCTACTTTGTTGAAACATTTTGGGTATTGTTTTTATCTTTGTTTTAAAAGGTTATTAGCAGAGAAATTCATGACATAATCAGCTAACAAGACGAGGTATTATATTGATACATTAGGTAAGAAGAAACATGTATTATAACAAGGAAATCTCTGAAAATAAAGCTTGTGTCAACAGAATTCTGTATTTTATATACCATTTAAGGATAAATATTTTAATTATTGTAAACATTATTTATAAACAGGACAATAAAAAATTAACTTATTGAAGTATTGAATGAAATGCTAGGGTGGGGGCTTTTGCGGGAAACATTGGACTTTTTTAATAGAGAAAAGCAATATAAAAACCAGCAATAGCCAATATTACTTAATAAACAATATCATTAAATAAAATTATACCTTTAGGTAATGCTGAAGTAGAATGTTGAATTAGAATAAAGCAGCCATTCCAAACTCTGTAGTAAATTATACCTTTTTCATTTCCACAGCCAACATCTATAAAATTAGGTGTAACTGAGAAAGTATTGTCAATGATATGATTTGACATTTTTGCATTTGACGACTATTAAATATTTTACAACCTTTATGTATCTTGAATAACAAAATTTCATTTTATGCCTTTCTGTTAATTTCTTTATTATTTCCTGGTTATTTTACTTTTAATATTTTAATTAAAAGAAAATTTTTATCATTATATTTTACTACTTCTTACTGATGTTTTGCCCATCGTAAAATGTGTATACTATAGTGCTGTCCTCTAAAAAAAACCCACAGGAAAATGTATCCTAAAAAAAACCCACCCTAGAACTTAATCAAAAAAATCACAGAAGTCAAAATTTCTTTTTGTCCTGTTTCTATATGTCATTTACAATAATAAAAGCATTTAAAATTACTTAAGTGTTTATTTAGTTTTTTAAAAAATAAGCATTTCATTTGTAAATCCTTCAATTTACAATTATTAAAATTTTATTTTTATTTTTTTTTTGCAGAATTGTGGTTTAAAACTAATTAATAATGAAAGAAAAACTTTGCTGTTTAATATTTTGATTTCTAGAAGTGTTTTTACATGTGGGTTATTTTTAGAAAAAAGTGGGTTTTTTTCAAAGTCTTGTTTAATTGGCTGCCATTTTGTAATATATTGATAGAAAAAAAATACTATACATTAAAATCTTAGTCAAGACAGGCTGTGAAAATGTAGCTACTTCAAATTGTTTTGTATTTTTTATTAAATTTTATATAGTGAGAAATTAAAAAAGTGGGTTTTTTTTAGAGGACAGCACTAACTGAATGTTTTTATGCATATATTAAATTATTAAAGTCATTACAAGCACAGGTTTCATTTCAATGTGGCATTTTCTTCATTAAAATCAACTTGTTATTTCATCATCACTTAAAAATAAATAAATAAATAAATAAGATTTGAGGCTGTCAAAGATTAAAAAATGTTTTATTTCTATTTTTAATTTTGTAAACTGATTATTAATTACAATGGAACTGCCATATAAACAAATTAAAATTTACTGCAAATGCATATGCTTTACAATTGCTATTTATTACATTATAACTAAATATTGATATACATTTTATTTATAAACATGTTTGCATAAAAAAACTTCCAAATGAACAGTTTTTCATGTCCACACAAAATATTTCACATATACTGCTGTGTATGTGTGATATTTTGGTATAAAAGTTGTTTCTTGAATGGGAAGAATCAATATATTTATTTATTATTGTTAAGTTCTGTATTTTTAATTTTCAATTTATTAAAAGTGGACAAAATGATATTTTATCCGGGACAACCCTGCATCTATCGGAAATAAACACGTGAAAGTAAGGATGAGTACAAGAAAACGAAGGTTTAAAAAAAAAAGAGTAATAGAAATAAGATAAGTGAACCATATATAACTATTATGAACTTAATAAAGTATATATTTAATAAAGGAGGAAATAAATAGAGGAATTTAATAACAAGTAAACAAACCTGTTGAACAGAAAGTAAGTATATTTAATAAAGATAGTAAGAGTTATAACGTGAATGAAATTATTTAATTAAAATAGATATGATTAATAAAAGTAAATAAAAGATATAAAAAATGGAGATACTGCCAGAAAGTGATAAGAACAGGTATGACAATATTACTATCATTTAGTAACCATATCTTACGGTGCAATAGCCGTTGTCAAATATTAATTCATTAAAACTTTGAAAATGGAATTCAACTGAAAAAAAATTCTGCTTTATACAGGATCTTTATCCTGTACCATACTTAGATCCTTCTATGCTTTGACATACCCCATAAAGAACGAT
This sequence comes from Maratus speciosus, assembly GCA_963932465.1. Taxonomy (NCBI): domain Eukaryota; kingdom Metazoa; phylum Arthropoda; class Arachnida; order Araneae; family Salticidae; genus Maratus; species Maratus speciosus. The sequence continues at coordinate 41,334,158 of OZ010798.1, forward strand.
TTTAACAATACAGTGCTGAATATAGACATGCAAAAAACGACAGACAAAATCTTCATTTGGCACCCTTTTTGCCTTTTGATCTGGCACCTGGGGCACACACACAGGCATATGAAAGTGGGAAATGGGAAAAAAGGTGGAATTTTTTTTCCATCTATACAATAAGGCCAAACTCGTATAATTTAGACACATTTTAACAGTTATTCATACAATAAAATGAATTATAGCTGTACATATGATTGTTATTTCCTTTTTGTAACTTACAAAGTATTAAAAAAAATAACAATAAATGTATAAATTCATTAAATCAAAACAGAAAATGGGAAACAGTTTGCTGTCAAGTATAAATTCTTCCAAATGTATCTGATCAACTTATGTGTAGTACAGAGATTGAGATTAATTTTTCAAAATAAAAGCATTATTTTGAATGATTTGACTGTTTAAAAACTTAAAAAAAATCTCTATGCTAAATATACTCCTATGCATACCAAATTGATCTTTGGGCGATTCCATACGGAGAGTCACACACGTAATGCAGGCTTTAATTTGCATTTATTCAATTATTTATTATATTTTAATGTTAATTTTGATTTTAGGTGTTATGGTAAATAAGTTATTAACATATTTTTTAGTTTAAATATGTGTAAGTAAAACTCACAGAAATATATCATTTAATTTCATACTCAAAATTTGCTTTTTTTCTACTCTTCATGGAATCGTCCCTTTACTCCAGAAATACATTTGCAAAAATGCATCACTGAAATTACCCAGAAGTGTTATTTAATTTCCCTAGTTTAAGAACTTAATTTATACGACTTTCAGATGCTTATAATAAAAGCTCGTCTTTGATTTGATAGTACAGGAATTCAGAAACAAACTCCAAGGATTTGAGCAGACAAAATGTCTAATGATTAAGCTTTACAGATCACCTCCCCCCCCCCCCCCCCCCATATGCTTCTAATATTTTCTTAGCATTTTTGCATCAATCCAGAGACTTTCCAAATTTGTTTTTAAAAAGATGGAATTCCTCCTTCAGGAGGAACTCTTTCATGCCTGGGCACATGATCCCCTTAGTTTAGGACCTAAGAGAAATTCATGACATAATCAGCTAAAGACAAGGCATTATATTGATATATTAGTGGTAAAAAAAAAAATTAAAAAAAAGTTATCGTAACATGTAGGGTAGATGTGCAAGTAATGGACGCATCTCAAAGTTTTTGCTTTATAACAAAAAATAACCAATAAAAATTTAGCTTTTGTTATTTTTTTCATAATTCCTCATTGCATGTTTTATAATTTGGGTTATTGTTGACACTCTGCATCAAACCAATTAGGAAGCAGAAAATGTTTTGAAGTTCCGCTGCTTTTCAGTGAAAATCTTAATGAACATGCTAACAGCTTCAATTAATAAATTTATATATCTCTTATGGAATGCTTAGTCAATTTCCAGTAATGGACACCCTATGTATACATTGCTAAAAATGCAATTCCAGTAATGTTTATAGTGCATAAAATCTTTTGACTTATCTGAAAACCTAAGTAATCAAATTTAATTTTTAAATTGCTCTTACCAGTATGTAATACGAAATTTTTTTTATAATTAGCTGCTTTAATTAATTTTGTGTGGTTAATAAAATTTTCAATATTTTAATGAAGTTAATTTTTCTTATAACAGGGTTCATACTCTCTTTCCATGATAAAATTCAAGCACCTTACCCAAATTTCAAGCACCTTTCCAGAAATGAAAATTTGTTACAAAATTCATGTAAATGTAATTTTGTAGTATGGTAATATACCATACTACAAAAGTGTCCAGAGAAAAAAAAAAATTATTTTTCATTTTCACATTTGTTTTTAGGCGAATGCGATGCATAACATACAGTAGCTAAGGCTTAAATGTGAGATGTTATGAGAAAGTCTTCAAAAAATAAAGAAAATCTTTTTGCATTCTACTTTGAAAGTCATTTGTGCTAAACACATTAGACAAAGTAGACACTTGATAATTTTGCATTGTTATGATATTAATCAAGGGTGATTCTGAGTAAAAAAAAAAAAAAATCTGAAATTCACAGAAATTTTCTGAAAAGTTATCGGGGGAGGGGGTACCACTCCCGGTACTAACTATGCGTATTTTTCGCAGCCCTTTAACGAAATAACAAAATTTGTGTTTTTTTTTTTTTTTTGACAAAATTTGCGGGGTTCTTTTTTTTCATAATCTTTTGACGAAATTTGAGGGTTTTTTCGTGATCTTTTGACGAAATTTCAGGGTTTTTTTTCTTAATCTTTTGACGAAATTTGTGGTTTTTTCGTGGTTTTTAGTGATTTTTTGATGGAATATACGTTTTTTTCTGGATCTTTTGATGTAGTATACGGTTTTTTCTTGATCTTTTGATGAAAATGCATTTTTTTTGTGACCTTTTGACGGAACATGCAGTTTTTTTTTGCGATCTTTTGACGAAATATGCAGTTTTTTGCAGCCCTTTTGATGGAATTTACGTTTTTTCGTGATCTTTGAGAAAAATTACGAGGTTTATCACGATCTTTTGAGAAAATTTATGGGGTTTTTCGTGATCTTTTGAGAAAATTTAAGGTGTTTTTGCAATCTTTCGATGAAATTTGTGGGGGTTTTTCGCGATTCTTGGACGAAATTCCCCCCCCTCCCCCTCATGATTCTTGAACGAAATTTGCATTTTTTCTGCAATACCTTGACGAAATTTATATTTTTTTTCTGCAATTCTTTGAAGAATTTTGTGTTTTTCCACAATTCATTGGCAAAATTTGAGTTTTTCCCACAATTCTTTGACAAATTTCGTGATTTTTCTGCAAACAATTGACAAAATTAATTTTTTTTGGCGACCATTTGTCGAAATTCACGATATTTTTTATGCCTGAATTTTCGGATAAATGGCCAATTTTTAATGTTTTAGAAATGAATGCCTTCAATTTTTGGAACAGAATCTCAACTAATTACCGTATTTTATGGAAGAAGTGCTGCACTCCTCAAAATTGGTCTGAATAAGCTTAAAAATATCGTAATCGCCGCACCCGTCGTAAACGCCACACCTGAGGGAATGCTGCTTTTGTCAACAGTGTCTCATTGAACTAACTTTAATCAAAGTTTTCTGAACAGTGTAGGGTGCCTCATTTTTAATAACTTATTCTAAAATTTTATTAAATATTTAAATTGGGTTTTAAATGGTTTTACGTAATTTTTTTTTAAAATTAAGGTGATGTCAATTGGTATTAAAACCATCCAGAGCGCGGGACGTAGACCCCTCTCCTTAGACGCTCCATATTTTTGTTAAGTTGTCGGCGCAACTTAACACTTTTTTAAGTCGCATCCCCTTTAGTCCTTTTTTAGTTTCTATTTGAAGCCTTCAAAATCTGAGTGGAAGAGTTGTAAATTTTCTTTGTCTACCTGTATGGTTTGGTCATCGAGGTGAAATTATTTCAAGTCTATGGGTTTGGTATCATCATCGAAAATGTCAGTTTTCATTATCGGCAAAGTCAGAAAGCAAAAAGTAATGAAAATTAAGCACCTTCATTAAAATTTAAACAAATTCAAGCACTTTCAAGGACCTTTTTTCTCTCTTAAAAATTCAAGGACTTTCAAGCACTTTTAAGCACCATATGAACCCTGTTATAACTCTGCCTTGCATATTTTATAATCTGGCAATTAGTAAAACGAATCAGGAAACAGAATGTTGCCTAAGGGCAAAGGAAAAAGAGGGGCTCATAAAGCTCAATCCCTCCGCATTTAAATAAAAATAATAAAGTTACAGAAGTTGTTAAAAATAAATCTATTATTATTATTTTCTGTCTTAAATGCTTGCTTATTCATCTCTGACAAAAGAAAAAAAAATTGTAATATTAAAATATTAATTAAATTTATAGTAGTAATGAAACTGGTAAATATGTAGATCAGTGGCCTCAAACATCAGTTTAGCAGTTTTATTTTGAAATTATTTTATTTAGTACATACAGCATTCAACCCGCAGTATTATTAATTTCATATTTGTATAGTTTCTGGGAGTTCTGTTATAAATAGTGAGAAATATACGAATCTATGCATTAATATTCTAAAACTTTATTTCTGATTTTTTATTACTCCTCTAAATCCCTGACTGTTTCAATAATTTAATAACTGTAATTCGCTGACATTTAGTAAATTAAACCACCTAAAATAATTAAAATATTGTTGTGATAATTGATCACAATAATTTAAACAGTGAATAATTTTCACAAATATTTTATTAATTATTGATATTCTAATTGTTAAATTTATTTAAAAATAACTATTTCTGTTTCATTAGTATTCTATCATGAAATTTTGGTTCTAAATAGCCATAAAAACAACTATATTTTTATTTGGGGGGGGGGGGGGGTCCATTACTGGAATTTTGATATATTTCTGTTATTTACGATAAAAGTTTGGTTAATATTGAGAAATGAGACTATGAGAACGGTTAAGTATTGTTGATAGATTATGATATTGAAAAAACTGGAATATAATAATTATAACTATTAATTAAAAGAGTCATTCCATGTCAAATCAACACAAAAACATAGCATTTTCAACCCGACCCCCTCAGAATTTTATGAAATTTGGCTCACTTGTTAAATTTATGTAGAAATCATCAAATACAAAATAATAAGCCTTTATTTCTCATGGTTTCTGAGATAAATAGCATCAAAAATTGAAAAAAAGCACAAAATTTTGAATTCCGTGCACTACAAAAAAATTCATATTTAATTCTATAATTAACATACAGCTTTAGTCTTGGTATTGTTGGAAAGGGTTTGCTGTGGGCTTTATGATATATCACATGCATATTTTTCTTAAAATTTTAATTTCAAGGTCAAACATTTTGACCTTTGACCTTCTATATCTCAAAAAGTGGTATTTTATTTTTTTGAAAAAAAATATATGTTATTCTTACATTGTTCCTCTATAATATCTGACATTCTTATTTTGGGATGCTCATGGGATATTGAGTTATAAATTAAAATGCACACACCTGATTCCAATTTTATTACCAAAATCACCTATATGATGACTTATCTATACTAATTTATGACAATAAACTTATATTTATGCATATTTCATAATCATGTATATGTATATATACATGTATATATATACATACATGTATATATACATATATATGTACATATAACACTGGCGCCCGGCTAACCAAAAAGTACCAAATTTTATTATGTATTGTTACTATTAATTTTTAAAGTAAAAATACTGCTTGGTCACATGACATGCTTAATAAAGATGTTCTCCAGTAGCATATTCCATATATACGTCTTTCCTCCCCCCTTTCTTTAAGGCAGAGCCCCCCCCCCCCCCTTCCATAGCATATTTCTAGACTTTAAAATTCTGAAACTTTTATACAATTTAAAGAACTCTGAGATTAAATGCTTTGTTTTTATCTCTCAATATCTTTGTGTTAATGCTTACGTTGGGCTGTATAAATTCCTCAGATGGGTGAATCAGAAAAGGGCCATGTGGTTTTTGTTATAAGCTGACATAAGTCATAATGTAACATGAAGAGCAAATTTATATAAAAACATTTCATGACATAATTTTTATTTTACTACATGACTGTGGAAACAAATGTTTTCTATATAGAATTAAGTAATGTGTTTGCATTTAAGATCATTTATATAAATTAGTAGAGATTGATATAATCTATGTAATAGGTGATTTTAGTAAAGAAATAAGAAAGAGATGTTTACATTTTAATTTACATCTCAATATCCCAAGAGCGAACCAAACTAAGAAAATCAGATATTATAGAGGAACAATGTAAGAATAAGAATAACATACAATTTTTTTTCAAAATAATAAAATACCACTTTTTGAGATGCAGAAGGTCAAAGGACAAAATGTTTGACCTTGAAATTAAAAATTAAAGAAAATTATACATGTGATGTATCAGAAGAACGCCCACAGCAAATCCTTTCCAACAATACCAAGATTAAAGCTGTATGTCCATTAGGGAATTAAATATGAATTTTTTTGTAGTGCATGGAATTCAAACCCTTCAAAGGGGAGGGACTTATGTAAGCTTAAAACAAAAACCACATGACCCTTTCTGATTCACCCATCTGAGGAATTTATACAGCCCAATGTAAGCATTAATACAAAGATATTGAGGGATAAAAATAAAGCATTTAGTCTCAGAGTTCTTTAAATTGTGTAAAAGTTTCAGAATTTTAAAGTTGAGAAATATGCTATGGAGGGAGGAACGGGGGTCTATCTTAAAGAAAGGAGAGAAGAAAGACATATGTATATATAGATAGATATGAAATATGCTACAGGAGAACATTTTTATTAAGCATGTTATGTGGCCAAGCAGTATTCTTACTTTAAAAATTAATAGTAACAATACAAAATAATAAAATTTTAACAAAAAAATCTGTTCAAATTCACACAGGAACTGTAATTTAACAGTGTGTGTCAATATTTTGAATTTGTCATCAATTATAAATGAAAATAATTAGAGGAAACTTATTATTGCAATTAATGTCTACTTTTTTCGTAATCTTACAAAAAAGAAAGAAATATTAATAATAAATTCATTAGTCTTTATAGTGAAAATAAATATAATTTTTTTTTTAAATTTTTTAACTTTTTATCATGTCCCAAATTAATATACGGAGTTGTGATAACTAGAACATGTCTATGCTTATGAAATATGCATAAATATAAGTTTATTGTCATAAATTAGTATAGATAAGTAATCATATAGGAGATTTTGGTAATAAAATTGGAATCAGGTGTGTGCATTTTAATTTATAACTCAATATCCCATGAGCGTCCCAAAATAAGAATGTCAGATAATATAGAGGAACAATGTAAAGAATAACATATATTTTTTTGGAAAAAAATAAAATATCACTTTTTGAGATATAAAAGGTCAAAATGTTTGACCTTGAAATTAAAATTTTAAGAAAAATATGCATGTGATGTATCATAAGAAAGCCCACAGCAAACCCTTTCTAACAATACCAAGATTAAAGCTGTATGTCAATTAAGGAATTAAATATGAATTTTTTTGTAGTGCACGGAATTCAAAATTTTGTGCTTGTTTTCAATTTTTGATGCTATTTATCTCAGAAACTATGAGAAATAGAGGCTTATTATTTTTTATTTGATGATTTCTATATAAATTTAACAAGTGAGCCAAATTTCATAAAATTCTGAGGGGGTCGGGTTGTGAGCTGTGTTGATTTGACACGGAATGACCCAAAAATAGTTTTTAAAGAAATTCCTTAAGAGTGTCCATCACATCTACCCTATTATAACAAGGGAATCTGAAAATAAAGCTTGTTTTACCAGAATTCTATACACCCTTTAGGCATAAATATTTTAATTATATTGTAAATATTTATAACAGGACAAAACAAAAAAATGACTTAATGAAGTATTCAATGAAATGCTAGGGTGGGGGGTTTTGCAGGAAACATTTCACTTTGGACTTTTTAATAGAGAAAAGCAATATAAAAAGTGACAATAACCGATATTACTTAATAAACGGTATCATTAAATAAAATTATACCTTTAGGTAATGCTGAAGTAGAATGTTGAATTAGAATAAAGTCGCCATTCCAAACTCTGTAGAAAATTATATCTCTTTCATTTCCACAGCCAACATCTATAAAATTAGGTGTACTAATTGAGAAAGTATTGTCAATGATATGATGTGAAGCATCAAACCATACAGCAAAGACAATATTCATTCAATTAATATCCTGGGAATTGCTATAATACTGATGATGGGGGAAGAGGAAAGCAGGAACTGTCACTGAAAAGAAAAAAAAAAAAGTTTGAAAGAACACAGATTTAATAAAATACAGTCTAAAAATATAGTTCATGCTTATTTTAAAAGTGATGTTGCGGTACAATTATATTTAATCATGCAAACTATTTTCTTATATGTAAAAAACTGCTTTAAAAGTTGTACAAACTTTGCACGTTACTAAATAATCAAGGTAGTATAATTAATTTTGTTTAAAAGAAAAAGCAGCATTTATAAATGTCGCATATTCTGTAATGTTTGCCATTTTTTTGTTATACGAAGATCACTTCGATCGATGTACAAGTTTGGAAAAGGCATTTTTTCAACAGTATTTCATATACTACTATTATAAACAATAAATATTTTAAAACTTACTTTATAGAAGTTGCTACAATATCTAAGCTAAGTAGAAACAGAAAAATGAGATGAGATGAAAAACGTTAGCGACGCTTACAAATAACAACAACAATGCTACCCATGGGCATACCTGGAGAAATGAAAATTCGCCAAGCCAAGCTATACCGCCAAGCCGCCAGAGGTTACCATGACGGTTCAATAAAATCATCATTTATGTAGCCGTATCTTACGGCGCAATAGACACTCCCGAAATTAACATTACGTCTTCACTTAATTTAACTCATTTATACACAAACCAGCTGTTTGCTTTATTTCTCTGTGAACTTTATAGATTTTTCTGAGATTGAAAGATTGAACTGGATTTTATAAATGGTATGTAATATATATTTTAGGAATATAATGAAGAATGATTTGGCGGAATACTGAACATTCAGCTAAACTTTGGCAGAATAATAATAATAATAAATAATGTGTACCTTTCCTTTTCAAATTTTAAAATAAAAATAAAACTACACCCATATTATAATTGATATTGTATTATTTGTATGTTTAAAATTTTAACAGCTTGATGTATTTTTGTAGTATTTCAAACACCGCAGCATTTTTTTCTTGGTCCTATTTATGAATCCCAAACTACCCAGGAGAAAATTTAAATCCCTGTACAACATTAGCATTATTATTATTAGTTTTGAAATAGAAATATTACAGTTTAGAATATTAAATACCAGATATTAATAACCAGATAAGAGTAAAGTTTAAGGGGACAGTTTACCCCCAAAATTGGTTAAAATGTCAATTTTCTTTTTTAATATTAAACGAAAACTTTTTTATATAAAATCTCTTTATAGAACTAAAGTTGAATTTCACTATTTAAAAAAAAAAAAATAAACAAAATGGTGCATTTTGGCAATTTAAAAAAGGACAAGGTGCTGCACCCTTAAATTATGATTTAGAGGAAACAGTAATTACAAAATTAATAATAACTGCAGATATTCATTAGTTAGTATCACAATGGACAGTTGATTATAATTCAGCATTATAATACATACACACCCCTTCTTCAGGTCAGCGTTTTGAAAGTGATTTGCTTATTAAATACAGAAGTTTTCATTACCTACACATTATGTTTAAAAAGTTGAAAGAGTATCTGTAGAACTTAAATATAAAATTAGTAGCTACCTTCCCCCTTGAAGAGATTCTAAGCAACAATATTGACAAAATCCCATATGAAATTCCAGTCACACCGTCATATAATAACTAGGGATTGACCGAATACCGAATAGTTGATTCGGTATTCGGCATGTAAACCGAATATTCGGCTCCGGCCGAATACTTTTAAGTATTCGGCCGAATAATTGCAGATAAGTATTTTTTTAGAATTAGAAGAATTCTCTTTTACTTAGCAGTAGAATAGGCTAATCAATGAGGTTTAATACTATGTGCATGAGTTCAGAATTCAGCTTGCACTACAAAAAACAAGTCAAAGGCCGTTTTTTATTAAAAAAAAAACTTTTTCCTTCCTAAAATAGTCTACATAGGGGTGAAATCAAAACAACAGCCAACTAGAGAAGAAGAAAAAAGTAAGGAAGTGTATCCCTTATCATTTAATTTTAATTACTTCTACATTAGTTTTTTTTAATTTAAATTTATTTAATATGTATTTTCTTTAATATACACATCAAATAAGTATATTAGAGTTCATATCTGTATATCTAAGGTTATTAAAGAAAATACACACATCCAATAAGTATACTCCAATGCTTATCTATAGCTTTTATAACCGTTATATCAAAATCGTTCAAATTTGTAATCTTCATCACCACAGTGTTAAAATATTAATCAAAATATAAATATCTATCAATAATTTGATAGAAAATAGTTAAATGTACAAATTGATATGATACTTTTTGTATTTTGAGAACATTCCTAATTCCTATTCAATATGTTTATAATTAGACAATCAGTAAATCAGCTTAATAACAACATTGTTTCTTTTTATTCGAATGAACTTTTGTTTTTCTGGTAGTCCTTATCCTTAATTATAGCCTGCATAGTTTAATACTTTCATAGGTTATTTTTGGGTATTGACTAATGATAAAATAATAAAGTGATGGGATAATAAATTTGTGAGTGGAAAGAAGTCATTAAATTTTTTGTTAATTAGATTTAAGAATAAAAATGTAACTGAATTAAATTATTGAGAATTTCATTTCAATTAAAGTTTATTAAAAAAGCTAGTATATGCAAAAATGCGTATTAAAAATTTTCAAGTATTCGGTCGCCGAATACCGAATATTCAGCGTACACTTCGACCGAAGCTTCGGTATTCGGCAAAATTGCTGCTTCGGTCAATCCCTAATAATAACATTGTATACATTGGGATAACAAAACACAATCAGAAAAATTAAAAAAACACCACAGAGATATTTCACAGTTTAAGCAGAGTACTGCAATTTTAAAAGTTTACTCCTCTAACAATGTTTGCCACATTAATTTTGTTGAATCTAAATTTATAATCCCTTGTAATAACCCCTATGTCAATAAGATTCTAGAGTTACTTTGAAATTATTAAATTTGGATAGTATGTATGTAATGTAATGTTAATGTAACTTTTTTAACATTCCAAGAATTCAACATAATTTCTTATGGCTTAGATGCCGTATGTTCCCTCCGCCGTTGTTGTTTTGAAATGTTTGGCGATTTTTTGTTGGCGTGTTGACGGTGGTTATGGATATGGCAACCTCGATATGTTGAATGTCGTGTGACGTGTTTTTGTGACGTGTCGTTCTGACAACCGAGAAGTTAATGTTGGAATATTGTGAATGTATTTTGATATCGTATTGTATAGTTCTGCCTTTTTATTTTTATGTGAAATTTATTGAATGTATTTGATTAACTATGTTTTCTGTAGTCCGTTTAAACGCTGTTGTTGAAATAATTAGGAAATATGAGGAAATTTTGACAAGAAAAGAAGGTTTGTTTATAGTTTGTGAATACGTATTGATAAGCCTATTTAGGAAAATGTCGGCGATAATATTTCGAGCTGGATCTTTCAAGAAAGCAGATGTTTGTTAAGGTATGTTGATAATTTTATGTATTTTACTGCTTTTGAGTTTTTTACATTTTGTGATTGCTAGAAAGCGAGAATTGCTGAATTTTGAGAAAACTATATCGCGAGAAATGCTGAATTCGGCGATGTTTTTTTTCGGAAAATGTGCGCGAAGCGCACATACAACGATTACTGGTTGCCATTTTAGCGAATTTTGTTTATGTGTATTTTTGCTTTAAAAGTTTTTATATTATGAGATTGCTAGAAAGCGAAAACTGCTGAATTTTGAGAATGCTACACCTCGAGAAGTGTTGAATGCAGTGATGTTTTTTTTCGGAAAATATGCGCGAAGCGCACATACAAGGATTACTGGTTGCCATTTTAGCGAATTTTGTTTATTATTTACATTTTATTTTCGTTAAGCCAAACATGCGTATAAACCGGTGCTTGGCGACATTTACTACTTGGCGGAAAAAGGGTTTTCACACCAAGAAAATTCCAAGATGGCGGCCGGGGGGAACTTATGACATCTGTTCCTTTCTTATAATAGGCTTGGTGCAGTATTGTTCATATGTTATTTCATCTCCTCCTCTCTTTTCACTGATGTCGTTAGCTGTATTTTGTAACTGGTGACAGAATGGCATTTTTGCCTTCTACAATAAACTCGCAAATGTATGTTTTTGTACTCAACACAAACATACCATGTCCATGTCCAAACAAACCACCATATGTCCATGTCATTGGTGGTGTGATACAAAACATTAATTTTATTGTTATTTTACTGTTTTTATCTAATATCATTTTGATATACTTCTTTTTTACCAAGTTTTGCATAGTTTAAATACAAAGTTTTTTATGTGAATTTTATGGTGCAATTGTCCAATTTATATTTAAAAGATGTTAATGTATTATTTTATGAATGGAATTTCAATTTTACCAAATTGGAGAAAATAAAAATTACTCCTTCGAAAGAAAACTGACAAGAGTTTTTTTTCCCCATTTTTTTTTTCCTGAGCATTTTTATCTTTAGTTATATCTGAAATCGGTACTTGTTAGTTATCCCGTCGACCAATTTTGCCAAACCACCCGCCAAATTATACAAATTGACATAATTTCTATTTTAAATAACGAAAGAACAAATAAATTAGTATAACATTAATAAAAATACAAATAAAACATCGAATTAAAAATCACTTGCGTGTAAATACGTGTTGTCAAGTGAATGTGACATTTACAATCAACCATTATTGGCATTTAATCTTACAATTTGGCGGCAGTAATTTGGTTGACGGGATAACTAACAAGTACCCTGAAATCTTTAAAATACTAAATAGCAGCTAGTATTCAATGTTCAAAATAAAAAAAATAAATAAAAAGTTTTGATGTCTTTTCAATCATTAATATCTTTGGTTGGTGTTTACGAGTTTAAAATAATAATAATAATAAATCATTTATTCAACCTCAACCCTAGAAACCCTTGCTGTGCTTAACATTTTTATGACAAAAAGTTCATTTTGCTCTTTACATTCATTTACAATTGCTGTTGAGCAGATGTCATTCTTTAATTCTTATTTAGCTCCAATTTGCAATAAATTTATTAATGCAAATGTAGAATAAAGAAATTAAATATTGGCTATTTATTCTCTTACTTCCAGAAAATTACTATACTTGCTATACTTATTTTATATAAAAGAATGAATGATTTCATTACTTAGAGAAAATTATGACATTTCAAATTATATTAAAGTATTTTTAAATGGAAATGCTTTTTATGTCAGATAAAAACTTGCTTTTTACAAATTTACTGCACTTAATTTATTAAGTCTCTAAGGGTTTAAGATTAACAACAACTTAAGCTTTTTGTTTATTCATAAGGTAAAATAACTATAGAAACTTTCCAAATTATATGAATCTTAGATTTTAATATACTTTTTAGTGCAACTTTAAACATTTCTAAAAACTGATTAAAATCATGATTTAATCACTGGTTTAAATCATAAAAATAGCAAATAATCATCATAAATCATACTGATTAAAATTGTTTACATCCTAGGTCAAGTAATTTTTTTTATTAAATAGAAATTTAAAAACTTAAAAATACAAGTTAAAGTTAGAATTTTAAAATTTAATTAATGTTAAGGTTCTTACACTAAGTTAAAAGTCTCAGAAGCTAATGTTAATATTATGGGGAAGTTATCTTCAAATTTCTCACTTGTATGTTATTATTTTTGAATGAATTTTTAGTATGGGATTGTTGAGGACAAACTGTAACGGGGCTAGTTTTTACTTTTTTTTTATGTTTGTTTCAGATTTAAAAAAAAAAAGAAATTCTTTCATTTTTGGAACTGGTTAGAACATTTTCTGAAATTGGAACTATTCTAATTAAAAAAAAAAAAAAAAAAAAAAAAAAAAAAAAAAAAAACTGTAATCGAAATCGAAAAAGGTAAAAACTAGCTCAATTAAAGATAGACCCCTGCTATCCTATGCAAAAAATTAAAATGCAAGCGAGATATTTGAAGATGATGTTTCCATAGATTTAACATAATTATCATTCTCGTTTCTTCCCGTGACTAGTGTAGACTCTATAGATATTTTTTTAATAGTATATCAAAATATAATTCTGCAATATTTTGCATTATTTATATAGCATATTCTTGCAATCTGCTATAATACAAAGTCAAATGCTCTGATACTAGACATTTCAAAAGTGAGCTTATGGCTGCAGTTACCTTTGTTACAAAAAATATAGTTAACTGCAACAGTTTTTAAAAGGAGAGATTACAAATAGTTTTTCCACAGCTTTTTTTACTACATCATTTACTCCTTACAGAAGACTAATTTTATTAAAGTATTCAATCTACACTCAAAATTTAATACAAAATAACAACTGATTGTATATTTAAGCACACCATACATTGCATAACCAATTTTACTCTCTTTACAGTGATTATTGTATCAGAATGAAATATAACCATTTGCTGATGTACTTTTCTTTATCTAGAATTACAGTGAAACAATTCTAAAATATAATCCAACCATCACTATGAACCATAAGGTTTCAATACTATTATGTAATTGTTAACATCTACGGGACATATGGTTTATATATCAACCATAAAGCATCCCTTGTTTAAAGATTGTAATGATATTAAAATCTTCCAAATGCTTTTTTTTTTTTTTTTGCTCTCAAGTATAACTAGTACTTTGAGATTGCACAGTTAACAATAACTGTGAGTAAAAGAACCCCTTGCTAGATTTTAAATTAGATTTGTGTCTTTAAAGAAAGAATAATTCACCGTCGATACTTAAAACACCTTTCCTCTAAACATTACGACCCAGAATTTGCACAGGGATCCCAATTTTTCAAAATGCAAGTATTTGTAAAATAGGTGGAGAAAAATTTATGTTGGAGGATATTTTGGCTTATGAAAAAGTAAATTTCAAAAGCAGGGCTTGAAAGTTGAAATGCAGTTTTTTTTTTTCAGATGACCAGTGTCTGGTAAAAAAAAAAAAAAAAAAAAAAAAAAATAAAATAAAATAAAATCACAAAATTACATTGAAGTTTGAGCTTTACACCAATCATCTTTTCACACCTATTTCTCATGTTGTCTCCACCCTGTTTCTAGGAGATGACACCATCCCCAATGACACTCCTGCTCGTGACCTGCAGCAAGACTGGAGGTGAGGAAAATTCACAGAGTACATCTCTAACCAAAGTTCTTGGTCCCACCACCAGCCAAGTGATTCAATCACCACAAGAAATAGTGACCATGGCTGATGTATCCCAACCACAACAAATGATTGGTGTCCTAAATCCAGACAGGACAATCACTCTGGTGACCAGCCTTGGTCAACCTGAGGCCACTAATGTCCATATCATTGGCAATGTGGCTACTGAACTCAAAAGCATTTCCACTATAGCCACAGCCCAAAAAGTGACCAACTGCCAAGTGTTCCCTCAGGGGGCACAAATGGTATCTGGATCACCTGGAAATATTACATACAATGCAACACCTGCCTATCAGATTCATAACACCCAAATAGATGACAAGAAGGCCATTTGCATCCTAGCAGGACTTCCACAGACTTTTCAGTTAGCGGGCAAGCATATCTTCACTTCATCTGGACAAACATTCTTGCAGCCTCAAGGTGTTCAAGTGCCCACATCCGTCCAAAATAGTGGTCAAGCACTGCTCCATGGCATGACACAGATTGGGGGACAGAGTGTCACAATCAAACAAGGTAATGTTGTGCAAACCGTTAAGTCACCCATGCCAGTTCAACAGACTTTTCCTATGCAAGTACCTATATCCTCTGCGAATGGACAGACTGTGTTACAAACTGTTCATGTTCCAGTACAGGCAATTCGGGGTGGGCAGCCCCTCAGAGTTAATGTGCCAGCTCATACAGTTCCACAGTTATCTAATATGGGACATGTAGCTCAGGTAAGTTTATTTATCTCACATTTAGTTACAATTTTCATATTTATGTATGTTGGCTGAAGTATTCCGTTTACTTTCTGTTTCATATCATGACATTAGTGTCTGTCTATTATGTTAGCAATGCCCCTCCCCCCTTCTTTTTCTTTCTACAATACCTATGTTACATCTCTGACAACATAATAAAGCATTGTATTTCCTTGTGCAAACCTATTTTGATGACCTAGACCTAAAATGAGGCTCTTTAAAGCAGTGTTTTATTATAGAATTCTTGACTGGATTTTATTTTTTCAATCAAATATCAAGGTGTAATATGTGGTACATTCATCTTGTATGCATAATTTAGAATTAATAGCATTTAATTATGCCTATTTAAAATGATTTTTTTTTTCAAATTAATTCATGAGCCCAAAGGGATAAAATTCTTCATAAACCACTCATATTTTTTTAATTTTATAACCTTTTTAAAATTTTCTGTGTTGTTTAACCCATTAACCGCCAAAACTATAAAGTAGAAATTTTCAAATTTCTTGTTGAAAGACACCACAAATTCAGAAAGGTAATTTTCGCTTTATTAAAATATCAAAATTTCTGCCAATAAATAAGGCAATTTTTTTAATTCTAAAATAGTGGTGACAAAGTAATTAATTTAAGCATGAGCAATTATTTTGACCGTTGCGTGAACGCAACACCGGCGGGTACTGGGTTAAAATGTGAGCTTTCTCTCTCTCTCTTATAATGTAATTTTGTGTTGCTGTTTTTCGTGCAAAGAAAAATCTGTTTTTTCAGTTGTTTCTAAACTATTCATTTTCTCTTTCTCAAAAACATTTCGTAAGAATAATTCTAGCTTGCATACAAGTTTCAGACATTCTAAAATAAATTCCAGTTTAAAATTTACCCCTGATTATTAGATGATTAGTTACTATTTTTGGATTTGATTTCTATAACTATCTGACAATGTGAGGTTTTACTTGCATTTTTGGGAAAATTCTCGTGCAAATAATTTTTAAGAGGAAAACCAAATAATAAAAACTTCGTGTTTTTGTGGCAATCCTGTATTGTTATTCACTTTCCCAGTAGCAAAATTTTCTGTATTATTCTGTAGTACCAAAATTTATCTGCTTAGTACATTTGATATTTATGCTAATTTTATAAAAAGTTGTACACATATTCAAAACATGTAATTACAAATATCTGCCAGATGTGTAATTTAACTATGCACCTAAACATTCAAATAATCAGAATAAAAAAAATTCCTATAAGTAACAAGGTTAAAAAAAAGTCTGTTTTTTTTTTTCAAAAAAAAAAAAAAACCTCACACCCACATGGGCTGATTTTTTTACAAAGAAACCTAATGTGTTTCAATAAAATGCTAAGAAAAAACTCATGAATTTTTAAAAAAGTATCCTGATAAATAGTGAATCTTTTGCTATTAACTGCTGGCATGCTTCTAATCGAAATTCTATTTTTAATAAATTTTCGAAACTTTATTTGCATATCTAATTGATATTTTTCAAATAAAAATTCTTTTACTGGGAAATTAAATGTGTGTATAATATAACATCTATAATCTGGAAAATTTCGGTATGTTAATTCGTCTTTACTTTCAATTAAGGATCATAGATGGCGACATCACACATATGTGAAAGAATTTGAGAAAATGATTAAGAAGAATGAAAAGATTACCTAATTTAGTAATTTTTTTTTACAATTTTAAAATTATAAGAACTTTTTGAATTACATATGTATTTAATATAGATTTTTCCTTTTAATACTAAGTAGTAAAAATTCAGAATTAATGTCAATTTTACTATTTTACTTTTTGCAAAGATAAGAAGATGGTGCCAGAACATTGCAACATTGGATTTTGTTATTGTTGTTTCTTTTAAGTATTTAATTTGTAACTTACTTCGATATTTCTAGGTGCTAATATTTAATGTTTTGTAATGTTAGCCTTATGTATCACTATTTTAAATATGCTAATATAATTATATTATTTTTTTAAATTAATTTTAAGTCTTATTTAAATTTCTCACAATTACTTTTTTTTTAGAAAATTAATTTAGTTCGCAATATTTTTCAAGTTATGTGTGTTATTCCTGTGATTTGTATTATTAATTGAGTATTTATAAATATGAATTCATAATTTTAAAAAAAATCCATACGGTTATTGTTTTTTGTAATTTACAACAGATGGCGACAATGCATTAAAATATATGTTTATTATTATTATTTTTTACAGCATTTTGAATTGATTTTTCTCAATATTTTAAATTATTTTAAATTATCAAGTTTCTTTCTCTTTTGTATTGCTATATTAATGACAGATATTACTATTAGTATTTATCTAAATGCATTCTAGTTTCAAATCTTCTGTAAACCATAACCAATGATTCACACATCACAATGATTCTGGATTAAAGAAGTTTTACTGTGTACATACATTAAAGAAAAAATAATCTGTTAAGAGTTTTTAATTAAACGTTGATTTTCATGTTTGTTCTATACACTGGGCAATGTGATCTGTAACTGAAAAACCACAGTTTGATCCCCTAGTGTATTTTTTTCTATATTAGGTAGCAGGTAAATCTGTTTTGTATTTGACAAATAATTAATTTGAGGAATTATTTATTTTGGTAAAAATTTATTTGAATTTATTCATGTAATCATGTTAATAAATGTGTGCAGTAAATATTCTTTATTATTATTTTTTTGTAATAAAAAAGTTTATCTAACTTAAATAGGTTGCACAGTTTATACTCAGGGCTTGAAATGCACTTTTTTTTTGGGGGGGGGGAGGGAAGAGTGTCTTCCCTACCAATATTTGTAAACAGTGTGAAATGAAAGTGTTTGGGAAGGCAAAAAAAAACTCTCCTTAACACTGTGTTTATTTTAAAGTGCAATTTAAAATAACTGTAAGTCTGAACACATGGCATAATATAATTTAAAGAAATGAGAAAAGTGAGTTCTAACTGAATGTTATGTGCCCATAATAACGTGGTTTCGTTTCATTCAGTTTTTGCAGCCTTTTTTCTGTAGATATTACAAAGCTTTCCCACACACTAGATTCTTGTTGTAAAAAAAAGGGATAATTTAAAAAAATGAGCAAATTTTTTTGTGCAGGAGGCTTTCATCTAGAGATGCAATGAATATTCGGCTTCGACTGAATATCAGGTCCATTATTCGGCCTAGGCCGAATAATACTGTAATAAATGTTTTTATATTTACACAATATAACTTTTTAATTTGACAATTTATATTCATCATGTAAAATGAAAATTTTATTTGAAATTAAACAACACTATTTTTCCCATTAACTTTTATACCCCGAATGGGTTTTATCTACCCATTTTTATATAAGAGGCTAATTTAGGAATCATGTTAAAAAAATTTTATGCTGTATCAGTAAGTACAAAAAGTATCTGTAATAAGCTAACATAATCTGTTAAATTTAATCTATTCAAAATTGTTTTAATACAGCTGTACAAGCAAATTCAAAGTTTTTTTTTATCATAATGAGAAATTTAACATTTATCCCTTGTTACATAAAAAAATATTTCTTTCAATAATATTTTGAATTATACCTATAAAGAACATAAATATGTGATTGATTAGATATAGATGTATTATATGTATAAGATATTAAGTCGTATATATGTTGCAATACTTAAGTGTATTTTTTTAGTAAAATACACTTAAAAATTCAACATAATTTAAGTGATTTTTTTAAGTGTGTTACTATTTCTTATTAAATAATGAAATAAATGTAAGTACTAAATTCTTTTCATTTGTATGCATTTACATTTTAGATATTTTTTTCAAGAATAGCATTGTAATGTTTATATTTTCCTTAAAAAACAGTTAAAATGTTTTCAATAAACGTAGATTCTGATGCAGAAATAATAATAATTCAGCATTCTCAGGTGATAGTCTATTTCTTTTTTTTTCGTAAATGTTACCTGCAACTGAAAATAATCTCTCACTATATATGGTACTTCCTGGTGCAGAAACGTACTTTTTGGCTAATTGTGAAAGGTTTGGAAAAATTCAATAATTCTGCATCTAAATAAGTAGTAGACTATTTAGTCCACCAATAGAGACCGTATAGGGACCCTACCTAGCAAAATTAATGGTAGTACTGGAAATCGGCTTTCTAGATGTTTTTTGCGTCGCTGAATCCGAATTCATAACTTCCCACTAAAATTTTCCCCGGCAACCCCCCCCCCCCCCCAAATTTTGGTAAAAAGCCCCCCCAAAAAGGTTTTTATTAAAAAAATCAATTTTTTTATTGTTTTAGGGGAAAAGGTATCTAGAAATTCAGAAAGTAGAAAAAATTTGCAACAAATTTGATATATGACATTATGACTTAGGATGAAGGGGAAGGGGGGATCTGCCTCGGAACATGCGCCACAGTGCTGCGTGGACTAAGTTGCACAATTCCACTTAACCACTCACACGTTTACATTAGCCATCCTATCTTCCCTCCGAACTTTCTCTATAAGATTTACTTTAAGTTTTTTGGGTCGCTGAATCTGAATTTTTAACTTACCCTCAAAATTTTCCCCCCCGAAAACCCCCAAATAGCTGTTTTTAACTTAAATTTCTTATTGTTTTAGGGGAAAAGCATTACGAAATTCAGAAACTAGACAAAATTTGCAACAAATAGGATATATGACATTATGACGTAGGATAAACAGGGAGAGAGGGGGCTGCCTCAGAACATTCCCCGCGCGCTTTTCTCAAAAATCAAATTTTTTCAAAAAATCAATTTTTTGGGGGGTTGCTGAGTGAAATTTTGGTGGGAAGTTACAAATTCTGATTCAGCAACCCAAAAAACATCTAGAAAGCCGATTTCCAGTACTACCATTTTTTTGCCAGATAAAATCCCCTATTGCCTGGACTTCATCATTTAGTGCACGTAGCGCCGCAGTGCATGTTCCGAGGCAGCCCTCACCCTCCCCGTTCATCCTAATTCATAATGTCATATATCCTATTTGTGGCAAATTTTGTCTAGTTTCTGAATTTCGTAATGCTTTTCCCTTAAAACTATAAGAAATGTAAGTTAAAAACAACTATTTGGGGGGTATTCGGGGGGGGGGGGGCATTTTTGGAGGAAAGTTAAAAATTTGGATTCAGCGACCCAAAAATCTTAAAGTAAACCTTATAGAGAAAGTTCGGAGGGGAGATGGAAAGGCGAAAGTAAATGTGTGAGTGGTTAAGTGGAATTGCGTAACTTAATTTACGCAGCACCGCACGCATGTTCCGAGGCAGATCCCCCCTTCCCCTTCATTCTAAGTCATAATGTCATCTATCTAATTTGTTGGAAATTTTGTCTACTTTCTGAATTTCTAGATACTTTTTCTCTAAAACAATAATAAAATTGATTTTTTTAATAAAAACCTTTTTGGGGGGGCTTTTTGCCAAAATTTGGGGAGGTTGCCAGAGAAAATTTTGGTGGGAAGTTACAAATTCTGATTCAGCGACCCAAAAAACATCTAGAAAGCCGATTTCCAGTACTACCATTAATTTTGCCAGTTAAAATCCCCTATTGCCTGGACTTCATCATTTAGTGCACATAGCGCCGCAGTGCATGTTCCGAGGCAGCCCTCACCCTCCCCGTTCATCCTAATTCATAATGTCATATATCCTATTTGTGGAAAATTTTGTCTAGTTTCTGAATTTCGTAATGCTTTTCCCTTAAAACTATAAGAAATGTAAGTTAAAAACAACTATTTGGGGGGTATTCGGGGGGGGGGGGGGGGGATTTTTGGAGGAAAGTTAAAAATTTGGATTCAGCGACCCAAAAATCTTAAAGTAAACCTTATAGAGAAAGTTCGGAGGGGAGATGGAAAGGCGAAAGTAAATGTGTGAGTGGTTAAGTGGAATTGCGTAACTTAGTTTACGCAGCACCGCATGCATGTTCCGAGGCAGATCCCCCCTTCCCCTTCATCCTAAGTCATAATGTCATATATCTAATTTGTTGGAAATTTTGTCTACTTTCTGAATTTCTAGATACTTTTTCTCTAAAACAATAATAAAATTGATTTTTTTAATAAAAGCCTTTTTGGGGGGGCTTTTTGCCAAAATTTGGGGAGGTTGCTGGATAAAATTTTGGTGGGAAGTTACAAATTCGGATTCAGCGACCCAAAAAACATCTTGAAAGCTGATTTCCAGTACTACCATTAATTTTGCTAGGTAAAATTCCCTATTGCCTGAACTAATTAGTATTCTTTTGTCCGAAATTATCTAAAAAAAGCAAATTTTATATTTGGTATGTCGCAATACGCCATAAGTGAACATCATCAAAAAGTAACACTATTCTTTACTGATTTTTTTAAATTTAAATTCATTAAATTTCCTTTCTTAAAATTTTAGAGATGCAACATTCTTCCATGTGTATAATTTGGTGAATAGTTTGACGTTTTGTATAATTTGGAGAAATTGGTTGACTGGATAATCAAATAGACATTTTTCTTAACCTAGCCCAAGCGATAAATCGCCAAATGTTGTATCTAGTATTTCATATTGAATTTTTAACCATTATAAACATTTATTTCATGTTTAAATTAATTTTTTTTTGTTATTTAAATTTATCTATCATTAAAAGGATTTTTGTTTGTTCCTTTTTTTAATTAAAAAATATTTTTTTTCTTTTATTTTGCGAGATGTTTACATTATTTTCTAACTGATATAGCCCTTTCCATTCTTTAACCAACGATAATATCGCCAAAATATAATCACTGGCAACCCTTTCGCAGAAAATATCAATAAAATACGAAATTTATTAGCAAAAATCATAGTTATCCCTGTATATTGGACGCATAAACCACTGCGGGAATATTCTCTATCGAATGATACAATCTGAAAAAAAATTCACCGGGTAGTTTTTGAAAACACTTGATCCGAATGTTTAGAGCTATATGGTATGATAAGGGAACAATATATATATATTTTTTTACTGTATAATATGTATAATATATAAATAGTAATGTAATATACAATAATGTAATATCGCATGTATTATACTTTTGAAAAAATGGAAAAAAGTCCATGTGGGGTGGGGTTTTTTTTTAAACAGGTTTTTGCAAACCCTGATTATGAGGGGCTTGTTACTTTTGAGAGGAAGAAAAGTATATCTTTGTAGCAGTAAAGAATAATTATATTTTAATGGAATAAATAATTATATTTTAAGAAAACAACCTTTTTCTTTACATACAGAATGTAAATTTACCAAGTTTGAGTTGAATGAGAAAGGATATATAAATACATGCAACTTCTTATTTTTGGGGGGTGAAAACATTTTACTAAAATAAAAAAAAGTTTCATTTTTACAGAGGTAATGAGTTTCTGTTTTAGATAAAATATATATAAATTACTAGAACTATCTATGTGTGAAATAAAAAACTATGAATTAAATTATTATTTACATTTTTGAAAGTCATATGTTATCTTATTGGCATCAAAGTATTTAAAATATTACAAAAATACATTCAGCTGTTATGATATTTGAACACTCAAACAGAAAATTAATTTCAATTAGTCCTTAATTTAATTTTTGATTTTAAAATTGAAAAAAAAATTAAGTCAGTATTCGGCCTAAAACTTGGCCGAATATTCAGTATTCGGCCAAATCACTATTCGTTGCATCCATAGGCGTAACCAGCCTTTTGAACGGGGGGGTGCCCAGACTTTTTAACCTGAACATGTTGGATACAAACAATATCTTACATAGTAAAACCTGCTAAAACAGAGCCCCATTAAAACAGGCGAATTTTCGTTTTACACAGGTTTTCATCTTAGAAGGTATAATTGTGTGGCATTTCTTTTAAAAAGGGCTCAAATGCGATTTTTGTTTGCATGAGGGGGGATGAAAAGGGTGTTCAAAACATCAAAACTAAATCTAATGGTAAAAAAAAAAAAAAAAAAAATGTTAATCTCCTTGCAGCAGTGACTAAGTGTGGTCACAAGTATTAAACCTTTTGGCACCCTAACTTCTTATAAAGATTAAAAAAGGCTTTTAATCATGCTGGAAACTTCTATGGCACAGGGAGACTGCATGAGGTCTAAAATTATCTCAGTCAAAGTCTTGTAGATGAAATTTTGCTGGATGATATATCTCAGATAATACATGCAGTATACCAATATATACACACGAAAGTTTTTCAGAATGTCACTCCATGACTTCTTAGGGGAAATTTTGGAGGAAAGTCTATATAAATAATTATTGTGATATTATAAATAATTTTAATATTCATTAATAATTCATGTTTTTACCTCAGAATGTGTCAAATATATTAGGTAAAGCAGGTCATGATAATAAACACAAAATTTTATCAAGATGACAAAAATTATATTATCATGATGCGACTGTAGTAATAAAGATGATGCTTGTCTGTTTCTGTGTGTGTGCGTGTGCTGAACTCTGAAAAAACAATGCAGCCCTCACAGCCGCAAGATTTGACAGGAAAGTACCTGTAAGCCTAATGTCATGCATATCAAAGACAATTTCTGGAATTTTTCAATTAATTTTATGTGAATTTTTTTACATTTTGCGGCAGTTTTTTTAAAATTAGTAAAAAAGAATCCAATTTCAATATTTTATCCAGTAAACTTCGTCTTCTTTTTACGAGATTCTTCCAGCGATTTTCCAATTTGTAACAATTTTTTAATGTTATTTTTAGAGAGTTTTTTTTCACATTTTGAGGTGATTTTTTGACATTTCTAAAAGTTATCCGGTTTAAATCTTTTACCCAATTAGTTAATTTCGTTCAGAGTGGTTTTTTAAGCTCATCCAGATTTGGAATGCTATTTTTAGCTGGGGTTTTCGTGCTTTGAGGCAATTTTTTGACTTTTTTGAAACAGAAAAAACTTTGATGTAATTTTCGCAATTGCCGTGATTAAATTAGAATTGGAAGAATGTCAAATCAGTTCTTATAAGAAGCTGAAAATTTAATTTGGCTCGAAATAAAAAATCGCAATAATTCAGGATTCATTTGTTTCAAGACAAAAGTGGTCGTATCTTGCTTGGGAGTAAGTTGCCGAAGGCAGTCCCCCCCTCCACCACAATCCTAGATTTCTTTAATTCTATGTTCGTTTAAAAAATACAACCAGTGAAACTCCACTAGTAATGAAGTTTTCTTTGACGGGCAGAGTTTTAAATAATGTGCAGGATCGTGCGATTTGTGCACAGGAGAGAAAATTCCCGCATAATAAATAATGCTGTGCAATATTTCCCCCCCCCCCCCCTCCAAAATTCATTTGCAAACGTGTGATTCTTCAGTGAGTATTTTAATTTTTTTTTTCTTTTTTGAGAATTTTTATTTCTTTTATGGAATTCCTCAAAATCCATTCGTGACTCGGTCCCGGAAAATTTTGAGAACTCCTTCAAACAATCGTGTTAAAATATCGTGAATTTCGATAAAAGAGTGCAGAAAGAAATCGCGAATTTCGCAAAAGAAATCACGAATTTCGATAAACAGTTGACGAAAAAATGTTGCAAATTTCGTCAAAAAATCGCGGAAAAGAGTAAAGAATTTTGTTAATTGGTACGGAAAGATATCGAGAATTTTCCCAATCGGTCGCGCAAAACTATAGCGAATTTCGACAAATGACCCCTGTAAAAAAGTCTGTTTTGCCAATCAGCCGCAAAAGAAAATAAATTTCGTCAAAGGATCCCGGTAAAAACGAGAGTTTAGTCAAAGGATCTCAGAAAGAAAATGCGAATTTCGTAAAAAGATTGCGGAAAGAAAAATCGAATTTCGTCAAAAGATCGCAGAAAGAAAAATCGAATTTCGTCAAAAGATCGTGGAAAGAAAATGCGAATTTCATCGAAGAATCGTTCTAAAGAAATGCCATTTTCGTTAAAATATCGCAGTAAAAAATGCGAATTTCGGGAAAAGATTGCAGTAAAAATAAGAATTTTGTCAAATGCGAATTTCATCAAAAGATTGCAGAAAGAAAAATCGAATTCCATCGAAAGATCGTGGAAAGAAAATGCGAATTTCATCGAAGGATCGTTCTAAAGAAATGCCAATTTCGTTAAAATATCGTGGTAAAAAACACGAATTTTGTCAAAGGCTAGTGGTGAAAAGTGCGGATTTCGATAAAAAATCGCATAGAAAGATGTGAATTTCGTCAAACGATTTTGGGGGAAAATTGTAAATATCATGAAATGATCACAGAGTAAAATCGCAAATTTCGTCAAAATTTACTGCACTGGGATATAAGATTGAAACCGGGTCCTTTTCCTAGTTTCAAAAGAACGCCACAAAACGAGAAGAAACTCCAAAAATCATATAAAAATTTTCAGAGGAAAAAAAAAATTACTATATTGACTTGAAATACTACACCATATTCCTTTTACGAATGTCAAAAAGTGGTCGTGAAACACGCAATTCAACCAACTAACCCCCAGATTAATTTGAATTTTCTGTGCTATTATTTCTCATTTTCAAAGGAGGCAAGGGTCTGTGCACCCCCCTCCACCTACCCACGCTTCCCCGGTTAATCGCATTTTGGAATTATTGTTTCACATCTGCATTCCCTTTCAATTTTTTTTGCTTCTTTCTAGCTTTAGATTACGAAAGCAAGGAGACAAATAGTTTGTTTCTGTCCTCGTCAAGAGCTTGCGTTGATTTCTCATGAAATGGCAGAAACATGCAATAGAAAGAACGGTGTTTAAAAAAATCTCCCACAAATAAAAGACCTCAAAGTGGGATTATAAAACTATCTTTTTGACTAACTATGACTAATACAGATTCTTGTAAATATTCTAGTTTAAAAAAAAAGATAAACAAGGTAATAATAATAATAAAAAAAAAGTGTTTTTTTTTCTGTTATCACAGTTCAAAACTTAGGCTGTTAGTTTTCTGAACTAATTTGCTAAACTAATTGAATTCTGCTTTCACTTCTTCTTTTGTAGATTTCGATTTTTTTTTTAAATAATTGCGCTTGAGTCTGCACAAGCGCGGGGGGGGGGGGGGTGCCCAGGCACCCAGCCCCCCCCCTGGTTACGCCTATACGTTGCATCCCTACTTTCATAAGTGAAATTTTCTTGTATGGGATATAAAAATTTAGGACTTGAATCCTACCATACTGCCCTGAATCTTTATTTGGTGGTTATAAGGACATTTGCCGGAATGTTTATAATATGTATACATAAAAATGTAATTTAAGAATTAATTTTTTTTTAACAATACTGATCATAATTCGGGTTAACATTAACAATGATATGGCTAACAATAAAATTTTCAGTGTAATTACCTGAATCCTTACCCATTTTATCTCTTTGTGGGAATAAAAAGAAACAGATTAAAATTAATAATTGTTTATTTAAAAACATGTTTTGACCATAGATTTTTTGTGTGTATTTTTCAGAATTCTTTAATGCTAAACATTTTTTTTCTGATTATGCATTTTTTGTTATTATTAATGTATAAGTATGCCTTTAATGTATGTGTATGTTTATATAATAGAATGTAATTTTAGCATTTCTCAAAAATCTTTCAAATTATATTTATAAATTCATAAATAAATGTGCAAACAGATAGACTTCAGTATCATCTCCAAATGCTAAGACCAAAAATAATATTTTGAGCGGCATGCAAAACATTATAAAATTTATGTGAGGGTTTTTCTTTTCTTCTTGTAGAGGTTCCAAAAGATTTAAGATACCAAAAACTCAAATTATAGGCATTTAAACTGTTTTATTTTTAATAGCATTTATTATATTTTAAGGAAAAATTCTACTTTGTAAGGCCAAAAAGCAGGCATTTCTTTAGAATTTATTTTTCTCAATGAAGGATCATAAAAAAAATTCTGATGTTTTTCCTTTTTTAACTGAACAAGTATTCTTTTGTGCTTAAAAAAATATAACTGGTATTTGTATCCTTACTTTTAAGTGTGTGTGTACAACGTACACAACTTTACATGATGCAGGATTGTGTTTGGAAATTCATCTGAAATACAAAAACTATCCAGGTTATGAAAATTAGTTAAATTTATGAAGCCTTCAACTTATTTTAATTGAAATTGACTCGTAGAAAAGAAAATGGCACATGGTTTGAAAACCGACCAATGAATTTTACATTTTTCTGTCAACTTTAAAAACTTAGAAGAAGTATTTAATTTTTTTTTTTTTTTTTACATGAAATAGATTTATGGGGAATCAATTAAGTGGTTCAATAGTGTACTGCACCACATTGCATGTTAAAAAGTAAAGTGGCACAAACTATTTGCTTTTAGCATAATTACGCTTCTGTATAAAAGGCAGGGTTGTCTGCTTTTAGCCAGGCCAAAAAAAGCCGGTCGGCTTTTTTTGGTTTTAACCGCTTAAAAAAAGCCGGCTTTTATTTTTAAAAGTTGGTTTACAGCTAATTCGTTTTAAATTTGGATCAATTGATTTTTAATACACTTAAAAATATTTTCTACTTACAAAATTATTAATTTTTGTCAAATAAAAAAGTCTTTATAACTTCTGGAAGGCAATTATGTGTGAAAAAAATTATAATTATTGAAAAGAATATAAGTTAGACTCCAAATTGGTGTTTTGCAATTACCTATTATATAGTTACACATATACTACACATTTTAAAGATTATATTTAATTAAACAATGACAAAATGTAGCACACCATGGAAATTCTGGAAACATTCTTATGTGTCCATATGGAGAGATGAAGTTATCAGGGGCCTCGCTAAGGGGGGGATGGGGGAAGCCTTTCCCCCCGCCAAACATTTGCGAATGTTATTACACTTGGCAAATTTACAAACTTAGTTGGCAAATTTGTTTAAAATTTTAATAAAAAACTATAATATATTTTCTATTTCTGATAGACATGGCAAAAATTACAAAACTAATAGTGTTATTACACGTACAATTCGAAGCGACAAAAATCGCTTGCGACTTGTCAGGTTTCCCATAGCAACCGTACCATTTATTTCGTTTTCTAAGCATTTCATTGGCTGTTCGAGAAAAGGCTTTTCTATCGACAGATTTCCAAGCATTTGATAGGTTGTTACTGGCGACTCACCTCGTTTCAGGTGTCAAAAACGCTCCAACACAAAAGAATCGCTTTCTTCCCGGGCGTCTCTCCTGGATTCATAGAATAACATTGAGATGCCTGGAATTTGAAGCGACTTTGACTCTTCGTGTAATAACACCATAATTGGGAATATTATTAAACTTTTAACAAATAAGAACTATATTACATTTTCTAACTGTGGTAAGTTGGCAAAATTATAAAACGAGTTGGCAAATACTGAAATTTGACTTCGCAATTTAAGGTTCTCTCCCCCACCAATAAAAAGTCTTAGCGATGGCACTGGAAGTTATAAATGTTAAAAGAGAAATTAGAAAGGATATAATATTTGAGGAGAGTTTGGTACATAAGTGTATAAAAAAATGGAGCATTTAAATAAGAAAAAAATAAATTCTCTAAATAAAATTTTGAAAAGCTTGTTGCTAAGCATATTCATGCATATGCTATTCACAATGTTTTTAGTAATGAGAAATGATGTTTTTATTATATGACTATGTACTTATAATTTTAAATGTTTACTACAAATAAAATAAGATTTGTATATTAATAGGTCTTAAAATTAAGTAATAAAACATGTAACTAAATAACCATTGTCGTCTTTAATTTTATAAAGCAGTAAAAATTGGGGAGGGGGGGGGGGTGGTAAAGGTCAGTGTAAACCAGATAAAGCAGTTGGTATGGCCCTTTTAAAATTTAACTGACATATTTGCTATTTGGACTACAAATCACCAGCAAAAACAGTTTTATTCCAGTCTTAATGTCTTTATAATTGAGAAATTGGGTCACTTATTAAACTCTAAATCAATTAAATGTCTTTAAAACTAATTAAAAACACTTTTTAAAAATGTAGTTTATAATTATAGTGCTTCGTTGTATAAAAGCCAGTTATGGCCAAAAAAGGCCAATTTTGGCCAAAAAAAGCCGGTTAAAACCAATAAAAGCCACCGGCGTTGCTTTTTTTAATTTTAGCCGGCTTTTTTGCAACCCTGATAAAAGGCCATAACTTTATAAATAATTTCAATAATCCAAATTTTTGGTATTTCAATTTTCTGTTAAGATATTAATTTCAGCACACTAAATTTCAAATATGTAATTTTTTTTTTAAATGTGACACATCTGAAAATTTTGAAATGTTAAGTTTGTGTTTTGTTTGAGTGAAACATTTTATTGTCATCATCTAATGGAATTTTTTATTCATGAAAGATAACTTTTATTTCAATTTCTGAACCAGGTGAAAATTTTCCATATTAATATACATGTTTTTTTTATTATTCATTTTATAATTTTGCTATTTTTCTTTCCATATTTTAGGCTGACAGTCATGTTTCAAAACTACCCATACCCAAGCGATTACATAAATCTCACAAGCCATACATAAGATGTAGGCCGAAGGTAATATATTTTTAAATTTTTTTTAAAATACATTTTAAGGAAATGCATGCTTATGTGTTAATTTCTTTCATACAATCAGTTCCATAATGAACAATTCTAATTTATAGGACTTTCAGCTTCTAAAATCTGGGTGTGTAGATTCCTTATCCTTAGACATCATAAAAATGAAAAATTGACAAAGAAGTACTTAGAACTCTTTGAATAAACAGAAACAAAACACTCCTTAAATTATCCCAAGGCAAACTTTGGTGACTTAAATGATTATATTTACTATCTATAGCGGAGTAAAAATTAAAGACTTGTATCTTACATGATGAGTAATGCCTGTATAATCTCCTCTCTTATGTCTGTCGGGCATGAAAGAGATTCATTTTAAAGAAAATAACAGAAAAATGTCATGTTTTCCAGATTACAGTACAAGTGATTATTGCCATTAAAAAAAAGAAAGAAAAATTATGCATTAAGCATAGATTATGAAACACTTTCCAACACTTCCTGAATGCTTTAATAAAACTTCGTTATTTAGGGAAATAAGGTAAATAAGATAAATAAGTAAACATTTTATAAAATGCATAAAATATTTAAAATACTGATTTCAGCAGTTATCGTGCATAGCCAAATATGTAATCCGATTCTTTTGAACAGCCCTGTATTTGATCTGTAGATTGATATAAATACTATATAATGGGGAAATTTAGTTTAGCAAGGAAACGCATAACAGATTGAAATTTCTCTTTAGCAATTTATACTAATAGATGGAAACATACTTGAATACTTTTGTACAGCCCTGTATATAAACTATAGTATTTATACACACTATATAGTATGCATAAATATATTGAAACTTAAAAGTGCATATTACAATTAAAAATGCATTTTGAGCAATCACTGCTAATATACAGTAATTCGAATACAATATAGTATCTTAAATCTTTTGTGTGTCCCTGTAAATGCTATGCACTTCGTATTATACATGAAATAACTTATACTAAAGCTCAGTGACGTATATCAATTTCATTATATATGAAATAGTTTAACATAATTCAAATATGCCACAAACAATTCCCCCCTATACCATTATGTAACGGAATTCTTTTGTGTGGCCCTGTAAATAAATAACTATTCTTTGCACCGCATACTATACAGAATGCATATTTTAGTGGACTTCATAAATGCAAATAAATTTTACTGTGTTTGAAAGAGCATAACACCATTAAAAATAATTTGAAACGATTTTTTCTCATTGACCGCAATGTAATGGAATACTTTTGACTGTCCCTGTAAATGAACTAAACATGCTACAAACTTCATTTGAAATAGGGATTGAGCTATGGTAGAGGTCCCTAACATCCAAAAATTTCACAACGGTCCAAGTTTTATTTACAAGAGTTAGAGCACGGACAGACAAACCGAAGCCATAAACACTTTTTAACTTTGTGGGAAAGTGTTAAAAAAGAAGGTTACCGTATTTGTATATATATATAGTAAACTCCTTCATCTCCAACCCTAACCAGGAAACTATCCCAATAGTGTAATAATGAAAAAAATCTAAATAACTAGCAGTCAAAAGGACATATTAGAATGTATTTATAGACACATAAATTATTTGCCCTCGTCTCCCGTTATCAAGATGTAAAGTTTTAAAATTTGCAAAATAAAACATCTACCTTTAAGAAGGGATGACTCCTGCCAGCCAATGAGCACAAAGGAATGACTGGATTTTAAAAATTTATATTTTCAAAAGTATTACACATATTATAATAAGCGATATATGAAATTAAAGAGGTAATTCTAAGTTTTTGTCCAGTGTGTATTGAAACACTTAATAATGCAGCACATAATCACCATTTAGCATTATTTTGTGATGCATTATTTAGTGTTTTAATGCATCAGTGCTGCATTAAGAATCATTGACTGTGCAAAACTGCCAAATATTTGGAACGAACTTGATTAAAGATTTGATGTTAGTCATGTTACAAAAGGTTCGCACACTGAACATTTGCAACTGCAGAAAAACTTGGAATGATCCTCTTTATTTTCACGTATCACTTATTATAATATGTGTTATAGTTTTGAAAATATAAATTTTCAAAATTTAGTCATTCATTTGTGCTAACCCTATATATCTCAATAACGGGGAGATGAGGGCAAATAATTTATGCGTGAGCAAATGTGTTTCAACATACTCTTTCGATTGCTGCTTATTTAGATTTTTTTCATTTTTACACTAAGGTGTAGCTTCCTGGTAAGATCCACAAATGTCTAAAATCAGCATATCACTGCAGATGTAAACAATAAAACTTTCAGAAAAAAATGAAGATATTGCTCATATCACTGTAAATCACAGTCTTTTTACCAAATATATTTATATATTGATTGAGCTTTATAGTTATTATTAAGACTGGCTAAATCTAAAATAAAGTTTAGTTACTTTATGATTTTCATGTGAATTAATAGGGTAACTTTATGAGGAAAGTTTCATTAAATAATTCAAGGAAAATGTATCTCATCTTTATTATGCATATTTAATTATACATTATTAATTATTTACTTGACCTTTGCTGTTAATAATTTTATTATTTAAAATATTATCTTACTTTTTATCCCTTTAGTTTATTATTTTACTTAATTATTTTATATTTTACTATGCTGCAATATAGGTCAAAATTAACATTTTTACCCAATGGCCACTGGCCAGTACACTGATTATTTTTACTGGCCAGTTCTTTTTAACCACTGGCCAGTAACAAGGTTGTGAACGCTTCATACAAAATTGTGTTTTTTCTAACTATCAACATTGTAATTTCTTAATATCTTTTACCTTCCATTTGATAGGATTACACTCAACTGGAAAAAAAAAAAAAAAAACTGGCATTACATCTAACAGAAAAATATAACCAAGAAATTACTGCAGTAAAAATTAAAGTGAAACACGTATATAAAGATATTTAGACATACTTAATGCAAAGTATAAAACAGACAAGAAAATTAAAATATATTTTAATAAAATCTTGAATATTTTATTTTTACTAATAATTGCAATAAAATAAATTCACAGCAAATTTTCTGAAAGATTACAGCAGAGGGGGATTCCCCTCCAGGCACTAACTATGCATTTTTCTGCGGCTCTTTGACGAAATTCGCGTTTTTTCCGGGATCCTAAAATGAAATTCGCGCTTTTTCTGCGATCCTTTGACGAAATTCACGTGTTCTCGCGATCTTTTGACGAAATCTGCGTCTCGTTTTTTTAATATGAGCATTTGTTTATCGAGTTTGCAGTGTTAATTTATTAGCAAATGCTATTGCAAAGGAGTTTCAATAAAAATTTATTCAATTATATATGAAATGCAGGGATGCCGCGGACGCGCTATAGCGCGTAAATTACGCGAAAAATCGGAGACGGGACGCAAAAAAATAGTTCTTACGCGTCCCGTGGGACGCGTAAATTCCGTCAAAAAATCGCGGAAAACAGCCAATTTTCGTCAAGGAATCGCGAAAAAAGCGCAAATCTCATCAAAATATCGCGCAAAAGCAGCGATTTTCGTAAAAGAGCTGCGAAAAAATAGCGCATTTCGTCAAAGCATCGCGAAAAAAAGCGAATTTCGTCAAAAAATCGCGGAAATAAGCGCAAATTTCATGAAAATATCGCTGAAATAAGCGCAAATTTCATCAAAATATTGCGAAAAAACGCGATTTTCGTAACAGGGCCGCGACAAATTAGCGTATTTCGTTAAAAGATCGCGAAAAATAGCGAATTTCGTCAAAACATCGCGGAAAAAAGCCGAATTTTGTCAAAGGATCGCGAAAAAAGCGCAAATTTTATCAAAATATCGCGGGAAAAAGCCGATTTTCGTCAAAAGATCAGGAAAAAATAGCGTTTTTCGTCAAAAGATCCCCCCAAAAAAGCAAATGTTGTCAAAAAGTAACGTAAAAAAGCCGATTTTCGTCAAAGGATCGTGCAAAAAGCACAAATTTCTTGAAAATATCGCGAAAAAAATGCTATTTTCGTAAAAGGGCTGAGACAAAATAGTGTATTTCGTCAAAAGATTGCGAAAAAATAGCAAATTTCGTCAAAAAATCGCGGAATAAAGCCGAATTTTGTCAAAGTATCGCGAGAAAAAACACTATTTTCGTGACAGGCTCGCGAAATATAGCGAATTTCAACAAAAGGATCGCGGAAAAACGCGAATTTCGTCAAAGTAAGGCGGAAATAACGTGAATTTAGTCAAAGCACCAAAAAGATGTGCAAACTAAACTTATAGGTTGAAAATTCATAAAATGAGATTTAATTTTTTTTATGAGATTCTTAAAAATACAGCATGATTTCAGTGTACTTTGATAATACATTCAGTAGGTGGACCAGTAAAAAATCCCCCCCCCCCCCTCGCTCTTACTGCATTGAAATATCTCCCGCCTTCAGAACATTTAAGATTTGATGCTTATTAGTGATTTAGATGTAAATTTCCGTTCCAAGGAAAATGTCTGATTCCAACACAGATCTATGCTGACAAATAATTCAATGGGAAGTATAATGAAAGCACCCATTCATTCAACAAAAAGTACACCTTTACTTAACATAAGTATTCTTTTTTTCAGCAAAAATATCTCTTTCAATAAACCCGTCTTGCCCCTTTTTAAAAGAATGCGAACATTAGTGATACTTGTTAGTGGAACTTGGTATCTTCTACTCTCAAATAAACATTATTTTACAATTAAAATTGTATCTTGCATTTTTACTTTTAAAAAAGTAAAGAAAATTTCTCTTAATATTTTTTAAAAATGTCTTATTTCAGTGCAAATAATACTGGTTTTAATTCATTATTTAATTATTGTTAAAACAATAATTAATGCATTTCATTTATCTTTTCCAAATAAACTAGTTTCATTTATTCCTTTAAAATATAAATTATTATTGATGGGGACCCGCTTTTATAAAAAAGGGACCCAGATTTTTGGAAATCCTGGGTCCCGGGGACCCAGGTTTTTTCAAGTACAGCGGCATCACTGGAAATGTACTATTCATTTTATATGAAAATAAGTGAATGGACCAAAGAAGCCCCCAGCAAGGGCTACATTGTTCCAAAACTTTAAAAATAGTTAAAAAATAAAATTTTTTATCTTTAAAACCATACAGTTTTCTCCATTGTTTCATGTTAATTGTTTACAACTAAACATTTCGACGTTGAAAAATCACATTTAATATTTTTTAATAATGGAAATGTGAGTGGAACCAGAAAAAAGTGGCGCAAAGTAGCGTCCCGTTCGACGGTACTTTGAAGAATTTTGTGGTTCTTTTTCGCGATTCTTTGACGAAATTTGCGTTTTTTTTTTTTTTCGCCTTTTTGTGAAGAAATTCGCGTTTTTTACGTGGTCCTTGGACGAAATTCATGTTTTTTCGCGATCCTTGGAGAAATTTGTTTTTGCCCCGCGATTCTTTGACGAAATTTGTGATTTTTTTATGCGATTGATCGACGGTATTGATTTTTTTCGGCGACTATATCGCGAATTTTCGCACTGATGACTGATTTTTTTAAATTTTCGTAATGGAATGCCTTAAATTTTCAGAAAATTCGGAACATAATCACCTGTGCTACTTTTTTTCCTTACGTTCGGGAGAATCACCAATCTGGGCGTCATAAATTCCGAACGAATTTCACCCTTTTCCCGTGGCATCGATCTTTTAACGTGTTTGGAGAGCGATGCCCATTAAGTTTGGCGAGTGAGTACATTAAAGTTAATCGCCACATTTAAATTGCTACTCTGCGAGTGGCGAGTGCTAATTTTGTGCTATATACTGCAAGCATTCATTATAATTTTAATCGCATTATTACATTCAAATTACTGCTTAAAAAATGTAAACAAAGCAATTAGAAATCTACAAAATTCTAAAATCTACACAACTTCTGGTCACAAGCTAATCAGATTTGAAGGAGTCTACTGTATTATATCATGTTGTATGGTTTTCTCCTTTCAAAATTTATTTTAAAAATCTATTATGTATTATTAATTAGGGTGGGGGTCAGAGGAGAAATAAGAACTTTTGGAGAAAGGGGTGTGATTTGAAAAATCAATTATTTACTTGTTATTAGAGAGCAACAAATAGAACAACATAATTAAGATTTCCATGATTTTAAACTTTTTGTGCTGAGGAGGGAGAGAGAGAGCAGAGAAAGAAAGTGGACATTTTATGCAGAGGGGTGGGTGGGGTTCATTAATATTATGTGAAAACATGTAGAAATCCGCCAAAACAGTCAAAATATTACCTTAGATTTTTAATAAATTTTTCCCCCCAAAACAATTTTGTGAAAGGAAGGGTGGGGTGGGGTGGGGGGCTTATGTTTGGGAGTGTAAAATAAAATAAAAATTGCTTAAAAGTGGGAAGAGGGCTTACAATCGGGATTTTACGGTATATATTAATCAAGCTTTTTTTGTTATTATTAAGACTGGCTAAATCTAAATTAAAGTTTCCTTACTTTATGATTTTTATGCAAATTAGTAGGGTAACTTTATGAGGAACATTTCATTAAATAATTCAAGGAAAATTGTATCTTATCTTTATTATGCATATTTAATTATACATTATTAATTATTTACTTGACCTTTACTATTAATAATTTTATCATTTAAAAAATTATCTTACTTTATATCACTTTAGTTTATTACTTTACTTAATTATTTTATATTTTACTATACTGCAAGCATTCATTATAATTTTAATCGCATTATTACATTCAAATTACTGTTTAAAAAATGTAAACTAAGCGATTAGAAATCTGCAAAATTCTAAAATCTACACAACCTCTGGTCCCAAGTTAATCAGATTTGAAAGAGTCTACTGTATTATATCATGTCGTATGGTTTTTTCCTTTCAAAATTTATTTAAAAAATCAAGGTTATACATGATATATGATGTGTATTTCAGTTTTGACTGTACTGTGTATATATGACTATTAGTCACTGCATAAAATAATTGACTGGCAATTTTTTTTTTTTTTCAAATTAATGAAACCAGTATTTGATACTTTGTGAATACTGATCAATTTTAGCAGTAACTGGTGGATTTTAATAAAATAAAAACATGTTTTTAAAAATGTTTTCTCCCCAAATGAGGTGTTAAAGATTGATGTGCAGAATGAAGCATACATGAAAAGAAAAATATTCTGAATTCTTTAAAATTCTTGGACTTCTTAGAATTTTTATTGCTTCCTTTCATTTTTTTTCCTTATGTCTGTATGAGCACTGTAAAATATATCTGAACAAAAAGAAATATAAAACAGTTAACTAAAACCGACAATCAAATTGGTAAAAAAAAAAAAAAGGTTACATGATTGGTAATCTGTTAAATATAAAAGTCTTGACTGGAGTAATAAACTTTTAATAAGATAATACCAACATTTTTAAAAAATTAAGTTTGACTATTTTGACAGCTAGCTTTGATCTCCCTTATGACATATTCTCTTTTTTAAATCCCATTTGGTCAGATTTAGTATAAACTGCAAACTCATCTTAGTTTAAAAAATAATGCAAAAACTGTTACTTGCAGTTCCATTTTTTGAAATCTAAGTACCTTTTAAAAAAAAAAAAGTCTGCAGAATTTGCTTTAACTTTTTATAAAATTAGATAAGTATTTGAATTATTTTAAATATTTCAATGCTTTGAAAAATGTTGCTTATGTTTAAGAATTTTTGTGTTTGTTCTATTAAATTATTAGGTAAAATAATGAATAGAATTTCTAAAAAACTTCCTAATCTGTTAAGCTTTGATATCTTTTTCTAATTAATAGGAGTTTTAACCACTTGATACTCATAACATATATTGACCAACATGGTTAAATTATAAACCATCCCTGGTTAAAACCAATAGAGTTTTAACCACAAGAGATTAGTAAACAGTTAGCTTACAAACTAATTTGAACTACTAATAGACAAATTTTCAAAGATGAGGAATTGAGCCATTTTATTTGCCATTGACAACTGAATTTTTATGCAGTCTTAAAAACTGCTGATGACAGAAAAAGTACTAAAAGCTTTTAAATATTTTCATTTGTTGGCCATATCCCTTGTTTTTCTTAATTAGTATGTTGTAAAATCTATACCCAGCTCTGCGTCTAATGTCTGCCTTCTATGGTAGACATTAGACGCAAACCCTGGAAATCATAAATTTGGCGCATGCGTATCTGCAGTCTTGGCTTTCGTCTGCTTGTAGAAATGAGCGCCATCTACTGGCTAATCATCTAAAAATAACATGCTGAAAGGTTTTTTAAATTAATTTTACATTTCATTTTTCTTTTTTAACTATGAATTAAAAACATTCTTCATTGTATTCTTAAAATAATAATAATAATGATAATTATAATATATTCTTTCTGTGACTACCCATAAGATTTTCATTTTATGATATAACAGCATAAGCTAGTGAATTTGAAATAAAAATTCTTTAAAGTAAAGTTTAAAAAGAGAGAAAGGAAGGGTGGGTAATTTAATACCAAATATTTAATTTATATGCTTTAATATTGAATTTATATTTAAGTATATACAGTGAAACCCGCTTAAGAAGTTTCCCAAGGGAACGGAAAGGAAAAACTTCTTAAATGGGAAAATTAGCATTTTTTGAAAAAATCAGTAGTTTAATTATTGATATTCAGAAGAGGGTTTATTTTATCTTAGTACAATAATACAAAGAGTACTTTCTATAAAATTGAGTTTTCTTAAGAAATTTAAATTAGTTTGCACACTTAGAAAATTAGGTAATAAAGTAAAAATACATAATTACCTTAGAAACTCTTTATTTAATCCAAGGCAAGAAATTTCTCTTTAAGAGCCATTTGATATGTTTTTGCAAAAAAATCGGTTATAGTTTTTTGTTCCTGTTTTTTTTTTTTTTTTCAACCTTTAATTGATAACAGTCTAATTGTCTTAAGCTTTTGAAAACTTCTTCAGGCACATTTTCGGCACTTACGATAAAACGCCGAAAGGTTTCTAGTCCTTTTACAGCTTCTGAAAAACTAGGAATTTCCACATCTTCTTCCTCATTTCACTCATTTCTTCATCTACTCTTATTTCACAAATATCATCCACTGTAAGCATTTCACATGGTACTACTTCATCATCTACCGACACATACTCCTCAAATGATGCAGTGAAATCCATCTTTCTTTGAAGAGTCTTCCAGTCATCCTCAATATCAAATTCATATTCTTCTGTTGATTCTCCATCCAAGAATCTCGCTTTTTGAAAACAGTTGGCAATGACAGATGCGGTTAACGCCCATGCAGATAAAATAAATTGAATTGATTCCAAAACGTTCACTTTTTTTAACTCTCCAGTATTGTCAAGTTTTTCAATCATAAAATTTCACTAGCCGTTTTCTATAATGCTGCTTAAACACTTTAATTACTCCCTGATCCATAGGTTGTAAAATGGAAGTTGAGTTCGGTGGTAGAAAATGGTCTTTTATGTTGCTCAAGTTTTTCGTGTCTTTAGAATGGGTGGCACAGTTGTCTACGAAAATGATGAGGTTCCTCTTAGCTTTCCTCATTTTATTATTCATTCTTTTCAAATAAGCTTCATAAATTGTAATTATCAACCACACAGTCTTGTTGCTTTCATAAGCACAAGGCAGCAATTTCACATTCTGAAAACATCTGGGTTTCTTCGATTTTCCAACAACTAAAATTGACAACTTCTCAGAACCATCCATGTTGGCACCCAGTAAAATTGTAAGTCGTTCCTTATTTCTTTTACCTCCGTGACATTTTTCGCCTTTATATGCATATGTTTTATCCGGAAAAAGATTGTAGAAAAGTTCACACTCATCCATATTGAAAATGTATTTAGGATGATAGCCGGTTATCAAATCTGGTAAGATTTTATTCCACTCTTCTATTTCTTGTGAATCGACACTTTTACTCTCGACTTGTATGGAATTATAAGTCAATCCATCTCTTTTCTTCATCCTATCAATCCATCCATTTGAAGGAGTAAATTCAATCTCCATTTTTTTGGAAATTTCCTCAGCCTTCTCTCTAAGAATAGGTCCGCTTATAGTAATATTGGCAGATGTGGCTTGTTTGAACCAAATCAATAGCTTTTCTTCCATAACTTCATATCTTCCTCTTTTCACCTTTTTGATTTTACGAGATTTTTCAGAACAGTTTAAAATGAGATCTCGTTTTGCTACAGTTCCATTCAGAGTAGTCACTGGTATGTTCAACTTCTTTGCAATTTCAACTCTTGTTGTTTTCACGTTACTATCAACTTCTTTCAAAATTTTGATTTTGTCTTCAATTGACAAGGCTTTCCTTTTAATTGTCTTGCCCAACATTTTTAGAGAAAAAAAAAATAGAATTTTTTGTTCGTGTATTTTGTAACGAAAAAGCTTTGATGTTATGCACTTTATACTGACTTAAAAACTGTGAAATGAATAAACCAAATGCGGCTTTGGTACATTACACTCATGGAAGAAGGTTGGAGAGAATCTGTTGTAACATAAAATAACTATTGAAATGAGAGAACCACCCTTCGGTAGGGCGGAGCAATTCCCTTTTCTGTTTATCAGTCACTATTGTTACAGTGACAAGGGACCCATCCTCTACCCACATTCCATTTCCATCTAACAAGTTAAACAGATTTTAAGGTGAAATAGAGGTGACCAGAACTGCTATCAGTCCTAAACATTGACCTTTTTGAATAGCGAAGAATATAAAGAAAGTGATTTCCAGCACAGAAAATAAAATAATAATTAAAAAGACAAAATAAATGCGCTTTGAAAGTAAAAATGGATGGAAAAATAAAACTTTTTACGCCGGAAAGAGTTTTAAACTAAACTTCTTAAATGAGTTATTTTAGCATTGTAAGAATAAGAGAAAAATGGGAATCGAAAATATAAACTTCTTAAACGGGTTTTACTGTATATGTATGTATCTAGATTTAGGACTAGCGTCTGTTAATACTAGCATGTTTTATTTACTTGTTATTTATTTATTTTATTTTTTTATTTTAAAAGAAATTTATTTCAGATTTACTGGTTTATGATGTCATTGAGTAAATTGAAAAATTTACGGCTAGTCATAAAAATATATCACATTTAATTATTATTATTTAACGATTCAAAGAAGAGTTTTTTTTTTTTTATTCATTATTTTTGCACTTTGTCAAGAAACAAGAAAATGTTAATTTGAAGAACCCACTAGGATAATATTTTCATAATAATATTTTGAATTTATACTTAATAAAAGAGAAAGGGTGAAAAAATTATTAGCAATTATTTTCTAATAATTTAGCTATCAATTACTTTCCAATACCTTTAGCTAAATTTTACTAATAAATTTTTATAAATAAAAAAAGATAAATTTATGGAAAAGAAATCTTGTTAAGAAACGAATTTGAAGAACCCCCTAGGATCATATTTTTCATAATAATATTTTGAATTTATACTTCAATAAAAGAAAAAGGGAGAGGGAAAAAATAATATTAACAATTACTTTCTGATAACCTTTAGCTAATAATAAAGTTTTATAAATAAAAAAGACAAATTTATACAAAAGAATTCTCATAGCCATTCATATATTTTTAGTGATTTAGTAGAGGAAAATTATTTTTAATCTAAAAAACAACAACAAATAACCATTATTTGAGTTATTTTTGACAAATAACTATTTAAGAGTGTGTTACATAAATATATATATATACTCTTACATTTGGACTTACAAAAATAGTAATAAAGTTTTTTTTTTAAAATAATGTATTTAAAAATTTAAATCCAAATTTTGCATTTACAATTTTTTAAAAATCCTATAAATTAGTTCATTAATTTAATTCAATAAGTGTAGTACAAGATCTAAAGCAAAACAATTGATAGCTAAAATTATTAGAAAATAATTGTTAATATTTTTTTCTCCCTTTCTCTTTTATTAAGTATAAATTCAAAATATTATTATGAAAAATATTATCCTGGGGGGTTCTTCACAGTGTTGAACTCAGGTGGTGGCCCGGGGGGACATCCCCCCCTGGTGCAGTGAG
The DNA here is from genome assembly GCA_963932465.1 of Maratus speciosus. Lineage (NCBI taxonomy): Eukaryota > Metazoa > Arthropoda > Arachnida > Araneae > Salticidae > Maratus > Maratus speciosus. Next base: position 41,376,262 of record OZ010798.1, read on the forward strand.
ATGTCCCCCCAGAAGATTTGAGATTTTGTGCTTTCAATGGTCAAAAAGTGCAATCCCCCCCGGAACTGTATAATGTCCCCCCCCCCCCCCCGGAGCCACAGAAAGCCCTCCAGAAGAAAAGTGTCTGAATTCAATACTGGTTCTTCAAATTAACATTTTCCTGTTTCTTGACAATGTGCAAAAATAATGAATAAAAAAAAGCTCTTCTTTGAATTGTTAAGTAATAATAAATTAAATGTGATATTTCTATGATTAGCCGTAAATTTTTCAATTTATTGCATGACATCATAAACCAGTAAATCTGAAATAGCATAGCGCTAAAGGAGCCTTCAGTTTGTTCTGGATCTGAAGCGGACGAAAGCCAAGACTGCAGATACGCATGCGCCAATTTTGTGATTTCCAGGGTTTGCGTCTAATGTCTACCCTATTCTACATCAAAATTCAACTTTGTCTGCTCCATAAACCTTGCTTGCCAAATATCCAATCAGTAATTCAGATTTACTTGCTCCCTGAAAAACTGTCGCAAAAAATATGTGTAATTTAACCTATTATGAATAATGTAACAATTAAGTTTATGCAATTTTTCATTTTTAGCTTAGAGGGTGTAAGCTTGAGAACTAATGTGCCTCCAGGTTCTGTATGTATGTACACAACACGATAACTCTTGATAGAAATATCCGATTTGCTTCAAATTTTGTATATAGATTCATTCTGATAATGCGCTTCCCTGATTAGTTTTGGGGGTTCATTGGTTAAGTATAAAGGAGGGAATGATGGGCTAATCCACTGCCCTCCTCTACAATGCCAGTTCGCTGAGCAGACGACAATGTGCTGATGTCATCGGACGGAGGTGAACATTTTCTTACCTCTTGCCCCCGATATGTGAGTTGTGGTGTAGTTTACGTGGTTAAAAGCACTTTGTTGCTGGTGGAAATATTATTCAAGCAATCCAAAAAGACAATTTTAATGACAGAATACATGAAAAAGTAAGAATTTCTGCTAATTTAAATGTTCTAATCATGTTTTTCATTATGATTCTACATACGGCGTGATATTTTTCAGTTTATATCAATATTTTTAACATACATATCTTCAACCTAACATTAAGGGTTATGTACACGAGGGAAATTTTTTGATATTTTGTGAATTGGAAGGATAATTATTAAAATATACTCTAAAATATAATTATGCAAATCCCCTGTAGCTCACTTAAAGTTTTTTAAAATGTTTAAATAAATATTATTTATAAACAGCATTTTGTACTAATTTAATCTCAGGATTATCTTCCGGTGGTGCTGTGTGTTTATCTGTATATTTAATGACAATTCAGAACTCTAACTTTTATAGGTACTATAAATTGAAAATTGACTTCTCAGACTTTAAAATATTGTTTTGAAGTAAACAAATTGTTTATTTTATTCTCATTCTAAAGAAATTTTTTCTGTTTTTTTTTTATAAATCTGTGTTGTTTTTAAAAGGCGCATACATAAGTTTTGATTATTTTATCTTGTTAAAAGTTAAATTATTTGAAATGTGCAATGTATATAAAATATATTAATATAGCTTTAGTAGATATCTGATTCATATTATTGAAATAGTTTATGTGTATACTGTTATATACTCTTTTCGTAGTATTTTTAAATAAATACTTGACTTAAGAATCTGTATAAACCCTATATTTTTTCATGATATGGTTTTAAATACAAGGTAAATATATCAATTCCCTCATATTCACTGTATGAGTATTCCTAAATATTAGGGTTAAAACATATTTCTTGAAAATATTTATGTAAACTGAAGAGTATCATGCAGTATATTCCTACTTTAAAATTCTCTTTTTGGATCAAATGGGGGAGGGGGGGGGGATAGATAGTAAAAAATATTTTTAATGTTTCAAGCATCTCAAAAAATAAATAAAATGACACTTATCTTTGAATATTTGCTGAATATTTACATATATATCAACAAATAACTATGCAAAATACATTTTTTTTTAAACAGGGAAAAACTTTTTTTAGCCTGCAAAATATTTTTAGTGCCAGTAAATTATGAGGAAGTCATTTATAGTTACATACATACATATGAAATCTTACATCTTTACTATGAATCTCAATCCCCACCCCTTTTCCTTTCCAGAAAACGATGTAATTTTATAGTTATAAAATTTAGTTTTGTATTGATTGATGTTTTAGATTATATAACTTATATTTCAATGGTTTGAAATTTAACAAAATTTTTAACATATTTCAAAATAGTTCAGAAAATAAATCCTATCTCAAAACCACAAGAAATTCATATCATATTCACTATTTTTCTTCTTTTTATTTTTATTTACATGAAATAAATAAAGTCAGAAATAAGAATGTCATAATGGAAAAGTAAAAATGTCATTATTAACAGAAATAATGTAAAAAATTGAGTTTTACTCCTTAATTTTAAAAATAATATATTCTCTTCTGGCCATAGCAAAAGAATTGCCGATCTTAATGCTGTACGCTTTTGTTTCACGATTACTGCACGTGGGCAACAATGTTTAAAATGGAGGGTGATCATTGTCAGGGAAACCACCTTCTCTTCTGACATCATGAATCATAGCGAGAGGGCATTGTAAAGGGGGGAGTGGCTAATCCCCTCTTTAATTTATTAATGCAGAATTTTTTGATTTGCTTCAAATTTGGTATACTGGTTTATTCTGATAAGGTGCTTCCCTGATTAGATTTGGAGATTCACTGGTTAAGTATAAAGGGGAGGAACAGTGACCAATCCCACTTAATTTAGATAAATGGGTTTTTCATGCAGAATTATCCAATTTGCTTCAAATTTGGTACACCGGATTATTCTGATAAAGCGCTTCCCTGATTATGTTTGGAGGTTGATTGGTTAAGTATAAAGGGAAGGAACGTGGGGGGGGGGGCAATTCTCCCTTTATTTAGATAAATAGGTTTTCCATGCAGAATTATCCTATTTGCTTCAAATTTGTATGCTGTTTTTTTTTTGTCAATATTCTGCAACAGTTATTTTAACTTCGGATTAATGAAGCTATCTGGCACACACACACACAAAAAAAAATCATTTCAATTTATTATAATTAGAATGGGAATATTCTGAAGTCAAATTGCAATGCAAGTATGTTTTGTTTCTCTTTAAATGGATATATCTGGGTAGTTCTAACTTGCACTTTCAGGGCTTTTGCAACTAGTTTTATCTCTGATGATTCATTTTTCCATTGCAATGTTTTCTCTTCATTTTTTATGTCAGAGTTGTATTTCTTAAAACTATTCTGTTGCATAAAAAATAACTGCTGTTCATCAGCTGCTACAAGAGATTTACCGTGTTAAAATCACTATGTCCTGTATCATGAAATATAAATATAAGGGGTTCCTTAATATTAACCCTTTGAAGCATTTGACATACCTCACATTTTCTAGAAACTTTTAGACATTCCTGGCCAAAACATTATCTCTATAATCCTATTTTTACTTTTTTCAATACCAAAATTGTTCTCTTGGTGTAATGGTAACATATCATTTCTAAATTCAGTATTTTTTCAATTTTCAAAAAATATAGATTTTAAGAATTGTTTTTTTCCCATTTAGATGATTTAGATATTTCACAATTAGAAGTTTAAACCTTTTAATTTTTTGCTGCAATTTTGATACTAAAGTTGTGTATACAAATTCACTATTTTGTGCTTATTGCAATAAATCTCTATGAAATCAGGCTGTTTGAATGAGGTCATTTTTCAATTAGCCTAAAGCTGCATAGCTTGAAAAATATCAGTCTAATTGGCAAAGGGTCGATGATTTTCCAATTAGCCTGTGTCTTTGCAACAAGACAGATTTCTCAATTAGTATATGCATACTTGTCAATTGCTACGAAAAAATCGTAGTTGCTACGACTTGGACCTATAAACTACGATGCTACGAAAATCTGTCTTAAACTACGATTTACGATGTGATAGTACAATTTTTTGCAAAAAACACAAAAGCATTTTTTGTTTCTAGTTGCGATTTTTATCCCGCGCAACATATTTTTAAGAAGTGATTCTGTTCCGAAATTTCCAAGTATTCATTTCCGAAAGTTTTAAAAAATTGGTCATTAGAGTCCGAAAATTCGGATATTAAAAAATGCTCATGAGAAAAAAAAAATTCTGGGCTGCAAAAAAAAAAAAAACTTCTTAACATAAAACACTAATCATGTTTTTGTAAATATTTATACAGCAGTTCCCTACATTAGAAACAATGGTGCCATTTTAAGAATTCTGGAGGGGTTTCCTTGAGGAGCAAGGTTTGAAATAATGTGTAAAATCGCACAATTTGCGATAAACTATCGCGAATTTCGACAAATGACCGTGTAAAAAAAAATCAATTTCGTCAATTAGTCGCAGAAGAAAATAAATTTCGTTAAAGGATCGTGGCAAAAACGTGAATTTTGTCAAAATATCGCAGAAAGAAAACGTGAATTTCGCCAAAAGATCAGTAAGATAATGCAAATTTCATCGAAACATTAGTATGAAAACGCAAATCTCACCGAAAGATCGCAGAAAGAAAACACAAATTTAGTCAAAGTATCGTGGTAAAAAAAAAACGCAAAATTCGTCAAAGGGTCGCGTAAAAAATGCGAATTTCGTCAAAAGTTCATGGTCAAAAGTGCAGATTTCAACAAAGAATTGTGATAGGAAAATGTAAATTACGATTGTGGGAAAAAAATTGTGAATATCCTGAAATGATGGCAGGAAAAAAAATCGCGAATTTCGTCAAAATTTACTGCACTGAGCTAAAAAATTGGAACCGGGCTCCTTTTACAAATGTAAAAAAAAAAAAAAAAAGCTGCGAAACGAAAATAAACTCTAAAAAGAATATAAAAATTTTCAGAGGAAAAAATTTGAGTTGAAAGACGAAAACCTTATTCCTTTTATGAATGTCAAAAGATGACTGTGAAACACGAAAAACCAACCAACCAATCTCCAGATTAATTTAAATTTTGTGTGCTACGATTTCTCATTTTCAAAGGTTGGCAGGTCTGGTATATGGCACATATATTGCAAAACTACTCAAATTTATAATAATGAAAAGTAATCTCATGCTATTAGTAAGAAAATTTAAATAATATGATTATCTACAGTGCCAGCAAAAAAATCAGTCATTGAAAATTTAAAAAAAAAGCCCTTACTTCAAACCACTATTAGAACTAAAGAAATAAAGGAAAATGCTAAGCCATGTCAAGCTGCAAGGGCCACCACCCCACATGACCAAAGCATGATAGAAACTCTCGCCCGCCTCTTTTGTTTAAAACAGGTAAAAATAAAATGAAACATCTGAATATTAAGATTGTGGCTTGAGTGTTAAGATATTTTTGCTGGCACTGCAGTAGTCTCCTAGAAAGAAATAAAAAGCCCAGCCCTTTCTCATTTTGCTCCAGATCATATAAAAAAGAATAATTCTTTAATTAATTGGCATGCTTGAATAAAATTTGCTAACCATTTTCATATTGAAAAAAAGAAATCTGTTTTTCAATTGTCACTAGATATATGCAATTTCAACAGAGATCATTTATTTTATATTAAATTTAATACCCAGGCAACAAATTTAAAGTCATTTAAACCAAAAGTTTCGAAAAAAATAAACCCTTTAAATATTATATAGCCAGATTAAAATACTTTTATAAATGGGCATTTACCTTTCTCAAAATTATATGCTATTTTTTTATACGATCGCATTACTTAAAAGCCTAAATGCAAATATTGTAGTCATGTAAGTTCTATAATTTTATGATATAAAATTTTAATTAAAAAACATGAATGATAGTGAAATTTTTTTGCATTTAATTTATGCACAGCGAAAAATGTAATTTTTCCTCCTCTGTGTGGTTATACAGTTGGCATTTAATAAACATAATGCTTTCTTAAAAGATAATTTAAAAGACAAACAGCTGACAGATTTTATTTTATTATAATTTATTTTAAAATATAACTAACATTTTGTTTTTGTTCTGTTTGCAGAAAACTTCACATTAAAATTTCATTGCACTTAATAATTATGAACATCTGGGAGTTTTTTTGTATTTAGATAAGAATGTTTGTAAATCCCAGGATATCTATATATTTTTTTTATTGTGTTTTGATGCTATAACCTCTAAACTTTTCCTCTCAAGTTAAAATGGAGAAGAAATAATTCAGTAATAATCAATATTACATTAATTAAAACCAAAAAACTCATCAGCTTTTTTTGGCTAGTCTAAAAGCCAACAATACTGGTATAACTTCTTTTTTGTAGAACTGTGCCTATCTTAATGTTTTATTAAAAAAATACCTAAAATGAAAAAATATATATATATTGACTGTATTGTCAATCAAAGACAGTTTCCTTGATTTCCTTGACAATTTTTGAGACTTTTAAATATATTTAACTGCATGATGTTTTTATAATTCCGGCCTTTTAAAACTTTTTTTCAGTTGCATGTTTTGTTTAAATTATTTCATCTTGCAGTTATGAGAAATGCAAGTATTTAAGTATTGCGTGGTAACGCAATACTTATTTATTTCTAGTGTCACTTCTCAATATTAATTTAACATAGAAAAGCCTATGGAGATCATAACTTTTTTCATTTTCTCTTCCCAGCTTTTTGTCCCTGATGCCACTCATTTTTTATTCTTTACTAATTCTAATGATATTATAAATTTAGAGTGTAAAAACGTTTGCCTGACATCAGGGTCAGAACGAATGGTAAAATGCCTTTGCATATGGGTGAATTATAACCTAGAGAGAAACATGGGCCAATTTTTTTGTACATAATTCAAATATTTTTCTTAATAATTCCAAATTTTGCTTTTTTCATTGAGAATCAACGGACATTTTTCATAGAAAATGTAAAATGTTTTCTTCATTGTTGCAAAAATTTGCAAAGCCGTAATAATAATTTATTTGTTTTTAGTTGAGATTCCCACGTGAAATATTAAATTGAACTAGGTTATTTTTCAAAAACTAAAAAGGTGAATATGGCGTCATAGTGGAAATAAAAAGAGTATTTTCAGAATAAGTTTTTGCTTTGGTCTAGTTTATGTTTTAGTAAAAAGTTTCAGATGGATAGCTATTTTTACGCAGGTAGCGAACTTAGTGAGGAAATACATAACTTAAATTTTAAAATGTATTCTTTTTTTCCGAGATGAGAACCATTTATACCCCTAAGTTAACCTTAGGTGATAATTTTCTGATGTGTTTACATCACCCCTTGGGAGAGAATAAGGTAACAAAATTTAAGTAAAACTTTTATTTTTTTACTGTATCACAGCCATAATATTAATAAATATTAGCACAGTGAGGATTCAACACAATTTATTTTTTCTTTCATAGCATTCCTGAGTGCGAAATAGGGTATCTAAATTTAAGTGAAGTTAATTTTTTATGTTTTGATTATAGATTTTTTGGTATTACTTAGCTATCCCGTCGACCAAAAATCTATCGTCAAACTATAAGATTAAATGCCAATATTGGTCAATCGTAAATGTCATTCACCTGACTTTAAGCAAGTTACACATGTTTACGTCATCAAGTGATTTTTATTTCGACGTTTCATTTGTATTTTTATTATTGTTACACTAATTTATTTGTTCTTTCGATATTTAAAATAAAAATTATGTCAATTTGTATAATTTGAAAAGTGGTTTGGCGATTTATATAATTTGGCAAAATTGGTCGACGGGATAACTAAGTAGTACCAATTTTTTATGTTCACACTGGAAGTTTTTGTCCAAACTACAGCAACCTGCATTACTACAGTGGTGAAATATTTTGAATTATACATTGGTAAACTACATCACACATTGTGATGCAATACCACATACATCAAAGCTTGATGATGATATTCTCTATTAATTTTGAAATGAGTTCATCTGATTGCTGTAGTTATTAAAAAAATTGACATATTAAACAAAAACATAATTTGAAAATAAATCTAAGACTTTTTTTTTGAGTTTTATATTTTGCATGCATCTTATCATATTATGTGCAATTGTCATAAACACAAAAGAAAATCTGCAATACAAATATTTTCGATTAAAAAGGGAAGAAGTCTAAGATTTATTTCAATTTCATTTGAATGGAATGTAATTTTTTAGGGTGTTTTAAGTATCATATTGTATGAATTTTTATTTTATTTTTTAATCTTCAATTGGCTTAACTAATTTGTTACAAAATTTAACATTAAATGTAGAACTAATTGAATGAAATACCTTAATATCTGTCCCTTCTCGGGCTTAAACAACGTAGGTAATAAATTTTGTTTTTTATAATTTGTTCTTCAAATTATGTTTTTGTTTAATTTATGTTTCACTCATAATGTTATATTTTTATTTATAGGTTAAGGAACAAAATGATGATGCTTTGAAAATTAATTCCCTGCCTAATGAAATTATTTTGAAAATCTTTGCTTACTTAAAACATAACCAACTGGGACAAATTGCAAGGTATGTAAAGTTTGATTATAGCTTACAATTGCTGATGTTATTTATGTTGTATCTACTTCTAAATATTCATGTAACATAAAAAACATCTTTTTAGTGTAATAAATCTTAAAGGTGGGTCATTCCATGTGAAATCAACCCATTTAAAGAAAAGTTGTTGCACCATAGTCAGATTTTTTTAAATTTTTATTACAGACAGATGTAGTAGTGAAACCATCAAATCTAAAATTTTAAGATAATTTGTGCAATATTGACTGAGATATAGCCTTTTGAAAATTGATCATTTTTACCAAATGGCGGCCATCTTGGATGCTATCCCTATGTCTATAAATGTCCATAACTTGACAACTAATGACTCAAATTTTATATTTCTGGTACCAATTTAAAGCTATTTGTATAAAGAATGCATATACAGAGGTGCCGAGTATTATGGTTTGTCCGTAATTATTACTGATTTGCAACAAGAATTACGGCGTTACGGACACCAGTTAAAAATTACGGCGAAAAAAAAACGCGAATTTCATCAAAGGATCGCTTGAAAAAACGCAAATTTTGTGAAGGATCGCTTGAAAAATGCGAATTTCGACAGAGTATCGCGGAAAAAACGCAAATTTCGAACAGAGTATCGCGGAAAAAACGCAAATTTCGACAGAGGATCGCGGAAAAAACAAGGCTTTTTCGCCAAAAAGCTAATTTCGTCAAAGGGTTGCGCAAAAAGCACGACTTTAGCCAAAAGATCGTGGAAAAGGCTCGACTTTAGTCAAAAGATTGCGGAAAAAGCGCGAATTTCGTCAATTTGTCGCGTAAAAAAAGCTAATTTCCTCAAAGGATCGCGTAAAAAATGCGAATTTCATCAAAAGTTCGCGGACAAAACGCGATTTATATTTTTAAAAATCGCGGAAAAAGCACGATTTTAGTCAAAAAGATCGCGGGAAAAGCGCGATTTTAGTCAAAAGATCGCGGGAAAAGCGCGAGTTTCGTGAAAGAGTCACGTAAAAACAAGAATTTCGTCAAAAGATCGCGGACAAAGTGCGATTTATGTCAAGAGATCAAGGAAAAAGCGCGATTTTAGTCAAAAAGATCGCGGAAAAATCGCGATTTTAGTCAATTTGTCGCATAAAAAACACCAATTTCGCCCCTATTTTTGTATGCAGAATCAGCCCCCAACTCTGGTTACTGATAATTTTCATTGAAACTTGGCACCTCTGCATATATGATATTAAAACAATAGTATTTTTTTTATTTTAATACTGTTTATTACATTCAAACTGAAAATATCACCCTCAAAAAATGACATACTGTAATGGGCCATAAAAAAAATGACCCATCATAATTTTTTTTCAAACTTGCTAAAAACATTGCTCCATATGTGTACTTTAAATAGAAAAAAAATTGGAGAGGTAAAATTTTTCGTTTAAAAAAAATAGCTTTTTACACATAGGATGTCACTTACTAAGCAGTGACTATCTTAAAACATGTAAATATCCCTGATTTAAGAAATAATGGCCAAAACTAAATATTTTTTAATCCCTGAATTAATGTAAAACTATAATGAAATATAATCTCATAAGTTTTTTGTAGGACCACCCTCCAATTGCTCCCCTCCCCCCACCCCCCAAAAAAAGTCATTGCTAAAAATGTACAATTGAAAAAATTTAACACTGAAGAAAATAAGAAAATAAATAAAGAATATAATGTATAATTGTGAAAAACCTTTAAATGCAATATATATAAATGAGATTTTACTGCATGTGTATATGTGGAATCTATTCAAAACGTTTTCCATGCAAGAAATTCAATTTTTATACCTAAATTTCTATTTCTTACTTTAAAAATTGCTCACTTAAAAAGTTTTACATTTGTATGTGACTTTATAGAAAAATTCTGCTGTATGCATGTATTTACATCATTCAAGTTGCATTAAATATTCAGATATAAATATGTCTGTTTAAGTATTTTCTATTTCAATAAATTTACATACTAAGAATGACAGAATTCATGAAATGAATGCTAATCTTGCATAATCTATTTTCCTTATTATTTGAATTCAAAACATGATGTAATAATGCATCATCTTCTATCCTGATGTAATATTGCATCATGTTATATGTTTATGCAATTTTATCATAATGTATCCAACAAATCTTTTGTTGAAAAATTTTGAAACCTTTTGTGGGTGAGCTTATTATAAACTGCATTATATATAAAATTTTAAATAAAAAAAATATTTGACATAATTTATGAATTATTGCATCATGTTGTACGCTGATGCAATTTTGGGAAAAGATTGCTGCTGTATCGTCATCTGTTTTCTAATTGGTTGTAATTAAAGTATGATGAAATATTACATCATAATGTACAAAAAAATTTGACTATCCCTTTTAAACATCATTTCTGTTGATGTTTTCAATGTAGTATGCACTGGCATAGAATAGTTATTTTGTGCTTAAGATTCTACAGTGGACATGGAGTGTTTTGTATGCAAGAAACTTGGTGTTTCATTGAGTACTGATCTGATTCCTGTTCTTCAATTGTCTTCACGTGATTTGCAGTTATTAAAAAAAAAGATTGCATTATGTAATCCCAGATGAAAAATGCTTTGTCCATGGAAATAGTATATGCAAGGTTCACAAGGATAAATATCTAAAATGGTATATTTTAAGACAGAGACAGTGTTGTGATCCATTTAATAAACATCCAAATAGCATCAGAACAAAATCACTAAAAACAATATCATTAGATATGTCTAAAACAAATCCAGATATCCTCATTCCAGGAAAAAAATTGTGTGTTTCCTGTTATTCAACAGTAAATATGAAAAAAAGTCTATTGTTGACAGGATAACCACCTCAGGAACAGAAAGCCCCTCTGATTCAGATTTTAATGAACCCACAATAGTAATAGAACAATTAAACAAAAGTTGTGAATTGTTAGAGTTATCGTCAATAAAGGTAAGTAGGCGTACCTTAAAGAGAAAACTTAATTACATGCAAAAGAAAGTTTCAAAAATAACTAAGTGTGTTGCAACTAAAGCAGCTCTACAGTATTAGGTGTTGAAACCATAAATAAGCCTCAAAATAGTAAAGACACAACTTGCCCTGACTGCACATCTATGATGGATAAATTATTGGAGAAGTTTACAAACGCATGTTTTAAAGAAAAAGTTCAAATTCTAACAATAGTTCCAGATTAATGGACAATACAGCAAACAATGACTTATTTTAATACTACACAGTATCTTGTAAAAAAGGCAAGGAAGTTTAAAACAACAGAAGGGATGTTATCGATGCCTAGTGGAAGAAAAAGTGTTAAACTGAGTCCAGACGTTATAGAAAAAGTTATTAATTTTTATTATGATGATAATAACAGCCGCATGTGTCCTGGAAAAAAAGATTTCATATCTGTTCCAACTGAAAACGGCAGAATATTAAAACAAAAGAGATTGATTTTGCACAATTTAAAGGACTTATATATTGCATTTAAAGAACAACATGACTTAAAAATTGGATTGTCTAAGTTTTGCTCACTACGTCCAAGAGAATGTGTTACTGCTGGAAGCAAAGGTATTCATTCTGTCTGTGTGTGTGTATACCATCAAAATATTAAACTTATGCTTCATGCTATTCATATCAATAACTACATATCACTGCTAAAAAAACTTGTTTGTTGCATTGAATCTGAAGAATGCATGTTGCACAGGTGTGATAAATGTCCATCTCCTGAAATTTTAAAGAAAGATTTAATGGGTTTAGATGAATTGGAAATGAGTAATGATATTATTTATAAACAGTGGGTAAAGACTGATGGAGCAGAATTAAAAAAAGTGATTATGCCTGTTGATGAATTTGTTGATTATTTAATTACAAAACTCCTTGCTTTATGTTCACACCACTTTTTTGCAAAATCACAAAGTTTATATTTCAAGAAAACAAAGGATGAATTGAATACAGAAACTGCTATTATTTCAGCTGATTTTTCTAAAAACTATACTTGCATTGTGCAAGATGCTATTCAAAATATCCATTGGCAAAAAGAACAGGTTACAGTTCACCCCTTTCTTGCTTATATAAGGGACAGTATCACTGGTATTGTGAAATCTATTCCTATGTGTGCAATAAGCGAGCATTTAGTTCATGACAATACTACATTTTGGGCTTTTCAAAAAGTAATTGTCAATTATTTAATTTCACAAATTCCACAGATTAAATACATAAAATATTTTAGTGATGGATCATCAGCCCAATACAAAAATTATAAAAATTTTATTAATCTCTGCCATCATGAAGAAGACCATGGTGTGAAAGCTGAATGGCATTTTTTTGCCTCTTGCCACGGAAAAGGAGCTTGTGATGGAATAGGCGGCACCATAAAACGCATGGCCACCAAAGCAAGTCTTCAGCGTCCATTCAAAGATGGTATCTAAAATGCATTTGATCTGTATACATTTGCAAAAGAATATGTTAAAGGAAATGAAATTTTTTTTATAACAAAATCTGAAATTGAAATTGCCAATAATCAGTTAGCAGATAGGTATGCAAAGGCAGATACAATCGTAGGAACAAGGGTTAATCACAGCTTTGTGCCAATAAATAAAGGCCAAATACTGGTTTCCAGGGTATCAGGCTCTCGACAAATTTTATTGCTACTGTGAGATTTAGTGAAACCGACAAACCACAAACAATTAAAAGTGAACAATATGTTGCATGTGTATATGGTGTTAATTGGTGGATTGGTAAGATTTTAGATTACTGCGAGGAATTCAATGACTATAAAATTATGTTCATGCATCCTCATGGTCCTAGTTCATCATATTCATGGCCAAAATCTTCAGATGCTTGTTGGATTCCATATGAGCATATAATGAAAGTCGTGTCTACCCCAATGACTGCTACAGGAAGAACATATACTGTTGCTCCAGAGGAATATACAACAATTCAACTCTTATTCTTAAACTTCAAGACAGATTAAATCCTTGGTAATTTTCAACAACATTTTATCAAGTTCCTTTCAACAATATATTATAATGTTATATCCATTTAAGTATCCTGTTCTTATTTTATGTAAATATGTTTCATATAAGTTTTATCTAAGTCTTACTTTTATACATATTTGATGTTTTTGTTATACATTTGTATCACACAAGATTTGTGTATTCATTTTGTCAAGATTTGTTCATTTAAATTGAAATTGGAAGTGAACTGAATAACTAATGGCAACTCAATCAACTCATTAATATTAATTTTTAATCTTTTATTTGAATTCAACTGATTTACAGCTAGTATTTCTGCCATGTTTTATGGCTCTTTTTCCTTCTAAATATTTTCCATTATGTATATTTTTTTGAGAATTATACATATTATCATTTTATATGAAATAAAAAGTATTGAAATGAAAATTTACTGTTATTTTAATATGTATGTGTTTTTAGTATAATTAACTGCTGATTGGTATTTCTAAATTGAATTATTTATATATTGATGCTCATACATTAATTCATATGCCAGAAAAAAAATATTTTTAACCATTATTTGTTAAACCAAAGATACTTACGTGTTCTAAGATAGTCACTGTTAGGTAAATGACATCCTATGTGTAAAAAGCTATTTTTCTTTAATGAAAAATTTTACCTCTCCAATTTTTTTTCTGTTTAAAGTATACATATGGAGCAATGTTTTTAGCAAGTTTGAAAAAAATTTATGATGGGCCATTTTTTTTATGGCCCATTACAGTAAGCCAATTTTTGAGGGTGATATTTTCTGTTTAAATGTAATAAACAGTATTAAAATAAAAATTTACCATTGTTTTAATATCACATATGCATTCTTTATATAAACAGCTTTAAATTGGTACCAGAAATATAAAATTTGAATCATTAGTTGTCAAGTTATGGACATTTATAGACATTGGGATAGCATCCAAGATGGCCGCCATTTGGTAAAAATTACCATTTTTTAAAAGGGTATATCTCAGTGAATATTGCACAAATTAGTTTTAAATTTCAGATTTGATGGTTTCACTACTATGTCTGTCTACAAAAAAAATTTTAAAAAAATCCGTGACTATGCTGCAACACCCATTGGTTGAATTCGTGTGGAATGACCCAGGTGTTTTTTCATGTTTTCTAAAAAAATAATTGCAAGAAAAGTTATTTGTAATTTTTTTTTTTCAAAATTTCAAATTTTTTTAGAAATTTTTTTTTTTTAGAATTTCAAAATTTACAGAAATTTTCCATTTCATTATCGTTATACAAAATTTCTTTAAGTGATCACAAAGTCATGATGAGGATGTAATAATAAGTAATCTTTATTTTTTGGTAACAGTGCTCTCGTCATTTTTTCAAAAACACCTATTAAATTCTTTCATTTTGCTTCACTTTAAAAGTTGTGCCTCTTTGATTAGTCTCCAGCTGATATATGGTTTTCATTATTTCTATGTGTACTGAAAATTGGCTTAAAATATCATTCTTGACAGTAGTTTCTGAAAATTTATTTTTCTTCATGAAAAAAAAATGCTCATTTCTTTGAAATCTATCTAAGCATATCTGAGACTTTGATACATGTTGAAATGAAGATAATTGTGACAAAAGGTATTGAAAGAGTATTCATAGAAAGAGGTCCATAAAGCATGGCGTGGCTGCTGTAAATCCATTGCATCTTCATATAACTTCATCTTTAGTAATGTACAGTTTCATATCATGGTCATTTTCACATAGTTATTCATTTTGTAAAAGGCAGTCCTAACTTTTGAACTAATGCTATTGCATCCATCTTATAATAGTGGGTAAATCAAAGATTGTTTTCACATTTATAAACATAAATACAGGTGATTAGAGAAAAATAACATGCAATAAAAAAAACACATGAAACATGTTCTGGATTATCAATGGAAAAGCAATATGAGGATAGCATAAACATGTGTTGTTTCTGTAGGACTACAAATCATTTGATTAGATTTTGAAGATATATCTCAGTCACTTGGCTATTCATCCTTTGAGACCACTATAACAAAGAAATAACTAATTTTTTAAATATGAAGTAAATGTCATAGAAACAGGTGGGGAGGCATCATGTTTTTATAGATACTTAGGTGGCACATGGGCAGAAAAAGGTTGGGAACTACTAGTTTAGATGCTTGTATCTTGAAGTCATTTTTTGAACAGCTATAAAAAATTTCACAGCTGAACAACAAAACTATTTCTGATACAAAGTAATTTCATTTCTAAATGCATGCATTTTTCAAGACATTCATGCATTTTTCATATTTATATTTACTTACCCAAGAGTCAGTGTTTATTTTCCTTTAAAAGTAATGGCATCCTACTGAAAATGTCAGACTTTTTGCAATATAGTTAAGCTAGAACAATAAATAAAATGTATGAAAATTTCACGCATGTGAGAACTGATTTTTAATTATAAAACTTTCACTGTCACAAGGTGATAAATAGGAAGATTGCATAAAAAAATATTTTTCTCAAGTAAATTTGCTATCTTTATTAAAAATTCAACTGTTCTTTTGAAACATGCTGTGCAATTTACAGAGATTTGAAAATAGTATTATAATTTTTTTTTATGTGTTCATTGTGAGCTATTTTAAAATTGATATACAAATTATAATTATTGTATATTTCACTGATTTTCAAGATATTGTTATATAACAGCTCAAGTTATGGTATTAAGCATTGTACAGTTAGGCATTTAACAACATGTTTACAGTTTCTTTTCTCATTTCAGAGTATGCAGAAGATGGAATGTTTTGACAAGAAGCCCAATATTGTGGAAAAAGGTTAAGGTGGAATTTTCATCATCTTCTCATGAGTCCCAAACTAACATCGCTAAAAGTTTTGTGAATCTGTTACCACCTTGTGTCTCTCATCTTAGTTTAAATTTTGGCTTTGGGGGTGATTGGATTGAATCATTGTATTTTGGAAAACTTTGTATAAAGTTGAAAAAAAAATGTCCTCATCTTGAAATGTTAAAATTGTATAATGCTAGCCTGTCAGACACTCTTCCAACAGTAATAGATTTATGCATTCGGCATTTACCAAATATTCAAGCATTGGTATTTTACTTTTGTGATTCACCCATTGGTCCTGCAAGAAGAAAATATTGTGATGTTTCTAACCTTGAACTTTTGCATATTGATTGGTGTGATTTTGGACATTTCAATAAGCTGCCATTTTCAAGAATGCCCAATTTGAAACGGTTGTTTCTATGGGGTAAAGATATAAATGATTCCTGGTTTGAAAATGAGACTTCTTTTTTTAACCAGTTACATATATTGGATCTTGGGCACACAAGAATCAGTTCCAGAACATTTCGAATAATACAGAACTATGCACTTAATTTAAAAGAGTTGTATTTCTGTTTCACAGATTTAAAAGATGATGATTTAAGTTTGGATAATTCAGTGTTTCGAAATTTAAAGACAATCTGCCTTGTATTTTGCCGTGGAGTGACCAGTAATGGCATTGTTTCTCTCATCCAGTCATGCCAGTCTTTGGAGAATGTTTATGTAGATAAAGAAGTGGCTGAGTCTTATGCAGTACATTCTTCTGTTGTTGTCGATAGATGCATGTTGAAAATTGTTAAAGTCAGAGAAATCTTTCATAGCCATAATTATTAACCAAAGCATTTGTTTTATGTAACTTTGTTTAATTGGTAATTGTGTATTTATTCTTAAAATTTATAGCATAGTTACTGAAATTCTTTTAAGTTACATTTATTGATAGTTCTGCTTAATAGCTGATTGTTCAAAAATTTCTTGTGCAAAACAAATTAAAATCCTAAATGACTTCCACCATGCAGTTTGAATTTTTAGGAAAATAAAAATATTTTTCGTTCCAGCATGCAATAAATTTTAAGTCTTATTCATGCGACAAAGAGTTAAACAATACATTTTCTTATCATGCAAATGTTATACTTCTTTATTCATAAACTGTAAATAACTGATAACTACCTTATGATTATCTTGATCTAAAGTCATTTTAAAACATCAACATTGATAATTTTTCAATAAATAGGTTATGCTTTTATGGAGATACTAAAATGCTTCATCGTTGAACTTCAAGAATAATATTTTCAGATATTTTTATTATAATGTAGACGCAGGTAGCTTTGCAAGTTCAATTGAAAATAAAAAAAGAAAAGATTTGATTCGTCATTTGATCCAATGAACATGTTACTGCATAACAACTTCATTCATATGTATTGCTTTTTACCTCCTGATTATCATTTCAGTCCATATTCAAGATTGATACATTTAAACAAATATTGTTTAAAATGTTAAGTGATATATAATATTGTAATAATATGATATTGTTAAAAGATGATTTAAACAAATATTGCTAGTTATGTAAGGTGAAATGATCTATAGTATGTATGTAAAATGTAAGCTATAGTGTGTAACAGAATTTTATTTCTTGCATTTAATATTTTAAGGTGTTTTTTCTGTCCTCTCTCTCAACCAGCAAATTCATTCACGTTTTTCCATTGAAACAAATTTCTGGTAATTTTATTCATATGCCAAGGAAAGACTTTTTCAAAAGAAAAATTAATGGTCTATATCTTTTATTAAGGTCAAATGGTATTCAACCTTATTATGACTGTCTTGACTTAAATTTCAGCTTAAAAAAAAGTTTGACTAAAATTGCATTCTCATTTTCACATCTAAAGTTCTTAATTTTTTAGAAAATAGAAAACATTTCAAATTCCTTGAAACCCCAAAGGAACTGAGTTCCATGCATTTATTATAATATAATTATGAATGTGAAAAAGTACCATCAATTTGTAATTCTAAATGTGACTTCTGTAAAAAAGAGTATTTTGCCAATTTTAAACAGAGATTAACACATTTGTACTTTCTTTATTTTTTAAGAGCAAATAAATCCATCTGTTACGTTAAGAAAGAGGGGATCTTAATTTAACTTACTTTGTTGTCATGGTAAATTCAATAATTAATCTTTCAAAATATGAAAAGTATATGGCACCATTGCCTAGCTTTCATTAGAGAACTTGAAATGAGAGAAATGCTCTGTGGATGGAACAAAATAGCAAATGGATAAAAACTCGTTCAACTGTAGCAAACCTGATTTACCATGCTTACCTGCATTTGCTCTTAAATATTTTTTTTTCATTGCACATTCTTTAAAAACAAGTTGAGATAAACAATTTTTCTTGTTTAAAATGAATTAAAATATGATTAACTATCAATTTAGTCCTGTTAAGTGAAATTTAATTTAAATTGATTATTTCAAGTATAATAATAAAAAATTAAATTTATTTTCTAATTAGACTTTTTATTAAAGCATGGTGAATGAAACTGTTTATCTGATGGTATTACATCACTGAAATTATGTATTTGAATACTATTTTACATACATTTCAAAGGCAGAGAGAAGAAAAACTACTC
This sequence comes from Maratus speciosus, assembly GCA_963932465.1. Lineage (NCBI taxonomy): Eukaryota > Metazoa > Arthropoda > Arachnida > Araneae > Salticidae > Maratus > Maratus speciosus. The sequence goes on from OZ010798.1 coordinate 41,395,130, forward strand.
AAGCAAATTTATTATTTATATAATTAATGACTTTTTTTTCTATCATTCGTTGTGCTGGTAAAAGGATAAAAACATGCTTATTATTAAGGAAACTTTAGCCTTCACTATAATTATGATTTCTTACTTGAAAATTAGCATTTTATATAAATACAGTAAACTCTGTCTAAGGCGGAATCGATCGGGACCCAGAAAATTTTCCGTGGTAGACAATATTCCGGCTTATGCAAAAAAAAACTCCCCCCCACCCCCCCCCCCCCAAAAAAAGAAAAAGAAAAAAAATCCTCGAATTTCATGATTTTTTATTGATTTTCCTGACTCGAAGATCTTTTGTCTTTATAGATAAATGAGAAACGCTATTCAATTTCTTAGTACTGCTGTAATACATACGAATTGGAAGTTTACACACACACACACACAAAAAAAAATAACAACCCTCCCCCCCCCCCCCCCCCTCCAATAAACTTCGAAAATGAGACAGAACGTTATAACTTTGAATTTGAGTACATCCTTAAAGTATAATGTATTGCACTTTCGAAAATATATATTTTGATAAATGCTCATTCTACTAGAAATATTAAGTTTTAAATATAATTTTGCATATAAAAAAATGGCACAAGCATAAATACCTTAAAATTTAAACAGTTCATGTCCCTTTGAATTAACTTTTTCAAAGTGTTAGGAAATTTAACTAACATGCTCGACATTGAGTATTTGACTTATCCGTTTTAAAGTTTAATAAACAAAATGCCTCTCATTTTTAAATTATCCTTTTTTCCGCCTTATGAAAGATTTTGGTTTCGGTGGGACCTTAAAATCCTTTCCGTTTCCGCGTTAGACAGATTCTGCCTTATGCAGCAAGAATTAGTGTTAGTTTCAATGGGTTCACCGGAACTTGAAAATTTTTCCGCGGTAGACAGATTTCCGGCTTGCACAGAGTCCGCCTTAGACAGAATTTACTGTAATATATATTTTATCTGAATATACGATAAAATTAGCTTTTTATTTTTCCTCAAACAAGTGAAAGATCTCATTCAATTTAAATGCAATACATTGGGTTGCGACACAGATAGTTGTAAAATAAATTGTGAAAGGAAAGCAGAATAAATGTTATGTATGTATGCAAATTTTAATTTTTCTAATACTCTTTGTACATAGACAAAGAAAAGTTAATATATTTTAGCATTAAATTTTAGCCCTATACAGGTTTAATGGTAAAAATATTAATAGCTATTTTTATTTGTAATTTCAATGTTCAGGTTTAGCTGATCATATATATTTGGGAGAAAATATAAACATTTACTCTGCCATTTACTATGTCATTCAGATTACAGGTTCGAAACTTTAAACTATTCGACAGTGCGTCGAGAAATAAGAACTTATTCATAAATCAGTTCTAAAGTATCAAATTCATAATAACTTCAATAAATAAACTTCCTTCTAAAAAAACGTATATACATATTTATTTACATAAAGTAATATTATTAAATTCTTACTCTCCTTTTGAGAGTTCCGTTTTTACTGACAGTCACGGTTCAAGTTAAATTTTACATCTACATCGAAGTAATCAGAAAAACAATTAAAAACGGGTTGCCACAGCAATGACTGACAGATTTAGCAAAATCGCCATGGAGGCATTCTCAACATATTCCATTAAGGGTTAAATCAAAAATTTGTATTAATTTCTACACTTTTGAAGTGCATAAAAATTAAATTTAAATTGCTTGACTCTTTCCAAGAAATTTCCTGAAATCATTTTTGTAAAAAAATATTAGCTGATCTGCCCAACGTTGCCTGAGCCTGTCGATTTTTCCAAACGAATCGTGAATATTTAAAATCTGTATTCATATTAAAATTTAAAAAAAGAATATCTGAAAAGGAGCCTATGAAAAGGCTCCATGTTGCTTTAGGCAGGATAAACTAGCAGTGCTATGCAGTATGTTCCAAGCAAACCTCCCTGAACAAAATCTGTTATTTCTATATTCCACCGCCAGGAGGAACATACTTTTCTAAACAAAGCTATATCCAAATCTGTTATTCAACCTGTCTGTAGATATATTAGTTGAGGAAGTGGGGACTTAAATTAGAGAAAAATTCTCAGGGGGGAGGTGCGTCATATGAAAGAGTGATCAAAGGGCTGTCCTATGATATATCACATCAGGAAGTTGGAAAAAGTTTAAAAAGTGGTCCCCAGGGGGCAAATTGAGTGGACGGGGGATGCATAATAAAAGTAGTCAAAGTACTATCCAATGATATATCACATGAGGGGGATCAGAAAAACAGGAAATGGGAGGGGAAGTTGGGAGACAGGATGTGCATAACATGAAAGAGTTTTCAAAGGGCCGCCCAATGATATATCACATGAGAAAGTTGAAAAAGTTAGAAGAGTACCCCCCTGCAGGGAGGATGGGAGGTTCCTAATTTAAAATTGTGATCAAAGAACTATCCAATGATATCTCACATGAGGGTCTTCTAAAAAAGGTAGAAGAGTGCACCTCGAGGGGTAAATTGGGGGGGAATGAAAGGTTTATAATGGGAAAGAGTGGTAAAAGGGCTGTCCAATAATACATCATCCCGGTCCCATGGTCATGATTAAAATTTAGAAATAGTAAGTAAAATAAATGGGGAAAGGGCCCCGAAAATGAAAGAGATCGAAATAAAAGGGGGCAAGTTATTAATAATTTACTGGTTACAAGTATTCAATTTTCTTTATTAATTCTATCCATTGTCAGTATGCTTACTTCCTCGTTCTCACTTTTAAGTTTTACATACATATGTTTAACGATTTTCAAATCTATATCTTAGTTATATTTATTTTCCCTCATTAGTTTGCAATTATTTCATTTCATTTTTGAAAATTACAAAATTTCGTCATCTGCAAATTCAAAGGAAAGCAGGTGTTTTATTTTCAGATAAAAGGTATTGCTTTGAACCTAGCAGAACTGAATTATCAGAAAATAGAATGTGTACTCAATGAGTTTTTAATTAACGAGTCTGCTAATTAACTAAAACTGAAAATTCTGAGCCTCAGGTGTATCAGGAGAGACCTTGGGATACCGTCAGCCAAATTTTCAGCCTTTTACATGTGATAGATTTTCCTAGCCATCGCACAGAGACACGCAAAGGGAAATTTTCTTTTAATAGTATAGATGTGTGAAATTTTAAGATCCAGGATTTAAATAGTGCTTTCCTTTTCCTATAAATGTATTACATGTTTAATTATAATCGATTGCTCCAAAATGATGACTTTTCTGTGATTGTTATCAATGAAATTTATTCAAAGCGTCAACTTTAATGCTATTTTGTAAAAGATATTTTGCCTTTTAATGGAAAACATAAATGCTGTTCTATTACTTGACATATGAATAAAAATAACTGCAAACATGGAGTGCTTAAAAATAAAAATTACTGTCTTAAATGTGCCAGAGTATGTTCAGATTTGAGAATAGATTTAGAACACAACATTTTTTTTTAAGGGAAACATGTTTAATTTACATAAGGAAGTAGCTACCTACAAATACATAAAAAAAGGTTTTGCACTTGTTTGAATGAGTTTAATTTACAATTTTCATTACTTTAAATTGTTAAATTAGGTTATAATAAATTTTACAGTAGCAAAGTGCAATTTTTTTTATAAATAGTGGTAATACGGGAGTAAATTTCAGAGGGTGTGGGTGAGTAGTTTATCAGGACATCACCCAGAGCATTAAAATGTCCTACTGGAAGATTGGGTGGGATTTATATACAGTTTAAAATGTTAATTCCGTCTTTTCCAGGAAAATCCTGCCCGGAAAAAATGTGCCTGAATTCAATGCTGCTTTTAGTGATTTCTCAAATCTGTAATGTTACTTATTCTTTTGCTAAAAATTAATGATAGATATTATAACTTGCATGAAGTACAGCTCTACTTTAATAATTATTTTTCATACACTGAGTATTCAAATTTTAAAACTTTTTACTCTTCAAAAAAAAAAAAAAAATTCTAAGTTTTTCCTAAAAATGATGATAATAGCGGGTTTCCAAAATGCACAGTGTCTTGGGGCGAGAAGTTTTGTGTATTAAATTTCACAGTAGCAGAATTTTTTTGTGTCAATCTGCAGCAAACTAAAGTTTTTTTGTGAATGGACAATGTTGCATCAATCCTACTATTAGTATAAGGAATGATGGCAATGTAATCCATGAAAGAAGCAAAATTAGCTTTTAAAAACAAAATATAATATGAGTCAATAAACTGAATAAACCTAGAGACAAAGTAAATTTTAACAATTTTTTTAAACCCAATTTTTCTTTTTAGGCTGTTAGATTAATCTGCAGTACCTGCTATTATTTTATTTCAGTATTGATTCTGCATTTTTTAAAATTCTCTTTTCTAATTAATTTTTCAACTACTTTTCAGCATTGAAATTACGCTTGAAATTATTGAATATTAAAGCGTGAATTATCACTGCTAACAAGGCGAAGATCTATCTCAACTACTTTTCAGCAAAATTAATTAAAAATTGTATATTCACCGATGCTGGGTTCATTTGCGTCTCATGTTACGCCGCTATATTGTGTGCTCATGAAGACTTTTCCATCTAGTGCTGCGGTTGTAGCCTTACCGACTTATATAAGTGAGGGATGCCAAGCTGGGCATCGTCCTTGTGGCTCAGTGGTAGAGCACTGGAGATCTATTCCAGGGGCCCTGGTTCGATTCCCGGCTTGGACATTTTTCACTAAGTTGGTTTACGCCTTGTTAGCAATGTGATAATTCACGCTTTAATATTCAATAATTTCAAGCGTAATTTCCCTGCTGAAAAGTAGTTGAAAAATTAATTAAAAATTGCATATTCACCGATGCTGGGTTCATTTGCGTCTCATGTTACGCCGCTAGATTGTGTGCTCATGAAGACTTTTCCATCTAGTGCTGCGGTTGTAGCCTTACCGAATTATATAAGTGAGGGATGCCAAGCTGGGCATCGTCCTTGTGGCTCAGTGGTAGAGCACTGGAGATCTATTCCAGGGGCCGGGTTCGATTCCCGGCTTGGACATTTTTCACTAAGTTGGTTTACGCCTTGTTAACAGTGTGATAATTCACGCTTTAATATTCTCTTTTCTATTGCACAGTGCCACATATTCCCCTAGCGATGACTTTTGGAACTATTTTTGTGGAATCCTTCGCCGTCCATCTTTTATACTCTACCCACAACATTTGGTGCCATTCTCTTAATTAGATCGCACTGCAGAACACCCTGAGTACTGTCAGTTTAATTATGGTTTCCTTGTACATAGCCAGTTATCTCCTGAACGTATTAATATACAGAAGAAGATCGTTATATTGCATGCTCTGGGATCGGATGTTGTGCTATGATAAACTTTTACATGTTTTTACATTTACTTTGTAAACAATGTTTAAATTTGTCTGGCCAGAGTATTACGTTAACCCTTTAGAACAGTTAAAAAAATATGGAATTTAGCACTTATTAGTCACAGAAATGAATAAATAAATACTAGACTTAAAACTGTTTTTAAAAAATCCAATAGTAAATTTATTTCAGTATTTTTTTCGTTTGGAATTTTTTCTTGAATACTGCCAGCATTACTTATAGTTTTGTGACTTGATGGTCTATCAATATTAACATTGTTTAGTAAAGAAAAAAATGAAATTTTATTGTTCAAAATTTGAGTTATTAGAAGTGATTCTTTGACTATTTCTATGTTTCATTTGGAGAAGTAAAATAAGTACAGGGTGTCCATAATTAAACGACCCTACTTTGAAAATGTCTACAGACGAAACTATTGGTCAGAAAATTGTGAAATTTTGTGACGGACATAATACAAAAATGGGAATTTGTTTGAGCGAAAAAAAAATTTAGTTCAAAATTTCGCCACCAGGGTTTTTTTAGTGAATTACACATTTTTTAAAGTTTTTACACTTTATTTTTCTCAAATTAAATAAGACAAATATACAGACCACCCCCTGAAAAAAATAAAGCGTAAAAACTTTTAAAAATTATTGATGTTCGAACTGAACGGATCGTACAAACTCTGAAAGAAATATCCGCCTACAACAGCCATCATTTTTTTCTCAGAGCTCAGGCCTAGTATTCAGTGGGCAGTGGCTAAATGTATATTTATTAAAAAACTCCCTCTGGTGGCGAAATTTTCAACTAAAACTTTTTTTCACTCAAACAAATTCTCATTCTTTTTTATGTACGACACAAAATTTTACAACTTTCTGACCAATAGTTTCGTATTTAGAAAAATTTAAAGTAGGGTCGTTTAATTATGGACCCCCTGTATAATAGTAAATATGCTTCGACCAGACCTTTTATTATTGCTCTCCCACAATACAAAAATTATTCTTATTGGTAGTTTAAAGTAGTTGGAATTTTTTAACTATCAGATTTAAGTTTGCAAGTTAGAATCAATATAAAAATTACAAACTATTTTGAAGATTACAAATTTTATTAAACATTACAATAAAATTATTAAATTTAAAATAATATGAGGGTTGCCTTTTATGTTTTTACAAACCACCAATAGAAGGTGCTACTGACATTTGTCTTCAGGATATTCGTAAAATTCACATTTTTTTTTATCTCGAAATCAATGGCATCTTAGAAATCGTCTGCGTATTTTGTTTACAGTGAGTGTTCTAAAGAAACAAGTGAGTGAAAAAAATGGAAATAACTCGTGAAGGTTTCCGTTGGATGACTTTTTATGATTTTAAGAAAGGCCTCACACCGCAAGAATGCTTAGTATCGCTTCGTGAAACTTTTGGTAATGAAGCACCATTAGAAAAGACTGTTTACAATTGGCTTGCAGAATTTTGTCGTGGTCTGCATCCATTAGTGATGAATCTCGTGAAGGACGACCACAATCGGTAGTGATTCCAAACAACATCGATGCTGTGCACAAGATGATTGAAGAAGATAGGCATGTCACGTATCGTGAGATAGAAACATCCCTTGGCATATCACAGAGTGCAATATATTCGATTTTGCACGAACATTTAGCTGTTAAAAAAATTTGTTCCAGATGGATTCCGCACAAATTTGACAGAAGCTCAAAAAGAGGCTCGTGCAAATTGGTGTAATGAAATCTAAAAAAATTCAAATTTGGAACTGCAAAATCCGTAAACATCATTACAGGTGACGAAACTTTGATATATTCGTATGAGCCAGAAACTAAGCAACAATCCACTGTTTGGGTGTTTCCAGATGAACCGAATCCTGTGAAAGTTGTTCGTTCACGAAGCACTTCCAAGAAAAGGATTGCTTGTTTCTACGGCCTTACAAGACATATCGCAACCATTCCTTTTGAGGATCAAAAAACTGTTAACGCTAAATGGTATACAGAAATTTGTTTGCCAAAAGTTATCAACGAAATCAGGAAAAACAACAAAAAACGCTGCATCATTCTTCATCACGACAACACCAGCTCCCACACAGCACGTGAAACAATTGATTATTTGAAGGATAAAAATGTGGAATTAATGTCTCATTGCCCATATTCTCCTGATTTGTCGCCTAACGACTTTTTCTTTTTCCCTCATGTCAAACAAAAAATGCGAGGGCAGCGAATTTCATCACCTCAAGAAGCTGTTGATGACTCCCAAAACTATGCTTCTGAGATATTAATTCAGAGTGGAAAAACTGTTTCAAGAATTGGTTTGAATGGATGGAAAAGTGTATAAATCTTAATGGCGAATATTTTGAAAAGCAATAAAACAGTTTGTTCTAAAAAAATTCTTTTTCTTCCTACTTTTTGTAGAAACTTAAAAGGCAACCCTCGCACATAGCTAGTTATCTCGTGAAGGTATTAATTTACAGTAGAAGATCTTTACATTTACTTTGTAAACATTGATCAAATATGTCTGGCCAAAGCATTATATTAACACTTTAGAACAGTTTAAAAAATATAGAATTTAGCATTTATGTGAATGATTACCAGAAATGATTAATGAATAAATAAATACTAGACTTAAAATTATTTTATAAAAAATTCCAACAGTAAATTGTTTTCAGTAATTTTTATGTTTGAAAATTTTTCTTGAATACTGCCAGGGTCAACCAGGAGGAGAGGTCTACCAAAAAGGCTTAAGCACTTACTAGCCCTGTCCGTCTTGAATACTGCGAGCATTTCCTATAGTTTTGTGACTTGAGTAATTCAAAACATTACTCTATCAATTTAACTCTTTCTCATACAGAAAGTTTCTTCTATGCCCCTGAAAAGAAATTATTTTATTTGTAATGGATATCATATGATACTGTATCATCTTATTATTTATTTCATATTTCAAAAAAATTTCTTGTAAAAATAGATTTTTTTTCATTAAAAAGTTTTGAATTACTGTAATCCCATTTTTAAAGTAAAAAACAGTTGATTTGAAAGGAAGGCTTATATAATTAAGTAAAAAATTTTTTTTATCATTAATTTAAAAATAAAATAAGTTAAATAGAGAGAGGAAAATCATCTGTGTTTTGACAGATTTCTGATTAAAAAAGAATTACCTAAACTATCTAAAACCCCACCATCACAAGAACACAAAATTTAAAATCTTTATTAGTCCAGGCAATAGAGACCGTATAGGGACTACTACTTAGCAAAATTGATGGTAGTTCTGGAAAAAGGCTTACTATATATTTTTGGGGTCACTGAATCCAAATTTTTAACTTCCCACCAAAATTTCGCCTGGCACCCCCCCCCCCCCCAAATTTTGGTAAAAAGCCCCCCAAAAAAGGTTTTTATTAAAAAAATCAATTTTTTTATTGTTTTAGGGAAAAAGTATCTTTAAATTCAGAAAGTTAACAAAATTTGAAACAAATTAGATATATGACATTATGACTTAGGATGAAGGAGAAGGGGGGATCTGCCTCGGAACATGCACGCGGTGCTGCGTGAACTAATTGTTAGGAATAACAAGCCCTTTATATCTTATCACCATACTACTATTGCTCTATTATTTATTTACATTTTAGCTGAAACAGCCATTCTTTATTTACAATATAAATACAGACTTTACTTACCTCATATCCTTGGTTTCCATAGTTATATCTCTTTAAATTCTTTTATTTGATTTGCTTTCATCTTTAGTTACAGTTTACCTTTAATTGTATCTTTTAATGCTGTTGCCTGTCTTTCAAAACATCGCGGTTTTCGGAGATCGTTTTCCACGTATGATAGTTGAGCAGTACTCCCAGTCGTCACAAAATGGCATTAGTTGTCCGCTGGAGTGCGTCCTGCAGGGGCGCCATTCGAGGGGGGCTGGGGGGGGGCAATAGCCCCCCCCCCTCCAAGGAATTTGATATTTCAGAAAATGTATCAACCATCAAATGTAAGGATGCACCGAATAGTGATTTTGGCTGAATACCGAATGCCGATTATTTGGTTTGCAGGTAAACCGAATACAGTAGACTCCCTCAAATCCGCACAGCTTGGGACCAGAGGTTGTGCGGATTTCTGGTCATTGATTTGTTTACATTTTTGAAACATTAATTTCATTGGTAGTTAAGCAAGGGAAATTATAATGAATGCTTACAATAAAGTGAAACATTCAAATGAGTAAAATAATAAAATAATTTATTAGTTTAAAAGTAAGTAATTAATAAAAATTTAGAAAAATATTAAATTATTACGAATGAAATCGATTAAATTCAATTCCAAAAGTCCTATGCTGCCATCTAGTGATAGCAAGGAGAACAGTGTTAATGCTATTATCAGTATATATAGCTTATTGCACTCACTGTATCTTTTTTCATTGTTATTTAGAGTCTTGAATGCTTTTCTTATACTGCTTTGTATGTTTAAAAATCAATTTGTCTATAATTAAAAAAAAAAATTCCGCGAAAAATAATTTTAAAATAGCTTTCCGGTTCGTGGATTTTTCTATTTCGAACCCTGGAAGTTTTGATATAGATATGCTAATTTATATCAAAATCAAAAGTAATGTAAATTTATTTAGTAATAAATCAGCTGTAATAGCCAAAAGAAAATAATTAACAAAAAATTGAGTAAAAAAAACATGGCGGTAGTCGCTGATTTCGGCGTCATCTTGAATTTTGTGCCTGCATCTTAACTGTAAATTTCATTGTTTACATCTGAAAAAATACGCGGATTTTAGGCGTTCGCGGATTTTAGGGTCGCGGACTGGAGGGAGTATACTGTACCGAATATTCGGCCAGCTGGATAGTAACTGTTAAGCTGAATACCGAATATTAGGCCAGCTGAATAGTATCTATTCGGCTGGCCAAATACTTTTATATCTCAGTGTTTAACGTTAAAAAGTTAAATTTTAAACAATTTTTTATTCGCACAGATACTTCCATTTTGATAAACAAGGCTATTTTTATAAGTAAATTTTGTATTAAAAAAAGTATGTTTTGAATTATTATTTAAGAAGAGGATGGTTTAAAAAATTTTTAAATAACAAACTTTAAATTCCATGACTTCAGTTAATTCAAACAAATGAAAAGGATTCTCTCATATTGAACAAGAAACAACATATCATTCCACTTTTTTCATCAAAAATGAAAGGTGTACAAGCCGTAGCAGAATTATCGTTTATAACTGTATAAAAATTAAGATATTTTAGCGAAATTTGCATTACATTAATTTGCTTGTACAGAATGTGCTGATATCCTTGGAAAAGACTGGATTCTGGCCAATGGTACTAGCTGCATTTTTAATAAAATAATGTCTAGCTCAGTGCTGTTTAGATATGAATGGTTGCTATTTTGAGCACTTCTCGTCATGTCATCCTATTTCACAGAAATTAAAGTAACTCTGTTGACAATATACACTAATCAAAACAATTAGGGAAGCACATGGTTTTAACGAAATTACGCAAATATTTACACCGATAAGTAACATAAAATAAAACATCCATAATTTAAAGTGCTGTAGAAAACAGATAAAGAAAACTTCACACGTAAATTAAAGTTTATGTGTATCCAGTTTATGACATCAAAAACTGGAAAAAGGTGATAAGTGCAGAAATCGGGATTTTGCAGAAACGTCTGTTTCACTGCCTCACTTGTAAAATTCAATTGCTCAGCTAGTGTTTTGAAAAAAGGTGGCTTGAAAATGTCACAACAACATGATTTACCGCAATCCATGGCTTGGCGTGTTATCGGGACAGTTGAATTTGGGTAAACAACGAAGTGTAGTGGACGCTGTTGGAGTCGCAAGAAGTGTCCATGAAAGGCTGTGGAATCGATTCCAAGACACATGGAATGGTAGTCATCGACAAGTGCAAGGTCGAAAATGTGCAGACACAGAAACTGATGACCGATATATCCTGTTAACAGCCCGTCGAGACGGAACGGGCAATGCTACTCAGCTGCAAACACAGTTGTTCTTGGCCAAAGGACGAAGGGTGTCCAGCCAAACAGTCCGAAATAGGCTTCATCAGGGTGGTCTCTATGTACGTACGCCAATGGACTGTATTCCGTTCACCTCAAGCCACTGTGCGGCCCAAAGAAGGTGGGAAACTGAACATCGTGTTTGGAGGCAACGTTGTTGGACTGAAATTCTGTTTACAGACGAGTCCCAATTCAGTCTGGATTTGACATCTGATGTGTTTTGGCATGGAGAGAAAGAGGCACTCAAAATAATCCCACATTCGTTCGTGAAAGATCACATTACAGACGAGGAGGGTTGATACTCTTGGCTGGAATCGGCATAGGTGGACGTACGGGCCTGCATATCATTCGGAATGGCACTTTGACGCTCCAGAGTAATACAGACGAGATACCGAGACCTCATGTCGTATTTTATTCCCCAAAGTCTTTTCGATAACCTCATCGCATCCATGGAAAACAGGTGTGCAGCAGTCTTAGCTGTTCGAGGAGACCACTAGTCATATTAAAAATCTTGCATCATTTATAAACAATACTTTTTTTATGATTTACATGAAACCAAATTGGTGCCCTAAACCATCTTTTCAAAAAATAAAAGCTCCCTTACCATTTTTTTGCATCTATTTTTATTTATTGCGCATTGCTACACATGTACTATCCATTTTATGCCCATACATTGCTGTTTTGCACTGTTCTCTTCACTTTTTTGCTTGCTCCCCTAATTTTTTTGAGCAGTGTAGTTACCATACCTTCATTATTGTTAAAGAAACAAAAAACATTAAAGGTTGACTTGCGGATACACCGTATTTCTGACTGAATAAGTGAATTGCGATCCTGATTTACTGAACGAAAAATTGCCTGTTTTGATGCTTATTATTACCCCTGAAATTTTCTTCCACTTTGTTTAGAAACACCTTGTTTGCGAAAAAGCAAGAAACAGATTATTTACCAGACAATGCTCAGTAACTTGCATTTCCACATTTATTAATTCTCATGAACAAATGACATGTCATTAATGGTTAATTTTTCTTTAAGTGACATTTTTAAAACAACAAATAAATATGAAATCCTTCTCTTTTATTTAAATATTCTAATTATTCTGAATATCTTTATTAATTGACAGTTAAAAGTAGAAGTTGTGTAACGTTTTAAAAAATATTTTTAAGAGGTTTTTTAAGTATTCGGCAAACCGAATAGTTTGTTATTCAGCCTAACCGAATATTCGGTAGTATGGCCGAATATCGAATAGATACCGAATATTCGGTGCATCCCTAATCAAATGTCAGACTCAAACACATATTAGAAAATTGCTCAAACTCTAAAATAACTTATCAGATTTTATTGCAATAAAAACATATGCATTAAATAAATGCTTATGTATAGACATTAATAATTATCAAAAAAAGCCTTACTATTCGAACTCCCTCTAGGTGAGACATATATCTTTAATGAGTACTTTGGTTAATTTTAAAAATACATGTGAGAATTTTTTTAATCAGTTGCTTCTCGGCAGGGGCGCGCCCACCCAGTGTGCAAAGTGTGCACCGCACACAGGCGCCAGAATAGTAAAGGTGCCAAATATTTTAGTCGAAGCTGAAAAATTTCAAAAACTTTTATCCAATTTAAATTTATTAAAGCGGTATTTAAATCGAAAATGCGTCATTTCTGAGTTCATTTTTACTTATGAAATATATATGAAATTGGCAGATGCTGGTCTTCGGCATAGCTTTAGGGGTGTGGGGGGAGGGGAGAGTCTCAAACCGAAAGGCGTAACGGTGTTGAAAGGTAACGGTCGGAAGGCACCTCGTTGTCGAAATATCACGGTCGTAAGGCGCCACGGAAGGCTTAAGGGCGCCGTCAAGCACCTAAAATAAATTTAAAAAAATCTAGAAACATAAAAAATTCGGAAGGGCGACCGCGAATGTCCCTTTTGACATCCCTGCTCTAAATCAGGTGTGATGTAGTGGGCCAGAGCTTTTTTGTTCACTAAGCTCTTGTGAGATGATCGTTGAAAAATAATACATGTTTCTTACCAAAGTTCTTTATTAGAACAACTAAAATAGATTTGAAAAATGCAATAACAAGCTTTACCATTCATAGGTAGACACTCTCACTTTTTATTAACAGTTCTATACTTCTCATAGCCAACCTGAGTAAAAACGATTTTTACTCGCATCTCTTCCGTTGTTAAAAAAACACCTCACTTCATCCGTGTCACCCAGTCTACTATCAGCCTCCACACTAGCTTCTGCATGAGTCTCTTTTTACTTTCACTTTAGGGACGAATTCCCACACATTGTCCAGCCACCCCTATTTCTTGGAAAAGTTGAAATACCCTGTTGAGCAGATCCCAAGGGCAGAAGTATGCCAGGAATTTCCCCTGCATGCCTTTACACAAAAGACCATTGTCCTCCTCGGAAATGCCTGTTGCTTTCCCCGTCGAAAATGTGTGGCGAAGGTACGATATCACGACACCTTCCCCCAAAAGAGATTTCCACAGGAAATATTTGGCATGAATTCACATAATAAGCCCTTTTAATAGATTTCCCGAGAGGTCAAGCACACCATTAAATCAGCAATAAAATATCATTTAGACTTTTGACCCAATTATGAAAGTTCTACTTAAATTCAAGAATACCCACTCTCAGTTTCAAAGGACATACCAAAATATGAAATTTTTAGAATTTTCCTTACACATAATCAATCAAAAGAATAAAAATAATATACATTTTTGATGCTAGAACAATTAATTTAAATTTAAAATATTTGAATGTAATACTAACTCAAAAAAGAAAAAAAACACTATAACACAATCTAGGTAACTAAATTTTTACATACAGCACAATATCTTAATAAAACGCCCTAATTACAAGTATTAAAATTTTGAACACTAAATTCCAAACAGAAAATCTAACTCTGATTCTAAATCTTCCTACTTAGACCATCTGCATTTCCATGTAATTTTCCTGGCTTATGGGTAATTTCAAAATTTAATGGCTGCAAAAATAGAGCCCAACGTGTCAAACGAGAGTTTGTACCAAGCATTTTCTTTAAGTACACTAATGGATTATGATCGGTTTGTATTTCAAATTTTTGCCCATCCAAATAATAATTTAACTTTTTTAATCCATATACTATAGCCGCTAATTCTCTTTCTATCGTGCTATAATTTTGCTCCGCACGAGAAAATTTTTTGCTGAGATACAAAATTGGATGCTATTCACCTGCAATAATTTGAGATAAAACAATTCCTGCCCCATACAAACTCGCATCTGTTTGCACAATGAATTTCTGCTTAAAATCAGGCGCATATAACACAGGACTTTTCATTAATTTTAACTTTAATTCTTCAAATGCATTATTACACTTCTCGTCCCATATGATTTTTTATTTTTTTATTTTCCCTTTTAAAGCATCTGTTAACGGCACTGCTATGGTAGCATAATTCTTTATGTACCTCGCGTAATACCCTACCATTCCCAGATATGCTCTTAGCTGTGTTTTCGTCGTCGGAATTGGAAAATCTTTAATAGCCTGCAATTCAGCTTCACTAGGAGACCTTTTTCCTGACCCAACTTCGTGTCCCAGAAATTTTACGTGATCTTGCGCGAATTGGCATTTGGATGGTTTCACCGTTAGATTTGCTTCTTTTAACCGCTTAAGAACCGCTTCCACATCTTTTAAATGCTGTTCCCATGTCAAAGAAAATATAGCTATATCATCGATATACGGAACCGCAAATGACTCTAACCCATATAAAACTATGGCAATCAATTTACAAAAATAATATGCTGAATTTAAAAGTCCAAACATCATGACTTTAGGTAAAAAGGTCCCAAATGGTGTTACAAAAGCCGCATATCTCTGAGCTTCTTCCGTGAGAGGAATCTGAAAATAACCTTTCGTCAGATCCATAACAGTAATAAAAGGCGCTGTACTCACTTTCTCAACAACCTCTTCAATGTTTGGCAAAGGGAAAAATTCAGTTCTGGTCTTTGCATTTAATTTCCTATAGTCCACACAAGGGCGAGCGTCTTTACCCGCACTCTCAACTAAAATCATAGGCGAAGCATAATCTGATTGCCCGACCTCAATCACACCCAAATCTAAAAGCCTCCGAATCTCTTCACGCATAATCTCTAATTGCCTCGGCGACATACGATATGGTTTTGATCTTACCGGCACATCATCCGTTAAAACAATGTCCATTTTAACTAACGGGGTACTCCCAGGGTCCGTAGAAAAAACTTTCATATGACGCTCAATCATTGTCCTGAAATCTCCTATTTGCTCTGTAGAAACACGTTTTTCCAAATTACTTTCTTTTACTAATTCCCAAAAGTCTAATTGAGTGGGATCCGCAATGGGATAAGGAATTTCCGCTTGATCCTCAATTTCCTCACACTCCTCATCAATCAACAAATTTACAAATTCAGGTCTACTATAATATGATTTAATTAAATTAACATGATAAATAGTAGACTTATTTCTCTTTTCCGGAATATTGATCGTATAATTAGTTTGAGATATTACGCTAGTAATAGTTCCCGGTCCTATCCAATTAACCGCCATTTTATTTGGTTTCGAAGTAGCCAGAACTAACACTTTGTCTCCAACATTAAATTTTCTATACACCGCATTCTTATCATACCATTGTTTTCGTTTCTCCTGACACTCTTTCATTCTTTTACACGCTAATTCTTGACAATGTTTCAATCTATTACTTAAGTTCAAAATATAGTCCACTACATTCTGATTTACCGTCTCCTTTTCCATCCAATTTTCATATACAAGAGTATGTGGCATTCGTAAATTCTTACCATGTACAAGCTCAGCAGGGCTAAATCCCGTGCTTTCATGACTTACAGTCCTCAAAGCAAATAAAGCCATTGGCAAGACTGCTTCCCAGTCTTTTCCTGCCTCCAAACATAATGTCTTTATAACCTTTTTTAAACTACCATGCATCCATTCAACGCTATTCGATTCTGGGTGGCAAACTGAACTATGTACAACCTTAATACCAAACCTATCAAAGAATTCCGATGCCAACTCACTTGTAAATGACCTACCCAAATCACATTGTACCTCTTTTGGATAACCAGTCCTAGAAAATATTTGTATTAGCCCCTCAATCACTGACGGAGAAGTTAAATCTTCTACTGGAATCGCATCTGGATATTTTGACGCAACACAAATTGAAGTAATCAAGTATCTATTATTTTTCTCGCTTAAACTCAAAGGGCCTACACCATCAATATTTATCCTGGAGAAAACTTCTGAAATTATCGGCACGAGCTTCAAGGGAGCTTTCTTTTTATCTCTATTTTTACCAACCTTTTGACACAGATCGCAAGTTCTTACAAATGCCTCAATTTCCTTGTAACAATTTGGCCAAAAATAGCATTTAATTACTCTATCTTTTGTTTTAGTTGCCCCTAAATGTCCCGCAACTTCCTCATGACACATCTTCATTATTTTCTCTCTAAATTCTAATGGCAAACATAATTGTAATTTCTCATCCCCACTATTTGAATGTGAAACTCTTACTAATTTATTTCCCATTATTTTAAATTCCTTTTCTTCTACATTATTTGCCTTTTCCCATAATGTTTTTAAAGATAAGCACTGTTTCTGAGCTAAGCTGAAATCTTTCGCTGTAATTTTATTCAATCCCACATTATCTTTCACCTCCCATTTCGGTAATAACATAAGATCTTCGATTTGACTTTCATCCTGTCTATTCTCATCCATTTGAACTACCTGCGTTTCTTTGTTCTGTGAGCAATCCCCAATTTTATCTACCCTACCTGGTTGCTCTTCTAACTTTGCCTGATCAACAAACGACATTTCCTTATCAACATCCCGTTGCTCCATTCCTTTTTTTAAAGAATTCGTCTTACTACGGGTAACCACCATATTTATAGGAACACCACTTCCTTTATTTTGCTCAATAAGCTCCGCAGTTTTATTACCTAAGAGATAGTAACCTTGCTCCGACTCCGATGGTTTAATCGCCGCCTTAGTGGTGATGCAACCAAAATCCCCCTTTATAGTCACCCATGCTAATGGTAAACATTTACATTCATTATCAAGAGGTTGACGTACCCAAGTTATATCTCCAGTAAAATCCTCTGTTTTAACCCAATTTCTATCGCATAGATCAATCCCTGCTCCCGTGTCCCTCAAATAGTGTCTTTCAACCCCGTTTATTAGAGCTTTTTTTAGATAAGGTTTAAAACAATCCCCTAAATCAACATCATTACCTAAATGATTAACTGTATTGAACTCATTTTTCTTTTTTAACCATTCCGCACAATCTGGTTTTATGTGCCCTGGTTGATTACAAAAAAAACACCTAATCTGCCTTTTCCTCTCAAAAGCCTGGTCTTGTTTAAGTTTATCATTTTAAAATTTTTCCGTTTTATTCTCTAACTCCGATTTAGCTTTTACTTCACCCCTAATTTTCGGATTTAAATTGCTTCTTTGCATCTCTGAATAAGGTTTTTTTTCCCAAGATTTTTTTTCTGATTTCCTGAAACTACTTCTAATACTCTCATATTTGTCACATTTATCAGCAAGTTTCGAAGCCTCTCTCATTTCATCCCATTCATCCATAAATTTTTCTTTTACTTCAAAAGGAACGCGTTTTTTTACTTGCTCTGTGAGCATGAGCTCTTTTAAAGACTCGAAATCCTTTATTTCTAATGATTCCAACCAATTATCCAAATAACCTCTTAATTCATATACCAAGTCTACCCATAACGCTCCAGGTTTCCTTTGATGATTTTCAAACTTCTGTTTTAAAGCACCTGTTCCCCATCTAAAACGATTTAATAAAACTTTTTTTACATGTTGAAAATCATCTCCTAATTCTGCTGGTTGCTTCACTATAATTTCCGCGATATCTGATGGCAATAAGGGAATTAATTGGCTAACCATATCCTCCTGCGAAATTTTAGCTTTTTCCGCCTGTTTTTCAAAGATCATAAAGAAAAGAGTGATGTCAATTAATTTACAATCAAAACGTGGAACTAATTCTTTCAAATTAATTTTTGGATTCCTATGCGAACCTACATTCAAATCACTAGACGAAAGACTAACTGTTTCCGAAGAATTTTGAATTCTTAATTTTTCTAACTCAAATTGTCTTGTTTTTTCGCGCTCTTCGTCTTCCCGTTCCAAAGCTAATTTTTCCCGTTCCATTTCTTTTCGTTCTGCATCCTCCTTAAGAATACATTCTAAATTCGATTTAGCAAAACTCTCATTATAATATGATGCTGCTAAAATAGCCTGAATTATAGTTTTTTTCTTATCAGTTGCCGACACGTTGGTCTCAAATTCCTCTGCCAGCAAAAGCAAGATGTTTTTAGTATATTTCCCTAGAAATTCTTCCATTGTTTTCCCCCAAAATATACTAATCACAACAATACACAAATATATACAATTTGTAAAACACAATAAAAATTACAATAAGGAATAGAATTTTATCCTCTAGATATATTTCAATGCATAAAACAATAATACAATTTTCCTACCGAATATTTTCGTGCACTTGTTATATCCTTTAAAACTGAGTAAATCCTCAAAATTATTTTGATACCCACAGCACTATATAAATACAATTTGTATAAAAACAACTAATCCTGCTATTTCCTACAGCATACCCATAAAATTTCAAATAACTTTATTGCTGTAATAAACAAAAGCTGTATATGCCCCAACTTTATAACTAAAAGTTACATCCACAACTATGATTAATTTTAATGATTAATATTCTTTTATTAATCAACCGTAATTTACTATCCTCAAGTTAATTATGAAATACATAAATATTAAATTTTCAAAACCAAATGAATTACCGTACAGACCATAAGAAACCCGTTTAATATAAAAATTCTAACTAAAAATTTCGATCCCAAATTAATAGCTACCCTAGACTTTTTATCTATTAAACATATACAAATTACCAAAAACAGACATATACAATATTAAATCCTAACAGACCTCTCTGGAAAATTTCATAAAAGGGCTTACCTTCAAATGTAGACCTTTCTCCACACTGCTCCAAGGCTTTCCTGCACTTTTTTTTTTTCAGGTACTGCCGTATCTCCGGATCTAACTTGATTTCCGCCGGGAAATTTACACACAAGCTGTCTCCATGGATTCCTAAGGGCGATCGATGAAATAGTCTACTATCCACTGCACTGGATGTTTACTGAAGAAATTTTCTATATCGTCGAATCCTTAGTCCTTGTTACATACCAGCTAACACATTCGACACTCCAGATTTCACAGTTCCTCACCGGATACACTTGAAAATCTTTCTCGTCAAACACAAGATTTCATCACCGACTGTCCTTGTTTCTACACAGTTTCCTTCTGTACATCAAGTTCACGGGGGTCCAGTCTAATTTATGCTAGACCTAATTAATCCGTAAGCTGCCACCATTTATAATACTATAGCTGTGATGTAGTGGGCCAGAGCTTTTTGGTTCACTAAGCTCTTGTGAGATGATCGTTGAAAAATAATACATGTTTCTTACCAAAGTTCTTTATTAGAACAACTAAAACAGATTTGAAAAATGCAATAACAAGCTTTACCATTCATAGGTAGACACTCTCACTTTTTATTAACAGTTCTATACTTCTCATAGCCAACCTGAGTAAAAACGATTTTTACTCGCATCTCTTCCGTTGTTAAAAAAACACCTCACTTCATCCGTGTCACCCAGTCTACTATCAGCCTCCACACTAGCTTCTGCATGAGTCTCTTTTTACTTTCACTTTAGGGACGAATTCCCACACATTGTCCAGCCACCCCTATTTCTTGGAAAAGTTGAAATACCCTGTTGAGCAGATCCCAAGGGCAGAAGTATGCCAGGAATTTCCCCTGCATGCCTTTACACAAAAGACCATTGTCCTCCTCGGAAATGCCTGTTGCTTTCCCCGTCGAAAATGTGTGGCGAAGGTACGATATCACACAGGCCTGTCCAGCTTTTCAGAAAGCAGGGATGCACTACAGCTGGTGGCAAACATGGAAGGCTCCATTATTCAAATAATTGAAAATCTATAACGCTTCTATCTTACTGTAGTATTGGTAGTGATACACATACTGACGATATAAAAACGGGTAGCTATTATATTGCAGAATAGTAAAGCAAAATAAGCCTCCAGGTTATGCATGGTATCCATGTAAAAGGAAATTGCCGTAAAAAGCACAAATCAGTCATAGCAATCGGCTACATTATAACAAAAACAATAAATAAATAAAACAGGATGTAGCTCAAAATGCAATGAATGTAAAAAAAAGAAATGAAAAACTCCATTCGATTCCAAAAACATTTAATAGCCACGCCTATCATTGTATGCAACGCATAAAAATGAGCCCATGAACATGTAAGAAAGTTCCATGTCATTTACAGCCGGGAAGCATGTTTTTGAGAACAACCTCAAAATGAATTATGTTTTTTTGAAATTTTAATTGTATATTTTGTAGATTTGCTTCGAACAAAGAATATTCTGTAAAAAGCGAGTTTCACTCGCGTACAGAGAGTTCATACAATAAATTTATTAATTACTAACTGCAATCTTACAAAATATAGTCGTTAAACGAATAATAAGACTTTGCAAAAACTTGGAATTATTTTATTAAATATTTTTCAATAATTGAATGCAATTAAAATGAAAAACACTAACTATTTATCATTGTGATTCGTGTTACCTAAAACAAAGACCTTGTACAAAGTTTAATCTTGCCATTATGCCAAGTGCGCTTTGAAAGGAGGTCGCAAAATTGTATAGGCACTTTGGTCTGTGCCACGTTTTTATTTTTTAGATAGATTTTTATTAATATCTCGCCTAACTATTGACAATTCTTTTGGAAAATCATTATCTACAGTTCTCGGATGATTTTGCATCGATAGATACATCGAACTCCTCTCAACTCCCCCGCTGAGCGCCCGCCAGATAAAGTTTATGTATAACGGAAAACTGCGATTTTCTGAAAAACTATATGACCTAGGATAATTGCTATAGTTTTCTGCAAGATTTAAATAAATTCCAACTACTACTAATTTTTCCGTAATTTTATTTTCAGTAGATTCGGAAATAGGAGGGGGGACATAATTTTGCCATACATTTTCGACGAATTTCTGAAAATGTAATAGTATCTAAGAGTAAAACAAATATATTCTTGAGTTCTGTGTTAAGAGCTTTTTCGAACGATACCCATCCCCTTTTGATGATTTTTAAATAAATCTTAAATTTGTATGATTTATGAAAATTGTATGTGGTAATAATGAACAAATTAAAACTTTAAATTACCTCTACTTACTGATGAAAAAATGAGTTAAGAGGAGAGGAGTGAGTGCTTAGTAAAGTACAGGCCAAAAGCTTTAAAACGATATGCCACATGAAAAAATTCATTTTATCCCCCCCCCCCCCCACGCTTGAAACCGTACCGGAATAATTTTTAGAATTTCTTAAAGGGGGAATTTTGTCTGGCTGTGCAATGTTCGAGTTGTCCAGGTCCAGTAGAATTTAAAGTACAGTACTTTTTAAAAAGGCCCAGTACTAGCAGCTCTGTAATTCTATTAACCCCCCCCCCCCCCACACCTCTCTTCGAGTTTTTGAAGAAGTTGTCTAAGGTTTGAAAAAAATCTATGTTCTTGTTGAATTATGAATGCTTTTCATTCTTTTAATTTGGGCTTTTTAATTAATTTCTCAACTAATTATTAGAGATTTAAAATTCTGAAATTTAAGTGCACAGTGCATCAGGAAAGGCTTTCAACTATCCTCACAAAAAGCTTGAGCCTCGTATGTGCTGTAGATTCTGCTAGCCATCACACACAGACATACACACACAGACAGAGCGAAACTTTGTTTTATTAGTATAGATATTTTTAATTTAGAATTTAGATTCATTGCACAAAAATTGGGAATTCGAAAAATGAAAAAAATCTCACAGAGAAGGAAGGGTTAACAGTGTGACAAGGTAAAGTTTCGTTTATCTTCTTAACAATGTAAACGCGAAATGAATGTGCATTTTTCATAACAATTGTTATATAGGGGTTCTATATTTGCTAATATAAAATCAAATATACCGAGACTGGAACATTTTCAAATGCACCCCTAATTATGATCTGCGTGTGGTAATTGTTTAAGGCGCATCTTAATTGATGTTACATTACTTTAAAAGAGTTAAAAGTACCATAAACGCGCTCCGGTGTATTACAAACATCATAATTTGAGAAAATATTTTTCTACTTTTATGTGTATTTACCATATTATGATCACCTTTTTCTTTGTGTCATAGTCCTACCATTGATTAATTCAACACAGCTATATTTCCAAATTAAAAATTAATTGAACTGTTTCAAGTATAAATATAAATAAAGATCACATCTTAAAAAATCCGGGAGTGATGGAGGTAAAAGAAGCTGATCTACTTAGGAGGTATGCCATTGTGGGAGCAAACAGTTGAAGCACCCACCTTTTAGGGAAATCTGTTATTTGCATAACCTGCAACATTCCTTATTTTTAATTCAAACAACAATATTTTTAACCAGAAATTTAATTTAATAGCTGAAAAAAAGAACCCTGTAGAAACTAGACACATTTCATTAAATAAATTTTCTGGTTCCGAATTCGTTTATTTGATTTGGAGAAAAACCCCGGAAGGTTGGCTTGGCAGCTATGCATTTACACTCCTTGAAAAAAATTATGAAGTTTTTCTTTTCGGGGGTGTGGGGGGGGAGTTAGGAATATGGGGCGCCAATTGAAGTTCTGCACACAGGCGCCGGATACTGCTGGCGCGCCCCTGCTTCTCGGCTGTGTGCAAATTGATCATGAGAAAACTCGTCAAAATCATTGACACAACAATCATAATTATTTTCTTCTAACCAATTCTCGAATAAGCACAAAGAAAATAATAACATTTAAATCCCACTGATGACAGTCTTGTGATGACTGAAAACGTTCTGGGTTTTTCTAATGTATTTTAAATAATTTTAAATTATATGTATGTGCATGAAAGTAATTCTTGTGCATTTATTTGTGCTTTTTATATGAATATTAATTATAAATTTTACCTTTTCTGTTGAAAAATGTAGATATATACATAGTATTCATTAATGTTCAAATATGTAGTTTTTTTATCTGAAAAATATTCAGAATTTCTTTGAAAAATCGGATTAACATGAAACCATCTCATAATAGTGAAAACACAATCCGAAAAAATTAACGCTTTAACTTCACTTGCAGAAAATCACTAACGAAAATTTTCTTATACTTACAGATCACAAAATTTGCAAATTTCGTGACCTATTCATGACGCTCGTTGGCTTATTATCTCATGACTGATTGAATTTCATGATTTTTTTTTTCGCGATCATCTGCCGAAATTTGTGATTTTTTCCGCGATCGATTCACGGAATTCACGATTTTTTTCTGAAAGATTTATACGAAATAGATTTTTTTCGCGCGAGCACTTGCCGAAATTCACAATATTTTTCCGCGATCAACAGTCGAAATTCGATATTTGTTTTCGTGATTTTTTTTTGACAAAATTCACGATTCCTTATCACTATCAATTATCAAATTCGTGATTTTGCTTCTGCCACCGACTAATAATATTTGTGATTTTTTTTGCGCGAGAGTTAGACAAAATTTTGGACCTTATTACGCGATCGTTTGACGAATTTCTCCTCGATTTTATTGCGCGATTGTTCGACTAAATTTTCGGGATTGTTTGCGCAATCTTTTGACGAAATTCGCGTTTTTTCGCAATCCTTTTACGAAATTCGCGATTTTTTCTCAATCCTTTTACGAAATTCAAGATTTCTGTTTGTGTGATCATTTGACGAAATCTGTATTTCTTTTCGCGATCTCTGATGAAATTAGCGATATTTTCCACGGTCGTTTGAAGAAATTAGCGATTTTTTAAGCGACCATTTTGAGACTTTTTTTTTCAAATTTTCTAAGATTCGCGAATTTTTTCTGCGGCCCATTGACGAATTGATTTTGCAGATTTTGAAAAAAAGAAAAATCGCGGACTTTCACGAAAAAAAAAAAAAATTGTGGAATAATCACATGCTTGTAAAAGAAGTTATGGAGACAAAATCACGTAGAGCATGTTTTATTGTGCGGGATTTTTTTTTCTGTGTGATTTGTGCAGTTCTGCTAGTTGTGCAATTTTCCACGTTCCCTGTTCCTCAAAGAAAAAATTTCCTTGTCCTTCGCCAGGAAACTCATGAAATGGCGCCCCTTTCAATAAAACTTCGAAAGAGAATAGAAAAAAGCTCCATTTAAACAGGTTTCCGTCTGAGCAAGTATAATTGTATGATGTTTTTTCAACGAAATTTAACTTTCCCCCCTTCTTGAAAGAAATCTGTTATAGACAGGTTTCGTTTTCACAAGTTTTACTCTAATACATCTCTTTTCAGAGCTATACTATAGAGCAGAGGGTTTAACAGTCAGTGAGGATACCTGTAAAAATGAAACGTGTCTATAAAAAAAAATCCTGTCCAATATATTATAATTTTACCTTCTAAGACGGAAACCTGTCTAAAACGAAATATTTCATAGGTTTTGAGTTTCCGTATTCGAACTTTTTACTGTTATTGTAAGCATAAGTCAGTAAACGTTTCTCATACGGGGGGGGGGGGGGGTAGGACCCCTGGATCCTACTCTTAGCTATATAGCATCCCTCAAAAAATGTTTGCCCCCCCCCAAGAAAGTTCTGAAATGGCACCCCTGGTCCTAAGTATCCGATCATTTTGGAAGCCGTCTGTTTTGCATATGCCGATAGCTGGTACGCCTGTCCGAACCATATATATGTTTCGGCTAGCGTGTTTCTTCGGCAGTTGGGATTTACCATTTGAATATGATCTGAGCAGTTACTTTTAAGTATCGTCGGCATGGAGGTCTGTTTAAGCTGGGAAGCACACGATGAATATTAAAGTCTTTCTCTTCTTGGAATTACTGTATGGATATCAACTAATGTTAGTTTCGTTTTTGAATCGTCTGATGGAATAGTGAAGGCCGTATCATGTGACCTCTATTTTTGAGAACTTTTAATGTTGAAGAAGTTGTTTCTGTAATGAAGGGCAGCTGAGCTGTTTTTCCGAATTCCTCGACGTTGGAGAAATGAGTTTGTGAACTGTATTTTCAAACTGTGGTTTATCTATCGGTTTCCTGGTGGGAATGGCGTTTGTTTTTACGCTGTTGTGTGATACCTCTGGAAGTGCTGGAATTAGTTTAAAACGAAGTATAGCCCATCGAGCTCTGGAGCATTGAATCGAAAGATGTTTTTTTATTTTCATACTTCTGTAATAATGTGTCATGGAGTGTTACTCAGTATAACTTGTTGTATACGTGAATGCATAGTTAATGTCATTTAAAGTTAAAAACTGATTGAGGTATGTTTTATGTATTTTTATTCTTTTAGTCAATTTATCTGTTTTTCTACTTTGACTAAATCTAAATAAATGTTTGTTTCTTTTAAATTTGTCATTCGTTATTTAGATCACACAGTAGCTTGTCTTTATCTTATTTTATATTTCAGCAAGTTAATTCCATTAAACTGCTTTGACATTTTAATTCCATTTAAAGGTTTGACTATAATAGATTTAATAGTTTAACGTATTTTTCATCCGAGGTTGGAACATAAAGCAATTACGTTTCCATTTGCTTAATTCACTCTGCTAAATTAATTTACCGAGATATTACTTATTGGTAATAATCTCAACACTAAGTTGCGCAATTCCACTTAACCACTCACACGTTTACATTCGCGCACCCATCTCCCCTCCGAACTTTCTCTATAAGGTTTACTTTAAGTTTTTTGGGTCGCTGAATCCGAATTTTTAACTCCCCCCCCCCGCCCCCGAACCACCACCCCCCAATAGTTGTTTTTAACTTAAATTTCTTATTGTTTTAGGGGAAAAGCATTACGAAATTCAGAAACTAGACAAAATTTGCAACTAATAGGATATATGACATTATGACATAGGATGAACGGGGAGGGGGAGGGCTGCCTCTGAACATGCACTGCGGCGCTACGTGCACTAAGTTATGAAGTCCAGGCAATAGGGGATTTTACCTGGAAAAATTAATACTGGTTCTGGATTTTGACGCACTTTATGTTTTTTGGGTCGCTGAAACCGAATTTGTAACTTCCAACCAAAATTTCACCCGGCAACGCCCCAAAAAATTGATTTTTTGAAAAAATTTGGTTTTTGAGAAAAGCACGCGGAGAATGTTCCGAGGCAACCCCCTCTCTCCCCGTTTATCCTACGTCGTAATGTTAAGCATCCTATTTGTTGCAAATTTTGTCTAGTTTCTGAATTTTGTAATGCTTTTCCCCTAAAACAATAAGAAATTTAATTTAATAACAACTATATTGGGGTTTTTTTTGGGGGGGGGATTTTGGGGGTAAGTTAAAAATTCGGATTCAGTAACTCAAAAAACTTAAAGTAAACCTTATAAGGGAAGTTTGGAAGGGAGGTGGGAGAGCAAATGTAAACGTGTGAGTGGTTAAGTGGAATTGCGCAACGTAGTCCACGCAGCACTGTGCGCATGTTCCGAGGCAGATCCCCCCTTCCCCTTCATCCTAAGTCATAATGTCATATATCTAATTTGTTAGAAATTTTGTTTACTTTCTGAATTTCTACATACTTTTCCCCTAAAACAATAAAAAAATTGATTTTTTTAATAAAAACCTTTTATGGGGGGCTTTTTACCAAAATTTGTGGGGGTTGCCGGGGAAAATTTTGGTGGGAAGTTACAAATTCGGATTCAGCGACCCAAAAAACATATAGTAAGCCGATTTCCAGAACTACCATTAATTTTGCTAGGTAAAATTCCCTATTGCCTTGACTATATATTTTATGTATTATTTTTGTTTTAATTGTTATTTTATTGTAACAATAAATAATGAATCACTTAAATGTTTCCCCTTTGAGTCATTTTATGTCAGTTCAGGCAGCTATGCAATCCATCATCACAGATTTAGATGAAACTGGGTGTTTTGTAGTTAATGTAATCAGTAATGTAAACCAGTAATTTTTTTTTTTTTTTCGCTTCTAGTTGAAATATTTTTTGAGGAAAACATTATCAAAATTTTGAAGAATTGCCATTAGTTGACATTATTGACTGCTCTGTTTTCAAAGATAATGTATCATAAATAAGTCATAATTCAATCACTAATCAACAAATCATTTAAAAATAATTTGTGCATGATAAATAAATTATACACATTATGAATACAAATAAAAGATTTTAAGTGTGTGTAAAAATCTTGTTAATCTTTAAAATCAAGAATTTTTACGAAAAATAATGAACTAATAAAATATAAATTTTTAACCAAAGGCGTAATTACACTGGTGTCCAAAATTAAGGACCAGTCACAAAATGCTAATTTTTAAGTAAGCGAATACTCAAAAGGAAATAATATAATTCAAATAATTACTATCCCTACAGCACAGCTAGTCCATATAGCATCTCATTCATGTCACACATGGTCACAAGTGTCACAGTCACTACGGTGAAACAAAAACAGGAAATTCCACATGTCTCATTATGAGTCTCAAATGATCACTATATGTGACTCAACTGAGACGTCAATGTGACTGCCGCTTTGTTACGAGTCACCAGGTGACTTAACAATGTAGTAAAATTGTGATTCTCGTGTGACTGTCATTTTTAGACTCAATTTCAAAGTCATCGTGAACGCTGCATTGTGATAAGTCACCAAATAATATCATGTTATAGTCACATAGTGACTTTTCACAAAAGAGCACAATGGTGACTCCCTCTGTCACCTAAAAGTCATCATATGACTTCAATATGACATTATTTGGTAACTTGTCACAATGCAGCGTTCACGATGACTTTGAAATTGAGTCTGCAGATGACAGTTACATGAGAATCACAATGTAACTAAATTGTAAAATCACATGGTGACTCGTCACAAAGCAGCAGTCACAGTGACGTCTCAGTGGTGTCACATATAGTGATCATTTGAGACTCATAATGAGATGTATTGAATTTCTTATTTTTTTGCTTCACCGTAGTGATTGTGACACTTGTGTGACATGAATGAGATGTTATATGGACTAGCTGTGCTGTAGGGATAATAATTATTCGAATTATATTATTTCCTTTTGAGTATTCGCATACTTGAAAATTAGCATTTTGTGATTGGTCCTTAATTTTGGACACCAGTGTACTATGAAATCTTGGTCCTGTTTCTAATGAGGTTGCCAAATTGAATAAAATAATTTAGAAAAAATCTTAAAAATACTGTTTTCTACCATTATTTGCTAAAAACACAGTGCTGATTGTAGTTAGCTTAGTAAGCATATCATAATACTTAATGGTAACTACACCAAAATTCTCCCAAATAAGAATTCTGTTAACTCTTTTGGTTAGGGGGAATGCAAAAAGTTTCTGCGCTTTGGACTCTCCACATGTAACCTGCCAAATTTATTCAGAATGCATGTGTACAACGAGGGAAAAAGTATTGGAGCGGCTGAGGCACTTAGGGGCACAAAGTTTCCCCAGGACGAAGGCGCATCGGCCCTCGGGCAGATAGGCCAGTGGGTCAGCCCGAGCCTGGACTCTCCACGTAACCCGCCATCACATATTTCAATCAAACTGGTTCTGTTTGTTGTTAATGCTATTAAGACATAATAACCATTAATTTTTGAGCTCCCTGTTAAAGTGTTTGGTTAATTCTTTTCACATTATATATGAGATGTTCACTTAATCAGACAAATCACAAGCATTGCAGAGAACTTAGTACAGTCGACCTGGTTAAGATGCTTTTCAAGAAACTGGACAAAAGATTATATTATAAATCAGAGATAATGTTGCAGAAACTGAACATATTTACACCTCTAATAATTTAAATGAATTTTGTTTTCTTCGAAAGATGTTTCGTTTATATATTTACTGTCGAAAATTGTGTCTTTTAAATTAAAACTTAACTGTATTCAAGTTTAACTCTCTCTCTCTCTTTTTTTAATGGACTTTCTGGAATAATTACTGGAAATAAAAATGAATTCAAACATTACTTTTTTGTACATTAATACTTTGCAACCGAAAATAAAACAGACTTCAGATGAAAGAAACGAAGAAATTGAATTAATAATGAAATAACACTTCCCCTTCTCTTCAAATGCATTTAAAAGCACACAGTACTAAGGTCACATTTCCTATAGTGTACGAAAGAAAAAACAAGAATCGACAACTACACCACAAAAAGAAAGAAAGAAAGTAAGAAACAAAAAGCAGGAAAAAATCATTTACTTTTTCTCTACTTACGTAAAAACATACATAAAGCAGTAGACAAAGAATATTAGTACATACACGGAATCAAAGAGGAATTCCAGTGTTGCTAATTTAACAGGATTTTTTATTCAAATATCTATTTCCGATTATTACTATTTGCCTTAATTAATCTGTGATTTAACAAGGCGGATATTGTTATTCAGAAATAATAGTAAATATATATCTAAATTTAAAAAAAAAATCCTGCTAAATTGAAACATTGCAGAGAAAACAGGAGAAATTTACATCTTCTTCTTGTGAATTTTTGCCTCACGGGACCGAAGCAACATCGCATAATAGCCATTCGTGTATTACACATGATATTTTTGCATTAATCCTTATGGGTGATGGTGACCTGAAAAAATCCGAGTATTGGCTATGTGTGTCTTAACCAGGTTCGACTGTATGTTAACTGCTATGATACCTTTAATCTTTTAACTACAGGTTCAGATATACACTTCTTAGTGGGCTTTTTTTGTTCTACTTGTAAGATTTTTTGAAAAAACATCTCTGCCACTCTTATACAAGAATATTTTAAAGTGAAATCTCTCAGAAAAAAAAAATATTTATGAATTGTGATACAATGGAACATAAAAAAAGTCGACAGTCCTGGGCTGTAATCAGGGAGACAACGAAACTGATTGATTAATGATCATTTATCTAAACCAAAAGACAAGTTTGAAATCAGTTGCTGCATTAATACGATTTACTGAGCTTCCTTTTAAATTCAGCTTCGGCGCTATTGGATAGTGAAACGTTCACCTGTACTCAATAAAACATAAAAAATTATATATTTTTTTAAATCCTTAAAAATTAAGATAAATAATTTCAAAATTTTGTGCATGTAGTTAAATATTATAATTAAACATTTCTTTAATTTAAAAAATATATTAAGTAATCATGCAGCCTGACGATATGGTGAAATATCAGACAGTTGAACTCTGTTAATATGCAAAATCGCTGAGGAAGCGAATTTTCCTCCACTCCTTGAGAAACGCCTATTTTATGCATCTTAAAAAAAGACCTCCTAATACGGTAACCCGTTCAAGACGCGAAATTTTATTAGTCCCGTTGAAAGAAAAACCTGCATTTGATTTAATATACAAATGCAGGCTTGGTTCCAAACAGAGGCAGTTTTAGAGGGAATCATGTCCCAAGCATTACAGATGATTATACTTTAAACTAGAAATCCCTTCAAATAGGAATTTTAAATAGTAATAAACACTTATTTAACGTGTAACATATTATAAACGTGCAACAATATTGCTCTTAATAAGTTAACAGTTATATAACATATCTTAATTTATAAAAAGTTATTTCTAAGCAAGGCTTTAAAAATGACATTGAAATCAAATTACAGCACAGTAAGTCATTTAATCATATTTAATCATAACAGCTTAAGGAGCACAGGATCTTTAAACTTTCAAAAAATCAGTTTTTGGTTTTTGTGGTATACTGAATGATTTAAAATTTCTCAACAATATGCAAAGAACGCCATTCAAAAATCTGCATTATTTCTTGAGTTTTAATCGTTTGTAGATGGTGAATATAATTGAATGCCGGTAGATATTGAAAATTTAAAAAGCGTTTTCTCAGATTAGTAAATTTGGAGTTTGCGCGCACTGTTACTTTTAAACTATGTAAGCGACCAATTAAAAAAAATAACCAATATGCGTTATTTTATAGTCCACATGATAAAATCAAAAACAAATCACATATTTCGGTTATTTATTTTTTTGCACTTGAAAAATTTGATTTTTTTTTTTTTAAATTTTGAACTTTTTTTATTTTGTGCTAAAATTAAATTTTAAACAAAACTTTTTGAGTATATTTTGGTTTTAAGTAAAAGCAGGTGTGTTAAGATTCTATTTTGTTCAGAGATCGTTTTCTATATGCATAATTTAAAGTTTTATCATCTGCGTAGCCCTTAAGCATGCATTACTGAAATGAATTTTGAAATTTAAAATTTAATTATTAATTTTGTACATACAACATTTTTTTTCTGGGTAATATAGTTAATGATATATACTTTAGACAGAAATGGGAAAAAAGATCTTAAATGCATAGTGTTTGTGTTTTGGTATTTCATAAAAGGCGATGTTTTTCATTGTTTCGGCACATTCAAAGGTCCTGTGCCCCCCTTAATTGAAAAACAAAAAATGTATGCATTAAATGCAACTTTATTTGGATTAACTAAGCAGGAATAGTATTTAAAAAATCAATTAATATATGGAGTAGGAAGAGAATTGCCATGTATAATATATTGTCATATGAAACGGACATACACTTTCCCTAATATATTTGGTTTTAGATTTTTATTCACAGTAGGCAAAATTACAAATATTTTTGAGAAAAATAATTTTCAGTTAATGCAAAAAACAAGATGAAAGTATAGCTGACATTCTCTTTCTCAAATCCCTCATCTGAAAGCCTAGCATTATACAATAGATGCCTAGATTATTATTAATAAAGATAGAAAACTTTTAAGGTGTAAGACAAAATAAACTAATCATTATATTAAACTAAGAGACTTTAACATTGTATAAAATGACAAAATAAAATAACACTTAAACTGAGAAAAATAAGAGTCGCTATGTATTCTGAATACAATTTGAATAGCTTTCCACTTAAAAAAATGGACACAACAAGTGCATTATGTTTTCTATCGAAAGTTGTTATATATATTTAATAAAGAGTAATTCTTTGTTGCTGCTTGCAGATAATTCTTTGATCTCCTTGTGTTAATTATTCTTCATACAAAATAAGATATGTTAACATTTTACGTTTTGAAAATTTCACTTAGTTATACCATCAGAGCCACCTATCTTATACTAACTGTATATTATATACTGATTATATGTGTATTACAGTAGACTCCCTCAAATCCGCACTGCTTGGGAGCAGAGGTTGTGCTGATTTTAGAATTTTGCAGATTTCTGGTCATTGATCTGTTTACATTTTTAAATCATAATTTAAATGTTATAATGCAATTAAAATTATAATGAATATACAATATAAGAGAATATTAAAATAATTAAGTAAAAAAATTAATTAATAAAAATTAAGATGATTTGAAAATGCTTAAATTGTTATAAATAAATGTTAAGTAAATCATTAATAATATATAATTAAATATGCACCATAAAGACATACATATTTTTTAATTTTACAATGCAACTTGCCTCATAAAGGTACCCTACTAGTTCACATAAAAATCATAAAATAAGAAAATTTTATTTCAGGTTTAGCCAGAATTAATAACCAAAAAAGCTTGATTAATACATAAATATATTTGGTAAAAAGATTGTGATTACCAAAAATATCAGCCATATCTTGATTTTTTTTTTCTTCCAGAAATAAATTTTTACTTTCTTCATGAAAAAGAATGAGTTCAGTCATGTTTGTAGAGAATTGCATTTAAAATATGTACAGAATGAAATAAAAATAAAAAAAACCCTCTAATTTTGACCCTACATTTGAACTGAAAGTTTCATTGTTTACATCTGTGATTATGTGCGGATTTTAGGCGTTGCGGATTTGGGGGAGGCTACTGTATCATATTTTCTTATTTAACTGACATCTATGAGGTTATAATTTTGACTTGAAAATGTTTTTAAGTCAAAAAGATAATCGTAATCAATTCAAAATGATAATGTGTAATATATATCTGCTACTATTCTCCGAGAATATCAAACGTGGTTGCTCATGATCAAACTCATGTTAAAATAATAAAAAATAATTCAATATTTATAAAAGATTTCGTAAATTTAATTGCATAATCTATCAATGAAATTGTTGTTCTTAATTCAAAACTTTATTTGAATTCACAATGAAAAAGAAGCAAAAAAAACATGTATTTGCACTGTTGTTCTAATATTTATATACTGGGTGATCCGAAAATTATGAACAACTTTAATGTCAGTTTTTAGCATTTTTTTTTTTTTTTACTTAAGCATTCGTTTTTATTCAAGCAATCTTTTTACTTTCTCCATAAAAACTGAATTATTTCCAATCATTTGGTGCAAACTGCACCCTTTCATCTTTATTTATTTTAAATTGGTTTTTGACTTTTGGATAAACCGGTATATTTTAATAAAAAAGAAAATGAAGTATAGTTTTATTAAAATGTATATATTAAAGTTATTTGATAAAAAAAATAATTTTTTAAACTGTTATACATTTTTCTGTTGTATAAACATAATTAATTTGACTAAGAAAGAAGTTGAAAATGTCCTAACAAGGTTTCTACCTTGATAATGAATGATACATACAAACCGACGGTAGAGTTATCCTTTCTCACATTATGCAATTAAGCAGTCATCGAACTAACATTATTTTTTCCCAATGATAAAGAAAGTAATAATGATGAGAGGTATGAGGCAAAATAATTGTAATAAAATGGCAATATAGAAACACATTAATAGCATATTATAGCCAGATATGTGTATTAGTTCATTATAAAATAGGTTCTTATAAGCAGTTACAAATTTAATATCTTGAGTGCCACCATCTATATAAAATAAAGTTTCCTAAGATGCTATTGTTATATGTAGTTGGCAAAGAAATTCTGTTCAACAAAAAGGATTAAAATAAATACTTGTTTCATGTTAATTCTAAAATAAAAATTTTATTATAAAAAATTTGGTGCCATTTGTCCGTTTGGAAATAAATTAAAGTGTTTGTACTATGAAAATGGCAACTTTGAAAGGTAAACTAATAAATTTAGTGATTTAGACTAAATGTGTAAAAAGTATTTGTAATATGTATGATTTGTGTACCATCACAGAGTGTAACAGTCGGCTGTATACATGGAACTTGAACAAAATAATATTATCTAACTTATTATCTATAAAAATGTAATAATTAAAATAATTTGCACTGTCACAGCCGGCAGTACACACGATAGCTTAATAAAAGTAAAGTGTGTATAGGTAGTGGTACATGTAGCATTGAACGTGTTAATGAACATTGTAATTCTCCTCCAAGAAATTGGTTACCATAACTTGCATTAGTAATACATACTGTTTTTGCTTGAAATTTTTAAAATTATACAAATGAAATCTATTCCATTTTCCTGAATAAAACAAATTCTGCTCAGAAAAAATGTACTACAATTTGCAATAGTAGGATATAGTGGTTTCTTCTCAGAAATTTAAAACTAATCGGAGGATATGGGTGGAATAAATATCCCGGATGATTTAGTCCAGGCAATAGGAGATTTTACCTGGCAAAATTAATGGTAGTTCTGGAAATCGGCTTACTTTATGTTTTTCTGTCGCTGAATCCGAATTTGTAACTTCCCACCAAAATTTCTCCCAGCAACACCCCCCCCCCCCGCCCCAGCCCAAATTACGGTAAAATGCCCCCACAAAAGGTTTTTATTAAAAAAATCAATTTTTTTTATTGTTTTAGGGGAAAAGTATCTAGAAATTCAGAAAGTAGACAAAATTTGCAACAAATAAGATGTGTGACATTATTACGTTGGATGAATAGGGAGGGGGGATCTGCCTCGGAACATGCGCCGTGGTGCTGGGTGGACTAAGTTGCGCAATTCCACTTAACCACTCACATGGTTTACATTCACCCTCCCGTCTCCCTTCCGAACTTTCCCTATAAGGTTTACTTTAAGTTTTTTGGGTCGCTGAATTCGAATTTTTAATTTCCCTCCAAAATTCCCCCCCCGCAACCCCCCACCCCCCCAATATAGTTGTTTTTAGATTAAATTTTTTATTGTTTTAGGGGAAAAGTATGTAGAAATTCAGAAAGTAGACAAAATTTGCAACAAATAGGATATATGACATTTTCACGTAGGATAAACGGGGAGAGGGGGGGCTGCCTCGGAACATTCCCCGCGCGCTGTTCTCAAAAACCACATTTTTTCAAAAAATCAATTTGGGGGGGTGGGGAGGGGGAAAGGTGCCGGGTGAAACTTGTTAGGAATTAACAAGCTAGTTTCTTTATTCTCAATGCCTCTAACAGTATTAAATATCTCTTTAACTTATTACAATATAATATGCAGTACTTTATTTATTGCACTTTATTTTTACCAAAGTAACTTTATTCAAATATAATTTATTCTGAAATAAAACTTACCTTTATTCTGTTCTAATCCATTTATCCTTTAATTATTTAAGAAGTCTTTTCAGTTTCTTTAAGTTACGTTCCTTTAAATACTTTGTTTACATTTTTCAAACTTCCGATGGTGTAATCTGCCAGGCATCACTTTCAATGTCGTAGATCATACTACGCGGTTTTTCTTTCGCCAGGTGGCGGTGCCTGTCTTCATGAATGAATTAGATGACGTAATCCACTCCAGCGAATCACTGCTCATCGAACGTTCCCGAAAGGGGATGAGTCGGCACGTGCACCGCTAGCTATTGCATAAAAGGGTTTTTCCCTCCTCGGATCTTCATTCAGTCTTTTAGTTCTTCTCTTCGTTTGTATTGTGGAGTTTCGCCATTGGTCATGCAGTATAATAGAAAGCGATTTCATATTCTAGTTTTTAGACAACATAGCTTTTTAAATACATCGTAGTTTTTTCATATCTTCATCGTATTCTTGTGGAATGGTTTCTGTCATCATTTAGTGTTAAGCTATTCTTCCCCAGTGTGCCTACGTAGCTGTTTACCGAGAAGTGAATTTCTTTCTGGTTGTAAGCTGATTCTTGGATGCTTGAATGTCCTGAAGGAATGTAGCTTGAGTGGGCTAAGTATTTGGAGGAGTTAGCGATGTGTCATCAAGACCTTTTTCTCATTGACGATGTTGACCAGAAATATAATTCCTCGGTGATGTTGTTCTTGAATGAATCATGATTAATGTTTTTAGTATGAAGCCTATTATCTTTTGCACGATATGCCATGGAGTCCTGGGGTAGATATATATAAATGCCATTACATATATTTATAGACATACATTTAATAGTTGTTATAACTTATGAAAGTTAAGTTTGTTGTTTGCTCTTGGTTTTTAATAAATACGTTTTTATTTATATATATTGGTATCTGTTTTACTTAATCCACCACAGTCATAGTTTAATTTTAGTTAAAATATATACAAGTTTATAGTAATATGTCTTTAAATCTTTTAACTAAATTTATTGATTAGATCGTGTCATGCTATGTCAGAAGTTAGCCATATACGCTCCATTGCTAGTGCATAACTCTGCTAATTTATATTCATAGCCATTTTTCTTTGATATTGGCTATCAAGAGGTTATGGGCCCAGATACTTTTGGCGTAACCATGACCGAATCTTGTTCTTGTCAGTGTAATTTAGTAATATAAAATTAATTTGAAATTAAATTTTTTTTGGTTACTTGCCTTAATTTTTATTAAAGTTTATTAAAAGTTAATTATTAATTTGCCATTTTTGACCTTGATTGGTCTGGTGTTCTGTGGTGGTATTTTTCGGCCCTTTTATCCGATGTTATCGATATTTTTCACGGGGGGGCCGTGATATATTTTTTTTGAAAAGTCTTTGTAATTAAAAATTCAGATAAAAAGGTTAAATTTTTTTTGATTTATTTAATTTTGAAAGTTTAAATGTTAGAATAATTTTGATAAATCTTTAAAACGTAAAGTAAGTTAATGTTTTTTTTTTTTGAAATGGCAAACCCAGGGCTCATATTAAAAGGCTTTTTGAAGTTAAAAATATGTTTTGAAGAAAATTGTGGTTTCTATTAATTAGAAAAAGTGTTGGAATAACGTCACTCTAGAAAGTTAAATGAATTGGCTTAAATGTGGAAATGCTGGATGTTATTTTGAGAAATCTTCTGTTTACTACGTCAGTTCTTTAAAGAAAAGTTTTTGAGTGTCAAATTGAATCCATTTGGATGTCAAAATTCAAGGTTTTACGTTTAACAGTCCAGGAAGTGCTGTGGTGATTTATCAGCGATTTATTATTATTAGATCTACGAGATTACAAGTAATGTTGAACTTTACATCTGCTATTTATTGTGAAGTTTCCGGCAGTGGGGCGTGCTGGTACCCCCTACTGACTTACTTTCCCCTGGACTATCTGCAAATAGACGTTCTTTGGTGACAATTTTTTTTTGACAAGAGAACTGTCGTATTTATTGACAAATGGCAGACTTCCGATACATTAAATTTTTTTATAGATGTTTCTTAAAGATGAATGTTCACAAATTTTGTTGTAAGATATCGTGATCCTCATCAATTATTGTGTAATTCACCCTTTCTATATTTTTAAGATATTTTTATGATAATATTTGTTAGATACTACATGGGGGCTATGGTGCTTAATTTGGAACCATTACAAGTGAATGATATTTAAATTTTTAAAGTGTTTAATGTTGTTTAGCTCTTAAATTCAAGGGTTTAAATTTGATATCTAAATTGAATTTATAGAAATAGAGTAAGCTTTAAGTATAAATTTTTGATCTGTTAAAAGGTAAATGGGGGAAGTTATCTGAAATTTAAAAATTTTTTTGAAATATTAAATTACTGTTGAAAAGTTATGAAACTAAAGATAATTTTTTTTTAGATACTGTTTTTAAAGTTTTAATCTGTGATAATTTTTAAGGAACTGTTAAGCTTAGGGTTTTTAAGATATTGTTAAATTTTAAAAGATTTCCCTTTCTCCTGTTTAAAAGAGTTGTTTAAATTATTGGGGTAGATCTTTAGAAGTTTGTTTAAACGGGCCGCAATTACCTGGGGATTTTTACCTCAATTTTTTTTTTATCATATAAATTGCTCATGAATCTTGGAATTCTTGTTATATGGAAATAATAGTGGAAATTTAAATTTTTTTTTAGATATCAAGTAAATTCAGTTTTTAAATTTTTTTTTGTTCTGGCGATGGGGATCGTGGTTCAGATGTTCGCTTTCACTCATCGTCAGACAGTAATTTTTATGGGGGAGATGTTTGCATGTCATGAAATGAGATATTTGTCATTGTCTTGACTGGTGGTATGGAAACTGGAAGATCTCTTTCTTGTGATAGTTTACTATCCTGAGGGTCGTTTTGTTTTCCTTATATATCCCTTTAAGTTTAATCTCATTTTTACAGTATATGCTCGCTGCTTTGGGTAGTTAGAGATTCTTGGTTTTAAGTTCTTTTTGTTATATATATGAAATTTATAAAGTTTTTATGTTAGTTAGGAAAATATAATGGAGAGAGGTTTAAGAGGGGGATCATGTTTCTTTATACCATATGTGGTCATCCATTTGTAATATGGGACTGCATGTTTTAATTGGTTAGGACATTGTGACGGATGTTGCATGGATTGATAAGCTACATTTTTCATTCTCAATTTTTAGGATAGTTATACAGGTTCATGAGTAAGCAAGTTTATTAATGTTTAAGCTTTAAATTTTTAAGATAATAAAAATTGAAAGAAATGTTATCCTAATGTTAAATTCTGTCTAATAAATTTTGATTTTTCTAAATGACCTCTATTAAATGAATCTTAAGTTATAATGTATAATGTTAAATAGAATATGAATCATACAGGTATCCTCTAATTATTTGAGGATATTTTAGATTGTTTGAGATTGTTTTATAGAATCTAATTTTGTTTTACTTAGGCATTTTTATGATTAGCAAGGGTGGTTTATTCTGTGTAAATTTAAATGAAAAACCTGGACCCAAATACGCTAGATCTCTTTGCCTCCGTACTAAACTATCTTTTTAGTTTAGAATAATTTTTCAATATTTTTATAGAGTTAAGTTTAAGTTTTTACTGTATGTTCAAAAGTTAAGAAGAGGTCATTGGAGGTTCATTGATGGATTATATATATAATTTTTTTTTTTTAATTGGATTTTTGACCTGTAAAAGTTGTTTTAAAAGGAATTAATAAATTTTGCTTGTGAAATAGTTAATATATATATAAAAGAATCAATAGGATTAAATGTTTTTGAAGCTAATCTCTTAAATGTGCTCAACCTGTATCCAGCTTGATATTGTGTTAATGGGTTCTGAAAAGTAAACCCTGTTTTATATCATTGGTTGGTTGAGTGTATTACATGAAATGAGTACTTTTTAATGGCTTTTTACTTCCCCTCATCTTAATTTATCTATAATATGTTAAAAGATGTAAGATTTGCATTGCAAAAGGTGCTATTTGGAGATATTTTTAGACGGAAATTTTTATATTTCTGATGTGTCTCAATTAAATGTGCATCTGTAATGTGTTATCCTATTATGAAATATTCCTCTTTTTAAAGTATTTAATGAGTTGGATAATTTGAGAAATGCAGTTTTTAATTTGCTGTATCAAAGTAGAAAATAATGTAACTTCTGTTTGCCCTACTCATAATTGTTTGAGAAGCTGAATTCTTCGGCCTAAGTGGAGATCTGTTGAAATTCGAACAGTTTTTGAGAAATTGCCAAAAATTTGTTTTATGTAAGAATTGATCATAGTTGAAATTTTTTTTAATTTTTAGTTTATGGTTTACAATTTAATTTTTGACCCAGGAATTCTTTTATAAGTATGCTTTGACAATAACTGCATAATGCGAATTAGTTGTCATGTCACCAAGTTTTTAAAGACGTTCTGAGAATTGCAGTGGTTGAAATCCCTGATGTATGGAACGGATAAGTACGGTGAAGGCATATTATTTATCTTGGGTCAATCTAAATTTAACAAATATTAATAAAGTTGTTTGATGTGTTATTAAATATTATAATTTTTATTGTATATTTTTGTTTAAAATATGTTGCATTTATGCATTTAATATAGATCTCTTTGACTGGTTGATGAATTTAATATAATGGAAAGTGAGTTTAAGCGGAGTTGCATTCATGGATGGTTTTATTTCAAGATGAAGATGGTTCGAATTGGAGCATTGTGGTTCTTCATGTGGTTTACATAGTGTTAGAATTGCTGGGCTGGTTTTTAGATTTACAGTATTGAATTTTTAGATTGAAATCCTGGATGATGTAAGTTCTGCTGGTAGACTTATAATTTAATTTTTGATAAGGCTCTTATTGGAGATTTGGTCATAGGCTGTTTTTAGATGTTTGAGTCACTGTTAATCAGTATGTTAATAGAAAAGTTAATTTTGACTGAGAAGCTAATGTTTAGGTATGCTGAATTTGTTTTTGGCTGATAGCTCAAGAGAATTTTTCTCACTTGAATACTTAACAGGGAAACGTAAAATTGTTCCATGGTTGTTTCTCCTGGAGTAAAGTTTGAGTGGGGAAGGATGTTATGCTAATCAAGGTATGTTGAGTGACCTTATGGATACCTCCTGACTTAAAGGCTGATAGTATCTTGGACTGGTTCTAAGTAAATTTTTTTTGGGGGGCGGATTCCTTTTTAGTAATAGATGTATCAATGGTTTTTGGATATGTTTGGTTCCGGCTGACATGATGAATTTTGAAAGGTTTTAGAAAGTGAGGGGACATCTTTATTTTTAGAAGGCATGTGTTTCATGCCTGTATATCAAGTTGTAA
Organism: Maratus speciosus; assembly: GCA_963932465.1. Taxonomy (NCBI): domain Eukaryota; kingdom Metazoa; phylum Arthropoda; class Arachnida; order Araneae; family Salticidae; genus Maratus; species Maratus speciosus. The sequence continues at coordinate 41,436,215 of OZ010798.1, forward strand.
TGAGTTCTTCAACTTTAGAATAGATCTGGTGTTAGACGCTTGATAGATATTTATACCTCGCTTATAGTTGGTTTTTCTGAGTGTGAAAGCGTGATGTCCATGATTTGTGACTAGAATTGGAGCTATATAAATTTTTTTTTTTGGTTTGATGGATGTGCTCTGTTATCATGGCAGTTTTGCTGTAATGAAGTTTTTACAGGTTATTGATGTTTCTAGTTATATTGATGGTCATATCATATCCGTGTCTACAGTTACCTACGTTCTAGTTTTTTTTTTTAGAGAGATTGAGGTTTGAAGTCTTGGGATCCTGAGCAAGTAGATTTTTGGTTTGAATGGAGGTGTTACCTAGCCTCGCTGATTGTGTGAGCGAATGATATGTACCCCTTTAAATAAATGTCTGGCCTGGATTCTTAGGTGACTTTGTAGCTTAAAGTTGGTTTATAAGTAATTTTTATGGGAATATTATGGCTTGTGGTGAGAGCACTTCGTACTGACCTAGTGTGTGACCTGAGTGTGAGAGATAAGGTCGGCACATATTTTTAGTAGCCTGTTTGTGTTGCATAGTGGACATCACATGGATCATTTAAATTTGCATAGTGGTATAGTGTTGATGGAGTTTTTGAAGTATAACCTGGTGATCGGTTGTTTAGCTGGAATCATGTACATTGTGTAGATTGAAAGACTGGAATCATTGAGATCTATATATATATTTTTCAATGTTTTTAAGATTTTTATATTGGAAATTATTAATTTTCAAGATTGTTAGAGTTTAAATTTGTTAGATTGATAAAGTTTTTTTTTTAGAGGGTTGATTGCTGACATTTTTTAGATGGGTGATCTAGTCGTTAAATTTTTGATGTTAGAAAATGTTTTTCTTGAGAAATATCTTAGTAGTTTTTAGTTGAAAGACCTTGTGATATATTTATTTGTTAAATGGCATGTTATAATTGAAGAATGTGATATATTGAATTTGTTTCTAGTAAATACGAGGGAAGGACTGTTTTATTTTCATGTATTATGATTTTAATATGTGGTGTTTTTATGTGATGTATTTATGTGTAATAATTTTTATGGCTAATATTTCAGATGTAGATATTTGCTCCGGGACTCTATTCCTGTTTGACCTTTGCCCTTTTTATAGGTTGACCTTTGATGCTAGTTATGATGGCTTGTGGACTGATCTTGGTGTTTTTCTTGATATTTTACAATTGTGAATAAGGTTTCTGGGAATGATATTAAGGATGTTTGATGTTTCTGGTTTCTGAGGAAGTTGAAATAGTTAAGCTAGTTGATATATCTTTATCTGAATTTTTAAGGAGACATTGAGAGGGGGGGCACTTGTTAGGAATTAACAAGCTAGTTTCTTTATTCTCAATGCCTCTAACAGTATTAAATATCTCTTTAACTTATTACAATATAATATGCAGTACTTTATTTATTGCACTTTATTTTTACCAAAGTAACTTTATTCAAATATAATTTATTCTGAAATAAAACTTACCTTTATTCTGTTCTAATCCATTTATCCTTTAATTATTTAAGAAGTCTTTTCAGTTTCTTTAAGTTACGTTCCTTTAAATACTTTGTTTACATTTTTCAAACTTCCGATGGTGTAATCTGCCAGGCATCACTTTCAATGTCGTAGATCATACTACGCGGTTTTTCTTTCGCCAGGTGGCGGTGGCTGTCTTCATGAATGCATTAGATGACGTAATCCACTCCAGCGAATCACTGCTCATCGAACGTTCCCGAAAGGGGATGAGTCGGCACGTGCACCGCTAGCTATTGCATAAAAGGGTTTTTCCCTCCTCGGATCTTCATTCAGTCTTTTAGTTCTTCTCTTCGTTTGTATTGTGGAGTTTCGCCATTGGTCATGCAGTATAATAGAAAGCGATTTCATATTCTAGTTTTTAGACAACATAGCTTTTTAAATACATCGTAGTTTTTTCATATCTTCATCGTATTCTTGTGGAATGGTTTCTGTCATCATTTAGTGTTAAGCTATTCTTCCCCAGTGTGCCTACGTAGCTGTTTACCGAGAAGTGAATTTCTTTCTGGTTGTAAGCTGATTCTTGGATGCTTGAATGTCCTGAAGGAATGTAGCTTGAGTGGGCTAAGTATTTGGAGGAGTTAGCGATGTGTCATCAAGACCTTTTTCTCATTGACGATGTTGACCAGAAATATAATTCCTCGGTGATGTTGTTCTTGAATGAATCATGATTAATGTTTTTAGTATGAAGCCTATTATCTTTTGCACGATATGCCATGGAGTCCTGGGGTAGATATATATAAATGCCATTACATATATTTATAGACATACATTTAATAGTTGTTATAATTTATGAAAGTTAAGTTTGTTGTTTGCTCTTGGTTTTTAATAAATACGTTTTTATTTATATATATTGGTATCTGTTTTACTTAATCCACCACAGTCATAGTTTAATTTTAGTTAAAATATATACAAGTTTATAGTAATATGTCTTTAAATCTTTTAACTAAATTTATTGATTAGATCGTGTCATGCTATGTCAGAAGTTAGCCATATACGCTCCATTGCTAGTGCATAACTCTGCTAATTTATATTCATAGCCATTTTTCTTTGATATTGGCTATCAAAATTTTGGTGGGAAGTTATAAACTCGGATTCAGCGACCCAAAAAATATAAAGTGAGTCGAAATCCAGAACTAGCATTAATTTTGCCAGGTAAAATCCTCTATCCCGGACTTGCATAACTTAGTGCACATAGCGCCGCAGTGCATGTTCAGAGGCAGCCCTTCCCCTCCCCGTTCATCCTACGTCATAATGTCATATATTCAATTTGTTGCAAATTTTGTCTACTTTCTGAATTTCTACACACTTTCCCCAAAAACAATAAAAAATTTAATTAAAAAACAGCTGTTTGGGGAGGGGGGGGGTTGCGAGGGGGGAATTTTTGGGGGGAAGTTAAAAATTCGGATTCAGCGACCCAAAAAACAAACCTTATAGAGAAAGTTCAGAGGGGAGACGGGAGGATGAATATAAACGAAGTGAGTGGTAAGTGGAATTGCGCAACTTAGTTCACGCAGTACCGCGGCGCATGTTCCGTGGCAGATCTCCCCTCCCCATTCATCCTACGTTATAATGTCATATATCTTATTTGTTGCAAATTTTGTCTATTTTCTGAATTTCTAGAAACTTTTTCCTTAAAACAATAAAAAAATTGATTTTTTTAATAAAAACCTTTTTTGTGGGGCATTTTACAAAAATTTCTGGGGGGGGGGTTGCCGGGGGAAATTTTGGTGGGAAGTTAAACATTCGGATTCAGCGACCCAAAAAACATATAGTAAGCCCTTTTCCAGAACTACATGAATTTTGCTAAGTAGAGCCCGTATATGGTCTCTATTGCCTGGGAACCCTTCTTAATTTCCTATAGTTAAATAAAAAGGGCTGCAAATGACTTTTTATAGAAATCGCTTAATTTTCTTAAATTTTAATAAAAACTATGCAATGACAACAAAAAATGTTCAAGTGTTTGGTAACGAAAAAATGCACTTTTTTATATAAATATGTATAATCATGTTTGAATATGCAGAAAAACATTTAAGGCATGTTTCAAATATCTTCGTTTCTTTTATATAAATGGAAAAATTTCACTTTCCATCATCATTTTTAGAATTTTTTTAAGACACACTTGACAAATGAATCTTATTCTAATATACTGTAAACACACTGATTCAGATTTTCATCCGTAGAAAAGTTTTTTTGCACACTCACAAATATATTTTTTTTTCTAGATGGATGTGGTGTAATATTTATAATAAATCTTAAAGTTTTACATTTCACAAATAAATCTATTCTCTTTTGCATGAGTTTCAAATGATTCTGTAGGCATTTATTATTAGCATATTCTTTTGAGCATACATCACAACTGACTGTTTTTTTCAAGTGTGTGAGTGCAAAGATGTTTATTTAATTCTGATTTCCGACAAAACTTTTTAGAACAAATTTCACAAACAAATGGCTTTTCTCCAGTATGGCAGCGATAATGATCTTTTAAGGTGTGTTTGTGAGAAAATCTTTTAGAACACATTTCACAAATAAATGGCACTTCTCCAGTATGACAGCGATAATGTATATTTAGATGTGACATATAGGAAAATTCTTTAGAGCAAACATCACACATATATGGCTTTTCTCGTACTGTGTGAATTTTAACATGTCTTTTTAGTTTACTATTATCAGAAAAGCCTTTGCTGCATACTTCACAAATGAATGCCTTTTGCTCTGCATGATTTGATAGATCTTCATGTGAATAATATTTTAAAGAGCAAGTATTACTAATAAAATCCTTTTTCTCATTATGAGTAGAGAGTTGCTCTTTTGTCGGATACTCCTGAGTGAAATTCTTTTCGGACATGTTTCACAAAAATCAAATATTTCAAATAAATTTCTTAAGATTTACAGGAAGTTCAACTATTAATTTTGTAGCCTGTTCTTCTTAGTTTAGTTTCTACTTTGAGGGAATTTCTAAACACTTTGAAGATGAGTCAGCAAAAAATTACCTAACCAAAAATAATTTACTCCAAGTTAACTTTTTCATGAACAGGTATATAATACAATATTTGTGTACTTTGCTGTAGAAGAATTTCGTTAAATTATTCAATGAGGAAGACTGTCAATCTCTTTTGCTTTTAACATCTGAAATAAAAAAAAACATCTATTTCTTTAACCAATCTTTTCAAAATGATTAATGCATATTTTAAAATTGAATTTTTTTAAATTTATTAAACAAACTTTAAGAACAGTAGTTATTAATTAGCTTACAAATATATTACTATTAAGATTATATAATTAAAGCTAAAATAACATTTTAAAAACAGAATAAAGAACCAACTCCAAGCTATTATTCCATCATAAAAACATTTTATTGTGTGTATATTTCAACCAATTTTAATGCAAATGCATACGAATCTTTGTAGAATCAAATGGTTCAAGTCAGATCAGATTTTAAATATGGTTTTTGTTTTACAGGGAGCTGTAGATGTATTTAAATGCAAAATAAAAAATGCTATACAACTTTCTATTTCATGTAGCTCCAATATTTAGGAAAATGTTACCCTGCATTTAAAATGGACATAAGAAAATCCATTCGTTTATAACAAAAAATTACTCATGTTTGAATATGATGATTATGACTTTAATTTTTATTTAATTTGAATTTTATTACTTTGAATTTTATGAATTTAGTGTTTTCTCTCATTAAAAAAGAAAAAAAGACAATTTTAGGCCCTGAAAACACTGAAAATTAAAGAAATTAAAAGTATCATAACTTGGTTAATTTTTTGTAAAAAAAAATTATCTTCTTTTTAATGTACTTCTCAAGCCCAAATTATGAGTTTTAGGAAAAGAGGGGCCACATAAAAACTACAAATTTTGCATAGTAATGCATTTACAGACCCTTACACAATAAATCCATATCTAAAAGCTGTACTTGATTTGATATCCCTTTGTCACTTGAAGTATGTTTCTATCATCAGTGATTTATGAAATATTCATCATAACTTCTATTTTGAATAACCTAGTGTGTTTTCATATATCTCCAATGCCACAATTATATCCATTTAACTAATGATGTTTCTGCATGCAGCGTCCTGATATACATGTTTGAACGATTTCTGATAGTTTAGGCAAAGCATAGTTCTGTTTTGAAAATATGGTTCGATTCCACAAATATTATGCCAAGTATTCTTAATGTGCTGTAAATCACACCATAACTTAGTAATACTCTATGCTGCAAATTTAATGAAAAAAAAAACCCCAGAGATCTCTATGAATCTACAATCATTCAAAATAAAATTACATAATTTTAAACATTTACTTCATATTTAGACTTACAAGACCTTATGATTCAGATATCCATAGACTATACAAACATCCTGTATGCCTATATTGCAACTTGAACTTTAGATACCTGCTCTTAGACATCAACTATTGATATTTGTTATAAATGAGATGGTAGTTTGAGAAATATTTCCGAATCATCGAATTCTTATTTTTCATACTATTAATTTTAACCAGTCTTGATTTCAATGGGTGGACCGCACCCCCCCCCCCCCCTTGGAGCAATGAGATGTCCTAGCCAAAAGTTTGAGATTGTGTGTTTTCAATGGTCCAAGTCCAAAAGTTCAATCCCCCCCCCCCCCACCGGGAACTTTATAACATCCACTCCGATGCCACAAAAATCCCACCCAGAGAAAAGTGTCTGAATCCAACACTGATTTTAAGTATTTATATTCTTACACCAATTATGTTTTTATAACAGAACATTATAAATGTTAAAAGAAAAAAGAAGGTGAGTTAAACTTGCCTTTTTTTTAAAACTTGCTTCACTAGTTAAAAGATGCAACAAAGCTGACTTCCCACAGTATCTCAGAAACAAAGAGAAACAGAGATCTACATGGAACAAAATTATAATATTCAAAATCATACTTAGTCCTGATCTTCAAAAGGTTCTTTCATGGTATGTTTGTAATTAATTTCTTTTTAAACTTGAACGCTGTTTACATTTATACATAAAGCTATAAAAAAATATTCTTTTAAATTGAAACAGTGACTCCACATTGGAATAGGAGATGATAAATTCAATTCAATATTGGAGAAATTCAGGCAAGTATATCATCAAACAGACATTTTATTAAAAACACATCAGTCTGAAAAAAAAGGTTAACACTTCATTAAAAACATACTTCAAAAATTTCATATTACCAGATAATTAATTACTCATGATTTATATACACACCAATGTTTTAAATTTCAAACTTTTACGCTGATAGTTTCAGAAGAATCAAGATTTTAGAAGGTTTTTCACTCAATTTACCACTTAAAATTGTGAACTTCCAAAGAATTCGCGAGTATCTACAGTTGCAGCCAATTTCAAATCACTTCAATCAGCTTCAGAGAAATTTTGATGACAAAGTTATTTTAGGAAATTTACTCATCATTTTACAAATTAAGTATTACATTTTTTTTCAAAATGTATTTAACAAGCATATATATCTAAAGAGTAACTTGTGTGTCATATTTTAAATTTATTTCTCAGATAATTCCACAGATATTGGGATAGAACCATGATTTTACAGCTTTCATTCTAAATTTTACTCGTTTAAAATTCAATTTTTTGAAAAAAAAAATTAAGATTTGCACTTACATGTTAGAAGTAATATACTTGTCAATTCAATTTTTCTAGGCCCCAGAATTTCTTAACAAACTCTGATGAAATGTGAATTTTAGAAGCATTTTAAAAATATTTTTACTCACTTTACACATATTATTTGAAATAAAAGACACTGAAAATAATTAAGAGGGGTAATAATGAAACTAAATACTTTAAATTTATGTAGAAAGAAAGTATGAATTATTTATAACCTATGAATTTTTTTTATCAGAAATCGATTTCTGGAAGAATATGAAAATTATGTGAATCCAAAATTTGAGTTATGCTTAAAAAAAAACAACCTTGTCGGGCTAGCTCAAATTCAAATCACACAGAAATTTCACATAATTTCAAAATAACAATTTCTCGGGGTAGCTTTTTAAATATTTTTTTTTATTTCTTCTTGGTAAGACGGCACATAACAAATAGAACATCACACGTACACATAAAAATAATAGCGCGAATAACTTTTCTACATATTTCCACAACTCAAAACAGAAAAAGAACTCCAACGAACTAACTGCAGTTCTTATTCGGCAAAGCTCATGCAAGCTAGTCACGTGATTGCCGGTCGAGTCTATTTTTGAAACGGGCGGTGTGCGTTACAACCTGTATTACATTTAATTTTGCAACAATTAAAAATGAATTTAACATTAGGAGTTCTGAAATTTAAACCTGTATAATTTCTAAACTATTTGGTTTCTAAAGGTAAAATTTACCAAAGAATGCAAATATGTTATCAAAGTAAGGGTTTAGTACTAAAAATTTAAAGTTTGTTGCAATTTCTATATCTAGCCAACTTCCTAATAAAATTTAAATGTTGCATGAATTATTAGACAGGCAAATTTTCAAAGACTACATCATTGGACCCACCTGTAGCAGGGAGAGAAGAAAACCAGTAAGTACTGGCTTATTTAAAATTCTTATTCGCTTTTCGATAATAAAGATGCCTTTTTTAATTATTCGGTGAAAATTTGTTGCTTATTTAGAAGCATTCGTTTTTCTTTAAATTACGCATGCACAAAGTTATGATAAGCATGTAATAATACAAGCAGCTACAGATAATATAATATGTTAACGTAAAAAAGTTATATAAAATTAGCATTTCTATGCAGCAATTATAGAAGGAAAATAAACACATACTCAGATAGGCAATGCACATTTAGAAAAAGTTTTAAAAACTTGGTACTTCAATACCAAAATTTCCACTTCTTAATAAGCACAGTAACACATCTATAGGTTAATTTTTTCATACCTCTATTTAAATAATGAAAAATACAAGATAAAACAAAATCTTTGATAAGAGCACCGTAAAAATATGTAAACACAGAGATCAGATTTGTTTTAATCATAGAAAAACCATAAACAGCATAAATATAATTAATATTATTTATAATATATTAAATTATAAATGAAATAGTATTTTTATAATTAGAAATACATTACAAAAAAGCTTAATGGAAATCGTTCACTATTCTTTAAAATTTGATTTTCTTTAATAAATCAATTATGTGTATATTTGAGAAAAAAATATTTATGTTTTCTCTAAAGCAGTGTTCACAAGTTTTAGACGGCGGTTTAAACCATGTTTAAAACCGCCATGTCAAAAACCTAATTTTAATAAAATAATATAAAAAGAGTTATTTAGCAGAGTTGCATAGACTTTAATCAATAAATTCTAATTAAAACTGCATAAATACATTAAAACTGTCGGGTATAAACAGCACTAAATACATTCTTGATCATTATTTGCATAGGATACGGTAAACTTCAACTAGATTGTTGCATAATTATTATTTTTAATAAAAATTGCTTAAATCTTATTTAATTATTTTATTGTTAATGCATGCTTTTAAGATGAACAGTTAATAATGCTTAATTATTTGTAATCATCATGTAAAAATTACGTAGGTTTAATATAAATTTTGTAGAGGTAAATAAATTGTTCAGATTTTTTTCACCATTTTTATGACTAGAATCAAACAGTAATTTAACACAATTGGTATCTAATGAGCATATTTACTTTCTTGCAGGCAGAGCAATTTCAGAAATATTTTTCTTCAAGATGCAAGTTTCTCAGTTATTTTTCTTTAAGTACAAATCAATAATGAATGCCATTGCTAAAAAAAAAAAAAAAAAAAAAAAAAAAAAAAAAAAAAAAAAACAATTTTTCTTGCTTTTCTCTTACTATGTTGTTATGGATGGGATTGCTTAAAGGATTACTTGACAAGCGCGAAAAGATCAGCTCGCTAATGTTAACCCTATAGGAGAAGCGTTTTTAGATATCACGTTTGAAATTTCATATTTTTAAATGTTTTTTTTTTAAAGTAAAAGTTAAGTAGACTCTTAAGAGACTACTTCATTCACAGGAAAACACCCACTCAATAATGTTAATTTCATGGAAGAATTTTTTTTTAATATTTCGTTTGCATTTCATTTTTTAAATTGGATAGCTAATATCAATCTCTACAACAAACGCTTTTTAACTTTTTAGATTTTGATTGCAGTCTTTTCAAAATTTTTATTAGGATACCTTTCACTTTTGGAACCAGTTTTGAACGTTAATTATGTATGTTAGTGAAGTTTACCACAACTAGATGATTTATCCCATGCCAAATCAACCAAAAAATTTCAATATTCAACTTCACCATTTTTAGATTTTAATGAAACTGACAAGGATTAGTCTGCCTGATGATATAAATGAGAATGTATTTTGATATTTTTTTTCATCTCATTAAATTTTTATACAATTAATTATTTAAATTTCGGAAAATCATAATTTTTTGGTTTGCATAAATGGTTTCAACTTTTAATCTCTCAAGTTTTGTCAGGCATAGAGGCAGTTTGACTCCTCATTTTAATGAGAATTTCATAGATATAATTTGATGTGCAATTTGACTCTGCCTTGTCAAAGAAAAAAAAAAGAATATTTTAAATTTCAAAAAATAGTGTTTTTGAAAAAAAGGTATGTTTTTGTAATATTTTAAGTTTAAAATCTTGACATTTTTTTAGAAAGGGGTATCAATGTGATGAAGAGTTACGAAATACAAGCTGAAGATTACCATACAAATAATACTCAAACTCTCACTTATTTCATTATTTATTTATTAGTTGTACTAGTAATCTTGAGCTTTTATTTCATAACTCCTCATCCCAATTCCACTCTGAAAATTTCATGATTTTAAGCTTATAATATTACAAGAAGCATTTTTTCAGAAAAAAAAAAACTATCTAAAAATTTTTAATTAAGAATTTAAGATTAATTTTTTTAATCAAGAATAGTAAACTTGCATATCAAATTAACCCACATGAAATTATCTTAAAAAAAAAGGGGGGGGGGTAAACAACACTGTGTGCTTGACAGAATTTGAGAAATTCAAAATTTAAAATATTTATGCAAGCCAAAAAATGAAGATTTTTTTTTTAATTAAAAAAATTGATTGTGCGAAAATCTGAGATAAATAAAAAAATATATATATTCTAATGTATATCATCAGGGAGAATAATCCATATATAAGTTTCATCAAAATCTGAAATGGCCAGGTTGAGTCACTGGTTGATTTGACAAGGAATACCCCTTTTTAGATTTTTATTCTGATTAAAGGAAAATAATTTATACAGTATAACGTCTTTAATCCGGACACCTCTAATCTGGAAACTTCTGTGATCTGGATATTTCGGACGTTTGTTTGTTTTATTTTCAATTAAAGATTATAGATGGCACCACAACACATATATGAATGAATTTCAGAAAATGTTTAAGAAAAATGAAGACTAATTACTTAATTTACAACGATTTTTCTGGCCTTTTTTTTTCATTTTAAAATTACAAGAACTTTTCAAGGTACATATGCAATACAGATCTCCTTTTTAAAAAAACTTATTTAAGTTGTAAAATTCTGAAATAATACTAATTTTTTTACCACTATACCACAAGTCACAACAAACGGTACCAAAATAACATGAAATCAGATTTCTTTTTCTTCCTTTTCTCGAAGGTTTTGAATTTATGTCACAATCAGATATTTCAAAGTATTATTCATTTGATTTTTCAAAATATTAGTCTTGTTAAAATAGTTGTATAGCTACAATATTAAAAGTGTAATAATTTTTGATTGAATAATAGGTTTAATTTTTCCTTTTTTTTTAATTGTAATAATTTTCTCTTTTATATGTAATGAATTCCTCTTAATACTATTAGCTTCGTGCATTACCACTGTTAAATATATTAAAGTAACAGTTAAAAAAAAAAAAAGAACATTTTTTAAGTAAAATAATCTCAGAATTAATATTAATTTTGTTATTTCTCTTTCTACAAAGTTAAGAATATGGTACGAAAGCATCACAAAATCGGATACATTTTTTAAGTAGTATTTAGTTTGTGATTTACTTCGATATTTCTAGGTGTTATACATTTAGTTTTTTATATTATTAAAATTGTTAACATCAAGCTCTTCTTACATTAGCCCATACACTATTTTAAATGCATTAATGTTTTGATAAAGTTATTTTAAAAATTAATTGTAGTGCTATTTAAATTTTTCACAATAACATTTTTCTTTTGTAGATAATTAGTTTTATGCTTAATATTTCATGCTATAGTGATTTGTATTACAGTAGACGCCCTTAAATCCACGACCCTAAAATCCGCATATTTTTTCAGATGTAAACATTGAAATCTACAGTTTAGTTCCAGGAACAAAATTCAAGATTGTGCCGATTTCAGCGATTACCACAATGTTTTTTTTTACTAAATTGTTTGTTAATCATTCCCTTTTGGCTATTACAGCTGATTTATTACTAAATAAATTTACATTACTTTTGATTTTGATATAAATTAGCATATCTATATCAAAATGGAAAAATCCGCGAACCGAAACACTATTTTAAAATTATTGTTCGCGGAATTTTTTTAAAATTATAGACAAATTTTTTTCTAAACATACAAAGCAGTATAAGAAAAGCTTTCCAGACTCTAAATAACAAGGAAAAAAATTACTAAAGTTAAAAGTGCTAAGAACGAATAATAACGTATTGATTTTACAATCGCTTTACCACTAGATGGCAGCATAGGACTTTTGAAATTGAATTGAATCGATTTCATCCCTAATAATTTAATATAATTATTTTAATAATTACATACTTTTAAACTAATAAATTATTTTAATATTTTACTTATTTTAATGTTTCACTTTATTGTAAGCATTCATTATAATTTCCCTTGCTTAACCACCAATCAAATTTATGTTTCAAAAATGTAAATAAATCAATGACCAGAAATCCGCAAAATTCTAAAATCTGCACAACCTCTAGTCCCAAGCTGTGCGGATTTGAGGGAGTCTACTGTATTTATTCCTTATTTATAAATCAGAAATCGCAAAAAAAAAAAAATCTGTGTTAAGTAGTTTTTAATTATTATAGATTTTAAATATTTATGAGCAAAATGAGTATATTATTTTTTAATTAAGTCCTTAAAATTAGCTAATTAATAAAATGTAGCATTAATAAACTACTTCAGTGAAACGAAAAGGCCCGTTTTCTAATGCTAATCCTTTAAAAAAAATTTATAAAGATATCTCCGTTGCATTTCAATACTTTTAAAAGATTTTTTTTGCATTGGATAGCTAAAATCGATCTCTACCAAGGTCGTTTTTAGTTTTATCGATTTTGTTTGCAAATTTTTTTTATGACGATGCTTTCGGAATTGGTTCGGAAAGTGAAAGCGTCCTAATTAAATATACTTGAGCACAAAATCGAAAAAGTACAAAATGGCTGATGTAGTAGATCAATCTCAGATATCCAATGCAACAAAAATCATTTAAAAATATTGAAATGTTAACGAGATATCTTAAAAATTTTCTCCCATTGAATTAACATTAGCGAACAGGTGTTTTTGCCTGACTGAAGTAGCCTCTTAAGGAATTACTGCCTTAAAAGGAACATTCCACAAAAAGGGGAGAAATGTTCCATAAATACTTCTATCTTTTAATATATACACTACTAAAATATAAATCAGACATTAAAAATAAGAAAAAAAACACCTATTTTTCATTTTAGCATAGTTGTTTTAACTCCAAGATAAAATCACACTGATAAAACAGTACAGGAATTTAAAACAAATGTGTGACATGGAATGCTCCAAAATAAAATATTTAACAACAGCAACAACACTAAAAAAGTTAAGACTCAGTGGAAACTAGTAAAGGGGTTAGTATGACTTTTTAAAATTTAACTTTTTTTGCAACCTCAAGTCACTATTGTTATGCGTTATTACAATTTTAGTGCTTTTGTAATTGAAAAATTCTGTTATTAACTTCCAACTTAATAAAATGCCTTCAAAATTAGTTTTTAAGACATTTACAAATTTATAGTTTAAAATTAAACTATTCCTACTGCATAAAAGTTCTTCACTTTTACAGATATATATATATATATATATATATATATATATACATAGATATATTCATTTGACAAACTGAATCAAAACTATTAAAATTGAAATACTATTTAACAAGATTTATTATACTATATGTAATATATATCTATAAATGCTTTTGGTAGTTTTTGGTTAGTCGGACATCAGTGTTATCTATACACATATATATATATATATAGAGAGAGAGAGGGGGATACAGAAGACTCCCTCAAATTCACAAACCTAAAATCCGCAAATGACTAAAATCCGCACATCATCACAGATGTAAACAATGAATTTTTCAGTTCAGCTTTAGGGGTAAAATACAGAATTTTTGGTACTTTTCGGTTAGCCGGATGCCAGTATTTTATATACATAAATATGTATTTGTACATGCATGTATATATGCTTATTTATATACATATGTATGTATGTGTATATATACAACATATGCATGTATATATCTATGTATATATACATATATGTGTGTATATACACATATATATATAACACTGGCGCCTGGCTAACCAAAAAGTACCGAATTTTTTAGTTTTATATTCTAGTCAATATGATTGAACTCATGGTTTTTTATGAAGGAAGTATAAATTTATTTCTGCAAAAATGAAGATATTGCTGATATGTATGGTAATCACAATCTTTATACCAAATATATATATATTTATCAATCAAGCTTCTTTAATTATTAAGTCTGACTAAACATGAAATAAAATTTCCTTATTTTATGATTTTGATGTGAATTAGTAGGGTACCTTTATGAGGCAAGTTTCACTGAATAATTCAAGATAAATGTGTCTCATCTTTATTATGCATATTTAATTATACATTATTAATTATTTACTTGACATTTACTTTTAATAATTTAATCATTTTTTAAATGATCTTACTTTTTATCACTTTAGTTTATTATTTTACTTAATGATTTTAACATTTTACTATAATTTAAGCATTCATTGTACTTTTGATTGTGTTATTACATTCAAATTACAGTGTAAAAAATGTAAATAAAGCAATGACCAGAAATCTACAAAATTCTAAAATCTGCACAACATCTGGTCCCAAGCTGTGCGGATTTGAGGGAGTCTACTGTATAAACATTCATTAAAAAAATTTTAAATAAAGAGATGACAAACATATAAATAATTAAAAATCAATTTAATTTTACAATAAAGAATTTAATAAACATTATTAATACCTTCTAAAATCCGCCCATGTTTGTGAATACATGTATGAATGCCCTTTCTTTATCCTCAGGATCCAAACTGGTTCTCTTCTCTGCACCCCTGGCTGTAAATGAATGTGAATATTAATGTCATTATATATACAGTAGGCTCCCTCAAATCCGCACAGCTTGGGACCAGAGGTTGTGCGGATTTTAGAATTTTGCAGATTTCTGGTCATTGCTTTGTTTACATTTTTAAACAGTAATTTCAATGTAATAATGCAAAAAAAAAAAAAAAAAAAAAAAAATTATAATGAATGCTTGCTATATAGTAAAATATTAAAATAATTAAGAAAAGTAAAAAACTAAGATGATAAAAGATAAGATAATTTTTAAAATTATCAAAAGTAAAGGTCAATTAAATAATGTATAATTAAATATGTATAATGAAGATGAGATACTTACCCTTGAGTTATTTAATGAAACTTTACTCATAAAGGTAACCTATTAATTCATATAAAAATCACAAAGTAAGGAAGTTTTATTTGATGTTCAGCCAGTATTAATAACCAAAAAAGCTTGATTAATACATAAATATATTTGGAAAAAAGATTGTGATTACGAGTGATATCAGCAATATCTTGATTTTTTTTCACAAATAAATTAATATTTCCTTCATAAAAAACCACAAGTTCAGTTTTATTAATGAGAATGACATATTAAAATACACACAGAATGATATAAAGCTAAAAAATTCTATAATTTTGCCCATACATGAGGAACTGAAAGTATCATTGTTTACATCTCTGATGATGTGCAGATTTTAGGCGTTTGAAGATTTTAGGGTGTTGCAGATTTGAAGGAGTCTACTGTATATGTTTAATAATTATTATGTCATAGTAACTACAATGAAAACTTCAGATTCTCTAATGACGGCAGCCTCACACTTAAAACAGTAATTTTATATACCTATGTTTATTAAAAACATAACATTGGAGTCATTTCTTGCTAAATCAAGCAAAAAGTTTCAATATTCAACCTGAAGATTTCAGATTTTAATGAAACTGTCAGGGATCATTCTCCTTGTTTAAATATTTAAATTTCAAAAAATCATCCTTTTTTCGCTTCTTTTAATGTTTTCAATTTTGATCTTCTCTATCTTTTTGTTTGATCACTCATTTTAAAGAAAATTTCATATGGTTTAATTTGATATGCAAGTTGATTATGCTTGGTTGAAAAAAAAAAAAAAAATTTTAGATAGTGTTTTTTTTATTATTATTATTTAGAAAAAAGGGACGTTTTTTGTTATATTATAAGCTTAAAATTCTGAAATTTTTAGAGCGGGATCCCAATGGAATCAGGAGTTATAATATAATAGCTGAAGATTACCATACAAACAATAAATAAATAGCAAAATAAATGAAAGATAGATTACTATTTGTATGGTAATCTCCAGCTTTTATTTCCTTTCGCATCTCATTGAGATTTCACTCCAAAAATTTCAAAATTTTAAGCTTATAATACAGTAGACTCCCTAAAATCCGTGAATGCCTAAAATCCATATATTTTTTCAGATGTAAATAATGAAATTTACAGTTAAGTTGCAAGAACAAAATTCAAGATGGCGACGAAATCAGCGACTACTGCAATGTTTTTTTACTACATTTTTTGCTAATCATTCTCTTTTGGCTATTACAGCTGATTTATTACTAAATAAATTTACATTACTTTTGATTTTGATATAAATTAGCATATCTATATCAAAAATTCCAGGGTTCAAAATGGAAAAATCGACGAACCGAAATGCTATTTTAAAATTGTTGTTTGCAGATTTTTTTTTTTTTTTTTTTTAATTTTAGACAAATTTATTTCTAAACATACAAAGCAGTATAAGAAAAGCATTCAAGACTCTAAATAACAATGAAAAAAGTTACATAGAATGCAATAAGCTATATATACTGATAATAGCATTAACACTGTTTTCCTTGCTTTTTTTCATATTTCTTATCTCATCACTAGTTTGAAATACCGGTCTTTTGTTTAATTTATACATATATTTAACTACAGTTACAATAATAGTTTACTTTTATTTACCTTTATTTATTAAAAAAGGTAACATACTTACATTTTTCTCGGCAGTCTTTAACTTTAAATACTCTTTATTTAATTTATTTCTGGGATGTTTACTTTGTAAACATAGCTTTGCCGTTCTCTGTATGTAAAACATGACATATCGATCTCACAATCGTTTTACACTAGATGGCAGCATAGGACTTTTGGAATCGAATTGAATCGATTTCATCCGTAATAATTTAATATTTTTCTAAATTTTTATTTTACATAATTATTTTAATAATTACTTACTTTTAAATTAATAAATTATGTTAATATTTTACTTATTTTAATGTTTCACTTTATTGAAAGCATTCATTATAATTTTCCTTGCTTAACTACCAACCAAATTAATGTTTCAAAAATGTAAAATCAATGACCAGAAATCTGCAAAATTCTAAAATCTGCACAACCTCTGCTCCAAAGCTGTGCGGATTTGAGGGAGTCTATTGTATTACAAAAAAGATACATTTTTTTTTTTCAAAAATTTTAAAAAACACTACCTAAAGAATTTTTAAAAAATTTAAAAATATATATTTTTTAATCAAGCATAGTCAAATTGCATATTAAACTAAACCATAAGAAATTCTCTTTGAAATGCACAGTAAACAACTCTCTATGCCTGATAGAGCTTGAGAAATTCAAAACATTTTATGGAAGCCAAAAAAATAACAACTTTTGAAATTAAAAAAATTAATTGTATGAAAATCTAATGAGAAAAAAATTATGAATATACATTCTTATTTATGCCATCAGGGAGAA
The DNA here is from genome assembly GCA_963932465.1 of Maratus speciosus. Classification (NCBI taxonomy): domain Eukaryota; kingdom Metazoa; phylum Arthropoda; class Arachnida; order Araneae; family Salticidae; genus Maratus; species Maratus speciosus. The sequence goes on from OZ010798.1 coordinate 41,453,877, forward strand.
TCTGAAATGGTCAGGTTGAGTAACCAGTTGATTTGGCACACAATGACCATTATTGAAAATGGTAAATAATATTAAATCAGTAAAAATAATAAATGATAAAGAATATAACTAATAAGAAAGAATAATAAATAATATAACACACAGTATATATAATAATAGTATAATATAATAACATTAATATTAAGACATAAATTTAGAAATGTATTTTTAGACATTCATTAAATCCCCGAAAGTCTCAACAATTTGATATCTGTAATTGCCTGATATTTAGTATTTTAAACTATCTATGTAAAACAATTAAAATATCGGTCTTCTGATAATTACAATAATTGATGCAAACAGCGAATGATTATCACAAATATTTTATTAATTACTGGTATCCTAATTGTTACATTTATTTTAAAATAACTATTTTGTTTCATTACTATGTTTTCATTAAATTCTAGTTTTAAATACAGTCATAAAAACAATTATATTTATTACCTTATATGAGGTGTCCATTAGTGGGTCAAAAGGTGTCCATTATTGGAATTTTGGGTGTTTTGATACATTTCTGTTTTTTATAATTAAATTTTGATTCATATTGAGAGATTTGATATGTGATTGGTTAAACATTGTTGACAGATTAATATAATATTTAAAAAAAACTGGAATATAATAATTACAATGTTGGCCTAGCTTTCGCAAAAGAGGTGGAATAAGAGTAGAATAAAAAGCTGTGGATGTGGACGGAAAGAGGCCACTCGCCGCGATGGTTGTCCATCCGCCCACCCCCAATTGAGACTAACAGTAAGCTGGTCACAGCAGGTGTCGTTCGGTAGCTTCAGGGCCCCAAGCCCTCCCTTCCTGTTTTTCGGTGTCTTTAATTTGCGTAATTTCCCTTTTAAATTTGCCCAGTTTCAATTTTTTATTTTTTTTTTCAACCTAGCTTTCACAAAAGAGTTGGAATAAGAGTAGAATAAAAGGCTGCGGACGGAAAGAGGCTGCTCGCCATGGCGGTTGATGAGGCGCAGCTCCTTATTTTAGTCCCAGGACAGTGAACAATTCAGGAAAATCTTGCTTAGGACTTATTGTGATTTCTGAAATATTCGGACCTAATCCAAAAGCTAGAACAGTAGACTCCCTCAAATCCGCATAGCTTGGGACCAGAGGTTGTGCGGATTTTAGAATTTTGCAGATTTCTGGTCATTGATTTGTTTATATTTTTGAAACATTACCTAATTTGATTGGTAGTTCAGCAAGAGAAATTATAATGAATGCTTACAATAAAGTGAAACATTAAAATAAGTAAAATATTAAAATAATTTATTAGTTTAAATGTAAGTAATTGTTAAAATAATTATGTAAAATAAAAATTTAGAAAAATATTAAATTATTATGAAATCAATTCAATTCGATTCCAAAAGTCCTATGCTGCCATCTAGTGGTAAAGCGATCATAAGATCGATACGTCATCATATAGATGTGCTAATTTATATCAAAATCAAAAGTAATGTAAATTTATTTAGTAATAAATCAGCTATAATAACCAAAAGAGAATGATTAACAAAAAATTTAGCAAGAAAAATATTGCGATATTCGCTGATTTTGACGCCATCTTGAATTTTGTTCCTGCAACTGTAAATTTCATTGTTTACATCTGAAAAAATATGCGGATTTAAGGGAGTCTGCTGTATCGCAGGTTTTCCTAATAAGTTGCTCTGCAGTCCTTCAATTACATGGATTTCTTCAGTGATTTTCTTTTCTTTGCACTGGATTTCCTCGATAAGTTTTCTTCTGTGTTTTAGTATTTTCCCATCTGAGCCGCAAAGCTCTTTGTCTGGTTTTAAGATTTTCGAATTCTTCAAGATTGATGAAGTAGCAGGAATAACAGTGTGATTTGCTCCGCTACCTATTTTCAAGCGAATGGTTTTACCTCTTATTTGAATAGGTAATAATAACAAGACCACACCAAATCATTGTTATTATTAGAGCATGTTTCCCTAATTGTTCCTAAGAAAGAAATTTCAGATTTATTTTCATTTTCCCTACAAACTCGTGCAAAGTGCCCTAATTTGGAACATTTCAGACATTTAGCATCTTTTACTGGACACACTTTTCTATTATGTGTAGATTTACTGCACCATTTGCAAAGATGAAAGGGTTTTGGATACTGTTTTTTCCAGTTATTACTTTTATCAGTTTCTTTAAACCGTGGATTTTGACTATATACCACTTTCTTAAAATTCAACTTTGTTTTGTTTAAATTTGAAACTCTATGGACAGAAGCATTATTAGAAGAAAGAATCTCTTGTTGCTTTTTAATTGATTCAGATAACTGAACTTTTTCTATAGCTTTGCTTAAAGAAAGGTCTGGATCTAATTGTAATTTCTCACTTAATGATTTACCTCTATTACCAATAACTATTCTGTCGCGTATTAGTTCATGATGAAGAACTTCGTAATCACAATGTTCAGCTAGTGAATAAAGTGAAGTTATAAAATCATTTACAGATTCCACTTCATTTTGAATGCGTTGATTAAACTGTGCACTCTCAAAAATTGTGTTTTTCTTTACTATAAAATGATCATCAAAATGTTTTACCACAATATTATATTTCTGCTAGTCATCTTCTGACAAGTTAAAAGACGAAAAAATATCTCCTGCTTTATCTCCCATGAGATAAATAAGAGAATTCACCTGTTTTACCTCTGTTTGATTTTTTTAAACCCAAAGCGAATCGATACCTTTTGAAACGTTACTTCCATTTTAACCAAAGTGCCGGTGATGAAAAAGTAAATGATTCTGATGGAGTAACCTGATATGAATTTCTATATTCTATATCTTTAGACATTTTAATTTTTAATAAAATGAATATAAATGTGCCTTATAACTATGCAAGAAAAAATAACTTCTTACTTTAAGCTATGAATCCATTTTTAAACATTCTACTGTAGTAAACATCCTTTTAACCGACTGCCACCATGTGTTATTATGAAGTTCTGTTAATAATGTAGCGAACCGTCGAAGGTACCAATGGATATTATACAGCGAAATTACTTGCATACATTTATTCACACATAACTTATTCTATTTAGGTTACACACACGCACGACACAACATCACATAAACATAACTATAAGTCAGAGCTCCTGTTCTAGGTTAATCTAGGTTACAGTTAATGTCCTAATACCACACTATTAGTTAAAAAATAGTTTTTAAAGAAATTCCTTTCGGGTGTCCATTATTGGCACATATACCCTATATCATAAAAAAAAAAAAAAAATGAATTTATGCACAAAGAACTTAAAATTTAAAATTATAGCAAATATGTTGTTAAAATACGCACAATGACATTAAAAGAAAATTAGAAAATTATACCTCATAATAAGTTACCTTCAAACGGAATGTTATTTAAATGATGAGCAATAGGCCTAACAGTATTACATTATAATTCATAACTTTCTTCTAATTATTAATATTTCTCTGCTTTGTTGGAAATAAAATGAGAAATAAAGTAAATCAGATAAAGAAATATTATTGTGACAGAAAAAGTAATAAAAATACTACATGAAAATTTCTATTATAAGCGGCATATAAAAAATTATTTAACAAACCAGGCAAAACCATTTTCCGATTAATTTCAGCTAGACGCGATGACAGTAGAAAACTTTTCGATTAAAGATCCGGCTTCGATTAATAATGTTCTATGCTGCCGTCTGTCATGTTAGCAAAATTTCAGAAGTTTTTTTCTGTTTTTGTACTTGCACAGAAGGATTGAGTGACTTTATAACTTAACATGATTGATAAAACTCTGATTCGACAAAAGATTACAGTATGAATCACTATGAATCGTAAAATGATTTTTAATCGAACTATTTTCTGGAATCATGTTGCCATTTTGCTGAGCCAAAAGAAGTAGGGTGTGGCAAGTTCTGCTGGTGATCGATTCTACTTAAGTATTGTTTGATATGTAGATGAATAGGTAAGATTTTGATTGTTTATTAAGTATGACTATTGTGAATATGAGTTATTTCCGCTGAATTATAGAATTATTGTTATTTATTAGCATATTGGATTAGTAATTCAAGTCTATATATTTGTGTATATAAATTGCCTGTATTTCAGAAAATAAATAAATTGCAGATATTTAGATGAGTCCTTTAGAGTTTCATGTGCGAAATCCATCCAACGGTGTGCTTATAGTTTTTATTCTTACATCACAGAATTTAAATTTAAGTTCTTTAAAAAAAAAAAAAAAAAAAAAAAAAAAAAAAAAAAGGAGTGTTTTAGGCTCCATATCCCTGTTGAATACTTTGTACAGTAGACTCCCTCAAATCCGCACAGCTTGGGACCAGAGGTTGTGCAGATTTTAGAATTTTGCAGATTTCTGGTCATTGATTTGTTTACATTTTTGAAACATTAATTTGACTGGTAGTTAAGCAAGTGAAATTATAATGAATGCTTACAATAAAGTGAAACATTAAAATAAGTAAAATATTTAAAAAATTTATTAGTTTAAAAGTAAGTAATTATTAAAATAATTATGTAAAATATTAAATTATTACGAATGAAATCGATTCAATTCGATTTCAAAAGTCCTATGCTGCCATCTAGTGAAAGCAAGTAGAACAGTGTTAATGCTATTATCAGTATATCTAGCTTATTACGCTCACTGTAACTTTTTTCATTGTTATTTAGAGTCTTGAATGCTTTTCTTATACTGCTTTGTATGTTTAAAAATAAATTTGTCTATAATTTAAAAAAAAAAAAAATCCGCGAACAATAATTAAATAGCGTTCCGGTTCATGGATTTTTCCATTTCCAACCCTGGAATTTTTGATATAGATATGCTAATTTATATAAAAATCAAAAGTAATGTAAATTTATTTAGTAATAAATCAGCTGTAATAGCTAAAACAGAATGATTAACAAAAAATTTAGTAAAAAAAAAACATTGCGTAGTCGCTGAATTCGGCGCCATATTGAATTTTGTTCCTGCAACTTAACTATACTTTTCATTGTTTACATCTGAAAAAATATGCGGATTTTAGGCGTTCGCGGATTTTAGGGTCGCGGATTTAAGGGAGTCTACTGTATTTGTTAAAATTAATGAGAACAATAATTCAATCATATATTATTTAATTTTGTTTAATTCATTTGTTTGTTCTTCTCAATTTGATAAAATGTTTGGTATTTTTCCATTATGCTAACACTATTGTCAACAAGCAGAATAGTTTGCACCAAACGACCATTAAATATTGTTCATTCATTTGATAGTGAACACAAAATGTTGGCACAAACATATCTCATATGGCTGTTGCAGTCTACTCTGATGCTTTGGTTCATTTGGAGTTGAAGCTGACAAAACTCAATTGAAGTCAACTCTTGGCATCACAAATAGTTATAAATCTCAAAGTGTTGAGAAAAGGCAATGTGATACTTCAAACAATGACATCTTTCGTAGTCTTATGCTTTCTTACCATGATTCTAAGCAAAATTTTCATTGCAGATATTTTTTCTTTTTGGTACTTTTCAGTATAGGAGCCTTGGTGGTTTTTTTTTTTTTTTCCCGTAATTTTCATCTCTATTGTTAGCAAAATCTTGAACTTGTCTATAATTTCATTTGATATATTTTTAAACAAAACTTTCTTTATGTATAATTCCATAGTCCTGAATGAATTTTCTTGCAACTTCTTCATAAATAAAATTATTATATTATATGAAATTATTATAATTTTATATTATGTAAAAAAATTTAAAAATATATTTTTATTAAAAAACTGGAAAATTAAGATGTTTTGCATAGTTGCGAGGAAAAAAATTTATTAATTGCAAGCCACAATGTTTTGCACAGTTTACAATAAAATCTCTTTACACTGTTATGGTTAAAAGAAAGCATGCAGTTTGAAATGGTGTTGGTATGACTGAATACTACCAAAGGATTTTGTATAACTAATTCAACTGAATACCATTAACATTTTTGAACATTTATAAGCAAAATTTTCATCTGATATTGTCATCATTTTTTAGTTATAGGTACATATACTTAGAAACAATTTGCATTACAATTTGAAGGGTCATATATTCACTGAAGAGGCAAAAAATTTCACAAAAACTGTTAATAAATATAACGTTATTCTCAATTGATTGAATTTGTAATTGAATTATTTAGCGTTTTTCTAATTCTAAAGATATTTTCTACTGAACCCAGTAAAATTTCTAATGAATCGGAACCTTGCATTAACATATTTACTGTAGAGATGACCCCCATTTGTAAATATAGTCAACTCCCTGTAATCTGAAAAACTTGTAATGTACCGTATATATTCACATGTAAATTCTGAAATTTAGCTCTTAGATTTGAAATTTTGGTACTTCTTAGTTATGCCGTCGACCAATTTCGCCAAATTATATAAATTGACATAATTTTTATCTTAAATAATAAACGAACAAATAAATTAGTATAACATTAATATAAATACAAATAAAACATCGAAATAAAAATCACTTGCTGACGTAAACGCATGTAACTTCCTTAAAGTCAAGTGAATGTGACATTTGCAATCAACCATTATTGGCATTTAATCTTATAGTTCTGCAATAGATTTTTGGTCGATGGGATAACTAAGTAGTACCGAAATTTCTTCTTTTTTTTTTTTTGCATGAAATAATTTGAATTTTCAGTTTAAATTGTGCTTCTCTTTGAATCTTAAATTAAATTATAATTTAATTAACAGTTAAGAAGAATTATATTAACTTTTTATCAACACTCTTATTTTTTAACAGGTAGTTACATTTTTTACTTAACTTCTAAGGTAAAAATTTTAAAAAGTTGTTTTTATATATTATTTGTTTATGCTTACATTATTTACTTTTCTGAAATTGATAAGCTTTTTAATGTTAAATGGATATTTTACTCCAAATCTATCTTGAAATTTGTAAATGCCAATTTTATTTTATAGCCCCTCCTGCATTATTATTATTATTTTGTGGAATTTGTCTAAAAAATGGTAAATTAGTGTTTATTGCTGAAACTTACCGTATTTAATGGGAGAAACGCTGCGGTGTTTACGAGTTTGAAAGTTAATTTTTTGTCAACGATATTTTTTTTTTTTTTTTTTTTTTTTTTGCACGAGTAAAATTCGGATGAAGTAAAAATTCCTTAAGACTGTTCTCAAGTCCTCTACTCAAGAACGCGAAACTTTCTGACTTTGCCGATAATGAAAACTGCGACATATCTGATGATTATATGAACCATACAGGTGGATAAAGAAAATTTATAATTCTTCCACTCAGACATTGACGTCTCAGATTTTGAGGACTTCGAATAGAAACTAAAAAAGGACTAAAGTGGATGCGACGTAAAAAGCATAAAAAAGAGCGTGCTAAGTTGTGCCGACCACTTAAAAAATGTGGAGTGCCTAAAGAAGGGTCCTCATCCCACGCTCTGGATGGTTTTAATACCAATTGACTGATTACCTTAATTTAAAAAAATTACATAAAAATATTTAAAACCTGATTTAAATATTTTAAATAAAGTTTTAGATTCTTAGGTCATTAAAAATGAGACACCCTACACTGTTCAGAAAACTTTGATTAAAGTTACGTCAATGAGACACTGTCCACAAAAGTAGTGTTCCCATAGGAGCGGCGTTTACGCCGGGTGTGGCGATTACGTTATTTTTAAGCTCATTCAGAGCAATTTTGAGGAGTGCGGCGTTTCTTTCACGAATGATTTCTACACAACTTTCTATAGATAAAGTACTATTTACAGAAAATTTCTTTTCCCCTTGTTTGATATTTGTTTTTGTTTTCAAACTCCATGTAGTGAGCTCAATGCCTCTATACAGTGACCGAATACCACGATTATTTTGTTGACCTTCTAATGAAAGGTATATGAGTGCCAGTCCAGACAATTAAATAGCAAGTTTCACTTGATTTACAGTTGAGCCAAAAATGATTGACCGCATAAAAATCCAAAAGGTGAGATTTTAATTAAATTTCAATTTATTATTATTTTTCCACACTTTTCATCTCAAACTGTCTATATTTTTTAAACATTCTGATTTTTTTTCCATGAATTTTAGCCTTATCTTATTCTAAGATTAGGACATGTAATGATATCATGATAAATAGTAGAAGTGATCACCATCCACACCCGAGCAATGCTGAACTGGCCATGTTATATATCAGAAGTAATCCGTGTAGAACTTGCAGTTAGAATTTTTCTTGGGAGAATATGCATTTTATGAGAAATATTCTATTTTAAACCTATATAAAAAATAGTTTGTATTAAAAAAGTTGTGCTAATTGATTGTTGCTGTAATCGATTAAAGAAATGTAATGAAAGGCTTTTAAGAATGGGCATTGAATGTAGATAAAGATCCATCAGGTATGGTAACCCATTTCAATCCAAACAAATTTAAAATTGTCTTTTTTTGATGTTGTGATTGATAATTATTGTCTATTTTGTTTAATTATTGATCTAAAATATTGATTAACCTTTTTTTATTAATTATTTATAATTATTGTCTGTTATTTTAATGGAACGGATGTCATATATTCCCACATCTGCCATCTTGGATTTTTTTCTTGGCTTGCATAATTTTATTTCACAAATGTTTAATTATATTTACATTTTAAATGTTTAGAATTAGAAATTATTACATTATTAGAATTTATTACATTAGAAATTATTGCATGATTAGAATTATTACATTATTTGAATTAGAAAAAAATCCAAGATGGCAGATGTGGGAATATATGACATCTGTTCCTTTAGTTATTTTGTAACCCCACACCCCCTTGTAACAGAAAGTTTTTTTCTGGTCCGTTTCGAGTTAAGTGTGCCAGTTCAGCAAGCATTATTTTGCATGGTTCAGGATGGGATGACTTGAAATACAATTTTTATTTTCATGTCTGATTATAACTGACTCATTAAGGACTGTAATAATTGGGTTGCCACAAAAACATGCAAGTGAAGAAAATTCCCTTGAAGTCATTTTTTTAATTGTGTAAAATGTAATTATATCTTGAAAAATAAAGAAGTGGTCACCATGCACATAGTGTTATTTATGACAGCCGATTGTGTACACAAGGGATATAGGCCCAAAGGAGGGGTGCCCTCCGTTGGGGATCTTTTTAGGGGGACCTAACCCATACTTATGCAAGGCTTCCAAGGTTTAAAGAAAACCACGAAAAATTCCAAAAGATTAGCCTGACTGCATGATGGGGTTTGAACCCATCTCATCCTGTCTACCAGCTTTGAGAGCAGAATCTCTTCATTTAGATGCCTTCATTATTGTTAAAGTTATGAATGTAAATCAAAGTGGGACATCTATTTTTCATTCAGTAATTAAACTGCAACTGTAGTTTCCTACAGAAAATTGTTGTTTGTAGTGTGCTCTACCTCCTCTTGAGTTTGTGCATAAATGCACAAGCTTTAAGGATAGATATTAGACTGTAGGGTAGGTGGAAGTAAAGATACCCATTTTCCATAAATTTAGATTTTTAATGAACACATTGGTCTAAATTTTTTTAATTGCTGAATAAAATGGTATGTTAGAACCTCACACAGTATCACCATTAGCTTAGATTCTGTAAAATTATAATTTCACAAGAAATTGCAATTGTTTTAAAACGTGTGTCTTTCCTCTATTGATTACGGTAAAAAAAAAAAAAAAAGCAGTGGAGGGATAGACCACTGTTTTGTTTAACCAACTAACTTTAAGTTTACAAAAATGCAATTCGCGTTTGTAATCAAAGATAGTTGGCACTTTTAGAACTGCTAATGTTTGTAAACAGTTCCACGTGTACGCGGTTATCACTGCTGGCTTTTGCTTAGGTCTTGTGTTTGCCTCGTGTGAATTTGTTTTGCTTTTTTAGTCTCTTAATGGAAAATTGGCTTACTTTAGTACGTTTGTAATGTAAGGTGTAAAAAAAAAATCATAAGTATATTTTATTATTATTACCTATTATTAAAAATGGATTTTTATGATTGTTTTTCAGTGTTAACCCTTTATGTCCCGATGAGACTTTGCAGTACCACTGAAATAACATTTTTATAAAATTCATTTAATGCATTGATTAGTAGTAATACAGTTTAGAATGAGTTATAGATACTTTACTTTATCTTGTTTCAAAATCATTATGGGTTACACAAAACAAAAAATATTTTTAAAAGGATGATTTCTTTTGCCTTTGCATCTTTTCAGTTTTTTTGACGTTGAAAGATTAGGGGGGGGGGGGGGGTTCAGTTCGAAAATATTTCTATTGTAAGAACATTATATTTGTACATTTCTTAATTCTACAAAATACTAAAAAATGTTTTTTAAATAAAAGATTTGAGTGGAGTTATAAATATTGCACAAAATCCCAATAAATTCAAATTTAATTAATTTTAATTGGCAAAATCCTTTTAAAATTTATTAAACGATTGTGTAAAACCTCTAATGTAGTTTCAAAAATTCAAGAAAAATGCTTTAGAAGATGAAATTTTCATGAATTCATAATTTGGTACTTAAAGGGTTAAATCAATAAATGGCCATCAAAATTGTAGGTTTTTAAAACAACCAAACCGGTAATTAGGATAATAAAGAATATTTTTATCGTTAATTGATAAAATTATAGATAGTAATTGGATAAATAACAAAAACAATAAATAAATATTTTTATTAATTAATTTAATGCAATATAAGCATGAAATTAATAGAATTCTTAAAATGTAACAAATAAAAGAAGAGCTCTTAGAATTAAAAAAAAAAGTTTTCTTTTTCTTTTTCATCTTTTATCAATTGGTTTGTTTGGTACGTACTACTCCAAAAGTGAAAAATATTTTATAAACTTTTACTGAAGTGGTTCTTGCTAAACATTTTGATATTAATTAGTTTTTTTTTTCTTTTTCCATTCTTTTAACTGTATAACAGATATTATCATCCTTTAATTTTCTTTTACCTCAAATTTATTATGTATTTATTTGTAAAAAACAAATAAGAAAATAAGAATCGTTTATTCATTTATATTTTTTTAATCTAGAAAGAAAAATTATTGTATTTGTTGTGCTTATTTTATATAAAAGAGTGTATAATTTGATTATTCAAAGAAAATTTTTATGAGGATGACCATTATACTAGATTTAATTAAAGCTTAGTATTAAATGAAATGCTTTGTAAACCTGGTAACATCTATTTTGATATATTTTCAGATCATTAATTTTTTAAAAAAAAAAATCCATTATACTTTTTAATAATCTGATTTAAATCACGATTAAATTTGAACAAACTGTCATTCTCAACGAGAAATCGGATTTTCTGCTGACCAAAGTTTTGTTGCCGTTTGCAGAGACGACAGGTATTTTATTTTTTTTCTTTTGGAAATAAATGAAAGCTTAAATCGGGATTTTCCGATTCTCTAGAGTTGCATTGTGGCACACAACAATATGTATTATCTTTTTTTGCTGGTTTATTCATATTTATTAAGAATTAAAAATCCCAAATGATATTTGACTCACAGTAAGCAATGCTAACGCAATGAAAGAAGCAGTCGTATTGTAATTCCCCTTTAGACCGCTAGATGGCGAGCATTTTGTTACAAACGCGAATTAAAATAAACTGTACACCATACCTAAAGATTTTCCATTCTTCACTGATTTTTTGGATTTGTAGACATTTACATTATTATCATTTCAACAATCACATGAATTTTTTTAAATATTACCTCAAAAATTGAAATTTACCTAATTTTTTCTGCACGGAATGCTGTTATCAATACACAACTGGTATGATTGAAGCCTAACTGTCAACTGCTGTTTAACATTGAAAAAACATTGCATTCATATTAAATCAGCTAGTTTGTGTTTTTGCCCTGTGCGTGTCTTTGTTCCCATCTATCCTATATAGGTGTAGTATTTAATTCACAATAATTGCATATATAGAACAAGATCTTTTTTCTCCATAAAATACTTGTTTTCTGTTGTTCCATTAACTACTCACAGTAACTAATCATCTAACAGAGAGAGCTGATAATTAATTGCTGTTGAAACTAGAGTAGTGTTCTCTACTCATTATAGAGATTAAAAAGATTTTGTTTTAAATAGTTCTCATTCTTTTACTTTCATTTCTGAATATTAAAATGCTGTTTTTTTTATTTATTAATTGTATTTTTTTACCTAAATAGTTTTCTTATATTAAATTTATTTTCAAATTTTTTCCTTACTAATTTTAGTTTTTATGAAATTAGCTGTTTTCGGTTAAAGTTAGATTTTGAAAATCAGTTTTCTGAAATGCCTGTTACTTTAATTACATTAGTATTCATTTATATAGTCACTAAATTAAAATTTGAAAAAGTATTAGAAAGGATTCGTAATTATACAGAAACTTTTTCGACAAAACTGTATTGGCTGAATAAATAATTCTGAGAAATGAAAAGCTACATTGGTGGGTGAAAACTTTTTCAAGTTAACTAAGTCAAACAATTTTTGCAAGTCAAATAAACAGGTCAAGTGCAGGTATTACTCGCGTACAAATGGTTCCATACAATAAATATATGAATTAGTAACAGGGCATTGCATTACACAAATGTATCATTAAAAGTTATCTTTGCTGTAAAAGCCGATGGCGCAGAGAATACGCCACCCGTGTCTATGTATGTCCATACCGTCATGTTTACAAGGGTTAATATCTCAGCTAATTACTATCAATTTTTTTTCAAAAATCATTATCAACAATCCTTTTTATATTTCTGTGATAAGTACCTCTAGCACTCCCCAACTCTTTTTCTGAATGCCTGCAAATAAAAGTTTGTGTGTAACAGGAAAATGCAATTTTCTCAAAATTTAAGTGACCTAGGGTAATCACTATAGTTTTCCTGCAAGGTTTAAATTAATTTCTACTACCCCTCATTTTTTCATAATTTTATTTTCAATAGATTTGGAAATAGAGGTGGGGGGACATATTTTTGCATTTCATTTCCGACGATATTTCTGAAAATATAATACCTAAAGTTAAAAGAAGTGTATTTTTGAGTTCGACGTTACGAAAGCTTTCACACGATATACAAAGAAAAGATTTTTTTTCAAGTAACTTAATTACCCCCTCTACATTTTTCCTAAATATATTTGAGAATGGTTAATAATCTATAAATATGCGAGTCAATAGCCTTTATTACTTCAGTCAATTTGAACTTTCCACATTCTACTGTTTACGAATAAAATGGCTGTGACAGACAGACACAGGAGTGATCTTATAATTGTTCCAGTGTTACTTTTTAATTGTGGAACCCTAAAAACCCATTGTTTTTAACAGGTCCTCAAGACATCTTTTAATTATATTGTGAATTATCTTTTTAGAAAAAAAAACTTTTATGCAGAAATGCTTTTTCACTCTGGAGTATGTTATTTATAACATGTATTATTAAATTAATTATTAAATGTGATACATTGAATGATTATGGAAGAGACTAGTTTATAATGCACAGTTATACAACTGTTTCAATCTATTAGTATATGCTTTTTGATACATAACTGTAACATAAATGATGCCATTTACATCTTGAAATTTGATATAAAAAATTTAAACTGAAAGAAGTTGGTAAGTAAGTGATACAGTAACTTAATGCTCAATATAAAATGGATTTTATCGTCTACCCATTTCTTAGCATATATGTTCAATCTGTTTAAAAAAGGGTGACGTTTTAGAATGATCAAAGTAGGGGAAAACTGATGTTGTATTTGGTAACTGTAGAAATCAAAATCATCTTTAATCGTGCAAGCCTATTCTATTCATTATCTAAATTTATTGTATGATTGTAAAAAGCAGAGAAATTGAGAAAAGGTGTACGATGTGAAAAAGCAGAGAAATAAGCATTTTTGTTCAAAATGTTTATTGGAAAATTAATGTGTCTGAATAGTCTTTATTTTCTAACAGTAGCTAAATGAATCAAAATTAAATTATGTTTTAATAATATAAAACTTTTTCAATGTATTGAAATTTGTATGTACAGTTTCATTTTTCTTCATCTTTAAATCATAGATATATCCTATCATATTTCCAAAAGCATATAAGTAAAATAATATTTATATAGAAAATTTGTGATGTGTTGTGCCTTTTTCTTTAACAAATTTAAATAATTAAAACAGGAAACTCACAAAGTCTTATTAAATTTCCACATTTTTCAAACTTTATCACACTGTTTCTGTTTTCTGGAGACTGCTTCTGCTCAGTCGTTGGATAGCCAAGCCTAATTATGAAACTGATGAATACCAAATAGAGATCTTAATTTCAGTTAATCAAGAACAGCAAATGGTTGTTCTTTGTAATTTTAATATGTTGATCGCTTCATGTAAATAAAACTATTTAAATATTTTACATTTTATTAGCTTTAGTTTTTGATAAATAGCATTAACAGTGTGATTGCAGATAATTTAATATCCATTTTTTTAAATATTTAATTTTAGAAAATCCAATATTTAAGCATGATTATTAATACTCGCAAAATAATTTTTCATTTCGCTTTATGAAAATTAGAAAGAAACTATACGAAATGAAGATCTAAACACAGTTTGTCTTTTTCCTAACACTTTTGTAAAAAACAGTGCATCAGATTGTAGCTGTGCTAATTATAGAAATAAAAGTCATTTATTATATAAACGCTTGAAAAATTATAAATAATTATGTGATGTATATACATTTTTATTTATATTGCAGATAGAGATGCTTATAAAATCTATTTTGAACATACGGTGAAAGTTCATATAAAGACAAATCGTGGCCAAAGACTATATCATTACTTTATATTCGATGAATTCTTCCATAAAATTTCTGTTTCGAATGGAACACTTTAAGTTTGGACTAATGAACAATAGCATAATTGTCTTCATTTTCTATACAAATTACTGTATGATATTTAGATATCGATTTTCTTGAAGGCTGTCAAGTTGTACACAAAAAAATTACCATTGAGGAAAGTTCATCATATATATTTTCAGCATATTTTCTCATTAGTGAAAGATCTCTTTTCAAACCATCAGAAAAAAATTATGATAATATCATTGTTGATTCCAACTTTATTTTGTAACGTCAGTATTTCATATAGAAACAGTTCTGTTCACATATATTTATTGGAATTTATTGGCTCATTCCGTTAAATGTGGATACATTTCTGTTGGAAAAAAGTAATTTAAATATATATGTAAATATTTATGTGTATTTAAAAAACTACATAATAAATCTAATGTTGATTTATGGATTTATTCTTTAAGAAACGTTCTACACACCAATTTAAGATTTTTTATAGTGAAAACAAGGTGTTCATAGTTAAAACCTCTTCTACATGTGATGGGTAAAGTAAAGGATATAAAACTCTAAACGAGCAGTATAATTTGGGAGTTTTGCAAAAGGACATTTGCACAGAAATTTAGTTTTAATATGCATTATCATTTTGATAGTAAGGAAAAAACATTTCATTTGTAAAGTGTGCAATATGAGATTTTCTGATAAATTGCTTTATATAGCATCTTTGATCATCCATTTTTCTTGCGAGGTTTGTAATAAACGGTTTTTACAAAAATCTTACATAAATCTCTATTTATGTAATACCAGATATAAATTTTTGTGTTTAAAAAAATTCCCAGGAGCTTAGCTTACAAGAGCATCATAGTTTCCTTACTAATGATAAATATTTCATTTGCAAAATGATCAGTGAAAGATTTTCCGAAAAACCGGATTTAAATAATGACTTCAGAGAGAAACTATTTGCTTATGAAGCATATAATAAAAATATTTCTTATAATTCTGCTTTAAATGAGAATCCTTTTATTTCTGAAGAGTCCAACAAAGGATGTTCTCGAAAGGGTAATTTTAAAGCCCACATGCTTATTCACACTGATGAGAAAACATTCACTTGTGCAGTGTGTAACAAAGGTTTTTTTGGAAAAGATAATTTTTACTCCCACCTCTGTGTTCACACTAAAAAGAAACCATTCTATTGTGAGATGTGTAAAAAAATTTTTTTGCATAAATCTAGTCTAAATGTGCACATGCGTTATCATACTAAAGAGAAACTTTTTAGTTGTGAGGTGTGTAACAAAGAATTTCCTCGAAAAGTTCTATTGAACACCCACATGCTCATTCACACTAATGAGAAACCATTCACTTGTGAGGTGTGTAACAAGGCTTTTCTCAGAAAGATAATTTAAACAGCCATTTGCGTATTCACAGTAAAGAGAAACCATTCGATTGTGAGGTGTGTAAGAAAACTTTTTCTCGTAAATCTGCCCTAAATATCCATATGCGTTGTCATACTAAAAAGAAACCTTTAATTTGTAAAGTGTGCAATAAAAGGTTTTCTCAAAAGCTAATTTAAATACCCACTTGCGTATTCACACCGAAGAGAGACCTTACTCTTGTGCGATGTGTTACAAAATGTTTTCTCAAAAAGCTCATTTAAACTCCCATCTGCATGTTCACACAAAAGAGAAACCATTCGTTTGTGACGTGTGTGACAAACATTTTTCTCATAAATCTGCTTTGAATGCCCACATGCGATATCATACCAAAGAGAAACCTTTCAGTTGTGATGTGTGTAACAAACAGTTTTATGAAAAGTGTACTTTAAATAGACATCTGCGTGTTCATACTAAAGAGAAACCTTTCTCTTGTGAGGTGTGCAACAGAGGGTTTTCTAGTAAGTCTTATTTAAATGTCCATATGCGTTGGCATATATAAAAGAAACTTATTATTTGTGCGGTGTGTAATAAATAATATTCTCAAAAGATTAATTAAACACACACCTGTAAGTTCACACTCAGGAAAAACCATCCGATTAAAAGGTGTATAATAAATATTTTTCTCGTAAATCTTAATTAAATGTCTTTATGTGATGTCATACTAAAAATAAACCTTTGATTTATGAAGTGTGTAACAAAGTGTTTTCACAAAAAGCTCATATAAACAAAAAATTGTCGATTCATACTAATAAGAAACCATCCAGCTGTGAGTTATGCAACAAAGTGGTTACTGACAAATCTTTAAAACTCCACTTACGTCTGCAAATTAAAGTAAAACCTTTCTCTTGTGATGTGTGTACGTATCAAATATTTTTCTCATAAATCTAGTTTAAATATCTATTTGCGTATTCGTATTTGAGAGAAACCTTTCATTCGTAAGGTGTTAAAAAAAAACTTTTTCTCAAAACGATAATCTGAATATGATGTAGTTTTTTGATGACTCGAGAAAAAGTTCTTTTTATTATTGTTTAGAATTTAGAGTTCGTTACCTGAGTTAATTTTTTTTTCAATACTAGTGTATTTTTGTGATTAGTCATGAAACATTTTTCACATTAACTAAGTTTTTGTTTTTGCTTTCTTCTATATGTAAAAGAAAAATGACTGAAATCCAGAAAATTTCCAACTTCCATTTTTTTTTATCGTTTTACTCTTTTTGGGATGAAAATAAATAAAATGTATTATTTTTAGAAAATGTCTGTCTGTATGGGTGTGACACAATTTTACTGGCTGCTCTATTTCAGAAACTAATTTACGGAAATTGATTAAACTGCATAACATAGTAGACGTTGAAATAAATAGATGTTGACATATCTATTAACTGACAGTTTTGATGAATATCGTCCAATAGGGGATGGCTACTGATTAAACTAAATTCCTTTCTACATAGATTAAATTTATTTTTTATAATATTTATACGTATTAATTGAACTTATAAGTAAATTTATTTTTGTTTACCATTAAAAAAAAGAACACATATTTTTTTTTAGTTACAGAACTTTTAAAAGATCTGTGAATGAGATATTTCTAGGAAAATACTATTTTGTAATTTAAAGAGTCTGCCCTTTCTCTATTTTATAATGTTAATAAAATGTTTTTCTCTAAAATAGAAAGCTGTTTTACAACGATCTTGACTAAATTGTAGCACATAGTATATCTCCGATAAAAAACAACTCATCTGGAGAGGTAAAAATTATTTTATTCTGCACTAGTATTGCAAGTAGTCTCTTTGTCAGTCCAGTTTCATTTATCCAATCACATTAAAATCGACTCCCTGATTACTTAATAAAACTGTGGATGGATTAATTTTTGAAATGTTAAAAACTGAGATTTTAACTTTACTTATTTACCTGTAGATGATGGATTAATTTTTGAAATGTTAAACACTGAAATTTTTAATAAGTATTCTTCATTATTTTTTTAAAAAGGTAATCACAAATGTTTCTCATTTGCAATTTTACCATTCTGATCCCTGCAATGATTGCATAAATATATAAAACTATTAACAAAAAATTCTTAGCTTTGTTACATAACCTTCTATCAACATATTGTAGAAGTTGATTTTAATATGAATTTTTATTTAGTATAAGGGAAAAATTTCTTAAAACAGACACACAAATGTGGTTCAATTTATTGGGTTTTTTACTCTTGTTTCTCGCAATTATTTATTTTTTATGATGTTTTAACCCTCGCAGTACTAAGATGGAGTCAAACTGACCCCATCTCATTTAGAATATGTATGCTAAAATTATTTTCTAGGAACTCTCCTATAAAGGTATCTTTCTAAGTTTCGCACAATTAATTATTTTTGTTTATTAGTAGAAATTGCGAAAGAAGTCACATTGACCCCATCTTAGGAAATCAGGGAATAAATTAAAGCCTTTTTATCATGACACCAAAAATTCTCACAAGTGCAATAAATGCAGACAGTTTATGTTTAAAAGTCGCATTTCATGTGTTGTTTTGTGTCTTCATTGCCGAAGAAATGAGCAGGAGAACTGAAGATAATTAAAATGTGTTACTACCGTTACTTCTTGTAAAATGTTATTGTCCTGAAACTTTTTTTACTTGAGTTTTTGTGCAAAGTTAAATATTCGTAATATTGTGGAAATTACATTATACACTGTCTAATAAATCTTGATTGCCAGTATTATGTTGATATTTTATCTTTTAATCAGTTATCCGGTCTAAACATTATACTTACCTATGGGATCAAAATGATCCCATCTTAGGCATTTAAGTAATATTTCGATCTTAGTACTGCGAGGGTTAAGAAGTTATTTTGTATCAGTTTTTCCAACACGTTATTATCATCGCTGTATAGTTTGTATATTTGTATGTTCTTAATAAAATAGCTTAACTCCGCATTCATTTTGCTGATTTTTACTCTTGAGTTACTTCTGTTTTTTTCTATTATTTGTAGTAAAATAACATTCTCTAGACTTTTCTGAAAGAAAAATTAATAAAATATGTATGAAACATATTCTGTGTTTATTTCTATTTTAAACAAAATTTTCAGAAATATAGTTGTTCTCACAGTAACAAATGCAAAGTTTTTAAACTTATACTAATCGGTCTTCAACCAAGCGTCTCCCGGTGTGTAATTTCGAATAATAAGATCTACGAAAGTCCTCAGTTTCCAAGAAAAGGAATTGCTATTCTCCTTCTTCGGTATGGACATAGCTGCCAACCTTTACTCTTTTTTTTCAACATCAAGTAAACTGTTTCGAACGAGAAACTTTTTATTATAAATTACTTTTTGTTCCTAACGATCACTTATTTCATTTCATTTATTAAATAAATTTCCTGCATGAAATATTGTTTAACTTTTAAAAAAACAGCATAAAATAAGAAGAAAAGGGGAAAGAGCCGCTCAGTACATTACATTGTCAGCAAAGAAAATTTGCTTACACCGTGCTGTAATAAAAGGAATTTTATGCAACCGACAGTACCACTTTTTGCTAACAGATGCGGATGGCATTAATGTGTGCTTGTCATTCAGTAATCACAGCAATGTTAGTGTATCTTTCACTCTTTCTTTAGTACAAATCTACTAATTATTCGAGTGTTGGAATAGAATTATTAATAAATGAAGTAACTGTATAGAATTTCTGGTTTTGAATATTGCGTGCAAGAATAAATACTTAAAAGATTTATTTATGAATCAAGAAAAAAACTAGAATTCTGTAGTTCTGTCATGCAATGCGTCTGGTGAGCCAAACGATAATGGAGGCTGTAATTGTCAGTAGAACACATACCCTTCCCGGATCTAATTTTGCAGTGATTTAGTGAATAACATTAACAATTATAGGTTAAAATTAGTGTTGTCCATTGCACTTCCACATATACACAAAAAATATACAGGGGAACAAAAAAAAAGTTGAACGGTGTCTTTTAAGTCGGATATAAATATAGTACAACATTAAATCCTGTGAAAATTTTATAATTTTATCTTTGTTATTTCTCCTCTAGAACTGAAGAATCCTCTAAGTTCGGTCAGCAAGCTCAGTCAGTTGCTCATTAATAATTCAAATATAAGAAGAAATGTAGACGTGATGGATACGTACCTTTCTCTGACTGTACTTCACTGGAAATATTTACTTCCAATATTTCTGAAGAAGATACGTCTGGTGAATCCACATCAACAAAATTGCTCTTTCTGAACAGATAGCTTGAAGGAGAAACCTGTTGCAACCTATCGTGTCCCTTAAAAGTGGATTAGAGATAAGTGTAAAGAAAAGAAGGGTTTTTTTTAAATTTTTACAGTATTCGGTCTGTCGTCGGCTTGGATTATCATTAAAAATGTGACGAACTGCAGAGCTTGTTGTATATCAGACAATTTAGCTCTCTTAAAAAAACTCTTCAAAAAACTGTTGTATCCAGACAGCAATGGCTCCCTACATACGATACTTACACAAGCAGCAAATAATCCCCGGCCGAACTTTCGCTGAATGTCCTAAACTGACTATTATTCGTCCGGACGACCTCAGTATCGGAAATCGGCAGTAAAGGCTTTTTGGTCGCTCGGCGCTCACTCCGTTGTGGACAGTGGAAACCTGGCATTATACTCTTTAAAAAAATTCTGTTCAACTTTGAACCAATATATGGAGTAAGATAATGAAAAGCACCAAAAATATGTCATTTCTTAATTTTCAAAAACTCCATTCCGTAATGTAACCTTGGAAATTACGCTGATTTGGTAATAAAACACACTCCTTTTCAAGACTGAAAAGTCACTCCTCTAAAAGAGTGATCATTCACCCCTGCTTACAGTGAATATTCACTCTAAGAAGAACTGAGTATTGTATGTATTTGTATTACTCATCAGCCAGTCAGAACAATCTTGCCTATGTCTTGTGTTTTAAGATAAGAGAAAGACGTCTGCCATTTTAGGATTAAATTATACGGATATTATTAAAGTGATTAGTTATGGAACGTAGCGGTAAGTCTTATTTAATTTTAATCATTTATTCCTGTAGATTTAGTATTTTATGATTATGAGTTAAATAGTTTATGTTATATAGAAAAAGATTGATCTGGAATTGTTTTCCTTATTCCCCCCAAAATGGTAAATCTCACATTTGAAATGAGAACACAGAGATATCTTGATTCATGAGCAGATGCATCATGATTCATGCAGATTACACATTAATTTGTAGTGAATTGGGATTTGTTGAAAATGAGATAGTGTGCTGCTAGATTTTTTTTTTTTTTTTTTTTTTTTTTTACTGTTTTCTGATTATAAACACTTACAGTATTTGTCATTATTATTATTTTGGATTTAAATATGATATTCAATTATTATGATATTAAGAAAAGGTACCAGATTGAAAAATAGCATTATGGGAAAATGTCTTTTTTACATATTACATTTTTTTAGTTTAAGAAGTGAAGCTTTTGAACGATTTTTTTAAATTAGTACTAATAATATTTTAAATTGTTATTTAAAATCCTAAATCTTCATACCAGTGTCTTCAGATTTAACATTTACCAAATTTCCAAAATAATAGGAATTTCTTATAACATATGGCAAGATTTTTGAGATGTAGTTAAATCTAATAATGCATTTAATTCATCTATTGTAGTTTGTTGATTTTTAACAGTACAATTATAACTTACTAATTATTATTTTTTGTGTTTTTCGAATTTGTATATTTATTTTTTTAAATTATATGCAAGAATATTTCTGCTGTCTATGATTTTAATCAAAACATTTAATCATAGTCATTCTGAATCAGTTATTAAATTTTCTTCTATTAACGCATTTCCTACGTTTATGATACACGTAATCATTGCTATTAAAAAATGAAACATGATATTTAAGCATTGAAATAAAGTGTTTTTCATGCCTGATTTAAAGTTTATAGATAAAACTGCTTTAGTATATATTTTTTAAATTCATAGTATCACTTATATAATGTAAGATTGGATATGTTTTAAAGATATAAATAATTACTTTTTACATTAAAAGTATTTTTCAAACTATAAGAACAGTACATATGCAGTCATTTCTCTTCTTTTTATATTTCATTCTTTTTTATATTTCCTTGATCAATCTTTTCCTATAAAACATACGGAATCTATTTAGCTCATATTCACAAAATACAGTATATACGGTAATAAAAAATTTAAATTAAATATGTCTTATCATGCGAAACAGCACCGAAAACTGGCGATATGAAGCAATTAAAATAATAAAACTTTGTAAAAAATCAACATAAAATTAAAACAAAACACAGGACGCGTTTCGAGCTAAAAACATAACAGCTCGTCATCAGCTAAGCATACACGTGTCCGAAAACGAACAAGTTCAAAAATGAACTGAAGAAAAAGAATGTTGCGAAGAATGCGACAGATGGCGCTACCTGATAGAGGGATATGCAAAAGAGAAATGTGTTGAAAAAAGATAGAAGAGAAAATGAAATGGAAAAAATGGAAATAAAAGAAAAAATAAAAATAAAAGAAGTAAATTAAAAATATAAATAAAAATAATAAATAAAGAATTATAAAAGAACAAGAAAAAAATCCAAATCATTATTATAATTTTTTTTTTTTTTTTTTTTTTTTTTTTTTTTACAAAATAAAAAGAAAAGAAACAAGAGAAAAGGGAAAAGAATTACAAAATTAATTTCCACGCTGGAGATAGGAAAGGAGATGATGGGAGATCATTGACAAGATTAGCAGAATTTTTAGAAATAAAATATGCTTCATGAAAATCCAAGTGAGAGGGAGAGGCAGGGGAAGAAATAATTTTGGCCATGGAGAAATTGAAACAATGACTGGAAGACCAACAGTGAGAAGCAATCGAAGATTTAGAGATTTCTTGATTTGCAATATATCTCTGATGCTCGCCTAATCTGAATTTTAAAGCTCTCTTTGTTTGACCAATATAACCTAAATTGCAAGAGCAAGGAATGAAATAAACACCCCACCGGTTCTCAGTAGGAACAGGATCTTTTAGAGAAGAGAATTTGATTTTATTCATAGGTTTGAAGATAACTTTAAAGTTGAAACGAGAAAGTATTTTAGCAATTTTGAAACACAGAAGAGAATAAAAGGGCAGAACTATTATAGAATTAAAATTAGGAGGATTATTTGAATCAGAAAAAGGACGTTTAGGCTTATTAAATTTATACAAAGCTTTATCAATTAAAGAGGGATTATAACCACGAGCAAGGGCAAGAGATTTCAGATAATTAATTTCATTATTCAAAGCAGAAGAGTCAGAACAAATGCGTAACGCCCTAAAAACAAAAGTATAAAAGGACGCCACTTTTTGTTGAGGAGGATGATTTGAAAGGGCATGAGGGGGAAGGGAGACAGCGAAAGGTTTTCTATAAACGGAGGTAGAGAACCGATCTGGGAGTTTTGAAACCAAGACGTCAAGGAAAGGAAGAGAATTGTTCTCTTCGACTTCGAGAGTAAATTGAATACAAGGATCAACAGAATTAACAAGAGAAAGGAGATTAGAAAGATCAAGGTCAGATGGAATTAAAATGAAAGTGTCATCAACATACCTAAACCAGAAAGGAAATTTATATAAACTGAAGAGTTTTTCTTCAACAAAATGCATATAAATATCACATAAAAGAGGAGACAATGGATTACCCATGGCCAGACCCTCAGTTTGAGAATAGAAAGAATTGTTAAACTGAAAAGCAGTTTGCCTGACACAAATACTAACTAAATGCAGGATTTCATCAATCTCAATGGAAGAGTAATGAAATTCGCGCAACCTTCTTTCCAAACAATCAATTGCCCCTTGAACAGGCACGTTAGTGAAAAGGGATTTAACATCTAAGGAAACCATTATATAATTGCAAGGAGAAAGGCGTTTAATTTTATCAACAAAGTCAAAAGAGTTTTTCACGGTATGAAAGTTAGTGGAAGATAAAGGAGCGAGTAACTTAGAAAGGAACTTGGCAAGTTTATAAGAAGCAGTACCAATATTGGAAACGATAGGGCGAAAGGAAAGAGTAGGTTTATGGACCTTAGGAAGAGCATAGAAACGAGCACAATTAGCGATAGTAGGGGTGACCAAACGTTTAGTGTTATGATTAAGAAAGACAGAATTTTTAATGACATGCTTGATGTCAGATAAATGCTTAGTAGAAGGATCCTTTTTTAATTTGGAATATGGACCAGAGTTTAACATAGATTCAACGTGGGAAATATAATCAGATTTATTGAGAAGAACTGTTTGACCGCCTTTATCAGCCTTAGTAATAAGAAGGTTAGGAACGGAATTAAGTTCACTGAGAGCAGATTTCTGAGAAGAAGAAAGATTAGACTTATTAAAAGATTTATTAGAAGAAATGACATTAGCCAAAAGGTAGCGAAGAGAATCAAGTTGACCAGAAAAAATTTTACTGTTTTTGAAAGAATGTTCAATGGGAGCAATTAAGTTCGGAATAGAAGGCTTAGAAATGCACGAAAAATTCAAGCCAAGTGAGAGAACATCGCGCTGAGAATCAGTAAGAGAGTGAGAAGACAAATTGACAACATAATTTTGCTCAAGAGGAGAAATACTAGGAGCAGAAGAATTAGAAGTCAGAAGAGAAGAAAACTTTTTATCCAAAATAGCATTGTGACACCTAGATTTGAAATCGACGTAAGCAAAAATCCGTTTCTCAAGGAAAGGGAAATAAATTACAGTTTTACTTAACTGTAAATGCAAAGAATATAATTCATATTCGATGCAAGAAAGAGAGTAACGAACATCTTGAATGATGGCTCTAAGAAGCTCTCTAAGTTCTGTCTTTCTTAATCATAACACTAAACGTTTGGTCACCCCTACTATCGCTAATTGTGCTCGTTTCTATGCTCTTCCTAAGGTCCATAAACCTACTCTTTCCTTTCGCCCTATCGTTTCCAATATTGGTACTGCTTCTTATAAACTTGCCAAGTTCCTTTCTAAGTTACTCGCTCCTTTATCTTCCACTAACTTTCATACCGTGAAAAACTCTTTTGACTTTGTTGATAAAATTAAACGCCTTTCTCCTTGCAATTATATAATGGTTTCCTTAGATGTTAAATCCCTTTTCACTAACGTGCCTGTTCAAGGGGCAATTGATTGTTTGGAAAGAAGGTTGCGCGAATTTCATTACTCTTCCATTGAGATTGATGAAATCCTGCATTTAGTTAGTATTTGTGTCAGGCAAACTGCTTTTCAGTTTAACAATTCTTTCTATTCTCAAACTGAGGGTCTGGCCATGGGTAATCCATTGTCTCCTCTTTTATGTGATATTTATATGCATTTTGTTGAAGAAAAACTCTTCAGTTTATATAAATTTCCTTTCTGGTTTAGGTATGTTGATGACACTTTCATTTTAATTCCATCTGACCTTGATCTTTCTAATCTCCTTTCTCTTGTTAATTCTGTTGATCCTTGTATTCAATTTACTCTCGAAGTCGAAGAGAACAATTCTCTTCCTTTCCTTGACGTCTTGGTTTCAAAACTCCCAGATCGGTTCTCTACCTCCGTTTATAGAAAACCTTTCGCTGTCTCCCTTCCCCCTCATGCCCTTTCAAATCATCCTCCTCAACAAAAAGTGGCGTCCTTTTATACTTTTGTTTTTAGGGCGTTACGCATTTGTTCTGACTCTTCTGCTTTGAATAATGAAATTAATTATCTGAAATCTCTTGCCCTTGCTCGTGGTTATAATCCCTCTTTAATTGATAAAGCTTTGTATAAATTTAATAAGCCTAAACGTCCTTTTTCTGATTCAAATAATCCTCCTAATTTTAATTCTATAATAGTTCTGCCCTTTTATTCTCTTCTGTGTTTCAAAATTGCTAAAATACTTTCTCGTTTCAACTTTAAAGTTATCTTCAAACCTATGAATAAAATCAAATTCTCTTCTCTAAAAGATCCTGTTCCTACTGAGAACCGGTGGGGTGTTTATTTCATTCCTTGCTCTTGCAATTTAGGTTATATTGGTCAAACAAAGAGAGCTTTAAAATTCAGATTAGGCGAGCATCAGAGATATATTGCAAATCAAGAAATCTCTAAATCTTCGATTGCTTCTCACTGTTGGTCTTCCAGTCATTGTTTCAATTTCTCCATGGCCAAAATTATTTCTTCCCCTGCCTCTCCCTCTCACTTGGATTTTCATGAAGCATATTTTATTTCTAAAAATTCTGCTAATCTTGTCAATGATCTCCCATCATCTCCTTTCCTATCTCCAGCGTGGAAATTAATTTTGTAATTCTTTTCCCTTTTCTCTTGTTTCTTTTCTTTTTATTTTGTAAAAAAAAAAAAAAAAAAAAAAAAAAAAAAAATTATAATAATGATTTGGATTTTTTTCTTGTTCTTTTATAATTCTTTATTTATTATTTTTATTTATATTTTTAATTTACTTCTTTTATTTTTATTTTTTCTTTTATTTCCATTTTTTCCATTTCATTTTCTCTTCTATCTTTTTTCAACACATTTCTCTTTTGCATATCCCTCTATCAGGTAGCGCCATCTGTCGCATTCTTCGCAACATTCTTTTTCTTCAGTTCATTTTTGAACTTGTTCGTTTTCGGACACGTGTATGCTTAGCTGATGACGAGCTGTTATGTTTTTAGCTCGAAACGCGTCCTGTGTTTTGTTTTAATTTTATGGTGATTTTTTACAAAGTTTTATTATTTTAATTATGTCTTATCATATCGTTCCATAAATAAGCTTTGTATTAATATCTGTTTTTCAGCAATAATGGAAGAAATTTTGAAATCATGATTAAGTTAAGGAATATGTTTAAAAGTAAAATATATACATATTTCAGAGCACATAAAAAAATCTAGACTCCATGTTCATATTTAATAAAACAATGAAAAATCACAACACATAAAAAAAGGTCTTATACATCTATACTAATAAAATAACAGATCGCTCTGTGTGTGTGTATGTGTCTCTGCCGGCGATGGCTAACGAAATCTACGGCACGTACGAGGTTGAATTTTTTTGTGAAGACAGTCGAAGGTCTTTCCTAATGTACATGGTACACACAATTTTAAAATTCTAATTATTAGCTTAGTAATTAATTTACAAACACAACTCACTTTCATCAAAAAGTCATTTATTTGATCTCCGGTCGGCGCATGCTTATAAACTCTTTAATGCATCGGAAACTAGCGAAGACACATTTTCGTCTGTATTTCTGTTTTTTTTATTGTTTTTTTTTTTAAATCCAAATCGAACAAACTGTTCGGTACAGTTAAAATTGAAATATACATTCCGAAAAATTGGATTCTTATGTCTCAATTGATGTAATAAATTTTTTAAATGTCGCAGTTAACCCTTTGAAAGATAATTTTCAAAAAGGGTAATTTTTCAAAAAAGTTTTTTCCCCTTATTGAAACCCTTCTCCAGGACGCAATTTTAAAGGTATTGACGAACCAAGAGTATGCTTATAAAGCTGAAACATTCTTCAAATCGATGGTGTACTTGGTTTTTAAAAATATGGATTTTAACCCTTTAAAATACACCGTCAAACGCAGGCCACTTCGCGTCTCATGAAGAGGATATTTTTTTCTGAGCAACTCAATAGATCAGATTTACATCCCCTACAAAAATTTCAAAACGTTCGGACGGGTCAAAACATTTTTTACAAAATAAAATGTGGTAAAACGTCGACAAATTCGACTATTTCGGATAACTGTTTTCTCTCTTAAATATGCATATTTTTTTATGAAATTTAAAAAAGGGCTTGGTTTTACTTATATTTACGATCCATTAAAATTTCAGCGAATTCGGACAACAATAGCTCTCTATGTTGTTATGCTAATGAAACAACCGACGCACAGGGGTGCAGAATATGTCCGATCCGGCGATCTAGGATCGGGGGAAATTTTTGCCAACTGGGGAAATTCTGCAGAAAAAATATGCAAGTGATTTTGATTTTAACAATGAATTACATAATTCTTTGAGATAGAAAAATTTTCTCTACAAATAAAAAGATCCGTATGGTAGAACTCGGGATAATATGTACCGTATATACTCGCGCGTAAGTTGAGAAAGTTTTGAACAATTAAAAAAAAATTCTATACCTACGGTAATACAGAATTTATGTAAGCCTGTAACATATCGTAAAATTTGGGGGAAATTTCCATATGGATTCGGGGAAATGTTCGGAGTGAAAACATTTTCTGCACCCCTGCCGACGCAAAAAAAGAAAAAAACATTTACTCTTCGATAGGGAACAGAACCTTAATTTACGCATTTCACCGTGATGCCTTTTAGCGTAATCGTCTAACGCTTTAGTTTTCTATACGAAAGGTCTCGGGTTCTAAACTCGGCAGCACTAAATTAAATTTTTTAAGGATTTCATAATTCTTTTAGGATTTAATTAAATTTTTTTGTATTTTTTTTTTTTTTTTACAATTTTAAGGATTCAATGATGAATGTATTTCTTAGTCTTCAACACTGAACAAACTTTATTCCAAATTAATTAGATTTGCACTACAATTAAAATAAAATGAAACTTTTACATTGGGAAAACGATTTGTTTATTAGAGAAAATGTGATGATTTTTTTTTCTTTAGAACTTTGATATTCTACATTGTTACATTATAATGCTTTATGCGTATTACACAGCTAATACTGATTTTTTGAGTTGAACGTTTATCGAGAAAAAAATTGCCACCAAAATATTTTTATCCTACTATTTCCAAACAACAAACTTCGCAGCCTGTTTTTACAGCATTTGCGATAAAGATCTACCACGAAGTTTATTGTTCGTAAATACTGCTATTAAAATTTTTTGGTAACTTTTTTCTGCGATAAACATTTAATCCACTGACAGTATTTACTTTCTTGTATTGCTCTGTGACGCCCGCCTAACGTCTCAAACATATGTTTGCGACCCGCGAGGAAAAAAGGTTGAGTATGGCTGACCTATATCAATAAAAACAATTTTTTCATTTATAAAAACCCTCGCTAGATGGCGCCAAAAGAAAACTGTCTAAAGATATAAAATGATACAAATTCGGCCATACAAAGAATCTGCACGTTACGGCAAAAATTCCAATACAGGTCCCCCACCAAAAGTAAGATACAAGAATACCTGCTTAGACGGAAACGCAAACGACCACTGATAAATTACGTTTTATGCAGGCTCTTTAAATTGAAAAAACATAATTCAATTTTTTATGGGGGCGGGGGCTTAAGTAATTTTTTTTCAGTTTAGTGCGCAATTTTGTTTGAAACAGATTTTACTCTATTAGAAAATAAATTTGCTGTGGATAGTACATTTAAAAAAAATCTATATAGCAGTATTTGCTGGCAATTTTATTATTTCTTTTTCAGTGTTACAGTTTATGATGTATTTGCAATTACTTTTTCATCTAAAGGTTTTAAATAAAAATTTAAAATATCGAAAACATAATTAAATTTTAATTGAATTCAACAATTAATTTTCAATAAAAGTGTTTAAAGCATGACAGAAATAAAAATTCAAAACCTTAAGCTGTGACTTTACACAACTTTCCAACTGAACCAGAGTTCGGCCCTGCTAATTTGCACCATCTCTACCCTCCCCAATTCTGTACGGACCTGCGATAAAATATTCTGGTTCATTTAAGAATATTATTACGGGCCCGGGCAACGTTGGGCGGGGCAGCTAGTTCTTAATATTCAAGCTTAGAACTTATTTAAAAAAATAAGAGTTTATAAGCATTGTTTTTAAGTATAAAATTAAAAATATTTCAGAACAATGGGACTCTGCAAAATAGCGATGTTTTACCGAAAAATACAATAAAAAGATAAGATTTTATATTTAAAGCAAAAATTAAAATGAAATCACACATTGTTAATCATATGACATCCACCTATTATACAGGTATTCATAAAACTTTAAAAGTAATTAAAATACAGTAAACAATAACGTTTGATCAGATTTAAATTCATTAGCAATGATACTGATATATAAATATTTAAAACTTGAATTACACATGAAAAGAAGAACATAATTAACGTACATCACAGGAATTATTAAAACACTAAATACAGCTTAATTGATATCTGAAAAGAAAGAAATATTTATAGGGTATGCAATGAAAGCAAACACAAAGGATAAGATTGGAATAAAATATTTTAGTTTATTTCTGTCAGTAATCCAATTTAATTCATACGTAACTTTAATTGAATTTTTCCTCAAAAGTTCAGGTAGTGTTACAAACTATGAATTAAATAAATATTGCCAATGAAGTATTTTATTCTAATCTTTACCATGCTTGTATTTATTTTCATAGCATGCTCTAAAATATATGATTCTTTTAGAATGCCCATAAAAGCAACGTAAAAAAAGAATTAATAAATAATGTACATTCACTCCTACTAGGGGTGAAAAAACGCACTCCTTTAGCACGAGTGAATAGTCACTCCTCCGAAAGAGTTATTTTTAACCCTTGTTTAGAGTGAATATTCACTCAACAAGAGTGAGTATTCACTCTTTCAGAGAGTTAACAATTCCACCTTTGCTCAGAGTGAGTAGTCACTCTAAAGAAGCTAGACATATTTTGACTGCGATAGAGTGAGTATTCATTCCTCTGAAGTGAATAGTCACTCTTTTTTTATTTAGAGTGTAAAATTATTGGTTATTCCGCAAAGTAATTCTAAAATTGGTCTTAAAAACTACCTGCATTGTAATCTGTTTTGCAATGATTAAAAAGGATTTTAACACTAGAAGTTCTAAATTTGAAATTTTTATAATTATTAAACTACCTGACAGAATGATTTCACATTTGGTGCACTATAGTAAAATTTCATGACAAAGCCATATATGATGTCAAAATCAGGCGTTCATGTTGAGTATTTGAGACTTTGGTACAATTCCAATATGAAGATGAACACCAAACTCCTTTTTTTATGTAAAGTAAAATGAAAGGATACATGATTTGAAGTCGAATGGGTATTTTAGCTGTTTTCTTTCAAATTTGGTGATTAAAATGCATGGGATGTTCCTTTTTTCCTTTGGCCAACTACACATTAAAACCGTCATATATACTTGATAGTTTAACTTTTATTTATGAAATTGGTCATGATATGGAAGTAGATCGCATGCAACGTAAGACGTATGTAGTCATTTGTACAGAAAAAGAGTGTACCCGAGAAAGAAAAGACTTGTGAGAAGGGTAAAAAATTATGTCCCCTTTTTGAAGTAACCTACATTGCTGAATGTATTGGTTAAAGTGGTATTGCAGATATTAAGTACACATTAGGCCTGGGCCTTAAATCGATTTAAAGCTTACATCGGAAATCGCGATTTAGCCATTGGCTTTAAATCGATTTAAAACAAAATACTGATTCAGAGCTAACATCGGAAAAACGATTTATCTACTTCGATGTATCTACCGATCCAATTTAAGCAAACATCGCAAACCTCAATACTTTCCGATTTAAGAAAAACAAGGCAAGCTTGTGTTAAATCGATTTAGCAGGATCCGATTTAAGAAAACATCGAGCCTCAGTCCTCTCCGATTTAAGAAAAAAGAGATTTAAGAAAAGATGATTTAAGAAAACGACGATTTAAGTAAAAATTGATAATTATTTATTATTTTGTAAACGAGATTCAGAGTTTATGAGATTGGAATGTGTATTTTTCAGAAATTAAGAACTTATATGGTGGAAAGTTGAAAAAAAAAAGTAATGTTTAATTCTTAAAATCCAAATTCATCGAATTTCAGTTTATATGCTAATGCAATCTTTTGATGAAAAATTAAGTTTTGACATATTTGAGTAATTTTCTACTATTCCGTAATTAATTAAAATGTGTCAGAATAATAGAAACCAACATTGTTTCAAAAGATTGCTTTCCTGAAATTTATTCAGTACTTATGTGATTAAAAAAAATAGTAAAGTTTTATATTTAAAATCCAAATTCATCTGGTTTCAGTTTATATTTTTATGCATTCTTATGATGAAAAAATCTTTTTTCACATGTTTTTTGCAATATTTTAACATATATTTTTTGTTTTTTATTATTCTGTAATTAATGAAATTATTTTAAATTATAGTCATGCATTGTTTTGTGTATCCCGATTTGACCGTGATCTGCATAAAATATCTTTCTTTTGCTAATAAGATTTTTTTTTCTGAAATTGAGTATTTATGGCTGAAAAAAAAGGAATAAAGTTTCATATTTAAAATCCAAATTCATCGAATTTCAGTTTTTATTTTTATGCATTCTTTTAATGAAAAATTCATTTTTCACATGTTTGGGTAATATTTTAATATATATTCTTTATTTTCTATTATTCTGTAATTAATTAAAATATTTTTAAATAGTCATGCATCGGGTTTGACATCCGATCTCAACACCAGCCACGTGGATTATCTTGCTGAAATTGATTCACTATTTATATCCAAGTTCATCCATTTTTAGTTTATATTTTTATGCATTATTTTTATGAAAAATTAATTTTCATATGTTTGTGTATTATGAGAATATTTTAGTTTTAATTTATTATTATTTTGTAATTAGTTAAAAATACTTTTAAAAAGTTTTGCAATGAGTCAAGTAACTTGATTTTTACAGCAGAATCAGGAAGGGATGGAGATTCATTAAGAATTTTCTGCAGATCTGCGATTTTCTGCTTTTTTGACATTTTGTTATCATTAAAAGGAGATATATCTTAAGATTATGTTTTATTACTAATCTTGCAGGGTGGCAACGTGTGGCCGCGAAAAAATCAGCAATTTTAGTAATGTGCTCCAAGGCTCACACTTTCAATCCTTCTCCATCCGCTATATGAATGTCAGCATTTATGTTAAACAAATCTTATTATAATCTAAAAGTTAAAAAGATATAAAATTACACCTTATTTCCCATATTCTCTTTTTTGTACTACTTTTCTCACTATGGTAAATGAACAGTTAAATTCATCATTGAATTCTTTGAATCTGCTTCTGTTTTACCTCAATAACTTTTTAATTCTGTGTCTGTAAAAAAAATGTGCGTAGGTTGTTAGCAATGAAGTGCTATTGGGTGGGCGAGGAGAAGTCTCCCCCTTTAAGGAATTTAGATTGTAGCAGGCATAACAAGTCAGATCGAAAAAAAAAATCATTTTCTTTTATGCTACTTCTTAAAGAATGAGTTCATAAAATGCATTAAAATAGGCCACTAATTTTTAAAATGAAAAAAAAAACTAGTGTTTTGGGGCATTCAAAGTTTTTTTATGTGTAAAATATACCTCTTTTCAAAGATATTTGAAAAACCAAAAACTAAGTATACTAAATAATACGGGAGGAGAGGGGGGGGCTGCACAAAGACCGCATTTCGTTACTAAAAATTAAAAAATAGGCTTCTATACTCTAAAATGTAAAATCGGTGTTAAATCGCGATTTAGCACTAAATTGCGATGTTAGATGAATCAATTTAGGAAATTTCTAGCCCAGCCCTGGTACACATGTTGCACAAATTTAATTAAAATTTTCTTTTTAATAAAATTCTTCTCAATAAATAAATTAGCTTTTCTATATTCTTCATTATAATTTTGAAAAATCATTTAAATTGTATATTTAATTGTAAACTGTTGAGTTTCTTTAAATTTAAGAGTTGTATGAAGTCTAAAGTTCGAAATTTTGCTTTCTCTTTTCAGTAATCCATCATAACTAATAATAATATAAGTTTTTTCACGGTTATATTTAATTGAAGAGTACATACCCAGGTAAATACCCAAAATGGGTAATTACCTGGTTATATCCGTCACAATATGACGGATACGCAGGTCCTGACTAAAGCCGAAGTAAATTTCTACTAGTAAAAAAAAATCTATTTTTTGGCCATCATTATGAATAAAATTCTACATTAATTAGGGTATATTAAATATGGAGAAAATGTCTATTCGAATTTACTGGTGGAAGTTTGACCCGGCAATAATGAGCCATTGTGAAATCTGTTACAGTTGAAGCTTCACCGTTTTGTAGATATATCAATTCCTCTTTATTTTTAGTTCCATGGTTGGTACTCCTTAAGCAACGTGATGTCATGTCAGGAAAAAAGTTGTCTGACAAAATATTAGGAGGATTAAAGACATATAGTATCGATTTGTCCTATTTACGTGGCAAGGTTTATGATGGTGCAGCATCAATGAGCGGAAAATTTAAGGGTGTTCAGTGTCACATATCAGTTATAAAACCGCAAGTTTTATATGTTCATTGTGATTCATATAATTTAAATTTAACGATTGGAAATACTGTATCTGTGACAGAAATAAGTAACTGCACGGGCATAATTGAAATGACACACAATTTTTTCATTATTCTTAAAAGACAAGACATCCTACTCAACAATATTGACAAACATAACCAGAAATTAATAAACAAAAACTATGAAAATTTTGTACAAGTAGATGGATGGAACGCCATATAGCCATCATGGCCATGGTAGAATTATATAATGCAGCGATTCATGTCCTTGAAACAATCGCAAATTACGAAGACATAGACTCGGGTTTTAAGACAAAACTTTTCAAAAATTTGTTGTGTGTATTCCTCTTCCTAATTTCTTTATTTAGCTTACAAAATATATTTGCATACACTTTATAGACCGGGAGCGGCAGCACAGACAATCACCTCATTGAATTCACGGCTGAAATTCCGGAATTAATTAAAACTCGATTTGCATATTAAAACGCAATCGGTGTGCCAAGTCATATCTTTGTGGAAAACCCCTGAAAAACCGATTTTAGCGGTTAACTCGTAGGTTTACCATTGTGTTTTCTGCACTCAAATATATGAAAACACGGAGGATTGTGCCGCTGAAAACATGTTAAATTTGTAAATCTGTCGCCAGAAGTAAATGCAAAATTTGCCAATCGGCCAGTAAAATATTGCGGTATTTGATAATGAATTGTAAATTTCGTCATTCGGTCGCGGAGAAAACATCGCGAATTTCGCGATTTTATCGCGGGGAAAATAATGACTAATCCGTCAATCGGCGATACGAACATATCGCAAAATTTGCCAAATAATCGTATGAAAAAACAGAAAAATTCGTCCGATGGTTTCATGAAAACAAATCGCCAAATTCTTGAGTCGATCGTTTGAGAAAATCGTTCATTGGTTTCCCAAATTAAAAAAACACCACACATACCAAGTGTGAAAATGTGACCCATGTGAAAATTACGCGATTTTTTACTTAGAGTTTGTGACGAATTTCGTGACTTTTTTCCCGATATTATTTGACTGGTTTTCATTGTAAGGTAAAAATAGCATGTGCAATCTTAAAAACGCTTTCTTTCTTAGTACTGCTATGCCACCTTCTTACTTTTGCTGTGCTTTTTAAAAGTTTGTCTTTATTTGTAGTAAAACTACATTAGATAGTGCATTTAAATACAAATTTTGGTTTAAAAAAGAATGTGCAAAAATGCAAAATAAAAAATGTTTTTAATCCCTTAATTTTCAGCTTATTATTTTTAAAATTAAAATCTTTTTATTTTTATTTTCGTTTTTTAAACATGTCTAACAACTTTCAACAAAGGCTGAAATGACAAATACTAGTGTACCGACTTCGATTGGAGACTCAATTTTCAGCTAACCATTTCCTGCTTTATAACTGTTTTTCAGTTGTTTATTATTCTTATAGAAATGCAATATTTATTTTGATTAATGTAATATTTTTCTTTGTTGCCAAAATATGTATCACGACTTAAGATGTTTAATCCTTTTCCGCCCACTACAGTAACGTTAACACTCATGTTTTGCTTACATCAGTAACATCTTAAGATATAAAACAAATGAAGCAACGCATATTTCGAATATATTCGTTTTATTTTATAGTCTGATTTGTAATTGTTATGGCAATGTGAAATGAGGGGTAAAATTCTTTAACAAATACTTCATTTGCTCTTTTTCAAACAGTTTAAATTAGAAACAGACAATTTCAGTGAATGTGGAGTGCATAAGTTTGCATTTCCGGGTTTTCTTAATAAATTATTTATGACTAAAAATTCATCTATGTAATTTTTTCTGTTTTTTGGCATTTTTTAAACCATACATGTTTCACATTTTTTCGTTGCCTGCTATTTTTATTAGTTCTATAAAAGGGAATGCGCAACTTGCTGTGCTTTAAAATATTTTTAATTTCTTCTTCAGCAATAAAAATTGTGTAAGAATATAGAAAAACATTATCATAACATTATTTGAATACAGTAAATATTAAAACATTTACATTTTTTTTGAAACGATAAATAGAAGTATGTTACTGCAAAATATTATAGTTTTAAAGAGTAATTATTTAAATAAAACTTTTATATTTCAGATATAAAAAAGGCAAAGCAGACTAACATTTTCATGAGTGAAGGATATAAAGCTCCTTTTAAATAAACCACTTTTTACTACTCATCTTCCTGCTGTTACAAGAGAAGAATTTATTTTATCTTTCCAAGTAAGTTCTCCTATTCTCCATTCTGAAGCATGTCTGAAGACAATTTTACTCGGGGGTGCCCTACAAAATCAACTCCCAATGAGAATATTTTTGTTGATACCTTCTCCTTAAACTATTGTTCACTTGATCTGCTGAATCATACAGAAGGAAAGAAAT
This sequence comes from Maratus speciosus, assembly GCA_963932465.1. Lineage (NCBI taxonomy): Eukaryota > Metazoa > Arthropoda > Arachnida > Araneae > Salticidae > Maratus > Maratus speciosus. The sequence goes on from OZ010798.1 coordinate 41,490,667, forward strand.
TCATTTGTGGAGAATGCTCCAAAGGATTTTCAAAGAATTGTAGGCTAAAGCGACATCTTTGCACACATTCAGGTGAAAAGCGATTTATTTGTGAAGTATGCTCTAAAACGTTTTACCAAAAGGGACATCTCAAGGATCACCTTCGTACACATACAGGTGAAAAGCCATTTATTTGTGAAGTATGCTCTAAAACATTTTTCCAACAGGGACATCTCAAGGAGCACCTTCGCACACATACAGGTGAAAAGCCGTTTATCTGTGGAATATGTTTCAAAGGATTTTGCAAAAGTTGTGATCTTAAGAGACATCTGCGCACCCATACTGGAGAAAAACCATTTATTTGTGAAGTATGCTGCAAAGGATGTAACACAAGTGATGAACTTAAAAAACATTTACGCACACATACTAAGGAAAAGCCATTTAAATGTGATATGTGTTCTAAAAGATTTTCACATAAGCATAATCTAAATGAACATCAACTTATACATACTAAAGAAAAGCCATTTGTTTGTAATATATGTTGCAAAGGATTTTCCACAAGTAGATATCTAAACGGCCATTATTACACTCATACTAAGGAAAAGCTGTACAGTTGTGAAATATGTTCTAAAAGATTTTCTCAAAAGAGAAGTCTAACTTTGCATTATCGCTCTCATACAGATGAAAAACCATATGTTTGTGATTTGTGCTCCAAAGGATTTACTAATAATTCAGTTTTAAAGAGGCACTTTAAAACTCATTTAAAATAAAAGCCATTTTGGTGAAAAATATGTTTTTCTTAAAATTTTAATTTAAAAATCAATGCACACTTTCATAATGATAAAAAAAAGCTTTTCGTGTGTCACGTATTCTGTAATAGGTTAGGAACTCTAAATATCGATTAATACAAGTTAAAAGAGATTCATTCATAAAACGTGTATCAAAAAGATTTGCTGAAATAGTAATTAAAGAGGCATATTTGAATTCATACAAAAAGTAAGGTTATTTTTAAAATAATCTATACTAATAAAAGAAAGTTTCACTCTGTCTGTGTGTATGTGTCAGTGTGCAATGGCTATCGGAATCTACTACACGTACGAGGCTGAAATTTTCTGTGAGAGTAGTCTAAGACCTTTTCTGATGCACCTGAGACTCAGATTTTCAAATTTGTTATAATTAGATTAGAAATTAATTAAAACCCCCAATTAAAAGAAAATCCAAGTACGTATAATTCAACTAAAGCATAATTTTTTATAAAACCACAGAATTCATTCTCACCGCAAATAATTTTTTGGAAAACTCAAAAAGAGGGGCAGGGTTTGTCAGAACTCCAAGTGTTGCTAGAAGATAAATGTACTAAGCAGTTTGACGCTCTTGTGTTCAAATTTGTCGGACTTAAAAACTTTAAAATTATTTACCCAGACACAATTTCTTTTTCTCTTGAAATTTCTGAAATTTTTTCCAAAATTCCCTCTAGATGTGCAAATATCAATTTAAAAAATCGATTTGTATAAATTCATTTATTTCAAAGACTGCGTGTAGAAAATGGGTGTTTCATTCCAGACACCTAATAAAAACACGGATAATTTTTAGACTAGGATAGTTTTGCGGGCTATAAATTTTTTACAAATACTGCATTTACAGATTTAAAACGTATGTAATATGCATCCATACCTATTACTCAACGCTGATTCTAAATATCACATTTACGTAAAAATCGATTAAGAACTTTTTATTTTATCAAAAAATCGATTTTTAACTCTCTGACTGAGCATTTTTTTTTTTTTTTCAAAATCCTTTCGAACAATATATAACCGACCAGTACGTCCTTAAAACAAAAATATGCTTTTTATGGATTTTATTAATTTTTTTCTGTTAGATTTGAAAAAACAGATGATAAGCAGTATAAAGAAGAATTGATGACTTAAAAATAGAAAACGTAAACTTGAAAGTCATGTCAAAGATAGTTTTTCCGCACAATATCAAAACTTTCCTTATCGTTTTTTACAATTTAACAAATTGTTTTTCTCCAAAACATAAATAAATAAATGCAAAACAAAAGTTATTAGTCTAAATGAATTATAGGCTCAAACATTAGTCAATTTTCCTGCAAAACTTGGATTTCAAACTTACAAAACAAAATTTATCTCGCAAAACTAGCTTTGTCGTGATTTTCAAGTCCAGGTTCACTATTTTTGAGTCACCAATTTTTCTTTATAATACTTATTATGTTGTTTCTCGCTTATATAGAAAAAAAAGATTTTTTTTCAAGTTATACAAATGTATATTTTTTTATGGATTTTTAATTTTTTATGATTTTCTTTTTGTAGTATAATCGAAAAACTAGGGTAATGAGCAGTATAGAAGAAGAAAAATCGAAAATATGGAAGGTCTTCAAAATGTGACAAAACCTGTTTTGCAAGATAAATTTTTCCGCACAATATTAAAACTTTTCTTATTTTTTTATATTGTATGTTTTTACTTTAAAATATAAATAAATGCTAAAAAAAGAGTTAATAATCAAAATTCATTACGGACTTCATTATACAAGATTAAATTTCAATCAGTTTTCGTCATATTCAAGTTTTTCTGGCCTCCTGAAACATCAAATAAAATTGTTACATCATGATTTGGTATTTATAGAGTAGATTATCTTTAGGAGGGAAGGAGGGGGTTGGTGTTGCTTATACTTGAAATTACCAAACTATACTTTTTAGGAATTTATATTTTGGACGAAACTAGAAAATATTGTCTCGTAGAATTATATATAGTAGTTAGTTCCCTTTTTCTAAGGAAACATGGGGATTTCTTCTCACCCATCCATACTCCTTTTCTGCACCACTGCCTGTAGCCAACATTTTGCAAATTATAAAATCAATTTAAATAAGTATACAGCACTTGTTTATTTGTTTAGTATGATATAAGGTGCAAAATAATCTAAATCATACAACTTGTGTTACAATATTTATTTCCCTCATACAAATAAATATTGTAATTCAGTGTAAAATAATGAAAAAACACCATTCTAAAGGAAACAATTTTGAATGATTACGTTTTAAATCTATTGAAGGAATTGTAGCACTAATTGCAATTTTGGCTTTAAAAAGATGGTTGTAGATTTTACATCAATCATGTGCATTCGAAGTAAAGCCAGTATCAAAGATGCTATAATGAGTTAGACATTCTTTGATGTAGATGCTTTGATCTGGAGAATATTCTGCTGATTTCGAGATAGATGTGCTATAGAAGTTGACGGATTCAATTTTTTAAAAGGGTAAAAAGTGCATACTGTTCATAATAATGGCAAAAGGAATACCCATAAGTCAAAATGATGTGGTGTGCAGATATTTTGTAGTAGGAACATGTTGTAAACAGGGTTGAATTCATGGGGTTAATTCAAACTCTAAAAATAATCAAAGACCTGTTATTTTTAGTTTTTTTCCATGTCGAATAACTGAATGCATAAAACAAATGTATAATGAACGATTTTTAATGTATGCATTCAGCTATATTGAAACAATACCTTTATCATTGTTTCTTATCATTGACATCTAACATATTAAATTTATAATCAATTTGTTTAAAAGAATAATTATACTTTATGCATAATAATATTGTATGCATGGTAAAATATTAATAATAAAAGCTGTTACAGGGTGTTTCAGCACAGCGGTTACAAAGTTTCGGGAGATAAAGAGTACACTTAGACGATGGGTAATCACATAGCAATGCATGATCGGAAACACTTTAATGGTAGTGATGACAGAAAACACAAAAAAGGAAGAACATCTTTTAGGTGAGCAAACATGTTCATTAGTACTGTAAAAATATCGGAACAATGCTGAGGAACTTGTTGAACACATCGTGGCAACTGCTGGGGAAGTCGAGGTCACACCCAGTATTTTCGAGAACATATCTTCGATGCACCAAAAATCTGAGGCCTACATCACAGCCAGGGTTATAATTTCGAACACCATCTTTGATGATCGTTGCCTCTCTTTTTGTTCAAATTTCTTAGTTTTTTGCTGTACTAAGAATAATAAACATGTTTTCTCTCCCTGTTTGTGTCCTTACTTTCTTGTGCTTTGTGTCATTACTACCGCATCAGGAAAGTGTTTCCAACCATGCATTGCTATGTGATTTCCCATCATCTAGGTGTACTCTATCTCTCTTGATACTTTGCAGTCACTGTGTTGAAACACTGTATAATACAATAAGCTTATAAATTTGGATATTGAGCAAATTGCAGCGAAACCTGAGGAGAGTCAAATAAGTAACCAGGTGAGCTCTTGTTGTCTTAGTGTGACTACTTTTAAATTGCCAGTAATAACCAGGATATTTAAAGCAATAATTAATTCTTTATGAAAATGGAACCAGACTATAATAGAATCCTGCCTTAGACGAAAACTAATGAGAATAATAATAAAAGATCCCTGCCTGCTCGGCCTACAGTCGGAGGTGGATTTTGCTTACTGAAAGGTTGGACAGCCTTGGTCTTAGCATGACTGCCTTTGGATTACCAGTAATAATCAGGATATAGAAAACAATAATTCTTTATGAAAATGGAATCAGACTATAATGGAATCCTGCCTTAGACGAAAAAATAAGAAGAAGAATGATAGAATGTGTTGTGCGAGAGAAAGCAAATTGCCATACAATTATTTCATCCTAGGCCAGAATCACACACACACACGGCCTTTTCACAATGGTTTTACTGCAATTTGATAAGCATCCATACTTTATAAGCTTATTGCACTGTACGTTTTGAGTATCAATATATGTTGCACTCGTGTCATTATGTTTACAGAAATAAATGTATTTTATTCTGTCTTCTCAGTTCAAACTTTAAAAAATGATAAGTGTATAATAAAATATAGATTTAAAAAACTGTAGCTTTAATTTGTATCTTATTTTATTGTAATTTTGATTAATGCTTTTAACAGTATGGATTTTTCTTTTCCTCATTGGTGGAAAGTTTTCTTCAATTGATCCTATGCAGACATTTTAGGATATTATAAGTTTCAAATGATTTACCAAAGAAATTTTCAATTTTATAATTTGTCCACTTTATTCTCTAAAATTCAGCTTCAGCTTTTTTTTTTCACTTGTGTCTACCTACCTACAAAGTAGACATCAAGAAATGTTTTTAGAATGTAGTAATAAATGATGAAAACTAAATATAAACTCTTCATTTCACTTGTAATTTTCATTTTTACATTAGTTTATTAATTTATCATACATCATTTTATTATTCCATTTTTTGTACAAAATAGTGACTTCAGTGTTACTCACTAACTTTAGTTTTCATTTCTTATCAGTTATTTTTAATTTAAAAAAAAAGATTTAATTAAATTTTATTTTGTCAAAAAAGCATTATTATTATTATATTCTTTTAGACAGACACACATTTAAAAGAAAGTCATTTAGAAAGGAGATCATTTCCTTTAGAAAGTAAATAATGCCCTGTCTGTAAAATTTAAAGAGCTAGAGGCTGAGAATACCAAGTTAAAAGAACTTACACAGAGAGATGAAGATTTTCTCTCCAATGAGCAACAAAAAGTTTCAAAGATCGAAAGATCTTCCATCAAGAGCTAGTCTCAAGAGGGAATTATTTAAATCTTGAAATTATGATTCGCACTGGGAAAATTTGATTATGAATACTTAAGGGTGAATGTCAGTTCTTTCTTGTACTATACTACTGATGCTACATATCTAAAAGCACAACCACACATTTACTATTGAACTGATTTATTTTTAAAATGATTAACTGATTTATCTTTTTTATGCTGATGTCAGATATGACTTATTTCCTTAACATGAGCTAATTTTATAAATGAGATATAATACCTATTTTTTTTAGTTTTTAAATTTGTAATGTATTTCCAATAGTTGTCATATAAATGACACTACTAGAGCAGTGGATTTTCTTTATAAAGTGACTGTTTTGTCATTTTTATATATATTATTTTAATTGTTCTCAATACTTTGTTATAAATTTAAAAGGATCTTTTTCAGACAATTTTATACAAAAATATTCTTCAGCAAGCATTTGCGTTTTTTTTTTTTTTTTTTTTTTTTTTTTTTTTGCATTGAGATTTTATTCACGGCTAACTATGCCAAAATAACAGGTCAATCCAAATTAGCCACCACACCAAAATTTTCATTCTGGCAATCCGGGATGGAAGGATGGGGGGGCATTTTACTTTACTTTTGTTATGAAGGTTTCAGATCTTATACCACTATGCTTGCAAAGGAGATTATATGGGGCCCACAAATAGGGATCATCATACACAAATGAACAGATAACAGCTTCAATACTGAAATGTTACATCAAAAATATGTGTGTGTACTGAATTTTTATGTCAGTACCGAATTTATTTTGATCGTCATCAGTCTTGTAATGAGAAATTAGGCATAATTTTTTTTTAGGTTCTGCAAAAAAAAAAATGAATAAATAAATAAATAAAAAAAAAATAATAATTTTATAAAGAACATCTCCAATATCTTCTGACTCAGACAAAAAAGAAACCCCACTTCTGCATGTAATTTGTTATTAATATTATTATTTTAACTAGTTCATCTTCAAGCTTAGATGAAACACCTAGACAAATTAGATTTTATAGGAAATATGTAAGAAAACATGCGCTCAAGATATTCCAACATATTTTACCTAGAAGAGAAAAAAAATCCTCATACAAGAGTTCACAAAAACTTCGAAAAATTCTCCATCATAGAAGTTTGAATAACTTTAGCGGTAGCAAGTTTTTGCTAGTTATAAAATGTGTCTAATATCAGCTACATGGTATTAAGACTAAGCTTAAAAGATTAAGAAAAAAAATCTGGAATTAAAACGAAAACTTCATTTTCAAGTTGAAAAGTTATAAAACTGTGCTCTGGCATAACTGCCGACATTTACACTTTTTGTTATTATTAAAAATTAATAATGAATATTGTTTCTATTTAATCTCTTCAAATCTGCAATTTAAAAAGTTTTGTCATAACAAGAGAGTATAAATGTTGGCAGCTATACTCTTCTGCATTCAACACTATTTTGATAGATTGCTTCATTGAAAAGGAAATTATAGTCACCAGAAAAAGTAAACAAATATTTTGATCCCACCCACTGAAAAAAAAGTAAAACTTTGATAACATAATAAAATAGCACAAAAAAGAAAACAGCATGTAATGAAGTGCAGATTTCAAATTCATCTGGTGATAAAAGCCTATTCTGAGAGATAATTACATACAAAGCACATTCTTATAAGCCGATTGATGTGGTGACTTACTTGAAGGAAGTAATGCATTACTTCAGGGGTTGATCACATGTATTATAGGCAAATCTTTTTTTAAAAATTCATAAAGATCTATTAATGTTAGGAATACTTAGGAATATTTCGACAAATAATGAAAATTTCATCCTTTTTTTTAAAAACTAAGGTTAAAATGGGATCCTGTTTAAAATTTTTATGTAATTATGTACATTGGCCTCAAAAAGTTAACGAACAGGGACTGGATGCTTTCGATTGTACACGATTTGTCGAATATCGACCAAAATTATTGCCTAATTGTTCTTGAACTTCTGGGATGTAAAGAACATGTTTGATTTCATATTTCTCGGTGAAGATTTAGTCGGGAGGACAATTAGGGGGCTAATAATAAATTTAATAATAAAATAACATTTGCGATCACTTCTGTAACAGAAATGCTCGAAATGGTTTGTCACTGTGTTTAATGACTATTTGGATCCTGTTCAACGTTTGTGTGCATTTGTGTAAGCATAGCACTCATATTCATGAAAATGTTATTGTGTCTGTGAAAAATTAAAAAGTTTTTGTTTATAGCATACATAGTTTTCAACCAAATTTAACACAATTTTCTGAAAACCTGACAAAAAACAATAGCAACAGTATATAACAATTAAAAGATGAATATATTGAATATTTGAAGAGATAGGGTCATTTGTTCGAAATAATATTTAACTGTGTATGCATGGAATATTCTAAAATTTTTATTTTAGAATTTGGTAGTCAACTATTTAGGGCAACTTATATAAAAAGTCCAGTCAAATATCGCGAAAATTCACAAAGACAGGGACGAACCTGTTCTTTGTCAGGTTCTTGGAAAGTTGTGTTAAATTTGGCTGAAAACTCCGTATGTTATAAACAAAAAACATTTAAATTTTTCATCTTCACGAATATGAGTGCTATGCTTACACAAATGCACACGCACACAAATGTTGAACAGGACCCAAATAGACATCTAACACAGTGACAAACCATTTTCAGAATTTTCTGTTACATAGGTAATCACAAATATTATTTTAATATTAAATTTATTATTAGCAACCTAATTGTCCTCACGACTAAATCTTCATCGAGAAATATGAAATTAAACATGTTCTTTACATCCCAGAAGTTCAAGAACAATTCGCCAATAAGTTTGGTAGATATTCGACACACCGTACAGTCAAAAGCATCCAGTCCCTATTCCTTAAATTTTGGAGGCCAGTGTATATCCCATATGAAGATTTTCTTCGGTATTTTTATCACAGTATTTTATTTATGTACATATGACTGGCAATTTTTTCTTACTTGACTAATAGTACCCGTTTAGATAACATTTTAAATGCATCAGATGCCCAATTTCGGATAATAAAATGAATTCGAAAAAAAAAAAATTTCATGACAACATTTTTATTGGGTAAGATTCTGTTCAAACGAGCAAATGATGATACTGAATTTTCTATTTTCTGACTCATTTGCAAGGTCATTTGAAATACTTAAGAATAAAATTTGCAGAAATCGTTATTTAAATTCCCAACAGTGAAACATTTTAATATTTTTACAAAACAGCATATTTGATAAGACACTATCAAGATCGATATTTTATACAGCTTTTCAAATTATAGTCATGATAATAATGATGATTTAACAACCTTTTATAAATGAAGATTCATAAATTTATATTAAAAAAATTATTAAATTATTTAGCATGCGAGAATATTTGAAAATTTTATGCATACAATAATGAAAATATTTGCTTCTATCAGAAGGATTTTAATTGCAGAAAGAACATAATTAAAAAAGTTCAGGTACGTTTTGGACAAGAAATTGTTTGTTGATCAAATGTTAAATAAAAATTAGCACAAAACAAATTAATGGAATTTTAGAATATGTCCTATAAACAAAGTAAAATACATGGTTGCATACAATTTAGTAAAACAAATTTATTTAAAGCACATTATATTTACAGTTTTCAAATCAAATGCATTCCCACAGTATCTAATTACTAATAGTAGTAATCTCTTCATTTCTGATGAGTAGAGCAATTAAGAGCTTTTACTATATCCCCCCAACCATAAATAAAAGGATGTGATGCCAATTTTAAACTAACATAAACATTGCGCAAAGATGGACATGATCGGAGAAGGAAATTAATGCCCTTATAAGTCACTCTATCACAATACCTAAGACAGATGGTTTTCAAATGAGGAAACATTGAATTGTTAAAATATAAATCATTGTTTTCTAAATATGTACCACAAACATACAATTCTTTCAAATTAATTCCATGATTCCGTATTGTATTAAATAAACTGGAACTAAAGACTGTGCGTCTCAGATTCAAGAGACATAACTGATTCAAAAAAGAAGTATAATCTTCAAAAAAGGAATTGTTTGCAGTTGTATCAATTAAACTCAAATCTTTCAAATGGGGCATTCTTGAAAATGGAGGTCCATTGAAATGTCCAAGGTGACAATTAGAAAGATCTAAAACTTCAATTTTAGAAATACAATTAAATTCTTCTCTTGCAGGATAGTCCCGGAAGTTAACATAATTAAGTGTCAATCTTCTTACATTTGGTAAAAACAAAGTGCATAAGTATATTACAGATGGAAGATTGTCTGACAATTCAGCACCATACAAAAATAACATTTCTAGATGGGGGCACTTTCCTTGCAGCCTCACAGAAAACTCTTTGAAATCCAATGGCTCAGTCCAAGAGGAACGAAATCTAAAATCTATCCTGATGCAAGTAACACAAGGTGGCAGTAAATCAACAAAACATTTGGCAACAACACTTTGGGATCCATGCATATAGTGAAATTTTACATTCACCTTCTTCCACAAAGCTGGGGTCTTTGCCATCGCATTCCACCTTCTGCAAACTCTATAATAGAGAAAAAAAGTAGTAAACATAAAAATGTCTATCTGAACATAAACTTAAAACTATAATCTGAGTTGATAGATCATGTTTCTTTCAACATCTGAGAAATCATGGAAGACAGAAGTATTCCAGAGTGACGCAGCCTTAAGCCTAAAATCGAAAGAATGGCGGAACTCATATATACACCTAACTCGAGATCAAAGGAAACGCGAAAAGCTGCCACTTCATAACTCAGCAAATATAGTGCATATTGTTCTGATTTTTTAAATAAAGTCTTCTATCATCAGTCTAAACCTATTCTGAAATTTTTACATTTCTACGTGCAGTATATTTTGAGATCTCAAAACCCATTTTTAAACTAAATTCGATCGATCAAATTCCTAATTTGTATTTCTGGAAAATGGCCCGGGCGATTTTCTTTAAACTGATATATAATATGAATTTGTTTTATATGAAGGGAATAACATATTGGTTGTTTTTGCGAAAACTCTCGTTCGTTAAATAATTCTTTTTTTTAGGTAGCTTTCATTACAAAAAGCTACCTATTGCAGCCGTTCGGAGGAAAGCGATTTCAAAAATTTTGGTATATTTTCATCGATCATGACCCCCAGACCCCGAAACCACCCTCCGTTCAAAAGTTGACATATATATATATATATATATATATATATATATATATATATATATATATATATCCATATATATATATATATATCTGACATTTGTCACACTGTAACTCTCGTATTTATGAACCGATTTGGATGGAATTCGGTGTGCACATAGTACATACCAATGTCTCGACCGAGTTCGTTGGCCAGCTTCATCCGCCATGTTGTTTCAAAATGGCGGCTATTTAAAATTTAAAAAAAAAAATTAAAATTTGAAATGTGGTACTAAAAAATTAAAAATGGAAAAATATTTTTTTCTTATGTATTTGACCTTTATACAAAGATTCCGGAGCAGTTTTTGTTTTGTCTATATCTTAAAAAATGGCTGAGTTATAGCATTTTGAATTTCTAGCGTGGCTGACATTTTGAAACGTCCTGAATTTTGTCACGCGATAAAAGGCGTATTTATGAACCGATTTGAATGTAACTTCGTTTATACATAGTACATACCAATGTCTCGACCGAGTTCGTTGGCCAGCTTCATCCGCCATCTTGTTTAAAAATGGCGGCCATTTAAATTTTTAAGAAAAATTTAAATTTGAAATGTGGTACCGAAAAATTGAAAATTGAAAAAATATTTTTTTCTTATGTATTTGACCTTGATAAAAAGATTCGGGAGCAGTTTTTGTCTCGTCTATATCTTAAAAAAAGGCTGAGTTACAGCATTTTGAATTTCTAGCGTGGCTGACTTTTTGAAACGCACTGATTTTTGTCACGTGATAATGGGCGTATTTATGAACCGATTTGGATGTACCTTGGTGTGTACATAGTACATACAAATATCTCGACCGAGTTCGTTGTCCAGCTTCATCCGCTATCTTGTTTCAAAATGGCGTCCATTTAAAAAATTTAAAAAAATTTAAAATTTAAAATGAGATACCAAAAAATTGGAAAATGAAAAAGATTTTTTTCGTATGTGTTTGACCTTAATACAAAGATTCCGAAACAGTTTTTGTTTCGTCTATATCTAAACAAATGGCTGAGTTATAGCATTTTGAATTTCTATTGTAGCTGACATTTTAAAACGACCTGATTTTTGTCACGCGATATCAGGCGTATTTATGAACCGATTTGGATGTAACTTGGTCTGTACATAGTACATACCAATGTCTCGACCGAGTTCGTTGACCAGCTTCATTCGCCATCTTGCTTCCAAAGGGTTGCCATTTAAAAAAAAAATTAAATTTAAAATTTAAAATGAGGTATTAAAAAATTGGAAAATGAAAAAGATTTTATTTTATGTGTTTGGCCTTGATACAAAGATTCCGGAGCAGTTTTTGTTTCTGAAAATTTGTTCTTTTGTTTATATCTTAAAAAATGGTTGAATTATAGCACTTTGAATGTCTAGCTTGGCTAACATTTTGAAACGATCTTGTATTTGTCACGCGATAACACACGTATTCGCCTATTTCGATATAAGAAGGCATGTGGATAGTATACATCAATATCTCGACCAAGTTCGCTGGCCAGCTTCATCAGTCATCTTGTTTCAAAATGGCGGCCATTAAATTAATATATATATATATATATATTTAAAGTGAGGTGCAAAAAATTAGAAATTGAAAAAGGTTTCTTTCTTAAGTATTTGACCTTGATATAAGGATTCAGGAGCATTTTTTGTTTGTCTTTATCTTAAAAAATGGCTCAGATATAGGAATTTCAATATCTATGTGGATGACATTTTGAAAAATCTGATTTTTTGCCTGCGAAAGCACTCGTATATATCAATCTATTCCGATGTGAGTGAGCATGTGCACAGCAATTACTAAGGTCTCGACCAAGTTCACTGGTTAGCCTTCATGCACCATGTTGTCTTAAAATGGCAGGCACTTTAAGAAATCGCCGAATTTGGCAGCCAAATATAAGTTACTTTAAATAAAAGCAGCTTGGATAAAGCTGACTAATTTTGCGAAATTCTCATTCATTATATTGATAAAAATTAGTATTGAATCTCCTATATTTGGTTTCCACTAAATTGAGCTTCTTGTGTTTGAATAATATAAGTTGGCTTTTTTAAAATAAGGAATATGAAAGCTACCTCTTCCTCCCGGCTCTGGCCGGAAGGACTTTTTCTCTCGAAAATGACGCGGGCGATTTAAAAAAAATCAAATAAATATGTTTCAGATGAAGTAAATAACAATTTACTTGTTTTCAGCAAGACTCTTGTTCGTTTTATAATGCGCATGAAAAATCGGTCTATATTTCTTCGCCTTACTATGGAAATTTCCCCGAAAATGCATGACATTACATTCATACACATACTTTCTTCTTAAGCACCTTTGCGGAGAAAAATTTTGTCCTCGTATTGACTGAGCGGCTAAGGGCAATCGTCTACTAATCTCATGATCGGCAGTTCGATACTCTCTGGTACTTGTTTTCACATGTAAATCTGCGTTTTTTTAAAGTCTGTTAGTTGACATTATTCTCAGCTCTTTTGTATTTTTTTAATTGTTATTAAATAAAATAAAATTACAATTACAATGATGACAATTTGATGATGATTATTTCTTGGCAATTTTTCAACAGTAAAAATATTACGATAAATTTTATAAATATATTTAATTTCAATCACTTTACAAAAAATATACATTAATAATTATTATTTGAATATAAATTACACGATCAGAAACGTAAAAAAATAATTCATTTCAGCTCTCCTTTTTACAATATCATTTATTATTATTATTATGACGCTCAATCGATATATAACCACTGACATCCATAATATATTTTTTATTATTATTATTTTCCTAGCATAAAAACTATTGGGATGTAATAATTCTTTTATAATAAATAATTTAGTTTAATATTTTTATTTATAAATAATAATGAAGTTTGATAACTCCAAGACAATTGTTTTTATTTAGCCTTGCAACATTTATAGTTTGCATAACGACCATATCAGAATTATGGTGTCGCCATCTTTTGACGCAATCGCGTACTACATTTTGTCTCTATTCGATAAAAAAAAAACCTAACGCTGTTACCGCCGCTTTCAAAGAATCTTTTGTGACCGGAGGTCTATCTCGCAAATATTAAGAAAATTACTGCATACAAAAAAATTTAAATGGGTAGTATTATAGAGAAATATTTGATAAACACGTTGAAGTAGAGAGTTTTTAAATTGAAGAATTATTTCAAGAGATATTTAATGTTAAAGCTGGATAAAATTGTTACGTTAAAAAAGTTTTATAGGAGCAAAAACTATACATGGGAATTTAAACATTTTCATTCAATTTAATCATTCAGTAGAAACTCAAGGTTTGCAGAGTGCATTTTTTTTTTAACTTGCCTAATTTTTTGATGGTTCATTTCAATTTTAAATTAAAATTTTCAGAATTTCCAGAGATATTTTTTACATATTTTAGAAAAGGTTATTATTTTAAATTGTTGCCAATTGTTAAAACAGCGCAAAGAATAATATATCCTTTAAATAAAAAATTTATTCACACGTGACTATTATAAACAGAAAAAAAATTCTTTTAAATTAGAATTAAATGATAGCGTGTTAAAAGCAGGAAAATATTGAACATTACGTCATAAAAATTGTTTTTACACATGCATTTTTAAAATGAAAGAAAATTATAAAATAATCAATTATTTTCATATTAGAATTAAATGATTACGTATTAAAAGCAGCAAAACATTGAAAATTACGTCATAGAAATTATATTTACGCGTGAATATTAAAAGATAAAGAAATTTTTTAAATAATAAATTCATTGATATGTGTTAAAAGTCGTAAATGGAGGAAATTACATAATATTGGCCAAAGTGGCCAAATAATAATATTGCAAAACAGTTTAAATTTAAAAATATATTTACATGAGAGATTTATTTCAAATTTCGAGATGATATTTTTATCTATAGTTGTCAATTTTAAGGTAGCGCAAATAATAATATTATCTTTCTAACAATAAAAATATTTTCAGTTGAATGTTACAAAGAGGAAGGAAAGTTTGGTGAAAATTATGTCAGGATTAAAACGTTACATTTAAAATCATTTTCTTATAGCGGTTGTTAAAAAATACCATAAAGCAAAGACTCTGTTGACTTAGTTCCTTTTATATTTGCTAATTTTCAAATGCTTAACTAATCTTATTTAATCAAGCACGAAAACAGCAACTAACAGCAGCTGATTTTGCCTTGAAATCCTTCAGTAAAAGGGAAACCCGTTAACAGTAAGGTCGCCATTGATTTTTTTTATTATTATACAGTGCAACCTCGATTATCCAAGCTAATTGGGAATGTTAGTACCTCGGATATCGGAAATCTCAGTTAATAGGAACTGTGTGTAAAAACTCGCCGTGCTTGCGAATTTAACATCTCTTTAAATAAAAATATAGAACGTTTTTTAAATAATAAAAATAAATATATGTAAAGTTCTGTTTCACAGCTTAACAAATTTAAAAAGAAAATCAACTACCAGTAGTAAATTTTAAAAAAGCAAATTGGAAATTTTACGTAAGTTCACACAGCCACTGGAAACAAAGCATTGTTCACTGTTGACTTCTCAGGGTCCAAAGTTTCTTGGGAATTGAGTGCTTTTGGGGGCAGAAGGGCCTGTATAGCACGGACAGTGAACTAAAAAGTGTGGCCATTTTCAAGGCTCATTCAAAAGGGAAAAAACAAATCAGGCATTGTTATCGGCTAGGTTAACAGAAACCTCGATTAATCGAAGCTCGGTTAATCCAGGTTCTACTGTAATTCAATCTTCCGTAATCTTTTTAAAGCAGATCAAATTAATGGACTTTTAGAGTCTGAACGGGGTTTGGCGAGCGTAGATCGTGGGGGCAGAGCCCCCTAGTTTTTCATTTTGTGATCCGATTAAAATGACCTTAGCGTTTCTTCACTAATTATTATTATTGGCTAGTTCCACGGGGTTTTGTAGTGAAAGTCACATAGCTGATAACTGCTATGCTTGTTGGACATCGTTATTTTCAAAAAGTTTGCTTCGCCTTATTCAATTAATGAGATATCTCTGATAAAATAAGTCACATTTTTCCGTTCTAAAATACTGGTATCCGAAAATCGTAGCATGTGACTTACACTACAAGTACTCATGGAACTAGGCTATTTTAAGTCTGATTTTTTATTATAGACTATATAAAATTATTAAAAATATATATCATGATAGGAATTAGCGGGCTTCGTCCGCTATTTACGTTACGGATATAAAAATCATGATTTTTTTAGGGAAAAAGAAATAAAAACCTATTTAACGATGGGTTTATAAAGACACATTTTGTATTTGTTATATTTCCGGGGATGAGGAGGGTGGGGAACTATTTTGATTAAATATCGCAATTAGTCCACATGGCAGATATTATTATGATAGACACTAGCGGGCTTCGTCGCTAAGGCGCGCCATGTGCCCAGCTTCCATAACTCAGAAACTACCTTTCGGACATCAATGCAACAGATTAAAAATGTTACAATTAACTTAATAATCACCTTATATAGCATTAAAGTAAATTTATGAGTATTGTATACTATGTTTCTTATAGTAATTTCTGAAGAAAAAAAATTATTTCGTTTCCATTCTTAAGTACTGGTCCAAAAAATTTTGAAGAGGCGGGAAGCAGGGGAGATGAGACTGCTGTTTGTCAAACAACTAACAACAGTCAAACAACACAACGGGGTTTGGCTTATTCAACTTGGTTTTTGATGACTTCATTCGGCAGGTGGTTTGTTCAGAAGAGTGTGCTTCCTGCCCCATGAAAATTGGAACTATTGGTACACCATCTATGTAAGGATTTAATAATTATAAACTAACATTTTGGATTGATTAATTCAAGGATAAAGTGTTTTTAAAGGAATATCAAATGAAACCCACAGTGCGATCTGCGATCATACTTACCCACTTGTTTTTATATACAAACTGCTATAAGGAAAATTGTAATAAAATAGTGAAAATTAAATCCACATCAAATCCCATAAGTATCTTTTTTTTTAATCCTTTGATCACTAAGCTAAAAAAAGTAATGATATCAATACAAAAACCCTTAACGGGTTAAAAGTTTCTGACGCAGCACTTTATCTTATGCTTTAAGAATTTTAATTATGGAACTTAAAAATACTGATATCAAATTTTGAGTGACGTAATGCTATTTCTTAAAAAATATATTTGTATTTATTTCATCATTTTATTTTTGTTTTATTTATAATCGCATGTGCAAAAGTTATGTTCAACACGAAAAGCTGCATAAAATTTTATTCGCTGTTGCTTTATCATTTACATCTCTCATAAATTCATAATAACAGTTTTAAAAGATATTGATTTATGTTTTGTGTCACGCTATTCAAAATTGTGAGTAAGATTTATGTAAATGGTTTCTTTGCGTCGTTGTATCCAAGCTACGTGAAATGTATGAAAACGGATAGTTTGAGAATCTAATCAAACAAATCAATTGAATTGTTCTTTTAAGGATAAAATCTCTATTCCTACATATGAGGATGTGAATATCAAAACTCACCTTATTCAGAAAATTGAATTTTGGGAAATCGTAAAAAACCTCTGACTGCGTCTATTGATTTTCATTGTAAACCAAGAATATATGAAGAGAAACAGGCCAGAAATAAACGATAAAAGTAGTTTTTATGCAGATTGTAGTGTTTTTATCGATGCAGGTCACGAATAGAATAGATTGTTAAAAAAAACTCGATTTTGTATATTGTTAAAAAAAACTCTATTTTCTATATTTTGGATAAGGAAAGTTTTGAAGCTTACACTTTCATATGTATGCATTAACACGTTAAGCGCCACGTCAATCACCGGTGACTGACACTGAACGTTCCGTTTAGAACGCGTCATTCACCGATGACTGGCGGTCTAAAATATGATATAAAACTAAGTAATATATATTGTTTTAAGTAATTACTGAACATTTATTTAAAATTTACTTACCTTTTTATTTATTACAGGATTATACTTTCTTAAAATTACTTAAAACATTGTAAATTTTTCAGCTTCAGTATCAGTCACTGTGGCACTCAACGTGTTAAAGGTGCAAAAGTGAAACACTTAACAATCTTGATAAAGTGAGACACAAATTTAAAAATTAAACACTTTTACTATATTAACCCTCTCGCTGTGTAATTAAAAAAAAATCAAAATAGGTTAAAAAATTGTGCATTTATTTTATTGCATATTTCAAATCTACATGTATTTTAGAGTTAAAATATGTAAAATTTTATTTCAAAAGAGTTCTTTTTTAATTATAGAATTAGATCATGAAAAAAGATCCCAAAAATCGTGATTTGCAAAAAATTTGCTATTTTTACGTTCCCCGTGAAAATCATGAGATGCGCAGCGAGAGGGTTAATTAGCTTAATTTTTTTTCAAGTATACAGCTCATATTCAAAATGTTAGAATAATTACTTTTTTTAACAAACTGAAAATATCGTTTGGCAAATTTAATGTATTTTTATGCAAATATGCAAAAGATATTTTTAATAAGAACTTATTGTTGATTAAGCTTATTTATTATCTTACAATTAATATCACTTTTGAAAGGATTAATTGAAAAAAAATTATTTTGAAAAGTCAAAATATTAGAATATTTATTCAAGTGGTTCAAAATATTAGAATATTTCACATTAATTCTCCTTTAAGTATCACCAATTCATAACTGGTGGCATCATGGATTAAATTAAGACGATTTTATTTAAAATCAATATTATCTTTGCAGTTTGTTTGCTTTTTTGTCTTAAAATGGGCCCTGTGAGTGATATTCCTGAATCTATTAAACTTAGGATGGCTGATTTGTGTTGTCACGGTAAAAATCAATGTTATATAGCGAATTTTTTACACTGTTCGCAATCAAGCGTTAATAAAATACTAACACAATATTTAAAAAATGGAAGATTTCAAAATAATCGCCGAAATGGCGGCCGAAAACTAAAAACATCTGCTAGAGATGACAGGAAACTGAAGCGTATAGTTAAGAAAAACCGTTTTAAAAGTGTGCGATTCTTGCACCGAAAATGGAAAGAAGAAGGAGTTGAAGTTTCTACATCGAGAACATTAAGACGTCTCCATAAATTTAAGTTTGAATCTCGTGTACCGAAATCAAAACCTCTCATGACTGCAAAACAAAAGCGTATAAGATTCAATTGGTGTAAATCAAGACGTTTATGGAGCGAAGAAGATTGGAAAAACATATTAGTGATGAAATTCTGCTGTATAGATACAAAACATACTTTCATCACTAAATAATATTCTTATCACTAATAATATTCTAATTATTCTTATCACAGATTTAAAGTACAATCTTTTCAAAGTATTTCCCATAAAGTTGATCTCAATTTTAGAGATTTGATACTAAATGAATATTCTATACAAGAAATATAAATAACATTAAGATGAACACTATTGTGTAAATATATTTTACGTACTGTGCAACATATCCCAGTTGGTTCTGCGTGAAGTAGCCAAAAATTTTCAAAATAATTTCAGGAGGTAGGGAATTAATATCCAAGGCATCATCACTTGATTCCTTAAATATAAATAAAAGTATATTATATTGAGTGAAATATAGAACATTCTCTGTAACAAAAACATTTTAGAAGAGAAAAAAATGTTACAGAAATAATTTTTTACAAATGTTGCATTTAGAGAAAGGATAATAGAATTAACATATATATATTTTTTAACTTAATATTTCTGAGAAAGAAATCAAGGAAACTGTCATTAACTTATGACACAATCATACTATTTTTCTCTTTCCATTATTACTTTTTAAGTTAACTTTAGGATATGTAGAGTAAAAAAAAAATAATAAATAAACTACTCCGACTGATTCGCCGTAAA
Organism: Maratus speciosus; assembly: GCA_963932465.1. NCBI lineage: Eukaryota > Metazoa > Arthropoda > Arachnida > Araneae > Salticidae > Maratus > Maratus speciosus. The sequence goes on from OZ010798.1 coordinate 41,510,294, forward strand.
AGACTGGCAGAAAAATTAGACCATTACAAATGGATTGGGAACTACATTTACTTTCATTTCATTTTGTTATGGGACTTAAAGGGGGGGGGGGGGGTGTGCTCTGCATATCAAAACAAACAAAAAACTGTATTTATTTTTAAATACTGACACGCACATCTGAGACATTAAAAATTTCTACCCTTTTAGCCTATATACCAATTTTCACGATACCCCTGCAAATACAGTCGGACCCAGCTAACGTTTATGGTTAATATGCATTTTTTTTTTAAACACCCAGTTTTTTAGAAATGCCTGTTTTAGTTTAGAAACACCAGGAATATTTTTAATCTCTGAAAATACAAATCTGTCAGTCCAGACGCTTCTTATTGGTGCACTTAAAAGCTTCCTTGCTCAGTCAACAGAAGCAGAAAATCTGTTCTTAGTGAATTGATATAGTTTTTTTAACAATACAAATAATTAAAAACAATTACAAAAATACAGACAATTTAATTTAATAGTTAAAAGAACACAATTCAACTTGCAGTTGAGAGCATGTATCTCTCATTAATCCCTTCTCAGCAAACAAAAACTGTATGACTTCTAAAATTTCTTTCTAATTCCTCCTAATCCATTATAATTAGCTTGGAGAAAAGGGAAGAAGAAATTAGTTCATAAAAATCAATTATGATGGTTTTAGAAAAAAAAATATCTTTGATTAAAATATTTAACCTATCATTATATAAATATTTAAAATACTGTATTTACTTCTGTATAATGTACCCTCGAGTAAGATGCACAACTGAGTTTTAATACCTTATTTGGAGAAAAAAAAATTATATTAAATTTATAAATTATAATTAATATCGCATGTTATTTTATGATTTCGTATATTAAAATAGAAAATAGTCGTCAAAAGATACAAAAGGTAACCATGTAAAATGTAATAGGATAAAACAGATAAAACTGAAGTTAATTTTTTCCTTTCTCAACAATTGTGTTTACAAAAATATATTAAAATTAAGAAACATTTGATCAGCTTTACCAACCTGACTCCGGTACAAATATTATTTCCTCAGCCGGATGATACATAATATAAAATCCCAATTATAAGCCCCACCCACTTCTGAGCAATTTTGATTTTTTAAAAATATATAATCCTCCTCCTACATCTTAGACACATTTTTGTGCCAAAAAATAGACTTAAATAACGTAAAGGGAAGAATGTTTCACAGTTTGACTTTTTTGACAGATTTCCACTATGTGTTTATATCATCTCAATGCAACCCCCCTCCCTCCGTCTACACAGGAAATTTATGCTTCAATTGTCTGTGCTCCTCTGCAACATAAAAAGTTTAAAAGCCTCATAATCTTAATTTATTTTGCCTAATTTGTAGCTCAGTGGTAACAATATTTGAGAAATCAATCATCATAATCCAATTCCTCCCCCCTTCATCTATAATTTACACTTCTTTCCACTCAGCAAACAAAATTTAAAATCTTAAAAAGCTTATAAAAAAAATATGCTTTTTTTCAAGTAAACTTTATGCTGAAAAAAATTTGCAAAAAATTTAAGAAGAGGATAGTTATAAAACTTTTTTAATTAATAAAATTTTAAATTTCATGGCTTCTTCTGAGAATTAAAGCAAATGAATAAAATTTTCTTAAATTCTAAAACAAACATTTTAAAATCAAAGAGAAATTGTGAAAAAATTGGAAGAAAATTGTACAGGATCATATATTATTTGCTTGTCAGGAAGAGACTAACGTAAAAGTAAATAAATAATACAATCTATTCAAATTTTATAGGGTGGCAACTTAGCAAGAATAACTGTTTTGCTCCCTTTGATTAAACAAAAAAGTTTTTAAATGCTTCCTAGATCGGTGTCTGGAGTGGGCAATCATTTTCAGAGATTTCTTAAAATCTTGCTAGAAACAGATTATTTACTGGACAATGTTCAGGAATTTGCATCTGTACTTAATTAATTCCTATGGAAATCCACGTGATTGGTTAATTTTCTTAAATAATACTTAATAAACAGCAAATAAATAATATAAAAACATTCTCTTTTATTTAAATATGATTCTGTTTCTAATTATTCTGAATATCTTTATAAGTTGACTGTTAAAAGTAGAAGTTGTATAAGGTTTTTAAAAATGTTTTTAAAGTTTTTTTTTAAGTATTCGGTTCGGCCAAACCGAATATTCGGCAGACCGAATAGTTTCTTATTCGGCCAAACCGAATATTCGGTAGCATGGCCGAATACCGAATAGATACCGAATTTCGGTGCATCCCTACTTCAAACATCAAATCCTTCTATATCATGGATATTCCCCGATTTTCAAGTGAAACTTTGGTATAAAAACCAGATGGCTTACATGAGTAAATACAGTATTTCTTTTAGAATATAAGAAAAAGTTATTCAATTATTTTTATTTTATTTTTTATTCATAGAGGAAGCCATGAAGTTTAAAGCTTTATCAATTAAACAAGTTTTAAGGTTTATCCTTTTAAGCAATACCTCAAAGAATACATTTTATAGTAAGTATAAAACTCATTCGTAAAATAGTCCTATTTATAAAAAAGAAGCATTTGTTTTCAATCATGTAAAATAGTTTTAAAAGTTAACTTTACAAAATCTTTAAACCATACAACACTGAACTGCATTCAATTCACTCAATATTATTTAATTTGCTTATCTGTGAGCAAAATATTTAGTATTTAAACAAAATTACTATTCGGTGCAATCCTAGTCAGCAGTGTTGCAGTCGTAACAAAAACCGAGGGCATATGCTATAGGCAAAGGTTATACGCCAAAGTCTTGAATGTCCTGCTTAGAGTATACGCTAAGCTTTATTTGAGAAACAGTGGGTATACGGAGCTTCTTTAAAATATCCAGAGAGTATATGGCATATACCTTCCACTACACCCCTGCTAGCCAGCAGACTAGCCATTGAATGTGGTTAGTTGGTTGCAAGTCATTATTTTGAATAAAAATAAAATTTCTAATCATACAATTAAAACAAATTTAAGAAGTAATAAAAGAAAAATTTATGTCATACCGTTGAGCTCATAGTGATAAAAAAAGATATTGCTACAGTGATAGTTGTCTTTATAAGAAGAACTAGGCAGGAGTGGGTATAGGTATATCTAAAGAGGAAAACAAAAATTCAACATAAAAAGAATAAACATTCAACAAGGAACAAAAAATCACTCACAATTAAGAGGCTACTTCAGTCAAGTGAAAAGACCCGTTCGCTAATGCTAATCCTATGGAAGAAATTTATAACGATATCTCGGTTGCATTTTAATATTTTTAAATGATATTTTTTTGCATTAGATAGCTGAGATCGATCTGTACAAAGGGCGTTTTTTACTTTTTCTATTTTGTTTACAGATATTTTTAATGAGGACACTTTTATTTTGGGAACTGGTTTCGAAACTGAAAGCATCCTCATTACAAAAATCTGCATTCGAAATCGAAAAAGTAAAAAACGGCCTGCATATAGATCGATCTCAGCTATCCAATGCAAAAAAGAAATCATTTAAAAATATTAAAATGCAACCGAGATATCGTTATAAATTTCTTCCATAGGATTAGCATTAGCGAACGGGTCTTTTCATTTGACTGAAGTAGCCTCTTAATAGTAAATGCATATGAGAACAATAGTGATGATTCCTTTCAATTGCCATATCAGTATACAGTAGATTCCCTCAAATCCGCACAGCTTGGGACCAGAGGTTGTGGAGATTTTAGAATTTTGTGGATTTCTGGTCATTGCTTTGTTTATATTTTTAAACAGTAATTTGAATGTAGCAATCAAAATTATAACGAATGCTTGCAATATAGCAAAATATTAAAACAATTAAGTAAGATAACTTTAAAAATGATTAAATCATTAAAAGTAAAGGTCAAGCAAATAATTACTAATGTATAACTAAAAATATGCATAAAAGATGAGATACAATTTCCTTGAATTATTAATTTCCTCATAAAGGAAACCTATTAATTCACATCAAAATCATACAGTAAGGAAGTTTTATTTCAGGTTTAGACAGTTAAAGAATAGAAATAAAGACTGAAATGCTAAATGTCATAGATTATATATTAAATGAATACTCAGGTACTTTTCAGTTGAAATTAAACATGTGACAAAAAAATTAGAAATTCCAGTTAGCAAGGCTGTCGAAAGAAAAATTTTCAAGGAAATTAAATTGAGAATTATACCTATGAAGAATATATAATATTTAAAATATTATTTTTTATTTATTTATGCATTATGAATTTATGAATTCTTAGGGAAGATATCACATCACTTACATATGTTTAGAATGGACAATTTTTTTGAGGACTTATGAGGATTTATTTATGAGGAATAAAGAATTATTTTTTTTCATTTTATTTACACACTATGAATTTATGAATTCTCCAGAAAATCAATCAAGTATGTAACAATGCCCTATTGTATAATAGCCTTAATATATGGCTAAATATCCTGAAAATGAATCCTGAAAACTAGAGCAAAGTGACGTATTAAATCTATCATATGACAGTTAAATATTTTCTTCCACGCAAATTTAATCTGAAACACTGCTACTTCTACTGTCCATCTATCATTTAAAATGAAAGTGACATATGAGAACAGAGTGATTTAATAAAATAAATGGAACTGCAGTCAGTTATAATATTTGCTTTCTGTAATTAAGTTCAATCCAAGAGATTGCTACTTCTACTTTCAACTCTAATAATCATTGGCTCTCTCATTTCAAAATGAAGTGACATATTTGTATAGATAAACAGCAATTAGTTATTAAAATATTCTCTGATGATGGGCTCGGGAAATACAGCCCAAAAGTTGTACTAAGGAGTTCTAAATAAAAGGTATATTTTTAATTTGTAACATCTCTTTCTCTTTTATTATTTTAATCACCTTTTAAGTAAAACAGTGAGCTTTTCAAAGTTCATTCTGATTGGTGAACTTCTGATACAACTTTGATTTCTCCAACTTTACCAACTTTAAATCAGTATGATTAAGTAAAAACTAAACGTGTATCATTTAAATGGAATTCCATTACCTGTAGTTTAATTCTGTTGAGCTGTCTTACATAAGAGAACAGATGTTGTCACCAATAAGGTTTTCTGAGTGAACCCGCCGGTTGTCAGCCAAGTTATTTCAAATGGTAAAGGGTTATTCTCTACAATAGTGCAAAAAGTGTTTCCCATTCATATAAATGCTCTTAATTTCATTACAGTTTTATTTATTTTTATTTTTATTAGAAGATCTAAACATAGTTTATTAGGGACAGAAAGTAAAATTTAAAAATAAATAAATTTAGTATTTAAAAATGTAATATATATCATGCAAACATCATTCCCTCACCTTTCCCCCACCTGTACTACCATATTTTATTGCCTATTTCTTTCCATCCAGAAATAAAAATAATTAAAAATACCCTAAGCAAAATAAAGTTCTTATTTGGTACATTACAAAAAATAATAAAAATATTATTTTTTACTATTATTATATAGTCTACTCAATCAATTATAAGTTTCCCCATGTTAGACCATCATTCCCTCACACATTGCTATTAATCTCAAATATCTACCACTAAAGAGCAGTAGCAGTCTAGCATCCTTCACAGAGAAGAAGCCATTTTGAGCACTTGTCAGTCCAGCAACATAAATCGGTGGTGTAAGATTTTGTCAATTTTTCAAAAAAAAATTTCAATCAATATATCTGGAAGCATTCTTATCAGCAGTCATTTCCTCACACAGAATACTAATTTTTTTACAAATATCAAAATTTTTTATTTTATCATACATTATATATTAAGTGTTGCTCTTAAAGGAAACAGTTTGGATTTCTTCATAATTTTGCATTATCCCCTACAACTTAGTAAAAATGTCTTATTTCATCATTCCCTCACTTGTCATTCCCTCACATTTTTTATTTTATTTTTTCCACAAATTTTTATTTTTTTTTTGTTAAGTCAAATTTTTAAAACGATTTCTGTTGCTATTAAAATTTTCAATAATTGACTAATTTCTTACCATTTATCTAATTTTTATGAAAATTTACATATGTATCATTCAAGTCAGAATGCTTGGCCAGATTTGCAAGTATTGTAGAGAACAACCCTAAAACTTTGACACTGTAAGTCAAGCGTTCTGGGTTTGTGTCCCAACTTAGCCATTTTTTTGCTCAGTTGAAAAAATTTAATACCTACGATAACTTTACCAATGTATGATTGTGTTAAAAAGAAAAGAAAATAACAATCATACACATATAGTTATATTTCATTTTAATATATAAAGAACTGTTAAAATGTGTCAAAATTATAAAAGTTTTGTGCCATTGTATAGACGGAAAAAGATTTCATCATTTTTTCTATTTACCACTTTCATCCCTGGAAAATACATTACACTCATATGAAAAACAGAGGATATATATTTTCAGAATATTTTTAACCCTCTTAAGTGTTTGAGGCGTAATATTCCATTCACTAAGCTCCAGGTTTCACAGCAATACAAGCAATATTTAAGATAACATAATTCTATAGATTTAATGAATTTTAAATACATCGAAGAATGATTAATACTCTCAAGGATTACATTCTTATTTGTAATTGAGTTTTTTTTTATTTTTTATAATGTTGAAAGAATCATATTTTCTTAGTATTTAAAACTAAAAATGCAAAGAAAACAACATTACAATTTTACCCTTTTGCTAGACGCTCAGAGGGTTAAAATTAGTCCCTCCAAAGAAATTTTCACTTAAAAAGCAACTGAATCATTTCTCACATATCTGATTTAAAAAAAGAAAACAAAAAGGGCTTAAGTAAATCCTCATAAAGATGTGACCAACACTTCTTCATACTGTAAATTCATAAAATGTTTCACTGTGAAAATAGGATTTTCTTGAAAAATTCTAGCCATTATAAAGATCATGGAAATGAAAAATAAAATAAAATCAATAAATCTGAATGCATATCATCTTAATATTGCAAATCATAGGTTGAGTTGTATTCGATGGTACAGTAGACTCCCTCAAATCTGCACAGCTTGGGACCAGAGGTTGTGCGAATTTTAGAATTTTGAGGATTTCTGGTCGTTGCTTTGTTTACATTTTCTAAGCAGTCATTTGAATGTAATGATGAAATCAAAATTATAATGGATGCTTGCAATGTAATAAAATATTAAAATAATTAATTAAAGTAATAAACTAAAATGATAAGAAGTAAAATAATTCTAAAAATGATTGAATTATTAAAAGAAAAGGTTAAATAATAATGTATAATTAAACATGCATAATAAAGATGAGATACATTTTCCTTGAATTATTCAATGAAACTTTCCTCATAAAGATGCCATTTTAATTCACATCTAATCATAAAGTAAGTTTTATTTCAGGTTTAGCCAGTCTTAATAACCAAAGAAGCTTGATTAATACATAAATTTATTTTGTAAAAATATTGTGATTACCAGTGATATCAGCATATCTTGATTTTTTCAGAAATAAATTTACATTTCTTTCATAAAAAACCATATGTTCAGTCATATTATTCAGAATTACATATTAAAATACCTACAGAATGATATAAAACTAAAAAATTCTGTAATTTTGTTCCTATATCTAAACTAAAAATTTCATTGTTTACATCTGCGATGATGTGCCGATTTTAGGGTTGCGGATTTGAGAGAGTGTACTGCACAAGAAATAATAGTATTAAAAATTACAGTCTTTAGTAGAGTTTGTCCAAGAAAAAATCCTCTTGGACTGAAGTAAAAACCCTGATGATGGCCACAGGGTGGCTGAAATGTGCAGGTTTTAAACTTTTAAAATTTTATTTAATGTTCTGAAAGTTTTAACTTTTAAGTGTAAATCTTTTTAATTATATTTGTGCTGTTGATTTCAAGACGTACTAGTCCTTCAATTTATTAATAGGAAATTGTTTTTTTTAATTTCCTTAGGATACCTTTTTCCTTAGGACCTGACTTACACAATTGTGTAGGTCAGGTTTTAGAGGGTAATGAAGATATATGGAAATGAAAGTAAAAAGTTGCAAAAAAAAAAAAAAAAATAGTCTCCAATGTTGGAAATTGGTTCTATAGATACCACTATTTTGGTCTAGAAATCATTGCTTTATTCAATCCGACTCTGGTTAAATAAAGAGAAGATTTTGATACAAAAATAGCACATGGAGACCTTAATTAAAGTGAATATTTGCATATAAAAATAGTGGTATTTACTCCCCTTATTTGCATGCAGCAATGAATGTATACAAAAATATTGGTACCTTTAGTCCCCTCTTCTTCTAATTATAGAAATGATTATAAAAATAAAGAAAGTAAAAAAAAAATTGTTAACAAATACAGTTTTATTTACTCTGAAAAAATATCAGTGTTGGTTTGAGATGAAGCATTTTTTAAAGCATATCATTTCCAAAATTTGTAATGTTCATAAGATATGTCTCTTTCTCTTCTAAAAAATTGTGTCATGAATGGTCAGTTCAGAAATTTCCAGGTTTTAAACACAATTTAATGACATTTCTATGTTACAATTAAAATTGCATGGCTGTTCTATGTTTTAATCAAAATTACCTAGCTTTTTCCACTGCTACTAAATTTACTGATGTTTCCAGGTTTTCTACAATAGATGGATACCTTAAATAACAAACAAAACTAAAATCACATGCTTATGTGGATGCTTCAATCAATGAGAGCAGAAAGTAAAAACATTTCTTGCATCTGACTTTATTTTGTCATATGTAATGATAAAATAAAGTTTCTTTAAATTTTTTGCACACAATCAGATGTTTTCTTTTCATTCTACCAATGTGTTATAAGTAAAAAAAGGTAAGTGCTCCAATAATTTCACCTCCTCCCTCCCCCCTCAGTAGTCATCCACATTCAGTTAAAAAGTTTGTAATTAATTAATTAATTCAAACGTAATATTCGAATTTCCCAATGCTCAAATCTTATTGTGAAACAGAAAAAGATGTTTATATATGAATAAAAGCTCCTTAATATTGGACGAATTTAATAAAACAATATAATGGTAAATCTGAATAGTTGAATAGGGTGAAGAGAAATTGTTCTGTAAATAATAAATAATTTGGAAATTCAGGGAAAAAAAAATTAAAACTTAAATTCATTAACAACAACAATAATCGATAGTGCACTTAAATTTGCAAAGAATACAATGATTAAGTTAAAGAAAAGCATTTAAATATAAAAATAATATTTTGAAGCGAGTGCAAATATTGCATTATAGTAAACAAATATTGCCTTACAAGAGTAAAAAGAAAAAAATACGGAATCGAAAAGAAAAAAAAAAAAAACCTTTTAATAAGTAGTATTCAACCAATTTTTGAAATAGCTTCATATAGTAATCCCAAGTAGGCTTAAGTTAAATAAGTACTTTTTTATTGTTCATATTTCTTTGCTTGTCATGAATCAGAAAGTAATTGAGTTAATAGATACAGAAAAAACAATTACGTGATAGCGAAAATGGAGAAAAACTCAAGAAAAAGTTATAATCTATAATCCATCTAGAAAATTACATAGGCGATTAGATAACGCCATTTTGTAGGTTTTCCATGCACAGGAAATTTCGATTACGATTTTCGATTACAATGATTTTCATTAATAATTTAATTTTTTTCTGCTGCCATCTATTAACAACTACGTGTTTTAATAACATGATTTCACCTGCATGCTTTTTAGATTGTTCTTCAGAATGTTTTTTTAATATGAAAGATTATTAATCATTTTACTGAAAAACACAATTTAAAAAGGCGAAATTTTAATAGAGCCAAGCAAAGGAAAACAAACAAATTATATCTGTTGGTTAGGATAAATAGTTCTCTATGATTGTTAATATATTTTATTTATGTTCCAGAATGACTATCAATAATAGATACTTTTAATTTAAAAATTAGTACCTTTATGCTGAATACTCCATACTTAATGCTTATCATACATTCTTTATTTGAATATATGTTTACTACATGCATCTTAGATGTCTACACCCATTTTACATTCATCTTATATACATACATGCATGTAATGTACATAATAATTTTATTTCCATGTATTTTAAATTGTATTGAAGATTGGAGGTTATTCAGAAATTCTATAGAACTTAAAATTTCAATTTTAATTAAGAAAAAGAAATATTATCTAAGCAGACATTCTTCAAAATATGCCTAACTTTTGGGTATATATAATAAACAGCACAACACATAATCTCCCTTCATCTTTTTTTGTCTGTGAAGTGACTAGCTTGTTCTATTATCTCTTGATATCATATTTGAAAACCTTAATTTAATACCTGCCAACCTTATATTTCATTTTTTAATTCATCCAAAACCAGAAATTTCATCATAAAAAGCTTGGTTAAGTAATAATTAGATAGAACTAAGAAACTTTTTATTTGATAATTTTCCTGGATCAAATTACATTTATTTAAATAAACAATAGCAACAAGAAAGCAGAAGGTTGGTATATAATTGCTAAGCTTTCTGAAGAAAAAAAGTATTGTCAATTAATTTTCCCAGTTAATAAGACTAAGCCTTATCGTATAAGATATTTTTGCTTAAATAATAATAATAATCAGATCCAAAAGTATTCATGTTATTTAAAATTTTAATAAAAACTTTCAATCAAATGATTCACTTTCAGATCTTAGTAGTATATATTTATTTTTTAAGTAGTATAAGATTTTTTTAAGAAGTTTTTGTTGCAAAAGTAAAGGAAAAATTCCCAGAAATAGATTATTTGCTGCACAGACAATATGGAAATAATAATAATAATAATAAAAGAAATAAACTTTGTTATAAATATATATATATATATATATATATATATATATCTTCCATGTTGATTACCTTTAAATAACTTAAAATTGTGTAAATTAAGTGATTTTAGGTCATTGTTTATTTTTTCTCATAAAAATACAATAGAATTTTTTCCAGAATCATTTCAGTATATTGTAAGGAAAAACAAGATATGATATAGTTATATTTTTATATGTTCAATAAATATGATTTATATAAAACTTCTTACACAGCTTAATTGATTTTTTTTAGACAGAGACAGAGAAAGTTTGGAATATTGATTTACAAAACGGACTAGTGTTCCATTAGATTAATTTTCAACACAGTTCTGAAGAATTGATAGGAAGGTTTAGGACTGTACTGTCTGATTTTTTTCTTTTTCTTTCTTTTCATGCTTTATTATTATTATTAAGGCTGAAAATCAAAGATGCTAAAAAAATTAGTCATATTGCGAAGTTGTGAAGTACTTACATAAGTAATATATGATAAAATAGAAATTAGATAAAATTTTTGTTTCTGGACTATTGGTAAATTTAGGGAGCCCTTCACTGCAGTACTTTTCAACCTAATTCACAAAATTGTATTTTGGGCAGAACAGAGGATACAAGGAAGATTTATAACAATAACTCAAAACAAAAAGTTTTAATAAATATAGTAGTACAGTAGACTCCCTCAAATCTGCACAGCTTCGGTCTAGAGGTTGTGTGCGGATTTCTGATCATTGCTTTACAGTATGGAACCGTTTATCCGGAAACCAGTTAACCAGTTATCCAGAATGATATTTCTAATAGACTGATTTCAGAATTTTTGCAGAAAAAAGTGTCATATACTGCCAAGTTTGATATATACATTGCTTGGAAAAATTGTATAATTTGATGACAGCATCTAGTATTTGAAATGGAAACATATTTAGTTATATTTTAGATGTTTTAATTTTTATGCAAAGGAAACAGAAGAATTTTTGTTCACAAGGGATTCCCATAAATTACCTTCTTTCCAACTCTAACTTTTCATCTCACTTGCAACTGATTCTTAATTCAAGCAATCTAGTAATCAATTTAAAATTAGATATAATGCCACAACCACATATATTCCACAAAACTTATCAAATGGATACTGCTTTAATGTCCAACCAGTTAATCGGAAAAACCAGTTATCTGGAATACATCTGACCCCAACTATTCCAGATAAATGGTTCTGTACTGTATTTACATTTTTTAAACAGTAATTTGAATGCAATAATGCAATCAAAATTATAATTAATGATTGTATTATAGTAAAATATTAAAATAATTAAGTAAAGTAATAAACTAAATGGATAAAAAATAAGATAATTTAAAAACTGATAAAAATATTAAAAGTAAAGGTCAAGTAAATAGTTTATAATGTATATTTGAATGTACATAAAAAAGATGATATACATTTTCCTTGAATTATTCAATGAAACTTTCCTTATGAAAAGTACTCTCCATTAATTCACATCAAAATCATCATAATAATAACCAAAAAAGCTAGATTAATACATAAGTATATTTGGTAAAAAGACTGTGATTACTAGTGATATCAGCAATATCTTGATTTTTTTTAAAAAAATAAATTTATACTCCTTTCATGGAAAACCATGAGTTCAGTCATATTATTAAGAATTACATATTAAAAAAAATACGGGATGAAATAAAACTAAAAAATTCTGTAATTTTGTCCCTACAGCTGAAATGAAAGTTTCATTGTTTACATCTGTAAAGATGTGCGAATTTTAGGCGTTAGTGGATTTTAGAGTTGCGGATTTCAGGGAGTCTACTGTAATATATATTTTTACATATGAAAGAAATTTTTATAACGAAAATATACCTCATTAAAAGAATAATATATTTATCCCAATGAAAAATTAAGGGAAAATGTAGTGAGAAAATGAGCGGTAATATAAAATTCCGTCATACGAGTACCGATGTTCATTAAATGAAAAAAAAAAAAATTCAAAAACCATCAATCTTAAACAAATGTTTGCTTAATGTGTTACAATGTGTAAATTTCATGATATCTTATGATACCAAGTGTCAAACCACCCCTCCCCCATGAAGTGATAATGTTATATTTGCACAGCCCCTTATCTAAAATTCCCTGTTTTATAACTTTCAAAGTTCTCATTCCCACAAACTTTTTTAGATACACATTCCCAGATCACTAGAAGGCTGTGTTTAAACACTTGTTTTGCCTTCCTTCAACACTTTTCTAGGAAAAGTATTCTTCTCCAACCATTTGACTTGAAGGAAATGTTTTCCTCTTGCAGGATGTCCATCCATTTCTTTCTAAAGCTAATAAAAAGGAAAAGCACAATGTGACCACAAGAAAGACACCACAAGTTCAATGGTATGTCTATTTGGACCTGAAGTCGGGACAAGTTTTTTTTGGCTAGAGAAGGGGTTTAAATACCAAAACCACTTGGAGGGAAGGGAGAGGGCCTGATCATCAAAATTTTGATTATTGGGAAAATGAAATATTTTGTGCATTACTGATAATTGTAGTTTACATAAATCATGCAATGTATTATTCAATTTTGTAAATTTTTATTTCAATAAACTGGGTTTTTTTTAATCAAAATTGTTACAGCAGATCAAAAAAAGTTTGTAACTTCTGAAGCCTATGGATGCTGGTAAAATCCTCCATATAGCCTGTCGGTAATAATTCACTGGGAGCGCACCATAGCTGTTAAATATTTAAAAAAGGGGAATCCTGAATTACTAAAAAACTTAAAGAAAAAAGGTGTGCAGGAGTGTATTTTACTTTAGTTGGAGGGCTCTATAAACACAGCACTCATTGCATTGCACACTAATCCCCACCAACCCCTTCCCTTTAGAGATGACCCCATTATAGGCCAAGATTTTAATAACTACTCGGGACAAAAGGAGATCAATAAAAGTTTAGTACGATTTGTTAGTAAATTTTTCTACTCTTTTAAAATTTGTTTAACAAGTTTAATACTAAAATGTTCTCGGGGAGGATAAGTATCTGCCTTTGACAGGTCTTGTGTTTTTATGCCTGTGTATTTTAAAATGTTTGTGCTTTTTTCAAAGCACTGAAAGCTAGTGGAAATATTTTAAATTCCGGTTGTTGATGTTTGTTTTTTTTTTTGGGGGGGGGGGGGGAGGTTGCGGTTTGTTTAAAATTTTTAACTTTAGCATCAGTGTTATAGTCATAAAAAAAGCAGATGGTATATGATGCAATCATGAATGTTCATGGTTAGAGTATATCCTATTTATTATTTGAGAAATAGAATGTGTATGGAGTTCCGTAAAATAATCCAAGAGGAATACAGTATACACTCTGTATACCCTCCACTACACCCCTTTTTAACATGCATTTAAGCACATTCACCTTTAAATAATTAAATTATTAATGTAATAAACATATTAACTTATCTTTTAGTGAGGAAACTTCCTCGTGGATACTTCTGAATAGGGCCACTTTAATCAATGGACTAATAGGAGTGAAGTCCCAACTTAAGCAATGTTGCAATTGTAAAAAAAGCAGAGAGTATACGCTAGAGCATGGCCAAACTTGATTCCACTTATACAGCCGTAACAATAAGTTGAAACCCCTTTGTTTTTGGGAAATCAGTGTTTCGCTCCAGAGAATTGTAGGGGGCACGTTTATCTACTGTGTCTAATGAAGAATTTGCCATGCACGCTTTTTTTTAAGGTATAACTTAATTAAAACTGCGATTTTTGATTTTTTAAAGTAAAAATCGGGTCATTGCTGTGTTCTATACTGCACTTAAGATTCTCTAAAAAAATTCCAGAAATTTCTTTTCATGAATTTCCTTCAAATTTGGAGTACAAACTGTTGAAAGAAAAAAAAAAGTACTTATTGGTGCTTTAAAATAATGAAAACTGAAAAAAAGAAAATAATTTATTATTAGTTTTTTGTTTCCCCGTATTTCATGATCACACCTACAATATTTAAATTTACTATTTTTCTATATTAAAAATCGTGTAAATATCCATGGTTTTTTTTTCTTTTTTTTAAGAAATGAAAAAAAAAAATCAATGTGATTTGATTGTCGGATATTAGTGAAAAGAGTTCGAATATTTAATATTATATGTAATATTGTTATTTTTCTACATGCTTGAATATTTCAGATCAACACATATAATGGCCAAATTTATTGAAAATTGTTTGCAATGTACATATATCTATATTTTATAATTAATTAAGAATCATGCAAAAGTAATTAATGTTCTGAAAAAAAAAAAAAAAAAAAAATATTTCATTATGAGTTGATTGCCGGATACTGGCGAACTTAACTATTCTCTTAATATTGTGTAAATATTTTTTTATTATGTTTTTTATTATGTGTCTGCCTATAAAATTCAAATATTTGATTTTATAATTTCCTCTGTTTTTTATTTATTTTTTCTAAAAATGATAGAAACCTATAATTCTTATTATTTTTCTATTTCCTTGTACACTTCATTTTCAGTACCTTTAATGTTTACTATTATCCAAATCAATGTTCACAATCAACTTTATATACATATATTTTACATTATTAGAAGTCTGATGCAAAAAATAATTGTATGGTTTATAAAGTTATCCTGATTTGAGAATAATATGATTTTTTGAAAAAGTTTTCGTTAATTTTCTTAATACTTTGAAACTAGTAAATAGTATTTTTAAAAAATTTAATTTGCAATTTAATTTAATTTAATTTAAAAAAAAAAAAATGCAGAAATTTACTTATTATCTTTGTTTTCCATGCTATAGTAGTAGCGTGTTATTTAATATATTTTCAGTTGCTTATGTTTAATTCATTGTATTTATTTATTTTATCTCTAAATCCTTCAGTTTTCCTGTTTGCAGTATAAAAAACGCCGAGGCAAAATATACATATATTATCTATAGGGTCATTCCATGGTAACTTATGTTACATTTAGAACAATTTACTTCAGTAATTTCAATAATATAACACCAAAAAAATTATTCAAAATGTAAAGTTGATATAATTTGTTAATTAAACTTATACAAAACTCAATTTAGAGGAAAATTACCTAATTTTAGTGTTATTTCTTGAACTCTGGCAGTTATATTTATTATGGTAACCCACATTACTGAAAAAGGAACGCAAGTTATCATACAAAATATAATTTTCATTCGCATATTTTGGGTAATTTTCATCCTAATTGACCTTTGGATAAGGTTTAGTTAACAAATCATGTGAACTTTACATTGGAATATTTTTTGGAGTTATATTCAGGGATGCATTGGAGGGTATACAGTGGTATACGCCATATACCTTCTGGATTTTTTTAAGGAACACCATATACCCTCTGTTTCTCAAAAAAGCTATAGTGTATACACTGTAGGGTATACCCTCTTCCTTGAGCGTATACTACCCTCTGCTTAGATGTATAGAGTGTATAGAGTATATAGTATGTCCTCTACTTTTTTTAAGACTACACGACTGGTTATATTACTAAAATTACTGCAGTAAACTGTTCTAAATGTAACGTAAGTTACCGTGGAATTACCCTATACCTTTTATAATGCATATACAGGGATGTTTTTCATATTTTTATGTATGAAAGTAACACATAATAAGCATTATTTACAGTAGAGAAAATATAATTTACAGTAGGTATTCGCGCCATCTGGCAGCGACTGTAGTCTTTAACGATTCCGAAACTAAGGGATATTGTAAAGGCCGTATAAGGCAGGTGATCGAGTTTGGCCGTGGCTAGAGTCACAAACGTTCATGTTTAGGGTATACGCTACAGCTTTATTTGAGAAACAGTGGCTATATGGAGCTTCTTTTAAAAATCCAGTAGGTATACAGCATTTACCTTCCATTACATCCCTGAAGTTAACAGATATACAGTAAACTCGCTCAAATCTGCATAGCATTGGACCAGTGGTTGTAGAGATTTTAGAATTTTGTAGATTTCTGGTCATTGTTTTGTTTACTTTTCTTAACAGTAATTTGCATGTGACAATGCAACTGAAATTATAATGAATGCTTACAATAAAGTAAAATGTTAAAATAATGAACTTAAATAACAAAGTAAAATAAGCAAAGAAAAAAATCTTTAAAATATTAAAAGTAAAGGTCAAGTAATGCATAAATAAATATACATAATAATGACAAAATTTTCTTGAATAATTTAATGAAACTTGGTTTGTAAAGGTATACACTAATAATTTACATCAAAATCTTGAAATAGTGACATTTTATTTCATGTTTAGTCAGACTTATAATGGCAAAAAAACCTTGATTAATACAAAAAATGGGTACAGATGTCATATTCGCCCCATATTGGCGCGATTTTTTTCGGTTGCCAATTTGGCGAAAACATCAACAGCATAAACAACATAATCCGGGTTACCACATCAAGCAAAATAACGACACTTTGGCGCAAGTTAAGTACCCTTTGCCTATATGATTTGGCGTCAGAAAAAAATCGCGCCAATATGGGGCGAATATGACATCTGTTCCAAAAAATGCATGATAATGAGATTGCAACTGCCGCTAATACCAGCAATATTTAAATTTTTTCGGAACTTATACTGTGTTCATGAAAAAGGGTGAATTCAGTAATATTAAACAGAATCACGTGATACTGAATAATATAAAAATAAAAAAAGCTTGAACTTTTCAGATGCGTATCAGTATACTTTTTTAAAGTTTAATAGCGTAATTTTTTTACATTTGGTATAAGGCAAGGAATACTATATTATTAAGTTAAAGCACCCATTACATAAATCGTTTAATGATACGATTACCGATTTTTAGAAAACTGATTCAGAGTATGGTATGTGCAATTGATTTAAGTTAACAGGCTTTATAAATGAAAGTGCCAGAAAATCTTACCAGATTTTTAAAATTATATAAAAGGATTACTTTATATTGCTAGCCAAATTTTCGAATGTACTGCAAAGGACCTTTTTCATCCCTCGGTAAAAATTGATTCCCCCTAAATTTGACAGTGAATCCAAAATTTGTATTACTAATGGTGTTATTACACGAGGAGTCAAAGTCGCTTGGATCCCAGGCGTCTCCATGTTAATGCTATGGGGCCAGGGGAGTCGCTTGGAGCGCGAGCGACTCTCTTGTTCGGGGCGTCTTTGACGCCTGAGAGCCAAGCGACTCGCCAGTAACAGCCAATCAAATGCTTAAGGAAGTTGACGTCACTTTTTGACTGGGGATTTCAAGATCAACATTTCTGTCAAAATGGCCGCTCGCTGAATGTGGCTGAAACATGAATGAATATAAATTTATTTATTTTACTATTAGTATTACTTTTAGGAGAACAAAGACAGCCTAGTTTCTTGAGCAGGATGGGTAAATCACAGATTCTCTTCATATAACAGCTTAATTATAATTAAAAGATACACATCTTCTTCCCGCTTTACTGCTGGTAAGTGTAATGTTTTGTTTTTATATATATTTCCCACCTTTTATTCTGAACTATCTTGTATTCAAAATTAAATTCAATAACTGTTAATTTCTTTAATTCATTTTTGCGTTTATTAAAAGTATTTCTTTGCTGTTATTAATAATATTTCACATATGTTATTTTGGCGCTATTTCAAAACTTTTTCGCCAAATTGTTTTACGTTTTCAGCGCTGTATGTTAGTGTAATGCAAAAAATTGAATGTTGCAGTTTTCTTGCTAGATTAAAAATAAAATATTCTGTATCTATTAACTTTTATTTCACGGTATTAAAATTACTTTTAAATGTGGTGTATTGTCTGATCTTAAACGTAAAATAAAAACAATTCCTGCAAATAAATTTTCTGAGTTATCCAAATGTCAGTTTTAAAATCATAATTTTCTGAATTTGAAATGATCGTTATATTCAGGTTTTTGTTTATACATCTTTAAGAAAGTATATGTATGTAACATCTATATTTTCACTTTACATATATGTAAAAGTGACAGGACAGATCCCGCTTTTAAATAATTAAATTTGTAAAAGTTTCAGTTTGATGGTGGGAAAGGTTTGTGAAAGGTCTATTTTTAAGTCAAAAAATATAGTGAAGGGTTTTGAAATTGAAAAGTTTATGAAAATCCTGTTTTGAGATTAAATATTTTGTGAAAGTTCCTTTAAAGGATCCAGTTTCTTCTTATCTCTGCATATGCATCTCATCACTAGCAATTTATTGTTTATTTTATGAAGTCTGTTATATTCTTACTTAACAATGTAAATCTCTTATTTAATTTCTTTGTGGTCATTTAGAATTTAAATGTAAACTAAAAACATTTAAAATTAGGGTACTTTTCGGTTAGCCGGCGCCAGTGTTATATATACATATGTATGTATATCTATATATGCATATATATGTATATATACACACATATGTATATATGTATACATATAGCTTCTATATATGTATAAATATGCATATATATATAGGGTAGATGTGCCAGTAATGGACACCCCTTGATGTTTTTGGTTCATAAAAAAATAACTAATAAATATTTAGCTTTAATTATTTTTTTTTATAATTCCCCCTTGTATGTTTTATAAAACTATGTTATTGTTGACACTTTTAATCAAACCAATCAGGAAGCAGAAAATAATGTTTCAAAGTTTTGCTGTTTTTCTGTGAAAATCTTAATGAAGAGGTTAAGAGCTGGCTTCGTTTAATTAATTTATATATTATTTATTTTCTTGCAATATTTGAATGTTTTTGTTTGAGTAGCAATAGAAAACTTTGAATTTTATATACTAATGGCTATTTATAAAATTTCATTTCTTTTTAAGGTTTTAAGAGGGGGTGTCCATTACTGGGATGGTTAATTAGTCATTTTCCAGTAATGGACACCCCATGTAGACATTGCTAAAAATGCAATTTTAGTAATGTTTATAGTGCATAAAATACTTTGGCTTAACTGCAAACCTAAATAATCAAATTTAATTTTTAAATTATACTTACCAAAATGTAATAACACCAAAACTTTTATAAATAGCTGCTTTTAAGTTATTTTATGTGATTAATAAAATTTCGATGTTTTATTTTATTTTTTTTTTATTTTTTTTTTTTTTATGTAGTAGTACATATATATACCTCACATATTTTATAATCTAGCAATCAAACCAGCCAGGAAGCAGAAAATACTGTTTAAGAGCACAGTCAAAGAGGGGTTCATAGGTCTTAATCCCTCTCCATTTAAATAAAAACAATTAAGTTACAGAAGCTATTAAAAATCCATTTTCTGTCTTAAATGTTTCCTTATAAAAAATAAATAAATAAATGTAATACTATTAATGAAAGTTATATTCATGAAACTAGTAAATCTGCAGATCAGTGGCCTCAAACATCAGTTCTACAGTTTTATTTTGAAATTATTTTATTTAGTATTTAAAAAAATATTCAACTCACATTATCATTTCTTTCATATTTGTAATATTATAAATGATAGGATCAAGTAATCTCTGGAAGATTGTTAAAAATAGTGACACAAAACTAAACATTACTATTCCAAAACTTTTTTTTTTTTTTTTTTTTTTTTTTTTTTTTTTTACCTTTTAAATCCACCACTGTTTCAATAATTTGATAGCTGTAATTGTCTGATATTTAGTATTTTAAATTATCCATCTAAAATAATTAAAACCTCGATCTTTTGATAATTACAATAATTGATGCAAACAGTAAAGGAATATCACAAATATTTTATTAATTACTAGTATCCTAATTGTTAAATTTATTTAAAAATAACTATTTTGTTTCATTAGTAGGTATTCATTAAATTCTGGTTCTAAATACAGTCATAAAAACAATTATATTTATTACTTTTTATGGGGTGTCCATTACTGGAACAGAGGGTGTCCATTACTGGGCTTTTGGGTGTTTTGATATATTTCTGTTATTTAAAATTAAATTTCTATTCATATGGGGAAATGAAGCTATAAGAATGGTTAAATATTGTTGATAGATTAATATAATATTGAAAAAACTGGAATATAATAATTATAACTAATAATAAAAAAATAATTTGTAAAGAAATTCCTTAAGGGTGTCCATTACTGGCACATCTACCCTATATATAGGTATACATACATATGTATATATAACACTGGCGCCCGGCTAACCGAAAAGTACCCAAATTAGTTATATAGCAAATTGTGATTTAAATACATAATTTTCTTATTTTGTAAATGAGGAGTGCTTTAACATTAATTATTAACTTTAAATTTTTCTCTGAGTTTTTAATAAAAGAAAAAAATGGATAATTTATTCTAAACATAACAGAAAAGAAGCAAGGATTTTTCATGAAACCCCACTTAACCGGTTGTATAATATACACTTTAGTTTTTTTTTATGTTAATGTGTTTAAAAATTGTCTAAAATTAACAACACATAACAGATGCAAAAACTGTTTCAATTATCTATTTAAAGTTTGTACCCTTGTAAATATTTACAATTTCATATTTGTTACACTTCTGTTGGTTTTTTATATTTATATGTTTAAAAATTCTTTTATCGAGGATTATGAGTAAATACTCTTAGGTTTGCTTATTTCATGTTTCTATTCTTCATTTTAAGAAATATTCATGTATTTCAAAATCTCTCGAGCAGCATACAATCAGAGCCATTGCTATGGCATATTTTTCTTGGGGGGGGGGGGGTGATGCTTAAAATTGACAAGTCAATTATCTGTGTTTCGCAGAGCTTTTAACTAGAAAGTGTAGGTAATACAGTAAAATCTGTAAAAATGTAACCGGAAATCTGTCTGTAAAATTTTATGCTGTGGCAGAAGGAGTAGTTATACAATTGTACCCAGGGGTCAGAAGTAGCACACTACAAGTAACGAAACTACAGTAGTCATTACTTTTAATCGTAGTTTGTAGTATATTGTGCTAGATTTTGTACCAGGGCCGAAACTAGCCTTTTTTTTTTCATCCGGTGCGAACATGGATTTTGCAACCCCCGCCCCCCTCTTCCATAAAGTATATTTACAAAGAGAATTTTACTAATTTTCTAATAGCCGACTTAGTTAAATTTAATATATGTAATCATCAAATATGTAATACTAAACTATGTGATCTACAATGGCGGATCAAAGGGGGGGGGGTCACGGGGTCATGACCCCCCCCCCCCCTCTGAACACTTAACAAAAATATTCTAAAGATCATTTTAAAAATGAAATATACAGTAGAGTCCTGCTTAACCGACTGTGAGTCTCTGCTTTAACCGAGTTATTTTCTTATGATGGACTGATAGCTTCCATTATTATGAAACAGCCATTATAAATGAAGTGTTAGGTGAAGATGAAAGAGCGTCATAAAAAGTTAGAACTCTGTTTTTCTGGTCAGAATAGGAAAAAAATTATGACCATTTTTTTTCTCCCATTCTGACCAGAAAATCGGAGTTCTAACTTTTTACGGCTGCTCTTTCATCTTCACCTAACACTTCATTTATAATGGCTGTTTCATAATAATGGAAGCCACCAGTCCATCAGCAGAAAAAGATCCATTCCAAAGGTATAATACTTCATTTTGCGCCCCTTCGTTTTGGCGCCCGGGACACTTGCCCCTCCTTAGTTTCGACCCTGCTCTAAATATTTATAAAATAGATAAATTAAAGAGCTTTTGACAAAAATTGAAATAAATGCTCACCATAGAAACTCCAATAGTTTTCCCTAAAAATATACCAATTATTCTATGTACATGTGCTTTTTTAAACCAAAAATTTAAAGGCAAAACTCTGTTAAATTTATACAAAATTCATGATTAAATATGGGAATAAGAGTATATCAGTAGAAATAACATTGATCATCCATAATCAGAGCAAATTACGAATTAAGTTAGTCAATAACAATGTCATTAATGGGGATTGGAGAAGTATTTGGTGGTCTTCTGGCTAACAAAAGTTCCAAATATCACCCACAAAGAGCGCAGTGTAAAATGGTTTCCAGTTACATTGTCAATGTCAGTTTCGCATTAGGGGCTGTGCATATATAACGTTATCATTTTAGGGGGGAGGGTGGGTCTGGCACATGATATCGTAAGATATCGCTAAGAGGAAGGGGGATTTGTCTTTTGATATCGTTATCATTTTTCACACTACCAACATTTTCTTTTTTTATTTGTAACTTGGTCTTTACATCAAAGTTGTATGTTATCTCTTTTTAGTCTGTTATCTATTTTTATGAGAATACAAAGTTATTATTAAAATCTTTGAATGATTATAAAATTATTTAATTACAAAATATGTAATACCCCAATGTTCGCCATTCCTATTCTTCTGTCATATGCGTATGCATCTATAAACCACTGTTCGAGAAACCATATGTGAAGTACGTTTCAAATGATACTTTGTGTTTACAATAAAGGAGAAAGAATTTTGTCCATCTGTTTTGTTGATATGAAGTTCTGTTTGCCTCCCACTCCCCCTGTGTGGCCAAGTGCAAGAAGACATTATTGCTGTTGAACGCATTATGTAATAAAAAAGGCTATTATTAAATTCTTTTAAATAGTAACTATTTCTTTTAAGTGTTATTTAATTTGATAAAATGATATTTTATTGACTTCTCTTCATTTCGAATCAATAAAGTATGCAAAAAATAAATGTAACCCTATTTGTATATCACTCCAAAAATCAAAGGAATTTTTAGACATTGATAATGATATGATTAACGGGGGGGGGGGGATCCAAAATTACCAAAAGATTGATAAAAGTTATACAATAGCCTCCCTCTTAACCGGCCTAAACGGGACCGAGGGTTAGCCGGTTAAGCAAAAAACCGGTTAAACCGGAGATGTAATAAAAATTAAATAAGTAACTGCATATTTAATTAAATGCGTAGGATGCATTATAGCTTTTTAATTTGTGTAGTTTTAAAAATGTACATATTTTCTATATTCTGTGAAATGAATACTAGTTGTAATTAACTGAATTGAAATAAAAATTACCACTAATAACAAATAATGAAAAGTTTTAAATACAAATTAAATACAGTTGAAAATCTCCTCACGTACCTTTATGAGAAGTTGAAATTATTCTACATTGCGTAAATTTGTGTTAATTAACCATAAAGTAATAAGAACAGAAATTTTCCTTTCTGAATTTTGCCTGATGTTGGGAAAAAAAAGTCAGGTAAAAGCGGAGTTCCGGTTAAGAGGAAGGCTACTGTATAAGTACAGCCCCTTAGCATGTTTAGTGTCAAGCTTGATAAAACTTATCATTTAAACTTCATACTCAAGTCACATTATTCTATATTTATAATGTAACTTTTATTTATTATAAACAATGGTGATAACATTTACTTGATTTAATACTGATATTTCAATCTAATTACTCATATTTCATTTCCATTTTAGACCCAAGAAAACTCAGTAGCAGATAATAATCCTGGGAGTCGGTCAATTAGAAGAAATTACTTGTATTCTAATTATGCCCAAACAAGCTAAGTCACAGTGCAGAGAAGACAACAAACTAAAAAAATTCTGCTGCTGTATCTTGTATATGTTAATTAGGGAAAAGCCAATTTTTTTTTTTAGCTTCTTCTGCAATGAACAAATGGATGGTGTAATAAATCTTTAATTTTGCAGTCCTGTCTGCATGACTTTGACCAATCAACAGAGCCCAATAATGAAAGAATTAAGAACAAGTCCTGCTTGAAGTATTTCTTGCATTCCTGGTGTGCATTTTTGAGGATGTGAATACTTTGCTCCATGACTATTGATTGTCAAATCTGAATAATCTTTCAAATGGCTTTGTAGCCAAGCTTTAGGATCTCATAATTATATAGAATGAATGTTGCTAGAATGTAAGTCCAGGCTGTTATTGGAGCAGCTAACATTTTAAATTTATATATATTCTGAAACGATTATTGAAAATGTCAGGCATTTTTAGCTACATTCGTCTTTGTCTCAAAAGGAAATGCTAATAAAAAAGATTTGTTATTTTTCCAGAGAAAGACTTCATGATTTTTAGTGTTAATGAGAATGCATCATCGACTACAATTATGTAAGGAACGTTTATATTGGTTCTTGACAATTAATTGGCCTGAGGTATATTTCAAAATTTTAACCTAAGTATTTTTAAGGTAACTCTTTTCCGACACACCACTGTCACTAAATGTTTTACATCTTCATGTATAAAATTTAAATTGACCATTTACAAGAGCAACTAAAGTTATACTGAATGTGCCTTTGAAATTTAAAAATGTGATCTAGATCATACTGGTGGTGGTATAATCTGTACATATTTTCTTTCCAGAGCTCAAATGCTCAGTGAAAAATTCAAAATATAGTTTTCTGCTTTGTCTCTGAAGAAGTACATGCATCTAGTTCTCAGCAAAAGAGCTCTGTACACAGAGACAATTACAGAGATATTGCTTTGCACTTCTGAATTAGAATTTAATTGAAAACTTTCATTTTCATATAAAAGTGAAAGAATTATTTTTAAATATTTTATATTTAAATATAAATATTTTGTAAGAGTATATAAATATAAGAAAAATGCAAAAAATTATATTTTTTATAAGAGAAATTGATATTACTCTCTGTAAATCATATTAAAATTCATTTTAACCAATATTTATTAAAATTGTTATGAATGCCATATCTTGTTTTAATAAATTTCTCTTGTATTATTACAATGATCAGTATTATTTAATGTGCAAGAAATTAATTTTATTGTAAACTCTTGTTTCATTTTTACATCATTCTGATTTTTTATTTATTTTTTTCCTTTTCATGAAAGTTAGATGGGAAAGGGAGGGCTATAGTAGATGCACAATTTTTAACAGACATAAAATGAAACACACTTCGTTGAATATAAGTCATTCAGAACCAAAGAATATAACGTCCATTTTCTCATTAAATCTGGATTCTTGCTCTATATCCAGTAATTTCATCAATTTAATACAAAATAAGTAAGTAGTAGGTTGAAAATGGTGCTAAATTCCTACAAATTTGAATTAAAGTTACAATGAGCAAATAAATTTTATCTACAAATATCTCTGTATAATGTTTTATCAACCTGATCCATTTTGATTCTGAATTACTCATACATAAAATTTGAAAACAACTTTTAACATTCCCACTTTTTTTTCCCTTTAAAAAAATGTATTGCTCATTTGCAGTTGGACCTTATTGTACGTTTTATTATGAAATATTTATTGTGCTTTTTACTTTCTTTCCAGTCTGTAGCTCTCATCAAACTAGGCCAATCATTAATAAATTTCATTTAAGATAAGGTTGTATTGATTTGGGACAAAATTTTCGACTGTTTATTTTTTACATCCTTCATATCCAATTGGGAGTTCATGAAACATCTGCAAACACCTGCAAGTACTTCCTGGTGCACAATGGATATTGTTTTTGTCTTGCCACAAAAAAAAAATCTAAATATATAAATGTGATGCAAAAAGTCCAAAGGTGTCTCATTTCTTTGTAATTGCAAAAAAGAAAAATCATAACAATGTGAATTTTAAGCCAAAGAAATAGATTCTCCCTACTAAAGCATTTTCTCCTTTTGCAGTTAGCTACCATGTCATGTAGAACTTTTAGCACAAGAATGTGCAAAATGTTTGTACATTATCGTCAACTGTCTATGTAAAAATAAAATAGATGGCCAAAAAATGTTGCAAAGGGCATGGTTTTCTTTCTTTGAATATAACCATCTTATCAGTAATTAAGGTACAAGGATAAATCAGATCAATTGATTTTATTATTATTTAGGCTGGTTATTATTTTAATCTACATAACTTTAACATAAAGAGAAAGGTACTTGAAATAAACTGTCAAGTATAAAAGATTTTTTTTATTTCCTTTTGATTATTAAGAAAATTTTAGATAAATTTGACATTTAATCTGTGTGTATATGCATATAAATATATGTTGCAAGAAACTGTAGTTTACAAGTAGCAATTTTTCTAACTGAGTGAAAATGTGTCCAGCCTAAGGCTCGACCCAGAACCTTTGGCTTTAATTGTAAATGCTCTTCCAACTGAGCTACTTGGACAACATCCAAACCTACACAATATTACTCAAAACAACCATTTTCAACATCGTGTTATTTGAAAAAGCTCGACAGAATAAATCACAAAAAATGAAACTCGAATAAACTATGAATGCATATCACACTTTATTTTTTAACAATTATTTTTTTTGTAAATAAGTGATGCAAGTATTAATTTTTTTGTTGTCTGGGATGTCATCCAAATAGCTCAATTCGAAGAGCATTCACAGTTAAAGCCTAAGATTCCGATCTCAGATTCAGAATATTGAATGAATTCAAAACAATCTGTATTAATCTACAGCCATTCTCTAACAACAGTGGTTCCAAATGGTATGCATACATCCC
Source organism: Maratus speciosus (assembly GCA_963932465.1). Taxonomy (NCBI): domain Eukaryota; kingdom Metazoa; phylum Arthropoda; class Arachnida; order Araneae; family Salticidae; genus Maratus; species Maratus speciosus. Next base: position 41,537,425 of record OZ010798.1, read on the forward strand.
ACAGGGCAGGGGGAGGGGAGCTTGATATTTGTTATTAAACTGATTCCCTATCGGCTCTGTTATTCTTTCTTTTTTTTTTTTTTGTAATGTGGTGCAGTTTAAACATAAAGTCAGTACATGTGGATGTTTTAAGATAAAGTGAAAAAATAAGTTATCTTTTTCAAAAAGCTCTCTCGCAAAATTTCAAAATACAGCAATAACTGGAATATATATGTATATAAAATGGCATAAATTTTGTCATGCTTAAATGCCTTTTTTATGTAACTTTTTTTTTTTTTTTGTATAAAACTTTTTCGACTAGTATTTATTGTACTAGATTAATATTAGCACAAATATTCTAATTGGTAAACAAATCTTACATCTAATACATCTAATATGATTTGTTTACCAGGTTTCAGACCAGATGCTGTAATCATCAAGGTTAGCTGGGTGAAAGAGTTCGACCAGAATCGTCCGGGATAGCTCAGATGGCAGAGCACTGGCGGCTTCAGCCAGGAGATCCCGGGTTCGAATCCTAGTCCGGACATTTTTCACCCAGTTGGAATTTTACATCTAATATAGTATTTATTGAATGGGAATTTATTTTACTTCCTTTTTTAATCTTCCCTCATGTGAATATGGATTCACTTTTTAAACAATAGGAATTGCAAGTTACAGTGGAAGGTGAAGTATCTGGATTTTAGAAATTCTTAGGTGAGGTGTGGCCTAAAAATGTTGGGAACCACTGCTCATGCTTAAATTTTCAAGAGTGGGGGATTTTCAGAAATCTTAACAGCCAGCAATATTCAAAGTACAGTTGAAAATTATTATGACAAAATTTACGCGACTTCAATATTATTGCTACAATGCATTTTTGTGAATTTTTCTTACAATTAAGAATTATATACAACAGAGGGCAGTTTATTATAGCAGAGTTCCCTCAGGTTTAAATCAGGACAGGATGCGGTTGGTGTGGAAAGGATGCTTTTTAGATTCGCAAGAGCAATTTTTAGATTTATAACTGCACAGTTTTTAAAGGACTTCCTAAAAATCCCTTAGCCTGTAAGAAAATCCTTTTACTAGTGATGAGTGAAATGATGTAATCCTTACCATTGTAAAAGAATTGAAACGCAATTTCAGATAAACTACTTTTATTAAGAAGCGTAGTACTAAAATAATCATGAAAAACATTTAAAGTTTAGTAGGATAAAATGTTCTTTTAATGATGCTGTGAATTGATAAGTATTGAATTAATTCTCGTAGAATAATTTTTATAATTTTTGAAAAGAAATGATATAGTGGCCTGTGTTTTATAAATATTTAAATCGCCTTATAAATTATTTTGAATATCAGTTTTTTAAAGGGGGATGTGCGAGTTAATCTTATCAGAGATCTATCTTGTTACAACTTCCTAGGTGGGACAAGTTAACATGTGAAATTTTTGATTTGTTTTATTTAAGAATATACGAGTATAAATAAAATTAAGTTTGGAGAAGTTGGAACTGAAGGAACGACCAACTCACCCTTAAAGTGGTGTCTTTGTTAGTGGTGTTGGGGGTAACTAGTATCACTTTTTGACGATTGTCATAGAATGAAGTGATGGACTACATACTACTGTTCTGTATAATTTTACTCAGTAGGTAGTTGTCTCTTGAAATGTGTAAAGAGTTATTTTTAATGTACCATGTTACCTGATACAAGTGTCTTTTTCAAAAAATGCCTCTTGATACCAATTACCTCATAAAATGGGGTAATTGTGATCAATGGTATTTTCTCCCATGCCTTGCAAGATACACAGTCATGGGTAAATGGGATTAAAAGATCTCAGTTTGGGCGTTACAGGAAGATATTTTTGGTTTTACAACTACAACTCAGAGATACAATATTGGAAAGATAAGTACGCTGGAAATAAAGTTGTTTAATGGATTTTTAATATTTATACATTTTACACTCTACCTACAAAACAAAATCAAATGCAAAATTTTCTATTGTAAATTAATAGCCTTGTTTTATTACTAAAAATATAATTTTTTAAGTTCAATTAAGTTAATTTTTTTTTTCTTCAAAATAACACGAAATGGGGAACAAAATAACAGGGAGAAAAGGACCAGTCAAAACTCATATGTTGTGAAGGAGGAAAATTTCATTTACATTAAATGTGTTGAGGCCTAATTAGGCTTAAAATATGCGGTCAAGGCTAAAATTTGGAATAAATGCAAGGTAAAATTGTAAAATAAATGTTTTGCTAACAGAAAATGTGCAGTAAAGTAAACCGAACTAGGGGTATTTCAAAGGATCTGAAAACTGAAAGATTAAAAAACGCATTCTAAACCGCAATTTGATTTAAATAGAAAATAAAATTTGCGATCCCAATTTACTCTTAACCCGAAAATGCTATTTCTGGGATAATTAGAATCATGCAGTTTATTAACATTATGCTTCGTCTGTTGCAAAACGTAACCATTTCCTCTTAAAAACAATTTTTTTTCCAAATTTAAATCCATAGCTATATTTCAATATTCCTACAACTTTTTAAACAGGACCTTTTTAACTAAAACATTCTCACTTTGACAGACAACGTTTTTTTTTTGTGTTCTGGGAAAAACAGTAATTACTTGTACAGGAACATACATTTTCACTCCAAACAAATTGCACACGTGGAATATTAGTCAGACTTCATAATTAACATGGTCAATTTTTTTATGTGTTACAAGTTGCCCTTGAAGTGCCCCTAATCCTAATTACCCCTACCTCCCCTATATAAGATCAACAAGTGCTTCTTTTACTAAAAAAGGCTCTCAAAGTGACAGTAATAACTATTATACTGGTAGAGGTGACATATTTGTGTTCTTAGTTTCAGGAAGTCATTCATGTTGAACTTTGGTAACAAGTGAAAATTGTCTCAATTATGAAGGTAAGTATCAAGGCAAATAAAGCAATTTCAATTAGAGATTTTGTGGTCTCGCTAACAAAGATTTTTAATTTTAAAAATGCAGTTTCAGAAGAAATAGCATTAATAAAAGTTTCTCTCTTACTCAGGTTTAACCGTATTAAATTAATACTATTTATGCTTCTTTAACCCTTTATCGATTGGCGGTACTTATAAGTACCATTAAAATACTTGTTATAAAATTCATTTAATACATCGATTAGTTGAAATATAGTTTAGAATGAGTTATAGATATACTACTTTATCTTGTTCATAAAGCCTTATGGGTTACACAAAACAGAAATATTTTTAAAAGGATGATTTCTTTTGCCTTTGCATCTTTTCAGCTTTCTTGGCGTTTGGGGGGGGGGGGGGGGGGTAGGAATTTTTCAATTCAGAAATATTTCTATTGTAAGAACATTATATTTGTACATTTCCTAATTCAACAAAATACTAAGAAAAATATTAAAATTAAAGATTTGAGTGGAGTTATAAATATTGCTCAAAATCCCTATAAATTCAAATTTAATTAATCCTTCAATACTTCTAAAATCCTTCTAAAATTTGTTAAAATATCTTCTAATGTAGTTTAAACAATTCGCGTAAAATGCTTTAGAATATAAAATTTTCATAATTCAGTACATAAAGGGTTAAAGGGTGTTTTCCTCGATGATTTGGAAAAAATATGCTAAATTATATCCCTTATCTGCTTTATGGAGTGTTTTAAAATCCCATTTATAAAAATTTTTACATGTAGGGCTATTTATATATGTATGAATATTATAAAAGTTGCTGAAATATAGATATCAATCAAATTTTTTATTTGAAATTCGCCAGTATCGGTAAAAATTTTAGAAGACAAAATTTGTTATACTGAGCTAATACTTTGAAATAGGATTCTTTTACGAAGTCGAAAAATTTCTACAAAAACACTAAATGTAGATAAAAAAATTTGTGTAAAATTCAAAAAGCCCTATAAGAATTCCGATTAAACTTTATTAAAAAAAGAAAGAATTTTTTTGTATACTGCACTGGAAAATTTATACCGGATTCCTTTTATGAATGTCAAAACTCCATGTTTTAATCTAACTCCTAAATATCTATATACCACTATTTTTAACATTAAGTTCAACCATCTGACTTCTCAATCGTATCTTTAAACTTTACTATATTTTTAATAAAATTTAAAAAAAAAAAAGTCCGTTTTATACAGTCCGCGATTACAATTTTGCCGAAAATCCGTCTAAAAAAAGTCTCATTTCTTTAAACAGGTTGAAAACAATCCTCTTGGCACGGTCGCTCGCTTGGCTGTCTGTTTAGAGCGATGAATATGCGAGTACGGGAACGGGTTCGGAATTTATTTTGGCAACCCTCGCATCAAGAACTTGTGGGAGGAGTTTGACGCGGCGTCTTTTGTCGCCTGGGATTCTACGTGTAATAACACCATAAGAAAACCACACTCTTGTATGATGATAGATGGCAGTCTGTTTCATACACAGACTTCTAATCATGCGAAATCTCCCTAAAAAGTCAACCATCCAACATATCCCATTAACGCGATCGAAATTCAAGAACAGACCATTGTAGGCGTGGAAAATATTAACGAAACGAACTGGTAACAGCGAAAATCCATTTATCGCCTCGCCAAATTCAACGATGCCAAGTGTCTCGGCTATTTTGGGATTCAGCCAAATAATGTGTAGTTAATAATAATAACCCTAAAAGAATTAAATTGATTACATCATTAAAAGAAAGTCAGTTTTATCAATTCTTTGCCAAAAAAAAAGAGGTATATTTTTAAATACCATATTGTTTTTTCCGTGATTAAGTTTATACCACTGTATAAGAGAAATGAAATTCTTAGCATATAGCTATAGCATAAAAAAAAATTTATATGATTAACGGAATACTTGAAATAGACTCAAGTGACACTTGCAAGGTTTTAACTTTTTTTGTTTTGGCAGGGAAATGTGTCTTCTGATTGATTAGGATGAAGTGTCTATCACTGCTGAATTATCAAGAATTGCAACAATTTAGAAGTTGATAGTTTAGTTGTTGATGTTGATTCTTTTCAACCAATGGAAAATGGAGCGTTAAATCACATCTAATGATATTTTTCATAATTGTTGTTCAGTTTTGCGTGAATGGAAAGGATGTGAAGTCATTAGTTTAGCTTTCCCCATTTATGCCAGTTCTTTCTGAGCCACAAAAACAGAAAAGAATTGAAAAAAATTATTTCCTTATTTCCTGATTTTATCTGGGCGCCCTCTATCGACGCATCGTGAAGATACGTTAGTCTTTCAATTTTTAATCGATTAATCGTTAAGCTAAATCACTCTTTCCCGCCCTTTGAAATTCTGAAAATGAAAATACAGATGAAGGTGAAGTTATCATACTTAAGTCAGCTGTTTGCTTTATTTCTCTGTGATCTTTATAGATTTTTCTGAGATTGAATGATTGAACTGGATTTTATAAATGGTATGTAATGTATATTTTAAGAATATAACGAATAATAATTTGGTGAAATTCTGAACATTCAGCCAAACTTAGGTGGAATAATAATAAATAATGTGTATCTTTGCTTTTCAAATTTCAAAATAAAATTACATCTATATTATAATTGATATTCATGTTTAAAATTTTAACAGCTTAATGTATTTTTTTGTTGTTGTATTTCAAACACCTCAGCACCGTCTTCTTGGTCCTATTTATGAATTCCAAACTATTCAGGAGAAAATTATCCTTACACAATATTAGCATTATTATTATTAGTTTTGAAATAGAAATATTACAGTTTAGAAATGCCCAGACGATCAAAGTTTAAGGGGACAGTTTTCCCCAAAATTGGTTAAAATGTCAATTTTCTTTTTTTAATATTAAATAAAAAGTTTTTTTTTACAAAAAATCTCTTCATAAAACTAAAGTTGAATTTCACTATTTAAATAAATAAATAAATAAAATGGTGCATTTTGGCAATTTAAAAAAGGACAAGGTGCTGCACCCTTAAAATATGATTTAGAGAAAACAGTAATTACAAAATTAATAATAACTGCAGATATTCATTAGTTAGTAGCACAAAGGACAGTTGATTATAATTCAGCATTATAATGCATACAAACCCCTTCTTCAGGTCAGCGTTTTGAAAGTGATTTGCTTATTAAATACAGAAGTTTTCATTATATACATATGTTTAAAAAGTTGAAAGAGTATCTGTAGAACTTAAATATAAAATTAGTAGCTACCTTCCCCCTTGAAGAGATTCTAAGTAACAATATTGACAAAATCACATGAAATTCCAGTCAGACTTTCAAATAATAATATTGTATGCATTGGAATAACAAAATACAATCAGAAAAATTAAAAAAATACCACAGAAATATTTCACAGTTAAAGCAGAGTACTGCAATTTCAAAATTTGACTCCTCTAACAATGTTTGTCACATTAATTTTGTTGAATCTAAATTTACAATCCCTTGTTAATAACCCCTATGTGAGTAAGGTTATAGAGTTATTTTGAAATTATTAAGTTTGGATAGTATGCATGTAATGTAATGTTAATCTAACTTTTTTAACATTCCAAGAATTCGACATAATTTCTTATAATAGGCTTGGTGCAGTGTTGTTCATATGTTATTTCATCCCCTCCTCTCTTTTCACTTATGTCATTAGCTGTATTTTGTAACTGGTGACAGAATGGCGTTTTTGCCATCTGCAATGAATTCACAAATGTATGTTTTTGCACTCAAGACAATCAATTGTGTGATACGAAACATTAATTTTATTGTTATTTTACTGTTTTTATCTAATATCATTTTGATATACCTCCTTCTTTTTTACCAAGTTTTGCATAGTTTAAATACAAAGTTTTTTATGTGAATTTTATGATGCAGTTGTCCAATTTATATTTAAAAGATGTTAATGTATTATTTTATGAATGAAATTTCAATTTTACCAAACTGGAGATAATAAAAATTACCCCTTTGAAAGAAAATTGAAAAGAGTCCCCCCCCCTTTTTTTTCCCCCTGAGCATTCTTATCTTTAGTTATATCTGGAATCTTTAAAATACTAAATAGCAGTTTTATTACCGCTTAGTATTCAATGTTCCAAATTTTTAAAAAACAAAAGTTTTGAAGTCTTTTCAATCCCTAATTTCTTTGGTTGGTGTATACGAGTTTTAAAATAATAATAATAAATCATGTATTCAACCTCAACCCTAGAAACCCTTGCTGTGCTTAACATTTTTATGACAAAAAGTTCATTTTGCTCTTATACATTCATTTACAACTGTTGTTGAGCAGATGTCATCCTTTAATTCTTCTTTAGCTCATATTTGCGATAAATTTATATTTTTTTTATTCTGCAAATGTAGAATAAAAAAATAAAATATTGGCTATTTATTCTCTTACTTGCAGAAGATTTTGCTATACTTATTCTATATAAAAGAATGAATAATTTGATTACTTAGGGGAAATTATGACATTTCAAATTATATTATATTTAAATATTTTTAAATGGAAATGCTTTTTATGTCAGATAAAAACTTGCTTTTTACAAATTTACACACAACTGTACTTAATTTATCAAAACTCTAAGGGAGTAAGATTAACAAAAACTATTTTAAGCTTTTTGTTTATTCATAAGGTAACTTAGAAACTTTCCAAATCATATGCATCTTAGATTTTAATATACTTTTTAATGCAAATTTAGACATTTCTAAAAGTTGATTTAAAATCATGATTTAATCACTGGTTTAAATAATCTGATTAAAATTGTTTACACCCTAGGACAATTAATTATTAAAGAAAATAAGTTAAAACTGGTGTGAATGACTAAGTACAAAATATCTTCTTAAAACACCATCAAAAATTTTGTAAATGCGCTAGGCCTTTCGAAAGATCTGAGTCTTTCTTCGTGAGGTGCAAAGAAAACGTCCTTCTACTATGAAAGCTGAGGCAACAAGACACAGGTGTTTTAAGAAGATTTTTTGTTCTTAATTATTTTTTATTATGAGGATTTTGGGTGTTACATCTCACTCATGATTTAAACCATGAAATGTATTTATTTTGCATTATATTTATTAGAATGTATGTTTAAATGCATAGTTCTTTTAGATACAGCAAGAAAAATACTTTTATTTATATTTATCTAACAACCTAACAATACAAGTTAAAATTAGAATTAGTATCCTACAATTTAAAATTTAATTAGTGTTAAGGTTCTTACACTAAGTGAAAAGTCTCAGACGCTAATGTTAATATTATAGGGAATTTATCTTCAAATTTCTCACTTGTATTTGAATATTTTTGAATGAATTTTTAGTATGGGATTGCTGAGGACGAACTGTAATGGGACTAATTTTTACTTTTTTAATATTTGTTTCAGATTTTAAAAAAAATTCCTTTCATTTTTGGAACTGGTTGGAACATTTTCTGAAATTGAAACTATTCTTAAAAAAAAAAAAAAAAAAACTGTAATCGAAGTTGAAAAGGTAAAAACTAGCTCAATTAAAGAAAGACCTCTGATATCCTATGCAAAAAAAAAAAAAAAATTAAAATGCAAGCGAGATATTTGAAGATGTTTCCATAGATTTAACATTATTATCATTCTCGTTTCTTCCTGTGACTAGTGTAGACTCTAAAGAATATTTTTTCATAGTATATCAAAATATAATTCTGCAATATTTTGCATTATTTATATAGCATATTCTTGCAATATGCTATAATACAAAATCAAATGCTCTGATACTAGACATTTTAAAAGTGAGCTAATGATTGCAATTACTTTGTTACAAAAAATATAGTTAACTACAACAGTTTTTAAAAGGAGAGATTACAAATTGTCTTTCCACAGCTTTTTTTACTACATCATTTACTCCTTACAGAAGACTAATTTTATTAAAGTACTCAATTTACACTCAAAATTGAATACAAAATAGCGCTGATTGTATATTTATGTGCACCATACATTGTGTAACCATTTTTACTCTCTTTACAGTAATTATTGTATCAGAATGGAATATAACTGTTTTCTGATGTATTTTCCAAATACTTTTCTTTATCTAGGATTACAGTAAAACAATTCTAAAACATAATCTAACCAACACTATGAACCATAAGGTTTTAATATTATGATGTAATTGTTAACTTCTTTAGGACAGGTGATTTAAATATCAACCAGAAGGCATCCCTTCTTAAAAGACTGTAATGATATTAAAATCTTACAAATGCTTTTTTTACTCACAAGTATTGTTAACTAGTGCTTTGAGATTGCACGATTAATAATAACTGTGAGTTAAAGAAACCCTTGCTAGATTTTAAATTAGATTTGTGTCTTTAAAGAAGGAATATTTCACCATCGATACTTAAAACACCTGTCCTCTAAATGTTAAGACCCAGAATTTGCACCAGAGTTGCCAATTCTTCAAAATGCAAGTAATTGTAAAATAGGTGCAGAAAATTTGATGTTGATGGAGGATATTTTTGGCACATGAAAAAGTAAATTTTAAAAGCAAGGCTTGAAAGTTGAAATGCAGTTTTTTTGGATGACTAGTGCCTATGAAAAAAATTACATTGTACTTTAAAGCTTTACACCAATACCCTTTCCACACCTATTTCTCATGTTGTCTCCACCCTGTTTCTAGGAGATGACACCATCCCCAATGACACTCCTGCTTGTGACCTGCAACAAGACAGAGGATGAGGGAAATTCACAGGGTGCATCCCTAACAAAAGTTCTTGGTCCCACCACCAGCCAAGTGATTCAATCACCACAAGAGATAGTGGCCATGGCTGCTGGTTCCCAACCACAACAAATGATTGGTGTTCTAAATCCAGACAGGACAATCACTCTGGTGACCAGCCTTGGCCAACCTCAAGCCACTAATGTCCATGTACTCGGCAATGTGGCTACTGCACTCAAAAGCATTTCTACTATAGCCACAGCCCAAAAGATGACCAACTGCCAAGTGTTCCCTCAGGGGGCACAAATGGTGTCCGGATCATCTGGAAATATTACAAATAATGCAACACCTGCCCAACAGATTCACAACACTCGAATAGATGACAGGAAGGCCATCTGCATTCCTGCAGGACTTCCACAGACCTTTCAGTTAGCGAACAAGCATATCTTCATTCCAACTGGAGAATCATTCCTGCAGCCTCAAGGTGTTCAAGTGCCCACATCCGTCCAAAATGGTGGAGCATTGCTCCATGGCACGACACAGATTGGTGGGCAGAGTGTAGCAATCAGGCAAGGCAATGTTGTGCAGACCCTTAAGTCACCCATGCCAGTTCAACAGACTTTTCCTATGCAAGTACCTATTTCTTCTGCTAATGGACAGACTATGTTACAAACTGTTCATGTTCCAGTACAAACAATTCAGGGTGTTCCCAGAGCCAGTATTCTTCAGCAGCAAGGGCAGCCCCTTGAAATCAATGTGCCTGCTCCTATGGTTCCACAGTTATCTAATATGGGATATATAACTCAGGTAAGTTGAGATTTATCTCATGCTTAGTTACAATTTTCATATTTATGTATGTTGGCTGAAGTATTCAATTTACTTTCTGTTTCATATCATGATATTAGTGTCTGTCTATTACAGGGTTGGCACGGTTTAAACCAAGTGGTTTTAACCATGGTTTAAACCACGGTTTAAACCAATTGGTTTTTTTGTCAAAAAAACCATTTGGTTTTTTTAGAAAAAATCTAATATATTATTTTCTCTTTTTTGTAATTGAATTGTTTTAAATTATTGATAGAAGTAATTTCTACTTTTAATGCTTCATCTCAGCAATAAACATGAGACATAATGAGCCTAGGTCATGTTTCTATGCATGTAGAATGAAAATTAGCATGTGTTGATGAAAATATCTGGTACCCTAAAGATTTTTCTTAAAACATGTGAAATTAGAAAAGATAAAATAGATAAATAATATTCAATATTTCGCATAAAATATTTTCATTTAAAAAATGCAGATTATTTACACCAGTTAATAACAAAATACAATGATCTTTAAGATTTTGGTTAAGTTGTAAAAGAAAATTTTCTGGATTGGGATTTGGGTAAGATTATCCTTAAAGAATTTAAAAGGAGATATGAAGTTGAATAACACAGCTTGCAAAAATTGGTATTATTGAAATGCTATAGTAACTAGCATTCAATCAATCTTTTTTGTTAGTTGCTGAATCTAACGGCCAAAAATGTTAACTCTCACACTTGGAGTTATCACTCAGAAATCAAAATAACCAGAAGTATTTGGATATTAAAAAAATAATAACAAGCACAGAATAATATTATTATATTCATGAAACTCCATCAAATGTTTATTGATTGATTATTATATTATTAATCAAAGGATTCTTCATACGATTTTCAAGGTATCAATGTTTCACTGTGTAGCAGTGGTGTAGTCCTAAAAAAAACAGAGGGTATACGTTCTAAGCAGAGGGTATACGCTCAAGGCAGAGGGTATACCCTAGTGTATATATACTATAGCTTTCTTGAGAAACAGAGGGTATACGGTGTTCCTTAAAAAAATCCAGAGGGTATATGGCGTATACCCCCGTATACCCTCCACTACATCCCTGCTGTGTAGAGCAGTTTACTTTGAACATAAGACCTAGCTGTTACTGAATAATGTTTAAATTAGAAATAATTTCAATTTTCTATATAATTGACTGTAATTATTTAATTTAAATATTTTCAAAAGTTATATTACTTATATAATATCCAAAAATGTTTATTTTATCACCAGATATGCATCTGTATGCAATAGGAAATTATATTTAAAAAAAAACGGTTTAAACCAAAAAAACCTGGTTTAAACCAAATAAACCGGGTTTTTTGGTTTTTTACAAAAAAACCCGTTTTTTTTCCAACCCTGGTCTATTATGTCTGCAATGTGCCACCCCCCTTTTTTTTTTCTTTCTACATTACCTATGCTACATCTCTGACAACATAATAAATCATTGTTTGTAGTTCTTTGCACAAACCAAATTTGAGTAATCTATTTTGGTGACCTAGACCTAAAATGAGGCTCTTTAAAGCAGTGTTTTATTATAGAATTCTGACTGAATTTTATTTTTTCAATCAAATATCAAGGTGTAATATGTGGTACATTCATCTTGTGTGCATAATTTAGAATTAATAGCATTTAATTATGCCCTATTTAAAATGTTTTTTTTTTCAAATTAATTCATGAGCCAGAGGGTTAAAATTCTTCGTAAACCACCCCAGTAGCAGAAACAGTGCAGCACATCAGCGGGCGCTGCAGATTATTTTAAACCTTGCAGATTAATCCACAAACTTAAAAAGAAATGCTGGGCTTAAAAAATAGCTGAAATTTGCTGTAAGTCTCTAGATTTATGGTATTCGTTGTATCCTTATATTATATTTTCTTTATAAATAGAAATTTTACTTACTTTAAGTGTTTCTGTTATTTCTTACGATAGCAGGCTTATTGGATCACAGGTAAATTTTAGTTTGCTGCAGACTGACGCAGAAAATTCTGCTTCTGGCTTTCTGCTTCTCAGCTTTCTGCTAATATATTTTTTTAAGTTGATAACCTGTTAAAAAATTTCTGTGTTGTTTAAAATGTGAGCTTTTTCTCTCTCTTGTAATGTAATTTTGTGTTGCTGTTTTTCGTACAAAGAAAAATCTGTTGTTTCTAAACTATTCATTTTATTTTTCTCAAAAACATTTCATAAGAATAATTCCAGCTTCAATAGAAGTTTCAGACATTCTAAATAAAATTCCAGTTTTAATTTTACCATTGATTGTTAGATGATTAGTTGCTGTTTTTGGATTTGATCCCCATAACTATCTGACAATGGTGAGATTTTAGTTGCATTTTCGTGGAAATTCTCATGCAAGTAATTTATAAAAGGAAACGAAATAATAAAAACTGTGGTTTTTTAGCAATTCTGTATTGTTATCCAATTTCCCAGTAGAAGAACTTTCTGTATTATTCTTAAGTGCCAAAATTTATCTGCTCAGGACATTGGATCTATGCTAATTTTATAAAAAGTTATACAGTATAGACTCCATTGAATCTATCCACACAGCTTGGGACCATGGGACCAGTGGTTGCCCGTATTTTAAGATTTTGCAGATTTCTGGTCATTGTTTTGTTTGCATTTTTCAAAACAGTAATTTGAATGAAATAATGCAATCAAAGTTAAAATAAAAACTTGCAATATTTGAAATATTTTTAAATATTTCAGATATTAAAATATAAGTAATATAAAAGTAATATTTCATATTACTTTTCTTAAAAGTAAAGTAATGATGAAACGATAAAAAGTAAGATAGTTTTAAAAATCATTAAATTATTAAAAGTAAACATCAAGTAAATAATTAATAATGTATAATTAAATATGCATAATAAGAATGAGATACCATTTTCCTTGAATTATTCAATGAAACTTTCCTCATAAAGGTACCCCATTAATTCACATCAAAATCATAAAGCAAGGAAGTTTTATTTCCGGTTTATCCAATCTTAATAACCAAATAAGTCTGATTAATACATAAATATATTTGATAAAAACATTGTGATTATCAGTGATATCAGGAATATCTTGATTTTTTATCAGAAATATATTCATACTCCCTTCACGACAAACCACGAGGTCAATCATATTATCGAGAATTATATTAAAATACACATGGAATGATATAAAACTGAAAAATTTTGTAATTTTGAATATACATCTTAACTAAAAGTTTCATTGTTTACATCTGCAATGATGTGCGGATTTTAGGCATTTGCGAATTTGAGGGAGTCTACTGTACAAATGTCTATGTGCAAAATATGCAATTACAAATATCTGCCAGATATGTAATTGAATTATGCACTTAAACATTAAAATAATCAGAATAAAAAAAAAATGTGATAAGTAATAAAGTTTTAAAAAAGCCTGTTTTTTTTTTTTTTTTTTTTTAATAAAACTCACACCTACATAGGCTGAGCTTTTGTAAAACCTAGTGTAATTCAATAAAATGCAAATAAATAAATAAAAACTCGCAAATATTTTAAATAAATTTTAAAACTTTATTTGAATATCTAATTGATATTTTTCATATAAAAATGTTTTATTGGGAAATTAAATATATATGCAGTAAATATCTTTAATCCGGACATTTCGATATGTTTATTTGTTTTTATTTTCAATTAAAGATCATAGATGGCGCCATCATAAATGTAAAAGAATTTCAGAAAATAGTTAAGAACAATCAACAGACTAATTACTTAATTTAATAGTTTATTTTTTTTTATTTTAAAACTGTATGAGCTTTCTGAATTACATATGTAATTAATATAGATTTTTCCTTTTAATATTAAGTTGTAAAAATTCAGAATTAATCTTAATTTTACTACTTCTCTTTCTCCAAAGATAAGAAGATAGTTCCAAAACATTGCAAAATTAGATTTATTTAATTTGTAACTTACTTCAATATTTCTAGGTGCAATATCTATTTTTTTTATAACATTAGCTTTATGTATTACTAGGGTATAAAAATAAATCATGATTTAAAAAAAATTAAAATAATGATTTCTTTAAATTGAAATTGGATTTTTTATGATTTTTTTTTCCTGCATTATAATACAGATTAGCTACCAATAATTTTAGGTTTCCAAAACAATTAAACCTCTTACTGCTAACATAATCTACGTTTTAAAGCTTTAATTAGTTATAATTATTAGCTAGTAATCAGAATAATTATAAAAACTGTATTCATTTTCATTTTATTTCAGTATTCATTTTTATCGGTATTATGTTTATACATTAATATTTTGTAATAATTATCTAAAACTATATACTATTAAATACTACTGATATTTGCAGTTAATATATGCATTTAATATTAAATTGTTAACACTGATTAAAATTAATAATTATTAAATAAACAATTGACTCTCTAACTAGAGAAATAATATGAATTTTTATGCTTTAATGTCTAAAATGATAATTTAGTATTCATTCTATAAAGGGGCAAGATGCTAATTCCCCAAAAAGGCACTGTTTCAGTTTAAAAAAAAAAAAAAGCAATACCTTATGCATAAATATATTAATAATGCAGTAATGCTATGAAAAAAATATGTATAATTTGTTAATATAATAAATAAAGGACAATTTTTAAGGATTTTATGAATTACAAATTGAAAAATACAATTAATGACATGATTTAATAATATCCTATATTTTTTCTAAAGAAATACAGTTCTATAATTTTTGCAATGTGTTGGGCAGACAAATGTAGAAATATCGCGGTATGGGAAGTTTTTTTACAAGGAATCTCTGGCAAAAGTACATGGGAATTTCACTATTTTTGAATTTTTTATTATGTGAATTCACCAAAGGTGGATTTTTCTTTATTTTAAAAAAAAGAAGAAGAAGAAAGAAAGGTGCCTTTTGTTAATTATTAAAGGAACAGGGTTCTGCGATCTTAAAAAAGGACCTACATGGGACAGTAAGTAATTACAAAATTAATGAAAACTGCAAATAAGTTTAATTACACTAATTAGTAGCACAAGCAAATATCATTTGCTGCTAGTTTTGCATTTGTATTTGAAAAAATTACTGTTAATTGTCTAAATCTAAACTTACACACATAAAAATTATGAAAATCAGTTACACCCAAATATATATACACATACAGAGTAAATATAAGAATAGCAAGCTATATTTAAAATCTTCAAAATATTAAATAGCAGCATTATTAACAGTCAGTACCACTTCAAATTTAAAAATGTAAAGCTTTGCAGCCTTTAAGATCGATCTCTAACTAACCTCTTTATTTGGTGTATAAGAGTTCAAAAGTAAAAAAATAAAAACATTTATTCAACCTCTACTGAAGAAGATCTTTTCGAGTTTAACATCTTTCTGAGCAGATGTCATTTTTTTCCATTTAGCTGCAGTTTTCTATAAATTTAGTATTGAAAAAGTAGAATCAGAAAATAACATGTTGGTTACTTTTTCATTTACTTGCAGAAATTAAATTTAGTATGCTTGCTATGCTTATTTTATATAAAATAATTAATAATTTGATTAGTTAAAGGACATTTCAAGTTATATTAGATTTAAATATCATTCAAAAAATGCTTTTTATAATAGATAAAACTTGCTTTTTACAAACTTTGTACAAGTCTACCCCATAGCAGAAATTGTGCAGCACGGCAGCAGTGCTGCAGATTATTTTAGATCTTGCAGATTAATCAACCAGCTTAAATATAAATACTGGGCTTAAAAAATTTACTTTGAATTAAAAGTTATACTTTTTATTATTACATTTTCTTTGTAAACTATAATTTTTGCTTATTTTATGGGTTACTAAAATTATTTATGATAGTAGCTTGGTTCAGCATTGGTGGGTCGCAGATACATTTTGATTTGCTGCAGATGGACACTGAAAATTCTGCTACTGGGCAAGTCTAAGGAATAGTCTAAGCTTAGAAAAATATTTAAAGCTTTTTGTTTTTGTTTATTCATAAGGCAAAAAACCTACAGAAACTTTCCAAATTATATTAAGCTTGGATTTTAAATTTTTTTTAATGTAATTTTAAACATTTAGAAAATTTATGATTTTAATCAATGATTTTTTTTAATCAGTAAAATCACGATTTAATCATTGATTTAAATCATGTGATTAAAATTGTTGACACCCTATGTAGTATTACTATTTTAAGTATGTTAATGTATTTATAAAATTATTTTTTTAATTTATTGTAGAGTCTTATTTAAATTTCTCACAAAAACATATTTTAGAAAATTTATTTAATTCGCAACATTTTTCACTTTATGTCTGTTATTCTTTTGATTTTTATTCTTTATTATTTATAAATAAGAATTCATAGTTTTTAAAAAATCATATGATTATTGTCTTTTGTAATTTACAACAGATAGCGACATTGCATAAAATACATGTAACTATTTTTAAAAATAATATTTTTAAAGCATTTTGAATTGATTTTCTCAATGTTTTCAATTATTTTAAATTAACAAGTTCCTTGCTCTTTTGAATTGCCAAATTAATGACAGATATTAGTATTATTATTTATCTAAATGCATTCTAGTTTCAAAGCTTCTGTAATCCTGAGTTTCTATAATCTGGAATAACGATGATTTCATATTAGAGAAGTTATACATACATTAAAGAAGTATACATACATTAAAGCAAAAAAAAAATCTGTGAAGAGTTTCAATTAAATTTGTATTCACAGATTTGTATATAATGTTCTATACAATGGGCAGCTTGATCTGTAGCTAAAAAGAAGAAAAAAAAAGTTTGATCCCCTATTTTTTTTCTATATTAAATAGCAGGAAAATCTGTATTGTATTTGACAAATAGTTGACTTGACGAATTATTTATTTTAGTATAAAATTATTTGAATTTAATCATGTATCAATGAATATGTACAGTAAATATTGTTTATTATTATTATAATTAATTTATAATTAAAAAGTTTACCTTACTTAAATAGGTAGCACTGCTTAAGGGCTTGAAATGCGGGGTTTTTTTTGGGGGGGGGAAGTATCCCCCCTAAAAAAATTGGTTCCCTACCAATATATGTAAATGGTGTGAAATAAAAGTGTTTGTGAAAGCAAAAAACTATATTTTATTTTGCATTTATTATAAAGTACAATTTAAAATAACTAAGTCTGAACACATGGCAAGGTGTAATTGAAAGAAATGAGAATAGTAAGTTCTAACTGAATGTTATGTGCCCGTAATAACATGGTTTCTTTTCATTCAGTTTTTGCAGCCTTTTCCCCCTAGATATTACAATGCTATACTCCCCCCCCCCCTACTAAATTCTTGTTGTAAAAAAAGGGATAATTTCAAAAATTGAGTGAATTTTTTTGTGCGGGAGGCTTTCATCAGTGAAATTTTCTTTTATGGGATATAAAAATTTAGGACTTGAATCCTACCATTCTGCCCTGAATCGTTATTTGGTGGTTACAAGGACATTTGTTGAAATTTTTCCTTTTGCTATATGTATACATAAAAATGTAATTTAAGAATTAATTTTTTTTTTAACAATACTGATGATAATTTTGGTTAACATGCCTAACATTTTTACAATTATATGGCTATCAGTAAAATTTTCAGTGTAATTACCTGAATGAATCCTTACCCATTTTTGCCCCACCAGTGGCTGAGAGGCTCTGCTCTCGAAGCTGGTAGACGGGAGGTGCTGGGTTCGAACCCAATCGCGCCTGTCGGCCTAATCGTACGGAGTTTTCGTGGTTTCTTTCGAACCTTGGATTTCCAAGCGTTAATACAGGTTAGGTTCCCTTAGAAAGACCCCCACGAAGGGCACTCCCCCCCTGGGCCTATATCCCTCGTGCAGATAATTGGCCGTCATAAATACAACCAACCAACCAACCAACCTTACCCATTTTTATCTCTTTGTGGGAATAAAAAGAAACAGATTAAAATTAAAAATCGTTTATTTAAAAACATATTTTGATCATAGATATTTTGTGTGTATTTTTCAGAATTCTTCAATGCTAAATATTTTTTTCTGATTTTGCATTCTTTGTTATTATTAATGTATAAGTATGCCTTTAATATGTATGTGTGTATGTGTATGTTTATATAATAGAATGCAATTTTAGCATTCACCATATTAATATACAGTTTAAATTTTTTAATTCATTTTATAATTTTGCTATTTTTCTCTCCATATTTTAGGCTGATAGTCATGTTTCAAAACTACCCATACCCAAGTGGTTACATAAACCTTACAAGCCATACATGAGATATAGGCCGAAGGTAATATTTTTGTAATATTTATTAAGAAATGCATACTGATGTGTTATCTTTTATACAATCAGTTCCACAATGAACAATTCTAATTTAAGCTTGTAAAATCAGTGTACGTAGATGCCTTATCATTAGACATCTTAATCCTTTAAGAGACAGAGAAATTAGGTTCAGAAAATGATGAAATAAATGACAGACACCGGATTTTATGAACAAAATTCTTAGTCGAACTTAATATTAGTCTGCCATTTCACTCTTTCGGTGTACAAGCAAAATTTTATTAAAATATTCTTGATGTGGATTGTCACTTCCTGAATTAATATTAGGTGGTCACGCCGCATGATCACCACCCTTCAAATGGTTAAAAATGAAAAATAGCCAAAGAAGTACTTAGAACTCTTTAATTAACCAAAAACAATATACTCCTTAAATTATTGCAAGGCAAAATTTGGTGACTTTAATGATTATATTTAATATATATTGAGGAATAAAAATTGAAGACTTATCTTTCATGATGACTAATGCCTGTATAATCATCTTTATTACATGTGTATGGCATGAAACAGGTTCACTTTAAAGGAACTAACAGAAAAATCTCATGCTTTCAAACAGTGAAGTACAAGAGATTATTGCCATTCTAAAAATAAAAAAATAAATAAAAAATGCAATATAACAAATTACAACGACCATTTGGAAAATGATTTTTTCAAAGACTAAAATTTAAGACATAAAAAATCGCACGGAGTTGATCATACATTACGTACGCCATGAATTAAACATTAATAGTGTTATTACACATAAAAATTCCAAGTGACAAAAATCGCCTGCGACTCGTATGTATTATCCACCTGAAACTTGTGTATTATCCAAGCATTTCATTGGCTGTTCGGGAAAAGGCTTTTCCATCGTCAGATTTCCAAGAAATCTGACGACCCATTTTAAATGAAATTTCATTCTTAAACTTCTAAACATCCCACAATATTACTTTTTACACCGTCGTATAGAAAAAAAAATTACTTTTAAATGCAATTTGTTTGAAAGCTGTATCTCAATTTGTTTCTGAGTTATTAATTTTTTTGTATTTTCATTACTTTTTTGTCATAGTGGCAACAGAAGTATCCATCTCTGTTGAAAATAAAGGTTAGTGTATAGACCAATCAGAAAACGAATAAAATGCGGATTAATTCAATAAAACGCTTCAGATATGCTTTTGATTTCCTACCCAGACGAGGACAATAACCATTTTTCCAAATGATTAAAAAAAAAGTTACCATATTTTTTTTATATATATCATGCCATGTGGTTTTCTCTCTTCAAAATGTATTTTAAAAATCATGGTGTACTTGATATATGATGCATAATTGAGATTTTTCTGCCCTCTGTATATATGACTATTGGTCACAGCATAAAATAGTTGGTTGGCAATTTTTTATTCAAATTTATGAAAACAGTATTTGATACATTGTGAATATACTTATCCATTTTAGTAGTAACTGTTAAATTTTAATAGAATAAAATGTTTTAAAAAATATTTTCTTATACCTCTTTCTCCCCAAATGAGGTGTTAGAGATTGGTGTGCACTTCTTATATGAGAGTGAAGCATAGGTGAAAAAAAAATACACTGAATCCTTTAAAATTCTTGGACTCTTTAGAATTTTTCTAGATCCCTTTCATTTTTTCTCCTTACGTCTGTATGAACACTGTAAAATATATCTGAGCAAAAAGAAATATAAACAGATAACTAAAATTGACAATAAAATTGGTGACAAGATTGGCAATCTGTTAAATATAAAAGTCTTGACTGGAGTAATAAACTTTTAATAAGGGAATACCAACATTTAAAAAAATTAAGTTTGATTATTTTTATAGCTAGCCTTGATCTCCCTTATAACCTATATTCTCTTTTTTTAAATCCCATTTGGTCAGATTCAGTATGAACGTTAACTATGAAGTCATCTTAGTTTAAAAATACTGCAAAAATTGCGATTCCATTTTTTAAAATATAAATGCAATTAAAAAAAAAACTTCTGTATGATGTGATTTGTTTTCTTTCACCTTCTTTAAAATTAGATGACTATTCAAATTATTTAAAATATTTCAAAGCTTTAAAAAAATTGCATTTTTTGAAGATTTTTTTGTTTGTTCTATTAAATAATTAAGTAAGGAATGTTAATTTATAATAATTAATGAGTGGAATTTCTGGAAAAAATCTCCTAAATATTGTACCGAATTTTTCTGTTAACAAACTGAGTTTTGATAACTAATTGGAGTTTTAACCACTTGATAGTCAAAACATATGCTAATTAACATGATTAAATTATAAACCATCCCTGCTTGAAACCAATACAGTTAATGGCATGATCAAAATATATTAGTAAATAGTTACCCTTTTACAATTACAATAGGAAATCAAATATATTGTTATATTGTTTTTTTATACATGATGTATACCTTTATTTTTGATATTAACTCTTCTTTTTACTTTCTTCTATCTTTACAAGAAGAAAGTATTGGATTCATGAAAATTTTCGAATTCCGGTTTTCGACGGATTTACACGTTTTAGAGGTCAGAGAACCCGAAAAACATGTTTTTACAAAATGTCTGTCTGTGACTCTGTGAGTCTGTCTGTCTGTGTGTATGTGACACAAATTTTGTGGGCGCTCTATCTCAAGAACTAATGCACGGAATTTAATAAAAATTGATATTCAGTTAGTCCCTAATACAAATTGATGCTGATTAGTTTTTGGTGCAAATCGCTCAACAGGTGGCGCTGCTATGCTGCGTTTTGTATGATTTCCGAAATGGCTCTATCTCAAGAACTAATGCACGGATTTTCATGAAACTTCAGATTCTGTTAGTCCTTGATATGACTTGATGCTGATTACGTGTTGGTGCAAATCGCTCAACAGGTGGCGCTGCTATGCTGCATTTTTATGATTTCCGCAATGGCTCTATTTCAAGAACTAAAGCACGGATTTTCATGAAACTTCAGATTCAGTTAGTCCTTGATAAGACTTGATGCTGATTACATGTTGGTGCAAATCGCTCAACAGGTGGCGCTGCTATGCTGCATTTTTAAAAATTACCGCAGTGGCTCTATCTCAAGTATTAATGCACGGATTTTCATCAAATTTCAGATTCAGTTAATCCTTGACATGAATTGAAGTTTTGTACAGTTTGGTGTAAATCGCTCAACAGGTGGCGCTGCTATACTGCATTTTATACAATTTCCGCAATAGCTCTATCTCAACAACTAATGCTTGGATTTTCAACAAACTTCAGATTCATGTATACTTTGATATGAATTAGTGCTGTTTGTGTTTTGGTGCAAATCGCTCAACAGGTGGCGCTGCTATGCTGCACTTTTCAGAATTTCCATTATAGCGGTATCTGAAGAACTAATGCAACAATTTTCACTAAACTTCAGAATCAGTTAATCCTTGATATGAATTGACATTTTGTACATTTTGGTGTAAATCGCTCAACAGGTGGCGCTGCTATAGAGCATTTTTCACGATTTCTTCAATCGCTGTATCTCAAGAACTAATGGACATATTTTCATCAAACTTCAGATTCAGTTACTCTTTGATATGAAATGATGCTGACTACGTGTTGGTGAATATCGCCCAATAGGTGGCGCTGCTATGCTGCATTTCGCACTATTTCCTCAATAGCTCTATCTCAAGAACTAATGCACGAATTTTCATCAAACTTCAGATTCAAGTACACCTTGATAAATGTTGATACTGATTATGTGTTGTGTAAATCGCTCAACAGGTGGCGCTGTTATGCTGCATTTGTCATGATTTGCGCAATAGCTCTATCTTAGGAACTAATGCACGGATTTTCCCCAAACTTCATATTCAGTTAGACATTGACACATGTGGATGATAATTAGGGTCTGGTGTAAATCACCCAATAGGTGGCGCTGCTATGCTACATTTTGATGGATTTACACGATTTCATGGACAGTAATATCTCAAGAACTAATGCACGGAATTTCATCTTTTTAGAATCCTCATGATGAGCATAGATGCACTGTGATAATGAATTTTGAAGTATTGACAAGTATGAGATAGAAGAAAGTTTTGTGATGGCCACAACATACTAGTTTTTGGTTGTGTTGGGAGGTGAGGCTGATGAAGTTTTAAAAATGTTGTTAATTGTTAATACAGAAAATGTATTGATCCTTAAAAATAACTCTGGAGTTTTTAAAAAAGTGAGTATGAACCCTGTTTATGAATATTATGATATAAATATTTATACCTATATTATATCATATTATATAAGTTACTTGTGGGAATCTGCCCTTTGTGTTCCAATCCCTTGAATTTTATTGGTCTGTATGTCTGTAGCTCTCTCTTTGTCTGATACATTTCTTCCTTCTGTTGGACTGTTGGTTGTCTTTACTGTTTATCTAACCATCTACTTTCTCTCGACTGTTTGTATGCTGTCTGTCGTCTACCTGCTTTCTGTCTTCTATTTGCTGTCCATCTATCTGATATCTGTTATGTCTGTCTTCTGTATCTCACTGGTGTATACATGTCTGCTGCCTGTCTATGTCTACATTCTGTCCTCTGCTCTCTGTTTACCAGCTCTGCCTGCTGTATGTCTGTTCAGAGCCGTGCGAAGCAGGGGGCGGCCGCCCTGTGTGCAGAAACGGAGGGGGTGCCAAATTTATACTACCGACCACTTTTCTTTTTCTTTTCTTTTTTTTTTTGTAAAAAAAAAAAAAAAAAAAAATATTTATACATATTGGAACTTTTTTTTTTTTTTTTTTTTTTTTTTTTTTTTGTGACAAAGGCATACATTCTCAAAATAGAGTGCAGCTTCCTTCTTGGGATCCAAAAAGAGTTGCTAACTGCTATAGTACTGTACTATTAGATACTTTTTTCACAACCAATTTCCAGATCCCCTTTGCCAAAATATAAGTGCAATTTTCTCTTATATTATTTAGTTGTTAAAATGAAACCTTTTAAAGTTCCAAAATAAATGTGAAATATGTATTCAATCAAATTTGTTTCTGTTTCTACACTTTTCAATTTTGCGTCACGTCACAAAGGGAAAGTTGTGTGTGTGTGTGGGGGGGGGGGCGGCAAAATTTAAACTATGCCCTGGGTGCAGTTTTCTCTTTGCACTGGTTAGTGTCTGTCTTCCGCCTGTCTGGTTGTAACAACGTACTAAAAATACATTACCATAGGCATTCTACAAATACTGCATTTAACCTATGTTCATTTCTATTTGTGTGTACTTTTCTGCAAGCCTGTAAAATAACTATAAATGCTATATAGGCATTCACCTAAAAATATATACTCTAGGTGACTATAACAACATAGCTACTAAAATTACATTACCATAGGCATTCTACAAATCCTGCATTTAACCTATATAAATTTAATCATTCGTTTTATTTATTTAATGAGTCATTTCATAAAAATGTTTCATAAATTTGTTTCATTAGGATTTTATATATAAAAGGCCATATACAAATACTTTGGTGAATACCTTCAATATGGCAGCTATATAATATTAATTATACAGATGCAGTATTGAAATTAAAAAATATAGGGGTTAAATTTAATTGCTATTCTCTGTGCACAATTACCTTCTAGCAGTTAGACTTCTTTATTTGATAAAATTTAATAGAAATTTATAATTTTTTTTTAGTAAAAAAGATTTATTGGTGCATTAATAATGAATTAATGCAAATTTAATTTGACTTATCTGCAAACCACCTCTTTAAAAAAAAAAATTAAAGTCAACTATTTTTAAGTAACTGAAATAGAAAAAAACCTGCTGCCTTTTTTTGGCTTACCTGAAGGCCAGCAACCCTGATTTAACTTCTTTTTTTGTAGGACTTTACATATCCTAAATTTTGATTAAAAACACAATGCCTGAAATGAAAAGTATTTTAGCTACTTCTATTTTGATTTACTTGACCTTTTTTTAGCTTTTAAATGTAGCTAATTTCATGATTTTTTTTCAGCCTTTTAAAAACTTTTTTTCAGTTGCATTTTTCTTTAATTTATTACATCTTCTTGCATTTTTGGGAAATGTATGTATTTATGTATGTTTAACTCATAATGTTATATTGTTATTCATAGGTTAAGGAACAAAATGATGATGTTTTGGATATTAATTCCCTGCCTAATGAAATTATGTTAAAAATCTTTGCTTTCTTAAATCACAACCAACTGGGACAAATTGCACGGTATGTAAAGTTTATTTATAGCTTAGAATTCCTGAATATTATTTACTTTTCTTCTATAGAATATTCTTTTTAGTACCAAATCTCTAAAATTCAGATCAACTTTATGTACGGTCATGGCAAAAAAAAAAAATAAACACCCTCTACTAACTGTGCAACTAATTATAATGGAAGAAAGTTAAAGGTACCAATCGATCAGAAATAAAGTCTACTTTTAAATGCTGTATATTAAATTTGCTTAGGGAGCCATTTACAAATCAAAAAGAGACCAAACTTTTTTTTCAATGGCAACACCCAATTTTGACAATACATTTTAAATTTTCTGTTCAAACTGTATTGTATAATACGATTATATAATATGTTTATCTATAATATATAATATGTTTTTATAATATGAATTATGAAATTCATATTCAAAAAAATATTAATTGCAACATTGAATTTGCAGTTTTTATAATTTTGTAATACGAATTATAAAATTAATATTTGATAAAAGCATGAATTGCAACCTACAATTTTTTTTTTTTTTTTGATGGATTTATACTTATTAGGTCGTGCTTTATGCAGATTCTCAATTTCAATGTGTTGTTCCAAGTAGTTTTCGAATTACAATTAAAAATCTCCAAAATGGTGGTTTTAGGGGTGGGGGGCTGTCTATGATGAGCAGAAAACCATAATTTGACAATATATATATATATTACTCTTTTTTTAACATTTAAGCACGCAATATTCAAAACACATTAAACGAGTGAAATGGTCATATTGGCAAGAAATAATGCATTAATAGAAGTGATATAGTCATTCTGTAACATTTCAATAATCCAGTATCAAACTTTAATTTGGATACAGCCCCTAAAACATGCTCATTTTAAGATAGTAATTAATTTCTCTGAAACTAATCATATGATTTTTATGAAAATTTGGATTTAGGCTAATTGAAGGGTGTAAAATTCATTTATGGTGTCAAACATGGATATTGACTATCGAAAAAAAAAACAAAGTGTGGGTTTGTTTTGATATATAGATGTCATCCTAAACAAATTTTATATGCATCATTTAAAAGTAAACTTTATTTCTAATCATTTGTTACCAGTAACTTTCTTCTACAATAATTTGTTGCAGAGCTTGCTGGGTTGTTTCATT
This sequence comes from Maratus speciosus, assembly GCA_963932465.1. Lineage (NCBI taxonomy): Eukaryota > Metazoa > Arthropoda > Arachnida > Araneae > Salticidae > Maratus > Maratus speciosus. The sequence continues at coordinate 41,563,456 of OZ010798.1, forward strand.
AAAATTTGAAAGTTTAACAAGAAGTTCCAAGCTGAAGAAAACAGACTGTGGCAAATGTTTGTGTATCAATAGAATATAGCTAGTACAATCAGACTCAGTTAAGATGTTCACTGTTAGTAGTTTGATTTTTTTTTGACTCAGTCCCTTGAACATCACCCATCAGACTGATGCAAAAATATCACATTTAATATGAGAATGGTTATTATGTGATCCCTATTAATTTGTGATAAAGCTTTTGTCCCTTGAAGTAAAAAATCTGGCTTAAGACATGAATTCATAGACCAAGCGGTGAATTTCGTCTAGCTTCTCAAGTGTTGCCAATTTAAGATTTTTTAAAAATTCAGATAACCACCATTATTTCTGAATAGTAATATCTGTCTTATTTTATAGCAGATTAATTAAAAGGAATATTCAATATTATTATAATAATATTAATTATTAATATAATTAATTATAATTATTAATAATAATTAATTATAATAATTATTAATAATAATTAATTAATTATAATTATTAATAATATTAATAATTAATAATAATATTAAAAGGAAATTCTCAATAAAATTTACACTAAAAGGACACTGCAGATTAAATAAGGCAAATATGACTAATCTGAAATAGCGGTAGATATTTGAATAAAAAATCTGTTAAAATTAGCAACACTGCAACTTTTCATTCTAATATTGTTAAAATATAGTTATTTTTTCTATATTGTGTCACTTTATCTATACTTTTATTGATTGAAGTGAGATGGAGTAATTTTTGTTGGGTTTTGTTCGTTATTCTTTCTTCTTTGCATGGTGTATGCTGTCGAATCTGTGTTTTCCTCATGTACAATGTAGAAACTTAAGTACTATGTACTTTTAAATGGAGTTAAAGAAATAATGGAATGATCTTTCGTTTTCTATTTTATTTCTTCATTACTTTTTTAGGATGTTACATTTTCCTGTTTTATTCGTAGTTGATGAGTTACCAAAGATTTATGTGGAATCGAGTCTTCTCTGATTGCATTGTCCAGTTTTAGCAAATTTCATGTTACTATGGAAAATAGTAATGCAATCAAATGGAGGCTCTATTTGTGTTTGATAAACTGGATATTATAAAAAAATATGATGATAAAGGCCATTGTATGTAAAATAAGCATTCACAAAATAAATATTTTGGAATCAGTGTTACATATCCTGCTAAATAAAATCCAGAAGGTTGATTCCTTTAGTCCTCTCAAATGGTACCTGGTTGCTAACAACATAAACAAACATTTTTTACTGACATAGTATTAAAAAGGTATTGAGATAAAACAGAAGTAAATTCAGTGATAGATTTAACAATTCATTTAACATGATTAAAAAAGCAGTTTAAATATTTGAGAAATATGGTGAATATCGTATAGTACCATATATATATAGAATATATCGTATACTGTATCATATAGTACCAAAAGTAAGCCCCCATTTAGCAGACAGGAAACTAATGATTTTAAAGGGAGCTTTAATTGGAACTTTTGGGAAAAGATTAGCAAAATTAGAAGAATGTGGGGTATATTTGAAATTCATGGAAATTCTACAGGATTTATACAATTTGCAAAATTAAATCGGATCAAATTTAATTATACCTTCAAATTAATGCCACATTATCAGTAATACCACAGGGTGGCCTGTACTCTAGCTCAAAAAAAGTTTTTTTGAACCACCCTAAAGCTGGCCACCTGTTTTGTTGTAAGAAGTTCTGCTTCTACATGTTTTGGCTTTAAAATTCCCTTTCATAGAAGCTAAGCAGTTTCCATTAATAAAAATAATAAATTAATGAAACAAAATTCACATAAAATAATTTAGATATGATATCCCACTGTCATTTTTCTGCTCGCACTTTTGTCATATGTGACATTCCCATTGTCTGTAGGAAATCCCCTGATTTTTTTCTGCTGGCTACTTTGAGCCTTCTTCTCTCTGTACAACATTCTGTAGTTTTTTGTGTAATTGCTGAGGGAGGAGTGTCAACATAAATATTCTGTGTGTGAGACTTTGACAGTCATCCAGTAGAAAGAAGCTCATCCATTCCAAGATAATCCCATTGCTCCGACCGTGATTTCATTGAATAGGAGAAACTGCAGCCATGACCTTCAAAAGGAACATCCCTTTCAAACGTTTGGTCATTCAGATACACGTAAAGAGATTAGATAAAAATAAATTGCATAAGATATATTCATTTAGGAGATATGGAAACAAAACACTTAAGGAATTTTCTAAAAAATAGAAAGATTGAAAGCATCAGAAAATAAAATTTGAAGGCGAGGGTTTATAAATGGCACTTTTTCAAAAAAAGGAAAATTCACATATATTTTGAGGGGGCTTACTTTTGGTACTTTATGGTAGTTATTTATTTTGTAAAAGACCTCGCTTTTGAAATAATGAGATTGCGTCCATCTTAGTAGTGGGTAAATCAAACATTGTTTTCATATTTATAACAATAAATATAGCTGGTTATCGAAAAACAATACAACATGCAATTAAAAAAAAGCATATGAAAGATTTTCTGGAACATCTATAGAAAAGCAATATGAGGATAGCATAAACATGTGCTGTTTCTTTAGGACTACAAATTATTTAATTATGTGTTATAACTTAACTTGATGATGCATCTCTGTCATTTGGCAATTCATCTTTTGAGACCACTATAACAAAGGAGTACAGAATTTTTTAAATATGAAGTAAATGTCATGGAAACAGGCATAAGGAGAGAGAGGAAACATAATTGTTTTAGAGATACTTAGGGGGGGCCTGGCCACAAAAGATAGAAAACTGCTGGTTTACATGTCTGTATCCTGAAGTCATTTTTGGAGGGCTATAAAAAAAAAATTCACAACTCAACAACAAAAGTATATCTGATACAAAGTAATTTAATTTTTTAATGCAAGCATTCAATTTACAAGTATTCATATTCACTACCCAAGAGTCATGATTTATTTTCCTTCAAAAGTAATAGCATTCTACTGAAAATCTCAAGGCTGTTTGCAATATGTTGTTACACTAGAACAATAATTAAAATGTTTTGTTAAAATTTAATGTACATGAGAAAAATTTTTTAATTACCATAAAATCCTAATTGTAAGCATCCCCTTTTTCAAAAGAAAAAATATTTAAATTTGTGATGGGGCTCATAATCGGGATTTTTCTTTTAAAGTCATTAAAAAATCCTTTTTTACCATTAATTTAGCAATAAATAAGGCAAATACAAGGATGAGAATTTTCCGTATTTTGGTAGATTTCATTTGTAAAAAAAATATCTAAATGACCTCCCTCCCTAAATCTCTCGCAACAAAAAACCCTAAACAAAATTTAAAAACTTTATTTTTTCCAAATTTACTTTTTTATTTATTATTTTATAGTAACAATATTTAATCCATTATCTATGCCTACCTCCTAAAAAAATGCTTTCTCCCCTTCTCTCCTCTGATATCAAGCATGCATAATTTAACCTATAAAACTCTTTAATTTTCAGTTTACTTTCTGACTTATTTAATGCACTATACTAGTAACAAATAAATAAATAAATAATACATTACCTAAATTATCTCCGCCTCCAATAATCTCTGCTTCTCTCTCCCTGTTTCCCATGTTCATATCATGAACATCATCCCCTTCCCCCTAAATCTCATGCAGTTTAAAATCTGTGCTATTCTTTTTTTTCTGCTCGATTTGTGATTTTGTTGTAAAAATATTTAAATAATCACCTAAATTATTTCTCACACTCCCCTGAAAAAATATTCTTCCCCCCCCCCCCCAACGCTACCGACACACACTTTATAAAATCCCTTTTTTACTCTATTTAAACATAAACTATACATGTGATTCAGGGGTGAGAACATCCAACCTGCAAAAAAGAAACTATTTCGCTTTCCTTCCACATATTTAGAAATCCCCTTCCCCCTAAATCTCATGCAGTTTAAAATCTGTGCTATTCTTTTTTTTCTGCTCGATTTGTGATTTTGTTGTAAAAATATTTAAATAATCACCTAAATTATTTCTCACACTCCCCTGAAAAAATATTCTTCCCCCCCCCCCCCCCCAACGCTACCGACACACACTTTATAAAATCCCTTTTTTACTCTATTTAAACATAAACTATACATGTGATTCAGGGGTGAGAACATCCAACCTGCAAAAAAGAAACTATTTCGCTTTCCTTCCACATATTTAGAAATCCCCTTCCCCCTAAATCTCATGCAGTTTAAAATCTGTGGTATTCTTTTTTTTCTGCTCGATTTGTGATTTTGTTGTAAAAATATTTAAATAATCACCTAAATTATTTCTCACACTCCCCTGAAAAAATATTCTTCCCCCCCCCCCCCCCAACGCTACCGACACACACTTTATAAAATCCCTTTTTTACTCTATTTAAACATAAACTATACATGTGATTCAGGGGTGAGAACATCCAACCTGCAAAAAAGAAACTATTTCGCTTTCCTTCCACATATTTAGAAATCCCCCCCCCCCTTTTCAGGAGGAAAGGATAGAGCAAAAATTTCAAAGAATATGAAGATTTTAGATGAGTGAGACTTATATAAGATTTTTGGTAAATCATCGTACTACAAAATAGGACAAAATTAAAAAAAAAAATAATTTTAAACATTGCTGGGTGGGGGTCAGAGGGAAAAGAGGAAATTTTGGAGAAGAATGTAATTTAGATAATAGCTTATTTAGTTATTATTACTAGTGAGCAACAAATAGAACAAAAGAATTAAGGCTTTCAATATTTTAAACTTTTTGTGCTGTGGAGGGAAGGCAAAGAATGGAAGTAGACATTTCATAAAAGGGGGGGGGGGGATATTTCCTTAAGATTGTGCAAAAACACATGGAAATCCATCAAAAAATTCAAAATTAACTTCCTTAGATTTTTAAATCAATTTTTTTCACAAAAAAGTTGTGAAGTAGGGGGCTTATATTTGGAAATGACAAAGAAAATCAAAACTACTTAAAAGTGGGTGGGAGGCTTACAATCGGGATTGTACAGTATAAAAGATTCACCTTATCAAGGTACAAAACAGAAAAATGTCATAAAAAATGTTTTTCACATGTAAATTTGCTGCCTGTATAAAAAATGTAACTCTTCTATTTAATCACTCTGTATGATGCACAGAGATTTAAAAATAGACTTACAATTCTTTTATATGTTCATTGTGAGATATCTTAAAATTAATATGCATATTACACAGAAACATGTACAAATTATAAATGTTGTATATTTGTCTGATGTTCAAGAGTCTGTTATGTAACATGTACAATTTTGCATTTACATGTATACAATTTCTTTTCTTATTGCAGAGTGTGTAAAAGATGGAATGTTCTGACAAAAAGCCCAATGTTGTGGAAAAGGGTTGATGTTGAATTTTCATCTTCTCATGAGTCCCAAACTGACATATCTCAAAGTTTTGTGAATCAATTACCATCTTGTGTCTCTCGTCTTAGATTAAATTTTGCCTTTTATGATGATTGGAAAGAATTATTGTACTTTGAGAAATTTTGTATAAAGCTGAAAAAAAAATGCCCTCATCTCGAAACGTTAATTTTGGATAATGCCATACTATCAGACACTCTTCCAACAGTTATAGACTTGTGCAGTCGGCATTTACAAAAGATTCAAGTATTGGTATTTCGTTTTTGTATATCTCCCGATGGTCCTGGAAAAATAAAATATGGTGATGTTTCAAAAATTGAACTTTTAGATGTTAGTTGCTGTGATTTTGGACGCATTAATAACCTTCCATTTTCAAGAATGCCCAATTTGAAACGGTTGTTTTTAGGGGGTGTATATGTAAACGATTCCTGGTTTGAAAATGACAATTCTTTTTTTAACCAATTACATATATTGGATTTGTCATGCACAAAAATCAGTTCCAGAACATTTCAAGCAATAAAAAGCAATGCACTTAATTTACAAGAGTTATATCTGTGTTCTACAGATTTAAAAGATGATGATTTAAGTTCTAATAATTCAATGTTTCTACACCTGAAGACAATTTGCCTTGTATATTGTCCTGGAGTGACTAGTAATAGCATCATTTCTCTCATCCAGTCATGCCAGTCTTTGGAGAATGTTTTTGTAGATGAAGAAGCGGCTGAGTCTTATGCAGTACATCCTTCTGTTGTTGACAATAGATACATGTTGGAAATTGTTAAAATCAGGAAATTCATTCACAGCCATTACTTTTCACATAAGTAAAAAGATATTTTAATGCATTTGTGTTAAATAAATTTGTTTCACTGGCAAATGTGTATTTATTCATGTATTTTATTTTGTCAAAATTAGTATATTTACTGAAATTCTTTTAAGTTACATTTTGATGATAGTTTCACTTAATAGCTGATTGCTAGAAAATTTCTTGTACGAGGGTGAGTTGGAAAATAAGTTTCCCCTGGCAACTGTGGACAGAGGTGTGTATGAAAAAAGAAAAAATGCAATGAAACATTGAAGATAAGACGTAACTTTATTTTTCTACTTAAGTGCCAAGTGAGTTGAGACATTTGTCAAACCGTTTATAAGCTTCATAAAGCCCTCTAGGGAAAAAACAGGGCTCTGCATACAAAAGAAGCGTTGAACGGCTTGTGAGCTTTCAGCATTGCTTATAAAGAAGTAGTCAAGCATTGCTTTCGTCTATTATGGCCGTGCACGTCCGTCCAGGTCTCGGTCTGTCCAACACTTGCTGATGCCCCTCACTAAATTGGCGGCACCATCTCCATACCATTTCTTTCGACATCACATCTGGCCCATAGACTTCCACATGGCAGTTATGGATTTCTGCTCCCGATACTCCACGTGCCCATTCATAGCGGACAACCTCTCTCACTTCCTCCTTTGACCACGAATTCACAACGCACTTTCTCTCCATATCTACCGGGAACAGAATGATGCAGAGCCCTGATTTTTTCAAGGAGTGCTTTTTGAAGCTTATAAAGGGGTATGACAAATGTCTCAACTCACTTGGCACTTATGTAGAAAAATAAAGTTACATCTTATCTTTAATCTTTCATTACATTTTTTGTCTTTCATACACACCTCTGTCTACAGTTGCCAGGAGAAACTTATTTTCCGACTCACCCTCATACAAAACAAATCTGAAACGTAGATTATTCCCCTCTACAATATGAATTTTTAGTAAAGTAAAAATGCTTTTGATTACAGCATGAATCAAATTTTTGACAAAGAGTTAATACATTTTCTTATCATGCAAATGTTACACATCTTCATTAATAAACTAAATAACTGATGATTACAGTTGATACCTTATGATTATTTTGATTTAAAATCAGTTTAAAACATCAACATTGACAAAATTTCAAGAAATGTGTAATACTTTCATAAAGATAATAAAATGCTTAATTGTTAAAATTTTTAATAAAAATATCTGCATTTTTTTGTATATTGGACATCCAGGTGACTTTGCAGATGCAATATAAAGTAGAGAAAAGTTTAGATTCATCATTCGCTTCACTGAATACAATGGTACTGCATAACAGCTTCATTCAAATGTTTTGCTTTTTACCTCCTGATTATCCATATTCAAGATTAATACATTTAGAAAGCTTATTTAAACCAATATTCATACTTACATAAAATGAAATTATCTATAGTGTATATATATAAAGTTTAAGTATGTATATAAAGTAAAGTAAAACTAAAGGTCTATACCTTTAATTAAAGTCATATAGTATTGGATCATTTTATGACTGTCTTGACTTGAATTACTGTCTTGACTTGAATTTCAATTTAAAAACTAAGTTTGACTAAAATTTTGAAAGAATGTTTACATTTTTTTAGGAAATATAAAACATGTCAGATTCCTTGAAACCTCAAATGATCTGAGTTTCATGCATTTATTTATTAAAAGGTAATTGTTAATGTGAGAAAGTACCAACATTTTACATTTTTTTCCCCGGGTTCTGCAAGTTTTATTTTTTTTCATTGTAGGTCATTTTGAAAACACATATCTGTACTCATTAAAAATATCTTGGTTTGTTTTAGCCATTCAAATGTGAAAAATCATGCGCACAATGCATGCAAGAATATTTTTTCCGTAAAAAATGTATTACCTATAAAAATAAATTAAAGAACTTTCTATATGTGTATACTTTTTTAACAACTTTAATTGATAAAATAATTTTTTCTTAATATGTGTTTTCAGTTTTATAATGAAAAGTCAATTAGTTTTAGAGTGACTACAATTCTTATACAGGTCACTTTTTCATGTATTTTGTTAGTTCAAAGAGTACCTGACCCCTTAAACACTGCTAACAATAAAATTTCAAATAGCATCATCTCTATAAGATGTGATGAATATTTCACGATTATAAAGTTATTATATTTTCTTTTCATGAGTATAATTTTTGTTAAAGTGAAGAAAGAAACATCTAACCTCTAAGAAAATGTAAAACGTCATTGATAAGTGCAATCTCCAATGTTTCACAATGATTTTGAGAAATTTAAAATATTTTTTAACAGTGAAGCTAAAACTATTTAAGCTGGAAAATACATGGAGAATAGGACGAATTACGATTTGAAACAAACATAAATTATATAAAAGTATAAAAACAATTATATTAAAATATTTAAAAAATATAAATTAAATATATTTTCAACATTAATAGTGAGTTACCAATTTTTATTAATGCTTTTTTAATAAATTAAAATGATGGCAACAATTTTATTCTAAGGGGAGGTAATTAAGATAATTATAATTTCACTGATTCCATTTCCTCAATGAAATTAAAAAAAGAAATATTTTTTTAATATGAACTTATGATTTTTAATTGCCATAAAAGTACATGCTTTCTCGGATAAAAGGTTCAGCATTTTTAAAACAAAGTTTAAATTTTAATTGATAAAATTGAAATATTCTTTCATTTATTTGACCAAATAACTTTTTGCTAAGACTTTTCGTTTGACCAGCTCTTAAATTAAGGTTTGAATTAAAAAAAAAAAAAAAAAATGGTTTCATCCGTAAAAATGACATCTGTAAAAGTGAATACTTTTATTGCAAAAACTGCAAAGTGTTACTTCAGATGTATCAAATGAAGAAGTTCGAAATGTAAACTGCATAATATTTTTTTTTTCATTTCATATGATTCCATGCTTTAAATTATTATAAATATTTTCTAATTGTAAAAAGTAATGATTTTTTTTCTTTCATTCCTTTTCTTTTTTACAAATTCATCACACAGTCCAAAATCAACAGATCTAATTAGCATTGAACAAGTTGTCATTATATCTGGTAAACAAAAACATTATCTGGTCAAAACAAATCGTATACATCATATGTGATACATGCGTATCAAAGTTTCAGACATGTTTTGATGATTTTTTTATTTATCTATTATTAAATATGTACTATTGAAAAGCACCATATTAAAATATTTATGGAATCTGTCCTTGTTCATCAGAGAGTAATGTGAAAATTAGCTGACACATGTTACGTTGGAGATGAATCATACACAGTGAAAACCTCGTGTAAAGTGTTTTAATCATCACTTAATCGTAGAAGTGAAAACTAACTAATGTGGTTTTTAAAAAATCACAGTTATACAGTAATTTTGTTTACTATAAAAGTATAGTGTACAGTCCCAAAATTTAAAAAATGCTGTTGCAACATGAACTTCATAAATATCCAGATTTACCGAAAAATTTTGGCCATAACTGCGTCAAGTTATAAGAAAAAATTCATAGTTATGATAACTTTCATTATAGTACACTTATTACTGCAAATTAATTTTATGAAATACTGTGTAAACCACATATTACATATATATAGAAAAACAGCTGTAGGGTAATTACTTCAAGGGCTATTTTAATTTTATTTACAAAAATTCTGTGCAATGCAGGCAAAACAATTCAATTAAAATGATTGCAACCCTGAAGTGAACATCAAAAACATATAATTCGACTTTTAATTTAATATTTCAAAAGCAGAAAATTAATTTTAGATATATCATACATATGGTGCAAATACCGGCAGTTGAAATGTGCTTTCACTCAATTCTTAGCGACTTGTAAATCTCGCGATTCACGATTGTCATTATTAAAATATTTATTTTAATATTCGAAAAAGATAGTTATCGTTGATTATGCATAGCAGAAGCTTGGATAAAAAGCGATTTGCAGGGCATTATTTAAAGTCTGTAGTAACGAAAAACGCGACAAAACTTGCAATTTTTTCAATGCAAAATATTTTTTATTAACATAACAATTAACCCTTTCGAGGGCAGTGTCCTTAAAAAAGGACACCTAATTTTAATTCCAAGAGTGACAAACGGCACCAAGAATATTTAATTAAAAATTTCCTTTTATAATGTACGTGAAAATAAGCAAGTTCTCATTTTCTTAACTTCTTTTATAAATTCTAGTGTCAGTCCATTATTTCATCAGTTTATAAACAGAATTACTCCGCGCCGTAAAGGATTAATAGGTGTTTGTTTACTACGCTAGATAGCTGATCTGTATCCGAAGAATGCACGGAACACGTTTGCACATTAAAATATTGTCTTTGATTGGTTGATGTGAGGGTCCCATTTGTAACCACTGAAATCGCACCTCGGCTAAAGCTTGGGCTGGTAATGATCTCGAGGTCGTTGGTACAACCAGTGAAAATGTACGTGCAATGTGACCCGGGGTCCTCTAACACTAGCAAGCCTCTCCATGTAGAGAAAAAATACTACAGGGTTCCTACGGGTCAGGAAATTTGGAAATTTAGACAAAAAGTCAGGGAATTTTTTTAATATTTGAAATGGTAAGGGAAAAGTCAGATAATTTTTGATGTACTACTTTACATTATTATCTTGGTTATCATAAATAAAAAAAATTTGAATTAATTATTCATCAATTCTGAAATTTTTATATAAAATTTATGCAAACTAAATATCAATAGCATAATATGAAAAATAATTAAAAATCGGAAATTCATACAGCACATATTTTTTTAAAACATTTATCTAGATTAAAGTGGAGTGTTTTACAACAATATATAAGCCGAATTTTTACTGAGAAAGGTTAGGGAAATTTTTGAAAAAGGTCAGGGTAAATCTGGAAAAGTCAGGTAATTTTTTTACCAGAAGGTGTGTAGGAACCCTGTACTATTTTATTAAGCAAATATGGAAATGGCAAGATGCTCATGACAGTAGATTTAGCCTAACGTTAATTTTTAATACCTTCAAATCGTCATTGCGGTGGATTGTCGAATTATCGATCTTTTCCTCTGACTATGAACAGTTTTCTGGCAAATTGATCAATTTGTAATGTAAATAGATTGGTGATTGTGTTACCGAACTAAGGGTAGACAGTTTTTTAGGGTCATTCCATGTCACGTGTGGGCAAATTTTCTGCATATTATTGCTTTTTGAACAATACTAATTATATCGTCAAATTAAAAAAACGATACACATATGAAAATTTAGGTTTTTGTTATTTTAAATGTATAGTTCATATTTTAACAACTTATTAATTAATAAATACAGGTACTTAAGTAAGTGTCAGGCTCAGTTTCCGTTTTTATGGAATGGCCCTAAACGGGCAGATTACTTAGGTCTGGATACACTTTTAAACATTTTAATATGGTCTAGGGTAAAAACGTGGATATTTTTTAACTTATCAAAGGGCCTTTCTAAATCACGTCTTGGTTAGGTTTTCTATATATTACTGACGTTTTAACAGTACTATTGTATCCTAAAATTAAGATAGCTATGCTGATATGAAAATTTGAATTTTTTTTCCTATTTTTAATGTATAGTTTATATTTTATCAACTTATAAGAAAATAGATACATGTACGTGTTACATGCAGGACATTTTGTCCGTTTTTCATGGAATGGTCATTTAGCAGAATACAGCCTTAGCATTACCCAGGTAGCACACGGATATTGGCGGATGTTCCTACCAATATCGGCCAATATTTTGAATGTCAGTGAATATCTAACATCCAATTTACGACATTCGCCGATATTTACTGACGTAACTTAAAATTAGTGTTCAAAATAAAGCATTTACAAGAATTGTTTGTATTATTTATAACATTGTAATATAGAAATAATATGCTGCAAAATAAAATTTAACAAGTTTGCGGTTTTTTAAGAAACATAATTTTTTAATACTTTATTTTGAATATCTGATTGACATTGGACAATGTTGTAAAACTGATATCGCAGTTACAACATTCAGCGGTATCCAGCGACATTCATAGGAACTATCGGACATCTACAAATATCTGTCGACATCCGTATCCGGCGAAGTTCGTAAATGTGAACTGAAGTGAACGAACGGGCCTACAATATCGCTTGGCTTTCGCGGTAATCCCTAATCCTTTGTGCTTTGACTATTGTTCGGTACCCCTTGCCTTTTGTCGACTCATTCATATTTTTATACAATAGAAGCTGTCTGTAAGTTTCATTTTTTCTGTTTGACAGCTCTTTAAACATAAATATCAGAAGCCCTTTAACAAGGATCGTAAACGGTAAGTAATGTCATTTTTTCTTGTTTCTTTAAAAAATAAAAGGCATGTTCTGTAACGTGTATGTTTTAATATGCAATTTTAAGTATCATATATCAGTGGTCGATGTAGAGTTTTTCCCTTGGAATGCGTTTTGTGAAATATAAAGTTATTTTTATGATATTTATTATACTTTCGTGAAAACTAGTATTTTGTAACGAAAAATGAAAATGCAGTTAATCAAGTTCTAATCGAGACTCTTTTAATGTCTTGTGTAAGTTTTCTTTAGTGAACTTCTTTTAGACCTAACAAAATTAAAATAATTAATGAAGAGTATATTTTTTTTTGTGAAGGGACTTACTTAATTTTGTGAATTTCCTAAAACCCCCAAAAGTTTGCCTGGATATTCTAGCGCGATGTAATAATGTATAGAATTAAATTACAAACATTTTCAGGTATCTTTTTTGTAATACATGTAGCATGAGCGGATTTAAAAAAAATATATAGAGAGAGAAGTCCAATTATTTTCATTGATATACCGATATTAGGTGTACTACTTTGTATAAAAAAACTCAGTGTTTCTGAACATTGTGGTCTTATGCTTTACAAATAATTTCAAAAGGAAAAGAAAACTGATATTGAGGATTTTTTTAAAGTCAAAACTTATAATCTCTGCATTGTTAGTTAATTTAAATTATATTAAACAAAAACATAATTTGAAGAAGAAATTAAAAAAAAAATTATTTCCTACATTGTTTAAGCCCGAGAAGGGACAGATATTAAGTTATTTCATTCAATTCGTTCTACATTTAATGTTAAATTTTTGTAACAAATTACTTAAGGCAATTGAAGATTAAAAAATAAAAATAAAATTCATACAATATGATACTTAAAACACCCGAAAAAATTAGATTCCGTTCAAATGAAATCGAAATAAATCTTAGAGTTCTTCCATTTTTAATTGAAAATATTTGTATTGCAGATTTTGTATTATGTTTATGAGAATTGTGCATAAAATGATAAGATGCATGCAAAATACAAAACTTAACTAATTTGTTACAAAAATTTAACATTAAATGTAGAACTAATTGAATGAAATAACTTAATATCTGTCCATAGGCGTAGAGTTTTCAAAATTATTGGAGGGGCTCAGCCAGTAGCACAGACAAGGGGGGCGGGGGTCTACCGCCCTCAGGAACGGGGATTTAATTTACTAAGTAATGAATACAAAATTAGTAAAACCTGCTGAGACAAAATTACTAATAACCGCTGAAAGTTTCCGTTTAATACAGGTTTTCAATACCTTAGCAAGTAAAATTTCAAAGAGTTCCTTTCGATGGATCATGAAATGTTTGTCATTAGGCAAGATTTCGTTATAGACAGGTTCCGTTTACACAGGCTAACCTTATATCCATATCAATACAGTAAAACCTTTTGTAAAAGCAATCGTAAGCGACCAAAACAATATTCCGTTTAAGACAGGCAGGGGCGTGCCTAGCGGGGGGGGTGTTGGGGGTGTAACACCCCCCCACTTATTTGGAAGCGTTGGTAAAATTTAGAATAGTCGGAAAGTTAAGAACACACCCTGTAAAAAGTCCCCTCTCCCGTCGTCAGTATCATTTCAATTCTCTGTTGTCCGTCTTTAAAGGGGAAAAGAAAGAACTTCTCACGGAAGATTGTGTATGATTCTGTGTGGGAGGGAGGGGTTGTCAGAGAGCGGAGGTGATAGATAGAGAGAAAGAATCGCGTTTCTGAGAATTTGAGACTTTCGTGAAAGGGAGGGAGGGGGGCTTGTTGCAATCTCTATTGTAAGTTTTCCCATGTAGCATCTTTAATTGCTCCTGGACTGATGCTATGGACTGATTCTTAGAATTTGGTGACCTCTTGGCTCTGCATTTGGCGCTAGTTATTTGAGGTTGCCGCATTTAAAAGATGAGGTCACGGACACAGAAGAAGAACGATTTGCAAAAGTTTGTTTTTGTCGCATGATGGCGGATAATTCAGTGAAAATTTTATGCACACACTGTGATCGCGTACACACACATTTCACAGAAAAAAATTAATTTATATCGCCATATAAGAAAATTTCATCCGAATGAAAACATCGACCTCCAGAAAGGAAAACGGATTCAATGTACAATATGTAGATAAAATCCTAACTAGCAATTCAATGGAAAATGTCAATGTTTCTGAAAAGGAAGATACCTCGACTTTTCTAAGTTGTGATCCAGCCGATCGTATTGGAAACAATTTAACCGAAAACCAGAAGCTTTTCATCCTGTCTCGTGGACCTTATCAACCTCAGAGATCATCGTACCCTGTGAATCATGACATAGATCGTAAGAAGCAGAGTAAGTTTAGCTCCTGCTGGGATAAAGAATATCCATATTTAGAATACAGCGACCAACTGGATGCCGCATTTTGTTTTGCTTGTTCATTTTGCTCTGATGGCCCGGGGCCTGAAAACGCAGAAGAAGCTTGGATCAGTGTTGTATTCGTGTATGGCATAAGATGAAAGGCCGAGGAAAAAACCGGAAAGGCAAGTTAATGGCTCATTTTACGAGCAATGCTCATACAGCCGCAGTGTATAAATTAGATAATCTGGTCCAAAAAATTAAGCACGTTGGCAACTTTCTATCTAGTCAACGTAGAGAGGCAGCAGCTAACGCGGAGCAAATTCATCTAAGAAACAGAGAGATTATTCATATACTTCTAGACTGCACCAGATATCTAAGTCGTCAAGCACTTGCATTTCGAGGACGAGAAAGTGACAGCGTTAACTACATTTAGCTCATTAGATTAAAGGCCAGGTGGATTCCAACTTTAAAAAACTGGATTGATGATAATCATCTTCGCCCATAAACATGCGAACTATCTTAGTAATAAGTCGCAAAACGACTTTATCGGGGTTCTTGGATCATGTGTCCGTGAAAAAATAGTTGCAAATGTCAAAAATTGTGGATTTTTTAGCGTTATGGCTGATAGCACACACGATCTCTCTCATCTTGACCAGCTCTCAATTGTAATCCGATACGTGACCCCAAATTTTCAGCCAGAAGAAAGGTTGTTAAAACTAAAAGATTATCTGTATAAAACAGGCGAAGGAATGGCTAAGCTTATTTCTAAAATTCTACAGTCAGTTGGAATATCGCTTTCTCAAGCTCGTGCACAGTCTTAGAACACCACGTCATCTATGTCCGGCCGCATTTTAGGCTGTCAATCAAAACTTTCAGAAATAGCTGGTAGATCTATTTTATACATACCCTGTCTCGCGCATAAAGTGAATTTATGTGTTGAACATGCATGCGAAGAAAGCAATATAATGAAATTGTTCTATGACAGTATTCAGGATCTTTGTAACTTCTTTTCACTGAGTACGAAGCGATTCGGCATACTGAGAGAGAAAATGGAAGTTCTTCAGAAGAGTATTACCTTGAAATCTTTGTCGAAGACAAGATGGACTATGCGAGCGGATTCAGTCAGAGCTTTTTTATCTTCCTATGATGCCCTCATACATACTCTGCAAATTATTTCTGAAGACATGAAGGTTGACAAGGATGCTCGAGCTAAGGCGGCAGGGTTAAGAAGCAAAAGGATGTCATACGATTTCATCGTTTCTTTACTTGCAATGAAAACAGTTATGTTTAAGATCAAGTTAGCAACAGAACAATTGCAACGTGAAGACCTGAACATTTTAGAGGGAACCGACATAATGCAGAAAACTTACGACAGCATTCAGAAACTCCGGAATGGTGACGCGGCGGCAATGATGAACATCATTAAAGAGCCTGATAACATCTGCGAGACACATGGAATAATCAAGATTATGAGTTCAATTTGCGGCACAGGTGACGGAGAACTCCATCGAAGATCGACGAAAATCCTGAAACTGCAGTTCTATTTACACGAGAGAATTATTTTAAAGCAGAAATTTTGAAGGTGGTAGATCGGCTTACAATTGCATTTGGAGACATTCATAAGTTGGTATTTGAGAAAGTTAAACCACTGGCCTGTCTCTTTCCATCTAGGATCAAGTATAGCTCTACCGAGAACATTTCTAAACTATGTCAATTATTCCCTGATGATCTCAAAGATGTAGATAACTTGGAATGTGAAATTGTCATGTCCTCAGAAATAGCAAGTTCTGAATCGGATACAATTGGCGCAGCAGCGCAAAAACTTGTGAGGAAGGCTCATTTGTATCCTAACCTTTCTTTGACCTACAAGTTGACTTTAATTATTCCAGTAACTGTGGCAAGTAATGAAAGAAGTTTCAGCAGGTTAAAGTTAGTAAAAAATTACTTGCGTACCACCATGTCGGAAGAGCGACTGGACGAACTAATGCTATTAACCTGTGAAACAGACATAACTGACATGTTGAATTTAGACAGTGTAACTGGAAAATGGGCTATTCTGAAGGATAGGCGGGTGATAATTTAAAAATGTAGATGGATAATTTTTAGTATCTTATACTAATATATATCTTATTTTTAGCAAGCAAGATTTGTCTTTTTTATGTATTTTAAAATTTATACATTTACATTACACAGCAGCATGCTGTTTTATTTATAGAAACATAAATTCCAAAGTACTTCAACATTCTTAAATTGTTACTTTTGAGAACTGGTTAATGTACGGTACATCCGTACACATTTCCTTTTAAATCGTAAACAGAATCCTAATTAATAACAGGATTCTCTACTATACTTATATAGTAAAATAATACAGCATTTAATTTCGACTGTGGTTAAGGAAAATGCAGGTGAACACTTAAGACTTTTAGTGATTTTTATAAATTCACAGTATTGTAGAACAGTTGACTCCGTCGCTGAAAGGGGGGGGGGGATCACAAAGCCTTTCTCACCCCCGATCTTGCAGTCGGCAAAATTCGGTTCACACCCCCCCACTAAAACAGCCTTCGGCACGCCCCTGAAGACAGGTTTCTGGCTAATTAAGTAAAATTGTACGGCAATCTTTCCTTCTGGAGCATGAAAAGTTTCCATTTAAGACAGCATTATGTCATAGACAGGTTCCGTTTTGACGGGTTTTACTCTACATATATCATAAATATCTAGATGTCTAATAATAAATTTACAAGATCGCTGTTTGTGTGTTTATTGCTGATGGCAAGGAAAATCTACTGCCACAAGAGGTCTGAAAATTTATATGAGAATAGTTCATTTGAGGTATGGATGCCCCTGAGGCTCACATTTTTAATGTTTTGATAATTGGCCGAGATATTAATTAAAAACTCATCAAAAAAGAGATCTTTTTTTGAAAATTGGCGGAGGCGCGCTCGTGCATGATCAGAACCTGCTTTTCGAGAGAAAAAGAAGGAAGAATTAATTATTTTTTTTTTGTTTAGCCGTTTTGTTTCAATGCCCATCAGCCGTGCCATTTAAAATTCGGAAAAACGGACGACATATGCTTATAGTTCGTACTTTTACGTCTAAAACGCCGCAATCAGTTAAAAAGATATGGTTCTTAACTCTTTGGAATTTTTTTTTCTATAAGGCTCAGTCGACTTTTTCTCCCTTTCGCCAACGCTTACTCGGGGCTCAATTTTAGAAGTACCGATTCACAAAAAATACGCATTTAAAGCTAAGATCTTGTTCTTGTCGCCGGTGCAATCGGTTTTCTAAAAGGCTAATTTTAATTCTTTAAACAAACTCGCGACCCCAGGTCACTTCGCGCTTCACCGTGACAAGACTATTTTTTTTTTCACAATCTTTTTAGAGCATTTCGACAGACTGGATTTTACACCTATTACAAAAATTTCGTTAATGTTCGAACGAATAGAAGTATTTAAAAAAAAAATAAAATCTTAGAAAATTTCGACGAAAAAGCTAAACAACGGTTTCGGCGCAGTTTCGCTTGGCTTCGGCACACGTTTTCACTATTAAATATGCTTTTTTTTTCATGAAATTTTGTAGAGTACACGGGTACAGTTATACGTATTTATAACATATTAAAATTTCGGACAGTTCGGACGACGAAAACTATTTTTTTTGTTATGTTAAAGAACCCAACGCGAAAACAAGAAAAACTAGTCGAATGTAAACATGTTAATACTTCAAAATTCTTTATCGCAGTACCAAAATTAAATAACAATCTATGCTCATCTCAATCGTAAAGATTCTAAAGATATAGGTTCATTAAATTGTGTGCATTTTAAAAGGAGATATAAGTATCGCATCTTTGAAACAAACAATTGAATATTTTATCCACCCTCTTATGCAAGAAAAATTCTCAGCTCAAAGAGCATAAAAGCGACACCTGTCGCACTGTATACACCCAAGCCTAAAAAAAGATCGATTTATGTGAAAGTGTAACAGAATATGAAGTCTGATTAAATTCCGTATATTAGTTTTTGAGACAGCACAAATGCGGAAATCGTAAAAAACGGAGCATAGCAGCGCCACCTTTTGCGCGATTTAAAACGAAACATAAAAAAGAACAACATACATCAACATCTAACTGAATTTGAAGTTTGATGAAATTTGTGCATAAGTTTTTAAGATAGAGCTATTACGAAAATCATGAAAAATTCTTTACTAACCTAATCTGAAGTTTGATGAAGTTTGATTATTTCTTGAGAAAGAGCTATTGCAGAAATCGTGAAAAATGCAGTATAGCAGCGAAACCTGTTGGACGATTTACACGAAAACGTAATCAGCACGAAATAATATCAAGATATAACTGAATCTGAAGTTTGATGAAAATCTGATCATTAGTTCTTGAGGTCTATTTGCGGAAATCGTGAATAATGCATCTTAGCAGCGGCAGCAATTCAGCAAATTACACCAAAAATTAATCAGCACCAAACAATATCAAGGACTAACAGAATCTGATGTTTTATGAAAATCTTTGCATTAATTTTTGAGATATAATGCGATTTGCACCAACATTCTGGGGGATGGGTGCTATTCAGCACCAATTTATATCAGGGACTAATTGAACCTAAAGTTTTATTAAATTCCGTGCATTAGTTCTTGAGATAGAGCGACCAAAAAAATTTATGTCACATACAGACAAACTCATACAGATTCACAGATAGTCATTTTGTAAAAACATGTTTTTCGGGATCTGTGACCACTAAAAAGTGTAAATCCGTCGAAAACCGGAATTCTAAAATTTTCTTGAATCCAACACTTTCTTCTTGCAAAGATAGAAGAAAGTTAAAAGGAAGAAAACATGTCTTTTAGAAGTAGATATCAATATTTTTTTCACGAAAATTTTACACGGTCTGGTTGGTTGGTTGTGTTTATGTCGGCCTATTATCAACACGAGGGATATGGGCCCTAAGGGGGGGCTGCCCTTCGTGGGGGTCTTTCTAAGGGAACCTAACCCGCATTGGCGCTTGGAAGTCCAAGGTTCGAAGAAAACCAGGAAAACTCCGAACGATTAGGCCGACGGGCGCGATTGGGATCGAACCCAGCACCTCCTGTCTACCAGCTTCGAGAGCAGAACCTCTCGGCCATTTACACGGTCTGAGAAACGGTTATATTTATAACGATAAAAATTTTAAAGAGTTCGGACCAAAAGAAACTATTTAAAATATATATATATATGAAACGACCGTACGTGAAAAACAGAAAATGACTTACGAACGCTTTTCCCATTAATAATCAATATTTTTTGGAGATATTTTCTTTTAAAAATATAAATTCGGACAAAATCGGATTAAAGGTATAAAATCATACAAATTAGCGCTTTATTAAAGGTTATTATCACGGGCCAGGGAAACGCCGGGCGGTTCAGCTAGTTTATAATAATAAGGAAAGAAGTTTGTCTGTCTGTCAGACATGTTCTGCAAAAAATGCTGCTCGCAGAGCTACAAAATTTGGTATGAAGGTACCTCTATGTAAGCACCCCAAAGCCCGATTTCAAATTCTTTGAATATAATTTTTTATGCAATTTTTAACGCTTTTTCACAATTCGAGGCGATTTTTTTTAATTATGAAAATAAATCCGATTTTGATCTTTTAGCGTATAATATAGTATATTTTGTCCTCTTTTCAAAAAAGTTTATTCGGAATTCGTACAGCGATTTTTGAATTTTTCGCAAATATTTGTATGCGATTTTTAGCGTTATTTCGTGTTTCGCAGCGTTTTTTTATATTGATAAAAGGAATTCGGTTTCAAATTTTTAGCATTATACAGTAAATTTTGTCCTCCGAAATTTTTGAATTTTTAATTCGATTTTTAATGCTAGTTTTTGCGCTTTTTCGCAACGAGTTTTGACACTCGTGAAAGAATTCCGGTTAAAATGTTTTAGCCCAGATAGCATTTTTTGCTTTTTAAAGCCTTTTTTCAACCATGCTACGTAAATGTTTGAATGCTTTTTAAAGGCTTTGCATGAAAAGTTTGTAAATGTTTTGTAAAGGATTGAAAAAGGTTCCTAGTTGACGCTATCTGAGGGAGTTTGTAAGTGTTTCATGATAAGCATGTGAAAAGGAAGAAACGAAAGGGTAGTTACAGGAGTTGCAATCAAAGATTGATGAAAGGCTTTTATTACAAGCATGCATAAAAAAATGAAAATGAGGTTTTTATAAATCATAAAATCTTATTTGATAGAAAAATGAGATAAATAACTCAACTTAGAATTTTTCTGAGCTGAGCATATTTTTTTGTTCCTGTGGAAAATTAAATTTTAGTCAAATATTATCTATACATTGAAAGATACTGGTTTTTATTAGTCCACATGTTTATCAAATTGCTTATTTTAATTAATATGTTCATTTTTTACCTTGAAAGAAATTTTTACATCCCTGTCTTTTACTATGTATGTATAAAATATATGTTTAATTTTTATCAATTTGCTACATTATTAGATCCTATTTTAATAATAAAAAAAGCTTAATAATGTTAAGTGGCTACTTCACTCACACAGAAACACCTGATTGCTAATGTTAATCCTCTGGGAGATTTTTTTTTAAATATCTCGCTTGCGTTTTTTTTTTTTTTTTTTTTTTTTGCATTGCATTGCATTGCATTGCATACCTGCAGTTTTGATACAAAGGCCATTTTTCGACTTTGTTTTACAAGGTTTTTTTTGCTTATTAGGATATATTCAGAACTGCTTTCGAAAGCAAAAATACTCTAGTGAAAAAAAAAAAAAAAAAACACATTGCAAACAAAATTGAAAACTTTAAAAAAAAAGGTTTTTATACAGATTGACCACAAGTAACAAATAATAAAATTTACAATATTGAAATGCAAACGAGATATTTAGAAAAATTCTCCCATAGGATTAACATTAGCATGCAAGTGTCTACGCATGAGGGATGTGTAATCCCATTAAAAAAAAAAAAATTCTTAAGGAAAAACACTTTCATTTGAATAAAAACCATTCCAAGTAAAATTTTAATTATCAGCAGTGAAATTATTGAAGATTAAATACGTGAAATTTTTTACATTGCTAACTTGGTGCAAATCAACAGTGCATTGGAGCACTATTTCAAGGATCCGGGTTCGGCATTTTTCACTCTGTTTATTTACGCTTAGTTAGCAACTTGAAAAATTTCACGTATTTAGTATTAAAAAATCATTCTTATACACATAGGCATAGAGTCTTGAAAATTATTGGTAACTTAAAATTAAAAAAAGCAAAGGGATTTTTTTTTTTTTGTCATTTATCCTTTAACAAAAGAAAAAGGAGAAATTCAATAAAATTAAAAAACTAAAAGCTTTTTTATATTAGAGGGTAAGAAAAAGTATTTAAAATGTTACAGGGACTTGAGAACATACAACTCTATGTCTATGCTTATACATAGTAAATTTAATTATACTGTCAGTTACTTACCTTTTGAATCCAGTTCACTATCCAGGATCAGATAATTTTTTATTGTATACATATATAATGAAATCTGTGTTTACCTACAATAAATAGCACATCAAATATGTGGAATTCCAATATAGTGTACATTTAATGACTGTAGAAGATTGTATATTTTTTATATTACTACTTCATTAAATTTTTTAATTCTTTCATTTATTAAACTTATTTCTTAGAATTTTCAATTATTATTTAGAGAATATTGTCAGATTTATAAAATAAATCCTCCATAGGATTCTGATTGATGACCACGGGAATATATTTAGTATTTTCTCTGAAAATTGTTTAATGATGCAAAATGCAAAAGAATTTTTTTTACGAATTCAATGATCTTTCCAGCATTTTTACATAAAAATAGTAATTGTTTGCTTGTTTAACAATGTAAATTACATATTACAATAAGACAAATTTTTAAAATCATCTGCCTTCCTCCCTTCTCCAATGTTTTTCTTTTACCAGAGAAATATTATCCTATGTACAACAGAGCAAATACTAAACTAACATTATTTTTTTTTTAGTTTTTTAAAGTATAATTTAACTCACTTAAATTGTTCTTTTTCTGATTGTAATTATTTTTAATAACTTAAGACTGAAGCAATGAAAAATATTTCTCAGTATCAAGGAAATAGTCTGGAAAACAAATGAAACATCATTCAGTTTATAAAATTCTATTTATTTACATATAAAGAATTAATATAGTAATTTATTTACATATAAAGAATTGATATAATTAACAGGAACTTCATTTTTCTTCTTGATTCATTCTTTTCTCTCTAGAAAAAAATAAAATTATAAACACACAAATTACATACGTATAGTAAAAGTAAATAAAGTACAGTGTGACCTCAAAAATCCAGCATCAAAGTCATCTCGCCGCTTTTTTTTTTACACTTCCACCTTATAGGAAAAAGAAAAATAATAAATCATTAAACAATTAAAAATTTCGAGATTGAAAGCGATGGATTGACTGACAGTGAGATCGCAGATGCTATGCTAAATTGAATCCCTTCTGAGTACAGAAGAAATGGTATCAGTGGGAAAATGCTTAAATTTGACTGGAAAACTAACATCTGCTTTAGATAAATAAGACTGTATTTTCAAAATCAATATTCTACATTTGTGTAAAATTAAAACTTGTTGAAAAGCTGTTCAAAGAATTGAAGCAAATAAAATTGACATCGATGTTTAGGAAATTGCACGAGAAGAAATGATATATATTAGATTTTTTTTTTTTTTTTTTTTTTTTTTTTTTTTTTTTGTAACATAGAAAATATGAATAGAAACTTTTAATTTTAATATTTTTTAAAATATTTAATTTTCCAATTTTCTCAAAGACTCTCTCTATTACTTGGGTATGAATTAAATTACGAATAACGGCACCATTAAGACTATTAAAAGTATTTTTGAAGTCAGAAATTCGGCATCGTCATGGTCCTGACAATGCCGGATTTTCGAGGTTATACTGTACACAATAGAGAGTGACACAGACAGAATCTTTATCTGGGATTGTTACTCATAAAATGAACATTTTGATTTTATGACACACACACACACACAAAAAAAAAATCCCTACATAATGAAAAGCACAAATAACCATAATAAATCTAGCCTTTATGTGTTTAAAGGTTTCATAAAAGAGCATTTTCTTATATCTTCAGATGATGAAAAAAAAGAAAAAAAGAAGAGAGTGAGAAAGAGTAATAATTAGTGAAATAGGTGAAAAAAAAAAAAAAAAAAGATTATATTCTATCAGCAGAGGGTATACACTAAAGAGTAAACACTATAGCTACAAACAGCATGGTTCAGTGATATATATATAAATGGATACATATCCGATATTTATTTTCAAAATATTGTGTATATTTTCAGTCGAGCAAGAGTAAATTGATTTTTCGACTTTGTCGTTCTGTAGATAAAGAACTTTTGCGCTGGCAATATGACAATTTTAGCCCCCCCCCCCCCCCAAAAAAAAAAAAGAAAAACAGTAAAGTACCAATTATACGTCTTTCAAGAAACCTTTCTAAAACGATGCATAACTGAGAAAGGCGTATAATCGAAATTTTAGTCGGCTAAGGTGCAAAATCTTTGACTGTAGAAATACAATGCTGCAATCGCACAAATTGAATTTTAATACCATTTTTGATTGTTTTAAATACATTATATATTGAAAAAAAGTTAGCCCTTTGCACTCGAGGACTCCGGAGCGGAGCCATTTAAAATTTGTCTTCAAACTCGAGGGCTCCGCTATGGAGACAAAAATAATTTTGTGATACCTCATACCTGTCTAGAAAAGCCAAGATTACATATTGGCAATTGCTTCAAGAGGTATCACACTTTACGATTACAAAATGTAATAATTTTTACTTTTTTCTTTTTTATATATCATAACATTTGTATTCGTATTCATAAAGAATTAAAAAAATAATAAGATATAACTAAAATCACTTTGAGTTGCTGGTAATACAAATGAAAAAACCTTTGAGTGCAAAGGGTTAAAATATTAAAAAAAATAATTAAATAATTTCTAAAATTGAAAAATAAAAGTGAGAATTATCAAACCTTTTATATCAGTTGCATACCTTGTTAAACTAATTTTTAATCATCGTTTGACATGCCGATTTACTTTAAAGACTTAGGCAAAGCATTATTTCAAGAATCAGAAGTAAATCTGCTTCATATACCTTTTTATGCTTTCTGTATATTAGTAAAATATAGTAGTATAGGCTTGTTTACGCGTAGATGTAATAGTTTTTCTATTTATTGAACATCATACTGTATATTATTCATAATTTAAACTATGCCTAAAAGTAGAACTTCTGTTTATACAAGAAGTTTAACATAAAAGAAGGTAGAAGGAGGAATGGGACATGTTTAATTCTTTCTTTTTAATAAGATGAATGTAAATTGCTAATATGCAAATATTTTTAGAAGGTAATATATTAATTATAACATTATAAATATATTCATTTACTTCAAAACATAAATAAATTGAACTGATGATTTTTTAATGCTATCTCTGATTGACAATCCTGAATTTTCCTTCCAGTGATGAAGGTGCTGAAATTTGATATTGTAGCACAGACATCAACCTACAATCTTTGTTAGACTGTATATATGGCCAACAATAGACTATTTGCCCCTTATCATACATTGTTTTATAGCTGTCCCATACCTCCCTGTTAGTGGGAAGGTATGGGACACATTTTGAAATTTATAATTTCTTTATAAAATTGTTTCTGCAAATTATGTTTCTATATTGTTCAAGGACATTAGAGAGTGTTTCATTTTGTATTCTATATATCAAAATTTTGTTTATGTGTCAAATAAAGTTGATTTTCTTATTTTTGTAAAAAGCATCACATTCCTCCCCACTCTTCCCTCAAGGTCAAGTAAATAATAATTAATGTATAATTAAATATGCATAATAAAGATGAGATACATTTTCCAGGAATTATTCAATGGAACTTTCCTCATAAATGTATCATATTAATTCACATCAAAGTCGTAAAGTAAGGAAGTTTTATTTCAGGTTTAGCCAGTCTTAATAATAATAAAAGCTTGATTAATACATAAATATATTTGATAAAAAGATTGTGATTACCAATTATCAGCAATATCTTGATTTTTTTCAGAAATAAATTTATACTTTCTTCACGAAAAAACAATGAGTTCAGTCATATATCGAGAATTATATACAGTAGACTCCCTCAAATCCGCACAGCTTGGGACCAGTGGTTGTGCGGAATTTAGAATTTTGCACATTTCTGATCATTACTTTGTTTACATTTTTTAAACAGTAATTTGAATGTAATAATGCATTCAAAATTATACATAATGCTTGCAATATGGTAAAATATTAAAATAATTAAGTAAAGTAATAAACTACAATGATAAAAAGTAAGATAATTTTGAAAATGATTAAAATATTGAAAGTAAAGGTCAAGTAAATGATCAATAATGTATAATTAAATATGCATAATAAAGGTAAGATACATTTTCCTTGAATTATTCAATGAAATTTTACTCATAAAGGTAACCTATTGATTCAAATCAAAATCATAAAGTAAAAAAGTTTTACTTAAAGTGTCTTAAAGTAAAAAGTTTTCAAAAAAATGGGTTGCGCATGGAGGGAGTTCAAATGGGATGGTCTCTGAATGGAGGTAAAATTAGTATTGAGCCTATGGGAATAAATTTCGTTCCATGAAAAAATGATTGGTCAAGGAGGTGGTCGCACAGGGAGGTTTCACTATATATATGTGTGTGTGTAAATATATGTATATATTTAACACTGGCATACAGTTACAGAAAAGTACAAAACTTTCATAGGAAAAAGAAAACATTATTTGTACCATTGAGCATGAACTCACAAAAACAAATTTTTTTTAAATATATAATAACCAACCTGTTAATTTAGAAACTACTGCCTGTTCCACTTCTTGCTGGGCAATTTTAGATTTTGTACCCTGTTAGGACTTTGTTCCAACATCATCTGTAATTTTCTCAACATGCTAGCAACCATGACTTCAGCATCTTTACCAGATGATGTCATTAGTTCTTGAAACTAAAAAATAAAACATAAAATAATAACAATGAAGAAAAAACTTTTAAACCCTTCATGACAAGCCTCCCTTGTACCACTATTTTCAAATAGTGACTTTTTCCTTATTTAATAAATTTATATTAAATAAAGTAAAAATGGTACTTTTTAGTTAGCCAGGTGCCAGTGATATGTATAGAAGTATATATACATATATATGTATGTATATATAACACTGGCGCCCGGCTAACCGAAAAGTACCGTAAAAATTACCATTCCGATATAGTAATAGTTACAAGGACTGTGTACACACTTTATATCACACATATGTTGTCATGAAGGGCTTAACATTACAATACATTTTGTAATGTATTTTTGTACCAATTTATATTTATTATTTATTATCAACTACACCGGTAGCAGAAAGTTAGAGATGGGAGTCGTAGATTTTCTTTTTTCGTTTGCAGGTTATTTTTCTATTGAACTCTTATTTCGCTTTATATTATGTTTGGCTCTTTCTTACTTAATACAAAAACTTAAGATTATTATTAGTAAAATTAATAAAATGCATAATAACATTTTTTTTAAAAGTGATCGTTTGATTAACACTTCGATTGTAAAACTTGCAACCTGTCAAACCTGTTTTACCTGCAGATTATTTTCTGCCTCTGAAGTATCTGTTGCAGACACTTGGAGGATTTTCTGCTATTGGGTCAACTACTAAAAGTACACTTATTAAAAGTATGTACTAACTTTATTTGGTGAAATTGGTTGTCGGGATAATCAAGTAGTACCAAAAGAAGTAGTAGTATGAATTTCATGCCCTGTCAATTTTCACACTGATCACACTGCCAGTACAGATAAAATTATGGGGGGAAGGGACAAGAAGGTATAGGTCAAAACTGGGAAATTTCATTAGCGGCCACTGGCCGGAAGAACTAGTTTTTTAAGTGGCCACTTTTTTATTTAAAAATACTAAACAGTAAAATTTCTATAAGTATTCATCTAAAACTGAATAGCCCAAATAAATATGTTAATGTAAATATATTGGAACCAAAAAAAAAACAATCCTTGATGAAATGCAAGAAAATTTTATTCTCTTCTAGTAAAAAAGTGGCCGGAAGGTGGCCACTGATAGGCAATTTTTGACTGGCCACTTTTTCTCATTTACTGGCCCTGTGGCCGGTGGCCAGTGCTAATTTTGACCTTTACAAGAAGGGTAGGGTAATTTCATATTTATTAATTAAAAACAATAATAATAATAAACCAAGTTTTAATTTGTATGAATTTACAAAACATTTAATTTTTAAATAATTCTTATTTTGATTTCATTTTTTCCAAATTACTATTAATAACTAAAAGTATTGATGGGCAATTTTAAAATTAACAAGCTTTAAGGCTCATGATTTTATAGGCTGTGCTTAATATAACGGTATCACTTCAGGGAGGTGGAGTTTGGCACTTGATATCTTAAGATATCGCTAGGGAGAGGGAGAAGATTCATTTTCGATATTGTTACCATTTTTGATCCAACCAAAATATTCATTTTTCTATTTGTAACTGTTTCTTTACATCAAAATATTCAGTTATCTATTTTTATGAAAATACTAAATTATTATTAAAATCATTAAATGATTATATACAATTATTTCATTCTGAAATGTGGAATACCTCAACGTTTGGCTTTCCTATTTTTTTTTTTTTATATATATTTGCATATAATCCGCTGTTGGAGAAACCAGATAGTACGTTTGAAGTGATACTTGTGCTTATTAGTAAAATAAAGAGGAAGAATGTTGTCTATCTGTTTTGTTGATAAGAGCGGCAAGAAACAATATATCTGCTGAATGCATTATGTAACAAAGAGCTATTTTTAAATACTTTAAAAAAATTTTATTGATATAAACTTATTTTATATTTAATATACTGATATTTTACATACTCCTTCTTCTTTATTAGAAAATTTTATAAATAACAGATGTATAACAATATATTTGCATATAACTGAAAAATATGTAAAAAGAAAATGAAAGGAAGAAAAAATAAAAAGAACTTTGAGACACTGATAACAATATGATTAGTGATGGAAGGGTGGGACATAATCCAGGAATGATAATGTAAGATATTGTAAAGGCCGGAAAGATTACAAAATTACTATAAAGTTGGTAACGTTATATATGTACAGCCTCTTAATATTAAAAGCTTTGCCGATTCTCAATCAGCTGGCAAAATGACATACAAAAATTAATTTCTACTGTAAATGTATGTTTATTTTTAATAAATAATTGTTTTATTCTTCACTATACATAACAAATTTATTTTTTGAGATGTATACATGCACATGATTTAGTGGGGATTTTTTGCAGAAAAACTTTTAAATAATTACTTGTGATTGAAGACAGTTTTTAAATTTTACATATAGCAGCTACTATAAATATAGGAATAGCGAAAAGGGAGTTTGAGCAATAAGGATAAGATATTCTCAAATTTAATGAAGGACATTATAATTATACAATTATTGGCACAGATGTCATATTCGCCCCATATTGGTGCGATTTTTTTTCGGTTGTCAATTTGGCGAAAACATCAACAGCATAAACAACATAATCCGGGTTACCACATCAAGCAAAATAACGGCACTTTGGCGCCAGTTAAGTACCCGTTGCGTATATGACATTGGCGTCAGAAAAAAATCGCGCCAATATGGGGTGAATATGACATCTGTGCCCAATTATTATTGTTTAAATATGAATATTATTTAACATATTATAAAACATTTTTTTCTCCTTAAAATAAGAGCTAAGGTTGAATGCATTTTTTTTTTTTTTACTTAAAATGCAATTTTTTAGGAATATATTAAAGAGACACCTTTTGAATATAAAGCTTTTTTAAATAGACTTTTAACAATTCTAATATAATTGAAAAAAAAAAAAGATTTCTGTTTGAATGTTATTTTAAAATTACAACAGAAAATCATCTGTAAATATATATAGACGCTAAAAGGGATAACAAACAATATACCTACATTTTGATAAATACATTTTAATGAAATGATCTACATGTTTTATACGCTACGCACAGCATATATATTTTCAAATGAATGTAATTTGTTGAAGGTCAAAGTCTGTTTTGATTTGTAAATCAGTCCACAGCAAGGGGGTGGTGGTGATTTTAAAACGTATACATTCCTTATTTTTTGAAGACTTTAAGAAAAAAAGATAAAATTTATTTTTACAAGCTTAAAATAATTAAACATAAAAACAAAATTGTGTTTAAGACTTAAGTGTTTTTAATTATAAAAACACTAGTATAGCCTCGATCATAATTAAAAATGTTTTATTATAATAAAATATGTTCCTAAACACTTATTCCTACAAAAAATTCCTTACACTTTCTCGATTTCATGTTTTATGGTTCATTTACATTACCATTACGTCAATCCTATGTGTTAAAAGTATACATAACGGAACTGGAGTTATGTTATCAAAATACATTTGAAAATTCGCGATGTTACGAAACGTGAAACGATACGTTATAACATGTTTTAAGTAAATCATGTTTATAGAAGTTAGTTTAATTTAAAAATGTAGCATGCTGTATAACATAATTAAACAAAATAGCGTTGAATCAAATATCTTTTTCCCATGGGTAACTTACACAGAAATCTTAAATATAAGACAGTACCAGTGGCGTACCCAAGGGGGGCTGATGGGGCTACAGCCCCCCCCTCCGAAATTTTCGAAAGTGATATGGAAAGGTGCTGATTTTTCGTCTTTCTTTTATGGAATTTTTTTCCATTATACAGCGGAAAAGCCATTCTCATTAGTCCCATATTAGTCCACATTGACAACAAAGAAGAGAAAGGGGGGCTGACGGGGTTATAGCCCTCCCCCCTACTCCTCCCGAAATAGTCAAAAAATTAAATGAAAAAGTGTTTTTTTCTTACTTTTTAAAGATAAATCTGTAATTTTTTCTTCTGCCATACAGCAAAATAGTCATTCTCGTTAACACCATATTAGTCCAGGTTATATTAGTTAGAGGGCTGATGGAATTTTAGCCCCCTCCTCTCGAAATGGTCGAAAATGAAATGAAAAAATAGTGCTGAATTTTTTCTGTCTGTTTAAGATAAATTTTCATTTTTTCCCTATCGTTCAACAGACTATGCGCTTCCTTCGCTTTAGTTCCATATTAGTCCATATTGACACCAAAGAAGAGAAAGAGGGTTGATTTGGTTACAGCCCCCCCCCCCCCCCCAACCAGAAATCGCGAAAAATTAAATGAAAAAGTGTTTTTTCTTTACTTTTTAAAGATAAATCTGTAATTTTTTCTTCTGTCATAGAGTAAAATAGCCATTCTCGTTAACACCATATTACTCCACATTGACATCACAGCATACCCTAAGATGGGGAGGGGGCTGATGGAATTACAACCTCCTCCTCTGGAAATAGTCGAAAATTAAATGAAAAAGTAGAGCGGATTTTTTTCTGTCTATTTGAGATAAATTTGCATTTTCTCCCCTATCATTTAACAGACTAGCCGCTCCCTTCGCTGTAGTTCCATATTAGTGTACAGTGACATCACATTATCCCCGAAAAGATAGAAGGGGGTTAATGGAGTTACAGCCCTCTCCCAAAAATTCGAACATGAAATGAAAAAGTTCTGATATTTTCCTTTTTGTTTGAGATAAATTTGTATTTTTCCTCTATCATTCAACAGACTAGCCGCTCTCTTCTCTTTAGTTCCATACTAGTGCACAATGATACCACATTATACCCAAAGAGGTGAAAGGGGCTAATGGAGTGTCCCCTTCCTAAATAGTTGAAAATGAAATGAAAAAAAAGGCTGTTTTTTTCTTCTTGTTTGAGATAAATTTGTAATAATAATAAAGGACTTTACGTTGTAATATCGATACAAAACAAATAGGTGTTGCTATCCAACGTACAATTTATACACAAGTTTAACATAAAACTCTACGTTTCGGTTTATTCTTTAAAACCTTCATCAGGAGAAAAATTTTCTGAAATATAAATCGACAACAAACTCTTTACATGCTACATTTTGAAATCAATTCAAAATTCAAAACATTCTAACGGAAACCTCTTACTCCCAAATAAAGAGTTCAGTGGCGCCATCTTTTAATCAAAGATGCAAACGAAGAAAGACTAGCTGAAAAAATGGAATTTTCATTGACTTTTCAAAATTGAAAGCCATATTTCTGGTATGTGAAAGGAAACATTATCATTACACACTTCATGGTTTCTTAGACGAATTTCTAAAGATTCACGAATAATAGCATTGCGCGGAATAACTTGTTTGGAAATAACTTTAGCATGGTCAAAGTCTATAAATGAAATGAGTCCTTTATGGTAGCTTCTTGAGAGTGCTGTAGAAAATTTACGAAACTTCAAATCGTTTTTATGTTCTTGCAATCTTTCGAAAAATCGACGTTTAGTCATACCAATATAGGACGAGGTGGTCCCATCAGAAAATTTAAAGGGAATTTCATATACCCCAGAAAAAGATGAAAAAGGAATTGGATCTATTTTTTTACACAGGAGATTAAACAAAGTCATAGAATTAGAGGCAACAAGTTGAATGTTGAATTTCATGAAAGACTTTTTTAACTTTTCAAATAGGATAGGAAAATAAGGAACCTTTCGGTAAACTTGATTAAATTTGGGGGAGGGGGGAAAAACGGAAACTTTATACTTATCAACCAATTTATAGATAAGGCTTGAATTAAAACCATGACATAATCCAATATTAACGATGAAATTGATTTCATCATCCAAAAATTCATCGGAACAAACAAGTAATGCACGCTGGATAAATGACCTAAATGCTGCAATCTTATAATTCCATGGGGCAGCTGCAGTGACGGGAATAACATTGTTTAATTTCATAGATTTCCGGAAAATTTTCCGTTTTAAACAATTGTTTTCTTTAATAAGGAGAACATCAAGAAAAGGAAGCGAGTTATTGTTTTCTAACTCCATCGTGAACTTAATCTTGTTATCAAGTTGGTTAATTTCGTCAAAAAAATTTTCTAATGATTGTTTCCCATCTTCCCAGATAATAAAAATGTCATCGACATACCGTAACCATAATGAAGGTATAGGAAAAAGTTTCTTAAAGATGAGTTCTTCTAAAGGACGCAATTTGAATTCTGCCAGAATACTAGAAATAGGTGAACCCATAGGAGCTCCTTTCTGCTGTTTAAAATATTTATCTTTAAAAATAAATACATTACTTTCCTTAATTAAGTTTAAGCCCGACTTAATAGAAAATTTCATGTTATCACTTAAATGAGGTAACCCATCAATGGATAAGCCTATGGAAAGAATAACTTCTTCCACATCGATGGACGGAAACAATGACACAATGTCAAAACTTGCCAAAATTGCATTATTAGGAAGATTAAAATGCTTAATTCGATTAATGAATTCCAACGTAGAAGAGATAGAAAAAGTTGAAGAGGGGAGAATACTTTTAAGAAAAAATGCAAATGCTTTTTCAACAAAATATAACGGGCCTTGGCACCGAGAAACGATAGGACGAAATGGAAAACCAGTTTTGTGGTCTTTAAGACGAGCAAAAATACGTGGGGTAATCCCAGTGGGGTTTAATTTAATTTTACCTTTGATCGAAGTAGGCCATTCACCATTTCTGATCAGTTCCTGTGTTTTACGAAAAAGTTTAGGATTTGGATCTTTAACAAGCGTTGAGCATGACAATTCTTGAATGCATTCATCCATCTTCAAAAAATACTGGTCTTGATCTATAACGGCAATTTTTCCGGATTTATCTGTTTTCATAAAGAAAATGTCAGAATCTTTCTTTAATTTTGAAATGACATGTGGAATTCTACAATTAGGAATTTTACTGTTTAAAAACTTCATGCTAATATTACAAACTTGATGTCTGGCCATTTCTCTTTCAGAAACTGGTATAACTTGAATTATACTTTCTAAATCTGAACAAAAGTCACTCTTATTTATTATAGCAGGGAATGAATATTTGCTACCTAAAGAAATCAAACGTTCTTCTTCCAATGAAAATACTTTACTGGAGAGGTTAATAAAAGGAACAGGCTTGACAATTGGACGTTGAGAAATGTCCGAGTTTACACATAAACTATGAATTTTCTTAGTACGGCGTAATGTGATATTCTTACTCTGGGCGAATCTAAGACCTTCAACGGCATAGATAAACTTGTCAAATTGGGTTTGGAAAGTGGCTTTATCCAATTTAAAATATAAATCATAAGTTCTTGATGATAAAAAGTTAACATATGAAAACTTACTTCTAATACACTTATCCAAGCTAGAAGCTTCAAATTTCCGTTTCAGATTTCCAAAACCTTTAAGAAAATGATTGTTGATGCGCAGAAAATTAGGAATAACATCAAGTCTTTTACAGGTCTTCAAAAATTTTATGTTTAAGAGTTCACGATCTAACTTCAAAATGGTCGATTTATACTCCTTGAAAACTTTAATATAGTCCATATTGCCCAGCATCGGCTTAGTCATAATAATAATAAAGGACTTTACGTTGTAATATCGATACAAAACAAATAGGTGTTGCTATCCAACGTACAATTTATACACAAGTTTAACATAAAACTCTGCGTTTCGGTTTATTCTTTAAAACCTTCATCAGGAGAAAAATTTTCTGAAATATAAATCGACAACAAACTCTTTACATGCTACATTTTGAAATCAATTCAAAATTCAAAACATTCTAACGGAAACCTCTTACTCCCAAATAAAGAGTTCAGTGGCGCCATCTTTTAATCAAAGATGCAAACGAAGAAAGACTAGCTCAAAAAATGGAATTTTCATTGACTTTTCAAAATTGAAAGCCATATTTCTGGTATGTGAAAGGAAACATTATCATTACACACTTCATGGTTTCTTAGACGAATTTCTAAAGATTCACGAATAATGCGCAATGCTATTATTCGTGAATCTTTAGAAATTCGTCTAAGAAACCATGAAGTGTGTAATGATAATGTTTCCTTTCACATACCAGAAATATGGCTTTCAATTTTGAAAAGTCAATGAAAATTCCATTTTTTCAGCTAGTCTTTCTTCGTTTGCATCTTTGATTAAAAGATGGCGCCACTGAACTCTTTATTTGGGAGTAAGAGGTTTCCGTTAGAATGTTTTGAATTTTGAATTGATTTCAAAATGTAGCATGTAAAGAGTTTGTTGTCGATTTATATTTCAGAAAATTTTTCTCCTGATGAAGGTTTTAAAGAATAAACCGAAACGTAGAGTTTTATGTTAAACTTGTGTATAAATTGTACGTTGGATAGCAACACCTATTTGTTTTGTATCGATATTACAACGTAAAGTCCTTTATTATTATTATGACTAAGCCGATGCTGGGCAATATGGACTATATTAAAGTTTTCAAGGAGTATAAATCGACCATTTTGAAGTTAGATCGTGAACTCTTAAACATAAAATTTTTGAAGACCTGTAAAAGACTTGATGTTATTCCTAATTTTCTGCGCATCAACAATCATTTTCTTAAAGGTTTTGGAAATCTGAAACGGAAATTTGAAGCTTCTAGCTTGGATAAGTGTATTAGAAGTAAGTTTTCATATGTTAACTTTTTATCATCAAGAACTTATGATTTATATTTTAAATTGGATAAAGCCACTTTCCAAACCCAATTTGACAAGTTTATCTATGCCGTTGAAGGTCTTAGATTCGCCCAGAGTAAGAATATCACATTACGCCATACTAAGAAAATTCATAGTTTATGTGTAAACTCGGACATTTCTCAACGTCCAATTGTCAAGCCTGTTCCTTTTATTAACCTCTCCAGTAAAGTATTTTCATTGGAAGAAGAACGTTTGATTTCTTTAAGTAGCAAATATTCATTCCCTGCTATAATAAATAAGAGTGACTTTTGTTCAGATTTAGAAAGTATAATTCAAGTTATACCAGTTTCTGAAAGAGAAATGGCCAGACATCAAGTTTGTAATATTAGCATGAAGTTTTTAAACAGTAAAATTCCTAATTGTAGAATTCCACATGTCATTTCAAAATTAAAGAAAGATTCTGACATTTTCTTTATGAAAACAGATAAATCCGGAAAAATTGCCGTTATAGATCAAGACCAGTATTTTTTGAAGATGGATGAATGCATTCAAGAATTGTCATGCTCAACGCTTGTTAAAGATCCAAATCCTAAACTTTTTCGTAAAACACAGGAACTGATCAGAAATGGTGAATGGCCTACTTCGATCAAAGGTAAAATTAAATTAAACCCCACTGGGATTACCCCACGTATTTTTGCTCGTCTTAAAGACCACAAAACTGGTTTTCCATTTCGTCCTATCGTTTCTCGGTGCCAAGGCCCGTTATATTTTGTTGAAAAAGCATTTGCATTTTTTCTTAAAAGTATTCTCCCCTCTTCAACTTTTTCTATCTCTTCTACGTTGGAATTCATTAATCGAATTAAGCATTTTAATCTTCCTAATAATGCAATTTTGGCAAGTTTTGACATTGTGTCATTGTTTCCGTCCATCGATGTGGAAGAAGTTATTCTTTCCATAGGCTTATCCATTGATGGGTTACCTCATTTAAGTGATAACATGAAATTTTCTATTAAGTCGGGCTTAAACTTAATTAAGGAAAGTAATGTATTTATTTTTAAAGATAAATATTTTAAACAGCAGAAAGGAGCTCCTATGGGTTCACCTATTTCTAGTATTCTGGCAGAATTCAAATTGCGTCCTTTAGAAGAACTCATCTTTAAGAAACTTTTTCCTATACCTTCATTATGGTTACGGTATGTCGATGACATTTTTATTATCTGGGAAGATGGGAAACAATCATTAGAAAATTTTTTTGACGAAATTAACCAACTTGATAACAAGATTAAGTTCACGATGGAGTTAGAAAACAATAACTCGCTTCCTTTTCTTGATGTTCTCCTTATTAAAGAAAACAATTGTTTAAAACGGAAAATTTTCCGGAAATCTATGAAATTAAACAATGTTATTCCCGTCACTGCAGCTGCCCCATGGAATTATAAGATTGCAGCATTTAGGTCATTTATCCAGCGTGCATTACTTGTTTGTTCCGATGAATTTTTGGATGATGAAATCAATTTCATCGTTAATATTGGATTATGTCATGGTTTTAATTCAAGCCTTATCTATAAATTGGTTGATAAGTATAAAGTTTCCGTTTTTCCCCCCTCCCCCAAATTTAATCAAGTTTACCGAAAGGTTCCTTATTTTCCTATCCTATTTGAAAAGTTAAAAAAGTCTTTCATGAAATTCAACATTCAACTTGTTGCCTCTAATTCTATGACTTTGTTTAATCTCCTGTGTAAAAAAATAGATCCAATTCCTTTTTCATCTTTTTCTGGGGTATATGAAATTCCCTTTAAATTTTCTGATGGGACCACCTCGTCCTATATTGGTATGACTAAACGTCGATTTTTCGAAAGATTGCAAGAACATAAAAACGATTTGAAGTTTCGTAAATTTTCTACAGCACTCTCAAGAAGCTACCATAAAGGACTCATTTCATTTATAGACTTTGACCATGCTAAAGTTATTTCCAAACAAGTTATTCCGCGCAATGCTATTATTCGTGAATCTTTAGAAATTCGTCTAAGAAACCATGAAGTGTGTAATGATAATGTTTCCTTTCACATACCAGAAATATGGCTTTCAATTTTGAAAAGTCAATGAAAATTCCATTTTTTCAGCTAGTCTTTCTTCGTTTGCATCTTTGATTAAAAGATGGCGCCACTGAACTCTTTATTTGGGAGTAAGAGGTTTCCGTTAGAATGTTTTGAATTTTGAATTGATTTCAAAATGTAGCATGTAAAGAGTTTGTTGTCGATTTATATTTCAGAAAATTTTTCTCCTGATGAAGGTTTTAAAGAATAAACCGAAACGTAGAGTTTTATGTTAAACTTGTGTATAAATTGTACGTTGGATAGCAACACCTATTTGTTTTGTATAAATTTGTAATTTTTCTTCTGCCATACAGCGAAATAGCCATTCTCGTTAACACCATATTAGTCCACATTGAATCACAGCATACCCAAAGATGGGGAGGGGGCTGATGGAATTACAGCCCCCTCCTCCCGAAATAGTCGAAAATGAAATAAAAAAATATTGCTTTTTTTCTTTCTGTTTGAGATAAATTTGTATTTTTTTCTCCTATCATTCAACAGACTAGCCACTCTCTTCTCTTTAGTTCCATATTAGTGCACAGTGACACCACATTATACCCAAAGAAGTAGAAAGGGTGTGATGGGTTACAGCCCCTTCTCAAAATAGTCGAAAATGAAATGAAAAAAGGGCTGATATTTTTCTTTTTGTTCGAGATGAATTTGTAATGCACTTGTTTTCTGCAATACAACGAACTACACGTTCTGGCTAGTCTCATATCAACACACAGTTACACCACAGTATACCCAATGAGGGGAAGGGGCTGACTCTTCCGAAATAATCAAATATGAAATGAAAAAAAAAATTCCAGTTTTTTTTCTTTCTTTTGAGATTAATTTTTAATTTTTTTCTGCGACGCAGCTATTCTGGTTAGTCCCATATATTAGTGCACAGTGATGCCCCAGCATACACCCAAAGAAGTCGATGGGGAACAGGATTGTGAGGTAAGAGCTCCATTCCACCTCTGAAGAGATCGGAGTGAAATGAAAAAAGGGCTGATATTCCTTCTTTTTCAGATAAATTTGTTTTATTTTCTGGCATGCCACGAATTTGTTTTTCCTGTTAATCCAATATCCTCCTCAGTCCTGCGACCAAATTTACTTGAGATCACAAAATCCATTTTCAAATGACTGAAATCACTGTTTTACTCGATAAATGAAAACATATATACTCAGTTCAAGAGACCTACAAATAAATTCGACAAATCTAAAAGTAGTTTAATTTAAGGATTTTTTTAATTTTTCCCATAGTCGGCGGGCGCCAAGATTCTCAATGCTGGAGTATGTTAATGCACAGTAACACCACAGCTAATCTCAAGTCGATTTCGTCTAAATCGGAAATCCGGTGCGGAAGAGTTGACTGTAAAAGTAGCTTATTAACTTTCATTTTTCAGTCGCATCTCCATACCACACCGAAATATGGGGGTGCGGAGGGTTGAAGGGACTAAACCTCTTTTACCTGCCAAAACGGTCAGATTAAATCGTAAAAAAAGTTTACTTCTTACTTTTTAGATCAATTCAATTATATATATATTTGTCATGCATCGCACTTGTCTTTCTTGTTAGTCCCATATTAGTGCATAATGACACCTTAGCTAATCCCTTCAGAATTTTAGCTAAGTCGGAAGTCAGGCACACTATATATGTGCGGAAGAGCTGACTGTGAATGATATTCATTAACTTTTGTTTTTAACACTCGATTACTTCCTCGTATCTGTAAGATACACAGTGACTTCTTGTTTGACTGCAAAGACATCTTTGGAGTTCGGTAATGTCCCCTCCCCCCACTTATCTTCCTATTCTGTCTTAACTTTGCAGCCAGTATTTTTCATCTGGAACGGTTTAAAGTCCTTCTTATTACTTGTGCAATGCACAAATAATAAGCAAAGTCTTTATTTTATATATGTGTATGAAAATATTTTGTGTATACAAAAAATATTTTGTGTTTGTTACAATATTAATTTATTGTTAAACAAGAACCGTAGCCAGAATTTAGTTTCGGGGATTGGAAGAACAATTTTATAGATTTTAAGTTATAATGACTTTCTTTTAAATAAAATTATAAAAAAAAAAAAAAAAAAAAAAAAAAAAAAAAAAAAAAAACAGTAACACTTTTTAACAGGTTTGGACGTGGGACGGTCTCAGGATCGGACCCGTGCCCTCCCCCCTTCCCTCCAGATTTGAGTCTGAGTTTAAAAAAAAAATCTGAAATTCTCAGCAAATTTTCTGAAAGGTTACAGCAGAGGGGGAAAGGAGAGGTAATCCCTTCCTGCTGCTAATTATTTTTGTTGTAGTTTGGGTTAACTCTGTTTATATTCAAGTCAATTTCAGGCTGAGTGGGTTCGGGTTAACCAGATTTCTAAAAAGTTTAGCATATCATTTCAGTTTAAAAACTATACATATAATAATAAACACAGATATTTGTATGTGTTTTTAACGCGATCCTTTGATGAAATACAGGTTTTTATCACGACGTTTTGACGAAATTTGCATTTTCCCCGAACTTTTGACAAAATTAGCTTTTTTCCGCGACCCTTTGACGAAATTCGCGTTTTTTTTCGTGATCCTTTGTCAAAATTTGCGTTTTTTCCGCGAGATTTTGATTAAATTCGAGTTTTTTTTCGTGAACTTTTGCCGAAATTCGCGTTTTTTTCGAAATCCTTCGTCGAAATTTGCGTTTTTTTCGCGAAATTCGCTTTTTTCTCGTCTTTTTGATGAATTTCGCGGCTCTTTGACGAAATTCGCGTTTTTTTATGGAAATGGTCGTGTTTTTTTTGTTTTTTGCTGCTGTTTGATGAAATTCGCTTCTTTCCGCAGTCTTTTGCCGAAAGTCACGTTTCTCTGTGGCCCTTCTTTGTGACCATGCTTTTTTTTTTTGCAATCCTTTAACGAAATTCGCGTTTTTTCCGCTTCCTTTTGACGGAAAGCATATTTTTTTAGCAATATTTTGCCAAAATTTGCGTTTTTTCTGCAGCCCTTTGAGGAAATTTGCGTTTTTTCTGCGGCCCTTTGAGGAAATTTGCGTTTTTTCTGAGGTCATTTGCCGAAATTCACGTTTTTTTACGCAATCCTTCGTCGAAATTCACGTTTTTCCGCGGCCTTTTGATGAAATTAGCTTTTTTTTCTGCGGCCTTTTGAAGAAATTTGCGTTTTGTCCAGATCCTTTGTCGAAATTTGCTTTTTTCCGTGGGGTTTTGACGAAATTAGTGGTTTTTCCGCAGCCTTTTGACGAAATTCACGTTTTTCTGTGGCCCTTCTTTGTGACCCTGCTTCTTCTTTTTCTTTTTGCGATCCTTTAACGAAATTCGCGTTGTTTCAGCTTCCCTTTGACGAAATGCGTTTTTTTAGCGATCCTTTGTCGAAATTTGCGTTTTTTTCTGTGGTCATTTGCCGAAATTCGTGTTTTTTATTGCAATCCTTCGTCGAAATTTGCGTTTTTTCCGCGGCTCTTTGACGAAATTTGCGTTTTTTTCGTCTTTTTTGATGAAATTTGCGTTTTTCTGCGGCCTTTTGACGAAATTCACGTTTTTCTGTGTCTCTTTGACGAAATTCGTGTTTTTTCAGCCTCCCTTTGACGGAATGCGAGTTTTTTTAGCGATGCTTTGTCGAAATTTGCAGTTTTGTGTGGCCCTTTGACGAAATTCGCGTTTTTTCTGTGGTCATTTGACAAAATTCGCGTTTTTGCGCAATCATCCTTCCTCGAAATTTGCGTTTTTTCGCGGCTTTTTGTCAAAATTCGCGCTTTTTCTCGTCTTTTTGATGAAATTTGCGTTTTTCTGTGGCCTTTTGACGAAATTCATGTTTTCCCGTGTCCCTTTGACGAAATTCGCGTTTTTTGCGATCCTTTACGAAATTATCTTCTTTTACGCAGCCCTTTGACGGAATGCGTGTTTTTAGCGATCTTGTTTTCGAAATTCGCGTTTTTTCCGCCACCTTTTGATGAAATTCGCGTTTTTTCTGCGGCCTTCTGACGAAATTCGGGTTTTTTCTGTGCTCATTTTGACGAAATTAGCGTTTCCTCTAGAATAATTTGACGAAATTCACGTTTTCTCCGCTATCATTTGACGAAATTTGACTTTTTTTTCGCGATCCTTTGACAAACTTCGCATTTTATCTGCGGCCGTATGACATAATTCCGGTTTTTTCCTTGATCCTTTAAAGAAATTGGAGATTTTTTTGCGAACGATTGACGAAATTGATTTTTTTTTTTTGCGAACGATTGACGAAATTGATTTTTTTCGGCGACCATTTGTCAAAAACGCGATAATTTTTTAAGTCCAAATTTTCGGACTGATGACCGAAATTTTCAAATTTTCGGAAAATTCGGAACAAAGTCACCCTTTCATCCCCACCCCCACCCCCTCTGGCTACGGCCTTATTGACAAAAATGATTTCTGTTTATAACACAATGCAACGTGTTTCGTAAGATTTAGAACATTATGAAAATTTAAGTCAGCCCCCCCCCCCGAAATAAAATCCTGGGTACGCCACTGCCTTGAGCATTAGAATTATTGCGTGAGTTGAATGCCTATGATCGTATTTATGCAACCTTATATATAGCTTATAAATACAAACTGACTTTCATGCACTCAAGTGCCTTGTGAACGAGTGTTCTCAACACTTAAAATTATAAAGAATTGCTTGCGTTCATCGTCTCGAGGACAAAAACTGTTAGATGATTTTATCCTATTCAACGTTGAATGATTTTTGATTACGATTATGATAAGATAATAGATGGAGCTGCCTCAAGTTCAAAAGAATTGTCCAGATATCTGACATTTTAATTAGTTAGTAATTTCAAATAACAAAATAAAATGTGCAAATGAATATAATGATATTTCTAATAACAAATTAATTTATGTGTGTCAATTTTAATAGTACCAACTCTTTCCGGTCTATACTAACACTTTCCAGTGTAATATTTACAGTGTAGTGTACAGACAAGTTTTTTTCGACGGCATAGAGATTAGAATGTTAGCCTTCCACGCAAAGGGACCCGAGTCCAAATTGCGGCTGAGAAATGGATGTTCCTAGGTGTTGTCAATGTGCATAGGTTAGGCTCAGCGATGCCCTATTCCCGTTGGCAGTCCCTTCACAAGTAGCCATCATCTATTCTAACGATATCGTTGGCCGATGCTGACAGCGCAAATGACCCGCCATTGAACCAAACAATTTTTTTTTCTCTTTTTAATACAAAGAGTAAAATTATCTGAACAGAAATCGCATAAGAAATTTAAAACGTTTTTAATTATTACGTGTATACCTTTTAATTGTTTAAAGTTTACATATTCAAAAAATAAATAAAAATTAAGCAAGTTACCCCCCCCCCCCCCCCACACACACACACACCATACAAAATTTTTTCTTCACGATGAAATTACTTCCAATTCAAATAAACGATTACAAACATGCTGATATGTCTCGAATTGGAGTAAAGTCATCTTCAAAGAGGTAGATAAAAGTTCGTTCTGATAGTCAGTATTAAAACATTTTAAAATGGGGTCGTCGATTGGTGGGCCAATGCATAAGTCCAGCGGGGTGGGCCAAACTATGCCAGTCCGCCCCTGTACTCAGCATATTTTTACAATTTTTTAAATGAATAATTATTAATCGTACTGAAACACTGAATTATTAAATTCAAAATTTTAAGAGTGACAAAGCAAATGAAAACAAATTATGCCTCTTGGTTAGGATAAAGGGGACAAAAGGCAGGAGTTTTCTATGATTGTTCATAGATTTTATTCATGTGTCAGAATGACTATGATTAATAGGTACTTTTAAATTCAAAATTATTTTATGTTAAATATTTAATAAATAAAATTTGCAAGTTTTACGTTGAATAATAGCAATTTAAGCAAGTTTTTTTCATATCAGCTTAAAAAATATGTATCAATTTTTAAATCTCATCGAAAGTATCTCATATCTTACGAATTTGCAAAATTTAATTTAAGTGGGGGTAAATCAAGGAATATGAAAGAATTAGAATACAGCAAAATTTAAAATGCCTGTCTCCATGCACACAGTGGGTTTATGAAGGAGAAAATTTATTGGTCCCAAAGACTAGAGGGACCCGTCAGATACCCAATATTATTTGTTATATTATGCAAGTATGGGATGCAATAATCTGTACTGGGCATAATTTTGTGGGGGAAAATATTTTTTCAAGAACTGTTTTAAGATGAGCTGACCAAAATTCCTCCAAAATGCCAGTGCTATCATTAAAAAAAGAAAAAAGAAAGAAAGAAAAAAAAAAGACGAGGAAAAATTAGCAGAAACCAAGTTTGAATAATGAAATTCACAGTTAAAAAACTCGATAAAATTCTGCAAGGAATATATATATTAAATTTCAAACCATTCGATTTGGTAGTGTTTGCACTACTATATGCAAACCAGACAAAGACTATCGATGTTATGCATTTATATAATTACAAACGAACCTAAAAAGCCACAAATTTAAAGACACAAACTTTCATGATAACATCTTTTATAATTAACTTTTCGTTTAATTAATGAATTAGAAACAGCGTTGTCTAAAAAGAAAAGAATCATGAAATTACACTTTGGAATAACTGCCATCTTTTCTGCAACTGGGCATGCTCAGTTGAGTAACCAGTGATCGGAGCAAGTTTGAGTAACTAAAGCCTGGTTTCGTTTTTCTCTTTCATTTCGCCAGGTTGAATTGACGATGAATTGGATTTCAGATTCAACTGAGAGTTTAGCCTGTAATGCGAGATTGAGGTTGACAGAGAATTACAGGGTAAGCTTCAAATTGTAGGTTAGTGAAACGTGCATGCCCAGTTGAAAGGAAAATGGTGGTCGTTTTAAACTGATCTTTGATGATTTTTTTTTTAGACAATGCTGTTTGGGCATTATTAATTGAATGAAACATTAATTATAACATATGTTATTATAAAAGAATATGTCACTTAAGTTGTTCCCTCTTTTTTTATATTTTAGCTCCTTGAAAGCAAAATTATATTAATTTGTGGCAAAAACGAAGCCTTCAAGATATTGATTTACTGAGTACTTTTTGTGGTGCCATCTGGATTTTTAAGTATTGCATATATGTGGTCATTTTTCATAATAGGTAAATAATAATCTCTTGAACTAAGATATACCATAATTAATGTTTTAAATTACATACTTGATAGGTTTAAAATATTTATTTTTGTTTTAGAAACCATTTTTCAGAAGATTTTTAAAAAATGATTTTGACCTACATTAGAAATTTTTTCAGCCTTTTTCTAAAATTATTAAATAAGATCTTTAAAAAAATCTTCTATATTAATTTACACATTATTTTTTTTTAAAAAAACCTCTTATCTCT
This sequence comes from Maratus speciosus, assembly GCA_963932465.1. NCBI lineage: Eukaryota > Metazoa > Arthropoda > Arachnida > Araneae > Salticidae > Maratus > Maratus speciosus. The sequence continues at coordinate 41,608,333 of OZ010798.1, forward strand.
TATTTTTTGCTACTGCATGTTATTTCATCCAAGATATTTTAATTAAATCTGTAACCAATTACATTCGTTAAAAAATATATGCATTAGAAATAAATAAATGAAAATGTCTTCACATATAAATATTCTTGCAAAAAATAGATAAATAAACCTATTGTGTTATTTACTTTTATTCAACTTAATACTTCTAGTCTGATCAGATAACTGTTTATTAAACTTATAGATTAAGGAAAATGGTTTTTACTATAAGGAAGTTTTACTGTAATGCAAAATTTTGTTTTGCGAACGACCAAAAACATCACATCAAAACGATAATTCCAAATTTATTTGTAGGGTTTTTTTCATTTAAAAATTAAACATGATAATTTGCACTTCCAATATTCGTTTTAATTTCATTACTCAAAAGAGACAGATAAAGATGGTGCCAAGCTCGGGTAAAACTTGCAGAGGTAACTACAAGATCATGTGATTCCTATGGTCAATCAGCTAAGTACATTTCAAGTTCAGGTCAAGTAACACAAGGTCTAATAGTCACAGCTCTGAAGTTATTGATGAATACCAAATATTAACTGGCAGTTACATTTACCAATCTAAGGTTTCTCAACTGGAATTTGAACTGCCATTGAAGATTGCTGGTGAATTGACCAGTTAGACTAAAAGCCCAATCATCTGATTAGTCATCCTCACAAATTTTTGGAGATGGGCCAGACTAAACCTGATTAAAAAATTAGGGAAGTGACTCAAGGTTTCATTCTCCCATTGGTTGACAACAAACTGGCCAACTGATTCTTGGCTTGCTTCCTGCCAATGAAATGCAAGCACTTTGAGAAATACTCTATCTAGTTAATTTTTGCTATAATGGAATAGGCTGTCTGTGAAAGATCTTGCTCGGTGGTTAAGGCACTGGTCTAATAATCATAAGTGGTCAGGTTCTGTCCCCCCCCCCCCCTGATGTTTTTGCTTTTTTTTTTCAGAGTTTTGTTTTGATCTTTATTAAGTCAATTAATAAAGATTAATCAACCTTTATTATCAGTTCAATTTGTAATTTTATACTGTCAATTACATAATTAAATTAAATTTTAATTAAAGTAAGTTTTAATTGTAATTAAGTTAAAGAACATTAAATTGTAGTTATAACTAAGTTAAATAAAATTTAAATTTAATTTTTATAAAATAAAATGAAATTTAGTTTTAAATAAATTTCAATAAATAATTTTTTTAATTCATATAAGCTATTTTTTATGAATTAAAATGAACATTTATTATAATTTAATAATAATATCTCCTAACCTTAGATACATTAAATACATTTTTATGTTAGAAATTTAGTAACATATAAACATTAAATTAGCAAAACTAATTTATAAAAGTTTTCATTTTTTAAAATTAAGTAGTACCCTTCATACAAAAAAAAAAGAAAAAACTTTATTAATTTATTACCAATTTCTTTGTAGTTTTTTTTTATATAAATTACTGTAAATGGAATTAAATTTAAAACTCATACTCTTATAAGAAAAAAAAACTATTATAAGCATTAAAATGTAAATTTTTAAGAATTAAAATAATTTTCTTACACTTGCACAAAAATATTTTTACGTTAGAATTTAACAACATACCTGAATACATGGCTATATTCTGTTTATTTTATCCTAAAGTAAAATTTTATTAATTTATATTAATAATATTATTAATTTAATAAGTAATTAATTATTTTAATTAATTCATAACTGTTAATTGTTAAAAAGTTTTGATTAAAATTTTACAATTGTTTTTATTAAAAAATTCGAATAAATTGCTTTAAAAAATATATATTATACATATATATTGAAAAACTCAGTCAAAACATAAATTATTTTTATTAAAAAATTCTAATAAATCACCCCCCCCCCCCCAACAGTATGCATATATATATATATATATACTTTGAACACTAAATAAAAGGCATTAGTCCAAGTAAATCATTACCTAGAAATATTTAATGCAACAACTACATGAAAACAGCTTCTTATAGTTTTATGTAGTTATTGTTCATATTTTCTTTTTTATGCACAGTAAAGTTTTAAAATAATTTAAAAAGAGCATAATACTTTACATTTAAAGAACAAGTAAAAAAATTATAAACTAAGTAACTAAATAACCTATTTATCATTTACCTTATATTAATTATTATATGAATTATAGAATAGTTTTTAAACAAGTAAATGATAAAATTTCAATTTTATTACTAGTTATATTAATTAGTAAGCTAATTTTTAACTATTATTAATGAATAGTAATTTAATGATAATTAAATAATTGGTACTTTTGGGTTAGCCGGGCACCAGTGTTATATATACGTATATATGTATATACATACACATATATGTGTATATATACAATATATGCAGGGATGTAGTGGAGGGTATACAGTGGTATACACAGTATACCTTCCGGATTTTTTTTAAGGAACACCGTATACCCTCTGTTTCTCAAAAAAGCTATAGTATATACACTGTAGGACATACTCTCTGCCTTGAGCGTATACCCTCTGATTAGAGCATATGCATTCTGCTTTTTTTTACGACTACACCACTGAATATATGTATATGTATATACATGTATATTTACATGTATGTATGTATGTATATAAATATGTATATATAACACTGGCGCCCCGCTAACCGAAAGGTACCAAATAATTTAATAAAGGAAATTTTATTTTCAAGACATTTTTTTTAAATATATTGTTTTTTGTTTTACTTTAGAATTTCTTTCTTTTTTTGTGTGTGTGTATGTGAAATAAATTGTTCTTTGTTTGTTATTATTTTTATTTATTTATTTTTCATTATATTTCAATACAAGTGTGAATTATAATTTATTTTAGGCTGACCTTTTTTATTCACTAACATTGTTTACCATAACCACAGTATTCTTTCAATTTATTAAACTAATTATATTTATATTAAGCAATAAAAGTTATGAATTCGAACCTGGCACCAAAATTTTAAATATTTCAAACACATTATTTTTAGATTTTTTTGCCCTATTTGTTATTTTTTAGTAATAATAATTAAATGTTAATATTACAAATTACTATAATGGGTGAGGGAGAATTTAGTTGATCTAAATCTCCTCTCTCACGTGACAATTTTGAATATTGAGTATTAGTTTGGTCATTTAATTACCTAACTGATTTTTTAAAATGATTTACATTTATGCACACATAATATCAGAAAAGAAAGAAAAAAAAAAAAAGCTTTACATAAAATTTGCTTGAGTATTTTTTTTAATTGCTTTTTTATGTATTTTTTATTTTTAAAAAAGAAAGAAGGAAAAATCTTTAGCAATCAAGAAAGGGGAGCAAGGGTGCTTGAGTCTACTGTTGCTTTGAATAAATACTGGACATATAGATAATTACAATGCAGTTACATAGCCAGGAAGTTATTTAGGGGGGGGGGGGGAGGGTGCTAATTCCCTAAGGCCTAGCCTCCTGATGCAAAGCTATAAATCAGAAACTACTGATTTTACTTTCAGTATATCTATCAATGCATACTTTAAAAATATAATGTAATTTTTCTTTTTCATTCAAAGTTTAAACTCACACACAACTGTGTATACAAAAGGAAAATATAAATATAATGTGAAGTATAAAATAATAATAATAATTAAGCCTAAAATAATTAAATTTATTACATTATTAAAAGAAAGTCAGCTTTATCAAATTTTTACGAGAAAAAAAGGGGTATATTTTAAAAAAACATATTGTTGTTTTCCGTAATTAAGTTTATAACACTGTACATGAGAAATGAACTGAAATTCTTAGCATATAGCATAAAAATTTTTATATGTTTACAACTTAATACTTGAAATAAGCGCAAGTGACACTTGCAAAGTTTTAACTTTTTTGTTTCGGCAAGGAAATGTGCCCTCTGATTGATTTGGATGAAGTGTATATCACTGCTGAATTATCAAAAATTGCAACAATTTAGAAGTAATCTTGTTAATTCTTGCATCTTTTCAACCAATGGGAAATGGACGGTTAAATCACATCAAATGATGTTTTCCATGATTGTTGTTCGGTTTTGCGTGAATGGAAAGGATGTGAAGAAGTCATTTGTTTAGCTTCACACATATATGTCGGTTCTTTCTAAGCCACAGAAATTGAAAAAAATTAATTATTTCCTGATTTCATCAGGGCGCCCTCTATTGACGCATTGTGAAGATAAGTTAGTCTTTCGATTTTTAATCGATTAATCGTTAAACTAAAGTTCACTCTTTCCGGCGCTTTGACTTCGGAAATACAGATGAACGTGAAATTAACATTACTTTTTCACTTAATTTAACTCATTTATACACAAACCAGCTGTTTGCTTTATTTCTCTGTGAATTTTATAGATTTTTCTGAGATTGAAAGATTGAACTGGATTTTATAAATGGTATGTAATATATAGTTTAGGAATATAATGAAGAATGATTTGGCGGAATACTGAACATTCAGCCACACTTTGGCGGAGTAATAATTATAAAAAATAATGTGTACCTTTCCTTTTCAAATTTTAAAATAAAAATAAAATTACACCCATATTATAATTGATATTCTATTATTTGTATGTTTAAAATTTTAACAGCTTGATGTATTTTTTTGTAGTATTTCAAACACCGCAGCATTTTTTTCTTGGTCCTATTTATGAATTCCAAACTACCCAGGAGAAAATTTAAATCCCTATACAACATTAGCAGTATTATTATTAGTTTTGAAATAGAAATATTACAGTTTAGAAATGCCCAGAAGAGTAAAGTTTAAGGGGACAGTTTACCCCCAAAATTGGTTAAAATGTCGATTTTCTTTTTTTAATATTAAATAAAAACTTTTTTTATAAAAAATCTCTTCATAGAACTAAAGTTGAATTTCACTATTTAAAAAAATAAATAAATAAAAAGGTGCAATTTGGCAATTTTAAAAAGGACAAGGTGCTGCACCCTTAAAATATGGTTTAGAGGAAACAGTAATTACAAAATTAATAATAACTGCAGGTATTCACTAGTTAGTAGCACAAAGGACAGTTGATTATAATTCAGCCTTATAATGCATACACACCCCTTCTTCAGGTCAGCGTTGTGAAAGTGATTTGCTTATTTAATACAGAAGTTTTCATTATATACACATTATGTTTAAAAAGTTGAAAGAGTATCTGTAGAACTTAAATATAAAATTAGTAGCTACCTTCCCCCTTGAAGAGATTCTAAGTAACAATATTGACAAAATCCCATATGAAATTCCAGTCACTTTCAAATAATAATATTATATACATTGGGATAACAAAACACAATCAGAAAAAATAAAAAAATACCACAGAAATATTTCACAGTTAAAGCAGAGTACTGCAATTTCAAAATTTTACTCCTCTAACAATGTTTGCCACATTAATTTTGTTTGAATCTAAATTTATAATCCCTTGTAATAACCCCTATGTGAGTTAGATTATAGAGTTATTTTGAAATTATTAAGTTTAGATTGTATGTATGTAATGTAATGATAATCTAACTTTTTTAACATTCCAAGAATTCGGCATAATTTCTTATTATAGCTTGGTGCAGTGTTGTTTATATGTTATTTCATCCCCTCCTCTCTTTTCACTGATGTCATTAGCTGTATTTTGTAACTGGTGACAGAATGGCGTTTTTGCCTTCTACAATAAACTCTCAAATGTATGTTTTTGTACTCAAGACAATCGGTTGTGTGATACGAAACATTAATTTTATTGTTATTTTACTGTTTTTATCTGTAATATCATTTTGATATACCTACGTCTTTTTTACCAAGTTTTGCATAGTTTAAATGCAAAGTTTTTTATGTGAATTTTATGATGCAGTTGTCCAATTCATATTTAAAAGATGTTAATGTATTATTTTATGAATGAAATTTCAATTTTACCAAATTGCAAAAAATAAAAATTACCCCTTCGAAAGAAAACTGAAAAGAGTCCCCCCCCCCCATTTTTTTCCCCTGAGCATTCTTATCTTTAGTTATATCTGAAATCTTTAAAATACTAAATAGCAGTTTTATTACCGCTTAGTATTCAATGTTCCAAATTTTTAAAAAACAAATGTTTTCAAGTCTTTTCAATCGCTACTTTCTTTGGTTGGTGTATACGAGTTAAAAAAAAAAAAAAAAAAAAAATCATTTATTCAACCTCAACCCTAGAAACCCTTGCTGTGTTTAACATTTTTATGACAAAAAGTTCGTTTTGCTCTTATACATTCATTTACAACTGCTGTTGAGCAGAGCTCATCCTCTAATTCTTCTTTAGTTCTAATTTGAGATAAATTTATTGTTGCAATGTAGAATAAAAAAATGAAATATTGGCTATTTATTCTCTTACTTGCAGACAGTTTTGCTATACTTATTTTATATAAAAGAATGAATAATTTGGTTACTTAGAGGAAATTATGACATTTCAAATTATATTATATTTAAATATTTTTAAATGAAAATGCTTTTTATGTCAGATAAAAACTTGCTTTTTACAAATTTACACACAACTGTACTTAATTTATTAAAACTCTAAGGGAGTAAGATTAACAAAACTATTTAAAGCTTTTTGTTTATTCATAAGGTAACTTAGAAACTTTTAAATTATATGCATCCTAGATTTTAATATACTTTTTTATGCAAATTTAAACATTTCTAAAAGTTGATTTAATCACTGGTTTAAATCATCTGATTAAAATTGTTTACACCCTAGGGCAATTAATTTTTATTATGAGGAGTTTAGGTGTTACATCTCACTCATGATTTAAACCACGAAATGTATTTATTTTGCATTATATTTATTAGAATGTGTGTTTAAATGCATAGTTCTTATAGATAGAGCAAGAAAAATACTTTTATTTATATATATCTAACAACCTAACAATACAAGTTAAAGTTAGAATTTTAAAATTTAATTAATGTTAAGGTTCTTACACTAAGTGAAAAGTCTCAGAAGCTAATGTTAATATTATGAGTAAGTTATCTTCAAATTTCTCACTTGTATTTTATTATTTTTTAATGAATTTTTAGTATGGGATTGCTGAGGACAAACTGTAACGGGACTAGTTTTTACTTTTTTTTATGTTTGTTTCAGATTTTTTAAAAAAAAATTTCTTTCATTTTTGGAACTGGTTAGAACATTTTCTGAAATTGGAACTATTCTAATTAAAAAAAAAAAAAAAACTGTAATCGAAATCGAAAAAGGTAAAAACTAGCTCAATTAAAGATAGACCTCTGCTATCCTATGCAAAAAATTAAAATGCAAGCGAGATATTTGAAGATGATGTTTCCATAGATTTAACATTATTATCATCCTCGTTTCTTCCCGTGACTAGTGTAGACTGTATAGATATTTTTTCATAGTACAGTAGACTCCCTCAAATCCGCACAGCTTGGGACCAGAGGTTGTGCGGATTTTAGAATTTTGCAGATTTCTGGTCATTGATTTGTTTACATTTTTGAAACAGTAATTTGATTGGTAGTTAAGCAAGGGAAATTATAATGAATGCTTACAATAAAGTGAAACATTAAAATAAGTAAAATATTAAAATAATTTATTAGTTTAAAAGTAAGTAATTATTAAACTAATTATGTAAAAAAAAAATTAGAAAAATATTAAATTATTACGAATAACGTCATCATAATATTTTAAATACTATTTGGTATTCATTTTCATGCAAGTGAAAACTTTAAATAACAGAAATATAACTACTTTTGCAGTGCAAATATAGAGTTATGCTTCTTCCGAATGAAATTTTAACGAATCTGTGCAAAGAACAAATTTAATATTAGACACAATATTCCAAAATAATGAATAAAAAAATAGAACTGCTTTTTCGGCAGTTTTTTTACATGCTAAAATGGTTAAAATACATACATATTTTTTAATTTTTAAGTTACATTAATTTTAAATACTCTTAAAAATATTTCCTTTATAGGTTTAGGTATATACAAATACACATAAATACATCATAGTAAAATATTACAACATAAAAAAATGCATATGCCAAAAAAAAAAGAAAAGTGCGCAGTTAAACTGATGGCATTGAGCTCACAGGCTATTCACACTTACTGTATATTATACTCTTATTTCAAAGTATAATGCCCCTCAAAAAATAAATTAAGGGGATTTGCCGACGTTTCTCCCTTTATACTTAACCAATGATAATGAACCTCAAATGTAATCAGGAAAGCGCCTTATCAGAATAAACTTATATACCAAATTTGAAGCAAATAAAATAATTCAGCATGAAAAACCCATTTCGCTAAATTAAGGGGGGTTATTAGCTCCCCCATTACCCCTTTTACACCTAACCAATGAACCTTCAAATCTAATCAGAGAAGCCTCTTATCGGAATAAACCGGTGTATCCAATTTGAAGCAGAGGCCCCACCAGTGGCTGAGAGGTTCTGCTCTCGAATCTGGTAGACGGGAGGTGCTGGGTTCGATCCCAATCGCGCCCGTCGGCCTAATCGTTCGTGGTTTTCTTCGAACCTTGGATTTCCAAGCGTTAATACGGGTTAGGTTCCCTTAGAAAGACCCCACGAAGGGCACTCCCCCCTGGGCCTATATCCCTCGTGCAGATAATTGGCCGTCATAAATACAACCAACCAACCAATTTGAAGCAAATCGAATAATTCTGCATGAAAAACCTATTTATCCAAATTAAGGGGGAATAGCCCCCTTTCCACCCCTTTATATTCAGCCAATGAACCTCCAAATCTAATCAGGGAAACTCCTTATCAGAATAAACCGGTATATCACATTTGAAACAAATCGAATGATTCTGCATAAAAAAACCATTTGTCTAAATTAAGGGGGGGGGGATGATCCATGTTTCCCCTTTTATACTTAATCAATGAACCCCCAAAACTAATCAAGGAAGCGCCTTATCAGAATGAACATAGCAAAAAATTGAAGCAAATCGGATATTTATATCAGGAGTTATCGCGTAACGTACATACATACATACAGAACCCGCGGTCACATTTGCTGTTAGGCTTTGATAGCCTGTGATTCAGCACCATTAGACTTACAGTTTTGTTGATTTAGCATCTAGAAATATAAAATATAAAACTTATAATGTTATATTTTCTGAAATCGAAATTAATGTATATCAAGTGCATTACATGCTCGATTTGTATACAAGAAGTAATAATAATAAAAAAATTGCATATTTAAATTTTGCGCTCTTATTATTCGTGCGCCTGGAGCAGTGTGCTCCAATTGCTCCATGGTAGCTACGCCCCTGTTAGTTTTGATTTTTAACTTAATTGTTTTCATGTCAAATAGATGTGTGAATTATGAATCATTGCAGATTAAAGTTCTTATTAGTATTACAGTAGACTCCCTCAAATCCGTACAGCTTGGGACCAGAGGTGTGAATTTTAGAATTTTGTAGATTTCCGGTCATTGCTTTGTTTACATTTTTTAAAGAATAAATTGTATGTAATAATGCAATAAAAATTATAATGAATGCTTACAATATAGTGAAATATTAAAATAATTAACTAAAGTAATAAACTAAAATGATAAAAAGTAAGATAACTTTAAAAATGATTAAATTATTAAAAATAAAGGTCAAGTGAATGATCAATGAAGTATAATTAAATATGTATAATAAAGATAAGATACGTTTTCCTTGAATTGTTCAATAAAACTTTCCTCATAAATGCAACCTGCTAATTCACATCACAATCATACATTAAAAAAGTTTTATTTTATGTTTAGCCAGTTTTAATAACCAAAAAAGCTTGATTTTCTAATACAGAAATATATTTACCAAAACAACATCTCGATTTTTTTTTCACAAATAAATTTATACTTCGTTCTTGAAAAAGTATGAGTTCAGTCATGTTATCGAGAATTACATATCAAAATACATATGGAATTGTATAAAACTAAAAAATTCTGTAATTTTGCCTCTACAACTGAACTGAAAACTTCATTGTTTACATCTGTGATAATGTGCGGATTTGAGGGAGTCTACTGTATTTCTTAGTTTCTGCCAGTGTTTGCCACTTACTGGCAGAAAATTTGCAACCCTGCATGCAAAAAATAAAAGGCACAGCTGTCAAAGGAGAAAATTAGACTGGTAACATTTGTTCCTGACTAAAACAAGAGCCCCGAAATTATTTACAATTATTCATGTCATATACAGAAAGATTGTAATTAAAATCTTGATTAAAATTAAACTGATTTTTAGCAGAATATCCTACCCACAATTCAATAAAATAATGGAGGACAGCAAGCAGAAAAAAAAATATATATATATATCTAGAATTACTCAATGTTGCTTAAATTAGTCAAATTTAATCTGTTTGATACAGAAATTTATTCAAATGCTAAGCACGAAAGAATAATGCTTTTAATAAAATTTAAACATAAATTAAACTTTATACAACAAGCATAATATTTCAAACTATTAGCACATGCATATATTATTATATACAGTAGACTCCCTCAAATCCGCACAGCTTGGGACCAGAGGTTGTGCGGATTTTAGAATTTTGCGGATTTCTGGTCATTGATTTGTTTACATTTTTGAAACATTAATTCGATTGGTAGTTAAACAAGGGAAATTATAATGAATGCTTACAGTAAAGTGAAACATTAAAATAATTTATTAGTTTAAATGTAATTATTAAAATAATTATGTAAAATAAAAATTTAGAAAAATATTAAATTATTACGAATGAAATCGACTCAATTCGATTCCAAAAGTCCTATGCTGCCATCTAGTGATAGCAAGGAGAACAGTGTTAATGCTATTATCAGTATATATGTTACGGCCAAAACCCGAAATCGGCCAATTCCCGAACTGGCCAGATGCGGTCGGCCAGTTCGCGAAGTGGTCATACGCTGCCGGCCATTTCGTGAAATTGTTACATAGAGACCAATTTTAACTTTTTATCCTTTATAGGGTTTCGTTCATCTGACGAAACCCTATTCGTCTCGCTCCTCTGTCTGTCTGTCCGTCACAGAGCCCGTTCTCAGAAACTACACATGTTGGAGATTTCAAATTTTGCATACTAATAGATGACCGCCACACATCATACGACAAATCATAAAATTTTGAAAAAGTCGTACATTTAACCCTTTGGGCTCCCACATGTGTATTTTAAATAATCCTTTCTAAGTGAGTCCCTAATTAGGTTGCAGGCATGAAATTTTGCGTACTTATAGATGGACACCTCAGATCAAACGACAAATCATAAAATTTTGAAAAAGTCATTCATTTAACCCTTTGGGCTCTCACATGTGTATATTAAACAATTCTTTCTATGTGAACCTCTAATTAGATTGGAGGCGTGAAATTTTGCATACTTATAGCTGAATACCTCACATCAAAGGACAAATCATAAAATTTTGAAAAAGTCGTACATTTAACCCTTTGGGCTCCCCCATGTGTATTTCAAACAATTCTTTCTATGTGAGCCTCTAATTAGGTTGGAGGCGTGAAATTTTACAAACTTATAGCTGAACACCTCACATCAAACTCAAACTATAAAATTTTGAAAAAGTCGTACATTTAACCCTTTGGGCTCCCACAAGTGTATTTTAAACAATTCTTTCTAAGTGCGTCCCTAATTAGGTTGCAGGTGTGAAATTTTGCGTACTTATAGATGGACACCTGAGATCAAACAACAAATCATAAAATTTTGAAAAAGTCATACATTTAACTCTTTGGGCTCCCACATGTGTATTTTAAACAATTCTTTCTATGTGAACCTCTAATTAGATTGGAGGTGTGAAATTTTGCATACTTATAGCTGAATACTTCACATCAAACGACAAATATAAAATTTTGAAAAAGTCGTACATTTAACCCTTTGGGCTCCCACATGTGTATTTTAAACAATTCTTTCTAAGTGCGTCCCTAATTAGGTTGCAGGTGTGAAATTTTGCGTACTTATAGATGGACACCTGAGATCAAACAACAAATCATAAAATTTTGAAAAAGTCATACATTTAATCCTTTGGGCTCCCACATGTGTATTTTAAACAATTCTTTCTATGTGAACCACTAATTAGATTGGAGGTGTGAAATTTTGCATACTTATAGCTGAATGCCTCACATCAAACGACAAATATAAAATTATGAAAAAGTCGTACATTTAACCCTTTGGGCTCCCACATGTGTATTTTAAACAATTCTTTCTATGTGAACCTCTAATTAGATTGGAGGCGCGAAATTTTGCATACTTATAGCTGAATACCTCACATCAAAGGACAAATCATAAAATTTTGAAAAAGTCGTACATTTAACCCTTTGGGCTCCCCCATGTGTATTTCAAACAATTCTTTCTATGTGAGCCTCTAATTAGGTTGGAGGCGTGAAATTTTACAAAGTTATAGCTGAACACCTCACATCAAACTATAAAATTTTGAAAAAGTCGTACTTTTAACCCTTTGGGCTCCCACATGTGTATTTTAAAAAATTCTTTCTATGTGAACCTCTAATTAGATTGGAGGCGTGAAATTTTGCATACTTATAGCTGAATACCTCACATCAAAGGACAAATCATAAAATTTTGAAAAAGTCGTACATTTAACCCTTTGGGCTCCCCCATGTGTATTTCAAACAATTCTTTCTATGTGAGCCTCTAATTATGTTGGAGGCGTGAAATTTTACAAACTTATAGCTGAACACCTCACATCAAACTCAAACTATAAAATTTTGAAAAAGTCGTACATTTAACCCTTTGGGCTCCCACATGTGTATTTTAAACAATCCTTTCTAAGTGAGTCCCTAATTAGGTTGCAGGCATGAAATTTTGCGTACTTATAGATGGACACCTCAGATCAAACGACAAGTCATAAAATTTTGAAAAAGTCATTCATTTAACCCTTTGGGCTCTCACATGTGTATTTTAAACAATTCTTTCTATGTGAACCTCCAATTACATTGGAGGCGTGAAATTTTGCATACTTATAGCTGAATACCTCACATCAAAGGACAAATCATAAAATTTTGAAAAAGTTGTACATTTAACGCTTTGGGCTCCCACATATGTATAATAAACAATTCTTTCTATGTGAACCTCTAATTAGATTGGAGGCGTGAAATTTTGCATACTTATAGCTGAATACCTCACATCAAAGGACAAATCATAAAATTTTGAAAAAGTCGTACATTTAACCCTTTGGGCTCCCCCATGTGTATTTCAAACAATTCTTTCTATGTGAGCCTCTAATTAGGTTGGAGGCGTGAAATTTTACAAACTTATAGCTGAACACCTCACATCAAACTCAAACTATAAAATTTTGAAAAAGTCGTACATTTAACCCTTTGGGCTCCCACAAGTGTATTTTAAACAATTCTTTCTAAGTGCGCCCCTAATTAGGTTGCAGGTGTGAAATTTTGCGTACTTATAGATGGACACCTGAGATCAAACAACAAATCATAAAATTTTGAAAAAGTCATACATTTAACTCTTTGGGCTCCCACATGTGTATTTTAAACAATTCTTTCTATGTGAACCTCTAATTAGATTGGAGGTGTGAAATTTTGCATACTTATAGCTGAATACTTCACATCAAACGACAAATATAAAATTTTGAAAAAGTCGTACATTTAACCCTTTGGGCTCCCACATGTGTATTTTAAACAATTCTTTCTAAGTGAGTCCCTAATTAGGTTGCAGGCATGAAATTTTGCGTACTTATAGATGGACACCTCAGATCAAACGACAAATCATAAAATTTTGAAAAAGTCATTCATTTAACCCTTTGGGCTCTCACATGTGTATATTAAACAATTCTTTCTATGTGAACCTCTAATTAGATTGGAGGCGTGAAATTTTGCATACTTATAGCTGAATACCTCACATCAAAGGACAAATCATAAAATTTTGAAAAAGTCGTACATTTAACCCTTTGGGCTCCCCCATGTGTATTTCAAACAATTCTTTCTATGTGAGCCTCTAATTAGGTTGGAGGCGTGAAATTTTACAAACTTATAGCTGAACACCTCACATCAAACTCAAACTATAAAATTTTGAAAAAGTCGTACATTTAACCCTTTGGGCTCCCACAAGTGTATTTTAAACAATTCTTTCTAAGTGCGTCCCTAATTAGGTTGCAGGTGTGAAATTTTGCGTACTTATAGATGGACACCTGAGATCAAACAACAAATCATAAAATTTTGAAAAAGTCATACATTTAACTCTTTGGGCTCCCACATGTGTATTTTAAACAATTCTTTCTATGTGAACCTCTAATTAGATTGAAGGTGTGAAATTTTGCATACTTATAGCTGAATACTTCACATCAAACGACAAATATAAAATTTTGAAAAAGTCGTACATTTAACCCTTTGGGCTCCCACATGTGTATTTTAAACAATTCTTTCTAAGTGCGTCCCTAATTAGGTTGCAGGTGTGAAATTTTGCGTACTTATAGATGGACACCTGAGATCAAACAACAAATCATAAAATTTTGAAAAAGTCATACATTTAATCCTTTGGGCTCCCACATGTGTATTTTAAACAATTCTTTCTATGTGAACCACTAATTAGATTGGAGGTGTGAAATTTTGCATACTTATAGCTGAATGCCTCACATCAAACGACAAATATAAAATTATGAAAAAGTCGTACATTTAACCCTTTGGGCTCCCACATGTGTATTTTAAACAATTCTTTCTATGTGAACCTCTAATTAGATTGGAGGCGCGAAATTTTGCATACTTATAGCTGAATACCTCACATCAAAGGACAAATCATAAAATTTTGAAAAAGTCGTACATTTAACCCTTTGGGCTCCCCCATGTGTATTTCAAACAATTCTTTCTATGTGAGCCTCTAATTAGGTTGGAGGCGTGAAATTTTACAAAGTTATAGCTGAACACCTCACATCAAACGACAAACTATAAAATTTTGAAAAAGTCGTACTTTTAACCCTTTGGGCTCCCACATGTGTATTTTAAAAAATTCTTTCTATGTGAACCTCTAATTAGATTGGAGGCGTGAAATTTTGCATACTTATAGCTGAATACCTCACATCAAAGGACAAATCATAAAATTTTGAAAAAGTCGTACATTTAACCCTTTGGGCTCCCCCATGTGTATTTCAAACAATTCTTTCTATGTGAGCCTCTAATTAGGTTGGAGGCGTGAAATTTTACAAACTTATAGCTGAACACCTCACATCAAACTCAAACTATAAAATTTTGAAAAAGTCGTACATTTAACCCTTTGGGCTCCCACATGTGTATTTTAAACAATCCTTTCTAAGTGAGTCCCTAATTAGGTTGCAGGCATGAAATTTTGCGTACTTATAGATGGACACCTCAGATCAAACGACAAGTCATAAAATTTTGAAAAAGTCATTCATTTAACCCTTTGGGCTCTCACATGTGTATTTTAAACAATTCTTTCTATGTGAACCTCCAATTACATTGGAGGCGTGAAATTTTGCATACTTATAGCTGAATACCTCACATCAAAGGACAAATCATAAAATTTTGAAAAAGTTGTACATTTAACGCTTTGGGCTCCCACATATGTATAATAAACAATTCTTTCTATGTGAACCTCTAATTAGATTGGAGGCGTGAAATTTTGCATACTTATAGCTGAATACCTCACATCAAAGGACAAATCATAAAATTTTGAAAAAGTCGTACATTTAACCCTTTGGGCTCCCCCATGTGTATTTCAAACAATTCTTTCTATGTGAGCCTCTAATTAGGTTGGAGGCGTGAAATTTTACAAACTTATAGCTGAACACCTCACATCAAACTCAAACTATAAAATTTTGAAAAAGTCGTACATTTAACCCTTTGGGCTCCCACAAGTGTATTTTAAACAATTCTTTCTAAGTGCGCCCCTAATTAGGTTGCAGGTGTGAAATTTTGCGTACTTATAGATGGACACCTGAGATCAAACAACAAATCATAAAATTTTGAAAAAGTCATACATTTAACTCTTTGGGCTCCCACATGTGTATTTTAAACAATTCTTTCTATGTGAACCTCTAATTAGATTGGAGGTGTGAAATTTTGCATACTTATAGCTGAATACTTCACATCAAACGACAAATATAAAATTTTGAAAAAGTCGTACATTTAACCCTTTGGGCTCCCACATGTGTATTTTAAACAATTCTTTCTAAGTGCGTCCCTAATTAGGTTGCAGGTGTGAAATTTTGCGTACTTATAGATGGACACCTGAGATCAAACAACAAATCATAAAATTTTGAAAAAGTCATACATTTAATCCTTTGGGCTCCCACATGTGTATTTTAAACAATTCTTTCTATGTGAACCACTAATTAGATTGGAGGTGTGAAATTTTGCATACTTATAGCTGAATGCCTCACATCAAACGACAAATATAAAATTATGAAAAAGTCGTACATTTAACCCTTTGGGCTCCCACATGTGTATTTTAAACAATTCTTTCTATGTGAACCTCTAATTAGATTGGAGGCGCGAAATTTTGCATACTTATAGCTGAATACCTCACATCAAAGGACAAATCATAAAATTTTGAAAAAGTCGTACATTTAACCCTTTGGGCTCCCCCATGTGTATTTCAAACAATTCTTTCTATGTGAGCCTCTAATTAGGTTGGAGGCGTGAAATTTTACAAAGTTATAGCTGAACACCTCACATCAAACTATAAAATTTTGAAAAAGTCGTACTTTTAACCCTTTGGGCTCCCACATGTGTATTTTAAAAAATTCTTTCTATGTGAACCTCTAATTAGATTGGAGGCGTGAAATTTTGCATACTTATAGCTGAATACCTCACATCAAAGGACAAATCATAAAATTTTGAAAAAGTCGTACATTTAACCCTTTGGGCTCCCCCATGTGTATTTCAAACAATTCTTTCTATGTGAGCCTCTAATTATGTTGGAGGCGTGAAATTTTACAAACTTATAGCTGAACACCTCACATCAAACTCAAACTATAAAATTTTGAAAAAGTCGTACATTTAACCCTTTGGGCTCCCACATGTGTATTTTAAACAATCCTTTCTAAGTGAGTCCCTAATTAGGTTGCAGGCATGAAATTTTGCGTACTTATAGATGGACACCTCAGATCAAACGACAAGTCATAAAATTTTGAAAAAGTCATTCATTTAACCCTTTGGGCTCTCACATGTGTATTTTAAACAATTCTTTCTATGTGAACCTCCAATTACATTGGAGGCGTGAAATTTTGCATACTTATAGCTGAATACCTCACATCAAAGGACAAATCATAAAATTTTGAAAAAGTTGTACATTTAACGCTTTGGGCTCCCACATATGTATAATAAACAATTCTTTCTATGTGAACCTCTAATTAGATTGGAGGCGTGAAATTTTGCATACTTATAGCTGAATACCTCACATCAAAGGACAAATCATAAAATTTTGAAAAAGTCGTACATTTAACCCTTTGGGCTCCCCCATGTGTATTTCAAACAATTCTTTCTATGTGAGCCTCTAATTAGGTTGGAGGCGTGAAATTTTACAAACTTATAGCTGAACACCTCACATCAAACTCAAACTATAAAATTTTGAAAAAGTCGTACATTTAACCCTTTGGGCTCCCACAAGTGTATTTTAAACAATTCTTTCTAAGTGCGCCCCTAATTAGGTTGCAGGTGTGAAATTTTGCGTACTTATAGATGGACACCTGAGATCAAACAACAAATCATAAAATTTTGAAAAAGTCATACATTTAACTCTTTGGGCTCCCACATGTGTATTTTAAACAATTCTTTCTATGTGAACCTCTAATTAGATTGGAGGTGTGAAATTTTGCATACTTATAGCTGAATACTTCACATCAAACGACAAATATAAAATTTTGAAAAAGTCGTACATTTAACCCTTTGGGCTCCCACATGTGTATTTTAAACAATTCTTTCTAAGTGAGTCCCTAATTAGGTTGCAGGCATGAAATTTTGCGTACTTATAGATGGACACCTCAGATCAAACGACAAATCATAAAATTTTGAAAAAGTCATTCATTTAACCCTTTGGGCTCTCACATGTGTATATTAAACAATTCTTTCTATGTGAACCTCTAATTAGATTGGAGGCGTGAAATTTTGCATACTTATAGCTGAATACCTCACATCAAAGGACAAATCATAAAATTTTGAAAAAGTCGTACATTTAACCCTTTGGGCTCCCCCATGTGTATTTCAAACAATTCTTTCTATGTGAGCCTCTAATTAGGTTGGAGGCGTGAAATTTTACAAACTTATAGCTGAACACCTCACATCAAACTCAAACTATAAAATTTTGAAAAAGTCGTACATTTAACCCTTTGGGCTCCCACAAGTGTATTTTAAACAATTCTTTCTAAGTGCGTCCCTAATTAGGTTGCAGGTGTGAAATTTTGCGTACTTATAGATGGACACCTGAGATCAAACAACAAATCATAAAATTTTGAAAAAGTCATACATTTAACTCTTTGGGCTCCCACATGTGTATTTTAAACAATTCTTTCTATGTGAACCTCTAATTAGATTGGAGGTGTGAAATTTTGCATACTTATAGCTGAATACTTCACATCAAACGACAAATATAAAATTTTGAAAAAGTCGTACATTTAACCCTTTGGGCTCCCACATGTGTATTTTAAACAATTCTTTCTAAGTGAACCTCTAATTAGATTGGAGGCGCGAAATTTTGCATACTTATAGCTGAATACCTCACATCAAAGGACAAATCATAAAATTTTGAAAAAGTCGTACATTTAACCCTTTGGGCTCCCCCATGTGTATTTCAAACAATTCTTTCTATGTGAGCCTCTAATTAGGTTGGAGGCGTGAAATTTTACAAAGTTATAGCTGAACACCTCACATCAAACGACAAACTATAAAATTTTGAAAAAGTCGTACTTTTAACCCTTTGGGCTCCCACATGTGTATTTTAAAAAATTCTTTCTATGTGAACCTCTAATTAGATTGGAGGCGTGAAATTTTGCATACTTATAGCTGAATACCTCACATCAAAGGACAAATCATAAAATTTTGAAAAAGTCGTACATTTAACCCTTTGGGCTCCCCCATGTGTATTTCAAACAATTCTTTCTATGTGAGCCTCTAATTAGGTTGGAGGCGTGAAATTTTACAAACTTATAGCTGAACACCTCACATCAAACTCAAACTATAAAATTTTGAAAAAGTCGTACATTTAACCCTTTGGGCTCCCACATGTGTATTTTAAACAATCCTTTCTAAGTGAGTCCCTAATTAGGTTGCAGGCATGAAATTTTGCGTACTTATAGATGGACACCTCAGATCAAACGACAAGTCATAAAATTTTGAAAAAGTCATTCATTTAACCCTTTGGGCTCTCACATGTGTATTTTAAACAATTCTTTCTATGTGAACCTCCAATTACATTGGAGGCGTGAAATTTTGCATACTTATAGCTGAATACCTCACATCAAAGGACAAATCATAAAATTTTGAAAAAGTTGTACATTTAACGCTTTGGGCTCCCACATATGTATAATAAACAATTCTTTCTATGTGAACCTCTAATTAGATTGGAGGCGTGAAATTTTGCATACTTATAGCTGAATACCTCACATCAAAGGACAAATCATTAAATTTTGAAAAAGTCGTACATTTAACCCTTTGGGCTCCCCCATGTGTATTTCAAACAATTCTTTCTATGTGAGCCTCTAATTAGGTTGGAGGCGTGAAATTTTACAAACTTATAGCTGAACACCTCACATCAAACTCAAACTATAAAATTTTGAAAAAGTCGTACATTTAACCCTTTGGGCTCCCACAAGTGTATTTTAAACAATTCTTTCTAAGTGCGCCCCTAATTAGGTTGCAGGTGTGAAATTTTGCGTACTTATAGATGGACACCTGAGATCAAACAACAAATCATAAAATTTTGAAAAAGTCATACATTTAACTCTTTGGGCTCCCACATGTGTATTTTAAACAATTCTTTCTATGTGAACCTCTAATTAGATTGGAGGTGTGAAATTTTGCATACTTATAGCTGAATACTTCACATCAAACGACAAATGTAAAATTTTGAAAAAGTCGTACATTTAACCCTTTGGGCTCCCACATGTGTATTTTAAACAATTCTTTCTAAGTGAGTCCCTAATTAGGTTGCAGGCATGAAATTTTGCGTACTTATAGATGGACACCTGAGATCAAACTACAAATCATAAAATTTTGAAAAAGTCATACATTTAACTCTTTGGGCTCCCACATGTGTATTTTAAACAATTCTTTCTATGTGAACCTCTAATTAGATTGGAGGTGTGAAATTTTGCATACTTATAGCTGAATACTTCACATCAAACGACAAATATAAAATTTTGAAAAAGTCGTACATTTAACCCTTTGGGCTCCCACATGTGTATTTTAAACAATTCTTTCTAAGTGCGTCCCTAATTAGGTTGCAGGTGTGAAATTTTGCGTACTTATAGATGGACACCTGAGATCAAACAACAAATCATAAAATTTTGAAAAAGTCATACATTTAATCCTTTGGGCTCCCACATGTGTATTTTAAACAATTCTTTCTATGTGAACCACTAATTAGATTGGAGGTGTGAAATTTTGCATACTTATAGCTGAATGCCTCACATCAAACAACAAATATAAAATTTTGAAAAAGTCGTACATTTAACCCTTTGGGCTCCCACATGTGTATTTTAAACAATTCTTTCTATGTGAACCTCTAATTAGATTGGAGGCGCGAAATTTTGCATACTTATAGCTGAATACCTCACATCAAAGGACAAATCATAAAATTTTGAAAAAGTCGTACATTTAACCCTTTGGGCTCCCCCATGTGTATTTCAAACAATTCTTTCTATGTGAGCCTCTAATTAGGTTGGAGGCGTGAAATTTTACAAACTGATAGCTGAACACCTCACATCAAACGACAAACTATAAAATTTTGAAAAAGTCGTACATTTAACCCTTTAGGCTCCCACATGTGTATTTTAAAAAATTCTTTCCAAGTGAATCCTAATTAGGTTGGAGGAGTGAAATATTGCATACTTATAGCTAATTACCTCACATCAAACGACAAATCATAAAATTTTCAAAAAGTTGTATATTTAACCCTTTGGGCTCCCACATGTGTATTCTAAACAATTCTTTTTAAGTGAGCCCCTAATTAAGTTGCAGGCATGAAATTTTGCGTACTTATAGATGGACACCTCAGATCAAGCGACAAATCATAAAGTTTTGAAAAAGTCATACATTTAACCCTTTGGGCTCCCACATGTGTATTTTAAAAATTCTTTCTAAGTGAACCCTAATTAGGTTGGAGGAGTGAAATTTTGCATACTTATAGCTGAATATCTCACATCAAACGACAAATCATAAAATTTTGAAAAAGTCGTACATTTAACCCTTTGGGCTCCCCCATGTGTATTTCAAACAATTCTTTCTATGTGAGCCTCTAATTAGGTTGGAGGCGTGAAATTTTACAAACTTATAGCTGAACACCTCACATCAAACGACAAACTATAAAATTTTGAAAAAGTCGTACATTTAACCCTTTGGGCTCCCACATGTGTATTTTAAACAATTCTTTCTATGTGGACCCTAATTAGGTTGGAGGAGTTAAATATTGCATACTTATAGCTGAATACCTCACATCAAACGACAAATCATAAAATTTTCAAAAAGTCGTACATTTAACCCTTTGATCTCCAACATGTGTATTTTAAACAATTCTTTCTAATTGAGCCCCTAATTAGGTTGGAGGCGTGAAATTCTGCATACTTATAGCTGAGCATCACACATCAAACGGCAAATCATAAAATTTTGAAAAAGTCGTACATTTAAGCTTTTGGGTTCCTACATGTGTATTTTAAACAAGTCTTTCTAAGTGACACTCTATTTAGGTTGGAGGCGTGGAATTTTGCATACTAGCTGAACACCATCATGCGACAAATAATAAAAATTTGAAAAAGTCGTACATTTAACCCTTTGGGCTCCCACATGCGTGTTTTTAAGCAATTCTTCCTAACTGAGTCCCTTATTAAATTGGAGATTCGAAATTTTGCATGCTTATTATAGCAGAACACCTGAGGCCAGGCGACAAATTATAAAATCTTGAAAAAGGCCTTACGTTTAACCCTTTGAGCTACCACATATGTATTTTAAGCAATTCTTTCTAAGAGAGCCTCTGATTAAGTTGGATACATGAATTTTTGCATAATTATTGCTGAATACCTCAGATCACACGACAAATCATAAAATTTTCAAAAAGTCTTATATTATTTACTCCTCCGTGCTCTAACGTATATTTTAAGCAATTTTTCTAACCTCCGCCCTTTTCACCCGGGGAGCACTTTTCCAACTTTTGCCGACACCCCTTTGACCATTCTTTCATATTATGCACCATAGCCTTACATATTTGAGTTCCACTTTTTACCGCCAGGGGCGCCTACTTATCTCGGGTGTTATGGGCCCAATCCCTTCGGCTAATATATATACGGATAGTATGTGAAACGGAGTTTCGTTCGGATAGAGATTTGTTTAGAATAGAGTGCGCCCCTGGTTGCGAAATGTGGAACTAACAGATTTTTCAAAAGGATAAAGTGTTTTGAAATGAATATTAAACGAAACCCTCTGTGCGATCTGTGATCACACTTACCCACTTGTTTAAAATAGTTGAAAGTGTTTATGAATTGAGTTTGCCTGGCCGTCTGCCTGCCCGTACTCTAACTCGAGTAAAGACTCCGATTGATTTGTAATTGCTATATTATTTAGGTTTATAAATACATTTCGGTATTGCAAGTGAAGTTGTATTATTTTTGGTTAATTTATAGGTACACACAAAAGTATTTCATTACAATATCACCAATGAGTTAAATTTTTCCAGTGTATTTTAATGTTGTTATATTATGTCAATTATAATAAAATTGGTATGCATCATCAAGATGGACGACAAACTGATATCTAAAATCTATGAAATATGTAGAAATTATAGTTTGTTTACAGAGACAATCAAAAGTATTTCATTACATTGCAGTGAATGGTGAAAGATCATTTGTAGTGTACTTAAATGATGTTACACTATTTCAAACATAATAAAATTCACATGCCTAACTCATGTGGTGAGCAATATATTTTTTTATACATTACTGATTAAATAAACATTATAGTTCGTTTATAGGGACGCCCAAAAGAATTAAGATAAAGAATTATAATATATGTGAAAAATCGTTTATAGGGTATTTTAATGTTGTTACACTACTTCAAACATAATGAAACTGTTATACATTACTAATATCCTCAACAATTTTTTTCTATAGTTTATTGGATAGGTAGAATTTGTCGTTTATTTACAGAGTCACTCAGATAATTTGTTTATTAGATTGGACAATGAATCCGATGTATCGATATTAGTCACAGAGAACAGAAATTTTCAGCAGATTAGAATATGATGTTCACAATAAACCCAATTTATCGAATTATATCAAACAAGCGGGAAATTATCCAGCATATCAGAATATAATTGTCACAGTATAGAACGTTCTTTACTATCACGTGTGCACGTCAGTGACATCTACCGGGCAGCCTTGAATCCCCACTTCGTACATTGGCCAAGGTTTCCCGGCCAGTTCGCGAATTGGCCGGCCAAAACCCGAAATACGCTTTTCATTTCATGTATTTCGGGTTTTGGCCAGGAATCTCGGCCAGTTCCCGAATTGGCCGGCCAATTCGCGAACTGGCCAAGCTCCGGGTTTTGGCCGTAACATATATAGCTTATTGCGGTCACTGTAACTTTTTTCATTGTTATTTAGAGTCTTGAATGTTTTTCTTATACTGCTTTGTATGTTTAGAAATAAATTTGTCTATAATTAAAAAAAAAAAAAAATCCGCGAACAATAATTTTAAAATAGCGTTCCGGTTCGTGGATTTTTCCATTTCGAACCCTGGAATTTTTGATATAGATATGCTAATTTATATCAAAATCAAAAGTAATGTAAATTTATTTAGTAATAAGTCAGCTGTAATAGCCAAAAGAGAATGATTAACAAACAATTTAGTAAAAAAAACATTGCGGTAGTCGCCGATTTCGGCGCCATCTTGAGTTTTGTTCCTGCAACTTAACTGTAAGTTTCATTGTTTACATCTGAAAAAATACGCGGATTTTAGGGTCGCGGATTTAAGGGAGTCTACTGTATATCGATGACTTCAAGAGCATAATTAATGCATAGCATTAATTAGTAGGTATCATTCCAAGTCGATTGATATATACATTATTTTTGTATGTTTATTTGGAGCAAAGTTAGTAGAGGGTAATCTTTTCTTTTTTCCCCCTAGAAATTTGTTTATGGAGTTTCATGTATTGAAAAAACAGATCAAAACAAGGTGAGATTCAGGTATTGAAATAATTTCAAGTACTTTTTTATTTGTTTACAATTTCTAAAGTATAATACAGTAGACTCCCTCAAATTCGCACAGCTTGAGACCAGAGGTTGTGCGGATTTTAGAATTTTGCAGATTTCTGGTCATTGATTTGTTTACATTTTTGAAATATTAATTTGATTGGTAGTTAAGCAAGGGAAATTATAATGAATGCTTACAATAAAGTGAAACGTTAAAATAATTTATTAGTTTAACCATTTCACCGGCGACAGATATGGGGAAACAGTGCTTTTACCCCCGAGTTATCTAGGGGCAAACGGTGAAGTGGTTAAACGTAAGTAATTATTAAAATAATTATGTAAAATAAAAATTTAGAAAAATATTAAATTATTACTGATGAAATCGATTCAATTCGATTGCAAAACTCCTATGCTGCCATCTAGTGGTAAAGCGATCGTAAGATCGATATGTCATCGAATAGATATGCTAATTTATATCAAAATCAAAAGTAATGTAAATTTATTTAGTAATAAATCAGCTGTAATAACCAAAGAGAATGATTAACAAAAAATTTAGTAAAAAAAAACATTGCGGTAGTCGCTGATTTCGGCGCCATCTTGAATTTTGTTCCTGCAACTTAACTGTAAAATTCATTGTTTACATCTGAAAAATACGCGGATTTTAGGCGTTCGCGGATTTAAGGAAGTCTACTGTATTTTGAAATATTGAAATAATCTCTGATTCATGTTTATGTCTGTCTATTAATAGCTAAATTTTAAAAATGTGAAACTATGACTAAAAACATAATTAAATTTAGTAAAGAATACTAATTATGATTCACAAACTTCTGAAGGTTTTCATACCTTTTTCTAAATGTTGTTTGATGGATTACACTCTTTGTGTAAGCCTGTCTTTCAAAAATAACCTTTATTGAAAAGAGGGCAACGACTAGAGTATTGTGCTAAAAAATTGAAATTGCAATCCTTTTACTAGTGTGGAAAAATCACCGCAGAATTTATAAAATCTCTAAAAATTCAAAAAATCGCTAAAGACAAAATTTATTATAGTCATCTAAAACATTGTAACCGAAATTCTTTCAAAAATGTCAAAAAATCACCCCAGAATAAAAAAAACTCTAAAAATCGGTAAAAATTTGAATTGAAGGGTGGAATTATGGAAGGACAAAATTTATTAAATTAGGGCTTGAAGTTTGAAACTAAATTCCGGTGGCTCACGGAAAATATTCCATCTTGTGCTGCGTTTGTAGCCTTGCCAACCTGTAACAGTGAGAAGTTCCATGTGGTTTAGTCTGTAGAACATCATTGCGCTATACTGATGGCTCGGGTTCGAGTCTCTCAATGGAATCTTTTTCACTAGGTTGGCCTTAGCGCCTTTTAAGCAATTACTTTGAAATTTTCATTTGAAACTAAATTCCTTTTACAAAAACAAAAAAAAAATTCCGCAGAAAATAAAAAACGACAAATTCGTAAGAAAATTTTAAACTATTGTACAAATTCATAATAATCTAATTTGAAAAGAAGAAAATAACTTACTACATTGGGCTTAAAGAATTAAACCAGATTCTTTTTATTAATGACAAAAAGTGCAATGGTCTCTTCAGTACACAGACTTCACTTGTGTCTTTATTATTTTAAATATAGTGTTGTTTTCAGTTTTGATGGAGGATTATTATATCCTAGCTATGAAAAATAATCTCCATAAGAATTTCTTCTTTTTTATACACTTTCTTTAATATATATTTAACAAATGAAAGTATCGCAATCATGAAGATTATTTCCATTTTATCCATGGATTTATATATTTTAGGTTGACCTGAGTACAATTTGACTATTTTGGGGGAAAATCTCTCTGTTTGGGATACAAGTTTTGTCATCAGTCTATCTCAAAAATTAAAGCACGGAATTTCATCATATAAAATATTTAATTAGACTTTAGGACATACAGTTGCTGATTAGGTTTTGACATATATGGCCCAACAGGTGGCACTGCTATGGTGCATTTTTTACAATTTACATCGTAACTACCTCAGCATCTCTGGCTTGAAATTTCTTCAAATTTTACATTAACTAAATCCTTGACATACATTGATGCTGATAAGATTTTGATATATTTTTGCAACAGGTGGCGCTAGTAGGTCACAATTTTAACTATTCCCGTAATAGTCAGATCTTGGTATGTTTAGGACGGAATTTCAGGAAGTTTAATATCACAATGATTATGAATAATTGTTGATTCAATATTGGTTTTAATTACTTCCCTGGGGCCATTACTATACTAAGCTTTTTATTTATAAACATTATAGCCGATCCCAGCCTCTATTGTGTGGAAATGAATGAAATTTTGCATTTGAGATTAATAATTAACAATATTTATGTTAATCTAATTTTAAATTTCAATGCTTAAAGGAAGTGGTGTTATCCTGTGCTTTTTTAAAAAAATTCATTGATTATTGTTAATCTGTGTTAAATTCTAAGAAATGGGATATAATTTGTAATTCTTAATGCGTAACTCTTTTAACGATTGATTTAATACAGTAGACTCCCTTAAATCAGCGACACTAAAACCCACGAACGCCTAACATCCGCGTATTTTTCAGATGTAAACAATGAAATTTACAGTTAAGTTGCTGGAACAAAATTCAAGATGGCGCCGAAATCAGCGACTACCGCAATGTTTTTTTTTTTTTTTTTTTACTAAATTTTTTGTTAATCATTATCTTTTGGCTATTGCAGCTGATTTATTACTAAATAAATTTACATTACTTTTTAATTGGATATAAATTAGCATATCTATATAAAAAATTCCAGGATTCGAAATCGAAAAATCCACGAACCGAAACGCTATTTTAAAATTATTGTTCGCGGATTTTTTTTTTTTTTAATTATACACAAATTTATTTCTAAACATAAAAAGCAGTATAAGATTTCAACACTCTAAATAACAATGTTAAATGTCACAGAGAACGCAATAAGGTATACTGATAATAGCATTAACACTGTTCTCCTTGCTTCTTTCCCTATTTCTTATGTCATCCCTAGTTTCAAATACCGGTCTTTTGTTTACTTTATACATATTATATTTAACTACAGTTACATTAATAGTTTACTTTTATTCATCTTTATTTATTTAAATATGTAACTTACTTACCTTTTTCTCGGCAGTCTTTAACTTTAAATACTCTTTATTTAATTTATTTCTGGGATGTTTATTTCATAAACATCTTTAAGCCTTGCCGTTCTCCGTATGTAAAACCGTCCACTAAGTGCTAAGAACGAATAATGATGTATCGATCTTACGATCGCTTTACCACTAGATGGCAGCATAGGACTTTTGGAATCGATTTCATCGGTAATATTTTAATATTTTTCTAAATTTTTATTTTACATAATTATTTTAATAAATACTTATTTGTAAACTAATAAATTATTTTAATATCTTGCTTATTTTAATGTTTCACCTTATTGTAAGCATTCACTATAATTTTCCTTGCTTAACTACTAATCAAATTAATGTTTCAAAAATGTAAACAAATCAATGACCAGAAATCCGCAAAATTCTAAAATCCGCACAACTTCTGGTCCCAAGCTGTGCGGATTTGAGGGAGTCTACCATATTTTCTTGTTCTAAATGTTAATAATAAAGCCTAATGTAAAAAAAAAATATATATATATATACATATATATAGTCCAGATTTTTTCCAAGCATTATGAGCCAACGGTGCTTTGAAGTTCCACTTCAAGTAAATAACAAAAAATAAATAAATCTTTTATTTTTAATGCATATATCTTCTAATGCATCATAGTAATGCAAGGGGAAAAAGTTTCGTTTAGATAGTTTTTTAATTCATAATTTGGGATATTAAGGGTTAAGTAACCCACTACAATTGAAATCTAATGAGGACATCTACTTTCAATAAGATAGAGCATGTTCAAAATAATAATTTTTTTTCTCCATTTTCATTTTCAATAGCATATCTTATATGGCACCACACTACATGCAAGATTGCATTAAAAAATATAAATGATATTGTATAAACTGTTTATATTATAATTATAAAATGGTATGTTTCAATAATATATTTAATTTTATTACATTTTATCAATTTTAAAATTAATTTTAATAATTTCTTGTTATATATGTAATTCATATTTTATCATATACTATTTGCCTTGTGTGGTGGCATTGTTAAATACATTATTATAATGAAATCTTAATTCAATAATATATTTTATTTTACTAAATTTTTCCAATTTCCAAAATTGAAATAACCCGTGTTTTATATGTAATTTATGCACACATTTTTCAAATTAAGTAATATAAAATTGAAATTAATACATTATCAGATTCAAAATCACATATGTTTAGAGAAATGTTCAAAATTTCAGTCCGCTGTCGCATGTTATGTGGTTGTTTTGAAGCGAAATATCAATTAACTAATTAAACATGTAACAATTATATGTAGCTAGGGGGCTCTGTCCCCTGCAAGCTACGCTCGCCAACCCCCGTTCAGACACCGCAGAATCTTAAAATAAGCTAATCTGATGGGTTTTAAAAATATTAGAGAAGATTGAATTATACTGAAAAAAGCTGTGCTTATCTCCCTGTAAACGGGTTTTCATTCAATTCCCTTTGATTGCAAAAATTTAAGGGCGAATCAGTTGCTGTTAAGACATGCAATGGTTGTTTTCGTTTTTGATTAAAGAGGATCAGTTAAATCTTTGAAAAGAAGCTAAAATAAAATGAATTAAGTATACAGAGTCTTTGTCTCCTGGTATTTTAAAACAATCTCTGTAACCATAGCCTAAGTCATGTGACTATCATCAACCGTTCCGGGCGGACCACTTCGCTTTTTATAATCTATGTGCCAATTTGGTACTTTAATGTTAGCAAGGCACAGGTGATAAGTCGACAAATATTATTCTATCGCCCTCATTTCATCTATATTATAATAGTTCAAGTCATTAACTGCCATAAACTAATACGGTCTGATCTCTTTGCCTTTCATATGAAAGTTTGGCACAGATGTCATATATGCCCCATATTGGCGCAATGTTTTTCCGACGCCAATTTGGAATCACATCAACAGCATAAACAACAACATCCGGCTTCCCATAGCAAGCAAAATAACGATACTTTGGCGCCAGTTAAGGGGTCATTCCGTATATGACATTGGCGTCAGAAAAAATCGCGCCAATATGGGGCCGTAAATTTTCCATTTTGATTAAAATGTCAAATTTTTTTTTCGAATAAAATTACATAAAACTTGCCATGGTCGCAAAGAATTCTCGGTACTGTTACGCTAGCCGGATGCAGATCTCGCCTATAGCTTTTTTTCAATTCGCCAGTTAGCATTTTTTATTTCGAGCGGTAATATTTGGCCAGATGTCACATACAGGTTTGGCGTGATTTTTTTTTTTTTACGAAAATTTGGCGAAAATCTCGTTTTCAAATACCAGTTACATATGCATTTTTGGTATTACTTAGTTATCCCGTCGACCAAAAATCTATCGCCAAACTATCAGATTAAATGCCAATAATGGTTGATCGCAAATGTCACATTCACTTGACTTTAAGCAAGTTACACGTATTTACGTCATCAAGTGATTTTTATTTCGACGTTTTATTAGTATATTTATTAATGTCATACTAATTTATTTGTTCTTTCGTAATTTAAAATAAAAATTATGTCAATTTGTATAATTTGGCGATTTATATAATTTGGCGGGATTGGTCGACGGAATAACTAAGTAGTGCCGTATTTTATTAATTATTTTACATTATTTTATAAAGGAAATGTAAAAAAAATAATTAATAATTATAGAACAAAATAATTTATATAATTTATAAAAGAAATAAAAGTAAATAAAAATGTATTATCAAATAAACAACAATAGCCGGGTTACCATGTCAACCTTTTCTGAAATATGAAAAAAAAATGTCTGTTTGATTAAAATTTGAGTTGCTATCATTAGAAAAATGTATATAAAATTAGAAAAAAATTAATATTTCGAAAACTAATTCGAATTTAAAAAATCCCTGCCGGCCCGGCCTACAGGCAGAGGTAGATTTCTAAGTTAAATATACTAATTTCATCAACAAAAACTAAATCATTATTAGATATAAATCCACTTTAACAGTTTTATCTGTCTGCTTTTGACAAGTTTTTATTTCCTTTTTATAAAATAGCTGGTTTTATCAGAATCATGTTAAGGCGATATTAAAAAGAAATATTTTTCCATGCTCAACAACTCGAAATTTTCTGGCACATTTTCAGATTCATTTTTAATAATAATATTTAAAAAAAAATGAAACATGCTGACGTGACTTTTGAAAATATTTATAAGCGACCTGTGTTTTTATTTTATTTTTCAATTAATTAAAACTTGATTAATAAACAATTATTTTCTCAGTACGGCAATATTTTTCGTTTCTAACACAATTGCTTCGAGAAATTCTGTTCAAAATGCCTACTTTGACATCATTTTTTGAAATATATTCTGCCTCTATCAAAAAATCGATCATTACTGTACATTCTATAGTTTCTGAATAAGGGAATCTAGCAATTGGATGCGTTTGAGAACAAAAATGAATTTAAAAATGAGTAAGAAAATAAGCAGTTTGGATTTGAATGCACCCTTAATAGAATGATTTTTTTCTTCAACCGCTATGTATTTTTAATTTGTTTTTGCTGTAAGAATTGGACCTATCAAAAACTTGTCTATATAAATGTTGAAGACAATATTAAGAAGATATATGATAAATTCATGGAGATTTTATATCTTGTGAATTGACGGAGTTATGAAAATTTACCTTCTTCAATCTCCCTTTTTTTTCGGTACGAATTGGTCTTATCAAAAACTTGTGAATATAAAAGTTGTAGATAATATTAAGGAGATGTATAATAAAATTAATTGGATTTGATATCTTGAGAATTGACGAAGTAAGAAATTTTTTTCTCCCAAAAACCCTATTTTTTGCTTCCCTTGAGCCTATTTTTAATTTTATCAAATATCTGTGATGCATTAATTTTTGGCGCTATATTTAGAAGTAATAAAAACTTTAAACTGATTTGATATGTACAAAAATTAAGAAGTTATGGGGTTTTTTCGGTTTTCACAAAACCCCTCCCTATTTCCATCCCCTTTGTCCGCTTTTGACCATTAACAAACTTGGCCGAGATTTTATGTCCCTTGATTTTATGCATCAGTTTGGAAGAGATTTGTGCAGAGTTGCGGAAGTTATCGTGTCCAGAAGAAAGTGATAACACAATTGCTTCGGGAAATTCCGTTCAAAATGCCCACTTTGACATCATTTTTTGAAATATATTCTGCCTCTATCAAAAAATCGATCATTGCGGTACATTATATAGTTTCTGAATAAGCGAATCTACCAATTAAATGCGTTTGAGAGCAAAAATGTATTTAAAAATGAGTCAGAAAATAAGCAGTTTGGATTTGAGGGCATCCTTAATGCAATGATTTTTCCAACACAATCCGCTTCGGGAAATTCGGTTCAAAATGCCCACTTTAACAGCATTTTTAAAAATATATTCTGCCTCTATCAAAAAATCGACCATTACGGTACATTATATAGTTTCTGAGTAAGAAAGCGCACCAATTGGAAGCCTTTGCGAGCAAAAATGAATAGTAAAATGAGTCAGAAAATTAGCAGTTTGGATTTGAATACACCCTTACTAAGATGATTTTTTTCTTCAACCGCTATGTATTTTTAATTTGTTTTTGCTGTAAGAATTGGTCCTATCCAAAACTTGTCTATATAGATGTTGTAGACAATATTAAGAAGATATATGATAAATTCATGGCGATTTTATATCTTTTGAATTGACGGGAGTTATGGATTTTTTACTTCTTCAAACCCCCTTTTGTTTTCGTTTTTAATTTTTTTTTGCGTTACGAATTGGTCGTATCAAAAATTTGTGAATATAAAAGTTGTAGATAATATTAAGGAGATTTATAATAAAATTAATTGGAATTGGTATCTTGAGAATTGACGAAGATATGATTTTTTTCTCCCAAAAACCCTATTTTTTGCGCCCCTTGAGCCCATTTTTAATTTTATCAAAAATCTGTGATACATAAAATTTTGGCCCTATTTTTAGAAGTAATAAAAACTTTAAACTGATTTGATATGTACAAAAACTAAGAAATTATGGGGTGTTTTCGGTTTTCACAAAACCCCTCCCTATTTCCATCCCCTTGGTCCGATTTTGCCCATTAACGAACTTGACCGAGATTTTATGCCCATTGATTTTATGTATCAGTTTGGAAGAGATTGGTGCAGAATTACGAAAGTTATCGTGTCCAGAAAAAAGTGATATATATAGATAGACAGACAGATAGATAGATAGATAGATAAAGTTTTTTACTGACAGTGGTTTTGGGTTCTAGGGGTCATGATCGGTGTAGATATGCAAAACTTTTTCAGAAATTCCAACATAGGAACGATCCCAATAGGTAGTATTTCACACGAAATCTGCCTAAAAGTCTAATGCCAGTTTTGAGATCTGCGGATCAATACTGATTTTTGGTGTTAATTTCATCGCAAAGTATTCCATATTTTAGGAGAAATCGCCGTGAAACATAATCAGTTGTTTAATCAGTCGTTTCAAAGAATCGTTACATAAATTCGTTTCATTAGGATTTTATATATATAGGGTAGATATATGTATTATGTGTCATAAAAAAGTAAATTGTTCACTAGTTTTAGTATGATTAAGTTTCCATAATTTATGTGCAAAATAGATATAATTTCATCATTTGGAAAGGAAGGAATATTTCTTGTTTCATACTGGTATGGTGAACTTTTTTAGTCCTTAATTTTCAACGTATGTTCCTTAAAAACATATTTTAATCCATTTATTCCAACATTTAATTCTTTTCTCATTTATACAATAAATTTTATTTTAGTTATTTTCTATATTTGTCCCGAAAGAAAATGTATTTGTCACAAATGACAGCTAAAACTCGACCCTGCTGTCTCACACAAAAGTTTAAAAATATTCATTGGAAACACTTGAGGAGACTTTAGTACTTAATAAAAAAAGAAATAACTCCTTTTTGTGGCTAAATTTAACAATTCTTTCGCCGATCTTGTCTGAAAAATATTTCCAATACTTTTTATTGTATACTTTTTTCTAGTAACAATCATATTTTTTTATGCAGTGAAACATAAAACAGACAGATGTATCCATTTTAAGCTCATAACGGGTTAAAAAGCAACAAAATTTAGCTATATCAATGTGTCAACTTTTTATCATCACATAAGGCAAAGAAAGATTGCTCCTCTAGATCCGACATATCTTTTATTACTTATATTTAGAAAAATG
The DNA here is from genome assembly GCA_963932465.1 of Maratus speciosus. Taxonomy (NCBI): domain Eukaryota; kingdom Metazoa; phylum Arthropoda; class Arachnida; order Araneae; family Salticidae; genus Maratus; species Maratus speciosus. The sequence goes on from OZ010798.1 coordinate 41,642,029, forward strand.
TTGCCACGCATCTAAGAGCATTAAAAAACATTATCTATGATGAAAACTTACTGAGTTGTAATACTTTGACTTTTATGAATTTTCGGGGATTTTCAACACTAAAATCGTGTCATTCCATTCTTACTGTCAGAAAGCACTAAATATTCATAAAATCAGAGTATCATTACTTAAAACACTTTTGGTCCTTAAATAATATGATTTAAAACTCTCTTTAGACACAAGGCAATATTCTTCTAAATATACCAAAGAGGAGAGTATAAAACACTTAAATTTTGTATTGTAACTTATATGCAGACTGTTTCAAAATGAATGTCATATCTAGTACCTATATTTCATTTGTATAGTTTTAGTTATTAAAAGTATAGTTATATCACCTCTGGTTTAAGAAATAATTGCCATAATCTCTATTTTGAAACCTTCCGTAGAGGTAGGTAGTAATAAATTAAAATTTTTAATTGAATAAAGTAGATTATGTAATTTACATTAGTATGAAATTTTGTTAATTTAGCAAATGTTTACTTTATTTTATACTGTCGAAAATTTGAAAATGTTATATTTTATGTTTTCTGTACACGAATAAAAATCTTGTTTCTCTTACCAAGAAAATGGAACTTTACATAACTTTCTTTTTTTATTTAAAAGCTAACGATGTATAATGTAAAAATAGAGAATAAAATAATTCAATAACCAACAAGTACTAGTATAGAAAAAAGTACTGTATTCTTTAGAAATTAAATTTTTACTTGTCATGTGCAGTGGTCCTATCATTCACTCCTCTTTTAACAGCAAGAGACGCAAATGTTTTGTAAAATCTGGCTCAGGGAACTTCGGTTGCTGCTATAATCTACGTATCTGTATTGAATTTTCTTTCATAGTCGGTACTTCTTCAAAATGCAATCTAAAAACTGTTCTCATAAAAATAATTTTCTTTAAATGTATTGTTTTTAACCATTTGGAAAAATGATTATTGTTCTCGTCAGGGTAGGAAATCAAAAGTATATCTGAAACTTTTGATTGGTTTAATCCGCATTTTATTCGTTTTCTGATGGGTCTATACAGTAATCTGTATTTCCCTTTACTTTCAACAGAGATGGATACCTTCTGTTGCCACTATGACAAAAAAGTAATAAAAACTTTTAAAAAAATTAATAACTCAGAAACAAATTGAGATACAGCTTTCAAACAAATTGCATTTAAAAGTACATTTTTTTTTCTCTATACGACGGTGTAAAAAGTAATAGTGTGGGATGTTTAGAAGTTTAAGAATGAAATTTAATTTAAAATTGGCCGTCAGATTTCTTGGAAATCGGACGATGGAAAAACCTTTTCCCGAACAGCCAATGAAATGCTTGGATAATACGTACGAGTCGCAGGCGATTTTTTGTCGCTTGGAATTTTTACGTGTAATAACACTATTAATGTTTAATCCATGGCGTACGTAATGTATGATCAACTCCGTGCGATTTTTTTATGTCTTAAATTTTAGTCTTTGAAAAAATCATTTTCCAAATGGTCGTTGTAATTTGTTAAATTGCTTTTTTTTAAACTGTTTTGTCCAAACCTATGGCATTCTGCTAGAAATTTAGGTTTTACATATTAAATGCTTACGAGCATTTGCCTCCTAAGGATGGATGCCCACCAGTGGCCGAGAGGTTCTGCTCTCGAAGCTGGTAGACGGGAGGTGCTTGGTTCGATCCCAATCGCGCCCGTCGGCCTAATCGTTCGGAGTTTTCGTGGTTTTCTTCGAACCTTGGTTCTCCAAGCGTTAATATGGGTTAGGTTCCCTTAGAAAGACCTCCACGGAAGGCACCCCCCCCCCCTTAGGGCCTATATCCCTCGTGCTGATAATTGGCCGACATAAATACAACCTAAAGATGGATGGTAATCAGACTTCCAGCCAAATGGCACAATTTAAGTAATGTGACTTTACATTTTAAATTTCAACTATTTTTCATGTATGTGTGCGGGTACATGTATCTGCCAAAGTTTCAAATAAGGTTTAAATTTTAGGAAGCGAGTCCAAATTTTGTGTTCAACTGGTCATAATTCAAGTTCTTAGTTTATGTACCATTAGTTTTGCTTTGTTACAAATTACATATCATGTTTAAAGTGGTAGTAATGTTCATTATGTTAAAAAAAGAAGTTTTCCCATCAATGAAAAGAACATTTATCAGACAATAATAAAGTTCAAAAAGGACTTTAAAGGAATATTTAAAAAAAAAAAAATAATAATGCATGTTTTTCTATGCTTTTCACAATTATATTGAAAAATAATTAAAAAAAAAAAGGACTGACAACTGCTGAAGAAAAATGTAACAATAATTTGAGTTTTGTAATATAATCTGGTACTTTTTTAATTTGATAAATCACTGAATTTAATTATCGGAATTTTTATTATCATTGCTACCAAGGCGTAAAAACAGCAGAGTGAAAAACACCCAGAGCCATATCAACGTATATGAATGAAGGGTAGCAATTCAAATTTACTATTTCTCAGGTGTATTTCATCGTTTCAATTATTATATTAATCAAATACGTTTAAAATTTTTATTAATGCTTTTAGCCATTTATAAAATAGTTTAAATCATTAAAAAGAATGATAAAACACAAGGCTGCAATTCCAAACAGTGTTTCCACCCCTCCTCATTGCATAATATTTTCAATACATTTGTTTGCTCTGATCATGAAGAAGAAACAAAAACACCATTTAAGTGATGGCACCTGTTGTCTACCATAAGTGATCACTGTGTAAGTAAATATATTTCTGGTACAGCTGGAAAAAACACCGCGATCGCTATTTAACCATATAATAACCATCTTAAAACATGCTAGAAAGTAAATGAAAAATTCAATGATCATTAATAATTGAAGAGCTGAGTGGAAGAACATGTTATGCTACATTTTCTTAAAAATTATTTTATATTTTGGACGAAGGTGTTATCAGGTATTCTATCACATGGTAAAGCTAAAATACCAATGTTCTATTTAGCCTTGAAGATTTAAGACATTATTTATTCACTTATTAATATTTTAAACACATGGTATCAAACAGAAAATAAATCATTAAAATTGACAACAAAAACTTTCACATCAAATTTTTTCAAATGTAATTTTTGTTAGTTAACACGTTCTTCCACTCAGCTCTTCAATTATGTAAGCGATCAAATTATTGGTGACACCATAAATCAAGAATTTAATGAAACTTCTACAAAATTCAAACAGTTTAGACCAGTCGTTCCCAACCTTTTATTGGCCATGCCCCATCAAAGCATTTATAAAATCCTCATGACCCCTCCTCTCCCATCTCTGTAATTTATACCTCTTATTACTTAAAAAGTGGACTCTATTCACATTCTGGAATCATAATATAAGCTCTACAATAGTTATTCATTTCACATTATTTAACTTATAAAAGAGGTGAATTTTTATTACAAATGTACGTTTAACATAATTGGATAAACGTAATAAACCTATACATCTCCGCCTTTGTGCCAAAATGAGCCTTGTAGTACTTTTCCGACTTTCCTCAATGTTAAAGAAAAGTGTTATAGAGTCTGCATTTTTTTATATTCACAAAAATCCTGAAGAGCATTAAAATTGATAATATTCACATATTTTGTAATTAATTTTCTTAATTTATAAAAAGTTGATGGAAAAACTTTTGACACTAAATTTTCTTTCTATTGATAAAACAATACACAAGAAGCATTTGAAGTTTCTCATCTTTATCAATTTTAAGTAGCCAATATTTTCCGTCTCAACGCATTTTCTCTGTTTTTTCTTTCCCAGTATCGTTAATTGAATTCCAGAGTAGACTGTACTGCATTTTTGTGAAAAAATGCATTTGAAGTGTCAGAGCGTTGTATGCCATCACATGTATTCACTACATAACAATTCAAAACTGTTCAAGTGATAAAGCCAGTTTAATAGATAGTCCAGGGTGTTTTGTTTATCAAGCTGCCAGTGCAAAAGAGGACCAAGCGACTTGGTCACTCTTGCACTGCAAACTTAATCCCCGTATGCTTCCTGAAGAAGTTTTGTCGCCTCTGACCACTTTCAAAACTGTCTTAAAAGTGTTTGCCAAAAACTTGTGCAAATTTTCGAAAGAAGTTTTCTTGAAATCGCAGCTGGCGAGGTTGGCCCATTCTGGTTCCCAACAGCTCAATTATCTTCCATGCATTATCTGCTTTTAAAATGTCCTCAAGAAAATTTATCTACTGTGAAGGATGCCTGCGCTTGAACCATGGATATTTACTATCTACCCATTTCCTTTTATGATGCTATTTAACACTTATAAAATTTATAAAGTTGGTACTACATCGTTTTGATATTTCACATATTTTTTAGGTTAAATATGTTCAACACAGTCCTATTTATGCATACTTTTAAGTAATTTTCCGTGTAAAAGATTCTTCATGTGGATGTAATAAAGCGAATAGAAATAGACAGCTCTTTTAATAAATAATCAAAAGCGTTGCGAAAGATTATAAAATACAACATTAACCAGAAACGTTGTAGAGATTTTAGTACTGCAAAAATGTGTCAAAATATTTCAAAACATCATTCCTATAATCATTCTGGTATATAGGTTCGATTTTAAACCTTTGATTAGGAATTTTTTTTTAATTCAATAAAAAAACTTATTTTTTAATTTCTATTATATTCCTTTTTTTTTGTCTTCAGCATTTCTTTTTCAAAAAAGAAAAAAATAACAAAGGAAACAGCGAATGGATGAGTAAGAAATTTAGAACCCCCTTCCCCCCCTAAAAAGTCAGTTTGCCAACCTGGTGTCGCTTAAGGCACATGTTTATAACCACTGGTTTAGACGATAACGACGTTTTTTCACATATAAAATACCAAACGACTACCCCCCTCACTTTTTGGCATATATCAAAATTACGCATCGACGCCAAAAGTGAAATTAGACAAAAATACCAAACAGTATGTACTTCATATTCTGTTTGCAACACTGCAAACCTTTTAAAAAATATATGAAAATTAATCTTTTGAAACATGCTTTCTGCAAAGTACAATTTTGTTTTTTTCTACCACTTTTCCGTTGGATTAACATTACACACAATTTGATTAAAAAAGATATTCTTAATTTCATAAAGTAGCTCTGAAATTTTAATACTATACCCTAACCTTTTAGCTAATGATTGAGTATCGATTTGGTACTGGTATAATCGCTTTTAGGGGTGAAATAATTAGTTTAAAAAAAACAATCAGGATTTCATTTCAAACTAAATAAATAAATAGATAGATAGTTACGCGTTAAACTCTGATTTTTACAACTAAATATCAGTATTTTAGCACAAAAATTACACAATCTTCGGAAACATTATATTTATAGCTTATAAATTTGGTTCAGATATTATAACTTATAAGAAAAAGAAATACTCAATTCGGATTTCAAAAACTTTGAGATATTATATATTCCATCCATCTGAAAAAAATATAAAACATAACTGAAGAAAAACACTGCTTTTTACGACTACATATCAGTATCTTAGCAAGAAAATTATACGTAGACTTTGAACGACAAGGAATGTATTTTTTGAAAAGTTGAATCGCCCCTTCCTGTTATTTCGAGCACTTTTACCACTAAATATCCATATTTGTTTTTTACAGATTTTTCATACATTCAGCATACACGTATTTTATATAAAATATACAAATCTTTAAACAATTTAACAATTATCGAATGCGAAATTTATTATATGTTTGTGAAGATTGGTATTTTGTAACAAGATAAAATCCTGATACTGAAATAAGAGTTTTCTTACGATCGTCTTTACCACTAAAATGAATATTTTTTTTCCGATTTTTCATTAGAAAATATAAATTAAGACAAAATCGAGTTAAAGATATAGAAGGATGCAAATTTTATGTTCATTTATTGTTAGTGGCTAATTCCATAGGTTTGTGTAGTGTAAGTCCCATAGCTGATAACTGTTATGCTTGTTGGCCACCGTTATTTTCGGAAAGTTTGCTTGGCCTTATTCAATAAATGAAATATCACCGATAAAAAAGTCACATTTTTCCGTTCTAAAATACTGGTAGCCAAAAATCGTAGCATGTGACTTACACTACAAGTACTTACGGAAATAGCCTAGTATCAGGAGTCTGGCAAATCAGATATTGTGAAATAATTGTTTGGTATGTACCTAAAAACTTTATAACAATACGTTGCGATTGAAGTTCTTCTGATTGTAGATATTAACAGTCTACCCCTCGGGATTGCACTAACACTCTAAAGCGAAATCTGAGTTCCCGAGGTGGTCATCGCTGTAGATATTAACATTAAATAACCAAATATTTATTACTTATTTTATAACTTTTCCTATTTCGTCAATGACCTAATAATGGAATTCCTTACATATGTTTTTGATAATAATAAACAATTAAGTGATATGCATACATTTTAATTTATATTTCAGGTGCAGCTGTTTGTGAAGTCTATTCTGAACTTACAGTGAAACAACATATGAAAAGAAATCTTGCTCAAAGACTATATGTTTTTTGCTATTCAATGAATTCGCTCATAGAAAAATTCCTTCAGTAAGGATCGTTTTCATTTTCTGAGCTTGTGTGTCATACCATGGTTTTCTTTATATTTAAATGAAAATTACAGGATAGAATTTAGACAACCGTTTATTAAAAGATATCAATTGCTCAAAAAACTACTACTGAAAAAGTCCATGTATAATATATACATTCATATTTTCAGCATGTTTTCTCTTAAGTAAAACATCACTTCCTAAGTCAACAATAAAGAAGTCTGTTAACTTTATGATGTATCATCTTTTATATTTCAAACTTTATTTCATAACTTCAGTGTTCTATAGAAAAAAATCTTCTCGCAAATCTTTGTTGAAATGATTAATGTATTTTCATTTCAGAAGGCTGTTCGCACCATTAAATGTGACTATATTTCTGTTGAAACGAAAAGTTATTTTAATTTATAGGTATATATTTGGGTATATTTAAAAAAATCTATATACAATTACTGTTCATTTCTGGATTTATTCTTTCGGAAAATATCCACACTTTAAAGAAAATGTCTCATTTCACAGTAAAAATAAAGCGTCTCTAATTTATATTTGTCTAAAAATCTTTTACATGAGAAACATAAAAATTAAGGATGTCTTTAAAAATCTAATTTAACTTTGAACCAATTAAGTTATTGGAGGGTTTTGCAATAAAGCATCTAAACATAAATTTAGTTTTAATATGCATTATTATACTGTTGGTAAGTGGTGGTGTTTTCAATCTTGAGTTCTGTAATAAGATATTATCTGCCAAATCTGCATAAAATCAAGTTTTGTTTTTCACCTTTCTTTTGTGAGCTGTGTAACAAATGGTTTATGAAAAAAATTATTTAAATATTCATTTGTGTCATACTAAAGAGAGACTTTTTTCTCGTGAGACATTTAACAAAATTCTCTCAAACTCTTAATTTATGTTAGACTACATCTTGATAGCATTAATTAGAAACCTCTCATAAAATGGGTAGTAATGGGCTTTTTGAAGAAACTAATTTACTCGATGAGCTGCAAATCCATACCAATCAGAAACCATTTGCTTCTGATATGTGCAACAGAAGGTTTTCTTATATATCTGATGTAAGTATCCAGGTGCGTACTCATACTAAAGACAAACCTTTTATTTGTCAGGTGTGTAACAAGACGTTTTCCGACAAATCTGATTATTATAAACACCTGCGGATTCATAGTAAAGGGGAACCTTTTTGTTGTGTTGTGTGTAACAAAGGGTTTTCTCAAAAATCTCATTTAAATGTCCACTTGCGTGTTCATACTAAGGAGAAACCTTTTTCTTGTGAAGTGTGTAACAAAGGGTTTTCTCTAAAATCTAATTTGGATAGACACCTGCGTGTGCATACTACAGAGAAACTTTTCTCTTGTAAGATGTGTAACAAAGGATTTTATCGTAAATCTGTTCTAAATGACCACCTGCGTGTTCATACTAAAGAGAAACCTTTCTTTTGTGAAATGTGTAACAAAGGGCTTTCTCTAAAATCTGATTTGGATAGACATCTGCGTCTGCATGCTATAGAGAGACCTTTCTCTTGTAAGGTGTGTAACAAAGGATTTTCTCGTAAACATGTTCTAAATGACCACCTTCGTGTTCATACTAAAGAGAAACCTTTCTCTTGTGTAGTGTGTAACAAAGGGTTTTCTCAAAAATCTAATTTGTATACACACCTGCGTGTGCATACTAAAGAGAAACCTTACTTTTGTGAAGTTTGTAACAAAGGATTTTCTGTCAAATCTCATTTATATGTCCATCTGCGTGTTCATAATAAAGAGAAACCTTTCTCTTGTGCGGTGTGTAATAAAGAATTTTCTTTAAAATCTGATTTAAATGTTCACATGTGTGTGCATACTAAAGAGAAAACTTTCTGTTGTATGGTGTGTAACAAAAGATTTTCTCAAAAATCTCATTTAAGGGTCCACCTGCGTGTTCATACTAAAGAGAAACCTTTTTCTTGTGACATGTGTAACAAAGAGTTTTCTCAAAAACATAGTTTGAATAGACACCTGCAAGTTCATACTAAAGAGAAGCCTTTCTCTTGTGAGGTGTGTAACAAAGGATTTTCTGAAAAATCTTATTTAAATGTCCACCTGGGTGTTCATAGTAAAGAGAAACCTTTTTCTTGTGAAGTGTGTAACAAAGGGTTTTCTCAAAAATATAATTTGGATAGACACCTGCAAATTCATATTAAAGAGAAGTCTTTCTCTTGTGAGGTGTGTAACAAAGGATTTTCTGACAAATCTCATTTAAATGTCCACATGCGTGTTCATACTAAAGAGAAACTTTTTTCTTGTGAGGTGTGTAACAAAAGATTTTCTGACAAATCTCATTTAAATGTCCACCTGCGTGTTCATACTAAAGAAAAACCTTTTTCTTGTGAAGTGTGTAACAAAGGGTTTTCTCAAAAATATAATTTGGATAGACACCTGCAAGTTCATACTAAAGAGAAACCCTACTCTTGTGAAGTGTGTAACCAAGCATTTTCTCATAAATCTAGTTTAAGTAAGCATCATACTATCCATTTCTAATGGTGTGACTAGTATAACATGTTTTTTTTTTATCCATCATGTTCATAAAAAAAGCCTTTGTATATGATTCGGCATACTTTATAAGTCAAATTTTAATCTAGCCATGTATAATCACATTAAAATAAATTTTCCTTTTGTGAAGTCTGGAAATGCATTATTTTTTAAGAATATTACTATTTATCTATTTCAACGTGTAACTAATTGCTTATGATGTACAAAGAATGATAGAGCATTTTTGTTTCCATCTACTTTAAAAAGGGTAAAAGCAAGACAAATTTTTTTAACACTTTCAATAAAGTTGAAAAGTGCTTATGACTTCGGTTTGTCTGTCCGCGCTCTAACTCCCGTAAATATACTCGGATTGCCCTGAAAATTTTGGATGTTATTTATTTTTACCATAATACGTTCCCTATTTCAAATCAAGTTTACAGGGACACACAGAAGATTTCAGATACCATATTGTATCCGAAGTACTGTAAAGTAGCGATGATTGCTGGAAATGCATTTTTAATTATGTTATGCGCTTTTATGTTTTACTATATTTATGTATTACTGTATTACTGGGGGGGGGGGTGGCCTGAACCAAAGCACCACGATCAGGGGTCTATTGTGCTATCCCCAAAAAAGGAAATAGGAAAACATCCTCACTTAGTCCCTAAATATACCAGTAGCTGACATAAAATTCAGCAGACATTTGATAGAAATATCCTGAATTTCCCATGGCTCAATCAGATTTCGACACATGTGTTCGAAACGGTAAGCAGCATATGACTCACAATTACAGAGCACATGTAAGGCAGTCTCCTCTTCATACTTACAACCCTTACAAAGAGGGTCATTAACCACCTTCATAGTACTAAGCTATCCATTAAGTCTACAGTGTCCTGTTAACAGTTCCACCATATTTCTTAGACTATTCCTTCTGAGCTCAATGAGTTCCTTTGCCCTTTTGCTAGGACATGCGCTATTGAGCTCTTTCGCTTGTCTCTGTCCACTTGAGTCAAGCCATTCTTTTTACTGCTGCTCTCTTAAAATTCTAAAAACAGTAGTTCTAAAGCAGTCCTTAGAAATGCCAATAGCTGGTTCTAGTCCAATAAATGGAGTAACCGACCCTTTCCTTGCTAGACTATCAGCAAGCTCATTACCCAGGATGCCAGTATGACCAGGAATCCAATCTATAGCAACATCATTACCATTGCTGGCAAGCCTGTTCAAAGAGCAGTAACACTCGCAAACAATCCTAGAAGTAATTGTATGTTTCTGTAAGGCAAGCAATGCTGCCTGGCTGTCAGAGTAGATACTGACAAACAAGCCACTATAGCCCCTCTCAATGCAAATGTAACAACACATAAGTATTGCATAGACCTCTGCCTGAAAGACAGTGGCGTAACTACCTAGCGGGTAAAAGAAGGATGTACCTTCAGCTGGACAGCAAACCCCTGCTCCCGTACCAGTAATCATCTTGGAACCATCAGTAAACCAGATCATAACAGTTTTAAGCTCCGTTACAGAAAGAGTCTCCCATTCAGATCTAGAATGAAGACTAACTCTGAACGACTTATCAAATACATGCTTTAAAGGCATGCCGTCACCCTTTATGATAAAGACTGGGTGCTTACTGATTTTACAGTTAAGCCTGCCCCAAGTAAGATACCTCGAGTAACTCTGCCACTGCCCATGTAAAATGAGTCTATAAGAGCAGAGCAATGCTTCTGTCTCAATAATCATATGCAGTGGGTACATACTCAACAGCAGTTCTATAGCAGATGTAGGAGTTGTCCTAAGTACACCTGTCATGGACAAGCAGATCATCCTCTGCAGTTTTGCTAATTCTGATTTGGCAATGTCAGTCACCAAGCTATACTGCCATAATTGATCATAGGACAGATCACCATATTGTATATCCACCAGATCACTTTTGGGCTCAGTCCCCATGTTTTGCCAATAGCGTTTGTGCATGACCAGAAAATCTTTTTGGCCTTATTGATGCAGTAATCCATGTGCCTCTTCCAACACAATCTCTCATCGAAATAGACACACAGATACTTCACCTCCTTTGGGCAACTCAAAGTGCGCCCATAAAACACAATCTCATTGAATTTGATTGATTTTTTCCTAGTGAAAGCAACAAGAGTCGTCTTTTCTGGGTTAACAGAAAGACCCACATCCCTGCACCACCGCTCTACCTTCTTAAGGATATTATTGAGGATGTCTGAAAGAATACTTTCAAACTTGCTTCTAATGATGATGACAGTATCATCAGCGTACCCAACACAGTATGCACCATGCAGATGAATCTCAACAAGGAGTCCATCCACCACCAACTGCCAAAGTACAGGAGAAAGTGCCCCGCCCTGTGGGCAGCTCTTCTTTGCCTTAACATGAATTGTATCCCCCAACAACTCAGCATGGATAGACCTATCCCTGAGCAGACAGTTGATCCAATTCAAAGTTACTTCAACCGCATCCCTGTTGGCCAATGCCCTAAGGATGGCATCCGTAGATACCTTATCAAAGGCAGTCTCAATAACAAGAAAGACTGCAAAAGCATTTTCATTTGCCTTAAAACTTTTCTCAAGAACAAAGGAAAGATTATAAAGAGCAGTGTCAGTTGACCTGCCAGTCTGATAGGAATGCTGGGAGCTCGAGAGTGGCTTTACACTCAAGATGTGCTCCCTGATGTGCTATACATTAACTTTTCCAACGTCTTAAGCATTAATGATGTTAAACTAATTGGTCGGAAAGATTTTGCTTCAAAATATGTGATTTTCCCAGATTTGGGGATAAAGACCACATTGGTATGTCTCCATGCATTTGGAATGTATCTGAAAGCGAGACATGCCCTGTAAACCTGAATAAGCACTGGGACTAAAATCATTTTCCCCTTTTGTAACAAAACAGGACGATTCCGTCCATACCCGGAGTCTTGTAAGGGTCAAATGAATCGATAGCCCACAAGATCAATTCGTGAGTGATTATATCACCAGCAAAATTCCAGCACTCCCTACTGCTACTAAAAGCAGCAGGTGTGCTTGGAGCTACATCTGGGTCACCACTGGTTGAATCAGGGAAATGAATCCTCATCATTTCTCAGAGAATCTCCTTTCCTGTTTCAGCATGCTGCCCATTCGCCAATTTAATGGCATTCAGACTGGAACTACTATCCCTAGCCACAATACTCATAAGTTTAGCACTAGTAGAGACATCATTAATACCATCAAAGAAGTTTCTCCATGAGTCATACTTGGACTTCCTGATGGCCTTATTATATGAGGGGCTCACAACCATAGTAGACCAAGTCCACCTTTTAAGAAAATTGAGATAGCTCATGTGTTAGGTGCAGTAAACTGTGCTTTATCTACTGCCATAGTGCACCAAGTCTGTAGTTCACATACTTTCTCATAGATTGCATCTGTGTCCAGAGTTGATGAAGTAATACAAGAAACCTTCACAACCATACTGAATCAACTCCATTCATCAGTGTACTACTCTATCACTACTTTTGTATCTATGACCCATTATTGTCTAAATCTTGCCTCATTGCTATAAAAAATTGTATTTTAAATAAGTAGCGATTTCAAAACTTCTGCTGAAAAATAAACATTCGTGAATCAGATGTATAAACTATGAAGGGAAAGTAATATTGTTTTTGATGACCCCCCCCCCCTCTCCTCTCGGTAAAAAAAAAAACGGTAAAAATACTGACAGAGATTTCTTTAAAAAAATTACAAGGAAAAAAACTCTAATTACATAGTTCGATTTTAGGCGTATAGAGGAATGTACGACAAAGAATAAGACACCCACCAAAGAGACATTCTATTACAAAGTCTTTAGCAAAAAGTTTTATTTACACTTGAAGCCACCAAGTACAGATACATTTAAATTATGTGATGACATATTTATCAAGCTCTCGACAAAAATATATGAAAATACTTGAAAAAATCTTGAAATCGAAGGAGAGCTCCACTTGAGGATAGCTAAACAGGCTAGAGAGAAAATGAAAACTGATAAAATTAAAGCGTCAGATGAAACTTACTTCTGTACATTCGACTTGCAAAAAGCATTAATCGTTCTAAGTTTCAACGTACATAGCTTATTATAAACGCAATCTATCTGTTTATAACTTTGGGGTGCATTCCTTAATAATAATGTAGGATACATGTACATCTGGGATGAAATATATGAAATAGAAGGAGTTAGAGGTTCTTATGACCTTTCTAGCATGGTTGCAAGACATCAGAAGGAAGTTGTAACTCAAATGAAGCAGCAACTATCAAGAAACAACACATCTATATTCCTGGATACTGGAAGGAAACTATTATGAATACAAATAGAAAATATCCTAAATTTGATGTCAATGAAGATAAGATTCCGACTTTCTTTTTACTACAGCTTTAGACCAAAGTATCACAAACAGAAAGAAGGACACCGTGGGGACTTGTTTTAGTTGGGTGGATATTGGATGACTCTGAGTTGTGAAAGATTCTCTTTTCATGTTACTGCTCCAGACCGGCCAATATCGGGGAACGCCGGACCGGCCGATATTGGTTAAAACTGGATTCGACACTATAATATGGCAAAGCTTTCTTTTTCAATATAGAGAGATATTGATTACCTGTCTTGACATAGTATTGGTAATAAATATATCTTTATATTAGTGAAAAAAAGTTTGCCATTTTATATTGATGAATCCAGGTTTGAAAACATATGCCTATAAATATATATTTTTTAACTATTTCAAATATATATTTTTTTTTTTTGCTATTATAAATATATATTTATATATTGTTCATATGGAAAATCATAGCTAAGTTCACTGCTATGATAATGTAAAAAATATTTAAAAGGAAAATTTTTCATGATTATGTTGAAAGTGATTGCTCTGAAATAACCCAAAAATTTTGGGGAATTTTTTTTCTTTTATTAAAAGGTATCTTTTTACAAAAATTCATATACCATTAATAAAATAATTTATTCAAATATTTTATACATTTTGATTTTTTTTATTTTTTCTTTTCATGTTCAATGTTGTACGTAAAAATATTATGTGTAAAATTAATAATTACATTATACTTCTCTCATTAAAAATGTCATATACAAAATTATATCTATAATACCAATTTATGGAAATGGTAAAGTTGAAAAGTGTTATATTGTAGTATTTGAATAAAATAACTTTTATTACCATATAAGCAATTTTGATAATTTTTTTATATAATCAATAAAAATATTCAACATATTAAAATTAAAAAAATATTTAACTGAAATGATTTATTCTTTTCTGCCTTTACCATAAATATAGATGTTCAAATTTGTTTACCTGTATTGATGTATAAACTTTGCAAGGAAAAAAAAAACTAGTAAAAGTTAGTCAAAAACAATTTATGTTAAGGGGACACAGTACCCTTTAAACTACTTTTTCAATTTTGAATAATACTGTAATATCTGTAGTGACATTATATTTAATACTATAAAGCAAATTAAATTTCATGTAATTTCAAAAAAAAAAAAATCTTTCCTATTTCTATTTAACTAAAATTTAAATTAAAAAAAATTATATATTTTTTTAAATACCAACTGATTTTTTAAATATCAGTATTTTCGTTTCAAATTTTTTCCCCCACATTCCTTAGATTATACTACATAAAACTGGGCCATGGATTTTTAGATGTATGTGATATTACATTTAATATAAATCTTTTTCTCTTTTGTATAATAAAAAAATCAAGGAAATTCAACAAACTCATAATTGAAATTACAGAAATTTCTGAAGCAAAAAATATTCATATTTAAAAAAGTAGTAGGGATTTTTAAAAAGTTAAAAATTATTCAAAAAAATTAAATTTTAGTTAAATAGGCATTTCTGTAAGATTAAAAAAAATCATATTTGCATTATAGTATTAAACATAATGCCACCAAAGATATTACAATACTATTGAAAACTAAAAAATAGTTTAAAAGGTACTGTGTCCTCTTAAGTTACATATGCAAAATTCTACCTTTGTTGTTTTTTCAAACTTAACTTTAATTAATTATTCCTACCCAATTAACTCAGAAGAAAATTTATATTTTATCTGTATGGCCATCATCCTGAATCAGAGTATGAACTTACAGATTCTATAGTGTTGGAAGATGAATACTGTCTTTCTTATGTTCACTCTACATTCTGGTGGTTTCTCTTTTTTTTTTCTTTCCAATGTTCAACGTTCTACATTGAAACATTAATTTGTTGAAAAACTCATAAGTAAAGGCTACTTTCCTCATTAAAAATTCATATGTAGAATTATGTCCGTAATACCAATTTGTGGTTATAGTGAGGTTGAAAAATTCAATATTTAAAAAAATCATTTTATCATAAGCAGATTTCCATATTTTATTTTCATATAATAAATAAACACTTAACGATTATAAAAAAATATATAATAAAAATAACGTAGCTGAAATGATTTTTTTATGTCTTTACAATAAACGTTAACATAGTATTTATATGCAGTAGATCTTAATAATGCAAACCAAAACATGCAATATTTTTCGTTATATAGGTCATTCCACACAACATTAAAACTTACCTTGTAAATACGGCAATATACAAAACAATCGCAGTAGATATTTATATTGCATTCTTTATGACCAAAAGTTGTGCAGGTTAAAAATTTTTTGCATAATATTGATCATTTCACATATTGTTAAATCGCCTATAAAAATTATCCAAACATGCTGGGACAAAATCATCACATTACTTAATCCAAAAATTTTTACATTTAATAATAGCGATATTTTCATTTTAAAAAATCTAAATTAAGGAGATAAAGATGAAATAATGTTTGAAATTTAATTCTCTGAAAGGTGTCAATATTTTTGCAATACGGATTACAGGTGCTTCTTAAGTACAAAATTCATTGCTTACATCTCAGAAGCTGTGCATTATATAGGATTATAAAGATCTTCTACAGTATAAATGAAATGTTACCCCCTCTCTCCACCACACCTGGAAAAAAAATTGGTACTTTTTGGTTAGCCGGGTGCCAGTGTTATATTTACATACACATATATGTGTGTGCGTGTGTACATATATATGTATGCAAATATAACACTGGTGCCCGGCTAACCGAAAAATGCAAGCAAAATTTGATTGAAAAAAGTAAATCCACCTGTTGTTTTTTTATTATTTATTTAACCAAGTTTTTTTTAGTTACTCCTACATTAAAAATTAGTAAAACATTAATTTATATTTTATCTTTATACTCCCTTCATTCTGAACGAGAGTCTATACTATACTACTGGGGGATAAACACTTCGATGGAATTTTTTCGTTAAATAAACACAATTGCCAGCAAATATTGGGGCAAATATTTATATTATAAGTTTTAATGACAGTGTAAAATTGAAAGTGCAACTGAAATGACCATTTAAAAGAATAAAAAAAATATGTTACAAACAATGTCATTAAACTAAGCGAGAAAGTCTATTCTGGAACTAAAATTTTAATAGTAAGTTTATTATTTCTATTTGTAATGTATTCATATGAAGTCAAAATAAAATCTTTCTATTTTTAATGTACATACGTATATTCAAAAACTGTATATTATTTTATATTTTCAAAGAAAATTTAGCAACAAAAAAGCTCTTATTTGAAAAAAAAAAATCAATTTTTACAGAAAAATGTTTTTTTTCCGACACTTGAATCTTTCTAGAAATTATACATTCCTACAAAAAGTAGACTAACATGACATTAAGGCTATCTAAATTCCATTTCAGAATTTACAATACCTACTTAAGTTTATGTAAGCAGAAAGAAATTGTGACTGATAGAAGGTAGAAACTTTTTTAAATATATTTCAGGACGTTTCCCCACCCCTCAAAAAAATTAATAGATAAAAAACACTTTGAAAATACAGTAGCGCTCAAAAGTATTTTGACAACCTTATATTCTCTCTTATTTTATTTAATATAAAAATGTAAAAGAAAATATATTTCCTATAATTGAGAACACTATGACTGCAGTTATTCAAATGTATAAAGTTTCAACTTGTTTTTTTACATTAGATTCCACCGAAGAAATATGACTCCTCTTTAGCTCAAAAGTATTTTGACAATTAGTTTGCATTTAATTGTTGAAGGTGTCAGTGGCGTTATACCTTCGATTAGTGTTTATATCGACTTATTGTGATTATTTTTAAATGTCGAAATGTAAAAAATATTGAAGTGATTCTAGAAAATGCACTTAAGAAAGGTAGACTGCAAGCAGAATTAGCTCGTTCTCGGCAACTTGTTATTACATGGAATAAAGTTTTTAATAAACAGAAATACATCGACAATGAGCCTCAAAGTGGCCATCCGAAAAAAACAACTTGCAATGTTGACTGTATTCTAAAAATAATATCTAAAGGTGATTGTCGTAAGTCCGTTGTAATAATAAAAAATGAATTGAAAGAAAATTACGGCATAGACATACACGTTTCATCAGTCAAACGACACCTAAACCTCTATGGTTTACATGGCAGAAGACCAGCAAAAACACGTTTGTTATCTACTAAGAATAGGAAGGCTAGAGTCGCATTTGTAAAACGGCATAACCCTTTCAGGGGCAAAGCAATTCCATTGCTAAAGTGTTGAATTTAATGACTGACACCGGAATTTGAAAACAAATTTATTTGTAAATAAGAAAAAGCTATCTTTCACACACATAATAAACCGAATTTTTTAAAACCAAAATTCCGGTGTCAGTCATTAATTTCAACACTTTAGCAATGGAATTGCTGTGCCCCTGAAAGGGTTATGCCGTTTTAAAAATGCAACTCTAGCCTTTCTATTCTTAGTAGATAACAAACGTGTTTTAGCTGGTCTGCTGCCATGTAAACCAAAGAGGTTTAGGCGTCGTTTGACTGATAAAACGTGTATGTCTATGCCATAATTTTCTTTCAATTCATTTTTTATTATTGCAGCGGGTTTACGACAATCACTTGTAGATATCATTTTTATAATACAGTCAACATTGCAAGCTGTTTTTTTTGGCTGGCCCCTTTGAGGCTTATTTTCGAAGCATTTCTGTTTATTAAAAACTTTATTCCATGTAATAACAAGTTGCCGAGAACGAGCTAATTCTGCTTGCAGTCTACCTTTCTTAAGTGCATTTTCTAGAATCACTTCAATATTTTTTACATTTCGGCATTTCAAAATAATCACAATAAGTCGATATAAACACTAATCGAAGCTATAGCGCCACTGACACCTTGAATAATTTAATGAAAACTAATTGTCAAAATACTTTTGAGCTAAGGAGGAGTCATATTTCTTCGGTGGCGCCGAATGTAAACAAACAAGTTGAAACTTGATACATTTGAATAACTGCAGTCATAGTGTTCTCAATTATAGGGAATATATATTCTTTTACATTTTTATATTAAATAAAATAAGAGAGAATATAAGGTTGTCAAAATACTTTTAGCGCTACTGTATCAGAAATTATATAAAGGACAAAATAGCTAATTTTCTTTATATGTTTTCTCTTTTGAGTCGGGGAGGGGGGCGGTGAAGCTATAAAATACATTTTAGAAATTCAAATTGATAGATTCTCCCAATTGTACATAAGTAAGGCATTTGAAATAATTAGAAATCTAAAAACTTAGCATTTAAATATCATCAATATCATCATAATTTATATTTCGTTAAAAATTCTAATTTTAGATAGATTTTATATGAGTCAATTTTTATCAACTGTTTTTCTCTAAGATAAAATTTACAAGGTGATTTTAAAAGTTTGTAAATTTATTTTATAAATTGTATTTTATTGAAATATCTTAAACATTGGATACTAGTTTTAAAAATGATAATACAAAAATTAGAAGTCAATTCTTAGAATTTAAATAAAAACTTACCATGTATAACAAATAAAATTTATTAATCACAAAAAAGAATTAAATGTTTTTTTATTTACAAACTATTATTAATCATATTTATTATTTAACAAAATTTTTTTCGACAAATCATCTATTTCTTGTTTGTCATATTCTTCTCATTTGAAAAGTGTTTCCATCCCTGTCGTCAAATTCTGCAAGCACCTTTCCAATGCAGCTAGAGATAGCAGTGGTTTCTGTTCCTTCAAACTTCATTTCCACACTAGCTAGAAAAGTACAATGAACCAAAATCACAATCAGACCAAGTACATTTTTGGCTATAACAATTTATAATTTGCTATAGCTTTTTTTTAATTTCATAAACAAATTTTAAATAGGAGATTTGAATTTATTCACCAAAATTTCAGCTTGAAAATGAAATATTTTTACTTTATTATATTAATACAGTAGACTCCCTCAAATCCTCACAGCTTGGGACCAGATGTTGTGCGGGTTTTTGGTCATTGCTTTCTTTGTTTATATTTTTTAAACTGTAATTTGAATGTAATAATGCAATCGAAATTATAATGAATGCTTACTTATAGTAAAATATTAAAATAATTAAGTAAAATAATAAATTGAAATAATAAAAATTAAGATAATTTAAAAAATAATTAAATTATTAAAAGTAAACGTCAAGTAAATAATAACGCATAATTAAATATATATAATAAAGATTATATATATTTTTCTTGAATTATTCAACCAAACGCCTCACAAAGGTACCCTACTAATTCATATCAAAATCATAAAATAAAAAAGTTTTATTTCAGGTTTAGCCAGACTTAATAACCAAAAAAACTTGATTAATACATAAATATATTTGGTTAAAAGATTGCAATTACCAGTGATATCAGCAATACCTTGAATTTTTCAGAAACAAATTTATACTATTTCCTTCATGAACAAGCAAGAGTTCAGTCACATTAACAAGAATTACATATTAAAATACACATGGAATTATATAAAAATAAAAAAGTCTGTAATTTTGTCCCTACATCTGAACTGAAAGTTCTATTGTTTACTTATTCGATGATGTGCAGATTTGAGGAAGTCTACTGTATCCAATAGTTAGTGCTAAAATCACACAGTACTCACAACTTTATTGTTTAATGGTTTTATAAATCAGAAAAAAAAATTGCGAACCAACTACTTAACTTACAAACTGAAAACTTACAATTTTAAAATTTCACCTCAGTTTTTTTTCCTCTTACAAAATTTGAACATAATATTCAAAAAGGCATTTTCGAATAAAAGTGAATTTTCAAAACTAAAATTCTTTATGAAAATAATAAAAGTAAAAATAGTTTTAAAAAAAAGTACACTTTTATAAGCATTCAATGTTTATCTTTAGAATCACACCTAATTTCACGACTACAATTTATGTCGTTAAAAAAAGTCTGTTACAATGTATTAATTTTACAAACACACCAACTATTGAAAAACCACTGCTTTAATGTATTACTTTATAAATAGCATGAATATGTGAATTTATTTAAAATATATATAATATTTGTTCTACTTATCATTTAAAATATAGTAACAGAGGAAAATATTATTTAAAGTGTTATACAGGATTTCTAAACTATTTTTTATAACATATAATCATAAATTAATTACTACATGTACTCACGTGTAAATAAACACCAAAATTTTAAAGGAATGAAAATAATTCCATTTTATTATCAGTATTTTGGAATAGTTTTCATTGCCCTATTTGATTGCAGAATTCATATTAATCTTCCTTGATTAAAATTAAATTAAGACCAAGATTACTATTGTTATATCTATTATTAAATATTGTTATTCAAACGGATGGACATGTTATATCTCTCAAATTTTGGCGTTGACTAATATGAGAGTATATAAAGTAATAAATTATAAACAATGATTTTTTTTATAAAGAAATGTTAAAATTAAATTAATAAAATAAATTATTATTAATAATTAAAAATAATGGTACTTTTCAGTTAGCCGGGCGCCAATGTTATATATACATATTTCTATGCATACATATATGTAAATATACATGTATATACATATACACATATTGTATATATACACACATAGATATATATGTAAATATATATGTATATATACATATATGTATGTATATAAGTCTGTATATATAACACTGGCGCCCGACTAACCGAAAAGTACCAAAATAATCAATAAAAATTAGGAAACTTAAAAAATAAAAAGTTATTTTCTATTCATATTTTTTTACTTTTATTGTTCCAAGTATTTTATTGTTGCAGTTTCACAGCCACTAAACATATTTTGACGTAAATCTCTTGGTGCATATTAACTGCATTGTTTTTGTAACTCATAAATAGTTGTAATAACAAAGATTATTTGGAGATTTATCACCTGCGGTTAGGTAGAACAAAAATGCCTTAGAATCAAAAGTTCTAAAAATATTAAAATGGCATATTGTCATTGGAAATACACAAGCATAATTTTAATAATTCTAGAATATCAAGAAAAGAGTGAAAAATCAATTACAAAATTCCTTCTTTACATTTAAAAACCAAGTTAAATAAAAGAGTGTAAAAATACATCATTGACTGCAATATAGAGACCCATGCTGTGTGCGTTAAACTCAATCTTACACCATTTTTGAGGGCATCTCCAGCACACAGCACAGAGGTAGAAGCCCCTCTGTCCCTATGGGCCCACACAAGCCAGGAAATATATGTATGAATGATTAAAAAACTGACATGTTTCAATATAATACAGTAGACTCCTTCAAATCCGCACAGCTTGGGACCAGATGTTGTGCGAATTTCTGGCCATTGCTTTGTTTACATTTTTTAAACAGTAATTTTAATGCAATCAAAATTATAATGAATGACTGTGATATTGTAAAATATTAAAATAATTAAGTAAAGTAATAAACTAAAAGGATAAAAAGTAAGATAATTTAAAAACTGATTAAAATATTAAAAGCAAAGTTTAAGTAAATAATTAATAATGCATATTTGAATATGCATAATAAAAATGAGATCATTTTCCTTCAATTATTCATTTTGAGGGAGTCTACTGTATTAACAAACTTTATTTTTACACAAAAAGCATCTTATACACTTTTAATTCTTCAATACCAGTTGACAAATTTTTTCTCCTAGTAAATATTACTTAATCACTAAAATTGGAGGTTGCATAAGAAAAAAATTTCCGTGCCAAGGGTCAATGCAAGGTTTTTCTTCTTTTGACCCGTTTAATGTGAAACAAAAGTTCTGTGAAAAATAACATTACATAATAGAAGACGAATTGAAGCCTTACAAAATAAAAATAATTAATGAAGCGTATGCTTTTACTGAATGGAATTTTGTGAAGAGGTACTAAAGAAGGCCCAAATTTTGCCTGGGCCAACTCAGGTGTACTAAAATATTGGTTTTCAAATTCAAAAGTTTCATATGCTTTAAGTGGCAAGTAAACTTGTTGCTCAACACGATTAAGTCAAAGTGTCAACATGCATTTTATTAAAATGTTTGTTTTATTTACTGCTGAAGAAGTCCATAAATTAAACATTATTAAATAAGATATTACAAAATCTGGAATGAGCAATAAAAAAATTAGACTGTAATTTATTCGGTAAATCAAAGATTTATGAAATGTTTTAAAACTTGTTGTTACAGCGACAAATATTCACTTATGAAATATATTAAATTTTCTTCAAATACTTTGTAAAATTATTTTAATGAAAATTTCCATAACGCAGAACACTGGCAAATAAAAATCTATGTGTACCAGAAATATATTAGTAGTACACAAGTACCATTCCTTATGAAAAATTGGTAAATTATTAATCAATGACTTATCCAGATCAACTATGCACTATATCTCCTCTCCAACCACAGGAAAAAATATACAAAAATAACTCACCGATGACTGTATTTAAGATATTGAAATCACTGGACTTCTCCTGCCTGACTCCCAGACTATATATTCCATTCCAACAACATAAGCTAAAGAACCTGAAACAAATATAAAAATTTTAGGGCACATTTAATAATAAAATGAAATTTAACTGTATTAATGTTGTCGAATCAAGAGGGGGGGGGGGGCAGACTTTTCAGGGGAAAAGAGATAATACAGTAGAAGATTTTTAAAATGCAAGGTTTGGCATTATACAGAATCTTGAAATCTTGCCCAAGAGGAATTTAACAAGTAGAAATTGCTTATTCAAAAAACTTAAATTGGTACTTTTCGGTTAGCCGGGTGCCAGTGTTATATATACATATTTATATACATACATATATGTAAATATACATATATATACATATATATATACACACATAAATATATGTATATATACATATATATGTATGTATATGTTACCGGCCAAACCCGATTTTAGGCCAAACTAGTTTATCCTAACGCGCATAGGATAAACTAGTTTTTCCTAGGCTAAACTAGTGTATCCTAACGCCCACAGGATAAACTAGTTTTTCCTAGGCCAAACTAGTTTATCCTAACGCCCATAGGATAAACTAGTTTAGCCTGCTATTCATTGGTCCGAACTAGTTTATCCTAGGCCGATCTAGTTTGTCCTATGTCAATTCAGTTTGGCGTGATTTTATTGATCCCAAAGACCGCCCCGGCACCAGCCTTCTAGTTTATCCTAGGCCAATGCAATTTGGCGTGCTTTTATTGATCCCAACTACCGCTCCGGCGCCAACATTGTGCAAAGTAGTATTGCCGTCAGCCCTGTATAATATATTTTATTCGATAGGGAGTGGGATACTGTCCCCCTAACTTCCCCATTTTACAGCCGCCGGTACTTACAAAATATGTTCCATATGACAAATTGTGTGCTGAAGGACCAAATGATGGGATAAGAGGTTATCATACAATTTTGAAGAGAAAGAATTTAGAGATATTTATATTTTTTCTCACATAAATATCATTAGGATTTGAATTATTTATGAATAAATGCACTATTAAGAATATCAGAAGAAAATTTTATATTTTTCAGAAATCTGGAATTTTCAAAAATCCAGCGAAGTTCCGGTCCCAGTTTGTCCTGATATACGTATTTTTAAGCTACTATTGTTCCACAATTAAAGTTCTCGTTAAAGAATAGTACATATACATTTATACGGATGGGGATACAATACTGTAAAATCTGTTAGAAGAATCTATGTATGACGAAATCCTGTTTTAAAAGGAAAATGTTTATTTAATCGGTGCAAATTGGATATAAAAATCCGTTTGAAAAAATCAAAATACATTTTCTAGAGACGACGGACCTGCTAAAAAAGAAACTTAACTATAACGAAGTTTTTTCTATAGTATGTGATTTCTTCTTAGAAGTTTTTTCTATATAATTTTTTTCAGATTTTCAAGTCTCTAAGCCGTGTAAAAAAATTAGTGGTATTAGTAATTATTTAGATATTTACATACAAATAGAAATTCATTAAAAAATCAATATAGTTTACAGTAGAATCATTAATATCTTTAATCCTTATTCTTTAGCTTGGAGATTTAAAAATTCTGTACAATAAAATCTTCAAAGACGGAATAGCATAAGAAAGAAGAAAAATCCTTTATAGGCAGGTTCCCTTTTCAGAAGGTTCATCATGTGTTGTAAACACATTATATACTTTTTACAAGTACTAATATCTTCATTTTACACAGATCAAGATAATTTATCTTTGTTAAACACGGGTTCCGTCATAGGCAGGTTATTTTTCTCAGGTTTTACCTTATTTGAATGTTATTACCTAAAAATGCATCTACTCATCTTAAAACTAGTCGGATGTACCAATCCAAAAACTTTCTTCTATCTGAAACATGCTAATACTTCAAAATTCGCTATCATAATGAAAAATTAAATGACAATCTATGCTCATTGTGAGGATTCTAAAGATATGAAATTTAGTGCATTAGTTCTTGAGATAGGACTATCGCTGAAATCGTGTACATCCAGCAAAATGCAGCATAGCAGCGCTTTCTGTTGAATAATTTACACCAAAACCTAACCAGAAACAACTTATGTCAACGTCTAATTGAATCTAAAGTTTAGTGAAAATCCGTGCATTAGGTTTTGAGATACAGCTACTGCGAAAATTGTGAAAAATAGCAGCGTCACCTTTTGAGAGATTTACATCAAAACATAATCAACAGCAATATCAATCAAGGTATACTTGGATCTGAAGTTAGTTATTGAGATTTAGCTTTTGAGGAAATCGTGAAAAATGCAGCACAGCAAAGCCACCTATTAAGCTATTTACCCCTATGCCTAATCAGCATCAATTCATATCAAGGACTAACTGAATATGAAGCTTCTTGAAATTCTGTACATTAATTCTTGAGGTAGAGCTATTACGGAAATCGTTAAAATAATGCAAAATGCAGCATAGCAGCGCCACCTGTTGGGCGATTTACACCAAAACGTAAACAGCAACAAAATATATCAAGGACTAACTGAATCAAAAGATTCATGAAAACCCGTGAATTACTTCTTGCGATAGAGCTATAGCGGAAATCGAGAAAAATTTAGCATAGCAGCGCCACCTGTTGGGCGATTTACACCCAAACGTAAACAGCAACAATATATATCAAGGACTAACTGAATCTGAAGTTTCATGAAAATCCATGCATTACTTCTTGAGATAGAGCTATAGCGGAAATCGTGAAAAATTTAGCATAGCAGCGCTACCTGTTGGGCGATTTACACCAAAAATTAATCAGCACTAATTTATATCAGAGACTACCTGAATATAAATTTTTATTAAATTCCGTGCATTAGAGCGCCCACAAATTTGTGTCACATACATACAAACAGACAGACTCACAGACAGAGATTTTGTAAAAACATGTTTTTCGGGATCTGTGACTCCTAAAATGTGTGAATCTGTCGATAACCGGAAGTCGAAAATTTTCAAGAATACAATACTTTCTCCTTGTAAAGGTAGAAGAAAGTAAAAATTAAGAAAAATAATAAATATATGTTGCATTCTAGCAACATTGGATTGGCTTTATCGTTGAAAATGCCGTACTGACTGTCACGATAGTAGTTGTGGATCACATTCAGCGATAATGACGTAAAAGAAGTGGCCAGAACAGATAATTCGAATCTGTTATATTAGTATAACAAATTGTTGAAATGCAGTTGTCGAGTGAAAGCAATGGAATACATCGTTCCGTGAAGTTTCCCCAGAAGAAATTGAAACAACTCATAATATCAGTTAAGCACTTTATTAGAACATCTTGCAAAATGTGCAGTTTCCACCAAGATAATTAGCCATCGCTCCGTAGTAGAAATTAGGTTTAAACAAAGTTCCAGATAATCGAATAACATGACGGTGACCAGAGGATGGATGAAAAACTGGAAATACGACTCAAATCTGCTAAAATCTGCTGAAACACAGCGAGTATCAACTTTTTGTTCCTCACGTGTAAGGATACAAATATGACGTAGGTCGCGCTCTCAACCAATGAATAATTAAGAATGTCACGTTATATAAAGAGTGCGAACAGAGCTAGCGGATGAATTTGAAGGAAAAAAAGGATAACATCAAAAATGCGCGGGAAAGTAAAAATGGAAGCTAAAAGAATATTCTCGAAAGAAAAAAGCGCGGGAATGGAACATTTAATTTAAGAATACTAAAAGCGTAATATTT
This sequence comes from Maratus speciosus, assembly GCA_963932465.1. NCBI lineage: Eukaryota > Metazoa > Arthropoda > Arachnida > Araneae > Salticidae > Maratus > Maratus speciosus. The sequence continues at coordinate 41,668,639 of OZ010798.1, forward strand.
AAACGATTAAGACAAGTGAGACATTAAATTAAAGGGAATTTAACAGAGTTAACGATAGAGATTATTTAAGGATAAGGATTTAGTGAATATAAAGTAGTAATTTAGAATAAGATAAGGAAATCGCGGAATTAGGTCTAATAATGTAACATATATATATTTTAATTGCGTGGAATAATAGCAATTTAAAAATACGTACATTAAAAAAAAAGTTGGGCCGGGCCAAATGCTACTGATTTTTTTACTGACCAGACCAGAGATCCAGCCGGTCCAAATGATTTTCATATGAGCTGGGTTCGAAATTGGACTGAAAATTTCTGCGCAGACCTCAAGAATAATGCAGTCCAGTCCCGACTGAAGCCGGAAAAATAATTGAGTCCCGGACCCGGTCTGAATCTCTCGAAAAATATAATCCCCAAACCAAGCCCGAACTGAGTGTCGGGAATGAAAATTGGGCGGGCCCCTAAAGACCCTTATATCGAATAACCAAAAGACTAGCTCACAAAATTTTGTAGATTTGGACGCTAAATTTCTATTATATTTAAAAAAATAAAAATAAAAAAACGAGTTTTTAGTGAACTTTGCTCGCTTCCATAGATGTGTTTGAATTGATCTAATTCGTTTGAGAATTTTTGAATTTGAGCTTGATATTGACATATTTTTGAGAAATTGAATTTGAGTTTGAATTGGTTAGTTTTTTTTCTCCCTCAGCGTGCTCAATACTAGTTGGCATTAATTAAAGCACGTCAAATTGAATCGGCCTGGGATAAACCAGAAGGTTGGCGCAGAAGCGGTCTTTGGGTTCAATAAAAGCACACCAAATGAAATTTGTCTAGGATAAACTAGATCGGCCTAGGATAAACTTGTTCAGACCAATGAATAGCAGGCTAAACTAGTTTATCCTATGAGCGTCAGGATAAACAAGTTTGGCCTAGGAAAAACTAGTTTATCCTATGAGCGTCAGGATAAACTAGTTTGGCCTAGAAAAAACTAGTTTATCCTATGGGCGTTAGGATAAACTAGTTTGGCCTAGGAAAAACTAGTTTATCCGATGCGCGTTAGGATAAACTAGTTTGGCCTAGGCCAATCTAGTTTGGCCTAAAATCGGGTTTGGCCGGTAACATATATATAACACTGGTGCCTGCCTAACCGAAAAGTACCCTTAAATTTTTGGGACATTTGCATTTATTAATGGTTTCTTAATAGACATCAGATAAATAATAGTGCTTTAACATAGCCATTATAAAATTCATGACAAGAGTTCCATAGCATGTGCGATGTGCCAGAAAACTTGGAAAGTTAACTTGGGCGATAAAGGCTTAGGATGTTGTTGTTGCAATCTTTTGGCGCTTGGTAACATGATTTGGTAAATTTAAAAATAAAATATTACAAATAATATAAATATAATATTAATAAAATATAATTAAAATAAAAATTTGGTAAGAAGCTAAAACAGACAACTTTTGACAACATTGCTTACTTTTTTGCCAGTCGCGCCAAGTGGTACAAGATAGGGAACTTTTCCCAAATGATTAAATTTCTGTATGAGACTTAATTAAGAACACATTATGCAAATTAAAGATAAACAAAATAAGGAGTTTAAAGATTTTTAACTGTATTGGTAGTAGGAAGAAGTATTATACAGAATCTTGAAATCTCACCCCCCCCCCCTCCCCCACCTGATAATTTATCAGTAGGAATCTTTTTAAAAAAATCACAAGTGATTAAACTTAAATAACAGGAATCAGCTTTAACAATGTATCAAATTTTTATTTTTGGATGGAGTAAAAAATAAGTCAATCAATAAATAAATAACAAAGTGAATATAAAAAGAATAAATAACCTTTGATTGTAATTGTTTGATGGCTGATTTTGAGTCTAAACGATTTTACGATTAACGATTTTTATTTATTAATTGTACTTATGCCATTTAAGTAAGTAAACCGTTTCAGTTACGTACAATAAAAAAAGAAAATCACGTTTTAATATAAATAATTACTTCAAGAATAAAGTAAACGGACAATTTAATTAATATATAAACAACGGAATAGTGTTTTGGTGTTACTTACACGGTTAAATAATATACTGACTCAAACACCAGCAAAAGTTCATATGCATTTGTTTACAATCATTAAAGACGAAAATCTTTAAGCATAATATACATTCCGAGACAAGTATAAATATGATATGAAGAGAAAATATACACTACGCAAGAATATGGATAACTAATCAAGTAATAATACCAATGTGAACAGAAAACAATATTTCAAAAACAAGTTTGAACATATGAAATGAGTCTGATTATATGTATTCAATAAACAAATATTATATGAAATATAAAGAGCACTTCAGGGCCGGCGCTGGACATTTTGCCTTCTGAGGCGAGCATCATTTTGCCGCCCTTATGACGTAATTGTTTTTCTTCATTACTCAAATGTTTTTAAGAATATAAAATTATTATGCTAACTAGAGATCGACCGAAAATTCGGTTTCGTTTTCGTTATCGGCCTAAAATCTGAGTTTCATTGAAAATTCGTTTTCGGCGAAAATGCTGTCAAAAATTCGGCCGGACCGAAATTATCTGTATGGTAATCGTAAAATGATCTATTCGAACGGAAATGCATGGCAACCCGATTACAAAACACCATTCGTAATAATATTCAATATTCCGTAACTTGGTGATATTTTTAAAAAAAGGGCACATTACCATGCTTAGAGAATGTGAAATCTGAATGGGGGTTAGTGAGCGCAATAATTTACAACTTTCAATGTACAATTTAAAAATGTACAGAAATGTACAAATTACATAAAGTACATTTTATTACAGTTAATTGTAAAAAAAAATTGTGATATTTTGAGATATTAATATGATGAAATGATAAAAATATGTCTCAATGTATGGCTAAAAACACATTTCAATAAATAACAGAAAACGTATTTTATTTTTATTCCTGGGGCCATTTTTTTAATTTTCTGGAAAACTTAATTTTTAGAGTTGAAACTTTTTGAATAAGTGTGCAATATGTATAAAAATGAACTAGTATCAGTAAATTAACCAATCTAAGAGAGCACGAAAAATCGAAAACGTCCTGGACACAGAAACTTGCTAATCGGGCCTGTATGTAAGCATTTTATACATATATTATATATATAGGGTAGATACTACACTGCACAAAACAATTAAAGGATATTGCAGTTTTAGGTGGATTTTGTATCTGGTAAACTGTTTAGCTGATTGATACATGGTCGACAGACATAGCAGGTTATATGAGAATAAATTACACATGTTTGGCAGAAAAAAATGCATTTTATTGCGCATTTGTGTACAAAAGGAAAAAAAACAGAATTTGTGCATATGAGAAAAAAAGAATAACAAAAGGTGTTTTCTTCAAAGAAAATCATTTTCAGTAGGGGGGTATGGTTTCCACGGGCGGCCAGCAACGTTGAACACCTTTGAGGCATGGACTCAATGAGGTTATTAATGACGAGTTGGGGTTCCACTCTTCCAGAAGAGCTCTTTCCAGTTCTTGGAGAGTTTGTGGGGGTTGTTGACGCTCCAGAAACTCGTCTTCCTAGAGCGTCCCAAACGTGCTCGATTGGATTTATGCCTGGAGAACACGCTGGCCATTCCATTCGAACGATTCCTTCCTCGAAAAGGAAATCCTCCACCAGGTTTGCACGATGTGGCCTGCAGTTATCGTCCATTAAAATGAAGTTATCTCCGATTGCTGCAGCGTAAGGGGCTACAATAGGTCTGTGGATCTCATCCCTATATCGGCGACCAGTCAGAGCTCCATCTCGAATGATTTAGAGGTCAGTGCGCCCGTCAATGGAGATGCCACCATACACCAACACTCCTCCACCGCCAAATCTGACACTTTCGTGCACGAACGCAGGATTATTCCTACTGTCACGGTCCCTCCAGATGAAAATACGCCTATTATCCGGATGCACAGAAAAACGGGACTCGTCAGAAAACAGAATATTGCTCCATTCATTTCTTCTCCAGTTGACATGCTCGGTTGCCCACTCCCTGCGGTCGCGACGATGTCTTGATGTTAATCAAACACATACCATCGGTCGGCGAGCATACAGACCTACAGCATGGAGCCGGTTTCGAACAGTCTGAGTTGAAATCGTGGTGCCTGTAGCCGAGCGAAGGTGTTGTTGGAGAAGAGTAGCGTTCATGGTTCGGTGTCTCCGAGCTGTTAACGCTAAATACCGATCTTCATTGGGCATTGTTGCCCGTCTACGACCTTGCCCTGGTCTTCGGCCTGCACATCCACTCTCCAAAATACGGTTCCAGATCCTGGAAATGACACTTTGTGACACTCCAATGGCTTGCGCTACTTCGGCTTGAGTTTGGCCCCCTTCTAACCTATCAACAATTCTCAAAGCTTCTGAATCTGTCAAATGACTTCGCTGAGACATCGTACTCATCGAAACAAAGCAATCACTGAATGCCGATCATCCTTGTCTGCATTCTCTTTTATCCAGTTGAAAGTCAAATTTCATTCGCTGCCGCTGAAGCGACGTTTTTGACGTCGAACTCAAAATTTGCATACTCCACAGTTTGAAAACCAGAAAAATTTGCATTTGTGATTCTCTTCTTCTATTTTCGGCAAAAAAAATTTCGTTTATACCTTTATTTTATATAAAACTTCAAATATCCTTTAATTGTTTTGAGCAGTGTATATATATATATATAACCATTAATTAAACATTACCGACCATCATCAAAAACTGCAATATTGTGAATGATTGACTACACGCCATAAACCAACAATATAGAACTGTATGTGTAAAATAAAGTATCGTATACCTAATTACAAGAATTAACACAGAAGAAAAAAAGAAGAATATGGATTCCGAAAAAATTGAAAAACTTATATATTGAATTACGTTTTCAAGAGTACAGAATTCAATGATATAAGCAAATCGGTTGTTTTCTGTGGGAAAAAGCTATAAGCTGAAAATTTTTTTCCCCTGTACTCAAACAACAATATAATCAAAATAATAGTTTCAAGATGAATACAGAACATTATCAAATGGCATGAAATGGAAAAAAAAAACTACAACCCATTAAATATTTAATTTATAGCAATAGAAATCTTACAAAAACATACCGTATTAATTCCCAGTAGATTTTCAAAATATATTCCCGCACATGGAATCCAAAAATCATGATAAGATTAAGGTGAATAAAACAGTTAAGTTAAGACAGAAATTAAAAGCTATGGAGTCAGTTAATTCATGTTGAAATATTGTGATAAATATAATTAATATAATATAAATAAAAAATAATTACATTATTTATAATACCTAAAAACAATTTTAAATTGTATATATTATATACAATTTATATGCAAAGTATAAATTTTTTGTGTAAATTTTCATTTGTTTCTAATAAAAAATATATAAATCGCTTCTTTATATTAAAAAAATTGTATAAAGTATAGGTGCAGATTCCCAAAATTTTTAAGGAGCCAGTGGCTCCTAAACCCAAGTTGGTGAAGAACCCATAAAAGCAATAGCGTTTATATGAGAAAAATTCAGAGCCTGAATCTCGTCAGAGGATCGCAAAAAACCCTGCAAATTTCGTCAAAGGATCCAGGAAAAAAAAGAATTTCGTCAAAGAATTCCAAGAAACACGAATTTCGTCAAAAAGTTAAATAAAAAAATACGAATTTCGTCAAAGAATCGTGAAAAAACGCGTATTTCGTCAAAGAATCGAGGGGAAAATGCTAATTTCGTCAATCTTCGCAGAAAAACGTCAACGTCGTCAAAGGGTAATGAAGAAAAGCCACACTTATTTTATCAAAGGATAGCAGAAAAAACGCTAATTTTGTCAAAGGATTGCAGAAACAACGCGAATGTCGTCAAAAGATTGCAGAAAAAACGCGGATTTCGTCAACAGATTGCAGAAAAGAAAAAGAATTTTATCAAAAAATCGCAAATTTCGTCAAAGCATTGCAAAAAAAAAAAAAAAAAAAAAAAAAGACATTTATAAAACGATCGCTATAAAACCTAAATTTCTTCAAAGGTTCGCGGAAAAAAACGCGATTTTCGTCTGAGGATCGCGAAAAGAAATCGCGATTTACGTCTAACGATTACCGAAAAAACCGCGAAATTTGCCAAAGGATGGCGACTTAAACGCCGAACATTAGTTGCCAAAGCAAAAAATTTAGTCTCTGCATGGCGACTGGTGACCGTGAATCTGCACCTATAAAGATTTAAAAAATTGCTAATATATATGAAACAAAATATGTATGAAAAATTTCCTTCTCTCGCCAAGGCAGATTTCTCTATTTTGCCCGTACTGAAAAAGTACTCTTTTTGTTTTATTTTTGAATAATACCGTACGTAAAATTAAAATTGTAACTTTTATTATCATCTGAATAAATTAAATTGTCCATGAATCAGTCAACAAATTCGAGTACAGAAAGTATAGTTTTATTTCATACTTATCTAGGAGGATCGCTAAAATAAAATAATTACTTGAAAATGATAAATGCATATGCATATTCAAAGGAAAAAAAAGTTATGATTTTTGCATTTTTAAAAAACACTAAAAATTGATTATAAATTAAAGTATTTTTTTTATTTATTTATTTACGATAAGCATCATTTTTAGGGTTTCGTTCATCTGACGAAACCCTATTCGTCTCGCCCCTCTGTCTGTCTGTCCGTCACAGAGCCCGTTCTCAAAAACTATGTATGTTAGAGACTTGAAATTTTGCATACTTATAGCTGAACACCTCACATCAAACGCAAATCCTAAGATTTCGAAAAAATCTTATATTTAACCCTCTGGGATCTAACTTGTGTATTTTAAGCTTTTTTTTTTCTAACTCAGGCCCCAAATTAAGTTGAAGACTTGAAATTTTGCAAAAGTATAGCTAAGCACTTGCGATCAAACGACAAATCATAAAATTTCGACAAAATCTTATATTTAACCCTCTGGGCTCTAACTTGTGTATTTTAAGCAATTTTTTATCCTTCCCCCTTTTCTCCTGGGGGTCACTTTTTAAACTTTTGCTGATACCCCTTTGATCACTCTTTCATATTCTGCACCATAGACTTAGATATTGTAGTTCCATTTTTTACCGCCAGGGGCCGCCTACCTATCTCGGGTGCTATGGCCCGATTCCCTCGACTAATATATCTATGGATAGGTTGTAAAACGGAGTTTCGTTCGGATAGAGGTTTGTGTAGAATAGAGTGCGCCCCTGGTTGCGAAATGTGAAACTAACAGATTTTGCAAAAGGATAAAGTGTTTTGAAACGAATATTAAACGAAACCCTTTGTGCGATCTGTGATCACACTTACCCACTTGTTTGAAAGCTAGTTTACCTAAAATCATTTTAAAAGGAAAGTTGTGATCGACGGGAAATTAAAATTGTGACCAATTAATTCAAAACAAGAGATATATTTCCAGATAGCTGTAATACGGCTTTTTTCGCATTCTTTTTTCATGGCGAAAACACAATATTTGTGAAATTGATTTTTCATCTTTGTTAGAAATTTTTAGATTTTAAGGAAATGTAAGTTTGATTATTTGGATATACAGTGGATGATCGGTTAACGAACAGATCGGTTAACGAACACTTTTGACAGAGATTTTTATGTTCAGATAACGAATACTTTCGCGAAGAATTTTCTGTTCCGTTACGAACATCTCATGAAACAAAGCAAGTAGAAGCAATGCCATGTTTCAGTTTTCCAGAGCTGTATTTAATTGTATCTATTATCGACTTAGAAAATATTTTAACAGTTGTATATTTATAGCCTAATTAGTTTATGGGTTATCGAGAGTTCGGGTCCTACATTTTAGGTCCCCCAAATTTGAATGAGCAGATTAAAAATATTAAATTATATATCTTGTCCTTTTTTAAAGAAATATTTTTAATTGGAAATTTGTCCTTTTAATTGAAATGGAGTTCCTAAATTATAAACAAGCTCTAAGCTCCACTTGGCCTTTATCGGGCCTGCAATAAATATAATTTTTAGAGAACAAATGGAACTTTTGATAGGTCAAAGTGATATGGAGTGATATGGTTTAATGCTGCAGTCAACGAATGTGATCCTAAAAGTTTTTACAAAACAAATGTCATTTATATAACTTTTAATTAATTTTTCAATTTATTTTCAGCAGTGAAATTACGCTCGATATTATTGAATATTTAATACGTGATTTACCACATTGCTAACTAAGCGTAAAACCAACAGAGCGAAAAATGTCCAAGCCGGGAATCAAACCCGGAATCCTTGGAATAGAGCTCAAGTGTTCTACCACTGCTGAAAATTAATTGAAAAATTAATTAAAAATTATAGTTTTGTTCACCGATGCTGGGTTTATTTGTATCTCATGTTTCGCCGCAGGACTGTGTGTTCATGAAGACTATTTCATCGTATGCTGCAGTTGCAACCTTAACAACATATTTAGTGAGAGATGCTAAGATGGGTATCGTCCTCGTAGCTTAAATGGTAGAACACTTGAGCACTATTCCAAGGGTTCCGAATTCGATTCTCGACTAGGACATTTTTCACTCTGTTGGTTCTACGCTTAGTTAGCAATGTGGTAAAATATGCATTAAATGTATGTCATTTTTTTTAATGCAAACGACACGTATAAAGCCATCAAAATACGATCTATACATATTAAATATGGACATATTATTAACCTTATTTAAAAAGGAAGTTTGAAAACTTTTTCGATTGTTATTAATGTATGTATCATTGTTATTACATTTAAATAAATGAGATTTGGGAATTAGGGAGAATTTATATTAATTTTTATATATTTGTTAGTTTTTAAGAACGAATTAATTCAACGCCCACACAAATGTATACAAAATCTATGATCGGTTAATGAACAATTCGGTTAACGAACATTGTTTTGAAACGGATTAAGTTCGTTAACCGATCAGACACTGTATGATCTTTTCTCAACCAGGCTTTTGTTTTTTTCTAAAGATATTGGAAACAGCTAAGATAGTGCAAATGATAAATATATATATAACTCGTTAGAAAACATTAAAAATTGCAAAAAAATGAAAATCTGATAAAAGTATCAAAATGGGAGGGGGGGGGGGTTGGAAACTGCAACGAACAGCTTAATTAATCAGTAATAAATAAAAATCGGTTTTTCGGATGTTATCCATTCTCAAGTAAGCACTTTCAGTTGCGTAACTCATAACTGAATTCGTAGATGCAGTTGTCGCAAAATAATGGCGATGTTACTGGTGATTTTGCATGTTTGTCTGTTAAACATGTTTGCTGTACGTGAAAATACTTACTTGAGTCGGTAACATACAGAAAACTGATTTTCCGTAAAGGGAGAACTGATTAATGATGCATTGTTGAAGCCACTCGGAAATGTTTCCGAAAATGATGGACAGCTAATAAAAAATTATTTATATAAATTCTTTTTTAATCCTAATGCGGTGTTCATTTTGAATGAACATTATTTCAAATATGCAGAGCTTCCAAGTTTCCTACCACTATTTTAATTCAGAAAATGTTTTTTTTAATTGGAACATTTGAGCGATTCAAGAGAACAACAATTTCTCTAAAATAATAGTGGTGTGCAAAAAGCCGCAGACTCAACAACTCTGAACGCTAGGCCAACTTTTGGGTCAAAAACGACCCGAACACCTTAGCAGGGTTAAATTTCAAAAATAAATTGTTTTCGGACTTTTTATAAAGATAAAGAAGCGCTTTGCGGGATTTTAATATTTTCGTTCGTGATTATAGTACATTTTCGTATCTTGCAATCCAGCACAATTTCACCAGACATTCCTTTTTTTTTTAGTTCACCCTTTTTCATATAGAATATTATCATGCTTGAAATCATGCTTCAATATTTTGCAATAAATTCCTTGATTAAAAGCTAAAAAGAAAACGAAAAAAAAAATAATAAACAAGTAAAGAAAATAAAAGGAATAAACAAAAAATTTTGGAAATTTATATTATTTTGAAACAATTTGATCTCATATTTTATATTAGGAGGCATTGTCCCTACCAGCTAAGTTCACCAAACCCGTCCAAATCCTACTGGTTCTACAAACAACACTAATTTGCTATGTTTTAAAAAGATTACATGATTACGAAAGATTGAAAGATATTACTACGATCAGTCGTTGGTCTCATCAAGAGTTTTTGTTTCTTTTATCGTTTTTCCGCTAGAAATTATAGAAAGAAAGGAAAATTATTAGTCGAAAGTTTTATCAGTATCGTAGTTTTATCAGGGTCTCATATTTTTTGGAAGACGGTTTATTAAGATATTATATAATTATTCTTTTATTTGGATAAAGATCCAGGACATTGAGAAGTTAATTATTTATGCAGGCTGATTTTTTAAGCAAATGAAATATGTTTTAAAGAATACTTTTTTCAAAATTACCTAAAATCATTATCTTAAATTAAAAACTAAATAAAAATACTTGCATTATATTTACCTGAAGTAAGAAATATTTTTTTTTCTTTTAACTGGTACAACATCTGTGTAATCCTAGTATCCGATTCGCTACAGGCAATTAATGAAAATAATTCCACGATCGAAAGACTATGCAAGTAAAATAATGAAATACTAAAAGCACGTGACGCTACAACATTATGAGAATTTGTGGTTTGCATGCGTCTGGCGCAGTCTACCCTTTGTAAATTCTGCTGATGTCAGTACAAGACAATCTTTGAAAAGAAAAGGAAAAGCATGAAATTCTCTTCGTTAGTTTTGTTCGTGTCGATTTAATCCATTTTCCATAATAAAGATTATGAACTCTTCGATTATCATTCGGCTGTAATTATCTGAAATGTACTCCGTATTTTTATTCTAAAATGAGAGGGAAAAAATCACACTTAAAAAAAAGTTTTGATACATATAACGGTACGGAATTTTATGTTCAATATATGTGAGGCAAATGCCGCCCTTTATGCGTGCGCCCTGAGGCGGCCGCCTCGCTGCCTCACCCCTGGCGCCGGCTCTGGAGCACTTACCCGTTTCACTTAAAGATGTAACTTTCGGATTTCAAGAATGACACACCTCATTTTTCCATACTACCATCAACATATAAATATTCTCGTTTTTTTTTCTATAAAACGGGACAGAACAAATCTGCAACAGCATACCAGAAATACGGCGGCCATGTTGGGTAATTGTCTTGTATCTGATTGGTTGGTTGGCTGGAACATCCTTGTGATCATTGCTTGTGTCGATGTCCACCGATGTTCCCCGATATTGGCCAATGTGACTTTTTCTACATGGATTTTACAGAACTTAAAATGTTATTATAATTGTTTCCTGTTTTCTACCTTCCCACAAAAAGTACAGTATGTGAATAAAAAATTAAAATATTCATGATTCCAGAAGTTTTAATGTTACAAATTCAACATCGGCCAACATCGATCAATATCGGGCCGATATTGCTGTGCTACCTGGGTAAATGCCCATTCGTTGTCTTAAAGAAGAAATTCCCTGAATAATTACGGAAACATGAAAGATGGATTTGGAAGAATGCTTTTGAAGAATACTACGAGTAAAGAGAGAAATTAAGTTAATATGCGGCTGTGCATTTATTTCTAGTAGAAAGTAAATCCCCATCCGTTGACTTAAAGAAAAAATTCTCTGAATAATTACGAAAACATGGAAGATGGAATTGGAAAAATGCTTTTGAAGCATACTACGAGTAAACGGACAGATTAAGCTGTTATGCGGCTGTGCACTTATTTCTGGAGGAAAGTAAATGCCCATCCGATGTCTTAAAGAAGAAATTCCCTGAATAATTACGGAAACATGGAAGAAGGAACTGGAAAAATGATTTGAAGTATACTACGAGTAAAGGGAGAAATTAAGTATTTATGCGGCTGTGCATTTATTTCTGGGAGAAAGTAAATGCCCATCTGTTGACTTAAAGAAGATGTTCTCTGAATATTCACGGAAACATGGAAGACGGCTTTGGAAGAATGCTTTTGAAGAATACTACGAGTAAAGTTAGAAAATAAGTTATTATACGGCTGTGCATTTATTTCTGGTAGAAAGTAGATGCCTATCCGTTGAGTTAAAGAAAAAAATCTCTGAATAATTACGGAAACATGGAAGATTGAATTGGAAAAAGGCTTTTGCAGAATACTACAAGTAAAGGGAGAAATTTAGTTATTATGCGGCTATGGATTTATTTCTGGCAGAAAGTAAATGCCCATCCGTTGACTTAAAGAAAAATATTCTCAGAAAAATTACAGAAACATGGACGATGGAATTGGAAAAATGCTTTAGAAGAATACTACGAGTAAAGGGGCGGATTAAGTTATTATGCGGCTGTGCATTTATTACTGGAGGAAAGTAAATAGCCATCCGGTGTCTTAATGAAGAAATTCCCTGAATAATTATGGAAACATGAAAGATGGATTTGGAGGAATGCTTTTGAAGTATACTACGAGTAAAGGGAGAACTTAAGTTATTATACGGCTGCGCATTTACTTCTAGGAGAAAGTAATTGCCCATCCATCGACTTAAAGAAGAAATTCTCTGAATATTCATGGAAAAATGGAAGGCGGGTTTGTAAAAAGGCTTTTCAAGAATACTACGAGTAAAGGACAGATTAAGTTGTTACGCGGCTGTGCATTTATTTCTGGAGGAAAGTAAATGCCCATCCGTTGTCTTAAAGAAGAAATTCACTGAATAATTACGGAAACATGAAAGATGGATTTGGAAGAATGCTTTTGAAGAATACTACGAGTAAAAGGAGAAATTAAGTTATTATGCGGCTGTGCATTTATTTCTGGTAGAAAGTAAATGTCTAACCGTCGACTTAAAGAAAAAAAATCTCTGAATAATTACGGAAGCATGGAAGATGGAATTGGAAAAATGCTTTTGAACAGTACTACGTGTAAAGGGAAAGATTAATATGTTATGCGGCTGTACATTTATTTCTGGAGGAAAGTAAATGCCCATCCGTTGACTGAAAGAAATTCTCTCAATATTTACGGAAACATTGAAGATGGATTCGGAAAAATGTTTTCCACGTATACTACGAGTAGATGGAAAAATTAAGTGGTTATGCGGCTGTGCATTTATTTCTGGAGAAAAGTAAATGCCCATCCGTTGACTTAAAGAAGAAATTCTCTGAATATTCACGGAAATATGCAAAATGGATTTGGAAAAATGCTTTTGAAGCAAACTATGAGTAGAGGGAGAAATTAAGTGGTTATGCGGCTGTGCATTTATTTCTGAAGAAAAGTGAATGCCCATCCGTTGACTAAAAGAAGAAATTCTCTGAATGTTCACGGAAACATGGAAGATGGATTTGGAAAAATGCTTTTGAAGCATACTACGTGTAAAGGTACAGATGATGTTGTTAAGCGGATGTGCATTTATTTCTGGAGGAAAGTAAATGCACATCCATTGACTTAAAGAAGAAATCCTCTGAATATTCACGGAAACATGAAAGATGGATTTGAAAAAATGCTTTTGAAGTATATTACGAGTACAGGGACAGATGAAGTTGCTATGCGGCTGTGCATTTATTTTTGTAGGAAAGTGAATGCCCATTCGTTCACTTAAAGAAGAAATTCTCTGAATATTCACGGAAACATGGAAGATGGATTTGGAAAAATGCTTTTGAAGCATACTACGTGTAAAGGGGGAAATGAAGTGTATATGCAGCTGTGCATTTATTTCTGAAGTAAAGTAAATACCCATCCGTTTAGCTACAGATGAATTTTGTTGGAGAAATATACAAACGCACAAGAAGAATGTGGCAAAAAATTCTTTTGGAGCTTACTACGGTGAAACGGAGAAATTAAGTTATTATGCGGATGTGCATTTATTTCTAATTCCCATCTGTTGACTTAAAGTAGAAATTTTCCGAAGAATTATAGAAACACACAAGAGGAATATAGAAAAATGGCGTAGGAGCATACTCCGTGGAAAAGGAGAAATTAGGTTATGCGGATGAGCTTTTATTTCTGAAGAATTGTAAAGGCCCATCCGTTGACTTAAAAATAAATTTTCAGAAAAAAACTATAGAAACATGAAAGAAGAATTTCGAAAAAAGGATTTTGGAGAACACTACGAGTAAAGGGAGAAATTAAGTTATATGCGGATGTGCATTTATTTCTGAAGTAAAGTAAATGCCCATACGTTGACTTAAAGAAGTGTTTTTTCGAAGAATTATAGAAACATACAAGAAGAATTTTTAGGAATATTTTTGGAGGATATTACGTGTAAACGGAGAAATTAATATATTTTGCAGATGTGCATTTATATTTTATGTAAAGTAAATGCCCAACTGCTTACTTAAAGAAGAAATTCTCTGAAAAGTTACAGAAACATGCAAAAAAAGACGTGAAAATCGCTTTTGGAGAACACTACGATTAAATTGAGAAATTAAGTCTTTATGCGGATGTGAATTTATTTCTGAAGTAAAGTAAATGCCCATCCGCTTATTTAAAGAAAAAATAATCTCCGAATAATTACAGAAACATACAAGAAGAAATTGAAAAAACGCTCTTGGAGTACTACTCCCTTTACTTTACGAGTAAAGGAGGAAATGGAGTTTGTGCGGATGTGCATTTATTTCTGAAGTAAAGTAAATGCCCATCCTTTGAATTAAAGATTTTCTCTGAATAATTATGGAAACATGCAAAGAAGAATTATTAAAGAAGAATTTGGAAAAATGCTTTTGGAATATACTACGAGCACATTGAGAAAAAATAATTTTTTAGGCGGATGTTCATTTATTTCTGAAGAAAATTAATGCTCACCCGTTGAATTTAAGAAGAAATTCTCTGAATAATTATGGACATATTTAAGAAGAATTTGTAAAAATTGATATACAGCATAATACACAATTCATTTATTATACTGATGTGCCGTTAAACCAAAGATGTCTTCCTTTGATTTATTACCGACATATTCAAGAAGAATTTGCAAAACTCATTTTCAGCATATTAGCATCTTTTACGGCTAATACTTTGGCGCCAAATTTTGCTATATTTTGCCTACTGCCATTGAGATAATCGAGAAATTTACACTAACGGATCGGAATATGTGGTTTTAGACGTATTACTACAGGGGAAATGTACCAAAAAAAGGGGGTTACCTTGCAAAAGTCGGGTAGATGATTTTTTTTCTGAATTGTTTATAATGATGTCAACATGGAAAAACCAAGTTTTCTAACAAAATATCTTAAGGCTAAGTTTTCTGTGGCCAAAAAGCAACAAAATTTTGGACCTTTTTTGATTTTTTAAAAATATCTCGAGATTCGTTGCCGTAGCGTATTATTTGTCAAGTACAATATTAAAGAAGACAACATTTTCTACAACTTTCATATTTACAACTTTTTTATACTCTCAATAGTAATAGTACGCCATTTCAAATATAGGACAATTTTTTCTTCAATTTTCTTAAAAATCGTGAAAAACTTAGTTCTGCCCCGATTATTAAAATGTTTCCCCTGGATTTAATCGTCTATGTCAACTTCTATATATTGGTATCAGTAAATTATGTGTTTCAGGGTCAAAACAAGCCTTTTTTGCGCCCGTCGCAAACATGGATTTTGCCCCCCCCCCTCCAGCTTAAAAAGAAAATTTATCACGAGAATTTTAATAAATCTAAAATAATCGGATTTTGAAAATTTTAAGTGTGCAATCATTAAATACGCAATGCAGGGAGCGAAATTTCCGCTTGCCAGCTCGCCATTGGCGAGTAAGTTTCGTCTTTTAAAATGTTGTCCTTTAAATAAAACTATATACGCTCAGAATATCGTGCCTCAATCCAGCGACACACGAAAGTGTTTTAAGAGAAGTGTTGGCCTCCCAAAGAAAAAATTCTTGAATTTGGGGTAGAAGACATAAAGAAGCTCTTCATGTATTTGAACCCAAGTCTCTTTAATGGAAAAGTGGATATTGTATTGGCAGAGTGGGCAGCATTCAAGTTTATGTCACTAACACTGAAAGATATGTTGGAGAAGTTTTACAGTGAAAAGTGTTCAGCAAGATTTCCCAATTTGCTTCAGATTCTAACATTTTGCGCTGTTCTATCAGCGAGCACAGCTTCGTGTGAGAGAGACTTCAGCTGTCACAACATACTCTTAACATGCCAACATACCAACTCTCCAACATACATGCATACAGAAACTCTCTGAAGACTGAGACACTGGATAAATTTTCTCAGAATTTCTATTAATGGACCCACCCTTAACAGAGTTTGATCCTACAGCTGCGATTGACAATCAATATTTCAGTGCAGAAAGACAGAGCTACACAAACATGAAGTGCTAAAAGTACAGGAACTTTTTCTTTCATGACTTTTTAGTGGTAGTATGTGACAATTTCTGTAACCATTGAAAACTTACTGCAACCTTACTTTGAGTTAATTTTTTGTGTGTGTGTGTGCATTAAATATGTTTCGATTTTTCAATTTCTATATTCTTTTATGATTTCGGTCACCTGAAAGTTCCTCATACAACATCTGTTAACATTTTAAAAAATTGTTTATATTTTTCATGAATGTAAAATATTCTTGATTTAACAGACAGCTCCTTCTAACAATGGTCAATTTAAATTCAGTTCATCATAAATAGTGCATTTTATGGGCAGACGTGGCGGCCAACGTTTCTGTCTGAATGAATGTAAAATAGTGGCGAGAAAAAAATTTCAGTCTGGATAGTGCCTTTTTAACTGAAATTTCATGTCCTGATCGTAATGTGAACTACGTAATCAGCTTTGCCAAATATTGATTCATTAAAACCTTGAAAATCGAATCAAAAGGAACCGAAATTATTCCACTTTAAACAGGTTTCCATCTTAGCAGGTATAATTGTTCATATTCTTTCTCTTGAAAATATATAATTTTTTCTTTAAGGACCGGATTTCGTATATACAGATTTCACTTTTAAAGATTTTACACTAGTTGCAGTATTGAGGCATTTAAAGTCACAGTTATATGAATTATGAGACTAAATTAGTCACACAAAGACATTCGCAAGGTAATATTAAACATATGGGTGCGTTTTTGACAAATATCTCGCTTGCATTTTTAATTTGTTTTCTTTTTTTTTTATGGGATACCTGAGATCAATATGTAATGCTGTGCTTTTGGGCTTTTTCGGGTTTGGTTGCATTTTTTGTTTTTAATATTAAGACACTTTTATTTTTGAGAAAACTGTTTGGAACCCGTTCTGAAATTTAAAGTATCCTTCTTAAAAAAATGCAACCAAATTCGAAAAATTAAAAACGCACAATGTTAGATATCGACTTCAGATATCATATGAAAAAAAAATTAAATACTGAAATTCCAGCAAGAATTCTGAAAAGAATGCTCCCATAGGTTTAACATTAGCGTGCAAATGTTTTCGCGTGAGACTACACTAGTCACGCGAAGGCACTGGAACGCTAATGTTCTCGCTAATGAACGCTAATGTAATACTGGAACCTATGGGAGCGTTCTTCTTACAGTTTCTCGCCTGCAATTTAATAGTTTTAAATGATTTTTTTTGGCTTAGAATTGCTGCCGTAGAATTCTAACAGGATTAGTGTTTACCTTTTCTCTTTTCGTTATTTTGGTTTTCTATTTTGATACTTTTTTTTTTTTAGTTTAACTTTTTTTTTCTTAACTTTTTTTTTTTTTAAGTTTTTCGGCAGCGAGACATTTTTATTCATATTTCATATATATACATATATTAATCAACAAATAACAACTTCATTTCGCCCCCTACGCCTTTCGTTTATCTTTGATCCAGATATCTGTTTTATTCAGGATAAGGATATTCCTTCGAAACGGGATGCTAATTATCCTACAACAGTGCCATTAAAAAGAAAAAAAAAACGCAATTTAATAAATTACAACGACCATTCGGAAAATGATTTTTTCAAAGACTAAAATTTAAGACATAAAAAGTCGCACGGAGTTGATCCTACCTTACGTACTCCATGGATTACATTTTTCGGTACTGTAAATTTTTAAACTTCTACGGAGCTGGTAATACATTACGTACGCCATGGATTAAACATTAATATTCCTGGACCCATTTTAAATGAAATTTCATTCTTAAACTTCTAAACATCCCAAAATATTACTTTTTACACATTCGTATAGAGAAAAAAATGTACTTTTAAATGCAATTTGTTTGAAAGCAAATTGTTTTCAATTTGTTTGATCTCAATTTGATTATGACTTATTATTTTTTTGTAGTTTTTATTACTTTTTTGTCATAGTGGCAACAGAAGTATCCATCTCTGTTTAAAGTAAATGGAAAATACATATTACTGTATAGACCCATCAGAAAATGAATAAAATACGGATTCAACGAATAAAAAACTTCAGATATATTTTTGATTTCCTACCCTGATGAGGACAATAACCATTTTCCCAAATGATTAAAAAAAAAGTTAAATAGCTTGAAGAAATTATTATTATTAAAATACATTTTTCCATTTAGCTTATGCAGTCATATTGCGTACCTTACTTTGTGTTGGGAAAGTGGAGTTGAATAAAACAGGTGGTCAATGCGAAAAGAAAAATGTTTATATGGTCTACAATCATAAATAAATTGGAATTTCATTTGGTAAATGGTATCACTGTATAGACCCATCAGAAAATGAATAAAATGCGGATTCAACTAATAAAAAACTTCAGATATGTTTTTGATTTCCTACCCTGACGAGGACAATAACCATTTTTCCAAATGATTACAAAAAAGGTTAAATAGCTTGAAGAAATTTTTATTATTAAAATACATTTTTCCATTTAGCTTATGCAGTCATATTGCGTACCTTACTTTGTGTTGGGAAAGTGGAGTTGAATAAAACAGGTGGTCAATGCGAAAAGAAAATTGTTCATATGGTCTACAATCATAAATAAATTGAAATTTCATTTGGTTAATGGTATCACTGAGATCATTACATAGATTAGTTTCAAAACAGTATATGTTACAGAAGATTAGAATATTCCACAAAGTATATTTTTCAACAACCGAAGTAGGTTTTTCTGTTTGAGCTTTAAAGCAATTAATAGATAATCTTAAAAGTTTTATATATTTTTGCATGCTAAAATGATATAATCTCTTGTTATATTTATTGATATAAGTAGAAAAAATATTGACAATATTTTTTAAAACTAATATTTTAAATATTTTTATGAAACCAGTGATCTCAAATATTTTATTGACAGAATTTTAAAATTTTAAAAGAGATATAAATGCATAACATTAGTTAGTTAAATAATCTGTTGTCATTTTTATTGTAGCTATTTCATAAGGTAAAGTATTTCTTACATAAAAGATATTTATTTTTTTAGTCCTCCCTTTTATATGGAACAACAATCCAATGTTTGCTATCTTTAAAACATTAAAACATATGGTATCAACAACTTATAAATAAAATATACCATTGTAGTGTAGAATAAAATACGTTTTTCGAAAATTTTCATACCTATCTCATTGATATCTGGAAAAATATGTATGTATTATAAAAATTTAAAAAATTACAAAATTATAAAATTAAACAAGTTCAATCTTTAATGAAACAATCGTGAAAATAAGTTACTAAATATTGAAGTATTCTTTTAAACAATGCTTTGAAGTTAACAATGTATACACTTAAATTACTGTCTAAATATGGGAATTGTCTCATTCATCTACACTCTACCTTACTTTTAAAATTATATAAATTTATTGAATGTAAAATGTCCGTTGAGAGGAAAATAATGACGTGAGAGTGCAATTAATAGATAATTTACTGCTATCAATTGTTAGAAGTCGACATACACGATTAAATCCGAGGGGAACTCTTGAATAATCGGGGCAAAACTGCGTTTTTCCCGATTTTTAAGAAAATTGAAAAAAAAATGTCTTATTTTTGAAATGCCGTACTGCGCTTGCTATTGAGTGTATAAAAAAGTTGTAAATATGAAAGTTGTAGAGAATTTTGTCTTCTTTAATACTGCAACTGACAAATAATATGCTATGGCAACAGGTCTCGAGATATTTAAAAAAAATCAAAAAAGGTCCCAATTTTTTTTTTTTTTTTTTTTTTTTTTTTTTGCACAGAAAATTTAGCCTTAAGAAATTTTGTTAGAAAACTTGGTTTTCCATGTTGGCATATTTATAAACAATTCAGAAAAAAAATCTTCTACCCGACCTTTTGCAAGGTAAAATATACATTTCCCCTGGATTATATGAAATTTTGAACAATAATTAACACAACGAAATATGTGAAATTTTAACGGTCTATGTAAACTGTAAAACACTAATCTGCGTGTTATACATAGCTGACGTCATACAGATAGTGGCTTCAATGCAAATAATGTATATGCCAATGTCAACAATGCAACTATTTCGATTAAAATTAAATAACCACAGTGTTAATTCTATAGTGAAAATTAAATTTTTCGTCGTATTATTTGGGTCTTAAAAAGCACGGAACGAACCATTTTAAAAAATATATTGTTTTTAGGTCAATAGATTGAAAGTAAATATTCGAAATTAACGTTGGAATATTTGAATAATACATACATACATGGAATAAATAAAATATTATAATAACAATCGTGTTCAGTACAACAATGGAACTAACATCAGAAAGCTTTCTACAACAATGAATGTCACTCTCACGAGTTTGTGATAAACTGCATTTCAGATGAGTATGTCATTTACAAAAAAAAATGATTTTTATTTTCTATAACACTGTAAAATAACAATAGAATTTAAAATAACAATAAGGAAACAATAGATCAATTCATTTCTAACAATGAACTCGAATGAATTTTCGAATGAACGAAATTTTGTTTTCTAAAACATTGAAAAATAACAATTAAATTTAATTCAACAATAGGACAACATTCGAGCAAGTTGTTTTTAACAATGAATATTCTTTGCTATGAATAGTAAAGTTTAAGCCATTAGAGTGTAAATAACACTGAAAGACAGAATATGCTTTCGTAGATCACTTCCACATGTACACTATATTGCCATTAATGACCGGCAACTTTCAATTTTAGACATTTTGCCGAATATTTAGAAATATACTTGACATATTCTTCTGGTTGAAATTTGGTTGAAAACTCTGCATGTTATAAGCAAAAAACATGCAAAAAATTTTTAATTATTTTAAATAAATCGTTATATCTCTATTAATATAAGTGCTATTCTTACACAAAAGAATGCACATATTGCACAATGTCTGTTTATTTATATTCGGTAGTGGTAGATAATTTCGTGCATTTTATTTTACAGGGTGATCCCAAATATTATTTTTTTTCTTTGATTTTTTGTTGGCCCCCTAATTGCCCCCCTTATCAAATCGACGTTGCTAAATATGAGTCATACTTGTTTTTTTCAATCCCGAAATTCCAGAAGAATCTGACCAGTGTATTTTTAAATATTCGACAAAATGTCAAAAATTGAAAGTTGCCGGTCATTAATGGCAATATAGTGTATACGTAAGCATTAAGAATGCAAATCAATTAGTATTGAAAGTATGATTTAATAATTACTAATGTATTTGCATAGATGTAAACTGATAGAAACATTAAGTAGGGTCTCTGCAGAGACGCAATTTCGTTTTAATAATTGTTTCATTATTGATAATAGTGGTAACTGACATAATGGTCAAAAGCTACGTAAAACAAATGTCAAATAATAACGTAGAATGCTTAAATACATACAGGTATACATTTTTATCAAAAATCAATCCTTTCATGTTAATAAATTTACTTAAGGGGGTAGGATACCTTTGAACACGTTGAAAAAGTAAAAAATATCCCTACGTTCCAAGCTTTAAAACTTGTGTAATAAGTCAAAAATAAAAATCAAACTTCATTTAAATATAAAGCTCATATTTTAATTTATATTTAAAAATAGTATATATATTTCCAAATTCATAAATAAATATTGAAATTATAAGTTTAAAAATATATGATAATAAGAGAAAAAAATCTCGCGCGCATGTTAAAATCTGAAAATAGGCATATAAAGAAGAAATTTTGGTAAGAATAAATACATAACCTTTATACTAAAACCAGAATATTTGTAAAAAATATTCACTAAATTAAAAAATTAACAAAAAATTAAAAAAATCCACTTTTTGAAAAATATTTTCAAAGTACAAAAACAGGAAAAGAATAAAGTTTTACATTTTTCTAGTTTTAAGTTGTAGATAATACAGAAATGAATATGTGGTAAAAATTTCTTTTGATTTCCATGCATAGTTTTCTAGTAAAACTGCGCGAAGTATCAAAATTCATCGTTTTGAATAAACACAATGCAAAGTTTAATTATCCTATGTAGTCTTAATATGTAGTCATATTAGAGCTTCCATAATTAATAACTAATGGAAATTTTTTGATGCGGTTTTTTTTGCATATTGTTCAGAAATGATTACGGAATCAAAATATGTATTTAAAAAAATTTCGAAAATTTTGATGGTTTAAAGGTATTCTACTCCCTTAAGTCATTAATTTAGCTATATTACTTTGTTATGATATGATAGAATTTTGATGAAGAGATTTAGGAATTTTTTCAGTTATGCTGGGTATAATATTACGACAAGGGTATTAAATAACATTTACGATTCAAGAAATAATTTAAAATTCCAGTTACTGTGATTTTATCACATTATTTTTTACGTGATTCAAGGGACGTGTTCAGTAAAATCCCATCAGCTCGCACCTGAAAGTTAGGTCGATATTCTTCATCACTAACCGAAGCATATATTAAAGTAAAACTTTTGCATAATTTAAAAAAA
This sequence comes from Maratus speciosus, assembly GCA_963932465.1. Classification (NCBI taxonomy): domain Eukaryota; kingdom Metazoa; phylum Arthropoda; class Arachnida; order Araneae; family Salticidae; genus Maratus; species Maratus speciosus. The sequence goes on from OZ010798.1 coordinate 41,691,379, forward strand.
AATCCCATTTTTCAAATATAATGAAATCAATATTTGACAGAAATTATATAAGTTGTCAACTTTATGCAAAAAGAAACAAATTTCTCTTAATCTAAGTTAATTTAGCAAATCAACAAGTTGATGACAAATCGTTAATGTAAAAGAAAAAGCTGCACAGAACAAAAAGAAATAAAAAAAAAATTAGAAGAATTTTCTGTACTTATTAAATTGTAATTTTCTGTACATGTGAATTACTAATACAGCACAGAGTAGATAAATTTAATTATATAAAAAAAATATAAGTTTATTTCCTATAAAAATAAATATTTCTCCATTGAAATAATGAAGAATTTCTCAGAATATTTATAAAAAATTTCAAGAAATATTGCCTATAATACATCTCGAATTCTGAATAATTATAGAAACATGCAACAAGAATTTTGAAAATGCTTTTGGAACATTCTACGAGTAAAGGGAAAAATTAAGTTTTTATGCGGATGTACATTTATTTCTGAAGTAAAGTAAATGCCTATCCGTAGAATTAAAGAAAAAATTATTATCAAAATAATTACAGAAACATCCAAGAAGAAATTGGAAAAATGCTTTTGGACCATTCTACGAGTAAATCGAGAAATTAAGTCATTAAGCGCATGTGCAGTTATTTCTGAAGTAAAGCCCATCCGTTCAATTAAAGATGAAATTCTCTGAATAATTATAGAAACATTCAAGAAAAATTTAGAAAAATGCTTTTGGAATATAATACGAGCAAACTGAGAAATTAAGTTATTATGCGGATGTGCATTTATTTCTGAAGGAACGTAAGTGCCCATCCGTTGATTTTAAGAAGAAATTCTCCGAATAATTATATAGAAATATGCAAGATTAATACTAAAAAATGCTTTTGGAGAATATTACAATTAAGAGGCGCCATTAAAAGTTATTCTGCGGATGTGCGTTTATTTTTGAAGGAAAGTAAATGTCCTTCCGTTGACTCAAAGAAGACATTTTCCGAATAATTATAGAAACATGCAGGAGAAATTCGAAAAATACTGTTGAAATATACTAGGAGCAAATTGAAAACATACAAGTTATTACGCTGATTTTAATTCATTTCTGAAGTAAAGTAAATGTCCATCAGTTGAATTAACACGCTGAGTGCCACGGTGACTGACACTGAAGCTGAAAAATTTACAATTTTTAAGTAAATTTTAAGAAAGCATTATCCGGTAATAAATAAAAGGTAAGTAAATTTTAAATAAATTTTCAGTAATTACTTAAAACAATATACATATATTTAATTTTATATCATATTTTAGACCATCAGTCATTGGTGAATGACCCATTCAAAACGGAAAGTTCAGTATCAGTCACCGACGACTGACGTGGCGCTTAATGTTTTAAAGAAGAAATTCTCTGAATAAGACATATTTAAGAAGAATTTGTAAAAATTGATATACGGGGCAGGGATCAAATCACTTATTATACGGATGGGCCGTTAAATAAAAGAGGTCTTTCTCTGATTTATTACAGACATATTCGAGAAGAATTTGTAAAAACTCATTTGAGCATACTAGCTTCGTTTACGGCTCATAGTTTGGCGCCAATGTTTGCTATATTTCGTCTACTCTCATTGAGATAATCGAGAATTTTACACAAGAGGATTAGAATATATGGTTTTAGACTTGTGAGATTTTGAAAAATAATTAAAACAAATATCCGAAACATGTGAAATTTGAAAGGTCTACTAAAATTGTAAAACACAAATCCGCTTATCGTTCATAACTGACGTCATTCAGATAGTGTCTTCAACGCAGATAATATGTATGCCAATCTCAACAATGCAATGTATTTTGATTAAAATTAAAGAACAGCAATGTTAATTCTATGGTGAAAATTCTATTTTTCGTCCGATTATTTGGGTCTTTTATAGCACGGAATGAACCCTTTAAAAAAATTACATTTTATTTAGGTCAATAGATTGAAAGTAAATATTTGAACTAACGTTGGAAGATTTGAACAATACATGCATACATGGAATAAGTAAAATATTCTAATAATAATTGTGTTCAGTTTAAAAATGGAACAAACATCAGAAAGTTCTTTACAACAATGAATTTCACTAGCACGTGCCTGTGATAAACTGCATTTCCGATAAGTAGTATGTCATTTACAAAAAAAAAAAATGATTTTTATTTCCTATAACACTGTAAAATAACAATAGAGTTTAAAATAACAATAAGGAAACAATAGATCAATTCATTTTTAACAATGAACTCGAATGAATTTTCGAATGAACGAAATTTTGTTTTCTAAAACATTGAAAAATAACAATTAAATTTAATTCAACAATAGGACAACAATCGAGCAAGTTGTTTTTAACAATGAATTTTCTTTGCTATGAATAGTAAAGTGAACATCAGATGAATATGTTCTTGTGTGAAAGTAAATTTTAGTTTACAGTAGAAATTTTAGTACCCTGAATATGCTTCCTTCTTCATTGCCCTCCAATATTCCTGACGTATAAGGACGAGTTTCCTGGGAATTTAAAAAAAACTTTGCGCATGTTTGGAAATGCGCGTCATTCCTTTTAATTTAATCTTTGGGCTTCAATAGACCATGCGATTGTTAGATTCCCCTACGAAGACGAAGAATGTACTAGATACAGTGGTAAGTTGCATTTTTTTTTCTTTTTAGTACACCATGTTTTAAGTTTCAGAAAATAAATCTGTAGATTAACCGATTAAGCTGTCTTTCGTATTCTGTAGCAGACGGAATATTTAAGTGCAATTGCATCCGGTAGTAAACAAATTTTTAAATGCTTTTACATCAGTTTTACTTTATGTAAATTCGAATAATTTTAAAATTGCAAAGATTTGTGAAATGTTTGCATTCTTGTTTTAAATTTTTATACTTGAATAATATATCGAACGTAAATATTTTCAAAACGCATAAAAGAACAATAACAGTAGTTTGTTATAATTTTGTCAACATTTTCGTAGTTTAATACATTCATGTAGATACATAATATCAAACAAAAGAATGTATTTATATTATCACTGACAATCTATGAAAAACTAAAACAAAGCAATCTTTTGAAAATAAAGTACGAGGACTATAAATTTTACAGCAAAAATACAGTGGTATTTTCATACTTTGTAGTGAAAGAAAACTGAAAAGTTGAAAATTTTATGTGTTTAGTTAATTATTATTTAGAGTATTCTTTAAATATTATAATCGCAAAAAACACAAGATAAATACCGTCATTTAACCCACTAGAGTGTAAATAACACTGAAAGAGAGACAATGCATTCTTATATCACCTCAACATGTATACGTAAGCATTAAGAAAGTAAGTATATTAATTTTAGAAGTATGATTTAATAATTATTCACCGATTTGGATAGTTGTAAACTGATAGAAACATTAAATAGAGTGTTATAACTTTCATTGTTGATAATAGTAATAAATGACACAGTGGTCAAAAGCTACTTAAACAAATAAATAATAAATAACGTCAAATAATAACTTAGAATGGTTAAATACATATAGGTACGTAGTTTTATGAAAAATCAATCATTTCATGTTAATAAATTGACTTAAAGTCGTTAATTTAACTATAGTATTTTGCTCTGATAGGATCGAATTTTCAGACAGGATTTTAGGAATGTTTTCAGCTATGGTGAGTCTTCTATTATGAAAAATTTATGTAATAAGATTTACGATTCAAGAAAAAATTTAACAATCCACTTACTCTGATTTTATAACATTATTTTTTACGTGATTCAAGTTGCGTGTACAGTGAAATACCGTCTGCTCGCACCTCAAAGTTAGGTCGATATTTAATTCACTTACCAAGCGTGCATTAAAAGACGTAAAATTTTTAGAAAAATGCTTTTAGAGCATACCACAAGTTAAGGCAAAAATTAAGTTATTATGTGGATATGCATTTATTTCTGAAGTAAAGTAAATGCCCACCCGTTGACTTAAAGAAAAAGTTCTCCAAAGGTATACAGAAACATGCAAGAGGATATTTGAAGAAATCTCTTGGATCGTACTACGGGTAAAGGAAGAAATTAAGTTATTATGCGGATGTGCATTTATTTCTGAAGTAAAGTAAATGCCCGACCGTTGACTTAAAGAAGAATTTCTTCAAAGGTTAGATTATGTTTTGATAATATTGTAAATATTAATGTTAATATTGTTGATAATAATGTTGTGTTTTGATTGTGTTTTGGTGGCTAACGAGAGAGTTGCTAAAAATGTGCTCTTTTTTTTATAAAAGACGCATAAAACCGAAGTAATATGTGTAAACGACGATTAAGTGGAAATTAAGATGTATTAGTAATTTTGTAAATAATCTTTGTAAATATTAATATGTAAATAGCTGAGAATATAACCATATATTCAAGAATTAGAGGAAATTATCCTAAGATATATAGAAATATAGAAGAATTATTTCTGAAGTTAAGTAAATGCCCACCCGTTGACTAAAAGAAGAAATTCTCCGAAGTTATATAGAAATATGCAAGAGGATTTTGGAAGAATTCTCTTGGATCGTACTACGAGTAAAGGAAGAAATTAAGTTATTATGCGGATGTGCATTTTTTTCTGAAGTAAAGTAAATGCCCGACCGTTGACTTAAAGAAGAATTTCTTCAAAGGTTAGATTATGTTTTGATAATATTGTAAATATTAATGTTAATATTGTTGATAATAATGTTGTGTTTTGATTGTGTTTTGGTGGCTAACGAGAGAGTATGCTAAAAGTGTGCTCTTTTTTTTTTTATAAAAGACGCATAAAACCGAAGTAATATGTGTAAACGACGATTAAGTGGAAATTAAGATGTATTAGTAATTTTGTAAATAATCTTTGTAAATATTAATATGTAAATAGCTGAGAATATAACCATATATTCAAGAATTAGAGGAAGTTATCCTAAGATATATAGAAATATAGAAGAATTATTTCTGAAGTTAAGTAAATGCCCACCCGTTGACTAAAAGAAGAAATTCTCCGAAGATATATAGAAATATGCAAAAAGAATTTGAAAAAATGCTTTTGGAGAATACTACGAGTAAATTGAGAAATTAAGTTTTTATGCGGCTGAGCATTTATTTCTGGAGGAAAGTAAATTCCCATCCGTTGACTTAAAGAAGAAATTCTCTGAATATTCACGGAAACATGGAAGATGGAATTGGAAAAATGCTTTTAAAGCACACTACGATTAAAGGGACACATAAAGTTGTTATGCGGCTGTGCATTTATTTCTGGAGGAAAGTAAATGCCCATCCATGACATAAAGAAGAAATTCTCTGTATATGCACGGAAACATTGAAGATGGAATTGAAAAATGGCTTTTGAAGCATACTACGAGTAAAGGGGCATATTAAGTTGTTATGCGGCTATGCATTTATTTCTGGAAGAAAGTAAATGCCCATCCGTTGACTTAAAGAAGATATTCTCAGAATATTCACGGAAACATGGAAGATGGAATTGGAAAAATGCTATTCCAGAATACTACGCCTAAAGAGAGAAATTAAGTGGTTATGCGGCTGTGCATTTATTTCTGGCGGAAAGTAAATGCTGATTCATGACTTAAACAAGAAATTCTCTGAATATTCACGGAAAAATGGAAGATGGAATTGGAAAAATGCTTTTCAAGAATACTACGAGAAAAGAGAGAAATTAAGTTGTTATGCGGCTGTGCATTTATTTCTGGAGGAAAGTAAACGCCCATCCGATGACTTAAAGAAAAAAAATTCTCTGAATAATTACGGAAACATGGAAGATGGAATTGGAAAAAAGCCTTTGGTGCATACTTCGATTAAAGGGAGGAATTAAGTTGTTATGCGGCTGTGCATTTATTTCTGGAGGAAAGTAAATACCCATCCGTTGAATTAAGAAGAAATTCCCTGAATAATTATGGAAACATGAAAGATGGAATTGGAAAAACGCTTATGGTGCATATTACGATTAAAGGGAGGATTAAGCTGTTATGCGGCGGTGCATTTATTTCCGGAGGAAAGTAAATGCCCATCCGTTGACTTAAGAAGAAATTCTCTGAATAATTTCGGAAACATAAAAGATGGAATTGGAAAAATGCTTTTGAAGCATACTACGATTACAGGGAGATATAAGTTGTTATGCGGCTGTGCATTTATTTCTGGAGGAAAGTAAATGCCCATCCGTTGACTTAAAGAAAAAATGCACTGAATAATTTCGGAAACATGAAAGGTGGAATTGGAAAAACGCTTTTGTTGCATACTACTATTAAAGGGAGAGATTAAGCTGTTATGCGGCTGTGCATTTATTTCTAGAGGAAAGTAAAAGCCCATCCGTTGACTTAAGAAGAAATTCCCTAAATAATTTCGGAAACATGAAAGATGGAATTGGAAAAACGCTTTTGGTGCATACTACGATTAAAGACAGAGATTAAATTGTTATGTGGCTGTGCATTTATTTCTGGAGGAAAGTAAATGCCCATCCGTTGACTTAAAGATAAATTTTTCTGAATAATTACGGAAACATGGAAGATGAAATTGGAAAATTTCTTTTGAAGCATACTACGAGTAAAGGGAGAGATTAAGCTGTTATGCGGCTGTGCTTTTATTTCTTGACAAAAGTAAATGACCATCCGTTGACTTAAAGAAAATATTCTCTGAATAATTACGGGAACATGAAAGATGGAATTGGAAAAATGCTTTTGAAGCATACTACGATTAAAGTTAGAGATTACGTTGTTATGCTGTTTTGCATTTATTTCTTGCGGAATGTAAATGCTCATCCTTTGACTTATAGAAGAAAATCTCTGAATATTTAAGGAAACATGGAAGATGGAATTGAAAAATGGCTTTTGAAGATACCTCAAATAAAGGGACATATTAAGTTGTTTTCCGGCTGTGCATTTATTTCTGGAGCAAAGTAAATGCCCATCCGTTGACTTAAAGAAGAAATTCTCTGAATATTCACCGAAACATGGATGATGGAATTGGAAAAATGCTTTTCAATAATACTACGAGTAAAGCGAGAAATTAAGTGGTATGCGTCTGTGCATTTATTTCTGGAGGAATGTAAATGCCCATCCGTTGACTTATTGAAGAAAATCTCTGAATATACACGGAAACATGGATGATGGATTTGGAAAAAAGCTTTTGATGCATACTACGGGTAAGGGGAGAAATGAAGTTGTTATGCGGATATGCATTTATTTCTGGAGGAATGTAAGTGCCCATCCGTTGACTTAAAGAAGAAATTCTCTGAATATTCACGGAAACGTGGAAGATGGATTAGGAAAAATTCTTTTGAAGCTTACTACGAGTAAAGGGAGAAATTAAGTTGTTATGCGGCTGTGCTTTTATTTCTTGAGAAAAGTAAATGACCATCCGTTGACTTGCAGAAAAAATTCTCTGAATAATTACGGGAACATGAAAGATGGAATTGGAAAAACGCTTTTGGTGCATACTACGATTAAAGGTAGGGTTAAGCTGTTATGCGGCTGCGCATTTATTTCTGGAGGAAAGTAAATTCCCATCCGTTGGCTTAAGAAGAAATTCTCTGAATAATTTCGGAAACATGAAAGGTGGAATTGGAAAAAAGCTTTTGGTGCATACTACAATTAAATGGAGAGATTAATTTGTTATGCGGCTGTGCATTTAATTCTGAAGGAAAGTAAATGCCCATCCGTTGACTTAAGAAGAAATTCTCTGAATAATTATGGAAACATGAAGGATGGAATTGGAAAAATGCTTTTGAAGCATACTACGATTAAAGTGAGACATTATGTTGATGTGCGGCTGTGCATTTATTTCTGAAGGAAAGTAAATGCCCATCCGTTGACTTATTTAGAAATTCTCTGAATAATTACGGAAACATGAAGGATGGAATTGGAAAAATGCTTTTGAAGCATACTACGATTAAAGGGAGATATTAAGTCGTTATGCAGCTGTGCATTTATTTCTGGAGGAAAGTAAATGATCATCTGCTGGCTTAAGAGGGAAATTAAGATATTATGCGGATGTGCGTTTATTTCTGATGTAATATAAATGACCACTCGGTAACTTAAAGAAGAAATTTTACTAGGATATTTAAAAACAAGCAAGGAAATTTGAAAAAATATTTTTGATGAATTCTACGAATAAATGGAGAAATTACGTTATTATGCGGATGTGCATTTAATTCTGAAGTTAAGTAAATTCCCATCCGTTGACTTAAAGAAGAAATTCTCTGAATATTCACGGAAACATGGAAGATGGAATTGGAAAAATGCTTTTAAAGCACACTACGATTAAAGGGACACATAAAGTTGTTATGCGGCTGTGCATTTATTCCTGGAGGAAAGTAAATGCCCATCCATGACATAAAGAAAAAATTCTCTGTATATGCACGGAAACATTGAAGATGGAATTGAAAAATGGCTTTTGAAGCATACTACGAGTAAAGGGGCATATTAAGTTGTTATGCGGCTATGCATTTATTTCTGGAAGACAGTAAATGCCCATCCGTTGACTTAAAGAAGATATTCTCAGAATATTCACGGAAACATGGAAGATGGAATTGGAAAAATGCTATTCTAGAATACTACGCCTAAAGAGAGAAATTAAGTGGTTATGCGGCTGTGCATTTATTTCTGGCGGAAAGTAAATGCTGATTCATGACTTAAACAAGAAATTCTCAGAATATTCACGGAAAAATGGAAGATGGAATTGGAAAAATGCTTTTCAAGAATACTACGAGAAAAGAGAGAAATTAAGTTGTTATGCGGCTGTGCATTTATTTCTGGAGGAAAGTAAACGCCCATCCGATGCCTTAAAGAAAAAAAATTCTCTGAATAATTACGGAAACATGGAAGATGGAATTGGAAAAAAGCTTTTGGTGCATACTTCGATTAAAGGGAGGAATTAAGTTGTTATGCGGCTGTGCATTTATTTCTGGAGGAAAGTAAATACCCATCCGTTGAATTAAGAAGAAATTCCCTGAATAATTATGGAAACATGAAAGATGGAATTGGAAAAACGCTTATGGTGCATATTACGATTAAAGGGAGGATTAAGCTGTTATGCGGCGGTGCATTTATTTCCGGAGGAAAGTAAATGCCCATCCGTTGACTTAAGAAGAAATTCTCTGAATAATTTCGGAAACATAAAAGATGGAATTGGAAAAATGCTTTTGAAGCATACTACGATTACAGGGAGATATAAGTTGTTATGCGGCTGTGCATTTATTTCTGGAGGAAAGTAAATGCCCATCCGTTGACTTAAAGAAAAAATGCACTGAATAATTTCGGAAACATGAAAGGTGGAATTGGAAAAACGCTTTTGTTGCATACTACTATTAAAGGGAGAGATTAAGCTGTTATGCGGCTGTGCATTTATTTCTAGAGGAAAGTAAAAGCCCATCCGTTGACTTAAGAAGAAATTCCCTAAATAATTTCGGAAACATGAAAGGTGGAATTGGAAAAACGCTTTTGGTGCATACTACGATTAAAGACAGAGATTAAATTGTTATGTGGCTGTGCATTTATTTCTGGAGGAAAGTAAATGCCCATCCGTTGACTTAAAGATAAATTTTTCTGAATAATTACGGAAACATGGAAGATGAAATTGGAAAATTTCTTTTGAAGCATACTACGAGTAAAGGGAGAGATTAAGCTGTTATGCGGCTGTGCTTTTATTTCTTGACAAAAGTAAATGACCATCCGTTGACTTAAAGAAAATATTCTCTGAATAATTACGGGAACATGAAAGATGGAATTGGAAAAATGCTTTTGAAGCATACTACGATTAAATTTAGAGATTACGTTGTTATGCTGTTTTGCATTTATTTCTTGCGGAATGTAAATGCTCATCCTTTGACTTATAGAAGAAAATCTCTGAATATTTAAGGAAACATGGAAGATGGAATTGAAAAATGGCTTTTGAAGATACCTCAAATAAAGGGACATATTAAGTTGTTTTCCGGCTGTGCATTTATTTCTGGAGCAAAGTAAATGCCCATCCGTTGACTTAAAGAAGAAATTCTCTGAATATTCACCGAAACATGGATGATGGAATTGGAAAAATGCTTTTCAATAATACTACGAGTAAAGCGAGAAATTAAGTGGTATGCGTCTGTGCATTTATTTCTGGAGGAATGTAAATGCCCATCCGTTGACTTATTGAAGAAAATCTCTGAATATACACGGAAACATGGATGATGGATTTGGAAAAAAGCTTTTGATGCATACTACGGGTAAGGGGAGAAATGAAGTTGTTATGCGGATATGCATTTATTTCTGGAGGAATGTAAGTGCCCATCCGTTGACTTAAAGAAGAAATTCTCTGAATATTCACGGAAACGTGGAAGATGGATTAGGAAAAATTCTTTTGAAGCTTACTACGAGTAAAGGGAGAAATTAAGTTGTTATGCGGCTGTGCTTTTATTTCTTGAGAAAAGTAAATGACCATCCGTTGACTTGCAGAAAAAATTCTCTGAATAATTACGGGAACATGAAAGATGGAATTGGAAAAACGCTTTTGGTGCATACTACGATTAAAGGTAGGGTTAAGCTGTTATGCGGCTGCGCATTTATTTCTGGAGGAAAGTAAATTCCCATCCGTTGGCTTAAGAAGAAATTCTCTGAATAATTTCGGAAACATGAAAGGTGGAATTGGAAAAAAGCTTTTGGTGCATTCTACAATTAAATGGAGAGATTAATTTGTTATGCGGCTGTGCATTTAATTCTGAAGGAAAGTAAATGCCCATCCGTTGACTTAAGAAGAAATTCTCTGAATAATTATGGAAACATGAAGGATGGAATTGGAAAAATGCTTTTGAAGCATACTACGATTAAAGTGAGACATTATGTTGATGTGCGGCTGTGCATTTATTTCTGAAGGAAAGTAAATCCCCATCCGTTGACTTATTTAGAAATTCTCTGAATAATTACGGAAACATGAAGGATGGAATTGGAAAAATGCTTTTGAAGCATACTACAATTAAAGGGAGATATTAAGTCGTTATGCGGCTGTGCATTTATTTCTGGAGGAAAGTAAATGATCATCTGCTGGCTTAAGAGGGAAATTAAGATATTATGCGGATGTGCGTTTATTTCTGATGTAATATAAATGACCACTCGGTAACTTAAAGAAGAAATTTTACTAGGATATTTAAAAACAAGCAAGGAAATTTGAAAAAATATTTTTGATGAATTCTACGAATAAATGGAGAAATTACGTTATTATGCGGATGTGCATTTAATTCTGAAGTTAAGTAAATTCCCATCCGTTGACTTAAAGAAGAAATTCTCTGAATATTCACGGAAACATGGAAGATGGAATTGGAAAAATGCTTTTAAAGCACACTACGATTAAAGGGACACATAAAGTTGTTATGCGGCTGTGCATTTATTTCTGGAGGAAAGTAAATGCCCATCCATGACATAAAGAAGAAATTCTCTGTATATGCACGGAAACATTGAAGATGGAATTGAAAAATGGCTTTTGAAGCATACTACGAGTAAAGGGGCATATTAAGTTGTTATGCGGCTATGCATTTATTTCTGGAAGAAAGTAAATGCCCATCCGTTGACTTAAAGAAGATATTCTCAGAATATTCACGGAAACATGGAAGATGGAATTGGAAAAATGCTATTCCAGAATACTACGCCTAAAGAGAGAAATTAAGTGGTTATGCGGCTGTGCATTTATTTCTGGCGGAAAGTAAATGCTGATTCATGACTTAAACAAGAAATTCTCTGAATATTCACGGAAAAATGGAAGATGGAATTGGAAAAATGCTTTTCAAGAATACTACGAGAAAAGAGAGAAATTAAGTTGTTATGCGGCTGTGCATTTATTTCTGGAGGAAAGTAAACGCCCATCCGATGACTTAAAGAAAAAAAATTCTCTGAATAATTACGGAAACATGGAAGATGGAATTGGAAAAAAGCTTTTGGTGCATACTTCGATTAAAGGGAGGAATTAAGTTGTTATACGGCTGTGCATTTATTTCTGGAGGAAAGTAAATACCCATCCGTTGAATTAAGAAGAAATTCCCTGAATAATTATGGAAACATGAAAGATGGAATTGGAAAAACGCTTATGGTGCATATTACGATTAAAGGGAGGATTAAGCTGTTATGCGGCGGTGCATTTATTTCCGGAGGAAAGTAAATGCCCATCCGTTGACTTAAGAAGAAATTCTCTGAATAATTTCGGAAACATAAAAGATGGAATTGGAAAAATGCTTTTGAAGCATACTACGATTACAGGGAGATATAAGTTGTTGTGCGGCTGTGCATTTATTTCTGGAGGAAAGTAAATGCCCATCCGTTGACTTAAAGAAAAAATGCACTGAATAATTTCGGAAACATGAAAGGTGGAATTGGAAAAACGCTTTTGTTGCATACTACTATTAAAGGGAGAGATTAAGCTGTTATGCGGCTGTGCATTTATTTCTAGAGGAAAGTAAAAGCCCATCCGTTGACTTAAGAAGAAATTCCCTAAATAATTTCGGAAACATGAAAGATGGAATTGGAAAAACGCTTTTGGTGCATACTACGATTAAAGACAGAGATTAAATTGTTATGTGGCTGTGCATTTATTTCTGGAGGAAAGTAAATGCCCATCCGTTGACTTAAAGATAAATTTTTCTGAATAATTACGGAAACATGGAAGATGAAATTGGAAAATTTCTTTTGAAGCATACTACGAGTAAAGGGAGAGATTAAGCTGTTATGCGGCTGTGCTTTTATTTCTTGACAAAAGTAAATGACCATCCGTTGACTTAAAGAAAATATTCTCTGAATAATTACGGGAACATGAAAGATGGAATTGGAAAAATGCTTTTGAAGCATACTACGATTAAAGTTAGAGATTACGTTGTTATGCTGTTTTGCATTTATTTCTTGCGGAATGTAAATGCTCATCCTTTGACTTATAGAAGAAAATCTCTGAATATTTAAGGAAACATGGAAGATGGAATTGAAAAATGGCTTTTGAAGATACCTCAAATAAAGGGACATATTAAGTTGTTTTCCGGCTGTGCATTTATTTCTGGAGCAAAGTAAATGCCCATCCGTTGACTTAAAGAAGAAATTCTCTGAATATTCACCGAAACATGGATGATGGAATTGGAAAAATGCTTTTCAATAATACTACGAGTAAAGCGAGAAATTAAGTGGTATGCGTCTGTGCATTTATTTCTGGAGGAATGTAAATGCCCATCCGTTGACTTATTGAAGAAAATCTCTGAATATACACGGAAACATGGATGATGGATTTGGAAAAAAGATTTTGATGCATACTACGGGTAAGGGGAGAAATGAAGTTGTTATGCGGATATGCATTTATTTCTGGAGGAATGTAAGTGCCCATCCGTTGACTTAAAGAAGAAATTCTCTGAATATTCACGGAAACGTGGAAGATGGATTAGGAAAAATTCTTTTGAAGCTTACTACGAGTAAAGGGAGAAATTAAGTTGTTATGCGGCTGTGCTTTTATTTCTTGAGAAAAGTAAATGACCATCCGTTGACTTGCAGAAAAAATTCTCTGAATAATTACGGGAACATGAAAGATGGAATTGGAAAAACGCTTTTGGTGCATACTACGATTAAAGGTAGGGTTAAGCTGTTATGCGGCTGCGCATTTATTTCTGGAGGAAAGTAAATTCCCATCCGTTGGCTTAAGAAGAAATTCTCTGAATAATTTCGGAAACATGAAAGGTGGAATTGGAAAAAAGCTTTTGGTGCATACTACAATTAAATGGAGAGATTAATTTGTTATGCGGCTGTGCATTTAATTCTGAAGGAAAGTAAATGCCCATCCGTTGACTTAAGAAGAAATTCTCTGAATAATTATGGAAACATGAAGGATGGAATTGGAAAAATGCTTTTGAAGCATACTACGATTAAAGTGAGACATTATGTTGATGTGCGGCTGTGCATTTATTTCTGAAGGAAAGTAAATGATCATCTGCTGGCTTAAGAGGGAAATTAAGATATTATGCGGATGTGCGTTTATTTCTGATGTAATATAAATGACCACTCGGTAACTTAAAGAAGAAATTTTACTAGGATATTTAAAAACAAGCAAGGAAATTTGAAAAAATATTTTTTATGAATTCTACGAATAAATGGAGAAATTACGTTATTATGCGGATGTGCCTTTAATTCTGAAGTTAAGTAAATTCCCATCCGTTGACTTAAAGAAGAAATTCTCTGAATATTCACGGAAACATGGAAGATGGAATTGGAAAAATGCTTTTAAAGCACACTACGATTAAAGGGACACATAAAGTTGTTATGCTGCTGTGCATTTATTTCTGGAGGAAAGTAAATGCCCATCCATGACATAAAGAAGAAATTCTCTGTATATGCACGGAAACATTGAAGATGGAATTGAAAAATGGCTTTTGAAGCATACTACGAGTAAAGGGGCATATTAAGTTGTTATGCGGCTATGCATTTATTTCTGGAAGAAAGTAAATGCCCATCCGTTGACTTAAAGAAGATATTCTCAGAATATTCACGGAAACATGGAAGATGGAATTGGAAAAATGCTATTCCAGAATACTACGCCTAAAGAGAGAAATTAAGTGGTTATGCGGCTGTGCATTTATTTCTGGCGGAAAGTAAATGCTGATTCATGACTTAAACAAGAAATTCTCTGAATATTCACGGAAAAATGGAAGACGGAATTGGAAAAATGCTTTTCAAGAATACTACGAGAAAAGAGAGAAATTAAGTTGTTATGCGGCTGTGCATTTATTTCTGGAGGAAAGTAAACGCCCATCCGATGACTTAAAGAAAAAAAATTCTCTGAATAATTACGGAAACATGGAAGATGGAATTGGAAAAAAGCTTTTGGTGCATACTTCGATTAAAGGGAGGAATTAAGTTGTTATGCGGCTGTGCATTTATTTCTGGAGGAAAGTAAATACCCATCCGTTGAATTAAGAAGAAATTCCCTGAATAATTATGGAAACATGAAAGATGGAATTGGAAAAACGCTTATGGTGCATATTACGATTAAAGGGAGGATTAAGCTGTTATGCGGCGGTGCATTTATTTCCGGAGGAAAGTAAATGCCCATCCGTTGACTTAAGAAGAAATTCTCTGAATAATTTCGGAAACATAAAAGATGGAATTGGAAAAATGCTTTTGAAGCATACTACGATTACAGGGAGATATAAGTTGTTATGCGGCTGTGCATTTATTTCTGGAGGAAAGTAAATGCCCATCCGTTGACTTAAAGAAAAAATGCACTGAATAATTTCGGAAACATGAAAGGTGGAATTGGAAAAACGCTTTTGTTGCATACTACTATTAAAGGGAGAGATTAAGCTGTTATGCGGCTGTGCATTTATTTCTAGAGGAAAGTAAAAGCCCATCCGTTGACTTAAGAAGAAATTCCCTAAATAATTTCGGAAACATGAAAGATGGAATTGGAAAAACGCTTTTGGTGCATACTACGATTAAAGACAGAGATTAAATTGTTATGTGGCTGTGCATTTATTTCTGGAGGAAAGTAAATGCCCATCCGTTGACTTAAAGATAAATTTTTCTGAATAATTACGGAAACATGGAAGATGAAATTGGAAAATTTCTTTTGAAGCATACTACGAGTAAAGGGAGAGATTAAGCTGTTATGCGGCTGTGCTTTTATTTCTTGACAAAAGTAAATGACCATCCGTTGACTTAAAGAAAATATTCTCTGAATAATTACGGGAACATGAAAGATGGAATTGGAAAAATGCTTTTGAAGCATACTACGATTAAAGTTAGAGATTACGTTGTTATGCTGTTTTGCATTTATTTCTTGCGGAATGTAAATGCTCATCCTTTGACTTATAGAAGAAAATCTCTGAATATTTAAGGAAACATGGAAGATGGAATTGAAAAATGGCTTTTGAAGATACCTCAAATAAAGGGACATATTAAGTTGTTTTCCGGCTGTGCATTTATTTCTGGAGCAAAGTAAATGCCCATCCGTTGACTTAAAGAAGAAATTCTCTGAATATTCACCGAAACATGGATGATGGAATTGGAAAAATGCTTTTCAATAATACTACGAGTAAAGCGAGAAATTAAGTGGTATGCGTCTGTGCATTTATTTCTGGAGGAATGTAAATGCCCATCCGTTGACTTATTGAAGAAAATCTCTGAATATACACGGAAACATGGATGATGGATTTGGAAAAAAGCTTTTGATGCATACTACGGGTAAGGGGAGAAAGGAAGTTGTTATGCGGATATGCATTTATTTCTGGAGGAATGTAAGTGCCCATCCGTTGACTTAAAGAAGAAATTCTCTGAATATTCACGGAAACGTGGAAGATGGATTAGGAAAAATTCTTTTGAAGCTTACTACGAGTAAAGGGAGAAATTAAGTTGTTATGCGGCTGTGCTTTTATTTCTTGAGAAAAGTAAATGACCATCCGTTGACTTGCAGAAAAAATTCTCTGAATAATTACGGGAACATGAAAGATGGAATTGGAAAAACGCTTTTGGTGCATACTACGATTAAAGGTAGGGTTAAGCTGTTATGCGGCTGCGCATTTATTTCTGGAGGAAAGTAAATTCCCATCCGTTGGCTTAAGAAGAAATTCTCTGAATAATTTCGGAAACATGAAAGGTGGAATTGGAAAAAAGCTTTTGGTGCATACTACAATTAAATGGAGAGATTAATTTGTTATGCGGCTGTGCATTTAATTCTGAAGGAAAGTAAATGCCCATCCGTTGACTTAAGAAGAAATTCTCTGAATAATTATGGAAACATGAAGGATGGAATTGGAAAAATGCTTTTGAAGCATACTACGATTAAAGTGAGACATTATGTTGATGTGCGGCTGTGCATTTATTTCTGAAGGAAAGTAAATGCCCATCTGTTGACTTATTTAGAAATTCTCTGAATAATTACGGAAACATGAAGGATGGAATTGGAAAAATGCTTTTGAAGCATACTACGATTAAAGGGAGATATTAAGTCGTTATGCGGCTGTGCATTTATTTCTGGAGGAAAGTAAATGATCATCTGCTGGCTTAAGAGGGAAATTAAGATATTATGCGGATGTGCGTTTATTTCTGATGTAATATAAATGACCACTCGGTAACTTAAAGAAGAAATTTTACTAGGATATTTAAAAACAAGCAAGGAAATTTGAAAAAATATTTTTGATGAATTCTACGAATAAATGGAGAAATTACGTTATTATGCGGATGTGCATTTAATTCTGAAGTTAAGTAAATTCCCATCCGTTGACTTAAAGAAGAAATTCTCTGAATATTCACGGAAACATGGAAGATGGAATTGGAAAAATGCTTTTAAAGCACACTACGATTAAAGGGACACATAAAGTTGTTATGCGGCTGTGCATTTATTTCTGGAGGAAAGTAAATGCCCATCCATGACATAAAGAAGAAATTCTCTGTATATGCACGGAAACATTGAAGATGGAATTGAAAAATGGCTTTTGAAGCATACTACGAGTAATGGGGCATATTAAGTTGTTATGCGGCTATGCATTTATTTCTGGAAGAAAGTAAATGCCCATCCGTTGACTTAAAGAAGATATTCTCAGAATATTCACGGAAACATGGAAGATGGAATTGGAAAAATGCTATTCCAGAATACTACGCCTAAAGAGAGAAATTAAGTGGTTATGCGGCTGTGCATTTATTTCTGGCGGAAAGTAAATGCTGATTCATGACTTAAACAAGAAATTCTCTGAATATTCACGGAAAAATGGAAGATGGAATTGGAAAAATGCTTTTCAAGAATACTACGAGAAAAGAGAGAAATTAAGTTGTTATGCGGCTGTGCATTTATTTCTGGAGGAAAGTAAACGCCCATCCGATGACTTAAAGAAAAAAAATTCTCTGAATAATTACGGAAACATGGAAGATGGAATTGGAAAAAAGCTTTTGGTGCATACTTCGATTAAAGGGAGGAATTAAGTTGTTATGCGGCTGTGCATTTATTTCTGGAGGAAAGTAAATACCCATCCGTTGAATTAAGAAGAAATTCCCTGAATAATTATGGAAACATGAAAGATGGAATTGGAAAAACGCTTATGGTGCATATTACGATTAAAGGGAGGATTAAGCTGTTATGCGGCGGTGCATTTATTTCCGGAGGAAAGTAAATGCCCATCCGTTGACTTAAGAAGAAATTCTCTGAATAATTTCGGAAACATAAAAGATGGAATTGGAAAAATGCTTTTGAAGCATACTACGATTACAGGGAGATATAAGTTGTTGTGCGGCTGTGCATTTATTTCTGGAGGAAAGTAAATGCCCATCCGTTGACTTAAAGAAAAAATGCACTGAATAATTTCGGAAACATGAAAGGTGGAATTGGAAAAACGCTTTTGTTGCATACTACTATTAAAGGGAGAGATTAAGCTGTTATGCGGCTGTGCATTTATTTCTAGAGGAAAGTAAAAGCCCATCCGTTGACTTAAGAAGAAATTCCCTAAATAATTTCGGAAACATGAAAGATGGAATTGGAAAAACGCTTTTGGTGCATACTACGATTAAAGACAGAGATTAAATTGTTATGTGGCTGTGCATTTATTTCTGGAGGAAAGTAAATGCCCATCCGTTGACTTAAAGATAAATTTTTCTGAATAATTACGGAAACATGGAAGATGAAATTGGAAAATTTCTTTTGAAGCATACTACGAGTAAAGGGAGAGATTAAGCTGTTATGCGGCTGTGCTTTTATTTCTTGACAAAAGTAAATGACCATCCGTTGACTTAAAGAAAATATTCTCTGAATAATTACGGGAACATGAAAGATGGAATTGGAAAAATGCTTTTGAAGCATACTACGATTAAAGTTAGAGATTACGTTGTTATGCTGTTTTGCATTTATTTCTTGCGGAATGTAAATGCTCATCCTTTGACTTATAGAAGAAAATCTCTGAATATTTAAGGAAACATGGAAGATGGAATTGAAAAATGGCTTTTGAAGATACCTCAAATAAAGGGACATATTAAGTTGTTTTCCGGCTGTGCATTTATTTCTGGAGCAAAGTAAATGCCCATCCGTTGACTTAAAGAAGAAATTCTCTGAATATTCACCGAAACATGGATGATGGAATTGGAAAAATGCTTTTCAATAATACTACGAGTAAAGCGAGAAATTAAGTGGTATGCGTCTGTGCATTTATTTCTGGAGGAATGTAAATGCCCATCCGTTGACTTATTGAAGAAAATCTCTGAATATACACGGAAACATGGATGATGGATTTGGAAAAAAGCTTTTGATGCATACTACGGGTAAGGGGAGAAATGAAGTTGTTATGCGGATATGCATTTATTTCTGGAGGAATGTAAGTGCCCATCCGTTGACTTAAAGAAGAAATTCTCTGAATATTCACGGAAACATGGAAGATGGAATTGGAAAAAAGCTTTTGGTGCATACTTCGATTAAAGGGAGGAATTAAGTTGTTATGCGGCTGTGCATTTATTTCTGGAGGAAAGTAAATACCCATCCGTTGAATTAAGAAGAAATTCCCTGAATAATTATGGAAACATGAAAGATGGAATTGGAAAAACGCTTATGGTGCATATTACGATTAAAGGGAGGATTAAGCTGTTATGCGGCGGTGCATTTATTTCCGGAGGAAAGTAAATGCCCATCCGTTGACTTAAGAAGAAATTCTCTGAATAATTTCGGAAACATAAAAGATGGAATTGGAAAAATGCTTTTGAAGCATACTACGATTACAGGGAGATATAAGTTGTTATGCGGCTGTGCATTTATTTCTGGAGGAAAGTAAATGCCCATCCGTTGACTTAAAGAAAAAATGCACTGAATAATTTCGGAAACATGAAAGGTGGAATTGGAAAAACGCTTTTGTTGCATACTACTATTAAAGGGAGAGATTAAGCTGTTATGCGGCTGTGCATTTATTTCTAGAGGAAAGTAAAAGCCCATCCGTTGACTTAAGAAGAAATTCCCTAAATAATTTCGGAAACATGAAAGATGGAATTGGAAAAACGCTTTTGGTGCATACTACGATTAAAGACAGAGATTAAATTGTTATGTGGCTGTGCATTTATTTCTGGAGGAAAGTAAATGCCCATCCGTTGACTTAAAGATAAATTTTTCTGAATAATTACGGAAACATGGAAGATGAAATTGGAAAATTTCTTTTGAAGCATACTACGAGTAAAGGGAGAGATTAAGCTGTTATGCGGCTGTGCTTTTATTTCTTGACAAAAGTAAATGACCATCCGTTGACTTAAAGAAAATATTCTCTGAATAATTACGGGAACATGAAAGATGGAATTGGAAAAATGCTTTTGAAGCATACTACGATTAAAGTTAGAGATTACGTTGTTATGCTGTTTTGCATTTATTTCTTGCGGAATGTAAATGCTCATCCTTTGACTTATAGAAGAAAATCTCTGAATATTTAAGGAAACATGGAAGATGGAATTGAAAAATGGCTTTTGAAGATACCTCAAATAAAGGGACATATTAAGTTGTTTTCCGGCTGTGCATTTATTTCTGGAGCAAAGTAAATGCCCATCCGTTGACTTAAAGAAGAAATTCTCTGAATATTCACCGAAACATGGATGATGGAATTGGAAAAATGCTTTTCAATAATACTACGAGTAAAGCGAGAAATTAAGTGGTATGCGTCTGTGCATTTATTTCTGGAGGAATGTAAATGCCCATCCGTTGACTTATTGAAGAAAATCTCTGAATATACACGGAAACATGGATGATGGATTTGGAAAAAAGCTTTTGATGCATACTACGGGTAAGGGGAGAAAGGAAGTTGTTATGCGGATATGCATTTATTTCTGGAGGAATGTAAGTGCCCATCCGTTGACTTAAAGAAGAAATTCTCTGAATATTCACGGAAACGTGGAAGATGGATTAGGAAAAATTCTTTTGAAGCTTACTACGAGTAAAGGGAGAAATTAAGTTGTTATGCGGCTGTGCTTTTATTTCTTGAGAAAAGTAAATGACCATCCGTTGACTTGCAGAAAAAATTCTCTGAATAATTACGGGAACATGAAAGATGGAATTGGAAAAACGCTTTTGGTGCATACTACGATTAAAGGTAGGGTTAAGCTGTTATGCGGCTGCGCATTTATTTCTGGAGGAAAGTAAATTCCCATCCGTTGGCTTAAGAAGAAATTCTCTGAATAATTTCGGAAACATGAAAGGTGGAATTGGAAAAAAGCTTTTGGTGCATACTACAATTAAATGGAGAGATTAATTTGTTATGCGGCTGTGCATTTAATTCTGAAGGAAAGTAAATGCCCATCCGTTGACTTAAGAAGAAATTCTCTGAATAATTATGGAAACATGAAGGATGGAATTGGAAAAATGCTTTTGAAGCATACTACGATTAAAGTGAGACATTATGTTGATGTGCGGCTGTGCATTTATTTCTGAAGGAAAGTAAATGATCATCTGCTGGCTTAAGAGGGAAATTAAGATATTATGCGGATGTGCGTTTATTTCTGATGTAATATAAATGACCACTCGGTAACTTAAAGAAGAAATTTTACTAGGATATTTAAAAACAAGCAAGGAAATTTGAAAAAATATTTTTGATGAATTCTACGAATAAATGGAGAAATTACGTTATTATGCGGATGTGCCTTTAATTCTGAAGTTAAGTAAATTCCCATCCGTTGACTTAAAGAAGAAATTCTCTGAATATTCACGGAAACATGGAAGATGGAATTGGAAAAATGCTTTTAAAGCACACTACGATTAAAGGGACACATAAAGTTGTTATGCGGCTGTGCATTTATTTCTGGAGGAAAGTAAATGCCCATCCATGACATAAAGAAGAAATTCTCTGTATATGCACGGAAACATTGAAGATGGAATTGAAAAATGGCTTTTGAAGCATACTACGAGTAAAGGGGCATATTAAGTTGTTATGCGGCTATGCATTTATTTCTGGAAGAAAGTAAATGCCCATCCGTTGACTTAAAGAAGATATTCTCAGAATATTCACGGAAACATGGAAGATGGAATTGGAAAAATGCTATTCCAGAATACTACGCCTAAAGAGAGAAATTAAGTGGTTATGCGGCTGTGCATTTATTTCTGGCGGAAAGTAAATGCTGATTCATGACTTAAACAAGAAATTCTCTGAATATTCACGGAAAAATGGAAGATGGAATTGGAAAAATGCTTTTCAAGAATACTACGAGAAAAGAGAGAAATTAAGTTGTTATGCGGCTGTGCATTTATTTCTGGAGGAAAGTAAACGCCCATCCGATGACTTAAAGAAAAAAAATTCTCTGAATAATTACGGAAACATGGAAGATGGAATTGGAAAAAAGCTTTTGGTGCATACTTCGATTAAAGGGAGGAATTAAGTTGTTATGCGGCTGTGCATTTATTTCTGGAGGAAAGTAAATACCCATCCGTTGAATTAAGAAGAAATTCCCTGAATAATTATGGAAACATGAAAGATGGAATTGGAAAAACGCTTATGGTGCATATTACGATTAAAGGGAGGATTAGGCTGTTATGCGGCGGTGCATTTATTTCCGGAGGAAAGTAAATGCCCATCCGTTGACTTAAGAAGAAATTCTCTGAATAATTTCGGAAACATAAAAGATGGAATTGGAAAAATGCTTTTGAAGCATACTACGATTACAGGGAGATATAAGTTGTTATGCGGCTGTGCATTTATTTCTGGAGGAAAGTAAATGCCCATCCGTTGACTTAAAGAAAAAATGCACTGAATAATTTCGGAAACATGAAAGGTGGAATTGGAAAAACGCTTTTGTTGCATACTACTATTAAAGGGAGAGATTAAGCTGTTATGCGGCTGTGCATTTATTTCTAGAGGAAAGTAAAAGCCCATCCGTTGACTTAAGAAGAAATTCCCTAAATAATTTCGGAAACATGAAAGATGGAATTGGAAAAACGCTTTTGGTGCATACTACGATTAAAGACAGAGATTAAATTGTTATGTGGCTGTGCATTTATTTCTGGAGGAAAGTAAATGCCCATCCGTTGACTTAAAGATAAATTTTTCTGAATAATTACGGAAACATGGAAGATGAAATTGGAAAATTTCTTTTGAAGCATACTACGAGTAAAGGGAGAGATTAAGCTGTTATGCGGCTGTGCTTTTATTTCTTGACAAAAGTAAATGACCATCCGTTGACTTAAAGAAAATATTCTCTGAATAATTACGGGAACATGAAAGATGGAATTGGAAAAATGCTTTTGAAGCATACTACGATTAAAGTTAGAGATTACGTTGTTATGCTGTTTTGCATTTATTTCTTGCGGAATGTAAATGCTCATCCTTTGACTTATAGAAGAAAATCTCTGAATATTTAAGGAAACATGGAAGATGGAATTGAAAAATGGCTTTTGAAGATACCTCAAATAAAGGGACATATTAAGTTGTTTTCCGGCTGTGCATTTATTTCTGGAGCAAAGTAAATGCCCATCCGTTGACTTAAAGAAGAAATTCTCTGAATATTCACCGAAACATGGATGATGGAATTGGAAAAATGCTTTTCAATAATACTACGAGTAAAGCGAGAAATTAAGTGGTATGCGTCTGTGCATTTATTTCTGGAGGAATGTAAATGCCCATCCGTTGACTTATTGAAGAAAATCTCTGAATATACACGGAAACATGGATGATGGATTTGGAAAAAAGCTTTTGATGCATACTACGGGTAAGGGGAGAAAGGAAGTTGTTATGCGGATATGCATTTATTTCTGGAGGAATGTAAGTGCCCATCCGTTGACTTAAAGAAGAAATTCTCTGAATATTCACGGAAACGTGGAAGATGGATTAGGAAAAATTCTTTTGAAGCTTACTACGAGTAAAGGGAGAAATTAAGTTGTTATGCGGCTGTGCTTTTATTTCTTGAGAAAAGTAAATGACCATCCGTTGACTTGCAGAAAAAATTCTCTGAATAATTACGGGAACATGAAAGATGGAATTGGAAAAACGCTTTTGGTGCATACTACGATTAAAGGTAGGGTTAAGCTGTTATGCGGCTGCGCATTTATTTCTGGAGGAAAGTAAATTCCCATCCGTTGGCTTAAGAAGAAATTCTCTGAATAATTTCGGAAACATGAAAGGTGGAATTGGAAAAAAGCTTTTGGTGCATACTACAATTAAATGGAGAGATTAATTTGTTATGCGGCTGTGCATTTAATTCTGAAGGAAAGTAAATGCCCATCCGTTGACTTAAGAAGAAATTCTCTGAATAATTATGGAAACATGAAGGATGGAATTGGAAAAATGCTTTTGAAGCATACTACGATTAAAGTGAGACATTATGTTGATGTGCGGCTGTGCATTTATTTCTGAAGGAAAGTAAATGCCCATCCGTTGACTTATTTAGAAATTCTCTGAATAATTACGGAAACATGAAGGATGGAATTGGAAAAATGCTTTTGAAGCATACTACGATTAAAGGGAGATATTAAGTCGTTATGCGGCTGTGCATTTATTTCTGGAGGAAAGTAAATGATCATCTGCTGGCTTAAGAGGGAAATTAAGATATTATGCGGATGTGCGTTTATTTCTGATGTAATATAAATGACCACTCGGTAACTTAAAGAAGAAATTTTACTAGGATATTTAAAAACAAGCAAGGAAATTTGAAAAAATATTTTTGATGAATTCTACGAATAAATGGAGAAATTACGTTATTATGCGGATGTGCATTTAATTCTGAAGTTAAGTAAATTCCCATCCGTTGACTTAAAGAAGAAATTCTCGGAATATTCACGGAAACATGGAAGATGGAATTGGAAAAATGCTTTTAAAGCACACTACGATTAAAGGGACACATAAAGTTGTTATGCGGCTGTGCATTTATTTCTGGAGGAAAGTAAATGCCCATCCATGACATAAAGAAGAAATTCTCTGTATATGCACGGAAACATTGAAGATGGAATTGAAAAATGGCTTTTGAAGCATACTACGAGTAATGGGGCATATTAAGTTGTTATGCGGCTATGCATTTATTTCTGGAAGAAAGTAAATGCCCATCCGTTGACTTAAAGAAGATATTCTCAGAATATTCACGGAAACATGGAAGATGGAATTGGAAAAATGCTATTCCAGAATACTACGCCTAAAGAGAGAAATTAAGTGGTTATGCGGCTGTGCATTTATTTCTGGCGGAAAGTAAATGCTGATTCATGACTTAAACAAGAAATTCTCTGAATATTCACGGAAAAATGGAAGATGGAATTGGAAAAATGCTTTTCAAGAATACTACGAGAAAAGAGAGAAATTAAGTTTTTATGCGGCTGTGCATTTATTTCTGGAGGAAAGTAAACGCCCATCCGATGACTTAAAGAAAAAAAATTCTCTGAATAATTACGGAAACATGGAAGATGGAATTGGAAAAAAGCTTTTGGTGCATACTTCGATTAAAGGGAGGAATTAAGTTGTTATGCGGCTGTGCATTTATTTCTGGAGGAAAGTAAATACCCATCCGTTGAATTAAGAAGAAATTCCCTGAATAATTATGGAAACATGAAAGATGGAATTGGAAAAACGCTTATGGTGCATATTACGATTAAAGGGAGGATTAAGCTGTTATGCGGCGGTGCATTTATTTCCGGAGGAAAGTAAATGCCCATCCGTTGACTTAAGAAGAAATTCTCTGAATAATTTCGGAAACATAAAAGATGGAATTGGAAAAATGCTTTTGAAGCATACTACGATTACAGGGAGATATAAGTTGTTATGCGGCTGTGCATTTATTTCTGGAGGAAAGTAAATGCCCATCCGTTGACTTAAAGAAAAAATGCACTGAATAATTTCGGAAACATGAAAGGTGGAATTGGAAAAACGCTTTTGTTGCATACTACTATTAAAGGGAGAGATTAAGCTGTTATGCAGCTGTGCATTTATTTCTAGAGGAAAGTAAAAGCCCATCCGTTGACTTAAGAAGAAATTCCCTAAATAATTTCGGAAACATGAAAGATGGAATTGGAAAAACGCTTTTGGTGCATACTACGATTAAAGACAGTGATTAAATTGTTATGTGGCTGTGCATTTATTTCTGGAGGAAAGTAAATGCCCATCCGTTGACTTAAAGATAAATTTTTCTGAATAATTACGGAAACATGGAAGATGAAATTGGAAAATTTCTTTTGAAGCATACTACGAGTAAAGGGAGAGATTAAGCTGTTATGCGGCTGTGCTTTTATTTCTTGACAAAAGTAAATGACCATCCGTTGACTTAAAGAAAATATTCTCTGAATAATTACGGGAACATGAAAGATGGAATTGGAAAAATGCTTTTGAAGCATACTACGATTAAAGTTAGAGATTACGTTGTTATGCTGTTTTGCATTTATTTCTTGCGGAATGTAAATGCTCATCCTTTGACTTATAGAAGAAAATCTCTGAATATTTAAGGAAACATGGAAGATGGAATTGAAAAATGGCTTTTGAAGATACCTCAAATAAAGGGACATATTAAGTTGTTTTCCGGCTGTGCATTTATTTCTGGAGCAAAGTAAATGCCCATCCGTTGACTTAAAGAAGAAATTCTCTGAATATTCACCGAAACATGGATGATGGAATTGGAAAAATGCTTTTCAATAATACTACGAGTAAAGCGAGAAATTAAGTGGTATGCGTCTGTGCATTTATTTCTGGAGGAATGTAAATGCCCATCCGTTGACTTATTGAAGAAAATCTCTGAATATACACGGAAACATGGATGATGGATTTGGAAAAAAGCTTTTGATGCATACTACGGGTAAGGGGAGAAATGAAGTTGTTATGCGGATATGCATTTATTTCTGGAGGAATGTAAGTGCCCATCCGTTGACTTAAAGAAGAAATTCTCTGAATATTCACGGAAACGTGGAAGATGGATTAGGAAAAATTCTTTTGAAGCTTACTACGAGTAAAGGGAGAAATTAAGTTGTTATGCGGCTGTGCTTTTATTTCTTGAGAAAAGTAAATGACCATCCGTTGACTTGCAGAAAAAATTCTCTGAATAATTACGGGAACATGAAAGATGGAATTGGAAAAACGCTTTTGGTGCATACTACGATTAAAGGTAGGGTTAAGCTGTTATGCGGCTGCGCATTTATTTCTGGAGGAAAGTAAATTCCCATCCGCTGGCTTAAGAAGAAATTCTCTGAATAATTTCGGAAACATGAAAGGTGGAATTGGAAAAAAGCTTTTGGTGCATACTACAATTAAATGGAGAGATTAATTTGTTATGCGGCTGTGCATTTAATTCTGAAGGAAAGTAAATGCCCATCCGTTGACTTAAGAAGAAATTCTCTGAATAATTATGGAAACATGAAGGATGGAATTGGAAAAATGCTTTTGAAGCATACTACGATTAAAGTGAGACATTATGTTGATGTGCGGCTGTGCATTTATTTCTGAAGGAAAGTAAATGCCCATCCGTTGACTTATTTAGAAATTCTCTGAATAATTACGGAAACATGAAGGATGGAATTGGAAAAATGCTTTTGAAGCATACTGCGATTAAAGGGATATATTAAGTCGTTATGCGGCTGTGCATTTATTTCTGGAGGAAAGTAAATGATCATCTGCTGGCTTAAGAGGGAAATTAAGATATTATGCGGATGTGCGTTTATTTCTGATGTAATATAAATGACCACTCGGTAACTTAAAGAAGAAATTTTACTAGGATATTTAAAAACAAGCAAGGAAATTTGAAAAAATATTTTTGATGAATTCTACGAATAAATGGAGAAATTACGTTATTATGCGGATGTGCATTTAATTCTGAAGTTAAGTAAATTCCCATCCGTTGACTTAAAGAAGAAATTCTCTGAATATTCACGGAAACATGGAAGATGGAATTGGAAAAATGCTTTTAAAGCACACTACGATTAAAGGGACACATAAAGTTGTTATGCGGCTGTGCATTTATTTCTGGAGGAAAGTAAATGCCCATCCATGACATAAAGAAGAAATTCTCTGTATATGCACGGAAACATTGAAGATGGAATTGAAAAATGGCTTTTGAAGCATACTACGAGTAAAGGGGCATATTAAGTTGTTATGCGGCTATGCATTTATTTCTGGAAGAAAGTAAATGCCCATCCGTTGACTTAAAGAAGATATTCTCAGAATATTCACGGAAACATGGAAGATGGAATTGGAAAAATGCTATTCCAGAATACTACGCCTAAAGAGAGAAATTAAGTGGTTATGCGGCTGTGCATTTATTTCTGGCGGAAAGTAAATGCTGATTCATGACTTAAACAAGAAATTCTCTGAATATTCACGGAAAAATGGAAGATGGAATTGGAAAAATGCTTTTCAAGAATACTACGAGAAAAGAGAGAAATTAAGTTGTTATGCGGCTGTGCATTTATTTCTGGAGGAAAGTAAACGCCCATCCGATGACTTAAAGAAAAAAAATTCTCTGAATAATTACGGAAACATGGAAGATGGAATTGGAAAAAAGCTTTTGGTGCATACTTCGATTAAAGGGAGGAATTAAGTTGTTATGCGGCTGTGCATTTATTTCTGGAGGAAAGTAAATACCCATCCGTTGAATTAAGAAGAAATTCCCTGAATAATTATGGAAACATGAAAGATGGAATTGGAAAAACGCTTATGGTGCATATTACGATTAAAAGGAGGATTAAGCTGTTATGCGGCGGTGCATTTATTTCCGGAGGAAAGTAAATGCCCATCCGTTGACTTAAGAAGAAATTCTCTGAATAATTTCGGAAACATAAAAGATGAAATTGGAAAAATGCTTTTGAAGCATACTACGATTACAGGGAGATATAAGTTGTTATGCGGCTGTGCATTTATTTCTGGAGGAAAGTAAATGCCCATCCGTTGACTTAAAGAAAAAATGCACTGAATAATTTCGGAAACATGAAAGGTGGAATTGGAAAAACGCTTTTGTTGCATACTACTATTAAAGGGAGAGATTAAGCTGTTATGCGGCTGTGCATTTATTTCTAGAGGAAAGTAAAAGCCCATCCGTTGACTTAAGAAGAAATTCCCTAAATAATTTCGGAAACATGAAAGATGGAATTGGAAAAACGCTTTTGGTGCATACTACGATTAAAAACAGAGATTAAATTGTTATGTGGCTGTGCATTTATTTCTGGAGGAAAGTAAATGCCCAACCGTTGACTTAAAGATAAATTTTTCTGAATAATTACGGAAACATGGAAGATGAAATTGGAAAATTTCTTTTGAAGCATACTACGAGTAAAGGGAGAGATTAAGCTGTTATGCGGCTGTGCTTTTATTTCTTGACAAAAGTAAATGACCATCCGTTGACTTAAAGAAAATATTCTCTGAATAATTACGGGAACATGAAAGATGGAATTGGAAAAATGCTTTTGAAGCATACTACGATTAAAGTTAGAGATTACGTTGTTATGCTGTTTTGCATTTATTTCTTGCGGAATGTAAATGCTCATCCTTTGACTTATAGAAGAAAATCTCTGAATATTTAAGGAAACATGGAAGATGGAATTGAAAAATGGCTTTTGAAGATACCTCAAATAAAGGGACATATTAAGTTGTTTTCCGGCTGTGCATTTATTTCTGGAGCAAAGTAAATGCCCATCCGTTGACTTAAAGAAGAAATTCTCTGAATATTCACCGAAACATGGATGATGGAATTGGAAAAATGCTTTTCAATAATACTACGAGTAAAGCGAGAAATTAAGTGGTATGCGTCTGTGCATTTATTTCTGGAGGAATGTAAATGCCCATCCGTTGACTTATTGAAGAAAATCTCTGAATATACACGGAAACATGGATGATGGATTTGGAAAAAAGCTTTTGATGCATACTACGGGTAAGGGGAGAAATGAAGTTGTTATGCGGATATCCATTTATTTCTGGAGGAATGTAAGTGCCCATCCGTTGACTTAAAGAAGAAATTCTCTGAATATTCACGGAAACGTGGAAGATGGATTAGGAAAAATTCTTTTGAAGCTTACTACGAGTAAAGGGAGAAATTAAGTTGTTATGCGGCTGTGCTTTTATTTCTTGAGAAAAGTAAATGACCATCCGTTGACTTGCAGAAAAAATTCTCTGAATAATTACGGGAACATGAAAGATGGAATTGGAAAAACGCTTTTGGTGCATACTACGATTAAAGGTAGGGTTAAGCTGTTATGCGGCTGCGCATTTATTTCTGGAGGAAAGTAAATTCCCATCCGTTGGCTTAAGAAGAAATTCTCTGAATAATTTCGGAAACATGAAAGGTGGAATTGGAAAAAAGCTTTTGGTGCATACTACAATTAAATGGAGAGATTAATTTGTTATGCGGCTGTGCATTTAATTCTGAAGGAAAGTAAATGCCCATCCGTTGACTTAAGAAGAAATTCTCTGAATAATTATGGAAACATGAAGGATGGAATTGGAAAAATGCTTTTGAAGCATACTACGATTAAAGTGAGACATTATGTTGATGTGCGGCTGTGCATTTATTTCTGAAGGAAAGTAAATGCCCATCCGTTGACTTATTTAGAAATTCTCTGAATAATTACGGAAACATGAAGGATGGAATTGGAAAAATGCTTTTGAAGCATACTACGATTAAAGGGAGATATTAAGTCGTTATGCGGCTGTGCATTTATTTCTGGAGGAAAGTAAATGATCATCTGCTGGCTTAAGAGGGAAATTAAGATATTATGCGGATGTGCGTTTATTTCTGATGTAATATAAATGACCACTCGGTAACTTAAAGAAGAAATTTTACTAGGATATTTAAAAACAAGCAAGGAAATTTGAAAAAATATTTTTGATGAATTCTACGAATAAATGGAGAAATTACGTTATTATGCGGATGTGCATTTAATTCTGAAGTTAAGTAAATGCCCACCCGTTGACTAAAAGAAGAAATTCTCCGAAGATATATAGAAATATGCAAAAAGAATTTGAAAAAATGCTTTTGGAGAATACTACGAGTAAATTGAGAAATTAAGTTTTTATGCGGCTGAGCATTTATTTCTGGAGGAAAGTAAATTTCCATCCGTTGACTTAAAGAAGAAATTCTCTGAATATTCACGGAAACATGGAAGATGGAATTGGTAAAATGCTTTTCGAGAATACTACGAGTAAAGGGAGAAATTAAGTGGTTATGCGGCTGTACATTTATTTAAGGATGAAAGTAAATGCCCATCCGATGACTTAAAGAAGAAATTCTTTGAATAATTACGGAAACTTGAAAGGTGGAATTGGAAAAATGCTTTTGAAGCACACTACGATTAAAGGGAGACATTAAGTTGTTATGCGGCTGTGCATTTATTTCTGGCGGAAAGTAAATTCCCATCCATGACATAAAGAAGCATTTCTCTGTATATGAACGGAAACATTGAAGATGAAATTGAAAAATGGCTTTTGAAGCATACTACGAGTAAAGGGGCATATTAAGTTGTTATGCGACTATGCATTTATTTCTGGAAGAAAGTAAATGCCCATCCGTTGACTTAAAGAAGAAATTCTCAGAATATTCACGGAAACATGGAATTGGAGAAATGCTATTCCAGAATAATACGCCTAAAGAGAGAAATTAAGTGGTTATGCGGCTGTGCATTTATTTCTGGCGGAAAGTAAATGCCCATCCATGACTTAAACAAGAAATTCTCTGAATATTCACGGAAAAATGGAAGATGGAATTGGAAAAAGTGCTTTTCAAGAATACTACGAGTAAAGAGAGAAATTAAGTTGTTATGCGGCTGTGCATTTATTTCTGCAGGAAAGTAAACGCCCATCCGATGACTTAAAGAAAAAATTCTCTGAATAATTACGGAAACATGAAAGATGGAATTGGAAAAGCGCTTTTGGTGCATACTACGATTAAAGGGGGGAATTAAGTTGTTATGCGGCTGTGCATTTATTTCTGGAGGAAAGTAAATACCCATCCGTTGAATTAAGAAGAAATTCCCTGAATAATTATGGAAACATGAAAGATGGAATTGGAAAAGCGCTTTTGGTGCATACTACGATTAAAGGTAGGATTAAGTTGTTATACGGCTGTGCATTTATTTCTGGAGGAAAGTAAATTCCCATCCATTACATAAAGAAGAATTTCTCTGTATATGAACGGAAACATTGAAGATGAAATTGAAAAATGGCTTTTGAAGCATACTACGAGTAAAGGGGCATATTAAGTTGTTATGCGACTATGCTTTTATTTCTGGAAGAAAGTAAATGCCCATCCGTTGACTTAAAGAAGAAATTCTCAGAATATTCATGGAAACATGGAAGATGGAATTGGAAAAATGCTATTCCAGAATACTACGCCTAAAGAGAGAAATTAAGTGGTTATGCGGCTGTGCATTTATTTCTGGCGGAAAGTAAATGCCCATCCATGACTTAAACAAGAAATTCTCTGAATATTCACGGAAAAATGGAAGATGGAATTGGAAAATGTGCTTTTCAAGAATACTACGAGTAAAGAGAGAAATTAAGTTGTTATGCGGCTGTGCATTTATTTCTGGAGGAAAGTAAATACCCATCCGTTGAATTAAGAAGAAATTCCCTGAATAATTATGGAAACATGAAAGATGGAATTGGAAAAGCGCTTTTGGTGCATACTACGATTAAAGGTAGGATTAAGCTGTTATGCGGCGGTGCATTTATTTCCGGAGAAAAGTAAATGCCCATCCGTTGACTTAACCCGAGAGTAGTCGCGACATTTTTTAGAACGTTAGTAGTCGCGTTCGGTCCATTTGCCGCCGTTACCAGCAGGCCGAAAACGAAGGGGAAATTTGCCGGTGTTATCAGATGATCGAAAACGGATAACGTAGGGTGAAAATAGTGACTGAACTTTAAAAGATTACAGCAATTATTCATTTTACAACCTTTTACAGCAATTATTTATTTCGCTTAAGTATATATTCAGTTGGCATCTAGATAAATGTTTTTAATAACTCTTTCTTCGTTTTGCATAAATATTTAAATAGTAAAGTAAATAGTAAATGATTTGATTGAATTTCTGATGTTACTATGAATCAATAATTAGTAGGAAAACATTTACTAATATGAATCTAAATTCATGATAGGGGTATTTTTATTTATTTATTTATTTTTATTTTTTATTTTTTTGGAAGGACAGAATCAGAGTCAGGTAGATTTTTTTGATACTCCGGCACTCTATATCTATTTAATAAAATAAAATTAACAAATTTAGCATCAATATATTACACTGACATTAAATTGAACAATTAAACTGAAAATAAAAATGGAACCTATGACATGCAACAGAAAATCAAATACAATACCACTAATTCACGAGCATATTGCGGACGATTAATTCATTTAAAAATATGAAAAACCATCAAATTTGATGCCATAAACAATTGAAGACAATATATATATATATATATATATACAAACTTTCTGTACAATAATACCATTGAAAAATAAGGAAAATGACCAATAATTATGAAATCACAAATACCACATAAACCAAATATTATTAAAAATGTATAATTATATATATACATATATATATATATAATAAAGAAAAGGGTAAAAAATACTTAACTTTGAAATTATAAATGTAAATGTTGTAACTACGTTTTATTTATTTATTTATTTTGTGGGGTGTCTGTGTGTGTATGAGGGGGGAGAGGAGGGGGGGGGGTCTCGAGATTTTGTGATTAAATCCATTTTTCAAATGAAAATGCGCGATTTGTAGTTTTTCTATTTATTTCAGGGTGGGAGCAGCGCCCTTGAATAAAAACTCTGGATACGAATTTCGCTCATATAAAGTAAATAATAAATAAGTTATTGAAATTATATATTTAATTTAAATACATTTGCAATTGTAAATTTAAATCCTAAGATGGATAAATTATTTTAATTAATAGAATCACTGAAAGGTACATCTTAATAGGGATGTATTTTACAGAAACTATTTAATTAAAATGAATATTCAATTGTACATTTCATAATAAAGTATTAATGTTATAATTTACTGTTTTATAATAACGTTCATTAAATTAATAAAAACAATAAGAAAATTTTCTCCGAAATTATAAATATGCAGAAATAATTTAATTTAAATGAATTTTCTCTCATATTCTGGAAAACATTATTCTGAAAAATAGTTTCAACAATTGATGAAGGACAACAAATTTAAATTTGTTAGATACTGTCCCCAAGCCTCTATTGGATTTCAATAATAATTTCTGTGGCATTATTAAAAAAAAATGTGTTTTTACTTACAGTATGAAAATTTAAAAATAGATAAATTTTATAAAAATACTTAAAATATTTTTTTTAAATCATAGTATAAACATTCACTGAATTATCCAAAAGAGTTTTTTATTTGCGTAATTTCTAACCTACATTATAAAATTCTCATTATTTTTCTTATTGTACAAATAAATTATATGTATGTTCTTCGCAAATATACACACTACATTTCTGAGAAGATTGTTTTATCTTTCGAATTTGTTTTATTGTACAAAAACGATACTTTTCAGATTTTTGATATACGGCAATTTTTTTTACTGATTCCCACAAAATTCTCTTATCTTTTTTTTTCAATGGTTTTGCAGTGTTATTGTCTGTTTTCTTTCATTTATATGTTCGGGTAATAAATGGAAAGCAAGTTCTTTCAAATAATGATGATGAATTTCCCTTTTTTTCCATATTTAAATAATTATCGATTTGAGAATTTATTCCCACAATATTTGACAATGAAAAAAATGTTGACCATCCATCATTTTTTTGTGCGAACTGACTACACAACTAATATAATAAAACAATTTTAAGTCAAATTCTAAAAGTAAAAAAAGTACTCTTTGAACGAATAAAACAGCAGAAGGAGAGAAAGACGAAATAACAACAGACAGAGAGTGCGTACTTCGCAGAAACCTTCCCCACAGATTTCGCGGAAATGGGAAAGGATGAAAACGAGGGGGAAAAATTCAACTAACGTAAGTGATCGCAACGCGGTCATTTAGACCGATTGAAAATTAAGAATGCGATAAAATGCTAAGAAATAGCAGGAATGACTTGCAATTTTACTACACAAGAGTGTGAACACTCAAGATCAGCTACACGGAATTTGACTATCGTAACTTTAACGGGAAATGAGTTACAGGAAGATAACGAATTTCGGGCGGGGAAAAGACCAACGCGCGACTATTAACGGGTTAAGAAGAAATTCTCTCAATAGTTTCGGAAACATAAAAGATGGAATTGGAAAAATGCTTTTGAAGCATACTACGATTACAGGAAGATACAAGTTGTTATGCGGCTGTGCATTTATTTCTGGAGGAAAGTAAATGCCCATCCGTTGAATTAAGAAGAAATTCCCTGAATAATTATGGAAACATGAAAGATGGAATTGGAAAAGCGCTTTTGGTGCATACTACGATTAAAGGTAGGATTAAGCTGTTATGCGGCGGTGCATTTATTTCCGGAGAAAAGTAAATGCCCATCCGTTGACTTAAGAAGAAATTCTCTCAATAGTTTCGGAAACATAAAAGATGGAATTGGAAAAATGCTTTTGAAGCATACTACGATTACAGGAAGATACAAGTTGTTATGCGGCTGTGCATTTATTTCTGGAGGAAAGTAAATGCCCATCCGCTGACTCAAAGAAAAATTTTTCTGAATAATTACGGAAACATGGAAGATGAAATTGGAAAATTTTTTGTGAAGCATACTACGAGTAAAGGGAGAGATTAAGTTGTTATGCGGCTGTGCTTTTATTTCTTTAGAAAAGTAAACGACCATCCGTTGACTTAAAGAAAAAATTCTCTGAATAATTACGACAACATGAAAGATGAAATTGGAAAAACACTTTTGGTGCATACTACGATTAAAGTTAGAGATTAAGTTGTTATGCGGTTTTGCATTTATTTCTTGCGAATATAAATGCCCATCCGTTGACTTAAAGAAAAAATCTCTGAATATTCAAGGAAACATGGAAGATGGAATTGAAAAATGGCTTTTGAAGATACCTCAAATAAAGGAACATATTAAGTTGTTTTGCGGCTGTGCATTTATTTCTGGAGGAAAGTAAATGCCCATCCGTTGACTTAAGGAAGAAATTCTCTGAATATTCACGGAAACATGAAAGATGGAATTGGACAAACGCTTTTGGTGCATACTACGAATAAAGTTAGAGATTAAGTTGTTATGCGGTTTTGCATTTATTTCTTGCGGAATGTAAATGCCCATCCGTTTACATAAAGAAGAAAATTTCTGAATATTCAAGGAAACATGGAAGAGGGAATTGAAAAATGGCTTTTGAAGATACCTCAAATAAAGGGACATATTAAGTTGTTTTGCGACTGTGCATTTATTTCTGAAGGAAAGTAAATGCCCATCCGTTGACTTAAAGAAGAAATTCAATGAATATTCACCGAAACATGGATGATGGAATTGGAAAAATGCTTTTCAAGAATACTACGAGTAAAGGGAGAAATTAAGTGGTTATACGGCTGTGCATTTATTTCTGGAGGAAAGTAAATGCCCATCCGTTGACTTAATGAAGAAATTCTCTGATTATTCACGGAAACATGGATGATGGAATTGGAAAAATTCTTTTCGAGAATACTACGAGTAAAAGGAGAAATTAAGTGGTTATGCGGCTGCGCATTTATTTCTGGAGGAATGTAAATGCCCATCCGTTTACTTAAAGAAGAAATTCTCTGAATATTCACGGAAACATGGAAGATGGATTTGGAAAAAAGCTTTTGATGCAAACTACGGGTAAGGGGGGAAATGAAGTTGTTATGCGGATGTGCATTTATTTCTGGAGGAAAGTAAGTGCCCATCCGTTGACTTAATGAAGAAATTCTCTGAATATTCACGGAAACGTGGAAGATGGATTAGGAAAAATGCTTTTGAAGCTTACTACGAGTAAATGGAGAAATTAAGTTGTTATGCGGCTGTGCTTTTATTTCTTGAGAAAAGTAAATGGCCATCCGTTGACTTAAAGAAAAAATTCTCTGAATAATTATGGGAACTTGAAAGATGGAATTGGAAAAACGCTTTTGGTGCATACTACGATTAAATGTAGGACTAATCTGTTATGCGGCTGTGCATTTATTTCTGGCGGAAAGTAAATGCCCATCCGTTGACTTAAGAGGAAATTCTCTTAATAATTAAGGAAACATGAAAGATGGAATTGGAAAAACGCTTTTGGTGCATACTACAATTAAAGGGAGAGATTAAGTTGTTATGCGGCTGTGCATTTATTTCTGGAGGAAAGTAAATGCCCATCCGTTGACTTAAGAGGAAATTCCGTGAATAATTAAGAAAACATGAAAGATTTAATTGGAAAAACGCTTTTTGTGCGTACTACGATTAAAGGGAGAGATTAATTTCTTATGCGGCTGTGCATTTATTTCTGAAGGAAAGTAAATGCCCATCCGTTGACTTAAAAAGAAATTCTCTGAATAATTACGGAAACATGAAGGATGGAATTGGAAAAATGCTTTTGAAGCATACTACGATTAAAGTGAGAGATTATTATGATGTGCGGCTGTGCATTTATTTCTGGAGGAAAGTAAATGCCCATTCTTTGACATAAAGAATATTTTTTCTGAATAATTACGGAAACATCGAAGATGGAATTGGAAAAATGCTTTTCAATAATACTACGAGTAAAAGAGGAGATTAACTTGTTATGCGGCTGTGCATTTATTTCTGAAGGAAAGTAAATGCATATCCATTGACTTAAGAAGAAATTCTCTGAATAATTACGGGAACATGAAAGATGGAATTGGACAAACGCTTTTGGTGCATACTACGATTAAAGTTAGAGATTAAGTTGTTATGCGGTTTTGGATTTATTTCTTGCGGAATGTAAATGCCCATCCTTTGACTTAAAGAAAATTTTTCCTGAATAATTACGGAAACATGGAAGATGGAATTGGAAAATTTCTTTTGAAGCATACTACGAGTAAAAGGGGAGATTAACTTGTTATGCGGCTGTGCATTTATTTCTGGAGTAAAGTAAATGACCATCCGTTGACTTAAAGAAAAAATTCTCTGAATAATTACGGGAACATGAAAAATGGAATTGGACAAACGCTTTTGGTGCATACTGCCATTAAAGTTAGAGATTAAGTTGTTATGCGGTTTTGCATTTATTTCTTGCGGAATGTAAATGCCCATCCGTTGACTTAAAGAAGAAAATCTCAGAATATTCTCCGAAACATGGGTGATGGAATTGGAAAAATGCTTTTCAAGAATACTACGAGTAAAGGGAGAAATTAAGTGGTTATGCAGCTGTGCATTTATTTCTGGAGGAAAGTAAATCCCCATCCGTTGACTTAATGAAGAAATACTCTGAATATTCACGGAAACATGGATGATGGAATTGGAAAAATTCTTTTCGAGAATACTACGAGTAATAGGAGAAATTAAGTGGTAATGCGGCTGTGCATTTATTTCTGGAGGAATGTAAATGCCCATCAGTTGACTTAAAGAAGAAATTCTCTGAATATTCACGGAAACATGGAAGATGGATTAGGAAAAATGCTTTTGAAGCTTACTACGAGTAAATGGAGAAATTAAGTTGTTATGCGCTTTGCAATTATTTTTGGAGAATTTTTGCTATGTAGAATTTGCTAAAACTCATTTGCAGCATAGTAGCTTTGTTTATAACTAATAGTTTTACTCCAAATTTTGCCATATTTTGCCTTTTGTATTTATTATTTTGCATTAAGATAATCGAGAATTGTAAGCTAGAGGATTGGAATATATGGTTTCAGGCATGTCAGATTTTGAACAATAATTAAAATGAATAGACGGCAGATGTGAAACTATAAATGTCTTCGTAAATTATACACAAAGTATTTACCCGTCGTGCATTTCTGACGTCATACAGATAGTGACTTCAACGCGGGTAATATGTATGCCGATCTCAACAATGTAACTGTTTCGATTAAAATTAAACAATCGCATTGTTAATTCTATGTGGAAAATTTAATTTTTCATCAAAAGATTTGGGTCATATAATGCGCGGCACGAGCCATTAAAAATAAATAAATAAATAAATACTGGATTTAGATCTATAGATTAAATGTAAATATTTGAAATTTACGTTCGAAGAATTGAACAATACATCCATACTTGGAATAAGTAAAATATTCGAATAATAATATTGTTCTGTTTAAAAATGGAACAAGCATCAGAAAGTTCTTTACTACAATGAATTTCACTCGCACGTGCCTGTAATAAACTGCATTTCAGATGTGTATGTCATTTAGGAAAAAAAATGGTTTTGATTTTCTATAACACTGTGAAGTAACAATAGAATTTAATTCAACAATAAGGAAACAATAGAGCAATTCACTTTTAACAATGAACTCGAATGAATTTTCGAATGAACGAAATTTTGTTTTCTCAAACACTGAAAAATGACAATTAATTTTAATTTAACAATAGGACAACAATCGAGATAGTTGTTTTTAACAATGAATTTTCTTTGCTATCATTAGTAATGTGAACATAAAATGAATAAGTGCTAAAGTGAAAGTAAATTTTAATTTACAGTAGCGATTTTAGTACCGTGAATATGCTTTTAATCTTTATTGAACTCCACTATTCCTGACGCATAAGGACGAGGTCGTGGGAATTTTAAACAACTTCGCGCATGTTTGGAAATGGGCATCATTCCTTTTAATTTCATCTTTGGGCATCAATAAACCATGCGATGATTAGATTCACCTACACAGACGAAGAATGTACTAGATACAGGGGTAAGTCGTATTTGTTTTGCTTTTTAGTACAGCATGTTTTAAGTTTCAGACAATAAATCTGTAGATTAACCGATTAACCTGTCTTTTGTATTCTGTAGCAGACGAAATATTTAAGTGCTTTTGCATCCGGTAGTAAACGATATAATTAAATGATTTTATATCAGTTTTACTTTATGTAAATTCGAATAATCTTTGGAAAAACGGTTTTGTTGCATACTACTATTAAAGGGAGAGATTAAGCTGTTATGCGGCTGTGCATTTATTTCTAGAGGAAAGTAAAAGCCCATCCGTTGACTTAAGAAGAAATTCCCTAAATAATTTCGGAAACATGAAAGATGGAATTGGAAAAACGCTTTTGGTGCATACTACGATTAAAGACAGAGATTAAATTGTTATGTGGCTGTGCATTTATTTCTGGAGGAAAGTAAATGCCCATCCGTTGACTTAAAGATAAATTTTTCTGAATAATTACGGAAACATGGAAGATGAAATTGGAAAATTTCTTTTGAAGCATACTACGAGTAAAGGGAGAGATTAAGTTGTTATGCGGCTGTGCTTTTATTTCTTGACAAAAGTAAATGACCATCCGTTGACTTAAAAAAAAATTCTCTGAATAATTACGGGAAGATGAAAGATGTAATTGGACAAACGCTTTTGGTGCATACTACGATTAAAGTTAGAGATTACGTTGTTATGCTGTTTTGCATTTATTTCTTGCGGAATGTAAATGCTCATCCGTTGACTTAAAGAAGAAATTCTCTGAATATTCACCGAAACATGGATGATGGAATTGGAAAAATGCTTTTCAATAATACTACGAGTAAAGCGAGAAATTAAGTGGTATGCGTTTGTGCATTTATTTCTGGAGGAATGTAAATGCCCATCCGTTGACTTATTGAAGAAAATCTCTGAATATTCACGGAAACATGGATGATGGATTTGGAAAAAAGCTTTTGATGCATACTACGGGTAAGGGGAGAAATGAAGTTGTTATGCGGATAGGCATTTATTTCTGGAGGAATGTAAGTGCCCATCCGTTGACTAAAAGAAAAAATTCTCTGAATATTCACGGAAACGTGGAAGATGGATTAGGAAAAATGCTTTTGAAGCTTACTACGAGTAAAGGGAGAAATTAATTTGTTATGCGGCTGTGCATTTATTTCTGAAGGAAAGTAAATGCCCATCCGTTGACTTAAGAAGAAATTCTCTGAATAATTATGGAAACATGAAGGATGGAATTGGAAAAATGCTTTTGAAGCATACTACGGTTAAAGTGAGACATTATGTTGATGTGCGGCTGTGCATTTATTTCTGAAGGAAAGTAAATGCCCATCCGTTGACTTATTTAGAAATTCTCTGAATAATTACGGAAACATGAAGGATGGAATTGGAAAAATGCTTTTGAAGCATACTACGATTAAAGGGAGATATTAAGTCGTTATGCGGCTGTGCATTTATTTCTGGAGGAAAGTAAATGATCATCTGCTGGCTTAAGAAGAAATTCCCTGAATAATTACAGCAACATGAAAGATGGAGTTGGAAAAACGCTTTTGTTGCATACTACGATTAAAGAGAGAGATTAAGTTGTTATACGGCTGTGCATTTATTTCTGGAGAAAAGTAAATGCCCATCCGTTGACTTAAGAGGAAATTCTCTTAATAATTAAGGAAACATGAAAGATGGAATTGGAAAAACGCTTTTGGTGCATACTACAATTAAAGGTAGGATTAAGCTGTTATGCGGCTGCGCATTTATTTCTGGAGTAAAGTAAATGCCCATCCGTTGACTTAAGAGGAAATTCCGTGAATAATTAAGGAAACATGAACGATTTAATTGGAAAAACGCTTTTGGTGCATACTACGATTAAAGGGAGAGATTAATTTGTTATGCGGCTTTGCATTTATTTCTGAAGGAAAGTAAATGCCCATCCGTTGACTTATTTAGAAATTCTCTGAATAGTTACGGAAACATGAAGATTGGAATTGGAAAAATGCTTTATTTCTGAAGGAAAGTAAATGCCCATCCGTTTACTTAAGAAGAAATTCTCTGAATAATTAGGGAAACATGAAGGATGGAATTGGAAAGATGCTTTTGAAGCATACTACGATTAAAGTGAGAGATTATGTTGATGTGCGGCTGTGCATTTATTTCTGGAGGAAAGTAAATGCCCATCCTTTGACTTAAAGAATATTTTTTTTGAATAATTACGGAAATATGCAAGATGGAATTGGAAAATTTCTTTTGAAGCATACTAAGAGTAAAAGGAGAGATTATCTTGTTATGCGGATGTGCATTTATTTCTGGAGAAAAGTAAATGACCATTCGTTGACTTAAAGAAAAAATTCTCTGAATAATTACGGGAACATGAAAGATGGAATTGGACAAACGCTTTTGGTGCATACT
The DNA here is from genome assembly GCA_963932465.1 of Maratus speciosus. Taxonomy (NCBI): domain Eukaryota; kingdom Metazoa; phylum Arthropoda; class Arachnida; order Araneae; family Salticidae; genus Maratus; species Maratus speciosus. The sequence goes on from OZ010798.1 coordinate 41,733,429, forward strand.
ACGATTAAAGTTAGAGATTAAGTTGTTATGCGGTTTTGCATTTATTTCTTCCGGAATGTAAATGCCCATCCGTTCACTTAAAGAAGAAAATCTCTGAATATTCAAGGAAACAATGAAGATGGAATTAAAAAATATAATGCACGGAACGAGCCATTAAAAATAAATAAATAAATACTGGATTTAGATCTATAGCTTAAATGTAAATATTTGAAATTTACGTTCGAAAAATTGAACAATACTTACATACTTGGAATAAGTAAAATATTGTAATAATAATCGTGTTCTGTTTAAAAATGGAACAAGCATCAGAAAGTTCTTTACGACAATGAATTTCACTCGCACGTGCCTGTGATAAACTGCATTTCAGATGTGTATGCCATTTAGGAAAAAAAAATGATTTTGATTTTCTATAACACTGTGAAGTAACAATAGAATTTAATTCAACAATAAGGAAACAATAGAGCAATTCACTTTTAACAATGAACTCGAATGAATTTTCGAATGAACGAAATTTTGTTTTCTCAAACATTGAAAAATAACAATTAATTTTAATTTAACAATAGGGCAACAATCGAGCTAGTTGTTTTTAGCAATGAATTTTCTTTGCTATCAGTAGTAATGTGAATATAAAATGAATAAGAGCTAAAGTGAAAGTAAATTTTAGTTTACAGTAGCGATTTTAGTACCGTGAATATGCTTTTAATCTTTATTGAACTCCACTATTCCTGACGAAAAAGGACGAGGTTCGTGGGAATTTTAAACAACTTCGCGCATGTTTGGAAATGGGCGTCATTCCTTTTAATTTAATCTTTGGGCTTCAATAAACCATGCAATGAGTAGATTCACCTACACAGACGAAGAATGTACTAGATACAGGGGTAAGTCGTATTTGTTTTGCTTTTTAGTACACCATGTTTTAAGTTTCAAACAACAAATCTGTAGATTAACAGATTAACCTGTCTTTTGTATTCTGTAGCAGACGAAATATTTAAGTGCTTTTGCATCCGGTAGTAAACGATATATATAAATGCTTTTACATCAGTTTTACTTTATGTAAATTCGAATAATTTTAAAATTGCAAAGATTTGTGAAATGTTTGAATTCTTGTTTTAAATTTTTATAATTGAATAATATATCGAACGTAAATATTTCCAAAACGCATAAAAGAACAATAAGAGTAGTTTGTTATAATTTTGTCAACATTTTCGTAGTTTAATACATTCATGTAGATACATAATATCAAACAAAAGAATGTATTTATATTATCATTGACAATCTATGAAAAACTAAAACAAAGCAATCCTTTGAAAATAAAGTACGAGGACTATAAATTTTACAGCAAAAATACAGTGGTATTTTCATACTTTGTAGTGAAAGAAAACTGAAAAGTTGAGAATTTTATGTGTTTAGTTAATTATTATTTAGAGTCCTCTTTAAATATTATAATCGCAAAAACACAAGATAAATACCGTCATTTAACCCACTAGAGTGTAAATAACACTGAAAGAGAGACAATGCATTCTTATATCACCTCAACATGTATACATAAGCAATTAAGAAAGTAAGAATATTAGTTTTAGAAGTATGATTTAATAATTATTCACCGATTTGGATAGTTGTAAACTGATAGAATCATGAAATAGAGTGTTATAACTTTCATCGTTGATAATAGTAATAAATGACACAGTGGTCAAAAGCTACTTAAACAAATAAATAATAAATTAAATAACGTCAAATAATAACTTAGAATGCTTAAATACATATAGGTACGAATTTTTATGAAAAATCAATCATTTCATGTTAATAAATTGACTTAAAGTCGTTAATTCAACTATAGTATTTTGCTCTGATAGGATCGAATTTCCATATAAAGTTTTAGGAATGTTTTCAGCTATGCTGAGTCTTCTATTATGAAAAATTTATGTAAAAAGATTTACGATTCAAGAAAAAAATTAACAATCCACTTACTCTAATTTTATAACATTATTTTTTACGTGATTCATGTTTCGTGTACAGTGAAATCCCGTCTGCTCGCACCTCAAAGTTAGGTCGATATTTACTTCACTTACCAAGCGTGCATTAAAAGTGCATTAAAAATGTTTTAAAAGCATACTACAAGTAAAGGCAGAAATTAAGTTATTATGCGGATGTGCATTTATTTCTGAAGTAAAATAAATGCCCGACCGTTGATTTAAAGATGAATTTCTCCAAAGGTTAGATTATGTTTTGATAATATTGTTATTATTAATGTAAATATTGTTGAAAATAATGTTGTGTTTCGATTGTGTTTTGGTGGCGAACGAGAGAGTGTGTTAAAAGTGTGTCTTTTTTAAAAAAAGAGGCATAAAACCGAAGTAATATGTGTAAACGACGATTAAGTTGAAATTAAGATGTATTAGTAATTTTGTAAATAATCTTTGTAAATATTAATATGTAAATAGCTGAGAATATAAACATATATTCAAGAATTAGAGGAAATTATCCTAAGATATATAGAAATATGCAAGAAAAATTTGGAAAAATTCTGTTGCGAGTGCTAAGACTAAAGGGAGAAGTTAAGTTATTATGCAGATATGCATTTATTTCTGATGTAAAGTAAATGCACACCAGTTGACTCAAAAAAGAAATTCTTCTAAATATATATAGAAAAATGAAGACGAATTTGGGAAAATGCTGTTGAAACAACTACTATTAAAGAGGGAAATTAAGATATTATGCGGATGTGCGTTTATTTCTGATGTAATATAAATGACCACTCGGTAACTTAAAGAAGAAATTTTACTAGGATATTTAAAAACAAGCAAGGAAATTTGAAAAAATATTTTTGATGAATTCTACGAATAAATGGAGAAATTACGTTATTATGCGGATGTGCATTTAATTCTGAAGTTAAGTAAATGCCCACCCGTTGACTAAAAGAAGAAATTCTCCGAAGATATATAGAAATATGCAAAAAGAATTTGAAAAAATGCTTTTGGAGAATACTACGAGTAAATTGAGAAATTAAGTTTTTATGCGGCTGAGCATTTATTTCTGGAGGAAAGTAAATTCCCATCCGTTGACTTAAAGAAGAAATTTTCTGAATATTCACGGAAACATGGAAGATGGAATTGGTAAAATGCTTTTCGAGAATACTACGAGTAAAGGGAGAAATTAAGTGATTATGCGGCTGTACATTTATTTAAGGATGAAAGTAAATGCCCATCCGATGACTTAAAGAAGAAATTCTCTGAATAATTACGGAAACATGAAAGGTGGAATTGGAAAAATGCTTTTGAAGCACACTACGATTAAAGGGAGACATTAAGTTGTTATGCGGCTGTGCATTTATTTCTGGCGGAAAGTAAATTCCCATCCATGACATAAAGAAGAATTTCTCTGTATATGAACGGAAACATTGAAGATGAAATTGAAAAATGGCTTTTGAAGCATACTACGAGTAAAGGGGCATATTAAGTTGTTATGCGACTATGCATTTATTTCTGGAAGAAAGTAAATGCCCATCCGTTGACTTAAAGAAGAAATTCTCAGAATATTCACGGAAACATGGAATTGGAAAAATGCTATTCCAGAATACTACGCCTAAAGAGAGAAATTAAGTGGTTATGCGGCTGTGCATTTATTTCTGGCGGAAAGTAAATGCCCATCCATGACTTAAACAAGAAATTCTCTGAATATTCACGGAAAAATGGAAGATGGAATTGGAAAAAGTGCTTTTCAAGAATACTACGAGTAAAGAGAGAAATTAAGTTGTTATGCGGCTGTGCATTTATTTCTGCAGGAAAGTAAACGCCCATCCGATGACTTAAAGAAAAAATTCTCTGAATAATTACGGAAACATGGGAGATGGAATCGGAAAAAAGCTTTTGGTGCATACTTCGATTAAAGGCGGGAATTAAGTTGTTATGCGGCTGTGCATTTATTTCTGGAGGAAAGTAAATACCCATCCGTTGAATTAAGAAGAAATTCCCTGAATAATTATGGAAACATGAAAGATGGAATTGTAAAAGCTCTTTTGGTGCATACTACGATTAAAGGTAGGATTAAGCTGTTATGCGGCGGTGCATTTATTTCCGGAGAAAAGTAAATGTCCATCCGTTGACTTAAGAAGAAATTCTCTCAATAGTTTCGGAAACATAAAAGATGGAATTGGAAAAATGCTTTTCAAGCATACTACGATTACAGGAAGATACAAGTTGTTATGCGGCTGTGCATTTATTTCTGGAGGAAAGTAAATGCCCATCCGCTGACTTAATAAGAAATTCTCTGAATAATTACGGAAACATGAAAGATAGAATTGGAAAAATTCTTTTGAAGCATACTACGATTAAAGGGAGAGATTAAGCTGATATGCGGCTGTGCTTTTATTTCTTTAGAAAAGTAAATGACCATCCGTTGACTTAAAGAAAAAATTCTCTGAATAATTACGACAACATGAAAGATGAAATTGGAAAAACACTTTTGGTGCATACTACGATTAAAGTTAGAGATTAAGTTGTTATGCGGTTTTGCATTTATTTCTTGCGAATATAAATGCCCATCCGTTGACTTAAAGAAATAATCTCTGAATATTCAAGGAAACATGGAAGATGGAATTGAAAAATGGCTTTTGAAGATACCTCAAATAAAGGAACATATTAAGTTGTTTGGCGGCTGTGCATTTATTTCTGGAGGAAAGTAAATGACCATCCGTTGACTTAAAGAAAAAATTCTCTGAATAATTACGGGAACATGAAAGATGGAATTGGACAAACGCTTTTGGTGCATACTACGAATAAAGTTAGAGATTAAGTTGTTATGCGGTTTTGCATTTATTTCTTGCAGAATGTAAATGCCCATCCGTTTACATAAAGAAGAAAATTTCTGAATATTCAAGGAAACATGGAAGATGGAATTGAAAAATGGCTTTTGAAGATACCTCAAATAAAGGAACATATTAAGTTGTTTGGCGGCTGTGCATTTATTTCTGGAGGAAAGTAAATGCCAATCCGTTGACTTAAAGAAGAAAGTCACTGAATATTCACCGAAACATGGTTGATGGAATTGGAAAAATGCTTTTCAAGAATACTACGAGTAAAGGGAGAAATTAAGTGGTTATGCGGCTGCGCATTTATTTCTGGAGGAATGTAAATGCCCATCCGTTTACTTAAAGAAGAAATTCTCTGAATATTCACGGAAACATGGAAGATGGATTTGGAAAAAAGCTTTTGATGCAAACTACGGGTAAGGGGAGAAATGAAGTTGTTATGCGGATGTGCATTTATTTCTGGAGGAAAGTAAGTGCCCATCCGTTGACTTAATGAAGGAATTCTCTGAATATTCACGGAAACGTGGAAGATGGATTAGGAAAAATGCTTTTGAAGCTTACTACGAGTAAATGGAGAAATTAAGTTGTTATGCGGCTGTGCTTTTATTTCATGAGAAAAATAAATGGCCATCCGTTGACTTAAAGAAAAAATTCTCTGAATAATTATGGGAACATGAAAGATGGAATTGGAAAAACGCTTTTGGTGCATACTACGATTAAATGTAGGACTAAGCTGTTATGCGGCTGTGCATTTATTTCTGGAGGAAAGTAAATGCCCATTCTTTGACTTAAAGAATATTTTTTCTGAATAATTACGGAAACATCGAAGATGGAATTGGAAAAATGCTTTTCAATAATACTACGAGTAAAAGGGGAGATTAACTTATGCGGCTGTGCATTTATTTCTGAAGGAAAGTAAATGCATATCCATTGACTTAAGAAGAAATTCTCTGAATAATTACGGGAACATGAAAGATGGAATTGGACAAACGCTTTTGGTGCATACTACGATTAAAGTTAGAGATTAAGTTGTTATGCGGTTTTGGATTTATTTCTCGCGGAATGTAAATGCCCATTCGTTGACTTAAGAAGAAATTCTCCTAATAATTACGGAAACATGAAGGATGGAATTGGAAAAATGCTTTTGAAGCATACTACAATTAAAGTGAGAGATTAAGATGGTGTGCGGCTGTGCATTTATTTCTGGAGGAAAGTAAATGCCCATCCTTTGACTTAAAGAAAATTTTTCCTGAATAATTACGGAAACATGGAAGATGGAATTGGAAAATTTCTTTTGAAGCATACTACGAGTAAAAGGGGAGATTAACTTGTTATGCGGCTGTGCATTTATTTCTGGAGCAAAGTAAATGACCATCCGTTGACTTAAAGAAAAAATTCTCTGAATAATTACGGGAACATGAAAAATGGAATTGGACAAACGCTTTTGGTGCATACTGCCATTAAAGTTAGAGATTAAGTTGTTATGCGGTTTTGCATTTATTTCTTGCGGAATGTAAATGCCCATCCGTTGACTTAAAGAAGAAAATCTCAGAATATTCTCCGAAACATGGGTGATGGAATTGGAAAAATGCTTTTCAAGAATACTACGAGTAAAGGGAGAAATTAAGTGGTTATGCAGATGTGCATTTATTTCTGGAGGAAAGTAAATCCCCATCCGTTGACTTAATGAAGAAATTCTCTGAATATTCACGGAAACATGGATGATGGAATTGGAAAAATTCTTTTCGAGAATACTACGAGTAAAAGGAGAAATTATGTGGTAATGCGGCTGTGTAATTATTTCTGGAGGAATGTAAATGCCCATCAGTTGACTTAAAGAAGAAATTCTCTGAATATTCACGGAAACATGGAAGATGGATTAGGAAAAATGCTTTTGAAGCTTACTACGAGTAAATGGAGAAATTAAGTTGTTATGCGGATGTGCAATTATTTTTGGAGAATTTTTGCTATGTAGAATTTGCTAAAACTCATTTGCAGCATAGTAGCTTTGTTTATAACTAATAGTTTTACTCCAAATTTTGCCATATTTTGCCTTTTGTATTTATTATTTTGCATTAAGATAATCGAGAATTGTAAGCTAGAGAATAGAATATATGGTTTCAGGCATGTCAGATTTTGAACAATAATTAAAATGAATAGACGGCAGATGTGAAACTATAAATGTCTTCGTAAATTATACACAAAGTATTTACCCGTCGTGCATTTCTGACGTCTTACAGATAGTGACTTCAACGCGGGTAATATGTATGCCGATCTCAACAATGTAACTGTTTCGATAAAATTAAACAATCGCATTGTTAATTCTATGTGGAAAATTTAATTTTTCATCAAAAGATTTGGGTCTTATAATGCGCGGAACGAGCCATTAAAAATAAATAAATAAATAAATACTGGATTTAGATCTATAGATTAAATGTAAATATTTGAAATTTACGTTCGAAGAATTGAACAATACATACATACTTGGAATAAGTAAAATATTCGAATAATAATATTGTTCTGTTTAAAAATGGAACAAGCATCAGAAAGTTCTTTACTACAATGAATTTCACTCGCACGTGCCTGTAATAAACTGCATTTCAGATGTGTATGTCATTTAGGAAAAAAAATGATTTTGATTTTCTATAACACTGTGAAGTAACAATAGAATTTAATTCAACAATAAGGAAACAATAGAGCATTTCACTTTTAACAATGAACTCGAATGAATTTTCGAATGAACGAAATTTTGTTTTCTCAAACACTGAAAAATGACAATTAATTTTAATTTAACAATAGGACAACAATCGAGATAGTTGTTTTTAACAATGAATTTTCTTTGCTATCATTAGTAATGTGAACATAAAATGAATAAGTGCTAAAGTGAAAGTAAATTTTAATTTACAGTAGCGATTTTAGTACCGTGAATATGCTTTTAATCTTTATTGAACTCCACTATTCCTGACGCATAAGGACGAGGTCGTGGGAATTTTAAACAACTTCGCGCATGTTTGGAAATGGGCATCATTCCTTTTAATTTAATCTTTGGGCTTCAATAAACCATGCGATGATTAGATTTACCTACACAGACGAAGAATGTACTAGATACAGGGGTAAGTCGTATTTGTTTTGCTTTTTAGTACACCATGTTTTAAGTTTCAGACAATAAATCTGTAGATTAACCGATTAACCTGTCTTTTGTATTCTGTAGCAGACGAAATATTTAAGTGCTTTTGCATCCGGTAGTAAACGATATAATTAAATGATTTTATATCAGTTTTACTTTATGTAAATTCGAATAATTTTAAAATTCCAAAGATTTGTGAAATGTTTGCATTCTTGTTTTAAATTTTTATAATCGAATAATATATCGAACGTAAATATTTTCAAAACGCATAAAGGAACAATAAGAGTAATTGATTATAATTTTGTCAGCATTTTCGTAGTTTAATACATTCATGTAGATACATAATATCAAACAAAAGAATGTATTTATATTATCATTGACAATCTATGAAAAACTAAAACAAAGCAATCCTTTGAAAATAAAGTACGAGGACTATAAATTTTACAGCAAAAATACAGTGGTATTTTCATACTTTGTAGTGAAAGAAAACTGAAAAGTTGAGAATTTTATGTGTTTAGTTAATTATTATTTAGAGTCCTCTTTAAATATTATAATCGCAAAAACACAAGATAAATACCGTCATTTAACCCACTAGAGTGTAAATAACACTGAAAGAGAGACAATGCATTCTTATATCACCTCAACATGTATACATAAGCAATTAAGAAAGTAAGTATATTAGTTTTAGAAGTATGATTTAATAATTATTCACCGATTTGGATAGTTGTAAACTGATAGAATCATGAAATAGAGTGTTATAACTTTCATCGTTGATAATAGTAATAAATGACACAGTGGTCAAAAGCTACTTAAACAAATAAATGATAAATTAAATAACGTCAAATAATAACTTAGAATGCTTAAATACATATAGGTACGAATTTTTATGAAAAATCAATCATTTCATGTTAATAAATTGACTTAAAGTCGTTAATTCAATTATAGTATTTTGCTCTGATAGGATCGAATTTCCATATAAAGTTTTAGGAATGTTTTCAGCTATGCTGAGTCTTCTATTATGAAAAATTTATGTAAAAAGATTTACGATTCAAGAAAAAAATTAACAATCCACTTACTCTAATTTTATAACATTATTTTTTACGTGATTCATGTTGCGTGTACAGTGAAATCCCGTCTGCTCGCACCTCAAAGTTAGGTCGATATTTACTTCACTTACCAAGCGTGCATTAAAAGTGCATTAAAAATGTTTTAAAAGCATACTACAAGTAAAGGCAGAAATTAAGTTATTATGCGGATGTGCATTTATTTCTGAAGTAAAATAAATGCCCGACCGTTGATTTAAAGATGAATTTCTCCAAAGGTTAGATTATGTTTTGATAATATTGTTATTATTAATGTAAATATTGTTGAAAATAATGTTGTGTTTCGATTGTGTTTTGGTGGCGAACGAGAGAGTGTGTTAAAAGTGTGTCTTTTTTAAAAAAAGAGGCATAAAACCGAAGTAATATGTGTAAACGACGATTAAGTTGAAATTAAGATGTATTAGTAATTTTGTAAATAATCTTTGCAAATATTAATATGTAAATAGCTGAGAATATAAACATATATTCAAGAATTAGAGGAAATTATCCTAAGATATATAGAAATATGCAAGAAAAATTTGGAAAAATGCTGTTGCGAGTGCTAAGACTAAAGGGAGAAGTTAAGTTATTATGCAGATATGCATTTATTTCTGATGTAAAGTAAATGCACACCAGTTGACTCAAAAAAGAAATTCTTCTAAATATATATAGAAAAATGAAGACGAATTTGGAAAAATGCTGTTGCAACAACTACTATTAAAGAGGGAAATTAAGATATTATGCGGATGTGCGTTTATTTCTGATGTAATATAAATGACCACTCGGTAACTTACAGAAGAAATTCTACTAGGATATATAAAAACATGCAAGGAAATTTGAAAAAATATTTTTGATGAATTCTACAAATAAATGGAGAAATTACGTGATTATGCGGATGTGCATTTATTTTTGAAGTTAAGTAAATGCCCACCCGCTGACTAAAAGAAGAAATTCTCCGAAGATATATAGAAATATGCAAAAAGAATTTGAAAAAATGCTGTTGGAGAATACTACGATTAAAGGGAGAGATTAATTTGTTATGCGGCTGTGCATTTATTTATGGAGGAAAGTAAATGCCCATCTGTAGACTTAAGAAGAAATTCCCTGAATAATTATGGTAGCATGAAAGATGGAATTGGAAAAAAGCTTTTTGTGCATACTACGATTAAAGGGAGAGATAAGTTGTTATGGGGCTGTGCATTTATTTTTGAAGTAAAGTAAATGCCCATCTGTAGACTTAGGAAGAAATTCCCTGAATAATTATGGTAGCATGAAAGATGGAATTGGAAAAACGCTTTTGGTGCGTACTACAATTAAAGGGAGAGATAAGTTGTTATGCGGCTGTGCATTTATTTCCGGAGGAAAATAAATGCCCAACCGTTGACTTAAAGAAACAATTCTCATAATAATTACGGAAACATGGAAGACGGAATTCGAAAAATGTTTTTGAAGCATACTACAAGTAGAGGGAGAAATTAATTTGTTATGCGGTTGTGCATTTTTTTCTGGCGGAAAGTAAATGCCCATCCATGACTTAAAGATGAAATTCTCTGAATATGCACGGATACATGGAAGATGGAATTGAAAAATGGCTTTTGAAGCATACTACGAGTAAAGGGACATATTAAGTTGTTATGCGGCTGTGCACTTATTTCTGGAAGAAAGTAAATGCCCATCCGTTGACTTAAAGAAGAAATTCTCTGAATATTCACGGAAACATGGAAGATGGAATTGGAAAAATGCTTTTCCAGAATACTACGCGTAAAGAGAGAAAATAAGTGGCTATGCGGCTGTGCATTTGTTTCTGGCCGCAGGTAAATGCCCATCCGTTGAGTTAAAGAAAAAAATCTCTGAATAATTACGGAAACATGGAAGATGGAGTTGGAAAAATGCTTTTCAAGAATACTACGAGTAAAGGGAGAAATTAATTTGTTATGCGGCTGTGCATCTACTTCTGGCGGAATGTGACTGCCCATCCGTTAACTTAAAGAAGAAATTCTCTGAATATTCACGGAAACATGGAAGGTTGAATTGGAAAAATGCTTTTCAAGAATATTACGTGTAAAGAGAGAAATTAAGTTGTTATGCGGCTGTGCATTTATTTCTGGAGGAAAGTAAATGCCCATCTGTTGACTTAAGAAGAAATTCCCTGAATAATTATGGAAGCATGAAAGATGGAATTGGAAAAACGGTTTTGGTGCATACTACGATTAAAGGGAGAGATTCAGTTGTTATGCGACTGTGCATTTATTTCTGGAGGAAAGTAAATGCCCAACCGTTGACTTAAAGAAGAAATTCTCTCAATAATTACGGAAACATGGAAGAAGGAATTGGAAAATATTTTTGAAGCATACTACAAGTAAAGGGAGAAATTAATTTGTTATGTGGCTGTGCATTTTTTTCTGGCGGAAAGCCATTCTTTGGCTTATTAACTGACTTAAACTTGGGCATTTTCAACTCCATGTTCCATGTTTCCGTAATTATTCAGAGAATTTTTCTTTAACTCAACGGATGGGCATTTACCTTCGGCCAGAAATAAATGCACAGCGGCATAGCCATTTAATTTCTCTCTTTGCGCGTAGTATTCTGGAAAAGCCCATTCTTTAAGTCTGGCCCATCCATGACTTAAAGGAGAAATTCTCTGATTATGCACGGAAACATGGAAGATGGAATATAAAAATGGCTTTTGAAGCATACTACGAGTAAAGGGACATATTAAGTTGTTATGCGGCTGTGCATTTATTTCGGGAGGAAAGTAAATGCCCATCCGTTGACTTAAAGAAGAAATACTCTGAATATTCACGGAAACATGGATGATGGAATTGGAAAAATTCTTTTCAAGAATACTACGAGTAAAGGGGGAAAATAATTAGTTATGCGGCTGTGCATTTATTTCTGGAGGAAAGTAAATGCCCATCCGTTGACTTAAAGAAGAAATTCTCTGAATATCCACGGAAACATGGAAGATGGAATTGAAAAATGGTTTTTGAAGAATACTTCAAGTAAAGTGACATATTAGGTTGTTATGCGCTGTGCATTTATTTCTGGAGGAAATTAAATGGCCAACCGTTGATTTAAAGAAGAAAATTAACTGAATATTCACCGAATCATGGACGATGGAATTGGATAAATGCTTTTCAAGAATAGTACGAGTAAAGGGAGAAATTAAGTGGTTATTCGGCTGTGCATTTATTTCTGGAGGAAAGTAAATGCCCATCCGTTTGGTTAAAGAAAAATTTCTCTGAATAATTACGGAAACATGGAAGATGGAATTGGAAAAATGCTTTTCAAGAATACTATGAGTAAAGGGAGAAAATAACTTATTATGCGGCTGTGCATTTATTTCTGGAGGAAAGTAAATGCCCATCCGTTGACTTAAGGAAGATATTCTCTGAATATTCACGGAAACATGGAAGTTGGAAGAGGAAAAATACTTTTCATGAATACTACGAGTAAAGAGAGAAATTAAGTGGTTATGCGGCTGTGCGGCTGTGCATTTATTTCTAGCTGAAAGTAAATGCCCATCCATGACTTAAATAAGAAATTCTCTGAATATTCACGGAAACATGGAAGATGGAATTAAAAAATGGCTTTTGAAGATACCTCAAGTATAGGGACATATTATGTTGTTATGCGGCTGTGCATTTATTTCTGGAGGAAAGTAAATGCCCATCCGTTGACTTAAAGAAGACATTCTCTGAATATTCACGGAAATATGGAAGATGGAATTGAAAAATGGCTTTTGAAGAATACTTCATGCATAGGGACATATTAAGTTGTTATGCGGCTGTTCATTTATTTCTGGAGGAAATTAAATGGCTAACCGTTGAATTAAAGAAGAAAATTCTCTGAATATTCACCGAATCATGGATGATGGAATTGGATAAATGCTTCTCAAGAATACTACGAGTAAATGGAGAAATTAAGTGGTTATTCGGCTGTGCATTTATTTCTGGAGGAAAGTAAATGCCCATCCGTTGAGTTAAAGAAAAAATTCTCTGAATAATTACGGAAACAAGGAAGATGGAATTGGAAAAAGGCTTTTCAAGAATACTACGAGTAAAGGGGGAAATTAATTTGTTATGCGGTTGTGCATTTATTTCTGGAGGAATGAAAATGCCCATCCGTTGACTTAAAGAAGGAATTCTCTGAATATCCACGGAAACATGGAAGATGGAATTGAAAAATGGTTTTTGAAGAATACTTCAAGTAAAGGGACATATTAAGTTATTATGCGCTGTGCATTTATTTCTAGAGGAAAGTAAATGCCCATCCGTTGACTTAAAGAAGAAATTCTCTGAATATTCACCGAATCATGGATGATGGAATTGGATAAATGCTTTTCAAGAATACTATGAGTAAAGGGAGAAAATAATTTATTATGCGGTTGTGCATTTATTTCTGGAGGAATGAAAATGCCCATCCGTTGACTTAAAGAAGGAATTCTCTGAATATCCACGGAAACATGGAAGATGGAATTGAAAAATGGTTTTTGAAGAATACTTCAAGTAAAGGGACATATTAAGTTATTATGCGCTGTGCATTTATTTCTAGAGGAAAGTAAATGCCCATCCGTTGACTTAAAGAAGAAATTCTCTGAATATTCACGGAAACATGGAAGTTGGAATTGGAAAAATCTTTTCAAGAATATTACGAGTAAAGAGAGAAATTAAGTTGTTATGCGGCTGTACATTTATTTCTGGCGGAATGTAAATGCCCATCCGCTGACTTAAAGAAGAATTTCTCTGCATATTCACGGAAACATGGAAGATGGAATTGAAAAATGGCTTTTGAAGATCCCTCAAGTAAAGTGACATATTAAGTTGTTATGCGTTGTTCATTTATTTCTGGAGGAAATTAAATGGCCAACCGTTGACTTAAAGAAGAAAATTCACTGAATATTCACCGAAACATGGACCATGGAATTGGATAAATGCTTTTCAAGAATACCATGAGTAAAGGGAGAAATTAATTTATTATGCAGCTGTGCATTTATTTCTGGAGGAAAATAAATGCCCATCCGTTGACTTAAAGAAGAAATTCTCTGAATATTCACGGAAATATGGAAGATGGAATTGAAAAATGGCTTTTGAAGATACCTCAAGTAAAGTGACATATTAAGTTGTTATGCGTTGTGCATTTATTTCTGGAGGAAATTAAATGGCCAACCGTTGACTTAAAGAAGAAAATTCACTGAATATTCACCGAAACATGGACCATGGAATTGGATAAATGCTTTTCAAGAATACTATGAGTAAAGGGAGAAATTAATTTATTATGCGGCTGTGCATTTATTTCTGGAGGAAAGTAAATGCCCATCCGTTGACTTAAAGAAGAAATTCTCTGAATATTCACGGAAATATGGAAGATGGAATTGAAAAATGGCTTTTGAAGAATACTTCACGTATAAGGACATATTAAGTTGTTATGCGGCTGTGCAATTATTTCTGGAGGAAATTAAATGGCCAACCGTTGACTTAAAGAAGAAAATTCTCTGAATATTCACCGAATCATGGATGATGGAATTGGATAAATGCTTTTCAAGAATACTATGAGTAAAGGGAGAAAATAATTTATTATGCGGCTGTGCATTTATTTCTGGAGGAAAGTAAATGCCCATCCGTTGACTTAAAGAAGAAATTCTCTGAATATTCACGGAAACATGGAAGTTGGAATAGGAAAAATTCTTTTCATGAATACTACGAGTAAAGAGAGAAATTAATTGGTTATGCGGCTGTGCGGCAGTGCATTTATTTCTAGCTGAATGTAAATGCCCATCCATGACTTAAATAAGAAATTCTCTGAATATTCACGGAAACATAGAAGATGGAAATAAAAAATGGCTTTTGAAGATACCTCAAGTATAGGGACATATTATGTTGTTATGCGGCTGTGCATTTATTTCTGGAGGAAAGTAAATGCCCATCCATTGACTTAAAGAAGAAATTCACTGAATATTCATGGATTATATGGAAGATAGAATTGAAAAATAGCATTTGAAGAATACTTCAAGTATAGGGACATATTAAATTGTTATGCGGCTGTTCATTTATTTCTGGAGGAAATTAAATGGCCAACCGTTGACTTAAAGAAGAAAATTCACTGAATATTCACCGAATCATGGATCATGGAATTGGATAAATGCTTTTCAAGAATACTACGAGTAAATGGAGAAATTAAGTGGTTATTCGGCTGTGCATTTATTTCTGGAGGAAAGTAAATGCCCATCCGTTGACTTAAAGAAGAAATTCTCTGAATATTCACGGAAATATGGAAGATGGAATTGAAAAATGGCTTTTCAAGAATACTATGAGTAAAGGGAGAAATTAATTTATTATGCGGCTGTGCATTTATTTCTGGAGGAAAGTAAATGCCCATCCGTTGACTTAAGGAAGAGATTCTCTGAATATTCACGGAAACATGGAATTTGGAATAGGAAAAATGCTTTTCATAAATACTACGAGTAAAGAGAGAAATTAAGTGGTTATGCGGCTGTGCGGCTGTGCATTTATTTCTAGCTGAAAGTAAATGCAAATCCATGACTTAAATAAGAAATTCTCTGAATATTCACGGAAACATGGAAAATGGAATTAAAAAATGGCTTTTGAAGATACCTCAAGGAAAGGGACATATTAAGTTGTTATGCGGCTGTGCATGTATTTCTGGACGAAAGTAAATGCCCATCCGTTGACTTAAAGAAGAAATTCTCTGAATATTCACGGAAACGTGGAAGATGGATTTGGAAAAATGCTTTTTATGCATACTACGAGTAAATGGAGAAATGAAGTTGTTATGCGGCTGTGCATTTATTTCTGGAGGAAAGTATATGCCCGTCCGTTGACTTAAAGAAGAAATTCTCTGAATATTCACGGATACGTGGAAGGTGGATTTGGAAAAAAATTTTGATTCATACTACGGGTAAGGGGAGAAATGAAATTGTTATGCGGATGTGCATTTATTTCTGGACGAAAGTAAATGCCCATCCGTTGACTTAAAGAAGAAATTCTCTGAATATTCACGGAAATATGGAAGATGGAATTGAAAAATGGCTTTTGAAGAATACTTCAAGTATAAGGACATATTAAGTTGTTATGCGGCTGTGCATTTATTTCTGGAGGAAATTAAATGGCCAACCGTTGACTTAAAGAAGAAAATTCTCTGAATATTCACCGAATCATGGATGAATGAATTGGATAAATGCTTTTCAAGAATACTACGTGTAAATGGAGAAATTAAGTGGTTATTCGGCTGTGCATTTATTACTGGAGGAAAGTAAATGCCCATCCGTTGAGATAAAGAAAAATTTCTCTGAATAATTACGGAAACAAGGAAGATGGAATTGGAAAAATGCTTTTCAAGAATACTATGAGTAAAGGGAGAAATTAATTTATTATGCGGCTGTGCATTTATTTCTGGAGGAAAGTAAATGCCCATCCGTTGACTTAAGGAAGAAATTCTCTCAATATTCACGGAAACATGGATGATGGAATTGAAGAATGGCTTTTGAAGATACCTCAAGTAAAGGGACATATTAAGTTGTTATGCGCTGTGCATTTATTTCTGGAGGAAATTAAATGGCCAACCGTTGACTTAAAGAAGAAAATTCACTGAATATTCACCGAATCATGGACGAGGGAATTGGATAAATGCTTTTCAAGAATACTACGACTAAAGGGAGAAATTAAGTGGTTATTCGGCTGTGCATTTATTTCTGGAGGAAAGTAAATGCCCATCTGTAGACTTAAGAAGAAATTCCCTGAATAATTATGGTAGCATGAAAGATGGAATTGGAAAAAAGCTTTTTGTGCATACTACGATTAAAGGGAGAGATAAGTTGTTATGGGGCTGTGCATTTATTTTTGAAGGAAAGTAAATGCCCATCTGTAGACTTAGGAAGAAATTCCCTGAATAATTATGGTAGCATGAAAGATGGAATTGGAAAAACGCTTTTGGTGCGTACTACAATTAAAGGGAGAGATAAGTTGTTATGCGGCTGTGCATTTATTTCTGGAGGAAAGTAAATGCCCAACCGTTGACTTAAAGAAACAATTCTCTGAATAATTACGGAAACATGGAAGACGGAATTCGAAAAATGTTTTTGAAGCATACTACAAGTAGAGGGAGAAATTAATTTGTTATGCGGTTGTGCATTTTTTTCTGGCGGAAAGTAAATGCCCATCCATGACTTAAAGATGAAATTCTCTGAATATGCACGGATACATGGAAGATGGAATTGAAAAATGGCTTTTGAAGCATACTACGAGTAAAGGGACATATTAAGTTGTTTTGCGGCTGTGCATTTATTTCTGGAAGAAAGTAAATTAAGTTGTTATGCGGCTGTGCATTTATTTCTGGAAGAAAGTAAATGCCCATCCGTTGACTTAATGAAGAAATTCTCTGAATATTCACGGAAACATGGAAGATGGAATTGGAAAAATGCTTTTGCAGAATACTACGCGTAAAGAGAGAAATTAAGTGGCTATGCGGCTGTGCATTTATTTCTGGCCGCAAGTAAATGCCCATCCGTTGAGTTAAAGAAAAAAATCTCTGAATAATTACGGAAACATGGAAGATGGAGTTGGAAAAATGCTTTTCAAGAATACTACGAGTAAAGGGAGAAATTAATTTGTTATGCGGCTGTGCATCTACTTCTGGCGGAATGTGACTGCCCATCCGTTAACTTAAAGAAGAAATTCTCTGAATAATCACGGAAACATGGAAGGTTGAATTGGAAAAATGCTTTTCAAGAATATTACGTGTAAAGAGAGAAACTAAGTTGTTATGCGGCTGTGCATTTATTTCTGGAGGAAAGTAAATGC
The DNA here is from genome assembly GCA_963932465.1 of Maratus speciosus. Lineage (NCBI taxonomy): Eukaryota > Metazoa > Arthropoda > Arachnida > Araneae > Salticidae > Maratus > Maratus speciosus. Next base: position 41,751,264 of record OZ010798.1, read on the forward strand.
CCATCTGTTGACTTAAGAAGAAATTCCCTGAATAATTATGGAAGCATGGAAGATGGAATTGGAAAAACGGTTTTGGTGCATACTACGATTAAAGGGAGATATTCAGTTGTTATGCGACTGTGCATTTATTTCTGGAGGAAAGTAAATGCCCAACCGTCGACTTAAAGAAGAAATTCTCTGAATATTTACGAAAACATGGAAGAAGAAATTGGAAAATATTTTTGAAGCATACTACAAGTAAAGTGAGAAATTAATTTATTATGTGGCTGTGCATTTTTTTCTGGCGGAAAGCCATTCTTTGGCTTATTAACTGACTTAAACTTGGGCATTTTCAACTCCATGTTCCATGTTTCCGTAATTATTCAGAGAACTTTTTCTTTAACTCAACGGATGGGCATTTATATTCGGCCAGAAATAAATGCACAGCGGCATAGCCATTTAATTTCTCTCTTTGCGCGTAGTATTCTGGAAAAGCCCATTCCTTAAGTCTGGCCCATCCATGACTTAAAGGAGAAATTCTCTGAATATGCACGGAAACATGGAAGATGGAATATAAAAATGGCTTTTGAAGCATACTACGAGTAAAGGGACATATTAAGTTGTTATGCGGCTGTGCATTTATTTCGAGAGGAAAGTAAATGCCCATCCGTTGACTTAAAGAAGAAATACTCTGAATATTCACGGAAACATGGATGATGGAATTGGAAAAATTCTTTTCAAGAATACTACGAGTAAAGGAAGAAAATAATTAGTTATGCGGCTGTGCATTTATTTCTGGAGGAAAGTAAATGCCCATCCGTTGACTTAAATAAGAAATTCTCTGAATATCCACGGAAACATGGAAGATGGAATTGAAAAATGGTTTTTGAAGAATACTTCAAGTAAAGTGACATATTAAGTTGTTATGCGCTGTGCATTTATTTCTGGAGGAAATTAAATGGCCAACCGTTGATTTAAAGAAGAAAATTAACTGAATATTCACCGAATCATGGACGATGGAATTGGATAAATGCTTTTCAAGAACAGTACGAGTAAAGGGAGAAATTAAGTGGTTATTCGGCTGTGCATGTATTTCTGGAGGAAAATAAATGCCCATCCGTTGGGTTAAAGAAAAATTTCTCTGAATAATTACGGAAACATGGAAGATGGAATTGGAAAAATGCTTTTCAAGAATACTATGAGTAAAGGGAGAAAATAATTTATTATGCGGCTGTGCAGTTATTTCTGGAGGAAAGTAAATGCCCATCCGTTGACTTAAGGAAGAAATTCTCTGAATATTCACGGAAACATGGAAGTTGGAAGTGGAAAAATGCTTTTCATGAATACTACGAGTAAAGAGAGAAATTAAGTGGTTATGCGGCTGTGCGGCTGTGCATTTATTTCTAGCTGAAAGTAAATGCCCATCCATGACTTAAATAAGAAATTCTCTAAATATTCACGGAAACATGGAAGATGGAATTAAAAAATGGCTTTTGAAGATACCTCAAGTATAGGGACATATTATGTTGTTATGCGGCTGTGCATTTATTTCTGGAGGAAAGTAAATGCCCATCCGTTGACTTAAAGAAGACATTCTCTGAATATTCACGGAAATATGGAAGATGGAATTGAAAAATGGCTTTTGAAGAATACTTCATGCATAGGGACATATTAAGTTGTTATGCGGCTGTTCATTTATTTCTGGAGGAAATTAAATGGCTAACCGTTGAATTAAAGAAGAAAATTCTCTGAATATTCACCGAATCATGGATGATGGAATTGGATAAATGCTTCTCAAGAATACTACGAGTAAATGGAGAAATTAAGTGGTTATTCGGCTGTGCATTTATTTCTGGAGGAAAGTAAATACCCATCCGTTGAGTTAAAGAAAAAATTCTCTGAATAATTACGGAAACATGGAAGATGGAATTGGGAAAATGCTTTTCAAGAATACTATGAGTAAAGGGAGAAAATAATTTATTTTGCGGCTGTGCATTTATTTCTGGAGGAAAGTAAATGCCCATCCGTTGACTTAAGGAAGAAATTCTCTGAATATTCACGGAAACATGGAAGTTGGAATAGGAAAAATGCTTTTCATGAATACTACGAGTAAAGAGAGAAATTATGTGGTTATGCGGCTGTGCGGCTGTGCATTTATTTCTAGCTGAAAGTAAATGCCCATCCATGACTTAAATAAGAAATTCTCCGAATATTCACGGAAACATGGAAGATGGAAATAAAAAATGGCTTTTGAAGATACCTCAAGTATAGGGACATATTATGTTGTTATGCGGCTGTGCATTTATTTCTGGAGGAAAGTAAATGCCCATCCGTTGACTTAAAGAAGAAATTCACTGAATATTCACGGATTATATGGAAGATCGAATTGAAAATAGCTTTTGAAGAATACTTCAAGTATAGGGACATATTAAGTTGTTATGCGGCTGTTCATTTATTTCTGGAGAAAATTAAATGGCCATCCGTTGACTTAAAGAAGAAAATTCTCTGAATAATCACCGAATCAATGATGATGGAATTGGATAAATGCTTTTCAAGAATACTACGAGTAAATGGAGAAATTAAGTGGTTATTCGGCTGTGCATTTATTTCTGGAGGAAAGTAAATGCCCATCCGTTGAGTTAAAGAAAAAATTCTCTGAATAATTACGGAAACATGGAAGATGGAATTGGAAAAATGTTTTTCAAGAATACTATGAGTAAAGGGAGAAATTAATTTATTATGCGGCTGTGCATTTATTTCTGGAGGAAAGTAAATGCCCATCCGTTGACTTAAGGAAGAAATTCTCTGAATATTCACGGAAACATGGAAGATGTAATTGAAAATTGGCTTTTGAAGAATACTTCAAGTAAAGGGACATATTAAGTTATTATGCGCTGTGCATTTATTTCTGGAGGAAAGTAAATGCCCATCCGTTGACTTAAAGAAGAAATTCTCTGAATATTCACGGAAACGTGGAAGATGGATTTGGAAAAATGCTTTTTATGCATACTACGAGTAAATGGAGAAATGAAGTTGTTATGCGGCTGTGCATTTATTTCTGGAGGAAAGTATGTGCCCGTCCGTTGACTTAAAGAAGAAATTCTCTGAATATTCACGGATACGTGGAAGGTGGATTTGGAAAAAAATTTTGATTCATACTACGGGTAAGGGGAGAAATGAAATTGTTATGCGGATGTGCATTTATTTCTGGACGAAAGTAAATGCCCATCCGTTGACTTAAAGAAGAAATTCTCTGAATATTCACGGAAATATGGAAGATGGAATTGAAAAATGGCTTTTGAAGAATACTTCAAGTATAAGGACATATTAAGTTGTTATGCGGCTGTGCATTTATTTCTGGAGGAAATTAAATGGCCAACCGTTGACTTAAAGAAGAAAATTCTCTGAATATTCACCGAATCATGGATGATGGAATTGGATAAATGCTTTTCAAGAATACTACGTGTAAATGGAGAAATTATGTGGTTATTTGGCTGTGCATTTATTACTGGAGGAAAGTAAATGCCCATCCGTTGAGATAAAGAAAAAATTCTCTGAATAATTACGGAAACAAGGAAGATGGAATTGGAAAAATGCTTTTCAAGAATACTATGAGTAAAGGGAGAAATTAATTTATTATGCGGCTGTGCATTTATTTCTGGAGGAAAGTAAATGCCCATCCGTTGACTTAAGGAAGAAATTCTCTCAATATTCACGGAAACATGGATGATGGAATTGAAAAATGGCTTTTGAAGATACCTCAAGTAAAGGGACATATTAAGTTGTTATGCGCTGTGCATTTATTTCTGGAGGAAATTAAATGGCCAACCGTTGACTTAAAGAAGAAAATTCACTGAATATTCACCGAATCATGGACGAGGGAATTGGATAAATGCTTTTCAAGAATACTACGACTAAAGGGAGAAATTAAGTGGTTATTCGGCTGTGCATTTATTTCTGGAGGAAAGTAAATGCCCATCTGTAGACTTAAGAAGAAATTCCCTGAATAATTATGGTAGCATGAAAGATGGAATTGGAAAAAAGCTTTTTGTGCATACTACGATTAAAGGGAGAGATAAGTTGTTATGGGGCTGTGCATTTATTTTTGAAGGAAAGTAAATGCCCATCTGTAGACTTAGGAAGAAATTCCCTGAATAATTATGGTAGCATGAAAGATGGAATTGGAAAAACGCTTTTGGTGCGTACTACAATTAAAGGGAGAGATAAGTTGTTATGCGGCTGTGCATTTATTTCTGGAGGAAAGTAAATGCCCAACCGTTGACTTAAAGAAACAATTCTCTGAATAATTACGGAAACATGGAAGACGGAATTCGAAAAATGTTTTTGAAGCATACTACAAGTAGAGGGAGAAATTAATTTGTTATGCGGTTGTGCATTTTTTTCTGGCGGAAAGTAAATGCCCATCCATGACTTAAAGATGAAATTCTCTGAATATGCACGGATACATGGAAGATGGAATTGAAAAATGGCTTTTGAAGCATACTACGAGTAAAGGGACATATTAAGTTGTTTTGCGGCTGTGCATTTATTTCTGGAAGAAAGTAAATTAAGTTGTTATGCGGCTGTGCATTTATTTCTGGAAGAAAGTACATGCCCATCCGTTGACTTAAAGAAGAAATTCTCTGAATATTCACGGAAACATGGAAGATGGAATTGGAAAAATGCTTTTGCAGAATACTACGCGTAAACAGAGAAATTAAGTCGCTATGCGGCTGTGCATTTTTTTCTGGCCGCAAGTAAATTCCCATCCGTTGAGTTAAAGAAAAAAATCTCTGAATAATTACGGAAACATGGAAGATGGAGTTGGAAAAATGCTTTTCAAGAATACTACGAGTAAAGGGAGAAATTAATTTGTTATGCGGCTGTGCATCTACTTCTGGCGGAATGTGACTGCCCATCCGTTAACTTAAAGAAGAAATTCTCTGAATATTCACGGAAACATGGAAGGTTGAATTGGAAAAATGCTTTTCAAGAATATTACGTGTAAAGAGAGAAATTAAGTTGTTATGCGGCTGTGCATTTATTTCTGGAGGAAAGTAAATGCCCATCTGTTGACTTAAGAAGAAATTCCCTGAATAGTTATGGAAGCATGAAAGATGGAATTGGAAAAACGGTTTTGGTGCATACTACGATTAAAGGGAGATATTCAGTTGTTATGCGACTGTGCATTTATTTCTGGAGGAAAGTAAATGCCCAACCGTCGACTTAAAGAAGAAATTCTCTGAATAATTACGGAAACATGGAAGAAGGAATTGGAAAATATTTTTGAAGCATACTACAAGTAAAGTGAGAAATTAATTTATTATGTGGCTGTGCATTTTTTTCTGGCGGAAAGCCATTCTTTGGCTTATTAACTGACTTAAACTTGGGCATTTTCAACTCCATGTTCCATGTTTCCGTAATTATTCAGAGAAATTTTTCTTTAACTCAACGGATGGGCATTTGCATTCGGCCAGAAATAAATGCACAGCGGCATAGCCATTTAATTTCTCTCTTTGCGCGTAGTATTCTGGAAAAGCCCATTCTTTAAGTCTGGCCCATCCATGACTTAAAGGAGAAATTCTCTGAATATGCACGGAAACATGGAAGATGGAATATAAAAATGGCTTTTGAAGCATACTACGAGTAAAGGGACATATTAAGTTGTTATGCGGCTGTGCATTTATTTCGGGAGGAAAGTAAATGCCCATCCGTTGACTTAAAGAAGAAATTCTCTGAATATCCACGGAAACATGGAAGATGGAATTGAAAAATGGTTTTTGAAGAATACTTCAAGTAAAGTGACATATTAAGTTGTCATGCGCTGTGCATTTATTTCTGGAGGAAATTAAATGGCCAACCGTTGATTTAAAGAAGAAAATTAACTGAATATTCACCGAATCATGGACGATGGAATTGGATAAATGCTTTTCAAGAATAGTACGAGTAAAGAGAGAAATTAAGTGGTTATGCGGCTGTGCGGCTGTGCATTTATTTCTAGCTGAAAGTAAATGCCCATCCATGACTTAAATAAGAAATTCTCTAAATATTCACGGAAACATGGGAGATGGAATTAAAAAATGGCTTTTGAAGATACCTCAAGTATAGGGACATATTATGTTGTTATGCGGCTGTGCATTTATTTCTGGAGGAAAGTAAATGCCCATCCGTTGACTTAAAGAAGACATTCTCTGAATATTCACGGAAATATGGAAGATGGAATTGAAAAATTGCTTTTGAAGAATACTTCATGCATAGGGACATATTAAGTTGTTATGCGGCTGTTCATTTATTTCTGGAGGAAATTAAATGGCTAACCGTTGAATTAAAGAAGAAAATTCTCTGAATATTCACCGAATCATGGATGATGGAATTGGATAAATGCTTCTCAAGAATACTACGAGTAAATGGAGAAATTAAGTGGTTATTCGGCTGTGCATTTATTTCTGGAGGAAAGTAAATACCCATTCGTTGAGTTAAAGAAAACATTCTCTGAATAATTACGGAAACATGGAAGATGGAATTGGGAAAATGCTTTTCACGAATACTATGAGTAAAGGGAGAAATTAATTTATTATGCGGCTGTGCATTCATTTCTTGAGGAAAGTAAATGCCCATCCGTTGACTTAAGGAAGAAATTCTCTGAATATTCACGGAAACATGGAAGATGGAATTGAAAAATGGCTTTTGAAGATACCTCAAGTAAAGGGACATATTAAGTTGTTATGCGCTGTGCATTTATTTCTGGAGGAAATTAAATGGCCAACCGTTGACTTAAAGAAGAAAATTCTCTGAATATTCACCGAAACATGGATGATGGAATTGGATAAATGCTTTTCAAGAATACTATGAGTAAAGGGAGAAAATAATTTATTATTCGGCTGTGCATTTATTTCTGGAGGAAAGTAAATGACCATCCGTTGACTTAAGGAAGAAATTCTCTGAATATTCACGGAAACATGGAAGTTGGAATAGGAAAAATGCTTTTCATGAATACTACGAGTAAAGAGAGAAATTATGTGGTTATGCGGCTGTGCATTTATTTCTAGCTGAAAGTAAATGCCCATCCATGACTTAAATAAGAAATTCTCCGAATATTCACGGAAACATGGAAGATGGAAATAAAAATTTCTTTTGAAGATACCTCAAGTATAGGGACATATTATGTTGTTATGCGGCTGTGCATTTATTTCTGGAAGAAAGTAAATGCCCATCCGTTGACTTAAAAAATAAATTCACTGAATATTCACGGATTATATGGAAGATCGAATTGAAAATAGCTTTTGAAGAATACTTCAAGTATAGGGACATATTAAGTTGTTATGCGGCTGTTCATTTATTTCTGGAGAAAATTAAATGGCCATCCGTTGACTTAAAGAAGAAAATTCTCTGAATAATCACCGAATCAATGATGATGGAATTGGATAAATGCTTTTCAAGAATACTACGAGTAAATGGAGAAATTAAGTGGTTATTCGGCTGTGCATTTATTTCTGGAGGAAAGTAAATGCCCATCCGTTGAGTTAAAGAAAAAATTCTCTGAATAATTACGGAAACATGGAAGATGGAATTGGAAAAATGTTTTTCAAGAATACTATGAGTAAAGGGAGAAATTAATTTATTATGCGGCTGTGCATTTATTTCTGGAGGAAAGTAAATGCCCATCCGTTGACTTAAGGAAGAAATTCTCTGAATATTCACGGAAACATGGAAGATGTAATTGAAAATTGGCTTTTGAAGATACCTCAATAAAGGGACATATTATGTTGTTATGCGCTGCGCATTTATTTCTGGAGGAAATTAAATGGCCAACCGTTGACTTAAAGAAGAAAATTCACTGAATATTCACCGAATCATGGACGATGGAATTGGATAAATGCTTTTCAAGAATACTACGACTAAAGGGAGAAATTAAGTGGTTATTCGGCTGTGCATTTATTTCTGGAGGAAAGTAAATGCCCATCCGTTGAGTTAAAGAAAAAATTCTCTGAATAATTACGGAAACAAGGAAGATGGAATTGGTAAAAGGCTTTTCAAGAATACTACGAATAAAGGGGGAAATTAATTTGTTATGCGGTTGTGCATTTATTTCTGGAGGAATGAAAATGCCCATCCGTTGACTTAAAGAAGGAATTCTCTGAATATCCACGGAAACATGGAAGATGGAATTGAAAAGTGGTTTTTGAAGAATACTTCAAGTAAAGGGACATATTAAGATATTATGCGCTGTGCATTTATTTCTGGAGGAAAGTAAATGCCCATCCGTTGACTTAAAGAAGAAATTCTCTGAATATTCACGGAAACATGGAAGTTGGAATTGGAAAAATCTTTTCAAGAATATTACGAGTAAAGAGAGAAATTAAGTTGTTATGCCGCTGTACATTTATTTTTGGCGGAATGTAAATGCCCATCCGCTGACTTAAAGAAGAATTTCTCTGCATATTCACGGAAACATGGAAGATGGAATTGAAAAATGGCTTTTGAAGATACCTCAAGTAAAGTGACATATTAAGTTGTTATGCGCTGTGCATTTATTTCTGGAGGAAATTGAATGGCCAACCGTTGACTTAAAGAAGAAAATTCACTGAATATTCACCGAAACATGGACCATGGAATTGGATAAATGCTTTTCAAGAATACTATGAGTAAAGGGAGAAATTAATTTATTATGCGGCTGTGCATTTATTTCTGGAGGAAAGTAAATGCCCATCCGTTGACTTAAAGAAGAAATTCTCTGAATATTCACGGAAATATGGAAGATGGCATTGAAAAATGGCTTTTGAAGAATACTTCACGTATAAGGACATATTAAGTTGTTATGCGGCTGTGCAATTATTTCTGTAGGAAATTAAATGGCCAACCGTTGACTTAAAGAAGAAAATTCTCTGAATATTCACCGAATCATGGATGATGGAATTGGATAAATGCTTTTCAAGAATACTATGAGTAAAGGGAGAAAATAATTTATTATGCGGCTGTGCATTTATTTCTGGAGGAAAGTAAATGCCCATCCGTTGACTTAAAGAAGACATTCTCTGAATATTCACGGAAATATGGAAGATGGAATTGAAAAATGGCTTTTGAAGAATACTTCATGCATAGGGACATATTAAGTTGTTATGCGGCTGTTCATTTATTTCTGGAGGAAATTAAATGGCTAACCGTTGAATTAAAGAAGAAAATTCTCTGAATATTCACCGAATCATGGATGATGGAATTGGATAAATGCTTCTCAAGAATACTACGAGTAAATGGAGAAATTAAGTGGTTATTCGGCTGTGCATTTATTTCTGGAGGAAAGTAAATACCCATCCGTTGAGTTAAAGAAAAAATTCTCTGAATAATTACGGAAACATGGAAGATGGAATTGGGAAAATGCTTTTCAAGAATACTATGAGTAAAGGGAGAAAATAATTTATTTTGCGGCTGTGCATTTATTTCTGGAGGAAAGTAAATGCCCATCCGTTGACTTAAGGAAGAAATTCTCTGAATATTCACGGAAACATGGAAGTTGGAAGTGGAAAAATGCTTTTCATGAATACTACGAGTAAAGAGAGAAATTAAGTGGTTATGCGGCTGTGCGGCTGTGCATTTATTTCTAGCTGAAAGTAAATGCCCATCCATGACTTAAATAAGAAATTCTCTAAATATTCACGGAAACATGGAAGATGGAATTAAAAAATGGCTTTTGAAGATACCTCAAGTATAGGGACATATTATGTTGTTATGCGGCTGTGCATTTATTTCTGGAGGAAAGTAAATGCCCATCCGTTGACTTAAAGAAGACATTCTCTGAATATTCACGGAAATATGGAAGATGGAATTGAAAAATGGCTTTTGAAGAATACTTCATGCATAGGGACATATTAAGTTGTTATGCGGCTGTTCATTTATTTCTGGAGGAAATTAAATGGCTAACCGTTGAATTAAAGAAGAAAATTCTCTGAATATTCACCGAATCATGGATGATGGAATTGGATAAATGCTTCTCAAGAATACTACGAGTAAATGGAGAAATTAAGTGGTTATTCGGCTGTGCATTTATTTCTGGAGGAAAGTAAATACCCATCCGTTGAGTTAAAGAAAAAATTCTCTGAATAATTACGGAAACATGGAAGATGGAATTGGGAAAATGCTTTTCAAGAATACTATGAGTAAAGGGAGAAAATAATTTATTTTGCGGCTGTGCATTTATTTCTGGAGGAAAGTAAATGCCCATCCGTTGACTTAAGGAAGAAATTCTCTGAATATTCACGGAAACATGGAAGTTGGAATAGGAAAAATGCTTTTCATGAATACTACGAGTAAAGAGAGAAATTATGTGGTTATGCGGCTGTGCGGCTGTGCATTTATTTCTAGCTGAAAGTAAATGCCCATCCATGACTTAAATAAGAAATTCTCCGAATATTCACGGAAACATGGAAGATGGAAATAAAAAATGGCTTTTGAAGATACCTCAAGTATAGGGACATATTATGTTGTTATGCGGCTGTGCATTTATTTCTGGAGGAAAGTAAATGCCCATCCGTTGACTTAAAGAAGAAATTCACTGAATATTCACGGATTATATGGAAGATCGAATTGAAAATAGCTTTTGAAGAATACTTCAAGTATAGGGACATATTAAGTTGTTATGCGGCTGTTCATTTATTTCTGGAGAAAATTAAATGGCCATCCGTTGACTTAAAGAAGAAAATTCTCTGAATAATCACCGAATCAATGATGATGGAATTGGATAAATGCTTTTCAAGAATACTACGAGTAAATGGAGAAATTAAGTGGTTATTCGGCTGTGCATTTATTTCTGGAGGAAAGTAAATGCCCATCCGTTGAGTTAAAGAAAAAATTCTCTGAATAATTACGGAAACATGGAAGATGGAATTGGAAAAATGTTTTTCAAGAATACTATGAGTAAAGGGAGAAATTAATTTATTATGCGGCTGTGCATTTATTTCTGGAGGAAAGTAAATGCCCATCCGTTGACTTAAGGAAGAAATTCTCTGAATATTCACGGAAACATGGAAGATGTAATTGAAAATTGGCTTTTGAAGAATACTTCAATTAAAGGGACATATTAAGTTATTATGCGCTGTGCATTTATTTCTGGAGGAAAGTAAATGCCCATCCGTTGACTTAAAGAAGAAATTCTCTGAATATTCACGGAAACGTGGAAGATGGATTTGGAAAAATGCTTTTTATGCATACTACGAGTAAATGGAGAAATGAAGTTGTTATGCGGCTGTGCATTTATTTCTGGAGGAAAGTATGTGCCCGTCCGTTGACTTAAAGAAGAAATTCTCTGAATATTCACGGATACGTGGAAGGTGGATTTGGAAAAAAATTTTGATTCATACTACGGGTAAGGGGAGAAATGAAATTGTTATGCGGATGTGCATTTATTTCTGGACGAAAGTAAATGCCCATCCGTTGACTTAAAGAAGAAATTCTCTGAATATTCACGGAAATATGGAAGATGGAATTGAAAAATGGCTTTTGAAGAATACTTCAAGTATAAGGACATATTAAGTTGTTATGCGGCTGTGCATTTATTTCTGGAGGAAATTAAATGGCCAACCGTTGACTTAAAGAAGAAAATTCTCTGAATATTCACCGAATCATGGATGATGGAATTGGATAAATGCTTTTCAAGAATACTACGTGTAAATGGAGAAATTATGTGGTTATTTGGCTGTGCATTTATTACTGGAGGAAAGTAAATGCCCATCCGTTGAGATAAAGAAAAAATTCTCTGAATAATTACGGAAACAAGGAAGATGGAATTGGAAAAATGCTTTTCAAGAATACTATGAGTAAAGGGAGAAATTAATTTATTATGCGGCTGTGCATTTATTTCTGGAGGAAAGTAAATGCCCATCCGTTGACTTAAGGAAGAAATTCTCTCAATATTCACGGAAACATGGATGATGGAATTGAAAAATGGCTTTTGAAGATACCTCAAGTAAAGGGACATATTAAGTTGTTATGCGCTGTGCATTTATTTCTGGAGGAAATTAAATGGCCAACCGTTGACTTAAAGAAGAAAATTCACTGAATATTCACCGAATCATGGACGAGGGAATTGGATAAATGCTTTTCAAGAATACTACGACTAAAGGGAGAAATTAAGTGGTTATTCGGCTGTGCATTTATTTCTGGAGGAAAGTAAATGCCCATCTGTAGACTTAAGAAGAAATTCCCTGAATAATTATGGTAGCATGAAAGATGGAATTGGAAAAAAGCTTTTTGTGCATACTACGATTAAAGGGAGAGATAAGTTGTTATGGGGCTGTGCATTTATTTTTGAAGGAAAGTAAATGCCCATCTGTAGACTTAGGAAGAAATTCCCTGAATAATTATGGTAGCATGAAAGATGGAATTGGAAAAACGCTTTTGGTGCGTACTACAATTAAAGGGAGAGATAAGTTGTTATGCGGCTGTGCATTTATTTCTGGAGGAAAGTAAATGCCCAACCGTTGACTTAAAGAAACAATTCTCTGAATAATTACGGAAACATGGAAGACGGAATTCGAAAAATGTTTTTGAAGCATACTACAAGTAGAGGGAGAAATTAATTTGTTATGCGGTTGTGCATTTTTTTCTGGCGGAAAGTAAATGCCCATCCATGACTTAAAGATGAAATTCTCTGAATATGCACGGATACATGGAAGATGGAATTGAAAAATGGCTTTTGAAGCATACTACGAGTAAAGGGACATATTAAGTTGTTTTGCGGCTGTGCATTTATTTCTGGAAGAAAGTAAATTAAGTTGTTATGCGGCTGTGCATTTATTTCTGGAAGAAAGTAAATGCCCATCCGTTGACTTAAAGAAGAAATTCTCTGAATATTCACGGAAACATGGAAGATGGAATTGGAAAAATGCTTTTGCAGAATACTACGCGTAAACAGAGAAATTAAGTCGCTATGCGGCTGTGCATTTTTTTCTGGCCGCAAGTAAATTCCCATCCGTTGAGTTAAAGAAAAAAATCTCTGAATAATTACGGAAACATGGAAGATGGAGTTGGAAAAATGCTTTTCAAGAATACTACGAGTAAAGGGAGAAATTAATTTGTTATGCGGCTGTGCATCTACTTCTGGCGGAATGTGACTGCCCATCCGTTAACTTAAAGAAGAAATTCTCTGAATATTCACGGAAACATGGAAGGTTGAATTGGAAAAATGCTTTTCAAGAATATTACGTGTAAAGAGAGAAATTAAGTTGTTATGCGGCTGTGCATTTATTTCTGGAGGAAAGTAAATGCCCATCTGTTGACTTAAGAAGAAATTCCCTGAATAGTTATGGAAGCATGAAAGATGGAATTGGAAAAACGGTTTTGGTGCATACTACGATTAAAGGGAGATATTCAGTTGTTATGCGACTGTGCATTTATTTCTGGAGGAAAGTAAATGCCCAACCGTCGACTTAAAGAAGAAATTCTCTGAATAATTACGGAAACATGGAAGAAGGAATTGGAAAATATTTTTGAAGCATACTACCAGTAAAGTGAGAAATTAATTTATTATGTGGCTGTGCATTTTTTTCTGGCGGAAAGCCATTCTTTGGCTTATTAACTGACTTAAACTTGGGCATTTTCAACTCCATGTTCCATGTTTCCGTAATTATTCAGAGAACTTTTTCTTTAACTCAACGGATGGGCATTTGCATTCGGCCAGAAATAAATGCACAGCGGCATAGCCATTTAATTTCTCTCTTTGCGCGTAGTATTCTGGAAAAGCCCATTCTTTAAGTCTGGCCCATCCATGACTTAAAGGAGAAATTCTCTGAATATGCACGGAAACATGGAAGATGGAATATAAAAATGGCTTTTGAAGCATACTACGAGTAAAGGGACATATTAAGTTGTTATGCGGCTGTGCATTTATTTCGGGAGGAAAGTAAATGCCCATCCGTTGACTTAAAGAAGAAATTCTCTGAATATCCACGGAAACATGGAAGATGGAATTGAAAAATGGTTTTTGAAGAATACTTCAAGTAAAGTGACATATTAAGTTGTCATGCGCTGTGCATTTATTTCTGGAGGAAATTAAATGGCCAACCGTTGATTTAAAGAAGAAAATTAACTGAATATTCACCGAATCATGGACGATGGAATTGGATAAATGCTTTTCAAGAATAGTACGAGTAAAGGGAGAAATTAAGTGGTTATTCGGCTGTGCATTTATTTCTGGAGGAAAGTAAATGCCCATCCGTTGGGTTAAAGAAAAATTTCTCTGAATAATTACGGAAACATGGAAGATGGAATTGGAAAAATGCTTTTCAAGAATACTATGAGTAAAGGGAGAAAATAATTTATTATGCGGCTGTGCATTTATTTCTGGAGGAAAGTAAATGCCCATCCGTTGACTTAAGAAAGAAATTCTCTGAATATTCACGGAAACATGGAAGTTGGAAGTGGAAAAATGCTTTTCATAAATACTACGAGTAAAGAGAGAAATTAAGTGGTTATGCGGCTGTGCGGCTGTGCATTTATTTCTAGCTGAAAGTAAATGCCCATCCATGACTTAAATAAGAAATTCTCTAAATATTCACGGAAACATGGGAGATGGAATTAAAAAATGGCTTTTGAAGATACCTCAAGTATAGGGACATATTATGTTGTTATGCGGCTGTGCATTTATTTCTGGAGGAAAGTAAATGCCCATCCGTTGACTTAAAGAAGACATTCTCTGAATATTCACGGAAATATGGAAGATGGAATTGAAAAATTGCTTTTGAAGAATACTTCATGCATAGGGACATATTAAGTTGTTATGCGGCTGTTCATTTATTTCTGGAGGAAATTAAATGGCTAACCGTTGAATTAAAGAAGAAAATTCTCTGAATATTCACCGAATCATGGATGATGGAATTGGATAAATGCTTCTCAAGAATACTACGAGTAAATGGAGAAATTAAGTGGTTATTCGGCTGTGCATTTATTTCTGGAGGAAAGTAAATACCCATTCGTTGAGTTAAAGAAAACATTCTCTGAATAATTACGGAAAAATGTAAGATGGAATTGGGAAAATGCTTTTCACGAATACTATGAGTAAAGGGAGAAATTAATTTATTATGCGGCTGTGCATTCATTTCTTGAGGAAAGTAAATGCCCATCCGTTGACTTAAGGAAGAAATTCTCTGAATATTCACGGAAACATGGAAGATGGAATTGAAAAATGGCTTTTGAAGATACCTCAAGTAAAGGGACATATTAAGTTGTTTTGCGCTGTGCATTTATTTCTGGAGGAAATTAAATGGCCAACCGTTGACTTAAAGAAGAAAATTCTCTGAATATTCACCGAAACATGGATGATGGAATTGGATAAATGCTTTTCAAGAATACTATGAGTAAAGGGAGAAAATAATTTATTATTCGGCTGTGCATTTATTTCTGGAGGAAAGTAAATGACCATCCGTTGACTTAAGGAAGAAATTCTCTGAATATTCACGGAAACATGGAAGTTGGAATAGGAAAAATGCTTTTCATGAATACTACGAGTAAAGAGAGAAATTATGTGGTTATGCGGCTGTGCATTTATTTCTAGCTGAAAGTAAATGCCCATCCATGACTTAAATAAGAAATTCTCCGAATATTCACGGAAACATGGAAGATGGAAATAAAAATTTCTTTTGAAGATACCTCAAGTATAGGGACATATTATGTTGTTATGCGGCTGTGCATTTATTTCTGGAAGAAAGTAAATGCCCATCCGTTGACTTAAAAAATAAATTCACTGAATATTCACGGATTATATGGAAGATCGAATTGAAAATAGCTTTTGAAGAATACTTCAAGTATAGGGACATATTAAGTTGTTATGCGGCTGTTCATTTATTTCTGGAGAAAATTAAATGGCCATCCGTTGACTTAAAGAAGAAAATTCTCTGAATAATCACCGAATCAATGATGATGGAATTGGATAAATGCTTTTCAAGAATACTACGAGTAAATGGAGAAATTAAGTGGTTATTCGGCTGTGCATTTATTTCTGGAGGAAAGTAAATGCCCATCCGTTGAGTTAAAGAAAAAATTCTCTGAATAATTACGGAAACATGGAAGATGGAATTGGAAAAATGTTTTTCAAGAATACTATGAGTAAAGGGAGAAATTAATTTATTATGCGGCTGTGCATTTATTTCTGGAGGAAAGTAAATGCCCATCCGTTGACTTAAGGAAGAAATTCTCTGAATATTCACGGAAACATGGAAGATGTAATTGAAAATTGGCTTTTGAAGATACCTCAATAAAGGGACATATTATGTTGTTATGCGCTGCGCATTTATTTCTGGAGGAAATTAAATGGCCAACCGTTGACTTAAAGAAGAAAATTCACTGAATATTCACCGAATCATGGACGATGGAATTGGATAAATGCTTTTCAAGAATACTACGACTAAAGGGAGAAATTAAGTGGTTATTCGGCTGTGCATTTATTTCTGGAGGAAAGTAAATGCCCATCCGTTGAGTTAAAGAAAAAATTCTCTGAATAATTACGGAAACAAGGAAGATGGAATTGGTAAAAGGCTTTTCAAGAATACTACGAATAAAGGGGGAAATTAATTTGTTATGCGGTTGTGCATTTATTTCTGGAGGAATGAAAATGCCCATCCGTTGACTTAAAGAAGGAATTCTCTGAATATCCACGGAAACATGGAAGATGGAATTGAAAAGTGGTTTTTGAAGAATACTTCAAGTAAAGGGACATATTAAGATATTATGCGCTGTGCATTTATTTCTGGAGGAAAGTAAATGCCCATCCGTTGACTTAAAGAAGAAATTCTCTGAATATTCACGGAAACATGGAAGTTGGAATTGGAAAAATCTTTTCAAGAATATTACGAGTAAAGAGAGAAATTAAGTTGTTATGCCGCTGTACATTTATTTTTGGCGGAATGTAAATGCCCATCCGCTGACTTAAAGAAGAATTTCTCTGCATATTCACGGAAACATGGAAGATGGAATTGAAAAATGGCTTTTGAAGATACCTCAAGTAAAGTGACATATTAAGTTGTTATGCGCTGTGCATTTATTTCTGGAGGAAATTAAATGGCCAACCGTTGACTTAAAGAAGAAAATTCACTGAATATTCACCGAAACATGGACCATGGAATTGGATAAATGCTTTTCAAGAATACTATGAGTAAAGGGAGAAATTAATTTATTATGCGGCTGTGCATTTATTTCTGGAGGAAAGTAAATGCCCATCCGTTGACTTAAAGAAGAAATTCTCTGAATATTCACGGAAATATGGAAGATGGCATTGAAAAATGGCTTTTGAAGAATACTTCACGTATAAGGACATATTAAGTTGTTATGCGGCTGTGCAATTATTTCTGTAGGAAATTAAATGGCCAACCGTTGACTTAAAGAAGAAAATTCTCTGAATATTCACCGAATCATGGATGATGGAATTGGATAAATGCTTTTCAAGAATACTATGAGTAAAGGGAGAAAATAATTTATTATGCGGCTGTGCATTTATTTCTGGAGGAAAGTAAATGCCCATCCGTTGACTTAAAGAAGAAATTCTCTGAATATTCACGGAAACATGGAAGTTGGAATAGGAAAAATTCTTTTCATGAATACTACGAGTAAAGAGAGAAATTAATTGGTTATGCGGCTGTGCGGCAGTGCATTTATTTCTAGCTGAAAGTAAATGCCCATCCATGACATAAATAAGAAATTCTCTGAATATTCACGGAAACATGGAAGATGGAAATAAAAAATGGCTTTTGAAGATACCTCAAGTATAGGGACATATTATGTTGTTATGCGGCTGTGCATTTATTTCTGGAGGAAAGTAAATGCCCATCCGTTGACTTAAAGAAGAAATTCACTGAATATTCACGGATTATATGGAAGATGGAATTGAAAAATAGCATTTGAAGAATACTTCAAGTATATAGACATATTAAATTGTTATGCGGCTGTTCATTTATTTCTGGAGGAAATTAAATGGCCAACCGTTGACTTAAAGAAAAAAATTCACTGAATAAGCCGAATCATGGATGTTGGAATTGGATAAATGCTTTTCAAGAATACTACGAGTAAATGGAGAAATTAAGTGGTTATTCGGCTGTGCATTTATTTCTGGAGGAAAGTAAATGCCCATCCGTTGAGTTAAAGAAAAAATTCTCTGCATATTCACGGAAACATGGAAGATGGAATTGAAAAATGGTCTTTGAGGATACCTCAAGTAAAGTGACATATTAAGTTGTTATGCGCTGTGCATTTATTTCTGGAGGAAAGTAAATCCCCATCCGTTGACTTAAAGAAGAAATTCTCTGAATATTCACGGAAATATGGAAGATGGAATTGAAAAATGGCTTTTGAAGAATACTTCAAGTATAAGGACATATTAAGTTGTTAAGCGGCTGTGCATTTATTTCTGGAGGAAATTAAATGACCAACCGTTGAATTAAAGAAGAAAATTCTCTGAATATTCACCGAATAATGGATGAGGGAATTGGATAAATGCTTTTCAAGAATACTACGAGTACATGGAGAAATTAAGTGGTTATTCGGCTGTGCATTTATTTCTGGAGGAAAGTAAATGCTCATCCGTTGAGTTAAAGAAAAAATTCTCTGAATAATTACGGAAACAAGGAAGATGGAATTGGAAAAATGCTTTTCAAGAATACTATGAGTAAAGGGAGAAATTAATTTATTATGCGGCTGTGCATTTATTTCTGGAGGAAAGTAAGTACCCATCCGTTGACTTAAGGAAGAAATTCTCTGAATATTCACGGAAACATGGAAGATGGAATTGAAAAATGGTTTTTGAAGATACCTCAAGTAAAGGGACATATTAAGTTGTTATGCGCTGTGCATTTATTTCTGGAGGAAATTAAATGGCCAACCGTTGACTTAAAGAAGAAAATTCTCTGAATATTCACCGAATCATGGATGATGGAATTGGATAAATGCATTTCAAGAATACTACGAGTAAAGGGAGAAATTAAGTGGTTATTCGGCTGTGCATTTATTTCTGGAGGAAAGTAAATGCCCATCCGTTGAGTTAACGAAAAAATTTTCTGAATAATTACGGAAACATGGAAGATGGAATTGGAAAAATGCTTTTCAAGAATACTATGAGTAAAGGGAGAAATTAATTTATTATGCGGCTGTGCATTTATTTCTGGAGGAAAGTAAATGCCCATCCGTTGACTTAAGGAAGAGATTCTCTGAATATTCACGGAAACATGGAAGTTGGAATAGGAAAAATGCTTTTCATGAATACTACGAGTAAAGAGAGAAATTAAGTGGTTATGCGGCTGTGCGGCTGTGCATTTATTTCTAGCTGAAAATAAATGCGAATCCATGACTTAAATAAGAAATTCTCTGAATATTCACGGAAACATGGAAGATGGAATTAAAAAATGGCTTTTGAAGATACCTCAAGGAAAGGGACATATTAAGTTGTTATGCGGCTGTGCATGTATTTCTGGACGAAAGTAAATGCCCATCCGTTGACTTAAAGAAGAAATTCTCTGAATATTCACGGAAACGTGGAAGGTGGATTTGGAAAAAAGATTTTGATTCATACTACGGGTAAGGGGAGAAATGAAATTGTTATGCGGCTGTGCATTTATTTCTGGAGGAAATTAAATGGCCAACCGTTGACTTAAAGAAGAAAATTCTCTGAATATTCACCGAATCATGGATGATGGAATTGGATAAATGCTTTTCAAGAATACTACGAGTAAATGAAGAAATTATGTGGTTATTCGGCTGTGCATTTATTACTGGAGGAAAGTAAATGCCCATCCGTTGACTTAAAGAAGAAATTCTCTGAATATTCACGGAAACATGGAAGTTGGAATAGGAAAAATTCTTTTCATGAATACTACGAGTAAAGAGAGAAATTAATTGGTTATGCGGCTGTGCGGCTGTGCATTTATTTCTAGCTGAAAGTAAATGCCCATCCGTTGACTTAAGGAAGAAATTCTCTGAATATTCACGGAAACGTGGAAGATGGAATTGAAAAATGGCTTTTGAAGATACCTCAATTAAAGGGACGTATTAAGTTGTTATGCGCTGTGCATTTATTTCTGAAGGAAATTAAATGGCCAACCGTTGACTTAAAGAAGAAAATTCACTGAATATTCACCGAATCATGGACGATGGAATTGGATAAATGCTTTTCAAGAATACTACGAGTAAATGGAGAAATTAAGTGGTTATTCGGCTGTGCATTTATTTCTGGAGGAAAGTAAATGCCCATCCGTTGAGTTAAAGAAAAAATTCTCTGAATATTTACGGAAACATGGAAGATGGATTTGAAAAAATGCTTTTCAAGAATACTATGAGTAAAGGGAGAAATTAATTTATTATGCGGCTGTGCATTTATTTCAGGAGGAAAGTAAATGCCCATCCGTTGACTTAAGGAAGAAATTCTCGGAATATTCACGGAAACATGGAAGATGGAATTGAAAAATGGTATTTGAAGAATACTTCATGTGTAGGGACATATTAAGTTGTTATGCGGCTGTGCATTTATTTCTGGAGGAAATTAAATGGCCAACCGTTGACTTAAAGAAGAAAATTCACTGATTATTCACCGAATCATGGACGATGGAATTGGATAAATGCTTTTCAAGAATACTACGAGTAAATGGAGAAATTAAGTGGTTATTCGGCTGTGCATTTATTTCTGGAGGAAAGTAAATACTCATCTGTTGAGTTAAAGAAAAAATTCTCTGAATAATTACGGAAGCAAGGAAGATGGAATTGGAAAAATGCTTTTCAAGAATACTATGAGTAAAGGGAGAAATTAATTTATTATGCGGCTGTGCATTTATTTCTGGAGGAAAGTAAATGCCCATCCGTTGACTTAAGGAAGAAATTCTCTGAATATTCACGGAAACGTGGAAGATGGAATTGAAAAATGGCTTTTGAAGATACCTCAATTAAAGGGACGTATTAAGTTGTTATGCGCTGTGCATTTATTTCTGAAGGAAATTAAATGGCCAACCGTTGACTTAAAGAAGAAAATTCTCTGAATATTCACCGAATCATAGATGATGGAATTGGATAAATGCTTTTCAAGAATACTACGAGTAAAGGGAGAAATTAAGTGGTTATTCGGCTGTGCATTTATTTCTGGAGGAAAGTAAATGCCCATCCGTTGAGTTAATGAAAACATTTTCTGAATAATTACGGAAACGGAATAATTACGGAAGTTGTAATAGAAAAAATGCTTTTCATGAATACTACGAGTAAAGAGAGAAATTAAGTGGTTATGCAGCTGTGCATTTATTTCTAGCTGAAAGTAAATGCGAATCCATGACTTAAATAAGTAATTCTCTGAATATTCACGGAAACATGGAAGATGGAATTGAAAATTGGCTTTTGAAGATACCTCAAGGAAAGGGACATATTAAGTTGTTATGCGGCTGTGCATGTATTTCTGGACGAAAGTAAATGCCCATCCGTTGACTTAAAGAAGAAATTCTCTGAATATTCTCGGAAACATGGAAGATGGAATTGGAAAAATTTCTTTTCAAGAATACTACGCGTAAAGGGAGAAATTAAGTGGTTATGCGGCTGTGCATTTATTTCTGGAGGAAAGTATGTGCCCGTCCGTTGACTTAAAGAAGAAAATCTCTAAATATTCACGGAAACATGGAACATGGAATTGAAAAATGGCTTTTGAAGAATACTTCAAGTATAGGGACATATTAAGTTGTTATGTGGCTGTGCATGTATTTCTGGAGGAAAGTAAATGCCCATCCGTTGACTTAAAGAAGAAATTATCTGAATATTTACGGAAACGTGGATGATGGAATTGTAAAATTTCTTTTGTAGCATACTACGAGTAGAGGGAGAGATTAAGTTGTTATGCGGCTGTGCATTTATTTCTGGAGGAAAGTAAATGCCCATCCGTTGACTTAAAGAATAAATTCTCTTAATAATAACGGAAACATGGAAGAAGGATTTAGAAAAATGCTTTTGATGCATACTACGCTTAAAGGGAGAGATTAAACTGTTATGCGGCTGTGCATTTATTTCTGGAAGAAAGTAAATGCCCATCTGTTGACTTCAATAAAAAATTCTCTGAATAATTACGCAAACATGAAATATGGAAATTTAAAAACACGTTTGGTGCATACTTCGATGAAAGGGAGAGATTAAGTTGTTATGCGGCTGTGCATTTATTTCTGGAAGAAAGTAACTGCCCATCCGTTGACTTAAAGTATAAATTCTCTGAATATTCACGGAAACATGGAAGATGGAATTGAAAAATGGCTTTTAACAATACTTCAAGTAAAGGGACATATTAATTTGTTATGCGGCTGTGCATTTATTTCTGGAGGAAAGTAATTGCCCATCCGTTCACTTAAAAAAGAAACTCTCCGAATATTCACGGAAACGTGGAATTTGGAATTGGAAAAATGCTTTTCAAGAATACTACGAGTAAAGAGAGAAATTAATAATTACGGAAACATGTAAGATGGATTTGGAAAAATTCTTTTGATGCATATTACGAGAAAAGGGAGAGATTAAATTCTTATGCGGGTGTGCATTTATTTCTGGTATAAAGTAAATGCCCATGAGTTGACTAAAATAAAAAATTCTCTGAATATTCACGGAAACATGGAATATGGAATTGAAAAATGGCTTTTAACAATACTTCATGTAAAGGGACATATTAAGTTGTTATGCGGCTGTTCATTTATTTCTGGAGGAAAATAATTGCCCATCCGTTCACTTAAAAAAAAAACTCTCTGAATATTCACGGAAACATGGAAGTTGGAATTGGAAAAATGCTTTTCAAGAATACTACGAGTAAAGAGAGAAATTAATAATTACGGAAACATGAAAGATGGATTTGAAAAAAATGCTTTTGATGCATATTACGAGTAAAGGGAGAGATTAAATTGTTATGCGGCTGTGCATTTATTTCTGGAGAAAAGTAAATGCCCATCCATGATTTAAAGAAGAAATTATCTGAATACGCACGCAAAAATGGAAGATGGAATAGGAAAAATGCTTTTCGAGAATACTTCGAGTAAAGGGAGAAATTATGTGGTTATGCGGCTGTGCATTTATTTCTGGAGGAAGTAAATGCCCATCCGTTGTGTTAAGAAGAAATTCTCTGAATAATTACGGAAACATGAAAGATGGAATTGGAAAAATGCTTTTGAAGCATACTACGAGTAAATTGAGAGATTACGTTGTTATCCGGCTGCGCATTTATTTCGGGATGAAAGTAAATGCCCATCCGATGACTTAAAGAAGAAATTCTCTGAATAATTACCGAAAAATAGAAGATGGAATTGGAAAAATGCTTTCCAAGAATACTACGAGTAAAGAGAGAAATTAAGTTGTTATATGACTGTGCATTTATTTCTGGAGGAAAGTAAATGCCCATCCGTTGACTTAAAGGAAATTTTTTCTGAATAATTACGGAAACATGGAAGATGGAATTGGAAAAATGCTTTTCAAGAATACTACGTGTAAAGAGAGAAATTAATTTGTTATGCGGCTGTGCATTTATTTCTGGAGGAATGTAAATGCCCATCCGTTGAGTTAAATAAAAAATTCTCTGAATAATTACGGAAACATGGAAGATGGAATCGGAAAAATGCTTTTCAAGAATACTATGAGTAAAGAGAGAAATTAATTTGATACGCGGCTATGCATTAAATTCTGGAGGAATGTAAATTCCCATCCGTTGACTTAAAGAAGAAATTATGTGAATATTCACGAAAACATGGAAGATGGAATTGAAAAATGGCTTTTGAAAAATACTTCATGTATAGGGACATATTAAGTTGTTATGCGGTTGTGCATTTATTTCTGGAGGAAAGTAAATGCTCATCCGTTGAATTAAATAAAAAATTCTCTCAATATTCACGGAAACATGGAAGTTGGAATTGGAAAAATTATTTTCAAGAATACCACGAGTAAAGGGTGAAATTAAGTGGTTATGCGGCTGTGCATTTATTTCTGGAGGAAAGTAAATGCCCATCCGTTGAATTAAGGAAGAAATTCTCTGAATATTCACGGAAACGTGGAAGATGGAATTGAAAAATGGCTTTTGAAGATACCTCAATTAAAGGGACGTATTAAGTTGTTATGCGCTGTGCATTTATTTCTGAAGGAAATTAAATGGCCAACCGTTGACTTAAAGAAGAAAATTCTCTGAATATTCACCGAATCATAGATGATGGAATTGGATAAATGCTTTTCAAGAATACTACGAGTAAAGGGAGAAATTAAGTGGTTATTCGGCTGTGCATTTATTTCTGGAGGAAAGTAAATGCCCATCCGTTGAGTTAATGAAAACAGTTTCTGAATAATTACGGAAACATGGAAGTTGGAATAGGAAAAATGCTTTTCATGAATACTACGAGTAAAGAGAGAAATTAAGTGGTTATGCGGCTGTGCATTTATTTCTAGCTGAAAGTAAATGCGAATCCATGACTTAAATAAGTAATTCTCTGAATATTCACGGAAACATGGAAGATGGAATTGAAAATTGGCTTTTGAAGATACCTCAAGGAAAGGGACATATTAAGTTGTTATGCGGCTGTGCATGTATTTCTGGACGAAAGTAAATGCCCATCCGTTGACTTAAAGAAGAAATTCTCTGAATATTCTCGGAAACATGGAAGATGGAATTGGAAAAATTTCTTTTCAAGAATACTACGCGTAAAGGGAGAAATTAAGTGGTTATGCGGCTGTGCATTTATTTCTGGAGGAAAGTATGTGCCCGTCCGTTGACTTAAAGAAGAAATTCTCTGAATATTCACGGAAACGTGGAAGATGGATTTGGAAAAATGCTTTTTATGCATACTATGAGTAAATGGAGAAATGAAGTTGTTATGCGGCTGTGTATTTATTTCTGGAGGAAAGTAAATGCCCATCCGTTGACTTAAAGAAGAAATTCTCTGAATATTCACGGAAACGTGGAAGGTGGATTTGGAAAAAATATTTTGATTCATACTACGGGTAAGGGGAGAAATGAAATTGTTATGCGGATGTGCATTTATTTCTGGAGGAAAGTAAGTGCCCATCCGTTACCTTAAAGAAGAAATTCTCTGAATATTCACGATAACGTGGAAGATGGATTTGAAAAAATGCTTTTGATGCATACTACGAGTAAAGGGAGAAATGAAGTTGTTTTGCGCATGTGCATTTTTTTCTGGAGCAAAGTAAATGATCATCCGTTTACTTAAAGAAAAAATTCTCTGAATAATTACGGGAACATGAAAGACGGAATTGGACAAACGCTTTTGGTGCATACTACGATTAAATTTAGAGATTAAGTTGTTATGCGGTTTTGCATTTATTTCTTGCGGAATGTAAATGCCCATCCGTTCACTTAAAGAAGAAAATCTCTGAATATTCAAGGAAACATGGAAGATGGAATTGAAAAATGTATCTTGAAGATACCTCAAATAAAGGGACATATTAAGTTGTTTTGCGGCTGTGCATTTATTTCTGGAGGAAAGTAAATGCCCATCCGTTTACTTAAGAGGAAATTCCCTTAATAATTAAGGAAACATGAAACATTTAATTGGAAAAACGCTTTTGGTGCATACTACAATTAAAGGGAGAGATTAAGTTGTTATGCGGTTTTGCATTTATTTCTTTTGGAATGTAAATGCCCATCCGTTGACTTAAAAAAGAAAATCTCTGAATATTCAAGGAAACATGGAAGATGGAATTGAAAAATGGCTTTTGAAGATACCTCAAATAAAGGGGCATGTTAAGTTGTTTTGCGGCTGTGCATTTATTTCTGGAGGAAAGTAAATGCCCATCTGTTGACTTATGAGGAATTTACGTGAATAATTAAGGAAACATGAAAGATGGAATTGGAAAAACGGTTTTGGTTTATACCACGATTAAAGTGAGAGATTAAGTTGATGTGCGGCTGTGCATTTATTTCTGGGGGAAAGTAAATGCCCATCCTTTGACTTAAAGAAATTTTTTTCTGAATAATTACGGAAACATGGAAGATGGAATTGGAAAATTTCTTTTGAAGCATACTACGAGTAAAAGAGGAGATTAACTTGTTATGCGGCTGTGCATTTATTTCTGGAAGAAAGTAAATGCCTTACCGTTGACTTAAAGAAAATTTTTTCTGAATAATTACGGAAATATGGAAGATGGAATTGGAAAATTTCTTTTGAAGCATACTACGAGTAAAAGGAGAGATTAACTTGTTATGCGGCTGTGCATTTATTTCTGGAGCAAAGTAAATGACCATCCGTTGACTTAAAGAAAAAATTCTCTGAATAATTACGGGAACATGAAAGATGGAATTGGACAAAC
Source organism: Maratus speciosus (assembly GCA_963932465.1). Taxonomy (NCBI): domain Eukaryota; kingdom Metazoa; phylum Arthropoda; class Arachnida; order Araneae; family Salticidae; genus Maratus; species Maratus speciosus. The sequence continues at coordinate 41,777,526 of OZ010798.1, forward strand.
GCTTTTGGTGCATACTACGATTAAAGTTAGAGATTAAGTTGTTATGCGGTTTTGCATTTATTTCTTTTGGAATGTAAATGCCCATCCGTTGACTTAAAAAAGAAAATCTCTGAATATTCAAGGAAACATGGAAGATGGAATTGAAAAATGGCTTTTGAAGATACCTCAAATAAAGGGGCATGTTAAGTTGTTTTGCGGCTGTGCATTTATTTCTGGAGGAAAGTAAATGCCCATCAGTTGACTTAAAGAAGAAATTCTCTGAATATTCACCGAAACATGGATGATGGAATTGGAAAAATGCTTTTCAAGAATACTACGAGTAAAGGGAGAAATTAAGTGGTTATTCGGCTGTGCATTTATTTCTGGAGGAAAGTAAATGCCCATCCGTTGAGTTAATGAAAACATTTTCTGAATAATTACGGAAACATGGAAGTTGGAATAGGGAAAATGCTTTTCATGAATACTACGAGTAAAGAGAGAAATTAAGTGGTTATGCGGCTGTGCGGCTGTGCATTTATTTCTAGCTGAAAGTAAATGCGAATCCATGACTTAAATAAGTAATTCTCTGAATATTCACGGAAACATGGAAGATAGAATTGAAAAATGGCTTTTGAAGATACCTCAAGGAAAGGGACATATTAAGTTGTTATGCGGCTGTGCATGTATTTCTGGACGAAAGTAAAATGCCCATCCGTTGACTTAAAGAAGAAATTATCTGAATATTCTCGGAAACATGGAAGATGGAATTGGAAAAATTTCTTTTCAAGAATACTACGCGTAAAGGGAGAAATTAAGTGGTTATGCGGCTGTGCATTTATTTCTGGAGGAAAGTATGTGCCCGTCCGTTGACTTAAAGAAGAAATTCTCTGAATATTCACGGAAACGTGGAAGATGGATTTGGAAAAATGCTTTTTATGCATACTACGAGTAAATGGAGAAATGAAGTTGTTATGCGGCTGTGTATTTATTTCTGGAGGAAAGTAAATGCCCATCCGTTGACTTAAAGAAGAAATTCTCTGAATATTCACGGAAACGTGGAAAGTGGATTTGGAAAAAAGATTTCGATTCATACTACGGGTAAGGGGAGAAATGAAATTGTTATGCGGATGTGCATTTATTTCTGGAGGAAAGTAAGTGCCCATCCGTTACCTTAAAGAAGAAATTCTCTGAATATTCTCGATAACGTGGAAGATGGATTTGAAAAAATGCTTTTGATGCATACTACGAGTAAAGGGAGAAATGAAGTTGTTTTGCGCATGTGCATGTTTTTCTGGAGCAAAGTAAATGATCATCCGTTTACTTAAAGAAAAAATTCTCTGAATAATTACGTGAACATGAAAGACGGAATTGGACAAACGCTTTTGGTGCATACTACGATTAAATTTAGAGATTAAGTTGTTATGCGGTTTTGCATTTATTTCTTGCGGAATGTAAATGCCCATCCGTTCACTTAAAGAAGAAAATCTCTGAATATTCAAGGAAACATGGAAGATGGAATTGAAAAATGGCTCTTGAAGATACCTCAAATAAAGGGACATATTAAGTTGTTTTGCGGCTGTGCATTTATTTCTGGAGGAAAGTAAATGCCCATCCGTTTACTTAAGAGGAAATTCCCTTAATAATTAAGGAAACATGAAACATGGAATTGGAAAAACGCTTTTGGTGCATACTACAATTAAAGGGAGAGATTAAGTTGTTATGCGGCTGTGCATTTATTTCTGGAGGAAAGTAAATGCCCATCCGTTGACTTATGAGGAATTTACGTGAATAATTAAGGAAACATGAAAGATGGAATTGGAAAAACGGTTTTGGTTTATACCACGATTAAAGTGAGAGATTAAGTTGATGTGCGGCTGTGCATTTATTTCTGGGGGAAAGTAAATGCCCATCCTTTGACTTAAAAAAATTTTTTTCTGAATAATTACGGAAACATGGAAGATGGAATTGGAAAATTTCTTTTGAAGCATACTACGAGTAAAAGGGGAGATTAACTTGTTATGCGGCTGTGCATTTATTTCTGGAAGAAAGTAAATGCCTTACCGTTGACTTAAAGAAAATTTTTTCTGAATAATTACGGAAATATGGAAGATGGAATTGGAAAATTTCTTTTGAAGCATACTACGAGTAAAAGGAGAGATTAACTCGTTATGCGGCTGTGCATTTATTTCTGGAGCAAAGTAAATGACCATCCGTTGACTTAAAGAAAAAATTCTCTGAATAATTACGGGACCATGAAAGATGGAATTGGACAAACGCTTTTGGTGCATACTACGATTAAAGTTAGAGATTAAGTTGTTATGCGGTTTTGCATTTATTTCTTGCGGAATGTAAATGCCCATCCGTTGAGTTAAAGAAGAATTCTCTGAATAATTACGGAAACATTTAAGATGGAATTGGAAAATGCTTTTCAAGAATACTATGAGTAAAGGGAGATATTAATTTATTATGCGGCTGTGCATTTATTTCTGCAGGAAAGTAAATGCCCATCCGTTGACTAAAAGTAGAAATTCTCTAAATATTCACGGAAACATGGAACATGGAATTGAAAAATGGCTTTTGAAGAATACTTCAAGTATAGGGACATATTAAGTTGTTATGTGGCTGTGCATGTATTTCTGGAGGAAAGTAAATGCCCATCCGTTGACTTAAAGAAGAAATTATCTGAATATTTACGGAAACGTGGATGATGGAATTGTAAAATTTCTTTTGTAGCATACTACGAGTAAAGGGAGAGATTAAGTTGTTATGCGGCTGTGCATTTATTTCTGGAGGAAAGTAAATGCCCATCCGTTGACTTAAAGAATAAATTCTCTTAATAATAACGGAAACATGGAAGAAGGATTTAGAAAAATGCTTTTGATGCATACTACGCGTAAAGGGAGAGATTAAACTGTTATGCGGCTGTGCATTTATTTCTGGAAGAAAGTAAATGCCCATCTGTTGACTTCAATAAAAAATTCTCTGAATAATTACGCAAACATGAAATATGGAAATTTAAAAACACGTTTGGTGCATACTTCGATTAAAGGGAGAGATTAAGTTGTTATGCGGCTGTGTATTTATTTCTGGAAGAAAGTAACTGCCCATCCGTTGACTTAAAGTATAAATTCTCTGAATATTCACGGAAACATGGAAGATGAAATTGAAAAATAGCTTTTGAAGATACTACAAGTAAAGGGACATATTAAGTTGTTATGCGGCTGTGCATTTATCTCTGGAGGAAAGTAAATGCCCATCCGTTGACTTAAATAAAAAATTCTCTGAATATTCACGGAAACATGGAAGATGGAATTGAAAAATGGCTTTTAACAATACTTCAAGTAAAGGGACATATTAATTTGTTATGCGGCTGTGCATTTATTTCTGGAGGAAAGTAATTGCCCATCCGTTCACTTAAAAAAGAAACTCTCCGAATATTCACGGAAACATGGAATTTGGAATTGGAAAAATGCTTTTCAAGAATACTACGAGTAAAGAGAGAAATTAATAATTACGGAAACATGGAAGATGGATTTGGAAAAATTCTTTTGATGCATATTACGAGAAAAGGGAGAGATTAAATTCTTATGCGGGTGTGCATTTATTTCTGGTATAAAGTAAATGCCCATGAGTTGACTTAAATAAAACATTCTCTGAATAAATACGGAAACATGAAAGATGGAACTGGAAAAACACTTTTGGTGCATACTACGATTAAAAGGAGTGTTTCAGTGGTTATGCGGCTGTGCATTTATTTCTGGAGGAAAGTAAATGCCCATCCGTCGACTTAAATAAAAAATTCTCTGAATATTCACGGAAACATGGAATATGGAATTGAAAAATGGCTTTTAACAATACTTCATGTAAAGGGACATATTAAGTTGTTATGCGGCTGTTCATTTATTTCTGGAGGAAAATAATTGCCCATCCGTTCACTTAAAAAAAAAACTCTCTGAATATTCACGGAAACATGGAAGTTGGAATTGGAAAAATGCTTTTCAAGAATACTACGAGTAAAGAGAGAAATTAATAATTACGGAAACATGAAAGATGGATTTGAAAAAAATGCTTTTGATGCATATTACGAGTAAAGGGAGAGATTAAATTGTTATGCGGCTGTGCATTTATTTCTGGAGAAAACTAAATGCCCATCCATGATTTAAAGAAGAAATTATCTGAATACGCACGGAAAAATGGAAGATGGAATTGGAAAAATGCTTTTCGAGAATACTTCGAGTAAAGGGAGAAATTATGTGGTTATGCGGCTGTGCATTTATTTCTGGAGGAAGTAAATGCCCATCCGTTGTGTTAAGAAGAAATTCTCTGAATAATTACGGAAACATGAAAGATGGAATTGGAAAAATGCTTTTGAAGCATACTACGAGTAAATTGAGAGATTTCGTTGTTATCCGGCTGCGCATTTATTTCGGGATGAAAGTAAATGCCCATCCGATGACTTAAAGAAGAAATTCTCTGAATAATTACCGAAAAATAGAAGATGGAATTGGAAAAATGCTTTCCAAGAATACTACGAGTAAAGAGAGAAATTAAGTTGTTATGTGACTGTGCATTTATTTCTGGAGGAAAGTAAATGCCCATCCGTTGACTTAAAGGAAATTTTTTCTGAATAATTACGGAAACATGGAAGATGGAATTGGAAAAATGCTTTTCAAGAATACTACGTGTAGAGAGAGAAATTAATTTGTTATGCGGCTGTGCATTTATTTCTGGAGGAATGTAAATGCCCATCCGTTGAGTTAAATAAAAAATTCTCTGAATAATTACGGAAACATGGAAGATGGAATCGGAAAAATGCTTTTCAAGAATACTATGAGTAAAGAGAGAAATTAATTTGATACGCGGCTATGAATTAAATTCTGGAGGAATGTAAATTCCCATCCGTTGACTTAAAGAAGAAATTATCTGAATATTCACGAAAACATGGAAGATGGAATTGAAAAATGGCTTTTGAAAAATACTTCATGTATAGGGACATATTAAGTTGTTATGCGGTTGTGCATTTATTTCTGGAGGAAAGTAAATGCTCATCCGTTGACTTAATAAGAAATTCTCTGAATAATTACGGAAACATGAAAGATAGAATTGGAAAAATACTTTTGAAGCATACTACGATTAAAGGGAGAGATTAAGCTGATATGCGGCTGTGCATTTATCTCTGGAGGAATGTAAATGCCCATCCGTTGACTTAAATAAAAAATTCTCTCAATATTCACGGAAACATGGAAGATGGAATTGAAAAATGGCTTTTAACAATACTTCAAGTAAAGGGACGTATTAAGTTGTTATGCGTTTTTGCATTTATTTCTGGAGGAAAGTAATTGCCCATCCGTTCACTCAAAAAAGAAACCCTCTGAATATTCACGAAAACATGGAAGATGGAATTGAAAAATGGCTTTTGAAAAATACTTCATGTATAGGGACATATTAAGTTGTTATGCGGTTGTGCATTTATTTCTGGAGGAAAGTAAATGCTCATCCGTTGACTTAATAAGAAATTCTCTGAATAATTACCGAAAAATAGAAGATGGAATTGGAAAAATGCTTTCCAAGAATACTACGAGTAAAGAGAGAAATTAAGTTGTTATGCATCTGTGCATTTATTTCTGGAGGAAAGTAAATGCCTATCCGTTGAGTTAACGAAAAAATTTTCTCAATAATTACGGAAACATGGAAGATGGAATTGGAAAAATGCTTTTCAAGAATAATATGAGTAAAGGGAGAAATTAATTTATTATGCATCTGTGCATTTATTTCTGGAGGAAAGTAAATGCCCAACCGTTGACTTAAGGAAGAAATTCTCTGAATATTCACGGAAACATGGAAGTTGGAATAGGAAAAATGCTTTTCATGAATACTACGAGTAAAGAGAGAAATTAAGTGGTTATGCGGCTGTGCGGCTGTGCATTTATTTCTAGCTGAATGTAAATGCGAATCCATGACTTAAATAAGAAATTCTCTGAATATTCACGGAAATATGGAAGATGGAATTGAAAAATGGCTTTTGAAGAATACTTCAAGTATAAGGACATATTAAGTTGTTATGCGGCTGTGCATTTATTTCTGGAGGAAATTAAATGGCCAACCGTTGACTTAAAGAAGAAAATTCTCTGAATATTCACCGAATCATGGATGATAGAATTGGATAAATGCTTTTCAAGAATACTACGAGTAAATGGAGAAATTAAGTGGTTATTCGGCTGTGCATTTATTACTGGAGGAAAGTAAATACCCATCCGTTGAGTTAAAGAAAAAATTCTCTGAATAATTACGGAAACATGGAAGATGGAATTGGGAAACTGCTTTTCAAGAATACTATGAGTAAAGGGAGAAATTAATTTATTATGCGGCTGTGCATTTATTTCTTGAGGAAAGTAAATGCCCATCCGTTGACTTAAGGAAGAAATTCTTTGAATATTCACATAAACATGGAAGATGGAATTGAAAAATGGCTTTTGAAGATACCTCAAGTAAAGGGACATATTAAATTGTTATGCGCTGTGCATTTATTTCTGGAGGAAATTAAATGGCCAACCGTTGACTTAAAGAAGAAAATTCTCTGAATATTCACCGAAACATGGATGATGGAATTGGATAAATGCTTTTCAAGAATACTATGAGTAAAGGGAGAAAATAATTTACTATGCGGCTGTGCATTTATTTCTGGAGGAAAGTAAATGCCCATCCGTTGACTTAAGGAAGAAATTCTCTGAATATTCACGGAAACATGGAAGTTGGAATAGGAAAAATTCTTTTCATGAATACTACGAGTAAAGAGAGAAATTATGTGGTTATGCGGCTGTGCATTTATTTCTAGCTGAAAGTAAATGCCCATCCATTACTTAAATAAGAAATTCTCCTAATATTCACGGAAACATGGAAGATGGAAATAAAAAATGGCTTTTGAAGATACCTCAAGTATAGGGACATATTATGTTGTTATGCGGCTGTGCATTTATTTCTGGAGGAAAGTAAATGCCCATCCGTTGACTTAAAGAAGAAATTCACTGAATATTCACGGATTATATGGAAGATCGAATTGAAAATAGCTTTTGATGAATACTTCAAGTATAGGGACATATTAAGTTGTTATGCGGCTGTTCATTTATTTCTGGAGAAAATTAAATGGCCATCCGTTGACTTAAAGAAGAAAATTCTCTGAATAATCACCGAATCAATGATGATGGAATTGGATAAATGTTTTTCAAGAATACTATGAGTAAAGGGAGAAATTAATTTATTATGCGGCTGTGCATTTATTTCTGGAGGAAAGTAAATGCCCATCCGTTGACTTAAGGAAGAAATTCTCTGAATATTCACGGAAACATGGAAGATGTAATTGAAAATTGGCTTTTGAAGATACCTCAAGTAAAGGGACATTTTAAGTTGTTATGCGCTGTGCATTTATTTCTGGAGGAAAGTAAATGCCCATCCGTTGACTTAAAGAAGAAATTCTCTGAATATTCACGGAAACATGGAAGTTGGAATTGGAAAAATCTTTTCAAGAATATTACGAGTAAAGAGGGAAATTAAGTTGTTATGCCGCTGTACATTTATTTCTGGCGGAATGTAAATGCCCATCCGCTGACTTAAAGAAGAATTTCTCTGCATATTCACGGAAACATGGAAGATGGAATTGAAAAATGGCTTTTGAAGATACCTCAAGTAAAGTGACATATTAAGTTGTTATGCGCTGTGCATTTATTTCTGGTGGATATTAAATGGCCAACCGTTGACTTAAAGAAGAAAATTCACTGAATATTCACCTAAACATGGACCATGGAATTGGATAAATGCTTTTCAAGAATACTATTAGTAAAGGGAGAAATTAATTTATTATGCGGCTGTGCATTTATTTCTGGAGGAAAGTAAATGCCCATCCGGTGACTTAAAGAAGAAATTCTCTGAATATTCACGGAAATATGGAAGATGGAATTGAAAAATGGCTTTTGAAGAATACTTCACGTATAAGGACATATTAAGTTGTTATGCGGCTGTGCAATTATTTCTGGAGGAAATTAAATGGCCAACCGTTGACTTAAAGAAGAAAATTCTCTGAATATTCACCGAATCATGGATGATGGAATTGGATAAATGCTTTTCAAGAATACTATGAGTAAAGGGAGAAAATAATTTATTATGCGGCTGTGCATTTATTTCTGGAGGAAAGTAAATGCCCATCCGTTGACTTAAAGAAGAACTTCTCTGAATATTCACGGAAACATGGAAGTTGGAATAGGAAAAATTCTTTTCATGAATACTACGAGTAAAGAGAGAAATTAATTGGTTATGTGGCTGTGCGGCAGTGCATTTATTTCTAGCTGAAAGTAAATGCCCATCCATGACTTAAATAAGAAATTCTCTGAATATTCACGGAAACATGGAAGATGGAAATAAAAAATGACTTTTGAAGATACCTCAAGTATAGGGACATATTATGTTGTTATGCGGCTGTGCATTTATTTCTGGAGGAAAGTAAATGCCCATCCGTTGACTTAAAGAAGAAATTCACTGAATATTCACGGATTATATGGAAGATGGAATTGAAAAATAGCATTTGAAGAATACTTCAAGTATAGAGACATATTAAATTGTTATGCGGCTGTTCATTTATTTCTGGAGGAAATTAAATGGCCAACCGTTGACTTAAAGAACAAAATTCACTGAATATTCACCGAATCATGGATGATGGAATTGGATAAATGCTTTTCAAGAATACTACGAGTACATGGAGAAATTAAGTGGTTATTCGGCTGTGCATTTATTTCTGGAGGAAAGTAAATGCTCATCCGTTGAGTTAAAGAAAAAATTCTCTGAATAATTACGGAAACAAGGAAGATGGAATATAAAAAATGCTTTTCAAGAATACTATGAGTTAAGGGAGAAATTAATTTATTATGCGGCTGTGCATTTATTTCTGGAGGAAATTAAATACCCATCCGTTGGCTTAAGGAAGAAATTCTCTGAATATTCACGGAAACATGGAAGATGGAATTGAAAAATGGCTTTTGAAGATACCTCAAGTAAAGGGACATATTAAGTTGTTATGCGCTGTGCATTTATTTCTGTAGGAAATTAAATGGCCAACCGTTGATTTAAAGAAGAAAATTCACTGAATATTCACCGAATCATGGATGATGGAATTGGATAAATGCATTTCAAGAATACTACGAGTAAAGGGAGAAATTAAGTTTTTATTCGGCTGTGCATTTATTTCTGGAGGAAAGTAAATGCCCATCCGTTGAGTTAAAGAAAAAATTTTCTGAATAATTACGGAAACATGGAAAATGGAATTGGAAAAATGCTTTTCAAGAATACTATGAGTAAAGGGAGAAATTAATTTATTATGCGGCTGTGCATTTATTTCTGGAGGAAAGTAAATGCCCATCCGTTGACTTAAGGAAGAGATTCTCTGAATATTCACGGAAACATGGAAGTTGGAATAGGAAAAATGCTTTTCATGAATACTACGAGTAAAGAGAGAAATTAAGTGGTCATGCGGCTGTGCGGCTGTGCATTTATTTCTAGCTGAAAGTAAATGCGAATCCATGACTTAAATAAGAAATTCTCTGAATATTCACGGAAACATGGAAGATGGAATTAAAAAATGGCTTTTGAAGATACCTCAAGGAAAGGGACAGATTAAGTTGTTATGCGGCTGTGCATGTATTTCTGGACGAAAATAAATGCCCATCCGTTGACTTAAAGAAGAAATTCTCTGAATATTCACGGAAACGTGGAAGATGGATTTGGAAAAATGCTTTTTATGCATACTACGAGTAAATGGAGAAATGAAGTTGTTATGCGGCTGTGCATTTATTTCTGGAGGAAAGTATGTGCCCGTCCGTTGACTTAAAGAAGAAATTCTCTGAATATTCACGGAAACGTGGAAGGTGGATTTGGAAAAAAGATTTTGATTCATACTACGGGTAAGGGGAGAAATGAAATTGTTATGCGGATGTGCATTTATTTCTGGACGAAAGTAAATGCCCATCCGTTGACGTAAAGAAGAAATTCTCTGAATATTCACGGAAATATGGAAGATGGAATTGAAAAATGGCTTTTGAAGAATACTTCAAGTATAAGGACATATTAAGTTGTTATGCGGCTGTGCATTTATTTCTGGAGGAATTAAATGGCCAACCGTTGACTTAAAGAAGAAAATTCTCTGAATATTCCCCGAATCATGGATGATGGAATTGGATAAATGCTTTTCAAGAATACTACGAGTAAATGGAGAAATTAAGTGGTTATTCGGTGTGCATTTATTACTGGAGGAAAGTAAATGCCCATCCGTTGAGTTAAAGAAAAAATTCTCTGAATAATTACGGAAACAAGCAAGATGGAATTGGAAAAATGCTTTTCAAGAATACTATGAGTAAAGGGAGAAATTAATTTATTATGCGGATGTGCATTTATTTCTGGAGGAAAGTAAATGCCCATCCGTTGACTTAAGGAAGACATTCTCTGAATATTCACGGAAACATGGATGATGGAATTGAAAAATGGCTTTTGAAGATACCTCAACTAAAGTGACATATTAGGTTGTTATGCGCTGTGCATTTATTTCTGGAGGAAATTAAATGGCCAACCGTTGACTTAAAGAAGAAAATTCACTGAATATTCACCGAATCATGGACGATGGAATTGGATAAATGCTTTTCAAGAATACTACGACTAAAGGGAGTAATTAAGTGGTTATTCGGCTGTGCATTTATTTCTGGAGGAAAGTAAATGAAACATCCGTTGAGTTAATGAAAAAATTTTCTGAATAATTACGGAAACATGGAAGATGGAATTGGAAAAATGCTTTTCATGAATACTACGAGAAAGAGAGAAATTAAGTGGTTATGCGGCTGTGCGGCTGTGCATTTATTTCTAGCTGAAAGTAAATGCCCATCCATGACTTAAATAAGAAATTCTCTGAATATTCACGGAAACATGGAACATGGAATTGAAAAATGGTTTTTCAAGATACCTCAAGGAAAGGGATATATTAAGTTGTTATGCGGCTGTGCATGTATTTCTGGACGAAAGTAAATGCCCATCCGTTGACTTAAAGAAGAAAATTCTCTGAATATTCACCGAATCATGGATGATGGAATTGGATAAATGCTTTTCAAGAATACTATGAGTAAAGGGAGAAAATATTTTATTATGCGGCTGTGCATTTATTTCTGGAGGAAAGTAAATGCCCATCCGTTGACTTAAAGAAGAATTTCTCTGAATATTCACGGAAATGTGGAAGATGGAATTGAAAAATGGCTTTTGAAGAATACTTCAAGTATAGGGACATATTAAGTTGTTATGCGGCTGTGCATTTATTTCTGGAGGAAATTAAATGGCCAACCGTTGACTTAAAGAAGAATATTCTCTGAATATTCACCGAATCATAGATGATGGAATTGGATAAATGCTTTTCAAGAATACTACGAGTAAAGGGAGAAATTAAGTGGTTATTCGGCTGTGCATTTATTTCTGGAGGAAAGTAAATGCCCATCCGTTGAGTTAATGAAAACATTTTCTGAATAATTACGGAAACATGGAAGTTGGAATAGGAAAAATGCTTTTCATGAATACTACGAGTAAAGAGAGAAATTAAGTGGTTATGCGGCTGTGCGGCTGTGCATTTATTTCTAGCTGAAAGTAAATGCGAATCCATGACTTAAATAAGTAATTCTCTGAATATTCACGGAAACATGGAAGATAGAATTGAAAAATGGCTTTTGAAGATACCTCAAGGAAAGGGACATATTAAGTTGTTATGCGGCTGTGCATGTATTTCTGGACGAAAGTAAATGCCCATTCGTTGACTTAAAGAAGAAATTCTCTGAATATTCTCGGAAACATGGAAGATGGAATTGAAAAAATTTCTTTTCAAGAATACTACGCGTAAAGGGAGAAATTAAGTGGTTATGCGGCTGTGCATTTATTTCTGGAGGAAAGTATGTGCCCGTCCGTTGACTTAAAGAAGAAATTCTCTGAATATTCACGGAAACGTGGAAGATGGATTTGGAAAAATGCTTTTTATGCATACTACAAGTAAATGGAGAAATGAAGTTGTTATGCGGCTGTGTATTTATTTCTGGAGGAAAGTAAATACCCATTCGTTGACTTAAAGAAGAAATTCTCTGAATATTCACGGAAACGTGGAAGGTGGATTTGGAAAAAAGATTCTGATTCATACTACGGGTAAGGGGAGAAATGAAATTGTTATGCGGATGTGCATTTATTTCTGGAGGAAAGTAAGTGCCCATCCGTTACCTTAAAGAAGAAATTCTCTGAATATTCACGATAACGTGGAAGATGGATTTGAAAAAATGCTTTTGATGCATACTACGAGTAAAGGGAGAAATGAAGTTGTTTTGCGCATGTGCATATTTTTCTGGAGCAAAGTAAATGATCATCCGTTTACTTAAAGAAGAAATTCTCTGAATAATTACGGGAACATGAAAGACGGAATTGGACAAACGCTTTTGGTGCATACTACGATTAAATTTAGAGATTAAGTTGTTATGCGGTTTTGCATTTATTTCTTGCGGAATGTAAATGCCCATCCGTTCACTTAAAGAAGAAAATCTCTGAATATTCAAGGAAACATGGAAGATGGAATTGAAAAATGGCTCTTGAAGATACCTCAAATAAAAGGACATATTAAGTTGTTTTGCGGCTGTGCATTTATTTCTGGAGGAAAGTAAATGCCCATCCGTTTACTTAAGAGGAAATTCCCTTAATAATTAAGGAAACATGAAACATGGAATTGGAAAAACGCTTTTGGTGCATACTACAATTAAAGGGAGAGATTAAGTTGTTATGCGGCTGTGCATTTATTTCTGGAGGAAAGTAAATGCCCATCCGTTTACTTAAGAGGAAATTCCCTTAATAATTAAGGAAACATGAAACATGGAATTGGAAAAACGGTTTTGGTTTATACCACGATTAAAGTGAGAGATTAAGTTGATGTGCGGCTGTGCATTTATTTCTGGGGGAAAGTAAATGCCCATCCTTTGACTTAAAGAAAATTTTTTCTGAATAATTAAGGAAACATGGAAGATGGAATTGGAAAATTTCTTTTGAAGCATACTACGAGTAAAAGGGGAGATTAACTTGTTATGCGGCTGTGCATTTATTTCTGGAAGAAAGTAAATGCCTTACCGTTGACTTAAAGAAAATTTTTTCTGAATAATTACGGAAATATGGAAGATGGAATTGGAAAATTTCTTTTGAAGCATACTACGAGTAAAAGGAGAGATTAACTTGTTATGCGGCTGTGCATTTATTTCTGGAGCAAAGTAAAGGACCATCCGTTGACTTAAAGAAAAAATTCTCTGAATAATTACGGGAACATGAAAGATGGAATTGGACAAACGCTTTTGGTGCATACTACGATTAAAGTTAGAGATTAAGTTGTTATGCGGTTTTGCATTTATTTCTTGCGGAATGTAAATGCCCATCCGTTGACTTAAAGAAGAAAATCTCTGAATATTCAAGGAAACATGGAAGATGGAATTGAAAAATGGCTTTTGAAGATACCTCAAATAAAGTGGCATGTTAAGTTGTTTTGCGGCTGTGCATTTATTTCTGGAGGAAAGTAAATGCCCATCAGTTGACTTAAAGAAGAAATTCTCTGAATATTCACCGAAACATGGATGATGGAATTGGAAAAATGCTTTTCAAGAATACTACGAGTAAAGGGACAAATTAAGTGGTTATGCGGCTGTGCATTTATTTCTGGAGGAAAGTAAATTCCCGTCCGTTGACTTAAAGAAGAAATCATCTGAATATTCACGGAAACATGGAAGATGGAATTGAAAAATGGCTTTTGAAGAATACTTCAAGTATAGGGACATATTAAGTTGTTATGCGGCTGTGCATGTATTTATGGAGGAAAGTAAATGCCCATCCGTTGACTTAAAGAAGAAATTCTCTGAATATTCACGGTAACATGGAAGATGGAATTGGAAAAATTTCTTTTCGAGAATACTACGTGTAAAGGGAGAAATTTAGTGGTTATGCGGCTGTGCATTTATTTCTGGAGGAAAGTATGTGCCCGTCAGTTGACTTAATGAAGAATTTCTCTGAATATTCACGGAAACGTGGAAGATGGATTTGGAAAAATGCTGTTGATGCATACTACGAGTAAATGGAGAGATTAAACTGTTATGCGGCTGTGCATTTATTTCGGGAAGAAAGTAAATGCCCATCCGTTGACTTAAAGAATAAATTCTCTTAATAATAACGGAAACATGGAAGAAGGATTTAGAAAAATGCTTTTAATGCATACTACGCGTAAAGGGAGAGATTAAACTGTTATGCGGCTGTGCATTTATTTCTGGAAGAAAGTAAATGCCCATCTGTTGACTTCAATAAAAAATTAACGCAAACATGAAATATGCGCAAACATGAAATATGGAAATTTAAAAACACGTTTGGTGCATACTTCGATTAAAGGGAGAGATTAAGTTGTTATGCGGCTGTGCATTTATTTCTGGAGGAAAGTAACTGCCCATCCGTTGACTTAAAGTATAAAATCTCTGAATATTCACGGAAACATGGAAGATGAAATTGAAAAATAGCTTTTGAAGATACTACAAGTAAAGGGACATATTAAGTTGTTATGCGGCTGTGCATTTATCTCTGGAGGAAAGTAAATGCCCATCCGTTGACTTAAATAAAAAATTCTCTGAATATTCACGGAAACATGGAAGATGGAATTGAAAAATGGCTTTTAACAATACTTCAAGTAAAGGGACATATTAAGTTGTTTAGCGGCTGTGCATTTATTTCTGGAGGAAAGTAATTGCCCATCCGTTCACTTAAAAAAGAAACTCTCCGAATATTCACGGAAACATGGAATTTGGAATTGGAAAAATGCTTTTCAAGAATACTACGAGTAAAGAGAGAAATTAATAATTACGGAAACATGGAAGATGGATTTGGAAAAATTCTTTTGATGCATATTACGAGAAAAGGGAGAGATTAAATTGTTATGCGGGTGTGCATTTATTTCTGGTATAAAGTAAATGCCCATGAGTTGACTTAAATAAAATATTCTCTGAATAAATACGGAAACATGAAAGATGGAACTGGAAAAACACTTTTGGTGCATACTACGATTAAAAGGAGTGTTTCAGTGGTTATGCGGCTGTGCATTTATTTCTGGAGGAAAGTAAATGCCCATCCGTTGACTTAAAGAATAAATTGTCTGAATATTCACGGAAACATGGAAGATGAAATTGAAAAATATTTTTTGAAGATACTACAAGTAAAGGGACATATTAAGTTGTTATGCGGCTGTGCATTTATCTCTGGAGGAAAGTAAATGCCCATCCGTTGAATTAAATAAAAAATTCTCTGAATATTCACGAAAATATGGAAGATGGAATTGAAAAATGGCTTTTGAAAAATACTTCATGTATAGGGACATATTAAGTTGTTATGCGGCTGTGCATTTACTTCTGGAGGAAAGTAAATGCTCATCCGTTGACTTAATAAGAAATTCTCTGAATAATTACGGAAACATGAAAGATAGAATTGGAAAAATTCTTTTGAAGCATACTACGATTAAAGGGAGAGATTAAGCTGATATGCGGCTGTGCATTTATCTCTGGAGGAAAGTAAATGCCCATCCGTTGACTTAAAGAAGAAATTCTCGGAATATTCACGGAAACATGGATGATGGAATTGAAAAATGGCTTTTGAAGATACCTCAATTAAAGGGACATATTAAGTTGTTATGCGCTGTGCATTTATTTCTGGAGGAAATTAAATGGCCAACCGTTGACTTAAAGAAGAAAGTTCACTGAATATTCACCGGATCATGGACGATGGAATTGGATAAATGCTTTTCAAGAATACTACGACTAAAGGGAGAAATTAAGTGGTTATTCGGCTGTGCATTTATTTCTGGAGGAAAGTAAATGCCCATCCGTTGAGTTAATGAAAAAATTTTCTGAATAATTGCGGAAACATGGAAGATGGAATTGGAAAAATGCTTTTCAAGAATACTATGAGTAAAGGGAGGAATTAATTTATTATGCGGCTGTTCATTTATTTCTGGAGGAAAGTAAATGCCCATCCGTTGACTTAAGGAGGAAATTCTCTGAATATTCACGGAAACATGGAAGTTGGAATAGGAAAAATGCTTTTCATGAATACTACGAGTAAAGAGAGAAATTAAGTGGTTATGCGGCTGTGCGGCTGTGCATTTATTTCTAACTGAAATTAAATGCCCATCCATGACTTAAATAAGAAATTCTCTGAATATTCACGGAAACATGGAAGATGGAATTGAAAAATGGCTTTTGAAGATACCTCAAGGAAAGGGATATATTAAGTTGTTATGCGGCTGTGCATGTATTTCTGGACGAAAGTAAATGCCCATCCGTTGAGTTAAAGAAAAAATTCTCTGAATATTTACGGAAACATGGAAGATGGATTTGGAAAAATGCTTCTCAAGAATACTATGAGTAAAGGGAGAAATTAATTTATTATGCGGCTGTGCATTTATTTCAGGAGGAAAGTAAATGCCCATCCGTTGACTTAAGGAAGAAATTCTCGGAATATTCACGGAAACATGGAAGATGGAATTGAAAATTGGCTTTTGAAGATACCTCAAGTAAAGGGACATGTTAAGTTGTTATGCGCTGTGCATTTATTTCTGGAGGAAATTAAATGACAAACCGTTGACTTAAAGAAGAATATTCTCTGAATATTCACCGAATCATGGATGATGGAATTGGATAAATGCTTTTCAAGAATACTACGAGTAAAGGGAGAAATTAAGTGGTTATTCGGCTGTGCATTTATTTCTGGAGGAAAGTAAATGCCCATCCGTTGAGTTAATGAAAACATTTTCTGAATTATTACGGAAACATGGAAGTTGGAATAGGAAAAATGCTTTTCATGAATACTACGAGTAAAGAGAGAAATTAAGTGGTTATGCGGCTGTGCATTTATTTCTAGCTGAAAGTAAATGCGAATCCATGACTTAAATAAGTAATTCTCTGAATATTCACGGAAACATGGAAGATAGAATTGAAAAATGGCTTTTGAAGATACCTCAAGGAAAGGGACATATTAAGTTGTTATGCGGCTGTGAATGTATTTCTGGACGAAAGTAAATGCCCATCCGTTGACTTAAAGAAGAAATTCTCTGAATATTCTCGGAAACATGGAAGATGGAATTGGAAAAATTTCTTTTCAAGAATACTACGCGTAAAGGGAGAAATTAAGTGGTTATGCGGCTGTGCATTTATTTCTAGCTGAAAGTAAATGCGAATCCATGACTTAAAGAAGAATATCTCTGAATATTCACGGAAACGTGGAAGGTGGATTTGGAAAAAAGATTTTGATTCATACTACGGGTAAGGGGAGAAATGAAATTGTTATGCGGATGTGCATTTATTTCTGAAGGAAAGTAAGTGCCCATCCGTTAACTTAAAGAAGAAATTCTCTGAATATTCACGATAACGTGGAAGATGGATTTGAAAAAATGCTTTTGATGCATACTACGAGTAAAGGGAGAAATGAAGTTGTTTTGCGGATGTGCATTTTTTTCTGTAGCAAAGTAAATGATCATCCGTTTACTTAAAGAAAAAATTCTCTGAATAATTACGGGAACATGAAAGACGGAATTGGACAAACGCTTTTGGTGCATACTACGGTTAAATTTAGAGATTAAGTTGTTATGCGGTTTTGCATTTATTTCTTGCGGAATGTAAATGCCCATCCGTTCACTTAAAGAAGAAAATCTCTGAATATTCAAGGAAACATGGAAGATGGAATTGAAAAATGGCTCTTGAAGATACCTCAAATAAAGGGACATATTAAGTTGTTTTGCGGCTGTGCATTTATTTCTGGAGGAAAGTAAATGCCCATCCGTTTACTTAAGAGGAAATTCCCTTAATAATTAAGGAAACATGAAACATGGAATTGGAAAAACGCTTTTGGTGCATACTACAATTAAAGGGAGAGATTAAGTTGTTATGCGGCTGTGCATTTATTTCTGGAGGAAAGTAAATGCCCATCCGTTGACTTATGAGGAATTTACGTGAATAATTAAGGAAACATGAAAGATGGAATTGGAAAAACGGTTTTGGTTGCATACCACGATTAAAGTGAGAGATTAAGTTGATGTGCGGCTGTGCATTTATTTCTGGGGGAAAGTAAATGCCCATCCTTTGACTTAAAGAAAATATTTTCTGTATAATTACGGAAACATGGAAGATGGAATTGGAAAATTTCTTTTGAAGCATACTACGAGTAAAAGGGGAGATTAACTTGTTATGCGGCTGTGCATTTATTTCTGGAAGAAAGTAAATGCCTTACCGTTGACTTAAAGAAAATTTTTTCTGAATAATTACGGAAATATGGAAGATGGAATTGGAAAATTTCTTTTGAAGCATACTACGATTAAAAGGAGAGATTAACTTGTTATGCGGCTGTGGCGGAAAGTAAATGGCCAACCGTTGACTTAAAGAAGAAAATTCTCTGAATATTCACCGAATCATGGATGATGGAATTGGATAAATGCTTTTCAAGAATACTACGAGTAAATGGAGAAATTAAGTGGTTATTCGGCTGTGCATTTATTACTGGAGGAAAGTAAATGCCCATCCGTTGAGTTAAAGAAAAAATTCTCTGAATAATTACGGAAACAAGGAAGATGGAATTGGAAAAATGCTTTTCAGGAATACTATGAATAAAGGGAGAAATTAATTTATTATGCTGCTGTGCATTTATTTCTGGAGGAAAGTAAATGCCCATCCGTTGACTTAAGGAAGAAATTCTCTGAATATTCACGGAAACATGGATGATGGAATTGAAAAATGGCTTTTGAAGATACCTCAATTAAAGGGACATATTAAGTTGTTATGCGCTGTGCATTTATTTCTGGAGGAAATTAAATGGCCAACCGTTGACTTAAAGAAGAAAATTCACTGAATATTCACCGAATCATGGACGATGGAATTGGATAAATGCTTTTCAAGAACACTACGACTAAAGGGAGAAATTAAGTGGTTATTCGGCTGTGCATTTATTTCTGGAGGAATGTAAATGCCCATCCGTTGACTTAAAGAAGAAAATCTCTGAATATTATAGGAAACATGGAAGATGGAATTGAAAAATGGCTTTTGAAGATACCTCAAATAAAAGAGCATGTTAAGTTGTTTTGCGGCTGTGCATTTATTTCTGGAGGAAAGTAAATGCCCATCCGTTGACTTAAAGAGGAAATTCTCTGAATATTCACCGAAACATGGATGATGGAATTGGAAAAATGCTTTTCAAGAATACTACGAGTAAAGGGACAAATTAAGTGGTTATGCGGCTGTGCATTTATTTCTGGAGGAAAGTAAATGCCCATCCGTTGACTTAAAGAAGAAATCATCTGAATATTCACGGAAACATGGAAGATGGATTTGGAAAAAAGCTTTTGATGCATACTACTGGTAAGGGGAGAAATGAAGTTGTTATGCGGATGAGCATTTATTTCTGGAGGAAAGTAAGTGCCCATCCGTTGACTTAAAGAAGAATTTCTCTGCTTATTTACGGAAACGTGGAAGATGGAATAGAAAAATGGCTTTTGAAGACACCTCAAGTAAAGGGACATATTAAGTTGTTATGCGCTGTGCATTTATTTCTGGAGGAAAGTAAATGCCCAACCGTTGACTTAAAGAAGAAAATTCTCTGAATATTCACCGAATCATGGATGATGGAATTGGAAAAATGCTTTTTAAATATACTACGAGTAAAGGAAGAAATTAAGTGGTTATTCGGCTGTGCATTTATTTCTGAGGATAGAAAATGCCCATCCGTTGAGTTAAAGAAAAATTCTCTGAATAATTACGGAAACATTTAAGATGGAATTGGAAAATGCTTTTCAAGAATACTATGAGTAAAGGGAGATATTAATTTATTATGCGGCTGTGCATTTATTTCTGCAGGAAAGTAAATGCCCATCCGTTGACTAAAAGTAGAAATTCTCTAAATATTCACGGAAACATGGAACATGGAATTGAAAAATGGCTTTTGAAGAATACTTCAAGTATAGGGACATATTAAGTTGTTATGCGGCTGTGCATGTATTTATGGAGGAAAGTAAATGCCCATCCGTTGACTTAAAGAAGAAATTCTCTGAATATTCACGGTAACATGGAAGATGGAATTGGAAAAATTTCTTTTCGAGAATACTACGTGTAAAGGGGGAAATTTAGTGGTTATGCGGCTGTGCATTTATTTCTGGAGGAGAGTATGTAGCCGTCCGTTGACTTAAAGAAGAAATTCTCTGAATATTCACGGAAACGTGGAAGATGGATTTGGAAAAATGCTTTTGATGCATACTACGAGTAAATGGAGAAATTAAGTTATTATGCGGATGTGCAATTATATTTGGAGGATTTTTGGTATGTAGAATTTGCTAAAAATCATTTGCAGCATACTAGCTTTGTTTATAGCTAATAGTTTGACTCCAAATTTTGCCATATTTAGCCTTTTGTATTTATTATTTTGCATTAAGATAATCGAGGATTGTAAGCTAGAGGATTGGAATATATGGTTTCAGGCATGTCATATTTTGAACAATAATTAAAATAAATAGACGGCAGATGTGAAACTATAAAGGTCTTCGTAAATTATACATCAAGAATTTACCCGTCGAGCATTTCTGACGTCATACAGATAGTGACTTATGCGTGTAATATGTATGCCGATCTGAACAATGGAACTGTTTCGATTAAAATTAAACAATCGCATTGTTAATTCTATGTGGAAAATTTAATTTTTCGTCCGAAGATTTGGTCTTCTAATGCACGGAACGAGCCATTAAAAATAAATAAATAAATACTGGATTTAGATCAATAGCTTGAATGTAAATATTTGAAATTTACGTTCGAAGAATTGAACAATACATACATACATGGAATAAGTAAAATATTCTAATAACAATCGTGTTCAGTTTAAAAATGGAACAAGCATCAGAAAGTTCTTTACAACAATGAATTTCACTCGCACGTGCCTGTGATAAAGTGCATTTGAGATGTGTATGTCATTTAGGAAAAAGAAATTGATTTTGATTTTCTATAACACTGTGAAGTAACAATAGAATTTAATTCAACAATAAGGAAAAAATAGAGCAATTCACTTTTAACAATGAACTCGAATGAATTTTCGAATGAACGAAATTTTGTTTTCTCAAACATTGAAAAATAACAATTAATTTTAATTTAACAATAGGACAACAATCGAGCTAGTTGTTTTTAACAATGATTTTTCTTTGCTATCAGTAGTAATGTGAACACAAAATGAATAATTGATTAAGTGAATGTAAATTTTAGTTTACAGTAGCGATTTTAGTACCGTGAATACGCTTTTAATCTCTGTTTAACTCCACTATTCCTGACGCTTAAGGACGAGGTTCGTGGGAATTTTAGACAACTTCGCGCATGTTTGGAAATGGGCATCATTCCTTTTAATTTAATCTTTGGGCTTCAATAGACCATGCGATGATTAGATTCACCTACATAGACGAAGAATGTACTAGATACAGGGGTAAGTAGTATTTGTTTTGCTTTTTAGTACACCATGTTTTAAGTTTCAGACAATAAATCTCTAGATTAACCGATTAACCTGTCTTTTGTATTCTTTAGAAGACGAAATATTTAAGTGCTTTTGCATCCGGTAGTAAACGAAATATTTAAATGATTTTACATCAGTTTTACTTTATGTAAATTCAAATAATTTTAAAATTGCAAAGATTTGTGAAATGTTTGCATTCTTGTTTTAAATTTTTATAATTGAATAATATATCGAACGTAAATATTTTCAAAACGCATAAAAGAACAATAAGAGTAATTGATTATAATTTTGTCAACATTTTCGTAGTTTAATACATTCATGTAGATACATGAATGTCAAACAAAAGAATGTATTTATATTATCATTGACAATCTATGAAAAACTAAAAGAAAGCAGTCTTTTGAAAATAAAGTACGAGGACTATAAATTTTACAGCAAAAATACAGTGGTATTTTCATACTTTGTAGTGAAAGAAAACTGAAAAGTTGAAAATTTTATGTGTTTAGTTAATTATTATTTAGAGTACTCTTTAAATATTATAATCGCAAAAAACACAAGATAAATACCGTCATTTAACCCACTAGAGTGTAAATAACACTGAAAGAGAGACAATGCATTCTTATATCAGTTCAACATGTATAAGTAAGCATTAAGTATATCAGTTTTAGAAGTATGATTTAATAATTATTCACCGATTTGGATAGTTGTAAACTGATAGAAACATTAAATAGAGTGTTATAACTTTCATTGTTGATAATAGTAATAAATGACAAAGTGGTCAAAAGCTACTTAAACAAATAAATACTAAATTAAATAACATCTAATAATAACTTAGAATGCTTAAATACATATAGGTACATATTTGTATGAAAAATCAATCATTTCATGTTAATAAATTGACTTAAAGTCGTTAATTTAACTATAGTATTTTGCTCTGATAGGATCGAATTTTCATACAAAGTTTTAGGAATGTTTTCAGCTATGCTGAGTCTTCTATTATGAAAAAATTATGTAATAAGATTTAAGATTCAACCAAAAATTTAACAATCCAATTACTCTGATTTTATAACATTATTTTTTACGTGATTCAAGTTGCGTGTACAGTGAAATCCCGTTTGCTCGCACCTCAAATTTAGGTCGATATTTACTTCACTTACAAAGCGTGCATTAAAAGACGTAAAATTTTTGGAAAAATGCTTTTAGAGCATACTACAAGTAAAGGCACAAATTAAGTTTTTATGCAGCTGTGCATTTATTTCTGGAGGAAAGTAAATGCCCATCCGTTGACTTAAAAAAAATTCAATTCTCTGAATAATTACGGAAACATCAAGATGTATTTGAAAAAATGCTTTTGAAGCATACTACGAGTAAAGGGAGAGATTAAGTTTTTATGCGACTGTGCATCAATTTCTGGAGGAATGTAAATGCACATCCCTTTATACAGAAAAAATTCTCTGAATAAATACGGAAACGTGGAAGTTGGAATTGGAAAATTTCTTTTGAAGCATACTACGAGTAAAGGGACAGATTAAGTTGTTATGCGGCTGTGCATTTATTTCTGGTAGAAAGTAAATGCCTATCCGTTAACTTAAAGAAAAAATTCCCTGAATATTCACGGAAACATGGAAGATGGAATTGAAAAATGTCTTTTGAAGATCCTACAAGTAAAGGGTCATATTACGTTGTTATGCGGCTGTGCATTTATCTCTGGTGGAAATTAAATGCCCATCCGTTGACTTAAAGAAGAAATTCTCTGAATATTCACGGAAACATGGAAGATGTAATTGAAAAATGTCTTTTGAAGTATACTTCAAGTAAAGTGACATAATAAGTTGTTACGCGGCTGTGCATTTATTTCTGGTGGAATGTAAATGCCCATCCGTTGACTTAAAGAAGAAATTATCTGAATATTTACGGAAACATGGATGATGGAATTGTAAAATCTCTTTTGTAGCATACTACGAGTAAAGGGAGAGATTAAGTTGTTATGCGGCTGTGCATTTATTTCTGGAGGAAAGTAAATGCCCATCCGTTGACTTAAAGAATAAATTCTCTTAATAATAACGGAAACATGGAAGAAGGATTTAGAAAAATGCTTTTGATGCATACTACGCGTAAAGGGAGAGATTAAACTGTTATGCGGCTGTGCATTTATTTCTGGAAGAAAGTAAATGCCCATCTGTTGACTTCAATAAAAAATTCTCTGAATAATTACGCAAACATGAAATATGGAAATTTAAAAACACGTTTGGTGCATACTTCGGTTAAAGGGAGAGATTAAGTTGTTATGCGGCTGTGCATTTATTTCTGGAGGAAAGTAACTGCCCATCCGTTGACTTAAAGTATAAATTCTCTTAATATTCACGGATACATGGAAGATGAAATTGAAAAATAGCTTTTGAAGATACTACAAGTAAAGGGACATATTAAGTTGTTATGCGGCTGTGCATTTATCTCTGGAGGAAAGTAAATGCCCATCCGTTGACTTAAATAAGAAATTCTCTGAATATTCACGGAAACATGGAAGATGGAATTGAAAAATGGCTTTTAACAATACTTCAAGTAAAGGGACATATTAAGTTGTTATGCGGCTGTGCATTTATTTCTGGAGGAAAGTAATTGCCCATCCGTTCACTTAAAAAAGAAACTCTCCGAATATTCACGGAAACATGGAATTTGGAATTGGAAAAATGCTTTTCAAGAATACTACGAGTAAAGAGAGAAATTAATAATTACGGTAACATGGAAGATGGATTTGGAAAAATTCTTTTGATGCATATTACGAGAAAAGGGAGAGATTAAATTGTTATGCGGGTGTGCATTTATTTCTGGTATAAAGTAAATGCCCATGAGTTGACTTAAATAAAACATACTCTGAATAAATACGGAAACATGAAAGATGGAACTGGAAAAACACTTTTGGTGCATACTACGATTAAAAGGAGAGTTTCAGTGGTTATGCGGCTGTGCATTTATTTCTGGAGGAAAGTAAATGCCCATCCGTTGATTTAAAGAATAAATTCTCTGAATATTCACGGAAACATGGAACATGAAATTGAAAAATATCTTTTGAAGATACTACAAGTAAAGGGACATATTAAGTTGTTATGCGGCTGTGCATTTATCTCTGGAGGAAAGTAAATGCCCATCCGTTGGCTTAAATAAAAAATTCTCTGAATATTCATGGAAACATGGAATATGGAATTGAAAAATGGCTTTTAACAATACTTCAAGTAAAGGGACATATTAAGTTGTTATGCGGCTCTTCATTTATTTCTGGAGGAAAATAATTGCCCATCCGTTCACTTAAAAAAAACTCTCTGAATATTCACGGAAACATGGAAGTTGGAATTGGAAAAATGCTTTTCAAGAATACTACGAGTAAAGAGAGAAATTAATAATTACGGAAACATGGAAGATGGATTTGGAAAAATGCTTTTGATGCATATTACGAGTAAAGGGAGAGATTATGTGGTTATGCGGCTGTGCATTTATTTCTGGAGGAAGTAAATGCCCATCCGTTGTGTTAAGAAGAAATTCTCTGAATAATTACGGAAACATGAAAGATGGAATTGGAAAAATGCTTTTGAAGCATACTACGAGTAAATTGAGAGATTACGTTGTTATGCGGCTGCGCATTTATTTCGGGATGAAAGTAAATGCCCATCCGATGACTTAAAGAAGAAATTCTCTGAATAATTACCGAAAAATAAAAGATGGAATTGGAAAAATGCTTTCCAAGAATACTACGAGTAAAGAGAGAAATTAAGTTGTTATGTGACTGTGCATTTATTTCTGGAGGAAAGTAAATGCCCATCCGTTGACTTAAAGGAAATTTTTTCTGAATAATTACGGAAACATGGAAGATGGAATTGGAAAAATGCTTTTCAAGAATACTACGTGTAAAGAGAGAAATTAATTTGTTATGCGGCTGTGCATTTATTTCTGGAGGAATGTAAATGCCCATCCGTTGAGTTAAATAAAAAATTCTCTGAATAATTACGGAAAGATGGAAGATGGTATCGGAAAAATGCTTTTCAAGAATACTATGAGTAAAGAGAGAAATTAATTTGATACGCGGCTATGCATTAAATTCTGGAGGAATGTAAATTCCCATCCGTTGACTTAAAGAAGAAATTATCTGAATATTCACGAAAACATGGAAGATGGAATTGAAAAATGGCTTTTGAAAAATACTTCATGTATAGGGACATATTAAGTTGTTATGCGGTTGTGCATTTATTTCTGGAGGAAAGTAAATGCTCATCCGTTGACTTAATAAGAAATTCTCTGAATAATTACGGAAACATGAAAGATAGAATTGGAAAAATTCTTTTGAAGCATACTACGATTAAAGGGAGAGATTAAGCTGATATGCTGCTGTGCATTTATCTCTGGAGGAAAGTAAATGCCCATCCGTTGACTTAAATAAAAAATTCTCTCAATATTCACGGAAACATGGAAGATGGAATTGAAAAATGTCTTTTAACAATACTTCAAGTAAAGGGACGTATTAAGTTGTTATGCGTTTTTGCATTTATTTCTGGAGGAAAGTAATTGCCCATCCGTTCACTCAAAAAAGAAACCCTCTGAATTTTCCCGGAAACATGGAAGTTGGATTTGGAAAAATTATTTTCAAGAATACCACGAGTAAAGGGTGAAATTAAGTGGTTATGCGGCTGTGCATTTATTTCTGGAGGAAAGTAAATGCCCATCCGTTGACTTAAAGAAGAAATTCTCAGAATATTCACGGAAACATGGAAGTTGGAATTCGAAATATGCTTTTCAAGAATACTACGAGTAAAGAGAGAAATTAAGTGGTTATGCGGCTGTGCATTTTTTTCTGGCGGAATGTAAATGCCCATCCGTTGACTTAAAGAAGACATTCTCTGAATATTCACGGAAACATGGAAGATGGAATTGAAAAATTGCTTTTGAGGATACCTCAAGTAAAGGGACATGCTAAGTTGTTATGTGGCTGTGCATTTATTTCTGGAGGAAAGTAAATGCCTATCCGTTGAGTTAACGAAAAAATTTTCTCAATAATTACGGAAACATGGAAGATGGAATTGGAAAAATGCTTTTCAAGAATACTATGAGTAAAGGGAGAAATTAATTTATTATGCGGCTGTGCATTTATTTCTGGAATAATGTAAATGCCCATCCGTTGACTTAAGGAAGAATTTCTCTGAATATTCACGGAAACATGGAAGTTGGAATAGGAAAAATGCTTTTCATGAATACTACGAGTAAAGAGAGAAATTAAGTGGTTATGAGGCTGTGCATTTATTTCTAGCTGAAAGTAAATGCGAATCCATGACTTAAATAAGAAATTCTCTGAATATTCACGGAAATATGGAAGATGGAATTGAAAAATGGCTTTTGAAGAATACTTCAAGTATAAGGACATATTAAGTTGTTATGCGGCTGTGCATTTATTTCTGGAGGAAATTAAATGGCCAACCGTTGACTTAAAGAAGAAAATTCTCTGAATATTCACCGAATCATGGATGATGGAATTGGATAAATGCTTTTCAAGAATACTACGAGTAAATGGAGAAATTAAGTGGTTATTCGGCTGTGCATTTATTACTGGAGGAAAGTAAATACCCATCCGTTGAGTTAAAGAAAAAATTCTCTGAATAATTACGGAAACATGGAAGATGGAATAGGGAAAATGCTTTTCAAGAATACTATGAGTAAAGGGAGAAATTAATTTATTATGCGGCTGTGCATTTATTTCTTGAGGAAAGTAAATGCCCATCCGTTGACTTAAGGAAGAAATTCTTTGAATATTCACGGAAACATGGAAGATGGAATTGAAAAATGGCTTTTGAAGATACCTCAAGTAAAGGGACATATTAAGTTGTTATGCGCTGTGCATTTATTTCTGGAGGAAATTAAATGGCCAACCGTTGACTTAAAGAAGAAAATTCTCTGAATATTCACCGAAACATGGATGATGGAATTGGATAAATGCTTTTCAAGAATACTATGAGTAAAGGGAGAAAATAATTTATTATGCGGCTGTGCATTTATTTCTGGAGGAAAGTAAATGCCCATCCGTTGACTTAAGGAAGAAATTCTCTGAATATACACGGAAACATGGAAGTTGGAATAGGAAAAATGCTTTTCATGAATACTACGAGTAAAGAGAGAAATTATGTGGTTATGCGGCTGTGCATTTATTTCTAGCTGAAAGTAAATGCCCATCCATGACTTAAATAAGAAATTCTCCTAATATTCACGGAAACATGGAAGATGGAAATAAAAAATGGCTTTTGAAGATACCTCAAGTATAGGGACATATTATGTTGTTATGCGGCTGTGCATTTATTTCTGGAGAAAATTAAATGGCCATCCGTTGACTTAAAGAATAAAATTCTCTGAATAATCACCGAATCAATGATGATGGAATTGGATAAATGCTTTTCAAGAATACTACGAGTAAATGGAGAAATTAAGTGGTTATTCGGCTGTGCATTTATTTCTGGAGGAAAGTAAATGCCCATCCGTTGAGTTAAAGAAAAAATTCTCTGAATAATTACGGAAACATGGAAGATGGAATTGGAAAAATGTTTTTCAAGAATACTATGAATAAAGGGAGTAATTAATTTATTATGCGGCTGTGCATTTATTTCTGGAGGAAAGTAAATGCCCATCCGTTGACTTAAGGAAGAAATTCTCTGAATATTCACGGAAACATGGAAGATGTAATTGAAAATTGGCTTTTGAAGATACCTCAAGTAAAGGGACATTTTAAGTTCTTATGCGCTGTGCATTTATTTCTGGAGGAAATTAAATGGCCAACCGTTGATTAAAGAAGAAAATTCACTGAATATTCACCGAATCATGGACGATGGAATTGGATAAATGCTTTTCAAGAATACTACGACTAAAGGGAGAAATTAAGTGGTTATTCGGCTGTGCATTTATTTCTGGAGGAAAGTAAATGCCCATCCGTTGAGTTAAAGAAAAAATTCTCTGAATAATTACGGAAACAAGGAAGATGGAATTGGAAAAAGGCTTTTCAAGAATACTACGAGTAAATGGGGAAATTAATTTGTTATGCGGTTGTGCATTTATTTCTGGAGGAATGAAAATGCCCATCCGTTGACTTAAAGAAGGAATTCTCTGAATATCCACGGAAACATGGAAGATGGAATTGAAAAATGGTTTTTGAAGAATACTTCAAGTAAAGGGACATATTAAGTTATTATGCGCTGTGCATTTATTTCTGGAGGAAAGTAAATGCTCATCCGTTGACTTAAAGAAGAAATTCTCTGCATATTCACGGAAACATGGAAGATGGAATTGAAAAATGGCTTTTGAAGATACCTCAAGTAAAGTGACATATTAAGTTGTTATGCGCTGTGCATTTATTTCTGGAGGAAATTAAATGGCCAACCGTTGACTTAAAGAAGAAAATTCACTGAATATTCACCGAAACATGGACCATGGAATTGGATAAATGCTTTTCAAGAATACTATGAGTAAAGGGAGAAATTAATTTATTATGCGGCTGTGCATTTATTTCTGGAGGAAAGTAAATGCCCATCCGTTGACTTAAAGAAGAAATTCTCTGAATATTCACGGAAATATGGAAGATGGAATTGAAAAATGGCTTTTGAAGAATACTTCACGTATAAGGACATATTAAGTTGTTATGCGGCTGTGCAATTATTTCTGGAGGAAATTAAATGGCCAACCGTTGACTTAAAGAAGAAAATTCTCTGAATATTCACCGAATCATGGATGATGGAATTGGATAAATGCTTTTCAAGAATACTATGAGTAAAGGGAGAAAATAATTTATTATGCGGCTGTGCATTTATTTCTGGAGGAAAGTAAATGCCCATCCGTTGACTTAAAGAAGAAATTCTCTGAATATTCACGGAAACATGGAAGTTGGAATAGGAAAAATTCTTTTCATGAATACTACGAGTAAAGGGAGAAATTAATTGGTTATGCGGCTGTGCGGCAGTGCATTTATTTCTAGCTGAAAGTAAATGCCCATCCATGACTTAAATAAGAAATTCTCTGAATATTCACGGAAACATGGAAGATGGAAATAAAAAATGGCTTTTGAAGATACCTCAAGTATATGGACATATTATGTTGTTATGCGGCTGTGCATTTATTTCTGGAGGAAAGTAAATGCCCATCCGTTGACTTAAAGAAGAAATTCACTGAATATTCACGGATTATATGGAAGATGGAATTGAAAAATAGCATTTGAAGAATACTTCAAGTATAGAGACATATTAAATTGTTATGCGGCTGTTCATTTATTTCTGGAGGAAATTAAATGGCCAACCGTTGACTTAAAGAAGAAAATTCACTGAATATTCACCGAATCATGGATGATGGAATTGGATAAATGCTTTTCAAGAATACTACGAGTAAATGGAGAAATTAAGTGGTTATTCGGCTGTGCATTTATTTCTGGAGGAAAGTAAATGCACATCCGTTGAGTTAAAGAAAAAATTCTCTGCATATTCACGGAAACATGGAAGATGGAATTGAAAAATGGTCTTTGAAGATACCTCAAGTAAAGTGACATATTAAGTTGTTATGCGCTGTGCATTTATTTCTGGAGGAAAGTAAATGCCCATCCGTTGACTTAAAGAAGAAATTCTCTGAATATTCACGGAAATATGGAAGATGGAATTGAAAAATGGCTTTTGAAGAATACTTCAAGTATAAGGACATATTAAGTTGTTAAGCAGCTGTGCATTTATTTCTGGAGGAAATTAAATGGCCAACCGTTGAATTAAAGAAGAAAATTCTCTGAATATTCACCGAATCATGGATGAGGGAATTGGATAAATGCTTTTCAAGAATACTACGAGTACATGGAGAAATTAAGTGGTTATTCGGCTGTGCAATTATTTCTGGAGGAAAGTAAATGCTCATCCGTTGAGTTAAAGAAAAAATTCTCTGAATAATTACGGAAACAAGGAAGATGGAATTGGAAAAATGCTTTTCAAGAATACTATGAGTAAAGGGAGAAATTAATTTATTATGCGGCTGTGCATTTATTTCTGGAGGAAAGTAAATACCCATCCGTTGACTTAAGGAAGAAATTATCTGAATATTCACGGAAACATGGAAGATGGAATTGAAAAATGGCTTTTGAAGATACCTCAAGGAAAGGGACATATTAAGTTGTTATGCGGCTGTGCATGTATTTCTGGACGAAAGTAGATGCCCATCCGTTGACTTAAAGAAGAAATTCTCTGAATATTCTCGGAAACATGGAAGATGGAATTGGATAAATGCTTTTCAAGAATACTACGATTAAAGGGAGAAATTAAGTGGTTATTCGGCTGTGCATTTATTTCTGGAGGAAAGTAAATGCCCATCCGTTGAGTTAATGAAAAAATTTTCTGAATAATTACGGAAACATGGAAGATGGAATTGGAAAAATGCTTTTCAAGAATACTATGAATAAAGGGAGAAATTAATTTATTATGCGGCTGTGCATTTATTTCTGGAGGAAAGTAAATGCCCATCCGTTGACTTAAGGAAGAGATTCTCTGAATATTCACGGAAACATGGAAGTTGGAATAGGAAAAATGCTTTTCATGAATACTACGAGTAAAGAGCGAAATTAAGTGGTTATGCGGCTGTGCGGCTGTGCATTTATTTCTAGCTGAAAGTAAATGCGAATCCATGACTTAAATAAGAAATTCTCTGAATATTCACGGAAACATGGAAGATGGAATTAAAAAATGGCTTTTGAAGATACCTCAAGGAAAGGGACATATTAAGTTGTTATGCGGCTGTGCATGTATTTCTGGACGAAAGTAAATGCCCATCCGTTGACTTAAAGAAGAAATTCTCTGAATATTCACGGAAACGTGGAAGATGGATTTGGAAAAATGTTTTTTATGCATACTACGAGTAAATGGAGAAATGAAGTTGTTATGCGGCTGTGCATTTATTTCTGGAGGAAAGTATGTGCCCGTCCGTTGACTTAAAGAAGAAATTCTCTGAATATTCACGGAAACGTGGAAGGTGGATTTGGAAAAAAGATTTTGATTCATACTACGGGTAAGGGGAGAAATGAAATTGTTATGCGGATGTACATTTATTTCTGGACGAAAGTAAATGCCCATCCGTTGAGTTAAAGAAAAAATTCTCTGAATAATTACGGAAACATGGAAGATGGAATTGGAAAAATGTTTTTCAAGAATACTATGACTAAAGGGAGAAATTAATTTATTATGCGGCTGTGCATTTATTTCTGGAGGAAAGTAAATGCCCATCCGTTGACTTAAGGAAGAAATTCTCTGAATATTCACGGAAACATGGAACATGTAATTGAAAATTGGCTTTTGAAGATACCTCAAGTAAAGGGACATTTTAAGTTGTTATGCACTATGCATTTATTTCTGGAGGAAATTAAATGGCCAACCGTTGACTTAAAGAAGAAAATTCACTGAATATTCACCGAATCATGGACGATGGAATTGGATAAATGCTTTTCAAGAATACTACGACTAAAGGGAGAAATTAAGTGGTTATTCGGCTGTTCATTTATTTCTGGAGGAAAGTAAATGCCCATCCGTTGAGTTAAAGAAAAAATTCTCTGAATAATTACGGAAACACGGAAGATGGAATTGGAAAAAGGCTTTTCAAGAATACTACGAGTAAAGGGAGAAATTAATTTGTTATGCGGTTGTGCATTTATTTCTGGAGGAATGAAAATGCCCATCCGTTGACTTAAAGAAGAAATTCTTTGAATATTCACGGAAACATGGAAGTTGGAATTGGAAAAATCTTTTCAAGAATATTACGAGTAAAGAGAGAAATTAAGAGTTTATGCCGCTGTACATTTATTTCTGGCGAAATGTAAATGCCCATCCGCTGACTTAAAGAAGAATTTCTCTGCATATTCACGGAAACATGGAAGATGGAATTGAAAAATGGCTTTTGAAGATACCTCAAGTAAAGTGACATATTAAGTTGTTATGCGCTGTGCATTTATTTCTGGAGGAAATTAAATGGCCAACCGTTGACTTAAAGAAGAAAATTCACTGAATATTCACCGAAACATGGACCATGGAATTGGATAAATGCTTTTCAAGAATACTATGAGTAAAGGGAGAAATTAATTTATTATGCGGCTGTGCATTTATTTCTGGAGGAAAGTAAATGCCCATCCGTTGACTTAAAGAAGAAATTCTCTGAATATTCACGGAAATATGGAAGATGGAATTGAAAAATGGCTTTTGAAGAATACTTCACGTATAAGGACATATTAAGTTGTTATGCGGCTGTGCAATTATTTCTGGAGGAAATTAAATGGCCAACCGTTGACTTAAAGAAGAAAATTCTCTGAATATTCACCGAATCATGGATGATGGAATTGGATAAATGCTTTTCAAGAATACTATGTGTAAATTGAGAAAATAATTTATTATGCGGCTGTGCATTTATTTCTGGAGGAAAGTAAATGCCCATCCGTTGACTTAAAGAAGAAATTCTCTGAATATTCACGGAAACATGGAAGTTGGAATAGGAAAAATTCTTTTCATGAATACTACGAGTAAAGAGAGAAATTAATTGGTTATGCGGCTGTGCGGAAGTGCATTTATTTCTAGCTGAAAGTAAATGCCCATCCATGACTTAAATAAGAAATTCTCTGAATATTCACGGAAACATGGAAGATGGAAATAAAAAATGGCTTTTGAAGATACCTCAAGTATAGGGACATATTATGTTGTTATGCGGCTGTGCATTTATTTCTGGAGGAAAGTAAATGCCCATCCGTTGACTTAAAGAAGAAATTCACGGAATATTCACGGATTATATGGAAGATGGAATTGAAAAATAGCATTTGAAGAATACTTCAAGTATAGAGACATATTAAATTGTTATGCGGCTGTTCATTTATTTCTGGAGGAAATTAAATGGCCAACCGTTGACTTAAAGAAGAAAATTCACTGAATATTCACCGAATCATGGATGATGGAATTGGATAAATGCTTTTCAAGAATACTACGAGTAAATGGAGAAATTAAGTGGTTATTCGGCTGTGCATTTATTTCTGGAGGAAAGTAAATGCCCATCCGTTGAGTTAAAGAAAAAATTCTCTGCATATTCACGGAAACATGGAAGATGGAATTGAAAAATGGTCTTTGAGGATACCTCAA
The DNA here is from genome assembly GCA_963932465.1 of Maratus speciosus. NCBI lineage: Eukaryota > Metazoa > Arthropoda > Arachnida > Araneae > Salticidae > Maratus > Maratus speciosus. The sequence continues at coordinate 41,811,260 of OZ010798.1, forward strand.
GTAAAGTGACATATTAAGTTGTTATGCGCTGTGCATTTATTTCTGGAGGAAGGTAAATGCCCATCCGTTGACTTAAGGAAGAAATTCTCTGAATATTCACGGAAACATGGAAGATGGAATTGGAAAAATGCTTTTCAAGAATACTATGAGTAAAGGGAGAAATTAATTTATTATGCGGCTGTGCATTTATTTCTGGAGGAAAGTAAATACCCATCCGTTGACTTAAGGAAGAAATTCTCTGAATATTCACGGAAACATGGAAGATGGAATTGAAAAATGGCTTTTGAAGATACCTCAAGTAAAGGGACATATTAAGTTGTTATGCGCTGTGCATTTATTTCTGGAGGAAATTAAATGGCCAACCGTTGACTTAAAGAAGAAAATTCTCTGAATATTCACCGAATCATGGATGATGGAATTGGATAAATGCATTTCAAGAATACTACGAGTAAAGGTAGAAATTAAGTGGTTATTCGGCTGTGCATTTATTTCTGGAGGAAAGTAAATGCCCATCCGTTGAGTTAAAGAAAAAATTTTCTGAAGAATTACGGAAACATGGAAGATGGAATTGGAAAAATGCTTTTCAAGAATACTATGAGTAAAGGGAGAAATTAATTTATTATGCGGCTGTGCATTTATTTCTGGAGGAAAGTAAATGCCCATCCGTTGACTTAAGGAAGAGATTCTCTGAATATTCACGGAAACATGGAAGTTGGAATAGGAAAAATGCTTTTCATGAATACTACGAGTAAAGAGCGAAATTAAGTGGTTATGCGGCTGTGTGGCTGCGCATTTATTTCTAGCTGAAAGTAAATGCGAATCCATGACTTAAATAAGAAATTCTCTGAATATTCACGGAAACATGGAAGATGGAATTAAAAAATGGCTTTTGAAGATACCTCAAGGAAAGGGACATATTAAGTTGTTATGCGGCTGTGCATGTATTTCTGGACGAAAGTAAATGCCCATCCGTTGACTTAAAGAAGAAATTCTCTGAATATTCACGGAAACGTGGAAGATGGATTTGGAAAAATGCTTTTTATGCATACTACGAGTAAATGGAGAAATGAAGTTGTTATGCGGCTGTGCATTTATTTCTGGAGGAAAGTATGTGCCCGTCCGTTGACTTAAAGAAGAAATTCTCTGAATATTCACGGAAACGTGGAAGGTGGATTTGGAAAAAAGATTTTGATTCATACTACGGGTAAGGGGAGAAATGAAATTGTTATGCGGATGTGCATTTATTTCTGGACGAAAGTAAATGCCCATCCGTTGACGTAAAGAAGAAATTCTCTGAATATTCACGGAAATATGGAAGATGGAATTGAAAAATGGCTTTTGAAGAATACTTAGAGTATAAGGACATATTAAGTTGTTATGCGCTCTGCATTTATTTCTGGAGGAAATTAAATGGCCAACCGTTGACTTAAAGAAGAAAATTCACTGAATATTCACCGAATCATGGACGATGGAATTGGATAAATGCTTTTCAAGAATACTACGACTAAAGGGAGAAATTAAGTGGTTATTCGGCTGTGCATTGATTTCTGGAGGAAAGTAAATGCCCATCCGTTGAGTTAATGAAAAAATTTTCTGAATAATTACGGAAACATGGAAGATGGAATTGGAAAAATGCTTTTCAAGAATACTATGAGTAAAGGGAGGAATTAATTTATTATGCGGCTGTGCATTTATTTCTGGAGGAAAGTAAATGCCCATCGGTTGACTTAAGGAAGAAATTCTCTGAATATTAACGGAAACATGGAAGTTGGAATAGGAAAAATGCTTTTCATGAATACTACGAGTAAAGAGAGAAATTAAGTGGTTATGCGGCTGTGCATTTATTTCTGGAGGAAAGTAAATGCCCATCCGTTGAGTTAATGAAAAAATTTTCTGAATAATTACGGAAACATGGAAGATGGAATTGAAAAGTGGTTTTTGAAGAATACTTCAAGTAAAGGGACATATTAAGATATTATGCGCTGTGCATTTATTTCTGGAGGAAAGTAAATGCCCATCCGTTGACTTAAAGAAGAAATTCTCTGAATATTCACGGAAACATGGAAGTTGGAATTGGAAAAATCTTTTCAAGAATATTACGAGTAAAGAGAGAAATTAAGTTGTTATGCCGCTGTACATTTATTTTTGGCGGAATGTAAATGCCCATCCGCTGACTTAAAGAAGAATTTCTCTGCATATTCACGGAAACATGGAAGATGGAATTGAAAAATGGCTTTTGAAGATACCTCAAGTAAAGTGACATATTAAGTTGTTATGCGCTGTGCATTTATTTCTGGAGGAAATTAAATGGCCAACCGTTGACTTAAAGAAGAAAATTCACTGAATATTCACCGAAACATGGACCATGGAATTGGATAAATGCTTTTCAAGAATACTATGAGTAAAGGGAGAAAATAATTTATTATGCGGCTGTGCATTTATTTCTGGAGGAAAGTAAATGCCCATCCGTTGACTTAAAGAAGAATTTCTCTGAATATTCACGGAAATGTGGAAGATGGAATTGAAAAATGGCTTTTGAAGAATACTTCAAGTATAGGGACATATTAAGTTGTTATGCGGCTGTGCATTTATTTCTGGAGGAAATTAAATGGCCAACCGTTGACTTAAAGAAGAACATTCTCTGAATATTCACCGAATCATGGATGAGGGAATTGGATAAATGCTTTTCAAGAATACTACGAGTAAATGGAGAAATTAAGTGGTTATTCGGCTGTGCATTTATTTCTGGAGGAAAGTAAATACTCATCTGTTGAGTTAAAGAAAAAATTCTCTGAATAATTACGGAAACAAGGAAGATGGAATTGGAAAAATGCTTTTCAAGAATAGTATGAGTAAAGGGAGAAATTAATTTATTATGCGGCTGTGCATTTATTTCTGGAGGAAAGTAAATGCCCATCCGTTGACTTAAGGAAGAAATTCTCTGAATATTCACGGAAACGTGGAAGATGGAATTGAAAAATGGCTTTTGAAGATACCTCAATTAAAGGGACGTATTAAGTTGTTATGCGCTGTGCATTTATTTCTGAAGGAAATTAAATGGCCAACCGTTGACTTAAAGAAGAAAATTCACTGAATATTCACCGAATCATGGACGATGGAATTGGATAAATGCTTTTCAAGAATACTACGAGTAAATGGAGAAATTAAGTGGTTATTCGGCTGTGGATTTATTTCTGGAGGAAAGTAAATGCCCATCCGTTGAGTTAAAGAAAAACTTCTCTGAATATTTACGGAAACATGGAAGATGGATTTGGAAAAATGCTTTTCAAGAATACTATGAGTAAAGGGAGAAATTAATTTATTATGCGGCTGTGCATTTATTTCAGGAGGAAAGTAAATGCCCATCCGTTGACTTAAAGAAGAAATTCTCTGAATATTCACGGAAACGTGGAAGGTGGATTTGGAAAAAAGATTTTGATTCATACTACGGGTAAGGGGAGAAATGAAATTGTTATGCGGATGTGCATTTATTTCTGGAGGAAAGTAAGTGCCCATCCGTTACCTTAAAGAAGAAATTCTCTGAATATTCACGATAACGTGGAAGATGGATTTGAAAAAATGCTTTTGATGCATACATACCTCAAGTAAAGGGACATATTAAGTCGTTATGCGCTGTGCATTTATTTCTGGAGGAAAGTAAATGCCCATCCGTTGAGTTAATGAAAACATTTTCTGAATAATTACGGAAACATGGAAGTTGGAATAGGAAAAATGCTTTTCATGAATAATACGAGTAAAGAGAGAAATTAAGTGGTTATGCGGCTGTGCGGCTGTGCATTTATTTCTAGCTGAAAGTAAATGCGAATCCATGACTTAAATAAGTAATTCTCTGAATATTCACGGAAACATGGAAGATAGAATTGAAAAATGGCTTTTGAAGATACCTCAAGGAAAGGGACATATTAAGTTGTTATGCGGCTGTGCATGTATTTCTGGACGAAAGTAAATGCCCATCCGTTGACTTAAAGAAGAAATTCTCTGAATATTCACGGAAACGTGGAAGATGGATTTGGAAAAATGCTTTTTATGCATACTACGAGTAAATGGAGAAATGAAGTTGTTATGCGGCTGTGCATCTATTTCTCGAGGAAAGTATGTGCCCGTCCGTTGACTTAAAAAAGAAATTCTCTGAATATTCACGGAAACGTGGAAGGTGGATTTGGAAAAAAGATTTTGATTCATACTACGGGTAAGGGGAGAAATGAAATTGTTATGCGGATGTGCATTTATTTCTGGACGAAAGTAAATGCCCATCCGTTGACTTAAAGAAGAAAATTCTCTGAATATTCACCGAATCATGGATGATGGAATTGGATAAATGCTTTTCAAGAATACTATGAGTAAAGGGAGAAAATAATTTATTATGCGGCTGTGCATTTATTTCTGGAGGAAAGTAAATGCCCATCCGTTGACTTAAAGAAGAATTTCTCTGAATATTCACGGAAATGTGGAAGATGGAATTGAAAAATGGCTTTTGAAGAATACTTCAAGTATAGGGACATATTAAGTTGTTATGCGGCTGTGCATTTATTTCTGGAGGAAATTAAATGGCCAACCGTTGACTTAAAGAAGAACATTCTCTGAATATTCACCGAATCATGGATGAGGGAATTGGATAAATGCTTTTCAAGAATACTACGAGTAAAGAGAGAAATTAAGTGGTTATGCGGCTGTGCGGCTGTGCATTTATTTCTAGCTGAAAGTAAATGCGAATCCATGACTTAAATAAGTAATTCTCTGAATATTCACGGAAACATGGAAGATTGAATTGAAAAATGGCTTTTGAAGATACCTAGAGGAAAGGGACATATTAAGTTGTTATGCGGCTGTGCATGTATTTCTGGACGAAAGTAAATGCCCATCCGTTGACTTAAAGAAGAAATTCTCTGAATATTCTCGGAAACATGGAAGATGGAATTGGAAAAATTTCTTTTCAAGAATACTACGCGTAAAGGGAGAAATTAAGTGGTTATGCGGCTGTGCATTTATTTCTGGAGGAAAGTATGTGCCCGTCCGTTGACTTAAAGAAGAAATTCTCTGAAAATTCACGGAAACGTGGAAGATGGATTTGGAAAAATGCTTTTTATGCATACTACGAGTAAATGGAGAAATGAAGTTGTTATGCGGCTGTGTATTTATTTCTGGAGGAAAGTAAATGCCCATCCGTTGACTTAAAGAAGAAATTCTCTGAATATTCACGGAAACGTGGAAGGTGGATTTGGAAAAAAGATTTTGATTCATACTACGGGTAAGGGGAGAAATGAAATTGCTATGCGGATGTGCATTTATTTCTGGAGGAAAGTAAGTGCCCATCCGTTACCTTAAAGAAGAAATTCTCTGAATATTCACGATAACGTGGAAGATGGATTTGAAAAAATGCTTTTGATGCATACTACGAGTAAAGGGAGAAATGAAGTTGTTTTGCGCATGTGCATTTTTTTCTGGAGCAAAGTAAATGATCATCCGTTTACTTAAAGAAAAAATTCTCTGAATAATTACGGGAACATGAAAGACGGAATTGGACAAACGCTTTTGGTGCATACTACGATTAAATTTAGAGATTAAGTTGCTATGCGGTTTTGCATTTATTTCTTGCGGAATGTAAATGCCCATCCGTTCACTTAAAGAAGAAAATCTCTGAATATTCAAGGAAACATGGAAGATGGAATTGAAAAATGACTCTTGAAGATACCTCAAGGAAAGGGACATATTAAGTTGTTATGCGGCTGTGCATGTATTTCTGGACGAAAGTAAATGCCCATCCGTTGACTTAAAGAAGAAATTCTCTGAATATTCACGGAAACGTGGAAGATGGATTTGGAAAAATGCTTTTTATGCATACTACGAGTAAATGGAGAAATGAAGTTGTTATGCGGCTGTGCATCTATTTCTGGAGGAAAGTATGTGCCCGTCCGTTGACTTAAAAAAGAAATTCTCTGAATATTCACGGAAACGTGGAAGGTGGATTTGGAAAAAAGATTTTGATTCATACTACGGGTAAGGGGAGAAATGAAATTGTTATGCGGATGTGCATTTATTTCTGGACGAAAGTAAATGCCCATCCGTTGACTTAAAGAAGAATTTCTCTGAATATTCACGGAAATGTGGAAGATGGAATTGAAAAATGGCTTTTGAAGAATACTTCAAGTATAGGGACATATTAAGTTGTTATGCGGCTGTGCATTTATTTCTGGAGGAAATTAAATGGCCAACCGTTGACTTAAAGAAGAACATTCTCTGAATATTCACCGAATCATGGATGAGGGAATTGGATAAATGCTTTTCAAGAATACTACGAGTAAAGAGAGAAATTAAGTGGTTATGCGGCTGTGCGGCTGTGCATTTATTTCTAGCTGAAAGTAAATGCGAATCCATGACTTAAATAAGTAATTCTCTGAATATTCACGGAAACATGGAAGATAGAATTGAAAAATGGCTTTTGAAGATACCTAGAGGAAAGGGACATATTAAGTTGTTATGCGGCTGTGCATGTATTTCTGGACGAAAGTAAATGCCCATCCGTTGACTTAAAGAAGAAATTCTCTGAATATTCTCGGAAACATGGAAGATGGAATTGGAAAAATTTCTTTTCAAGAATACTACGCGTAAAGGGAGAAATTAAGTGGTTATGCGGCTGTGCATTTATTTCTGGAGGAAAGTATGTGCCCGTCCGTTGACTTAAAGAAGAAATTCTCTGAAAATTCACGGAAACGTGGAAGATGGATTTGGAAAAATGCTTTTTATGCATACTACGAGTAAATGGAGAAATGAAGTTGTTATGCGGCTGTGTATTTATTTCTGGAGGAAAGTAAATGCCCATCCGTTGACTTAAAGAAGAAATTCTCTGAATATTCACGGAAACGTGGAAGGTGGATTTGGAAAAAAGATTTTGATTCATACTACGGGTAAGGGGAGAAATGAAATTGCTATGCGGATGTGCATTTATTTCTGGAGGAAAGTAAGTGCCCATCCGTTACCTTAAAGAAGAAATTCTCTGAATATTCACGATAACGTGGAAGATGGATTTGAAAAAATGCTTTTGATGCATACTACGAGTAAAGGGAGAAATGAAGTTGTTTTGCGCATGTGCATTTTTTTCTGGAGCAAAGTAAATGATCATCCGTTTACTTAAAGAAAAAATTCTCTGAATAATTACGGGAACATGAAAGACGGAATTGGACAAACGCTTTTGGTGCATACTACGATTAAATTTAGAGATTAAGTTGCTATGCGGTTTTGCATTTATTTCTTGCGGAATGTAAATGCCCATCCGTTCACTTAAAGAAGAAAATCTCTGAATATTCAAGGAAACATGGAAGATGGAATTGAAAAATGACTCTTGAAGATACCTCAAATAAAGGAAGAGATTAAGTTGTTATGCGGCTGTGCATTTATTTCTGGAGGAAAGTAAATGCCCCTCCGTTGACTTATGAGGAATTTACGTGAATAATTAAGGAAACATGAAAGATGGAATTGGAAAAACGGTTTTGGTTTATACCACGATTAAAGTGAGAGATTAAGTTGATGTGCGGCTGTGCATTTATTTCTGGGGGAAAGTAAATGCCCATCCTTTGACTTAAAGAAAATTTTTTCTGAATAATTACTGAAACATGGAAGATGGAATTGGAAAATTTCTTTTGAAGCATACTACGAGTAAAAGGGGAGATTAACTTGTTATGCGGCTGTGCATTTATTTCTGGAAGAAAGTAAATGCCTTACCGTTGACATAAAGAAAATTTTTTCTGAATAATTACGGAAATATGGAAGATGGAATTGGAAAATTTCTTTTGAAGCATACTACGAGTAAAAGGAGAGATTAACTTGTTATGCGGCTGTGCATTTATTTCTGGAGCAAAGTAAATGACCATCCATTTACTTAAAGAAAAAATTCTCTGAATAATTACGGGAACATGAAAGATGGAATTGGACAAACGCTTTTGGTGCATACTACGATTAAAGTTAGAGATTAAGTTGTTATGCGGTTTTGCATTTATTTCTTGCGGAATGTAAATGCCCATCCGTTGACTTAAAGAAGAAAATCTCTGAATATTCAAGGAAACATGGAAGATGGAATTGAAAAATGGCTTTTGAAGATACCTCAAATAAAGGGGCATGTTAAGTTGTTTTGCGGCTGTGCATTTATTTCTGGAGGAAAGTAAATGCCCATCCGTTGACTTAAAGAAGAAATTCTCTGAATATTCACCGAAACATGGATGATGGAATTGGAAAAATGCTTTTCAAGAATACTACGAGTAAAGGGACAAATTAAGTGGTTATGCGGCTGTGCATTTATTTCTGGAGGAAAGTAAATGCCCATCCGTTGACTTAAAGAAGAAATCATCTGAATATTCACGGAAACATGGAAGATGGATTTGGAAAAAAGCTTTTGATGCATACTACTGGTAAGGGGAGAAATGAAGTTGTTATGCGGATGTGCATTTATTTCTGGAGGAAAGTAAGTGCCCATCCGTTGACTTAAAGAAGAATTTCTCTGCTTATTTACGGAAACGTGGAAGATGAAATTGGAAAATGGCTTTTGAAGACACCTCAAGTAAAGGGACATATTAAGTTGTTATGCGCTGTGCATTTATTTCTGGAGGAAAGTAAATGCCCAACCGTTGACTTAAAGAAGAAAATTCTCTGAATATTCACTGAATCATGGATGATGGAATTGGAAAAATGCTTTTTAAATATACTACGAGTAAAGGAAGAAATTAAGTGGTTATTCGGCTGTCCATTTATTTCTGGAGGATAGAAAATGCCCATCCGTTGAGTTAAAGAAGAATTCTCTGAATAATTTCGGAAACATTTAAGATGGAATTGGAAAATGCTTTTCAAGAATACTATGAGTAAAGGGAGATATTAATTTATTATGCGGCTGTGCATTTATTTCTGCAGGAAAGTAAATGCCCATCCGTTGACTAAAAGTAGAAATTCTCTAAATATTCACGGAAACATGGAACATGGAATTGAAAAATGGCTTTTGAAGAATACTTCAAGTATAGCGACATATTAAGTTCTTATGTGGCTGTGCATGTATTTCTGGAGGAAAGTAAATGCCCATCCGTTGACTTAAAGAAGAAATTATCTGAATATTTACGGAAACGTGGATGATGGAATTGTAAAATTTCTTTTGTAGCATACTACGAGTAAAGGGAGAGATTAAGTTGTTATGCGGCTGTGCATTTATTTCTGGAGGAAAGTAAATGCCCATCCGTTGACTTAAAGAATAAATTCTCTTAATAATAACGGAAACATGGAAGAAGGATTTAGAAAAATGCTTTTAATGCATACTACGCGTAAAGGGAGAGATTAAACTGTTATGCGGCTGTGCATTTATTTCTGGAAGAAAGTAAATGCCCATCTCTTGACTTCAATAAAAAATTCTCTGAATAATTACGCAAACATGAAATATGGAAATTTAAAAACACATTTGGTGCATACTTCGATTAAAGGGAGAGATTAAGTTGTTATGCGGCTGTGCATTTATTTCTGGAGGAAAGTAACTGCCCATCCGTTGACTTAAAGTATAAATTCTCTGAATATTCACGGAAACATGGAAGATGAAATTGAAAAATAGCTTTTGAAGATACTACAAGTAAAGGGACATATTAAGTTGTTATGCGGCTGTGCATTTATCTCTGGAGGAAAGTAAATGCCCATCCGTTGACTTAAATGAAAAATTCTCTGAATATTCACGGAAACATGGAAGATGGAATTGAAAAATGGCTTTTAACAATACTTCAAGTAAAGGGACATATTAAGTTGTTATGCGTCTGTGCATTTATTTCTGGAGGAAAGTAATTGCCCATCCGTTCACTTAAAAAAGAAACTCTCCGAATATTCACGGAAACATGAAATTTGGAATTGGAAAAATGCTTTTCAAGAATACTACGAGTAAAGAGAGAAATTAATAATTACGGAAACATGGAAGATGGATTTGAAAAAATTCTTTTGATGCATATTACGAGAAAAGGGAGAGATTAAATTGTTATGCGGGTGTGCATTTATTTCTGGTATAAAGTAAATGCCCATGAGTTGACTTAAATAAAACATTCTCTGAATAAATGCGGAAACATGAAAGATGGAACTGGAAAAACACTTTTGGTGCATACTACGATTAAAAGGAGTGTTTCAGTGGTTATGCGGCTGTGCATTTATTTCTGGAGGAAAGTAAATGCCCATCCGTTGACTTAAAGAATAAATTCTCTGAATATTCACGGAAACATGGAAGATGAAATTGAAAAATATTTTTTGAAGATACTACAAGTAAAGGGACATATTAAGTTGTTATGCGGCTGTGCATTTATCTCTGGAGGAAAGTAAATGCCCATCCGTTGAATTAAATAAAAAATTCTCTGAATATTCACGGAAACATGGAAGATGAAATTGAAAAATATTTTTTGAAGATACTACAAGTAAAGGGACATATTAAGTTGTTATGCGGCTGTGCATTTATCTCTGGAGGAAAGTAAATGCCCATCCGTTGAATTAAATAAAAAATTCTCTGAATATTCACGGAAACATGGAAGTTGGAATTGGAAAAATGCTTTTCAAGAATACTACGAGTAAAGAGAAAAATTAATAATTACTGAAACATGGAAGATGGATTTGGAAAAAATGCTTTTGATGCATATTACGAGTAAAGGGAGAGATTAAATTGTTATGCGGCTGTGCATTTATTTCTGGAGAAAAGTAAATGCCCATCCATGATTTAAAGAAGAAATTATCTGAATACGCACGGAAAAATGGAAGATGGAATTGGAAAAATGCTTTTCGAGAATACTTCGAGTAAAGGGAGAAATTATGTGGTTATGCGGCTGTGCATTTATTTCTGGAGGAAGTAAATGCCCATCCGCTGTGTTATGAAGAAATTCTCTGAATAATTACGGAAACATGAAAGATGGAATTGGAAAAAAGCTTTTGAAACATACTACGAGTAAATTGAGAGATTACGTTGTTATGCGGCTGCGCATTTATTTCGGGATGAAAGTAAATGCCCATCCGATGACTTAAAGAAGAAATTCTCTGAATAATTACCGAAAAATAGAAGATGGAATTGGAAAAATGCTTTCCAAGAATACTACGAGTAAAGAGAGAAATTAAGTTGTTATGTGACTGTGCATTTATTTCTGGAGGAAAGTAAATGCCCATCCGTTGACTTAAAGGAAATTTTTTCTGAATAATTACGGAAACATGGAAGATGGAATTGGAAAAATGCTTTTCAAGAATACTACGTGTAAAGAGAGAAATTAATTTGTTATGCGGCTGTGCATTTATTTCTGGAGGAATGTAAATGCCCATCCGTTGCGTTAAATAAAAAATTCTCTGAATAATTACGGAAACATGGAAGATGGAATCGGAAAAATGCTTTTCAAGAATACTATGAGTAAAGAGAGAAATTAATTTGATACGCGGCTATGCATTAAATTCTGGAGGAATGTAAATTCCCATCCGTTGACTTAAAGAAGAAATTATCTGAATATTCACGAAAACATGGAAGATGGAATTGAAAAATGGCTTTTGAAAAATACTTCATGTATAGGGACATATTAATTTGTTATGCGGCTGTGCATTTATCTCTGGAGGAAAGTAAATGCCCATCCGTTGACTTAAATAAAAAATTCTCTCAATATTCACGGAAACATGGAAGATGGAATTGAAAAATGGCTTTTAACAATACTTCAAGTAAAGGGACGTATTAAGTTGTTATGCGTTTTTGCATTTATTTCTGGACGAAAGTAATTGCCCATCCGTTCACTCAAAAAAGAAACCCTCTGAATTTTCACGGAAACATGGAAGTTGGAATTGGAAAAATTATTTTCAAGAATACCACGAGTAAAGGGTGAAATTAAGTGGTTATGCGGCTGTGCATTTATTTCTGGAGGAAAGTAAATGCCCATCCGTTGACTTAAAGAAGAAATTCTCAGAATATTCACGGAAACATGGAAGTTGGAATTCGAAATATGCTTTTCAAGAATACTACGAGTAAAGAGAGAAATTAAGTGGTTATGCGGCTGCGCATTTTTTTCTGGCGGAATGTAAATGCCCATCCGTTGACTTAAAGAAGACATTCTCTGAATATTCACGGAAACATGGAAGATGGAATTGAAAAATTGCTTTTGAGGATACCTCAAGTAAAGCGACATGCTAAGTTGTTATGTGGCTGTGCATTTATTTCTGGAGGAAAGTAAATGCCCATCCGTTGAGTTAACGAAAAAATTTTCTCAATAATTACGGAAACATGGAAGATGGAATTGGAAAAATGCTTTTCAAGAATACTATGAGTAAAGGGAGAAATTAATTTAATATGCGGCTGTGCATTTATTTCTGGAGGAAAGTAAATGCCCATCCGTTGACTTAAGGAAGAAATTCTCTGAATATTCACGGAAACATGGAAGTTGGAATAGGAAAAATGCTTTTCATGAATACTACGAGTAAAGAGAGAAATTAAGTGGTTATGCGGCTGTGCATTTATTTCTGGAGGAAAGTAAATGCCCATCCGTTGAGTTAATGAAAACATTTTCTGAATTATTACGGAAACATGGAAGTTGGAATAGGAAAAATGCTTTTCATGGATACTACGAGTAAAGAGAGAAATTAAGTGGTTATGTGGCTGTGCATTTATTTCTAGCTGAAAGTAAATGCGAATCCATGACTTAAATAAGTAATTCTCTGAATATTCACGGAAACATGGAAGATAGAATTGAAAAATGGCTTTTGAAGATACCTCAAGGAAAGGGACATATTAAGTTGTTATGCGGCTGTGCATGTATTTCTGGACGAAAGTAAATGCCCATCCGTTGACTTAAAGAAGAAATTCTCTGAATATTCTCGGAAACATGGAAGATGGAATTGGATAAATGCTTTTCAAGAATACTACGATTAAAGGGAGAAATTAAGTGGTTATTCGGCTGTGCATTTATTTCTGGAGGAAAGTAAATGCCCATCCGTTGAGTTAATGAAAAAATTTTCTGAATAATTACGGAAACATGGAAGATGGAATTGGAAAAATGCTTTTCAAGAATACTATGAGTAAAGGGAGGAATTAATTTATTATGCGGCTGTTCATTTATTTCTGGAGGAAAGTAAATGCCCATCCATTGACTTAAGGAAGAAATTCTCTGAATATTCACGGAAACATGGAAGTTGGAATAGGAAAAATGCTTTTCATGAATACTACGAGTAAAGAGAGAAATTAAGTGGTTATGCGGCTGTGCGGCTGTGCATTTATTTCTAGCTGAAATTAAATGCCCATCCATGACTTAAATAAGAAATTCTCTGAATATTCACGGAAACATGGAAGATGGAATTGAAAAATGGCTTTTGAAGATACCTCAAGGAAAGGGATCTATTAAGTTGTTATGCGGCTGTGCATGTATTTCTGGACGAAAGTAAATGCCCATCCGTTGAGTTAAAGAAAAAATTCTCTGAATATTTACGGAAACATAGAAGATGGATTTGGAAAAATGCTTTTCAAGAATACTATGAGTAAAGGGAGAAATTAATTTATTATGCGGCTGTGCATTTATTTCAGGAGGAAAGTAAATGCCCATCCGTTGACTTAAGGAAGAAATTCTCGGAATATTCACGGAAACATGGAAGATGGAATTGAAAATTGGCTTTTGAAGATACCTCAAGTAAAGGGACATATTAAGTTGTTATGCGCTGTGCATTTATTTCTGGAGGAAATTAAATGGCCAACCGTTGACTTAAAGAAGAATATTCTCTGAATATTCACCGAATCATGGATGATGGAATTGGATAAATGCTTTTCAAGAATACTACGAGTAAAGGGAGAAATTAAGTGGTTATTCGGCTGTGCATTTATTTCTGGAGGAAAGTAAATGCCCATCCGTTGAGTTAATGAAAACATTTTCTGAATTATTACGGAAACATGGAAGTTGGAATAGGAAAAATTCTTTTCATGGATACTACGAGTAAAGAGAGAAATTAAGTGGTTATGCGGCTGTGCATTTATTTCTAGCTGAAAGTAAATGCGAATCCATGACTTAAATAAGTAATTCTCTGAATATTCACGGAAACATGGAAGATAGAATTGAAAAATGGCTTTTGAAGATATCTCAAGGAAAGGGACATATCAAGTTGTTATGCGGCTGTGCATGTATTTCTGGACGAAAGTAAATGCCCATCCGTTGACTTAAAGAAGAAATTCTCTGAATATTCTCGGAAACATGGAAGATGGAATTGGAAAAATTTCTTTTCAAGAATACTACGCGTAAAGGAAGAAATTAAGTGGTTATGCGGCTGTGCATTTATTTCTGGAGGAAAGTATGTGCCCGTCCGTTGACTTAAAGAAGAAAATCTCTGAATATTCACGGAAACGTGGAAGGTGGATTTGGAAAAAAGATTTTGATTCATACTACGGGTAAGGAGAGAAATGAAATTGTTATGCGGATGTGCATTTATTTCTGGAGGAAAGTAAGTGCCCATCCGTTAACTTAAAGAAGAAATTCTCTGAATATTCACGATAACGTGGAAGATGGATTTGAAAAAATGCTTTTGATGCATACTACGAGTAAAGGGAGAAATGAAGTTGTTTTGCGGATGTGCATTTTTTTCTGTAGCAAAGTAAATGATCATCCGTTTACTTAAAGAAAAAATTTTCTGAATAATTACGGGAACATGAAAGACGGAATTGGACAAAAGCTTTTGGTGCATACTACGGTTAAATTTAGAGATTAAGTTGTTATGCGGTTTTGCATTTATTTCTTGCGGAATGTAAATGCCCATCCGTTCACTTAAAGAAGAAAATCTCTGAATATTCAAGGAACCATGGAAGATGGAATTGAAAAATGGCTCCTGAAGATACCTCAAATAAAGGGACATATTAAGTTGTTTTGCGGCTGTGCATTTATTTCTGGAGGAAAGTAAATGCCCATCCGTTGACTTAAGGAAGAAATTCTCGGAATATTCACGGAAACATGGAAGATGGAATTGAAAATTGGCTTTTGAAGATACCTCAAGTAAAGGGACATATTAAGTTGTTATGCGCTGTGCATTTATTTCTGGAGGAAATTAAATGGCCAACCGTTGACTTAAAGAAGAATATTCTCTGAATATTCACCGAATCATGGATGATGGAATTGGATAAATGCTTTTCAAGAATACTACGAGTAAAGGGAGAAATTAAGTGGTTATTCGGCTGTGCATTTATTTCTGGAGGAAAGTAAATGCCCATCCGTTTACTTAAGAGGAAATTCCCTTAATAATTAAGGAAACATGAAACATGGAATTGGAAAAACGCTTTTGGTGCATACTACGATTAAATTTAGAGATTAAGTTTTTATGCGGTTTTGCATTTATTTCTTGCGGAATGTAAATGCCCATCCGTTCACTTAAAGAAGAAAATCTCTGAATATTCAAGGAACCATGGAAGATGGAATTGAAAAATGGCTCTTGAAGATACCTCAAATAAAGGGATATATTAAGTTGTTATGCGGCTGTGCATTTATTTCTGGAGGAAAGTAAATGTCCATCCGTTGACTTATGAGGAATTTACGTGAATAATTAAGGTAACATGAAATGGAATTGGAAAAACGGTTTTGGTTGCATACCACGATTAAAGTGAGAGATTAAGTTGATGTGCGGCTGTGCATTTATTTCTGGGGGAAAGTAAATGCCCATCCTTTGACTTAAAGAAAATTTTTTCTGAATAATTACGGAAACATGGAAGATGGAATTGGAAAATTTCTTTTGAAGCATACTACGAGTAAAAGGAGAGATTAACTTGTTATGCGGCTGTGGCGGAAAGTAAATGGCCAACCGTTGACTTAAAGAAGAAAATTCTCTGAATATTCACCGAATCATGGATGATGGAATTGGATAAATGCTTTTCAAGAATACTACGAGTAAAGGGACAAATTAAGTGGTTATGCGGTTGTGCATTTATTTCTGGAGGAAAGTAAATGCCCATCCGTTGACTTAAAGAAGAAATCATCTGAATATTCACGGAAACATGGAAGATGGATTTAGAAAAAAGCTTTTGATGCATACTACTGGTAAGGGGAGAAATGAAGTTGTTATGCGGATGTGCATTTATTTCTGGAGGAAAGTAAGTGCCCATCCGTTGACTTAAAGAAGAATTTCTCTGCTTATTTACGGAAACGTGGAAGATGGAATAGAAAAATGGCTTTTGAAGACACCTCAAGTAAAGGGACATATTAAGTTGTTAGGCGCTGTGCATTTATTTCTGGAGGAAAGTAAATGCCCAACCGTTGACTTAAAGAAGAAAATTCTCTGAATATTCACCGAATCATGGATGATGGAATTGGAAAAATGCTTTTTAAATATACTACGAGTAAAGGAAGAAATTAAGTGGTTATTCGGCTGTGCATTTATTTCTGAGGATAGAAAATGCCCATCCGTTGAGTTAAAGAAAAATTCTCTGAATAATTACGGAAACATTTAAGATGGAATTGGAAAATGCTTTTCAAGAATACTATGAGTAAAGGGAGATATTAATTTATTATGCGGCTGTGCATTTATTTCTGCAGGAAAGTAAATGCCCATCCGTTGACTAAAAGTAGAAATTCTCTAAATATTCACGGAAACATGGAACATGGAATTGAAAAATGGCTTTTGAAGAATACTTCAAGTATAGGGACATATTAAGTTGTTATGCGGCTGTGCATGTATTTATGGAGGAAAGTAAATGCCCATCCGTTGACTTAAAGAAGAAATTCTCTGAATATTCACGGTAACATGGAAGATGGAATTGGAAAAATTTCTTTTCGAGAATACTACGTGTAAAGGGAGAAATTTAGTGGTTATGCGGCTGTGCATTTATTTCTGGAGGAAAGTATGTGCCCGTCCGTTGACTTAAAGAAGAAATTCTCTGAATATTCACGGAAACGTGGAAGATGGATTTGGAAAAATGCTTTTGATGCATACTACGAGTAAATGGAGAAATTAAGTTATTATGCGGATGTGCAATTATATTTGGAGGATTTTTGGTATGTAGAATTTGCTAAAAATCATTTGCAGCATACTAGCTTTGTTTATAGCTAATAGTTTGACTCCAAATTTTGCCATATTTAGCCTTTTGTATTTATTATTTTGCATTAAGATAATCAAGGATTGTAAGCTAGAGGATTGGAATATATGGTTTCAGGCATGTCAGATTTTGAACAATAATTAAAATAAATAGACGGCAGATGTGAAACTATAAAGGTCTTCGTAAATTATACATCAAGAATTTACCCGTCGCGCATTTCTGACGTCATACAGATAGTGACTTATGCGTGTAATATGTATGCCGATCTCAACAATGGAACTGTTTCGATTAAAATTAAACAATCGCATTGTTAATTCTATGTGGAAAATTTAATTTTTCGTCCGAAGATTTGGTCTTCTAATGCACGGAACGAGCCATTAAAAATAAATAAATAAAAACAGGATTTAGATCAATAGCTTGAATGTAAATATTTGAAATTTACGTTCGAAGAATTGAACAATACATACATACATGGAATAAGTAAAATATTCTAATAACAATCGTGTTCAGTTTAAAAATGGAACAAGCATCAGAAAGTTCTTTACAACAATGAATTTCACTCGCACGTGCCTGTGATAAAGTGCATTTGAGATGTGTATGTCATTTAGGAAAAAGAAATTGATTTTGATTTTCTATAACACTGTGAAGTAACAATAGAATTTAATTCAACAATAAGGAAAAAATAGAGCAATTCACTTTTAACAATGAACTCGAATGAATTTTCGAATGAACGAAATTTTGTTTTCTCAAACATTGAAAAATAACAATTAATTTTAATTTAACAATAGGACAACAATCGAGCTAGTTGTTTTTAACAATGATTTTTCTTTGCTATCAGTAGTAATGTGAACACAAAATGAATAATTGATTAAGTGAATGTAAATTTTAGTTTACAGTAGCGATTTTAGTACCGTGAATACGCTTTTAATCTCTGTTTAACTCCACTATTCCTGACGCTTAAGGACGAGGTTCGTGGGAATTTTAGACAACTTCGCGCATGTTTGGAAATGGGCATCATTCCTTTTAATTTAATCTTTGGGCTTCAATAGACCATGCGATGATTAGATTCACCTACATAGACGAAGAATGTACTAGATACAGGGGTAAGTAGTATTTGTTTTGCTTTTTAGTACACCATGTTTTAAGTTTCAGACAATAAATCTCTAGATTAACCGATTAACCTGTCTTTTGTATTCTTTAGAAGACGAAATATTTAAGTGCTTTTGCATACGGTAGTAAAAGAAATATTTAAATGATTTTACATCAGTTTTACTTTATGTAAATTCAAATAATTTTAAAATTGCAAAGATTTGTGAAATGTTTGCATTCTTGTTTTAAATTTTTATAATTGAATAATATATCGAACGTAAATATTTTCAAAACGCATAAAAGAACAATAAGAGTAATTGATTATAATTTTGTCAACATTTTCGTAGTTTAATACATTCATGTAGATACATGAATGTCAAACAAAAGAATGTATTTATATTATCATTGACAATCTATGAAAAACTAAAAGAAAGCAATCTTTTGAAAATAAAGTACGAGGACTATAAATTTTACAGCAAAAATACAGTGGTATTTTCATACTTTGTAGTGAAAGAAAACTGAAAAGTTGAAAATTTTATGTGTTTAGTTAATTATTATTTAGAGTACTCTTTAAATATTATAATCGCAAAAAACACAAGATAAATACCGTCATTTAACCCACTAGAGTGTAAATAACACTGAAAGAGAGACAATGCATTCTTATATCAGTTCAACATGTATAAGTAAGCAGTAAGTATATCAGTTTTAGAAGTATGATTTAATAATTATTCACCGATTTGGATAGTTGTAAACTGATAGAAGCATTAAATAGAGTGTTATAACTTTCATTGTTGATAATAGTAATAAATGACAAAGTGGTCAAAAGCTACTTAAACAAATAAATACTAAATTAAATAACATCTAATAATAACTTAGAATGCTTAAATACATATAGGTACATATTTGTATGAAAAATCAATCATTTCATGTTAATAAATTGACTTAAAGTCGTTAATTTAACTATAGTATTTTGCTCTGATAGGATCGAATTTTCATACAAAGTTTTAGGAATGTTTTCAGCTATGCTGAGTCTTCTATTATGAAAAAATTATGTAATAAGATTTAAGATTCAACCAAAAATTTAACAATCCAATTACTCTGATTTTATAACATTATTTTTTACGTGATTCAAGTTGCGTGTACAGTGAAATCCCGTTTGCTCGCACCTCAAATTTAGGTCGATATTTACTTCACTTACAAAGCGTGCATTAAAAGACGTAAAATTTTTGGAAAAATGCTTTTAGAGCATACTACAAGTAAAGGCACAAATTAAGTTTTTATGCGGCTGTGCATTTATTTCTGGAGGAAAGTAAATGCCCATCCGTTGACTTAAAAAAAATTCAATTCTCTGAATAATTACGGAAACATCAAGATGTATTTGAAAAAATGCTTTTGAAGCATACTACGAGTAAAGGGAGAGATTAAGTTTTTATGCGACTGTGCATCAATTTCTGGAGGAATGTAAATGCACATCCGTTTATACAGAAAAAATTCTCTGAATAAATACGGAAACGTGGAAGTTGGAATTGGAAAATTTCTTTTGAAGCATACTACGAGTACAGGGACAGATTAAGTTGTTATGCGGCTGTGCATTTATTTCTGGTAGAAAGTAAAAGCCTATCCGTTAACTTAAAGAAAAAATTCCCTGAATATTCACGGAAACATGGAAGATGAATTGAAAAATGGCTTTTGAAGATACTACAAGTAAAGGGTCATATTACGTTGTTATGCGGCTGTGCATTTATCTCTGGTGGAAATTAAATGCCCATCCGTTGACTTAAAGAAGAAATTCTCTGAATATTCACGAAAACATGGAAGATGTAATTGAAAAATGGCTTTTGAAGTATACTTCAAGTAAAGTGACATAATAAGTTGTTACGCGGCTGTGCATTTATTTCTGGTAGAATGTAAATGCCCATCCGTTGACTTAAAGAAGAAATTATCTGAATATTTACGGAAACATGGATGATGGAATTGTAAAATTTCTTTTGTAGCATACTACGAGTAAAGGGAGAGATTAAGTTCTTATGCGGCTGTGCATTTATTTCTGGAGGAAAGTAAATGCCCATCCGTTGACTTAAAGAATAAATTCTCTTAATAATAACGGAAACATGGAAGAAGGACTTAGAAAAATGCTTTTGATGCATACTACGCGTAAAGGGAAAGTTTAAACTGTTATGCGGCTGTGCATTTATTTCTGGAAGAAAGTAAATGCCCATCCGTTGACTTAAAGTATAAATTCTCTTAATATTCACGGATACATGGAAGATGAAATTGAAAAATAGCTTTTGAAGATACTACAAGTAAAGGGACATATTAAGTTGTTATGCGGCTGTGCATTTATCTCTGGAGGAAAGTAAATGCCCATCCGTTGACTTAAATAAGAAATTCTCTGAATATTCACGGAAACATGGAAGATGGAATTGAAAAATGGCTTTTAACAATACTTCAAGTAAAGGGACATATTAAGTTGTTATGCGGCTGTGCATTTATTTCTGGAGGAAAGTAATTGCCCATCCGTTCACTTAAAAAAGAAACTCTCCGAATATTCACGGAAACATGGAATTTGGAATTGGAAAAATGCTTTTCAAGAATACTACGAGTAAAGAGAGAAATTAATAATTACGGAAACATGGAAGATGGATTTGGAAAAATTCTTTTGATGCATATTACGAGAAAAGGGAGAGATTAAATTGTTATGCGGGTGTGCATTTATTTCTGGTATAAAGTAAATGCCCATGAGTTGACTTAAATAAAACATTCTCTGAATAAATACGGAAACATGAAAGATGGAACTGGAAAAACACTTTTGGTGCATACTACGATTAAAAGGAGTGTTTCAGTGGTTATGCGGCTGTGCATTTATTTCTGGAGGAAAGTAAATGCCCATCCGTTGACTTAAAGAATAAATTCTCTGAATATTCACGGAAACATGGAAGATGAAATTGAAAAATATCTTTTGAAGATACTACAAGTAAAGGGACATATTAAGTTGTTATGCGGCTGTGCATTTATCTCTGGAGGAAAGTAAATGCCCATCCGTTGACTTAAATAAAAAATTCTCTGAATATTCACGGAATCATGGAATATGGAATTGAAAAATGGCTTTTAACAATACTTCAAGTAAAGGGACATATTAAGTTGTTATGCGGCTGTTCATTTATTTCTGGAGGAAAATAATTGCCCATCCGTTCACTTAAAAAAAAAACTCTCTGAATATTCACGGAAACATGGAAGTTGGAATTGGAAAAATGCTTTTCAAGAATACTACGAGTAAAGAGAGAAATTAATAATTACGGAAACATGGAAGATGGATTTGGAAAAATGCTTTTGATGCATATTACGAGTAAAGGGAGAGATTAAATTGTTATGCGGCTGTGCATTTATTTCTGGAGAAAAGTAAATGCCCATCCGTTCACTTAAAAAAAAATTCTGAATAATTACGGAAACATGGAAGATGGAATGGAAAAATTTCTTTTGAAGCATACTACGAGTAAAGAGAGAGATGAAGTTGTTATGCGGCTGTGCATTTATTTCTGGTGGAAAGTAAATGCCCATCCATGATTTAAAGAAGAAATTATCTGAATACGCACGGAAAAATGGAAGATGGAATTGGAAAAATGCTTTTCGAGAATACTTCGAGTAAAGGGAGAAATTATGTGGTTATGCGGCTGTGCATTTATTTCTGGAGGAAGTAAATGCCCATCCGTTGTGTTAAGAAGAAATTCTCTGAATAATTACGGAAACATGAAAGATGGAATTGGAAAAATGCTTTTGAAGCATACTACGAGTAAATTGAGAGATTACGTTGTTATGCGGCTGCGCATTTATTTCGGGATGAAAGTAAATGCCCATCCGATGACTTAAAGAAGACATTCTCTGAATAATTACCGAAAAATAGAAGATGGAATTGGAAAAATGCTTTCCAAGAATACTACGAGTAAAGAGAGAAATTAAGTTGTTATGTGACTGTGCATTTATTTCTGGAGGAAAGTAAATGCCCATCCGTTGACTTAAAGGAAATTTTTTCTGAATAATTACGGAAACATGGAAGATGGAATTGGAAAAATGCTTTTCAAGAATACTACGTGTAAAGAGAGAAATTAATTTGTTATGCGGCTGTGCATTTATTTATGGAGGAATGTAAATGCCCATCCGTTGAGTTAAATAAAAAATTCTCTGAATAATTACGGAAACATGGAAGATGGAATCGGAAAAATGCTTTTCAAGAATACTATGAGTAAAGAGAGAAATTAATTTGTTACGCGGCTATGCATTAAATTCTGGAGGAATTTAAATTCCCATCAGTTGACTTAAAGAAGAAATTATCTGAATATTCACGAAAACATGGAAGACGGAATTGAAAAATGGCTTTTGAAAAATACTTCATGTATAGGGACATATTAAGTTGTTATGCGGCTGTGCATTTATTTCTGGAGGAAAGTAAATGCTCATCCGTTGACTTAATAAGAAATTCTCTGAATAATTACGGAAACATGAAAGATAGAATTGGAAAAATTCTTTTGAAGCATACTACGATTAAAGGGAGAGATTAAGCTGATATGCGGCTGTGCATTTATCTCTGGAGGAAAGTAAATGCCCATCCGTTGACTTAAATAAAAAATTCTCTCAATATTCACGGAAACATGGAAGATGGAATTGAAAAATGGCTTTTAACAATACTTCAAGTAAAGGGACGTATTAAGTTGTTATGCGTCTTTGCATTTATTTCTGGAGGAAAGTAATTGCCCATCCGTTCACTCAAAAAAGTAACGCTCTGAATTTTAAAGAAGACTTAAAGAAGACATTCTCTGAATAATTACCGAAAAATAGAAGATGGAATTGGAAAAATGCTTTCCAAGAATACTACGAGTAAAGAGAGAAATTAAGTTGTTATGTGACTGTGCATTTATTTCTGGAGGAAAGTAAATGCCCATCCGTTGACTTAAAGGAAATTTTTTCTGAATAATTACGGAAACATGGAAGTTGGAATTGGAAAAATTATTTTCAAGAATACCACGAGTAAAGGGTGAAATTAAGTGGTTATGCGGCTGTGCATTTATTTCTGGAGGAAAGTAAATGCCCATCCGTTGACTTAAAGAAGAAATTCTCAGAATATTCACGGAAACATGGAAGTTGGAATTCGAAATATGCTTTTCAAGAATACTACGAGTAAAGAGAGAAATTAAGTGGTTATGCGGCTGTGCATTTTTTTCTGGCGGAATGTAAATGCCCATCCGTTGACTTAAAGAAGACATTCTCTGAATATTCACGGAAACATGGAAGATGGAATTGAAAAATTGCTTTTGAAGATACCTCAAGTAAAGGGACATGCTAAGTTGTTATGTGGCTGTGCATTTATTTCTTGAGGAAAGTAAATGCCCATCCGTTGACTTATAGAAGATTTTTTATGAACAATTACGAAAACATGGAAGATGGAATTGGAAAATTTCTTTTGAAGCATACTACGATTAAAGGGAAAGATTAAGCTGATATGCGGCTGTGCATTTATCTCTGGAGGAAAGTAAATGCCCATCCGTTGACTTAAATAAAAAATTCTCTCGATATTCACGGAAACATGGAAGATGGAATTGAAAAATGGCTTTTAACAATACTTCAAGTAATGGGACGTATTAAGTTGTTATGCGTCTTTGCATTTATTTCTGGAGGAAAGTAATTGCCCATCCGTTCACTCAAAAAAGAAACTATCTGAATATTCACGGAAACATGGAAGTTGGAATTGGAAAAATTCTTTTCAAGAATACCATGAGTAAAGGTTGAAATTAAGTGGTTATGCGGCTGTGCATTTATTTCTGGAGGAAAGTAAATGCCCATCCGTTGACTTAAAGAAGAAATTCTCAGAATATTCACGGAAATATGGAAGTTGGAATTGGAAATATGCTTTTCAAGAATACTACGAGTAAAGAGAGAAATTAAGTGGTTATGTGGCTGTGCATTTCTTTCTGGCGGAATGTAAATGCCCATCCGTTGACTTAAAGAAGACGTTCTCTGAATATTCACGGAAACATGGAAGATGGAATTGAAAAATTGCTTTTGAAGATACCTCAAGTAAAGGGACATGTTAATTTGTTATGTGGCTGTGCATTTATTTCTGGAGGAAAGTAAATGCCCATCCGTTTACTTAAAGAAGAAATTTTTTGAATATTCACCAAAACATGGAAGATAGATTTGGAAAAAAGCTTTTGATGCATGCTACGTGTAAGTGGAGAAATGAAGTTTTTATGCGGATGTACATTTAATTCTGGAGGAAAGTAAGTGCCCATCCGTTGACGTAAAGAAGAAATTCTCTGAATATTCATGGAAACATGGATGATGGAATTGGAAAAATTCTTTTCAAGAATACTACGAGTAAAGTGTGAAATTATGTGGTTATGCGGCTTTGCATTTATTTCTGGAGGAAAGTAAATGCCCATCCGTTGAGTTAAAGAAGAAATTCTCTGAATATTCACGGAAACTTGGAAGATGGAATTGAAAAATGGCTTTTGAAGGTACCTCAAGTAAAGGGACATGTTAAGTTATTATGCGGCTGTGCATTTATTTCTGGAGGAAAGTAAATGCCCATCCGTTGACTTAAAGAAGAAATTTTCTGAATATTCACCAAAACATGGATGATGGAATTGGAAAAATGCTTTTCAAAAATACTACAAGTAAATAGAGAAATTAAGCGGTTATGCGGCTGTGCATTTATTTCTGGAGGAAAGTAAATGCCCATCCGCTGACTTAAAGAATAAATTCTCTTAATAATTACGGAGACATGGAAGACGGATTTAGAAAAATGCTTTTGATGCATACTACGAGTAAATGTAGAAATGTAGTTGTTATGCGGCTGTGCATTTATTTCTGGAGGAAAGTAAGTGCCCATCCGTTGACTTAAGAAGAAATTCTCTGAATAATTACGGAAAGATGAAAGATGGAATTGGAAAAATACTTTTGAAGCATACTACGAGTAAATTGAGAGATTACGTTGTTATGCGGCTGCGCATTTATTTCTGGATGAAAGTAAATGCCCATCCGATGACTTAAAGAAGAAATTCTCTGAATAATTACCGAAAAATAGAAGATGGAATTGGAAAAATGCTTTTAATGCTACATACGGAAACATGGAAGACGGATTTAGAAAAATTCTTTTCACGCATACTACGAGTAAAGAGAGAAATTAAGTTGTTATGTGGCTGTGCATTTATTTCTGGAGGAAAGTAAATGCCCATCCGTTGAGTTAAATAAAAAATTCTCTGAATAATTACGGAAACATGGAAGATGGAATCGGAAAAATGCTTTTCAAGAATACTACGAGTAAAGAGAGAAATTAATTTTTTACGCGGCTATGCATTTATTTCTGGAGGAATGTAAATTCCCATCCGTTGACTTAAAGAAGAAATTATCTGAATATTCACGAAAACATGGAAGATGGAATTGAAAAATGGCTTTTGCAAAATACTTCATGTATAGGGACATATTAAGTTGTTATGCGGCTGTGCATTTATTTCTGGAGGAAAGTAAATGCCCATCCGTTGACTTAAAGAAGAAATTCTCTGAATATTCACGGAAACATGGAAGTTGGAATTGGAAAAATGTTTTTTAAGAATACTACGAGTTAAGAGAGAAATTAAGTGGTTATGCGGCTGTGCATTTATTCCTTTCGGAATTTAAATGCCCATCCGTTGACTTAAACAAGAAATTCTCTGAATATTAACGGAAACATGGAAGATGGAATTGAAAAATTGCTTTTAAAGATACTTCAAATTAAGGGACATATTAAGTTGTTATGCGGCTGTGCATTTATTTCTGGAGGAAAGTAAATGCCCATCCGTTGACTTAAAGAAGAAATTCTCTGAATATTAACCGAAACATGGATGATGAAATTGGACAAATTCTTTTCAAGAATACTACGAGTAAAGGCAGAAATTAAGTGGTTATGCGGCTGTGCATTTATTTCTGGAGGAAAGTAAATGCCCATCCGTTGACTTAAAGAAGAATTTCTCTGAATATTAACGGAAAAATGGAAGATGGAACTGAAAAATTGCTTTTGCAGATACCTCAAGTTAAGGGACATATTAAGTTGTTATGCGGCTGTTATTATTTCTGGAGGAAAGTAAATGCCTATCCGTTTAGTTAAAGAAGAAATTCTTTCAATATTCACGGAAACATGGAAGATGGATTACGAAAAAAGCTTTTGATTCATACTACCTGTAAGGGGAGAAATGAAGTTGTTATGTGGATGTGCATTTATTTCTGGAGGAAAGTAAGTGCCCATCCGTTACCTTAAAGAAGAAATTCTCTGAATATTCACGGAAACGTGGAAGATGGATTTCGAAAAATGCTTTTGATGTGTACTGTAATGTATGCGCAATGTAACTGTTTCGATTAAAATTAAACAATCGCATTGTTAATTCTATGTGGAAATTTTAATTTTTCGTCGGAAGATTTGGGTCTTATAATGGACGGAACTAGCCATTAAAAATAAATAAATAAATACTGGATTTAGATCAATAGCTTGAATGTAAATATTTGAAATTTACGTTCAAAGAATTGAACAATACATACATACATGGAATAAGTAAAATATTCTAATAACAATCGTGTTCAGTTTTAAAATGGAGCAAGCATCAGAATGTTCTTTACAACAATGAATTTCACTCGCACGTGCCTGTGATAAACTGCATTTCAGATATGTATGTCATTTAGGAAAAAAAATTGATTTTGATTTTCTATAATACTGTGAAGTAACAATAGAATTTAATTCAACAATAAGGAAACAATAGAGCAATTCACTTTTAACAATGAACTCGAATGAATTTTCGAATGAACGAAATTTTGTTTTCTCAAACACTGAAAAATGACAATTATTTTTAATTTAACAATAGGACAGCAATCGAGCTAGTTGTTTTTAACAATGATTTTTCTTTGCTATCAGTAGTAATGTGAACATAAAATGAATAAGTGCTTAAGTGAAAGTAAATTTTAGTTTACAGTAGAGATTTTAGTACCGTGAATATGCTTTTAATCTCTATTGAACTCCACTATTCCTGACGCATAAGGACGAGTTTCTTGGGAATTTTAAAAACTACGCGCATGTTTGGAAATGCGCATCATTCCTTTTAATTTAATCTTTGGGCTTCAATAGACCATGCGATGATTAGATTCACCTACATAGACGAAGAATGTACTAGATACAGGGGTAAGTCGTATTTGTTTTGCTTTTTAGTACACCATGTTTTAAGTTTCAGACAACAAATCTGTAGATTAACCGATTAACCTGTCTTTTGTATTCTTTAGCAGACGAAATATTTAAGTGCTTTTGCATCCGGTAGTAAACGAAATATTTAAATGATTTTATATCAGTTTTACTTTATGTAAATTCGAATAATTTTAAAATTGCGAAGATTTGTGAAATGTTTACATTCTTGTTTTAAATTTTTATAATTGAATAATATATTGAATGTAAATATTTTCAAAACGTATAAAAGAACAATAAGAGTGATTATAATTTTGTCAACATTTTCGTAGTTTAATACATTCATGTAGATACATATTATCAAACAAAAGAATGTATTTATATTATCATTGATAATCTATGAAAAACTAAAAGAAAGCAGTCTTTTGAAAATAAAGTACGAGGACTATAAATTTTACAGCAAAAATACAGTGATATTTTCATACTTTGTAGTGAAAGAAAACTGAAAAGTTGAAAATTTTATGTGTTTAGTGAATTACTATTTCGAGTACTCTTTAAATATTATAATCGCAAAAAACACAAGATAAATACCGTCATTTAACCCACAAGAGAGTAAATAACACTGAAAGAAAGACAATGCATTCTTATATCACCTCAACATGTATACGTAAGCATTAAGAAAGTAAGTATATTAGTTTTAGAAGTATGATTTAATAATTATTCACCGATTTGGATAGTTGTAAACTGATAGAAACATTAAAGAGAGTGTTATAACTTTCATTGTTGATAATAGTAATAAATGACACAGTGGTCAAAAGCTACTTAAAAAAATAAACAATAAATTAAATAACGTCAAATAATAACTTAGAATGCTTAAATACATATAGGTACGTATTTTTATGAAAAATCAATCATTTCATGTTTATAAATTGACTTAAAGTCGTTAATTTAAATATAGTATTTTGCTCTGATAGGATCGAATTTTCATACAAAGTTTTAGGAATTTTTTCAGCTATGCTCAGTCTTCTATTATGAAAAATTTATGTAATAAGATTTATGATTCAAGATAAAATTTAACAATCCACTTACTCTGATTTTATAACATTATTTTTTACGTGATTCAAGTTGCGTGTACAGTGAAATCCCGTCTGCTCGCACCTCAAAGTTAGGTCGATATTTACTTCACTTACCAAGCGTGCATTAAAGACGTAAACTTTTTGGAAAAATGCTTTTAAAGGATACTACAAGTAAAGGCAGAAATTAAGTTATTATGCGGATGTGCATTTATTTCTAAAGTAAAGTAAATGCCCGATCGTTGACTTAAAGAAGAATTTCTCCAAAGTTAGATTATGTTTTGATAATATTGTTAATATTAATGTTAATATATTTGATAATAATTTTGTGTTTTGAGTGTGTTTTGGTGTCGAACGAGAGAGTGTGCTAAAAGTGTTTCTTTGTTTTAAAAAAGACGCATAAAACCGAAGTATTGTGTGTAAACGACGATTAAGTCGAAATTAAGATGTATTAGTAATTTTGTAAATAATCTTTGTAAATATTAACTTGTAAATAGCTGAGAATGTAACCATATATTCAAGAATTAGAGGAAATTATCTTACGATATATAGAAATATGCAAAAAGAATTTGAAAAAATGCTGTTGGAGCATACTACGAGTAAATTGAGAAATTAAGTTTTTATGCGGCTGAGCATTTATTTCTGGAGGAAAGTAAATTCCCATCCGTTGATTAAAGAAAAAATTTCTGAATAATTACGGAAACATGGAAGATGGATTTGGATAAATGCTTTTGATGCATCTGAATATTCACGGAAACATGGAAGATGGAAATGAAAAATGGCTTTTGAAGATACTATAAGTAAAGGGTCATATTAAGTTGTTATGCGGCTGTGAATTTATCTCTGGAGGAAAGTAAATGCCCATCCGTTGACTTAAGAAGAAATTCTCTGAATAATTACGGAAACATGGAAGATGTAATTGGAAAAATGCTTTTGAAGCATACTACGATTAAAGGGAGAGATTAAGTTGTTATGCGGCTGTGCATTTATTTCTGGAGGAAAGTAAATGCCCATCCGTTGACTTAAAGAAAATTTTTTCTGAATAATTTCGGAAACATGGAAGATGGAATTGGAAAATTTCTTTTGAAGCATACTACGAGTAAAGGGAGAGATGAAGTTGTTATGCGGCTGTGCATTTATTTCTGGCGGAAAATAAATGCCCATCCATGACTTAAAGAAAAAAGTCTCTGAATATGCATGGAAACATGGAAGATGGAATTGTAAAATGACTTTTGAAGCATTCTACGAGTAAAGGGACATATTAAGTTGTTATGTGGCTGTGCATTTATTTCTGGAGGAAAGTAAATGCCCATCCGATGACTTGAAGAAAAAATTCTCTGAATAATTACGGAAACATGGAAGGTGAATTTGGGAAAATGCTTTTCAAGAATACTACGAGTAAAGAGAGAAATTAATTTGTTATGCGGCTGTGCATTTATTTCTGGAGGAATGTATATGTCCATCCGTTGACTTAAAGAAGAAATTCTCTGAATATTCACGGAAACATGGAAGATGGAATTGAAAAATGGCTTTTGAAGAATACTTCAAGTAAAGGGACATATTAAGTTGTTATGCGGCTGTGCATTTATTTCTGGAGGAAAGTAAATGCCCATCCGTTGACTTAAAGAAGAAATTCTCTGAATATTCACGGAAACATGGATCATGGAATTGGAAATACGCTTTTGGTGCATACTACGATTAAAGGGAGAGAAGTTGTTATGCGGCTGTTCATTTATTTCTGGAGGAAAGTAAATGCCCATTTGGGTGGTCCTTAAAAAATTAACTTTTAAAGTTTCTATGGGGCACCCTCCTATTTTGTTCTATGTATAAAATAAAGACTTCCAGAAAAATTTCAAAATTTTAAAACATTTTTTAAGGGTCTTTACCAAGGTTTGAATATTTAAAAAAAAAATTAAAAATTGACATATTTTGTAATCTGATAATACATTATTAATACAAATCCATAGTCATTGACAAATTGAGTCATGGAATGATATTAGGCTGTAAAAAATGTCATTTGTTTCAAGTTTCAACATATTTACACAGTCTATTTTCAAAACACAGACAGGAGTATTTCATGTCGACACTCCATTTCACCTCAACTTGGTAGCATTGTGAAAGCTAGAGAATCTGACATTCCGCTTTCAAAAATAGTCCTCCGTTATTTTTTAATCTTAAATAGCTAAAATGCGTAGGAATTTATAAGATAATGTTTATAAATTGTAGGATTTGATTTTTTTTTTTTTTTTCCGTAAAATGTCGTACTAAATGGCCATATTTGTATCAAAAACAGAGCACAAAACTTAAAAAAAGAGTTTTCGGCATCCGTTCTTTTGACTGTTCACTGGGATTGCTAAATTTTAGAAGACCTGAAATTGTAGACATATTACCCATTATTGCTTCAGGTAAAGGTACTGACCATTTAACTATCTGTTCCAAAACTTCAACAGGGACAGGTGAGGGTATAGCTTTTGCTGTTAACGAAATATTGGAGTTGTGGGTATTACAATCAAGTAAAATGTATGACTTTTGATATAACCTTTGTTAATACCGATTATCAGGAGACGCTTGTGCTCTTCTGGATCAGAATATGAACAAAGAAATGATTTGGCTTGCCATCATCACATCCTCTTGAAATTATGCTTGAGGAAGTTGTTGTTAAGTCTCAAACGGAACAGACATACTTTTATTGAAACAATTTAAAATTTCTTGGATGTCTATCGATTATGGCATATTTTAGACTCCCATAACTGACAATTTAATCAATGAAAAAAATAACACATAATGCGTCAGAAATTACAGAATTTGCTCACAATCATTTTAGTGATTTTTCAACCAAGGAACGATTACAAGGAACTGATAGAGCTTGCCATCATTTTCTTAGGAAGAGTACCCGGAAGAAGCCTTTACATTAGAGCGCCAGGTGGATTGTATCGGGTTCCATGGATGGTGAAGGTCATATACTCGCTCAAGATTTATTTATTTAGAAATCAGTTTAAACTCTCTAAGCAGGAAGAATCTGGAGTTCCTTAAGTTTGCTCGCTTGTGGTGAAAATCTACATTCACAGCTGGTATCAGGCCCAATGATTTATTGCTCCTGAAGAGCTTGAAAAAAGACGAAAACGTAAAATGAAATCATTTCTTCCTGTGCTTTGAAGAAGTTCCTAGGACATTGCTGTACTTCACAGAAGAACTAGTTACTTTTGAATTTTTCGATGATATCTTTTTTGAAAGTAAAAGAAAAATGGTGCATGCTTTAAAAAATGAAGAAAATTATGAACCCTTGAAATGTATGCTGATCCTGATGTCATTCTCCAAAATAACTTGCAAGATTTCCTAACAAGCAGCACTATGAGGGGTTTTTTTAAATTATAGATTTACCTTCACACTTTCTTGAAATAGACTATTTGGAATGAAAATGAATCTTACAAGACATGAAAAGCACTTGCGACTTCGGTCAAAGTTGTTAATGATGTAGCCGAAAGTGGGATAGCACTCATGGAGGAATATAATGAACTTCATACAAAAGATAAAGTACAAAAACAGTATTTCAAGGATGTGATGATGGCAATCCAAATCATTTCTTTGCTTATATTCTGTTCCAAAAGAGGACAAGCTTCTTTTGATAATCCGGTATTAACAAAGGTTATATCAAAACACATACATTTTACTTGCTCGGTACTCCCCACGACACCAATATTTCGTTATCAGCAGAAGCTATTGCCTCACCGGTTCCTGATTGAAGTTTTGGAACAAGTAACTGGTCAATACCTTTTCCTGAAAAGATAATGAGATACATTATCTTTTCTTATTATCTGAAAAGATAATGGGAATGTCTACATTTTCAGATCCTGAAATGCCTTCAAAAATTTTGAAAATCCAGTGAACAGTCAAAAGAACGCATGCCGTAAACTCTTTTTTTAAGGTTTGGGCTCTGTTTGCTCAGTTTCTGATACGATTATGTCCATTTAGTACGACATTTTATGGATATCAAATAATCAAATTCTATAATTTATAAACATTATTTTATAAATTTTTACGCATTTTAGCTATTAAGATTAAAAAATAATGGAGAACTCTTTTTCAAGGCGGAATGTTAGATTCTCTACCTTTCACAATGCTGTCAAGTTGAGATAAAATAGAGTGTAGACATGAAATACTCCTATCTGTGTTTTGACAATAGACTGCGTAAATATGTTGAAACTTGAAAGAAATGACAGTCTTTAAAGCCTAATATCATACCATGATTCAATTTGGTAATGACTATGGATTTGTATTAATAATATATTATTAAATTACAAAATATGTCAATTTTTTATTTTTATTTTTAAATATTCAAACCTTGGTAGCGACCCTTAAAAAATGTTTTAAAATTTTGAAATTTTTGTGGAAGTCTTTATTTTATACATAGAACAAAATAGGAGGGTGCCCCGTAGAAAATTTAAAAGTTAATTTTTTAAGGACCACCCTAAATATATATTTTTTTCTGTCAAACGACAAACAAAATCTTCATCTAGTTTCAGCCCTGGGAGGGGGTGTGAGTGGGGATAAGTGTAGGCTCTTAAAGGTCGACGGACAGAGCTGTGCGTAGCTAAGTAAACCAAGAGCTTAATTATTTTCCTTCAAATATTTTTTACTTTTAATCTAGGGAATGCTATAAGCGCAATGGCCAGCTGCATATAGACATTCACAGATACATTTTTTAGGGTTTCGTTCATCTGACGAAACCCTATTCGTCTCGCTCCT
The DNA here is from genome assembly GCA_963932465.1 of Maratus speciosus. NCBI lineage: Eukaryota > Metazoa > Arthropoda > Arachnida > Araneae > Salticidae > Maratus > Maratus speciosus. The sequence continues at coordinate 41,844,402 of OZ010798.1, forward strand.
CTGTCTGTCTGTCTGTCCGTCACAGAGCTCGTTCTCAGAAACTATACATGTTGGAAATATGAAATTTTGGGTACTTATAGCTGAACACCTCACATCATACGACAAATCATAAAATTTTGAAAAAGTCGTACATTTAACCCTTTGGGCTCCCGCATGTGTATTTCAAACAATTCTTTCTAAGTGAGCCTCATTATGTTGAAGACATGAAATTTTGGGTACTTATAGCTGAACACCCTCACATTATACGACAAATGATAAAATTTTGAAAAAGTTGTACATTTAACCCTTTGGGCTCCCGCATGTGTATTTTAAACAATTCTTTCTAAGTGAGCTCTTAATTAATTTGGAGGCGTGAAATTTTGCATACTTATAGCTGAACACCTCACATCAAAAGACAAATCATAAAATTTTGAAAATGTCATACGTTTAACCCTTTGGGGTCCCACATGTGTATTTCAAACAATTCTTTCTAAGTGAGCCCCTAATTATGTTGGAGACATGAAATTTTGGGTACTTATAGCTGAACACCTCACATCATACCACAAATGATAAAATTTTGAAAAAGTTGTACATTTAACCCTTTGGGCTCCCGCATGTGTATTTTAAACAATTCTTTCTAAATGAGCTCCTAATTAGTTTGGAGGCGTGAAATTTTGCATATTTATAGCTGGACACCTCACATCCAACGACAAATCATAAAATTTTGAAAAAGTCGTGCATTTAACCCTTTGGGGTCCCACACGTGTATTTTAAACAATTCTAAGTGAGCCCCTAATTATGTTGGAGACATGAAATTTTAAGTACTTATAGCTGAACACCTCACATCATACGACAAATGATAAAATTTTGAAAAAGTCGTATATTTAACTCTTTGAGCTCCCGCATGTGTATTTTAAACAATTCTTTCTAAGTGAACCCTAATTAGGTTGGAGGAGTGAAATTTTGCATACTTATAGCTGAATACCTCACATCAAACGACAAATCCTAAAATTTTGAAAAAGTCGTACATTTAACCCTTTGCGCTCCCACATGTGTATTTTAAAGAATTCTTTCTAAGTGAACCCTAATTAGGTTGGAGGAGTGAAATTTTGCATACTTATAGCTGAATACCTCACATCAAACGACAAACCATAAAATTTTGAAAATGTCGTACATTTAACCCTTCGGGCCCCCACATGCCTATTTTAAACAATTCTTTCTAAGTGAGCTCTTAATTAATTTGGAGGCGTGAAATTTTGCATACTTATAGCTGAACACCTCACATCAAAAGACAAATCATAAAATTTTGAAAATGTCATACGTTTAACCCTTTGGGGTCCCACATGTGTATTTCAAACAATTCTTTCTAAGTGAGCCCCTAATTATGTTGGAGACATGAAATTTTGGGTACTTATAGCTGAACACCTCACATCATACCACAAATGATAAAATTTTGAAAAAGTCGTACATTTAACCCTTTGGGGTCCCGCATGTGTATTTTAAACAATTCGTTCTAAATGAGCTCCTAATTAGTTTGGAGACGTGAAATTTTGCATACTTATAGCTGAACACCTCACATCAAAGGTCAAATCATAAAATTTTGAAAAAGTCGTATATTTAACCCTCTGGGCTCTAACTTGTGTATTTTAAGCATTTTTTTTTCTTTTTTTTTTTTTCTAAGTGAGCCCCTAATTATGTTGGAGACATGAAATTTTGGGTACTTATAGCTGAACACCTCACATCATACGAAAAATGATAAAATTTTCAAGAAGTCGGACATTTAACCCTTTGGGTTCCCGCATGTGTATTTTAAACAATTCTTTCTAAGTGAGCTCCTAATTAGTTTGGAGACGTGAAATTTGGCATACTTATAGCTGAACACCTCACATCAAAGGTCAAATCATAAAATTTTGAAAAAGTCGTATATTTAACCCTCTGGGTTCTAACTTGTGTATTTTAAGCTTCTTTTTTTTTTTTTTTCTAAGTGAGCCCCTAATTATGTTGGAGCCATGAAATTTTGGGTACTTATAGCTGAACACCTCACATCATACGACAAATGATAAAATTTTCAAAAAGTCGTACATTTAACCCTTTGGGGTCCCACACATGCATTTTAAACAATTCTTTCAAAGTGAGCCCCTAATTATGTTGGAGACATGAAATTTTGGGTACTTATATCTGAACACCTCACATCATACGACAAATGATAAAATTTTGGAAAAGTCGTACATTTAACCCTTTGGGGCCCCGCATGTGTATTTTAAACAATTCTTTCTAAGTGATCTCCTAATTAGTTTGGGGACGTGAAATTTTGCATACTTATAGTTGAACACCTCACATCAAACGACAAATCATAAAATTTTGAAAATGTCGTACATTTAACCCTTTGTGCTCCCACATGTGCCTTTTAAACAATTGTTTCTAAGTGTGCCCCTATTTAGGTTGAAGGCGTGAAATTATGCATGCTTATAGCTCAACACCTCAGATCTAACGTCAAATAATAAATTTTGAAAAAGTTTTATGTTTAACCCTTTCAACTCCAGCTTGTGTATTTTAAGCCATTCTTTCTAAGTGAGCCCCTAATTAAATTGGAGATTTGAAATTTTGCATACTTATTGCAGAACACCTGAGGCCAGGTGACAAATCATAAAATCTTGAAAAAGTCTTACATTTAATCCTTTGAGGTACCACATATGTATTTGAAGCAATTCTTTCTAAGAGAGCTCCTAATTAATTTGGTGACATGAAATTTTGCATGCGTATAGCTGAATGCCTCAGACCACACGACAAATCATAAAATTTTCAAAAAGTCTTTTATTATTTACCCCTCTGGGCTCTAACTTGTGCATTTTAAGCAATTTTTCTAACCTCCGCCCTTTTAACCCGGGGAGAAATTTTCCAACTTTTGCCGACACCCCTTTGACCATTCTTTCATATTATGCACCATAGCCTTACATATTTTAGTTCCATTTTTTCCGCCAGGTGCGCCAACTTATCTTTGGTGCTATGGGCCCAATCCTTTCGACTAATATATCTACAGATAGTATGTAAAACGGATTTTTGTTCGGATACAGGTTTGTTTAGAATCAAGTGCGCCCCTGGTTGTGAAATGTGGAACTAACAGATTTTTCAAAAGGATAAAGTGTTTTGAAAGGAATATTAAACGAAACCCTCTGTGCGATCTGCGATCACACTTACCCACTTGTTTTGTATATCTTATGAGTTCAGCCTGACCAAATTTCTGAAAAAAATGTCAACATTTCTTGTACAATTAAAGCTTTTAAAAAGAATATTGCATACATATTTACGTAAATATTTTAAGGTGCAGTAGATTATATGTCCACAATTTATGGAATACGAAATAATACTATTAATGGTCACTTAGAGACAATGGGAACAGTTCCATATCATGTTCTTTTTTTTAGCGATAAATGTATCGATGTGGTTGTTGCGATCTTCAGCCTTTGGGGTTGCTTTTTTTCTACTGAATTCACTTTATCTATGTATTTTTTGTGCACTTTTTTGCATTTAGCATACTTTATGTGTTTTAAGATGCATATAACATTAATGTGTATAATATAATGCTATGTTTTAATTTGACATATATAATAAACGTATAAAATTATACAAAAATATATAAGTATATAGCATTTATTTATAGCATTTTTATTATGTATTTATATATGTATCTCTCAGTATATAATTACATACACAATGCAAGTATAATATAGATAAAAATAATACATATTTATAAAAACGTATTTATTTTTTAACATGTGATATATATAACTTTTATTAAATAAATATTTGTCTCCATGTTTTTCCGCCAACTTGAAAAATTTGGTAAGGTGTTAAAACGGAACTTTTAACTAACTTACCGGTTAAAACTTTTGCCGCCATTTTGGATTCCTTCGTCCTTCCCGCCAATCAGAAAAGGATGCGGATTTCTTCCCCAGACAATTACTTATGTGATGACACATTGAAAAGTAAGCGAAGTATACAATGAAAAAAAAATGATTAAAGAAAATCATAATTTTAAAGATTTTGATTTCGTAACCAGAAATTCTATATGAAACAAACACTGATGAACTAAAAACTGAACTTTTCAATGAACTCAGCAAAATTAATGAATAATATTTATTGTGTGTTTGCTTTAACATTTTATACTACTTTAAAACTTTGAACTGCTTTCGCTTATAAAAATAAATATATGCATTAGCACGTTTAAGCTTGTTTTAAGCATTATTTATTTATTTTAAGTTTAACACATTTCTTAATTCATGAGTTTAAATTATGGATTGAATTTTAAAATTAATTTTTTTTATAAAGAAAATTATATTTACATAGGTATAGATGTTATAATCAATGATTTTTCCAGAAAGTTCAGCACTACTGCACGACCGAAATGTCGCTATGCCGAAAACCGCCCCACCAGGCATTGCCTAAAATTACTAATATTACAATTTTATGTACATGATCACTCTATTTTTCGGCATCTATTATCTTTCTCCCTCTTTTTATTTAGAAAAACTGAATTTCGTTACATTAAGACGCTTAACGTCAATAAAAGTTTAGAAAAAATGAATTGCCTCAAAACTTTTACTTAAGTAATTTTGCGAATCTCCGAATTATTTTCAACTCATTCATATGTCTCACTTGTTCTAATATTGCATTTTGTTGAGCTTTAAAAGGTGTACAAATTACTAATTTACATGACTAACAAATTTTGTTTACAGAAAATGTTAGGAAAGACAGACATATTATTTCTAAACTTTTGAAAGCTACTGTATATGTCATGAATGATTATATTATTATGCAATGGGGTCAATGTACTTAAATTGGTGAAATTAAATTCTGTGTCTCATATTCTGAAAATCTATGTCAATGATTCATATTCAGTTTTTTATACATTGATAAAAACAAATTCATAGACTAATTTTAACATCTTACAATTTTTTACATCTTATAATTTTTATGATATTATTATTATTATTTTGTGATGAACATTGTCGAAACCAATAGAGCTTTTCTTCAATATTTAATTTCTGTTAAGTTAAATAATCAAAATTTTAATACAAAATGTATAGTTACAAAATATATATCAAGTCAAAAATTTAATGTGCTTTTAGATTTATCTTACTGCTTTCATGAGTTTAAAAAAAGTTTTAAGGATTTCGGAATTTTCAACGATTGTGAATATTCAACTATCTTTGGACTGAAGCACAAATCTAAAGCATTTCTTTGGAAATTTTTTAAAAATGAAAAGAAAATGTAAAAAGTGAACTGCCATCTTCTTATAATGCATATTTCTTTGTTTTATTTTATTGGACTCGGACACATTTGAGACAATATTTTTTATTTTTTGGGGAAAAAACCTCTTTTCTGTTTGTTTAATTTTTACCACACACTTAAGCTAAGCTCTGTGCTTTCAATTTCTTGAATGGATTAAAAACTAAAGAGCGTGCATAAAAGCGAAACTTCAAAAAACTGTCTGCAAGGAAAAAAAAAAGAAAAATATACCGTCAAAGATGTTCAATATGAACACAGCTAAAATGAGTATATACATGTTCAAAATAAGCAATTTGCAGATTAAAAATTGTTCATCCTTTGAATTATATTCAGATTTTCATACTTTTTACGAACTACAAAAGCAGACTGATACAAGCAAAACTTCTGTTTATTTCAATGTGATTTTCGGCAAGTGGCTGTGCATATGTAACGTTATCATTTTAGGCGAGAGGAGGGGTCTGGCAAATGATATCGAAGATATCTCTAGGGGAGGGTGTGTTTGCCTTTTGATATCGTTATTATTTTTGATTCAATTCAAAAATTTTTCTTTTATGTGTAAGTTGTTCTATACCTCAAAATAGTCTGTTGTCTATTTCTGTAGAAATACAAAGTTATTATAAAAATTATTAAATAATTATAACATTAATTAATTCCAAAATATGGAATACCCCAACGTTTGGCATTCCTATTCTTCTGACATATGTGTATGAATAGGAATATGTAATCTGATGTACGAGAAACCAACTGCAAAGTATGTTTGAAATGATACTTGTTTTGTTTACTAGTAAATAAATGAGAAAGAATACTGTCCACCTGTTTTTTGATAAGAAACTCTCTCTCTCTCTCCCTCCCCCACCCCCCACACACACATGTGCGGGGGCAAGTGCAAGAAGACATTATTACTGTTGAATGTGTTATGTAACAAGAAGCCATTATTAAACACATTTAAATAATATTTCTTTTAAGTATTATTTCATATAAAGTTATTTCATATACAAAGGGATATTTTATTGATTTCTCTTCATTTGAATCAATAAAGTATGAGAATAATAAATGCATAACAATATATCTCTCCAAACAAAAGAAAAAAAAATCCAAAAATGAAAATTTGATTTTTAGATATTGATAACGATATCGCGACGGAGGAGAAGGACTCGAGGTAAGATATCGTAAGGGGGGAGGGTGTCCAAAATTATCAAAAAGTTGATAACGTTATATATGTATAGTCCCCAAAAAGTGCGATAGAATTATGAAAGAAATCCCTTTCTTATTGAAGAGTGTTGTTCTCTCTTAATGATTTCTATATTGCAAATGTCTGTTAGAAGTGAATGTTGTAATTTATTAGGATTCCGTACTTAAAAAGTAAAAATGGAACCATTATAAGATCACTCCTGTGTCTGTCTGTCACAGCCATTGGGCGTAAACTATGGAACGAGGAAAGTTCAAATTGGAGGATGTAATAAAGACTATTGACCCACATATTTACAGATTATTAAACATTCACAAATATATTTAGGAAAAATGTAGAGGGGCTAATTAAGTTAATTGAAAAATAATATCTTTTCTTTGTATATCGCGTGAGGTATCGTGTGAAAGGTGTCGTAATGCTGAACTCAAAAATAAATTTCTTTTAATTTTATGTATAATATTTTAAGAGAAATCGTCGAAATGTAGTTATTAGAATATTTCGTATTAGTATGTTTTGTATCTATACAACATAATTTCATCACTAACTAATATGTTTTTCCAATCTTCTTCGCTCCATAAACGCCTTGATTTCCACCGATTCAACGTTATACGCTTTTGTTTTGCAGTCATAAGAGGTTTTGTTTTCAGTACACGAGATTCAAACATAAATTTATGGAGACGTCTTAATGTTCTCAATGTAGAAACTTCAACTCCTTCTTCTTTCCATTTTCGGTGCAAGAATCGCACACTTTTAAAACGGTTTTTCTTAACTATACGCTTCAGTTTCTTGTCATCTCTAGCAGATGTTTTTAGTTTTCGGCCGCCATTTCGGCGATTATTTTGAAATTTTCCATTTTTTAAATATTGTGTTAGTATTTTATTAACGCTTGATTGCAAACAGTGTAACAAATTCGCTATATAACATTGGTTTTTACTGTGCCAACACAAATCAGCCATCCTAAGTTCAATAGATTCAGGAATATCACTCACACGACACATTTTAAGACGAAAAAGCAAACAAACTGCAAAGAGAATATTGATTTTAAATAAAATCATCTTAATTTAATCCATGATGCCACCATTTATGAATTGGTGATAATTAAAGGAGAATTAATATGAAATATTCTAATACTTTGAACCACTCGAATAAATATTCTAAAATTTTGACGTTTCAAAATAACTTTTTTTTTCAATTAATCTTTTCAAAAATGATATTAGTTTTAAGATAATAAATAAGCTTAATCAACAATAAGTTCTTAATAAAAATATTGTTTGCATATTTGCATAAAAAGACATTAAATTTGCCAAACGATATTTTCAGTTTGTAAAAAAAAGTAATTATTCTAATATTTTGAATATGAGCTGTATTGTTAACTTTAGCATTGAGATAACCACAGTAATTAATAGTGTAATTTGTTTATGTATGCAAGTGTTTTAAGTTTTTTATTATTTTCATGGTAATTTTAATACAAGGAGTTTTATAATTCCCTTGCTTCTCGTATTAAAAGAGTTCTACTGTATATACATGAAAGGTCTTTCTATTGCTTGGACTTTCAAAAATTTCATTAATTGGAATGTTAGGATTTTTTTCTTCTTTTAAAAGCATTTATTATTTTTCATATTACATTAAAGGCTTGATATTTTTTTCTTGAGAATCTCTGCTTTTCTTTCGTAATGACAAACTTTATTTTTTGAGGGGGACAGAAAACACTTTTAATTACATAAATAGTGTTTAAATCACTTAAAAATCACTTTGAAATTTTTATCTTTCAGCTCATAAAGGAGTAATAATTTCAGAATAGCGATCAAGAACACCAATGCAATTCTGCTCAGCATCCAAGGATGCATGTTAGTTGTTATCTAGTACTTGTGCCCACATGGAGTAGAAATAATCACAGCAGTTAGTTTATTCTTATTAATTTATTTAAGATTCAAAATCTTAATGAGAGTGTAAAGAAATATAAATATATTCGATCACACTGATAGACATGAGAACTTTCGTACAATATATTTTTCTTAACGATAAATGAAAATTTAATAGAGAAATTTGGAATTGAATTTTTATTTATTAAGATCAAAAATACAATAAGTGTAGATTCTTAAAAAAATTCGTCATTTCATGTATTTTATCAAATATTGCTTTAATTGTAATTGTAATTCTTTTCCGTTTGTTATGATTTCAAATTCAAATAAAGTATAGGACTTAATTCCTTTCTTTTTCCAAAAAAGGACATTTTTCCCTGTAAGGGGTCAGCATTCTGAAGCATGTATTATCGAACAAGTTATTTAACTTTTTTATTCGTAGTTTTTATCCTGAGACCCTGTATATACATATATGAGTGCATGTGTGTTCAGATAATAATTAAATTATTCACTGAATGAAATCTTTAGTTTATGATTTTTACACCCTATCTTTGAAATACTATGGCTTTCTCAAATCATTGAAGTTTTTTTCAGTTCAACACAGACAATTCAAAAATGAGATTGAAAAGCTTTAAACAAATCTGGAGTAACTCGACTCAAATTTCCAAACACAGGTGTAACCCAAACCAACCCTCCCAAAAGACGGAAAAAAATGAAATTCTATAAATTTTTGAGAAAATAACATGAACTAAATTCAAAGAATTACCCCCTCTTTTAAAACTGGAGACATCACCTCTGTGATAGTAATGCATGATTACATCGACAAATTGTCACTTATACTGAGCCACATTTCTCTACAAAATCAATCACAAAATACTTTTAAAAAAGGATTAAGTATTTAATCGATCAACTGATTTTTACAAAAGTCTGTATCATTCTTATGCTGACTGTAGTATATTCACCCAACAAGAGCTAAGTCAGAATTGTCGTTTAGGTGTTATTGTGCTCCACCTCACACACGCAAATCATGACTACTATACGTTCCTTGCACCAAAGCAAAAAAAAAAAAAAAATCACATGTGCCATCTCTCATAATTTTTCCTTTTTCATGTTTCGCTATATTTTAAATTAATTAATTCCTTATATTGCAAGAACTCTGATTTCAAGAATTGTTTATTCAGATGTTATTATGTATGATTTCAAGCATGTAAAATGTACACAAAAAACTTAGAACATAAAATTAAAATTTATTGAAAAAAAGTGCTTGTTTCCCAACTACAAGAATTATGAGAAAATTACACATTTCTGATACATATTGTAAATTTTGAAATTAAAAAATAGAAAGTACATAAACTTATCTTGCTGAAAAAGCTGTTCCTGGATTACTCAAGCCTTTATAATATCACTAAATTCATAAAGTTTATTTTAGAAATAACTATGTAAAACTGCTCAGGTAATAAATTAAACGCTGGTATAAAAAAAATTACTTCCCTATCAGCATTTGCTGGAGATTTTACAAACAATTTATATTAACTGTAGTTTTGGAAGATAGCAGCAATCAATAAAATAATCTTTTAAATCTCATTGTGGAAATAATATTGATATTAGGTATCTTGCAGAGATGCAACATAATGATTCAAAGGGTATTTCAATATGAAGCCAATTCGTACACTTATTAAAATATTACTATTAACGACACATAAAGGATTGAAGCAAAATATTTTTTTTTTTTAAAGTACGAATAGCTGTTTGTAATTATTAGAAAAAAATTATCCTCAGGTGTTTTCTAGGTTTAAAAAAAAAAGTTATACACAAGCATCATTTAAGTGTCACATAATTTAGCAAAAAAGTAGAATTTTTTTATGTTGTGTGGAGTAAAAATAGCATTTAAAATTTAATAGTAATAGTGTTTTGGAACCTGACATTTGAAAAATAAAAATTTTTAGTTGACATTCTGTGCATAGTTACAATTATTTTATTATGGGAAATTGAACAAAGAAAATAAAAGTAAATCAAATAATGAAGAAGAAAATGCATTTCATATTTTTCTTTTCCATAACTAGGGCGCTGCGCCCCCTACGAGCTGCGGTAGCCAACCCCCGTTCAGGCTCTAAAAATCCGTTCATTTTATCGGCTTTAAAAAGCATATTGCAGATTGAATCGTCCTGCATATAGCTTTTGCTCCTATAAAACTTTTTTAATGGAACTATTTTCACCAGCTTTAACATTAAATGCTCTTAAAATAATTCTTCGATTTAAAAACTGTATGCTTTAGCATCTTTATCAAACATTTCTCTGTATTACCACCTATTTTCATATTTTTGTACGCAGTATTTTTCTCAATATTAGCAAAGAAAGACTTCCGATCACAAAAGATTCATTCACAGCGGCAGTGACAGTATTAGTCACTTTCTTTTAGAATACAGATAAAACAATAAATAAAAACGAATAAGCAAAACTTTAACTAAAAATCGACATTTGCTGGAAAGCTGAAAACAGACAGCCTCAGTCTTTGGCAACTTTGCATCATATTACCTAAATTAAATGTGGGAATTTTATTCAATTTGTAAAACTTTAAATGTCTATTGCCCTTGAATTTAAAGACATGAAAAATGATTTCCCTTTCTATTATTAATGCTTGCATCTGAACTAGTTTGGAAGTAAAAATAATTAGCATCTTTTTGATTCAACAAGAATTTACATTAATATCCCTTTTTTCTTTCAGGAAAAGTAAAATGTGAAACGTCTATATTGATATTTGATTAAAATAAATTTGATAATTCCAGCATTAACAATCAATCAAAGTATCTTAACAGTTGTTGTCACTAAAAATGTTAAAAAAACCCTGAAAAATTAAATTTTAATGAACTAATAGGAATTCAAAATATATTGTCATTCATGATGTTCAAATAATCAATTTAACTGTGGTCTGTCCATTTACATTCAATGATAATGTTTTCCTATATTTCTATGTATATAAAAAAAACTTAACTTTCTATATAATAAAAGAAAATAATCTTAAAAATTTATTTTTTTATCAAATCTAAAATGAATAACACTGTTTGGAGCATTATCTGGTTATCCATTTTTATTTTATGAAAAGGGGGAGAGGGATTACTATAACAGTTAATTTCCAGTTAAGCTTCTGCAGTGTATGCTTAGAATCTGAAGTTAGAATAAACTTATGTCATATAATAGACTCTCTCAAATCTGAACAGCTTGGGACCAGAGGTTAAGAGGGTTTTAGAATTTTGTGTATTTCTCGTCATTGCATTGTTTACATTTTTGAAACAGTAATTTGAATGTAATAATGCAATCGAAATTATAGTGAATACATGCAACATAGTAAGATATTAAAATAATTAAGAAAAGTAATAAAGTAAAATGTTAAAAAGTAAGATAATTTTAAAAATTATTAAAAGTAAAGTTGAAGTAAATAATTAATAATGTATAATTAAATATGCATAATAAAGATGAGATACTTGAATTATTCAATGAAACTTTCCTCAAAAGTACCCTATTAATTCACACCAAAATCAAAGTAAGGAAGTTTTATCTCAGGTTTAGCGAGTCTTAATAACCAAAGAAGCTTGATTAATACATAAATATATTTGGTAAAAAGATTGTGATTACCAGTGATATCAGCAATACCTTGATTTTCTTTCAGAAATAAATTTATACTTCCTCCAGGAAAAACCACAAGTTCAGTCATATTATAGATAATTACATATTAAATTACATGCAGAATGATATAAGACTAAAATATTCTGCAATTTTGCCCCTACATCTGAACTAAAAGTTTCATTACTTACATATGCAGTAACATGCCGATTTCAGGCATTTACGGATTTGAGGGAGTCTACTGTATTTCCTTTCTGGTCTCAGTAATTTTCCCAAAATAAGATTTCACTTTTTTTTTTAAGCTTTTCCTTTCCTGGTCATATTGGTAAAGACACAAAAACTTTTTTTCCCTTGAAATTTTCTTTCTTTTCAATCTCATTTGAGTGTTTAATTATATCATAGCATCAAAACATTATTTGATTATTATTATTGATATTGGCTATATTGAAACTAAATATTGCTCTAACATTAGAATGGACAATTTGTATGAGTGGGCAATTCATTTTGCTATTGTTGTTTTTTATCTTTTCAATCCTAAGGTTTCAGTAAAAAGAAAATTTTAAACAGTATTGTTTGAAAACTAAATATTTTCCAGGAATGTAATATCATAACTATCCTATATATATATAATCCTAATGAAACGGATATTATGAAACAAATTTATGTAACGATTCTATGAAACGACTGATTAAACAACTGATTATGTTTCACGGCGATTTCCCCTAAAATACGAAATACTTTGCGATGAAATTAACATCAAAAATCCGTATTGATCTGCAGATCTCAAAACTGGTGTTAGAATTTTTAAATTCGAATTAGTTTTCAAAATATTAATTTTTTTCTAATTTTATATACTTTTCTCTAATGATGGCAACTCAAATTTTAATCATAACAGATATTTTTTTTTTCAGATTTTAGAAAAGGTTACAATTTTAAACTAATTTAGCGAGAAGTTTGGCCTCCCTTAAATGTATGCTAAGAAATGTATCATGTTACTTTTATTCATAATTCCATTTGTATTTCATTATCATTTTATTTAATACAAACTGAAACATTTAAAATAAATGGCTTTCACTTCTTTATTTTTTTAAACGAAATGAAAGGGAAAATATTAGGCACAGATGTCACATACGCAACGTGATACCTAATTGGCGCCAAAATGGCATTATTTTGGTTGACATGGTAACCCGGCTATTGTTGTTTATTTAACAATAAATGTTTATTTACTTTATTTTCTTTTTTTAAATATCATAAATTGTTTTGTTCTACAGTTAATTATTTTTTTGGTTATTTTCCTTTAAAAATAATAGAAAATAATTAAAAAATATGGTACTACTTAGTTATTTCATCGACCCATTTCACCAAATTATATAAATCGCCAAACCACTCACCAAATTATACAAATTGCCATAATTTTTATTTTAAATAACGAAAGAACAAAGAAAATAGCATAACATTAATAAATATACAAATAAAAATCACTTGATGACGTAACGACATGTAACTTGCTTAAAGTCGAGTGAATGTGACATTTACGATCAACCATTATTAGCATTTAATCTTATAGTTTGGTGAAATATTTTTGGTGGATGGGATAACTAAGTAGTACCAAAAATACATATGTAACTGGTATTCGAAAACGAGGTTTTCGCCAAATTTTCATAAAAAAAATCACGCCAAACCCGGTGTGTACATGACATCTGGCCATATATTAAATGATGTAACAAATGATGACATTTAATTTCAACTTCAAAGCAATGTTTTAATTTACCACTCGAAAAAAAAAATGCTAACTGGCGAGTTGAAAAATAGCTATTGGCAAGATTTGCACACGGCTAGCGTAACAGTATCAAGAATTCTTTGCGACTATGGAAACTTTTAAGTAGTTTTATTCGAAAAAGAAATTTGATTTTTTAATCAAAAGGGAAAACATTTGGCACAGATGTCATATACGGACCAATATTGGCGCAATTTTTTTCTGATGCCAATGTCATATACGCAACGGGTACTTAACCGGCACCATAGTATCGTTATTTTGCTTGATTTGGTAAGCCGCATGTTGTTGTTTATGCTGTTGATGTTTTCCCCAAATTAGCGTCGGAAAAAATCGCGCCAATATGGGGCCATATATATCTGAGCCAAAGTTTCATATGAAAAGCGAAGGGATCAGAGCGTATTTATTTATGGCAGTTACATCACTTGGGCTTTTATAATATAGATGAAATGATGGCGATAGAATAATATTTGGCGACTTATCACCTGTACCTGGCTAACATTAAAGTACCAAAATGGCACCAGGAATATAAAAAGCGAAGTGGTTTGACCAGAACTGTTGATGATAGTACATGACTTAGGCTATTGTTATAGAAATTGTTTTAAAATACCGGGAGACAAAGACTCTGTACACTTAATTCTTTTTTTTCAGCTTATTTTCAAATGTTTAACTGATCCTCTTTAATCAAACATGAAAACAACCATTGGATGTCTTAACAGCAACTGATTCGGCCTTAAATTTCTGAAGTCAAAGGAAATTGAATGGAAACCCGTTTACAGGGCACAGCTTTTTTTCAGTATAATTCAATCTTCTATAATTTTTTTAAAAACGATCAGATTAGTGTGTTTTTAGATTCTGCGGTGTCTTAACGGGGGTTGACGAGCGTAGCTTGCAGAGGGCAGAGCCCCCTAGTATAATAAAAAAATATATTTGTTTGCTACGATGTATACTATATTAGTTTTATATAAAAATAACTTTCTGAAAAGGAATTTCAATACTATAACACCATCGTTCTAAAGAAAACAGCCAATTGGAGATTAAAAAAGGAATATAACTCTTAATTAACATAAAGGCTGGTCTCATTTCCCATTTTGGTAGTTTCTAACATATCTTTTTATAAATATATGCATTGAAATCTCAAATCCTTCAAAATTTCATGCAGTGAGACAGTACTTTGTACTTTCATAAAATTCTTAATATACCTTTCAAAATTTCAGTCAAACTTGGTGTTTTAAAAGAGGTATTTTATACAAGTCAGTAACTGAAAATTTGTAATCGGAAACCACTTCGACTCTAATGAAAAATGCATCAAATTAAATAAAAAGGGGGGGGGGGAATCATTGGCACTGGAATATGACTGTCTAAAATTTTCTTGCCTGTATGAATTTTAATGAATTTATTGTTGAGTGAGGGGAAAGAAGAAAAATGTCAACATTCTTAAATATTGGAATAAGGTTTGCTTCAAATTTTTTTGAAATTCAATGTTAGAAATGAAATTCTATAAACAATATAACCTAAATTTTGACATAGATTGATAAATCCTTCTTATTTGATGAAATCTTTTAATTACATCACATTCTGAATAAGGATAATAGTGATAAGCAGGGAACAAAAAAGCAAAATCATTTTTAGCACCCATGCATAACATTTTCAGTTATTCTTATACAAAATCCCAAAGATGAAATATTTTTATATGCCTATAAAAAATAAACTATTTCATAGAAAATATTACAGGTTGGTATTTTAAACCGATTGCAAATCATTGACAATCACAAATATAAATAAAATCATGTAATGTCTGTATTATTAAAAGAAAATATGTTGTGCAATTATTTGAAACGTATTATTTTAAAGATTCAGAATCCAGACAATTAAAAATAAATTTGTCTTTTTTTCTTTTAGTCAACAATCATAACTTAAAACAATTTCAGAATATATAAATTTCGACAAAATAAAACACATGAAAGCACATTAATTTGAAATTTATTTAAAAGTACAATTTCACAAATAACACATCACAATAACATTGAATTAATTATGTGAATAATCTACATTATGGTTATGATACCAACCAATGGCTTTTACAATTCCTGATTTACATCTATTAGCAAGAACAAAAGGATGTGCTATAAAAGATTCAGCCACATGTTCATTAACATAAACATTCTCCAAAGATGGACATGACTGGATGAGGGAAACGACACCCTCGCATGTCACACGAGATTCAGTGTTATTAACCTCATAATGACTGAGGCAGATTGTCTTTAAGTGAGGAAATATAGAATTATTGAAATTTACATTATGATCAATTATACCCAGATCACATTTGCACAAATAAAGTACTTTAAGATTATGACAATGATTCTGTATTGCTAGAAAAGTGCTGGCAGTAATACGTGTCCATCCCAGATTCAACACGTGTAACTTACTCAAAAAAGAAGCGTCATCTTCAAACCAGGTATCATTTACATCTGTAAATGCTAAACACAGCTCCTTCAAACAGAGCAGTTTTGATAATTGTGTCTTAATGAAATAAGGAAAATTACAACGGTACAAATCTAAAACTTCAATTTTCGAGTTATCATTAAAATCTACTATTCTAAAATAACTAGAAAAACGACAATAATGAAACACTAATTTCTTTACGCACTGTAAAAACTGAGTGCAGAAATTTATAACTACGGGAAGAAGGTTTGATATATCACAACGTACCAAAATTAATTCTTCTAGATGGGGACAGTTTTGATGCAGTTTCACACAAAGTTCCCCAAAATCCACTTCTATGGAACCTCTACATTCTGAAAAATTTAGTCTCATGAATGTTACGCAAGATGGCAATCCATTAATGAAGGATTTAGCAACATTTCTTCGTTCTTTAGCGTTCTTTTCTCTAACAGAGGGGAAAATTTTCACATGCACTTTGCTCCACAAAACTGGGCTCTTTGTCAACACATTCCATCTTCTGCATACTCTGTAATAAGAAAATGAAATGTAAACATGAAAATGTCTTTTTGCACATACACTTCATACTGTGATTTGAACTACTACTAGATCACAAACCAGAGAAATACACAATATTTATAAGTTTTATATTAAGTTCTTTATGATATCTCAGAATGAATATTGCAAACAGGTATATCAGTATTTTCAAATATATGTATACAATAATTCAAAAGAATGATGGGATTTTTAATAAAGACAGATAATTTTCTTGGCGAAACATTTTTTTGTGGATTTTCTTATTATTATTTCCTTAACAATCTGAAACTGTCATAATTGGAATTGCCATATAGTACTTACATATATGAAAATTTGCCTCGCAGGCAAAAAAGAATCCAACAGTGTTCTGTTATTTTCTAATTAATGTCATACATATCTTACTTTTGTCGACTGCTAACTGACAATGAAATTATAATGATTATGTTGGTCAAAAACTATATTACAAATAAAAGCATGCAATTATAATAATGCTTTCAAAACAGTGAAAAAAGTGACAAAACACCCAGAAAAATTTACAAAAAGGTACTAAAAAGTGATTAAAATGCGCCATAAAAGAGACAAATAATACATGATATACAGATATGTTTAATTAAAAATACTTTTAAGCAAAATAATTTTTAAAATATATATTTTTAATAAAAGATGCATGCTCAATGTGAGCAAAAGTAATTTTTATAATTATCAATAATGACTGTTTTAGAGCTGTTCTCAACTGCTCTGCTCAATAAGCGCAAAATGTTTTGACACATTTAGAAATGCATTTTTTAATGGAAGGCCTGACTACGGAATCGAGCTGTATTTCCCATTTTTTGATAAATATATTACCTAATGAGTTATAAGCAATTTTGATCACATGACAAAGACGTTTTTCAACCCTTCCTTGAGTGGTTATTTTTCTTTCATGAAGAAATTTGGTTCAAAATGTGCACTTTGACAATATTTTCAGAGAGATATATTGCATTTGCAAAGAAACAGCTCGATTAGATAGTTTCTGAACAACAAAACCTGCTAATTTCATGCATTTCCGAGCACAAATAAATTAAAACTTATGTCATAAAGTCGCCCTTTTGGATTTGATAACAGCCTTAATACATGTTTTTTCAATTTGAAATTTGATCTGCAGACATTTTGTGTCATTAGAGTCCAAGACTGGTGCAGTAGAAAATTGTTAATAATACTTTAAAACTGTTTTAAGATTAATTTAAATCAAGAGACACTTAAATATCTTCTCTTACACAGAAATAAGTATTAATCCTAAATATTCTCTCACGACAACATTTTGCCACTTTCAGGATTATGGAAATCTAACTGAAATAGCAGTTTTGTTATAGATATCCAACCACTGGCAGAAATCTATAAAAATCACAATTCTTACTGTTTAAAATATTAAGTCGAAAAGGCATGATTTGTGTTTTCAATTAATTCTGCAAAAAGGGCTTCAAGCAAAAAGAAGGATAGACAAGACGGATTTTTTTTAAAACTGACACTAACAGAATCAGACAGATTAGGTACCGACATCAGTACAAATGACAATAGAACTCGAGATTACGTTATACATATGTAGAAGCCATTTTTGTGGTGTGAATATACACAAATCTAAAACAGCTAAAAAGCACACTTTTAATCACATTTTGTGACTACAAATGATTGAGCAATATTTCGTAGGCTCACATACTTCTGGTCACTTTATCAATATTAGTCAGAGATAGTGACTAAAAGTGACTTTAAAAAAAATAATGACTAAAAAAAAAGAATGATGTTCTTGCATCCATAATTTTGCTTTAAAAAATCAAGAAAAAAAAGCATTGATTCAAAATTTCAGATTGTTTTGATTTTTTTATGTTTGTCTTGAGCGTAATATGTTCCATGAATTGAAAGTTTTATAAAAAGTGATTTTTAAAAATATTTTGAAACTATTTATTTTAATGTGTAAGTTTTACTATATCCTGCAACATTTTAAAAAACTATAAATTAAAAAAATGAATGAATATGTATAACAATTTCACACACTACTACAAAAAAAGCACTTAAGACATCAATTTTATGTTGAAATGAAATAACAATCTTAAATTTTGAAAAACATAATCAAAATGGTTTTTATATTAATTAATCTTTTCTGGCAATAATGAATAAAAATATTTCATGATTTTCAATTTGCTGGGCACACGTGATACATTTACAAATATTGAAATTGAGGATATACATCACTGAATTAATTGAGCCTACTCATCATTGGATTTGTATGAGTATTTTACCATGAATATTTTATAGCTATTTTAATTTTTTTTAAACAAATTTTACCTTTACATTTTGTATGACAAAATATAAGAGTTTTACAAAACAGGTGTTATTTTTTTATAACTATTAAAATATTTTGTTAAATACTTTTTATTTATTTTTTAATTTTCAACAGTGCTACTGAATATTATGTTTAATGTCAGGTATCATTATAGGTTGGAATTGCTTTTTCACATAATAATATATATTATTGATTCTTTAATGACAATTTTTAACAATTTTTTAAATAAATATTTAGGAAGTTACATGTAAGTGAAAGATTTTGGCCACCAATTAAAGTAAGTAAAACTGTATATTTTAATTTCTGCTTCTGTAAATTACAAGCAACGTTTTGGTGTTTAATAAAATGTTTTTAGTTTATGGTATTAATTTCTTGTTAAAACATTTTTTTATCAAATGTTAGAAAGTCATTTTTTATATATTTTTTGAATGTTCATACATTTTTTGTGTTGATATAAGAGTTTCAATTCCTTCATCTTGGATGGGATCATGTGCTGCAAATATTTTAGTTAAATAAGATACAACTATAAATGCATGTATTTAATTTTTTGTATACCTTATGTTACATTAAATATCAACGCTTGTTCTTTATGGACAAATAAAGTAGTTGAAGATTCTTATGATTACTTTATTAAAGACTGAAGGGCAATTGTTACGGGTTTACAGTATTTGATTAAAGCTGAAAATATAGCTGTGTATAAAACATGCTTTCGTTTTCTTTAAGAAAATAGTCTTTTACTATTTCTATTCTGTATTGACTTAAATTCTTTCAATAGCATTTTTCTCACTTTTGTCAGCATTTATGGTTAAGTTAAATAACCTGTTAAAGTAAATTCAAGATTTCAGATAAAATCTCCTAGAAAAACAAATTAATTTCAAAATAATAGATACGTCTGTAAGAAACTTTAGATACATTCCATTCTCTGAATAAAAACTTAAATTAGGCATGCGTATAGACACAATTATATTTATTAAAATTATTTAAAGAAAATATTTAGGATGATGGTAGAATTAAGGACATCAAACAATAAAATAAAATTTAAGTTAACATGAGTTTCATAAACATTGTTATTAAATGGAGGAAAATCACCAAACATTCAAGAAATATTACTCTAGGTGCTATTTTGTTTGAGGCAGAGGGTAGGGAAAATGTATTGGACCATGGACTCGCGACAACTTTAACTGGGCTCTAGGCATCTTTTTCATTATTGTCAAGGATTCGCTTTCAACAATTTTTTCATCATTCACATCTTCCCCACACTTAAGTTAAGAAGTTTTACATTTAGACGAAAACAAAATAGTTCGGTTCAGGTGCTTGAAATTTGCATAAGAATAAAAATGTTATACATGTACAGGTTTTTTAAATGATTTCCAAGTCATGAAAATGATGCCCCAACCTTGCAATAGACTTCAATCAAAGATGAATAATTTTTAGACAGAAACAGGTGAAGCTGTTTGGTTCATTAGTTTTAGGAGAGATATACTGAGCATATAAAAATGAAAATGATTTTGTGTAATTAATTAAAATACTGGACAAATGAGCAAAGAAAATGAAAGATTGGACAACAAATTTTAATGAGTGGCACTGATATACACTTAAAACATAAATTGTCACTTTTAGCAACAAAATGCTTTTTTTACTTTTTAATGCAACAGTCAAGATAATGTCACCAAAAATATCGATCATTCATGCTATAAAACTATCTTCAGTTTGTGATCATTTTTTGAAATTTTAAATAAAACTTTTTAATTAATTTCAAATATTAAATATCTGCTCAATCTATAGCTTTTACTTATGTACCAGAGCAAGCAGTATATCTTTGGAAATAGAAACAAAATACGTTGTTATTTTAATGTATTAAAAATAATATTTCACATTTTGTAAGAGTTTTAGAAATAAAGTAAAATAATACAATAATAATCTGCCATATTTGTCGATTTACCCACGTTTGATATAACTATGTCAAAGCTAAAATAGTAAAATGTTCTTCTTTTGATACAGGTTTTGGTGCTTTGAAAAATGAAAGTGGCACAACTTGGCCTTTTTAAAGGACAGTTCACTTTTTACATGTCCATAGCTGCCAACCTTTCACTAATCTTCCGTAATATCGGGATTAATTAGACTCAGGTTAGCCACTTTCGAACCAGAAAATTTATTTCTTGAATCTTTATTTATTTAATCAAGGTTTCAACGTGAAATGTATTTAATTTCATTTCTTCAAAATATTTCTAGTTCGAAGTTATTAAACCAGTATAAAATTAATGCACGTATTATGGAAGATTAGTTTGAGGTTGGCACCTATCATGTCAAAAGCCATGAAAGTTAAAATAATTATTTAGACCATGTGCGCGATATGTCAAAGGAAATTTTAAACAGCTTCACTCTTTATAGTGCTGTTTTCTCTTAGAAAATTAAATACATTTAATTTTAAGAATTTTTAGGTCCGAAATAGCTACAAATTTTTTACATTGTAATCATGATAAGATTCACATAACTTAACACTATAAGCGATTAAAAAAAAAAACTTGGAAAAAAGTGTTTAATTAAAATGAATTAATGCTGAAGCAAAACTTGCATATTCTTACAATAATAAAATAAAAATATTTAAATAACTCAAAGGGATTGGAAACATTTAAAAAATATGAACAAACCAAGTTTTATTAATATTGACTGAAGGCCAAAAATTTAGTTCATGTATATTTTTTAATTACGCAATATGTTAAATGCTTACATAAATACATTTAAACATTTTTTTTTCTATTTTGTATGCTTGAAATCTGTAAAATAACCAAATTAGCATTCTCTATGAGCTATATGGCAATCGATGGGTTGTTTTTATTATAAATTTTCTTTCAGCGTAAAATTTTTCAATGCATATTTTATTAAAGATTAGGAAATTATCTACATGTTAATAAAAAGCATTAACTTATATAATGCATATTTTCATAAATGTAAAGAAAAGAAGATGATAGAGATGAATGTTCTATGCTTAGATGTTTAAAATATTAAATTCCTAATACAGTAACAGTTACTATTCTGAAACTTATCACATCAATTTTTTAATGGAATGAGCTTAAGGGTTAATCTTAGTTTTCAAGATTTTGAATCAAAAGCATATTCTATACAAATACAGGCATCCCTCGACTTACGTATTACGTGACTTACGCAAGTTCACAGTTATGTAATAATAAATCTCAAAAATTACATTTATGAACACGTTTGATACTCATTTGCATACTTTTGATAATTATTTTATAAATAAAATATGAAGAAAAAACCACAGCCATAGTATACTTTTATATATTAGAGAGAGTTATATTCTTATCGGGATATACAATTAACTCATTAACAAATCAAACCCTCAGCCTTCAATATCGAGAGTGGCAGAAGTTGTTAGAGAACAGCATTTCTCTTCTCTACCATTCACTACAAGCGCTGACTCTCCCACTACAGAACTAAATTAGCTGTTACATGTGTCAATTCATTTCTGATTTTGTGTACTACAGTAATATTGTCATAATAACTTAATCTTTATTGTTAGTTATTCATAGTAGTCATCTAATTCATCTTATCAAAGTTTATTTTGTTACTTGTCTTGCCATCAGAAATTCGTGGAAAAGAGGCAATTTATTCCTCTTTAATTATTTCTTACTTTTATAGTATTTTGATGTAGATTCAAAATTGTTGTATATCAGTTCATCAATGTTAAATTTATAAATATCATTTTCTACAAAATATTTTTTTTTATAAGTGTTTTTCTCGTTGGTTTTTATATTTTTTATACTTTTATAGTTTATATCGGAGTAAACACTGCTGCATGATGTTTTATTTATAAAACAATCCTGTATAAATAATATATATATATATTTCAGTTGCTTACGAAATTTTACTTAAATAATTTACAAATTCTACTTCGTAAATTTCAAGTTACGTAAAAGTTTGCGGAACGCATTACTTATCTACGTTGGGGGATGCCTGTATAAATAAATAACATGCAGAAACTCTGAAAGTCAATTCTGTGTTTAATATTTAAATATAAATCTATAAATAACCTTTACATACCTTGCAATCTGACCCAGTTGGTTCTGTGTTAAGTAACCAAAAACTTTCTCAATAATTTCATTAGGTAGGGAATTGATGCCTACAGCATCATCATTTGATTCATTAACCTAGAAATGAAAATCTAAGATTATAGTGACAGACAGACATGCATGCATGCATTCTGTGTAACAGCAAAAAAGATAGAAGATTCAAGAACAGGTAAATTGATATGAAATAAACTATTAAAATTGGGAAAGTGCCATAGATTTAATCATATTTAAAATTCTTTAAAAAAGTATATCAATCAAGGAAACGTCCTTCAATTTATGATGTAGCCAAAGTTTTCTTTTTAATTCAGAAAATGGAATCAGACATCACTTAGATAGATTAAGCTAAATGAAAAATTAAATAATCATTAAATTATAATAATTATAAAATTATATTAGATATACTATGTTATATTACATTAAATTATAATAATTATATAATTATAATAACCATTACATTTTTGCAGACAGTTTTCCTTCGTACAAATCGCTCAAAAATATTTTATTGAATCTCTAAAAAGTATTTGCTTGTTTTGGACATTTTTTTTTCTACATCGGAAATCAAATAATTTAGTCAGAATTACTAGTTCATTAATTTTTAAATCATATAAGGCACACTTTCTTTCTAGAATTTTGAGCATTACTAAAATATGCAATGCAAAATGTTTATCAGGAAACACTTGTATATCTTTGTTTCACTGTGACATTTTAAATAAAATTCAAAATCCTAAAATCACTTAAGTTGATTGCTATACTTAGACTGATACTTAGTCTGTACTGTCATAGATAGCTTCACTATACTAAAGTAAAATTAGAGTTTTCCTAAGTTTAACAAAGGACTGGGAGCTGCAGGTGCAAAAGGGACTTTTGCAGACTAAAAAGTACTAAAAAGACAACTTTTTAAAACAAAAGACTAAGAAAGATGTTTTTTGACCGAGTCAAAATGGGTGCTAACTTTTAACCAAAGAGCAGGCAGAGTGAAGCACCCTCTTGAAACTGCCTGAAGCAAACTATGCATAATAACTAGAAAACGTTAAAGCACCTGAAAGAATTATAATGTCAGCATTTAATCTCAAATTTCCAATTTTTTCTTTAGCTTAATTGTAAATGCATCTTATTTTCAATAATATTTCTCTCTGCACAAAATAAAATAAATTGCTTCGAATTATTAAAAATGAAATGGTCTAATTTTTATAAAAATGTAATATAATTTATCATGTGAAAAAGAACTATATTATGTATATAGATAAAATATCATTCAATGACGTCATCACATTGAGCAAGAAAATTAATTTTGTATCCTTTTTAAGTAACATCTAGCTAAAAGATTTTTTCTGCAATTTTTAAGCACAAAATTCATAACAATAGTGTTGAAGTCAGATGTTTTACTCAGGGGGAATTTTCAATATTATTCATTACACAAATAATCCATGGCATTAAGAAATTTCTGAAAAATGCATTTGAATAACTCACACTGGGTCCAAACTTGCTGTCATAATATCTGGATCCCATCGAGGGATATGGAGAAGCACCCGGAGGTTGATTCATTGAAGTGGGTCCAGAGTATGATGAATTAGTCGCAAGATAATATCTGTTAGAGCTGCAAGGGTATGCCGATGTGGGTGCAGGATTCGGACTGTTGCTGCTTGTAAGATAATGACTGTTAGAGCTGACAGGATAAGGTGAACCAGATGCAGAAGAATACTTGTTAGAACTGTCAAGACATGGTGAAGTAGATGCAGGATACAGACTGGTATAGCTTGCAGGATATGAAGAAGATGCAGGATACGGATTGTTGGAGATGGCAGGATATGGTGATGTGGATACAGGATACAGATTATTAGGTGCAAGAAGATAGCGTGAAGAGGATGCAGAAAATGAACTGTTAGAAGCATTGCCTGAAGTAAAAGCAGTTGACGGATAGGGTGAAGCAGACATATTTGGTGCATAATCTACACTAGAAGAATATAATGGATTGGATGTCGGCTTTGAAGTAGGTCCGTATGGATAATCTCTTGGTATTCCCGGAGGAGGAATCATACCTGGTGTCTGTATGTATGCGTTGTTCATAATTTATTTAAAAATCAAAAGAACACCAGTTAAACTTCATTTGCAGAACATACCACTAATAAGTACTATACATAATTATAATTTAATTACAAGTAAACAGTAAAAAAAATTAATGCTTATGCAAGATAACTATGACAAAAAATTGCTAAGTAAGGCACCTTCAAAAATATCAGCAACTTTTAAAGATAAACTGCAATCTGCATAAACGTCATTTAAAATTGACATTGGATTTTTAATCTATTTTTCAATTTAGATTAAGGATCAATGTAGTGCATTTCAGAAAGCCAACAAATCCCTTAAATATTCTTTTTATTATTACTTCCTCAAACTCATAAGTTGTAAAACAGATCTACAGCAGAGAAAAGGGTAAATAAGCATTTAAGTTTTTTGTAGATATATAATTATTCATTTTTAACTAAAATACAGCTTTAACTTTTGACTTTGTCAGAAAACTTTTAATTACACACATAGCAATATATTTGTAGTCAACCCTTGCAAATAAATATGTCTTAAGGCTCATAAAATGTTAAGGTCACATGCAAAAATGACATTAGGAACTAGAGTTTTGCATCTGGTCAGTTAATCTGATCTTAACCGAACTGACTCGTGTTTGGGCTAATTTTTCATTGCGGATCAGTTTGGTGCATGTTTTGATTCTTTGAGGTTGGATTTGGGTTAATCGGAATTTGAAAAATAAAGTTCTTAAAACAACTATATATCTTTCCATATGGGCAAATCTTGTGCCAGAGTGTATATTCAAATTTCATGTAAATAAACAGCTCTAATGATTTTGACTAAATTTTATCCTACCATTTTGAGGTATGAGAAGACCATTGGGATTTGTCACATATTTCAGAAAGTTTGATTAGTGGGCCACTATGGGATCATTATGGGTCAATGAATTTCGATGGGAATGAAGGATTAAATGGTTATTAAGTCGTTGAACAGTTGGCAGTAAACAAACTAAAAAGTTGGCAACACTTCACAAAATTTGCAAGGAAATAGACTTTCAAGACTGCCAATTCCAAAAGACATTCTTGGCATCAATTAAAAGAAAGATGTCAAATTTGGCCAAAAAAAAAATTGATCTCAGAATCTGAACGAATTTTCTAGAAATTCGAAATAGGAGCCGAGATGCATCATTCAACTAATCAGAGTCTGTAGAAAGTTCCCGAAAACAGAATTCAACCAATTCAAATATGCTCCCATGTGTATGACACGTTTATCAAGTATGTAAGCCATTTCGTAAGAAAGATGAAAAAGATTGGAAATCAGAGGAACAGGAAATATAATTTGGTCTTCGCTATTTCGGAAGCACTGTTGTGGAGGGCTGCGGAATACAGTATTTTTGAGCTCTAGTGAATTCCGAACAACATTTAAATACAGTATGACTTCAAAAATCCGGTATTCAGAAATCTGGCATCAAAACCATCTTTTTCCTTCCTTTTTCTCTTGCACTTTCAAGTTATGAGAGAAGAAAAATAGCAATTCTTTATGAATCAAAAATTTCAAGATTGAAAGCAAAAATGCAAAAAAAAAGGATATTTGACTTTTTTTCATTTGCCAGAGCCAATTATTTTCTGAACAAATTTTCTGGAAGCTGCCCCCTTGGTTAACAACGTGAAAAACTTTGGGAATAACTTTGGAGAATGCATGACACAATTATGGCCAGACAGAATTTTCGGCAAAGGAGACATCAATGATGAGGCAGAATTTTCAGTCTTTCACATTTTCCGTGAAAAGGACGGAATTTATGACCTGATTGAACACTCAAAATCTGAGAATGCATTAAGTGTCGAATAAATGGATACAGATGATTAGATAAGCAATGACGAAAATGCATCAGCAACGAACAGTTTAACGGACAGCGAGATCACTGACGCTGCGCTAAATAGAACCGCCGATAATGCTAGTAGCAGCTCAGAAGACGAGGATGATCTACTGGCAGAAATAAAGGTGCCACTATAAAAATGCATAAATTTGACTGGAGAATTAATATATGCTTTAAAGAACCAAGACTGTATTTCTGAAATAGACATTCTTCAGTTGTATTAAAAAAAAGAAAAACCTTGTTAAAGAACGACCATCAAATTGAAGCAAACAAAGTTGATATCGATGTTTCTGAAATTACAACTGAAGAAATAATTTCACTCATTATTAGAATTTTTTTCTGTAACATAGATAATATCAATTAAAGTAATTTTTTTATATATTTAATTTTCTCTTTTTCTTACATGATTATCACTTAATAATGAATTAAATTATGGCTAAAGGCACCATTAAGAATATAGTACTACTTTTGATATTCCTTCAAAAATCCGGTATAGTCTCGGTCCCGATGATGCCGGATTTTTGAAGTTATACTGTACTTAGCGTGTTGACCTAAACATGAGAAGCCTGAACGAACCTATGTTTGAGGGTTCGAATCTAGCTCAGACGAAATGAATGTGTTAAGTTAACGGGGTTTTTCATTATGTGAAAAAATACAGTCCTTTCACAAATATAGCAAAGAATAGGAAATGTACAAAAAAGCAGAATCCTGTTTTGGTGAAAAACTAATAGTCTAAGAGACGTCTAGTCAACGTCAAAAAATACGTCATTTTATTTTGGCTCATTTTACTATATGTTCTTCCATTTTATGGTGTAGTATGTTTGCGGACAGCCTGGCAGTCAGGAGACGTTGCGTTTACCTGCAGGAAAAGGGGTTATGCAGGTCAAAAAACTTCAAATTTACGTCATTTTATCAAGGCTCATTTTTCTATATGTTCTTCCGATTTATGATGTAGTACATTTGCGGGCGGTCTGGCAGTCAGAAGACGTTGCGTTTACCTGCAAGAAAAGGGGTTATACAGTAGGGTGGGCCGAAAAAAACTTTTTTTTGATTTTCAATGATGGGTAGTGCGGAAAAGTGGCCACTAGTGGCACCAAGTTCACGCAAAATATTTGAGATTTTTAGGACAATTCCTATATTTGCCGCTTTTGGCTTGAAGTTTTGCTAAAATACTCATTTTTGAACTTTTTTAGCAAAAATTTTAAAAATGTTAAATTAAATTTATTTTGATTGTATTTACTTGAAAAGGCATATTTAATGTGCCAAATGTTTAAATATGCTCTGATTATGCACCATTTTTGTGCTACGTGCTTTTAAAATGTACAGCTTTTAGCTTGTTTTGTGTTCGGTACCATCGCGAAACAACCGAGAATTCACCGCGAGGAGGTAGCTGTACTGCGAGTTCCACCTGCCCTCCTATCCACAGAATATTATATTCAAAGTGCATACCATTTTATGTTACAAAGTCCTTCTTAGAAATGAATTTTGGCAACATTTTCTGCGCTTGCAGTTTTGCTCTAATGAAGGCATCTCTTCCTTCACTCCCACATATATTTGATACAGCTTCTGTAACAATTTTAACGACTCTTTCCACAGCCTGAGAGTGACTTGGAAAGCAGATTAATGCTTTATCCAACATGGATCCTGAAATTATGTTTTCTTCAATTTCTTCTAATGAAAGAGTTTTTTTTTATAGGAGGCTCGCTGATTTCGGTGGCTACCCAGTCGATGGAATCATAGTATTCTGTTGCTTTAAAGTTCAGCTTAGGAACCTGAAACTCTCGTATTTTGTTGGTTTTATCTTTTTTAAATTGCAGCATTTTTTTTATTCTTTCCCATGCCATTCTTCTAATATCTATGCTATCATCGGTTGTCATTGCTATCAGTAAATTCTCGGGATGGCCATAGTATCCATTTGTCTGTACGACTGAATGGACTGTCTCTTTTAGCCCATCTGGTAGAAACGTCGAAAGTTGAATAATCTGCCACAGATGTCTAGTCCCGCCGCACAACCTGGCCTTTTCCTTACAGAAAACCACACTGGCGCATAAACTTTTATCACGTACTGCGCAAGATATTTAAGCGCTTCATCAGGATTTGAACTACTTACGTACAAGCGTAAAATTCTGCAGGCAGTTGTGATCCATCTAGATTGCACAGTTGGTCCAGGTTTTCTCTTTTCCAGCCCTCGAGGACACTGTCCGCTTGAAACCGCTGCACAAATATCAAATAAATATTTTTCATCTGTACTCAGATCTCCAGTCTTTTCCATTTCTGATGTCCATGAAACAGGAATAGGTTCGACAAAGTGGCACATAGATTTTCACACCCTGTTAGTCTGGAACACCGATTGGGCTGGCAAAGGACTTAGGTCCCGTAGTTCCACCAACAAGTTTAGACAGTGGATGTCGGAGTGGAAATTCGTTCGTATGAAGAATACATATCAAATGTTGCAGCTCTCTTCTTAAATTTTTTTTCAAGACAGGCAATGACACCATTGCGTTTTCCTGTATTAACAGCAGAGCCACCAACACCAGTGTGCTATCAGTTTAGAAAAGTCCACTTTGTTCTGACATCGAAAATTATATAAGGATTTTGCTATTTTTTTTCCGTGACCGGAACGAGGTGTCAAGTGACCCAAATATTCCAAACCAGGTTCAGACAACACGGTAATATGTTCCTCGCCTTTCTCTCGACGGTGTCGCTTGTTCCCTTTTTTTCTATCATGATCATTTTATCCTTTCTACCATCAAAGAATATGCTTTTAAGTTTCCTTCCTTCAAGAACTTCCTCCTCCTGTATCCTCTTTCCAAGTTTATGTTTCTCTCTTCTGACCTTGTTGTTATCGATGACGAGATTCTTATATTTTTTCTGTCACAATTCCTGCATCTTGAAGCACAGGTGAAGTTCTTCCAGATCTGTTTTTGAGGGATCCTGCTGCCCGTCACCCAAATATATGACCCTTAAAGCATCGAAAAAAATAAGGAAGACCAAGGGACATAAACAAGACAAAAGAGAGAAACCGTTGGAAGATTCAAACAATGCATGCAACTTTTGCTCACTTATACGCGAAAAGGCTATAAAAATCGTCTAATTTAAAATACACATAGCAATTAAATAATGCATTATCAGAGCTTATTTATACATTTGGCACATTAAATATGCCTTTTCAAGTAAATACGATTAAAATAAGTTTAATTTAACATTTTTTAAATTTTTGTTAAGAAAGATCAAAAATCAGCATTTTAGCAAAACTTCAAGCAAAAGCGGCAAATATAGGAATTGTCCTAAAAATCTCAAAATTTTTGTGTGAACTTGGTGCCATTAGTGGCCACTTTTCCACACTACCCATCATCGAAAATAAAAAAAAAAGTTTTTTTCGGCCCACCCTATTATACAGGTCAAAAAACTTCAAAATTACGTCATTTTATCAAGG
This sequence comes from Maratus speciosus, assembly GCA_963932465.1. NCBI lineage: Eukaryota > Metazoa > Arthropoda > Arachnida > Araneae > Salticidae > Maratus > Maratus speciosus. The sequence continues at coordinate 41,874,840 of OZ010798.1, forward strand.
CTCATTTTTCTATATGTTCTTCCGTTTTATGGTGCAGTACGTTTGCAGGCGGTCTGGCTGAAGGGGGATTTTGCGTTTACCTGTGGGAGAAGGGGTTATACAGATCAAAAAACTTCAAAATTACGTCATTTTATCAAGGCTCAATTTTCTATATGTTCTTCCGATTTATGGTGTAGTACGTTTGCGGGCGGTCTGGCTGTCAGGAGACGTTGCGTTTACCAGTGGGAGAAGGGGATATAAAGGTGAAAAAATATCAAAATTAAGTCATTTTAGCATGATTTTTGTTTATAACATCTGTTTATACAAACTATTTGTGATATTAATCTATTATTGCCAGATGTTGCTAAGACCCTGCCAGATCCACATTTACAGGTAACATATTACTCTTTGGCTATCAGACAACCTATAAATAATTTGCATGACATAATTTCGGTTGCAAAGTTAATGCCAGACGGTTTTAAATATGACAACGAAAGTGCCTGTTTCAAGAGTGGTTTATAATTTAAAAATTATAAGTCATCTTTACATCATATTTTCAAGCTTAAAACTAACAAGATATTATTACTCTTTGGCTAGCAGACAACCTATAATTAATTTGCCAAGCACCAATTCGGTTGCAAAGTTAATGCCAGACCACTTTAAATATGGCAACGAAAGTGCCTGTTTGAAGAGTGGTTTAAAGTTTAAAAATTATAAGTCATCTTTACGTCATTTTATCAAGCTTAAAAATTACAAGATATTATTCTTTGGCTAGCAGACAACCTATAATTAATTTGCCAGTCACATACTAATTATAGGTTGTCTGCTAGCCTAACAGTAATATCTTGTTATTTTTAAGCTTGATAAAATGACGTAAAGATGACTTATAATTTTTAAACTGTAAAACACTCTTGAAACAGGCACTTTCATTGCCATATTTAAAACCGTCTGGCATTAACTTTGCAACTGAATTTATGAATGGAAAATTAATTATACGTTGTCTGTTAACCAAAGAGTAATAACTTGTAATTTTTAAGCTTGATAAAATGACGTAAAGATGATTTATAATTATTAAACTATAAAACACACTTGAAATGGCACAAATATGGCACTTTCATTGCCATATTTAAAGCCGTCTGGCATTAACTTTGCAACCGAATTTGTGTCCAGCAAATTAATTATAGGCCGTCTACTAGCCTAAGAGTAATATCTTGTTATTTTTAAGCTTGATAAAATTACGTAAAGATGACTCATAATTTTTAAACTATAAAACACTCTTGAAACAGGCACTTTCGTTGCCATATTTAAAGCCATCTGGCATTAACTTTGCAACCGAATTTGTGTCCAGCAAATTAATTATAGGTTGTGCGCTAGCCAATGAGTAGTATCTTGTAATCTTTAAGCTTGATAAAATGACGTAAAGATGACTTATAATTTTTAAATTATAAACCACTCTTCAAACAGGCACTTTCGTTGCCAGATTTAAAGCCGTCTGGCATTAACTTTGCAACCGAATTTGTGTCTGGAAAATTAATTATAGGTTGTCTGTTAATCAAAGAGGGTACTTTTTGGTTAGCAGGGCGCCAGTGTTATATATACATATATGTATTTATACATGTATGTATATATACATACACATATGTGTGTATATACAATACAGTAGAAGATCTTTATAATGCAAACCTAAAAATGCAAGGTTGTGCATTATATAGAATTTTGCATTATATGGATCACATCATTAAATTCACCTTGTAAACATGGCCAAATATCTCTGAAACTTATCAAAATACATTAGAATATCTTTATACTGCATTCCTTGTTACCAAGAGTTATCCAAATTATAAATTTTTGCATAATATAGGTCAAACATTGTTAAATTTACTGCATAAACATGATCCAAATATAACTGACCAAACCATCCCTTATATTAAACATTTTCAAAAATGTTTATTGTAGTGATGCAACGAATAGTGGTTTGGCCGAATAACCGAATACCGAATATTCGGCCAAGTTACAGCCGAATATTCGGCTTATTCGGCCGCCGAATAATGAACTTATTTTTCCCTAAAAACAAATTTTAGTATGCACTATATGCACAATTCTTGTATATTTCACAATTAAAATGTATTGTTTTCTTTTAAAAAATTATTTATATATAAATTTTTAATTTTTAAAGCATTATTTTACTCTGAAAAAATATTCGGCTATGTTTGGCTTAAAAATTGCCTCAATAATATAATTCAGACAAAAAAAAAAAAAAAAAGCAAAAGTTTCTCATCAGGTACTGTCTAGTTACATTTTAATAGATATGTGTGTTGTTGTTACATTTTAAAATAATGACAAAATTTTAAAATTACTAGGAAACATAAGTTTTAACTTTCAGATAAAATAAAATAGAAAAAATATGAAATCTTAATATCTAAAGAAAAACCACTGATAGAAAGGATGAAAGGAATACCCTCTAAAATGGGGGAAAGAAATCTTTGTAGACTTTATAAAGCTCACAATTAACAAAAAAGTTTTTATCATTATTATTTTTCTCTTTGCTGTCAGCAGATAGCACTATTAAGAAGTGTATAGTTAAGGTTTTCAGATTCAGAGGAAGGAAATATCTGTAAGGAAAAGCAAAATGGATATAAATGTCAAAATACTATTGAATATGTAATGTGGTATCTTAGGTACTGTATTGTTTCATTTTAATAGATATTATGTATGTTGTTGCTGTTACATTTTAAAATAATCACAAAATTTTAAAAGTACTAGAAAACAAATTTCAAGTTTCAGTTGAAAGAAAATATAAATTAAATAGTGAAAACCCAATGAAATGCACATAAATAGCAAGAACAAAAATTGAGCTGTGCAATTTATCTTACTATACATGATACATATAAATACAATATTTAAAATACATTTCTTTTTTTCATTTTAACCTTCATTTTAGTATAGATTAAGCTTTTGAAGGTCAAGAAACGTTCTTACCTCACTATCTTCTCAGTGCAACTGATAGGAATCAAATTAATGATTTAGTTGTTTGTTTGTTAATAGATGGCAGCACTACAGATTCTTTGTTTTAAAACCAGAATTATGACATCATTGTTCAGTTAACTTTTGGTTTCTGAAAGTGACAGTGTTACATAGGTGCTCCTGTTTCATATATTGTTTATGTTATGTTTTATTTTAACTAGAGTAGGCAGAGGTATATATATTATAATTTAATATAAAGGCTTTCATGTAAGATGTAAGAATTATTTGCTAGAAATAATTAATGTACTTGGCATTTGAGTTTCTATTTGAGAAACCAGAAGTAATCATTTTCTCTACACTATCCTTTATCTTCATTCTTTCCTCCCCTATCTTTCAAAAGAATGGGATAGTTCTAGTTAAGTGGACTGGGCAGTGAGCTTGGACACTCAGTGTAAGTAAATCTGTGCAGGTGTTGTTTATTCTCTGTGTTTTAAATTAAAGATTAAGCAAAATGAGTGGTTCTAGTAACAAGAAAAGTATAGTTTGGAAGATATTTGAACCCTTATCAAATGATAATACTAAAGCAAGATGTACATTGTGCACAAGTATTTTATCAAGAGGATAAATTGGAAAAAAAGCAACATCTTCATTAATTTGTCATTTGATGAAAAAACATCCAGAAGAATACAATGAAGCTACCTGTGATGCAGTTTCTGAAGTAAGTTTTGGTTCACAAATGGTACCAAGCACAAGTCAAGGGGTGAAAAGGAAACAAGAGACTTTAGATTCAATTTTTGAAAAGAAAAAACTTTGGGATATTAATGATAAGAGATCAGTAGAATTGCATAAAGCAATTGCAGAAATGATTGCCTGTGACAATCAACCATTTTCTTTCGTTGAGGATGAAGGGTTTGTTAATTTAATGAAAAAAGCTCAACCACAATATAATGTTCCCAGCAGGGAATATTTTAAACAAAGTGTGATTCCATCTCTATCAAGATTATAAAAGAAAAGTTTCATCTTTATTATTGGAAGCAGAAATTGTGTCGTTAACTTCAGATATCTGGACTAGTACTATAAGTAACCAAAGTTTTATCAGCTTTACAGTGCACTGGATATCTAATGGTTTTGTATATCATCATGCTGCACTTGAGGTTAAACATTTTCAAGGAAGCCATACTGGTGAAGCCATTCATGAGATATGTTTAAAATGGTGATCAATAAATGGAATTTAAATGACAAAATACATATTGTGCTACAAGATGAAGGAGCTAATATTGTGAAAGGTTTACGTATTGCAAATTTGGAAACTGAATCATGCTTTTTACATTCATTGCATTTAACAGTATCTGATGCTCTAACATCCCAAAGATCAATAAATGATTTAATTGTTGTAGGTAAAAAAATCGTTACACATTTTAATCATTCGCCATTAACATGTTCAAGATTAACTGATATACAAATTAATGAGTTAAAAATTCCTAAGAAGAAATTAGTTCAAAGTGTGGCAACAGGCTGGAATAGCACCTATTATATGTTAGAGAGATTACTGGAACAAAAAACTGCACTTTCTCTGTATGCAACTAAATTTGGAGAAATAAATAATCTGACAGCAAACCAGTGGACTATTTTAGAAAAATTGCTCAATCTATTACAACCATTTGAAGAAATAACAAAGCAAATTTCCTCATCGAGATCATTAATTTCTGAAGTCATCCCGATAGTTACAGCATTAAAATTATATTTATCTAAATCTGGAGATTTTTTTGGTGTAGGCACCATGAAAGACATTCTTCTACAAAATTTGGAGAAGCATTTCGCATCGATTCAAGACAATGAACACTATTCCATTGCAACAGTTTTGGACCCCAGATTTAAAGTGTTCTTTTTCAACAAAGATGAAGCAAAGGATATAGAAGTAAAGTCCAAATTAACTGCTTTAGTAACACTAAGAAAGGCTAGTATGAAACCAGTAACAGAATGTGAACAAAATAATTCCAACATAACCATTCCATCTTCTCAAGTTCCAAATTCTTTGTGGGCATGCTTTAATGAAATTGCAAGTCAATCACAGAGTGAAGCCTCTATAGAAAGTTCCCCTCAATGTGAAGAAGTAAAAGAAATTAGTAATTTTCTTTCCCAGCCACTGCTAGAAAGACAACAGTGTCCTTTGGAGTGGTGGGTGAAAAATTCGGAAGCTTTTCCAAACCTTTCACAATTAGCCAAAAAGTACCTTTCTGCACCAGGAAGTACCATATATAGTGAGAGATTATTTTCAGAAGCAGGTAACATTTACGAAAAAAAAAGAAATAGACTATCACCTGAGAATGCTGAATTATTATTATTTCTGCATCACAATCTACGTTTATTGAAAACATTTTAATTGTTTTTTTAAGGCAAATATAAATGCTATTTTTGAAAAAAAAAAACATGTAAAACATAAATACATACTAATTAAAAGAATTTAGTACTTACATTTCTTTCATTATTTAATAAGAAATAGTAACACTTAAAAAAATCACTTAAATTATATTTAACTTTTAAGTGTATTTTACTAAAAAAAAAAAAACCCTGAAGTATTGCAACATTATATTAACTTAGATCTTTTATTAACTTAGACACTGTTGTCTTTCTAGTAGTGGCTGGGAAAGAAAATTACTAATTTCTTTTACTTCTTCACATTGAGGGGAACTTAAATATCTTATGCATCTATATCTAATCAATCATATATTTATGTTCTTTATAGGTATAATTCAAAATATTATTGAAAGAAATATTTTTTCATGTAACAAGGAATAAATGTTAAACTTTTCATTATGATTTAAAAAAATTGAATTTGCTTGTACAACTGTATTAAAACAATTTTGAATAGATTAATTTAGCTTATTACAGATACTTTTTGTACTTACTGATACGACATAAAAAGTTTTTAACGTGATTCCTAAATTAGCCTCTTGTATAAAAATGAGTAGATAAAACCCATTCGGGGTATGAAAGTTAATGGAAAAAAAGAGTTAGTTAATTTCAAATACAATTTTCATTATACATTATAAATATAAATTGTCAAATTAAAAAGTTATACTGTGTAAATATAAAAACATTTATTACAGTACTATTCGGCCAAGGCCGAATAATGGACTTGATATTCGGCCGACAGGCCGAATATTCGTTGCATCTCTAGTTTATTGTAATAGTAGCATTTTTTACATTAAAAAGTTCTTAAATTAGGAGATAAAGTTGAACTAATGTATCAAATTTAATCCTCTAGAGTAGAGCAATATTTTTACAATGTGGAAATGCAGGTGCTTTTGAACTGCAAAACTCATTGTTTACGTCTGAGAAGTTGTGCGTTATATGGAGAATTGCATTATATAGAATTGCGTTATAAAGATCTTCTACTGTATATGTATATATATACAGTAGACTCCCTCAAATCCACACAGCTTGAGACCACAGGTTGTGCGGGATTTTAGAATTTTGCAGATTTCTGGTCATTGATTTGTTTACATTTTTGAAACATTAATTTGATCGGTAGTTAAGCAAGGGAAATTATAATGAATGCTTACAATAAAGTGAAACATTAAAATAATTTATTAGTTTAAACGTAAGTAATTATTAAAATAATAATGTAAAATAAAAATTTAGAAAAATATTAAATTATTATCAATGAATTCGATACCAAAAGTCCTATGCTGCCATCTAGTGGTAAAGTGATAGTAAGGTCAATACGTCATCATATAGATATGCTAATTTATATCAAAATCAAAAGTAATGTAAATTTGTTTAGCAATAAATCAGCTGTAATAATCAAAAGAGAATGATTAACAAAAAATTTAGTAAAAAAAAAACATTGCGGTAGTCGCTGATTTCGGCGCCATCTTGAATTTTGTTCCTGCAACTTAACTGTAAATTTCATTGTTTACATCAGAAAAAATACGCCGATTTTAGGCTTTCGTGGATTTAAGGGAGCTTACTGTATATGTATATTTACATATTAGTGTGTATATAAATATGTATATATAACACTGGCGCCCGGCTAACCGAAAAGTACCCCAAAGAGTAATATGTTACTTATAAATGTGGATCTGGCAGGGTCTTAGTAACATTGGTAACGTCTGGCAATAATGGATTAATATCATAAATAGTTAGTAGAAACAGATGTTATAAACAAAAATCATGCTAAAAGGACGTAATTTTGAAGTTTTTTGACCTGCATAACTCCTACTCCCGCACGTAAATCAACGTTTCCTGACTGCCAGACCGGCCGCAAACGTACTACGCCATAAAACAGAAGAACATATACAAAAATTACCCTTGATAAAATGATGTAATTTTGAAGTTTTTTAACCTGCATAACCCCTTCTCCCGCAGATAAATGCAATATCTCAAGCAGGGCCCGACTAGCAAGTTTCTGTGCCCAGGGCACTTTCAATTTTTCGTGCCCCCATGGACTGATTGATTTACAAATAACTAGTTTTTTTACATGTTACACATTTATTCAAAAAGTGACAACTTAAAAAAATTGAGTTTTCTGGAAAATTGAAAAATGGTTCTAGGTATAAAAAAAATAATTTTTTTTGTCTATTATTTATTGAAATACGCTTTTAATCATATATTGAGATATATTTTTGTCATTTCATCGTATTAATATATCAAATATCACATTTTTCACAATTATGATTTTTTAATGGACATTTAGATGGAATTCTAAAAAATTTTGTGCCCCTCAGTAATTTCGTGCCCAGGGCATGGGCCCCGGGTGCCCTTGCGATAGCCAGGGCCTGATCTCAAGACAGTCAGACTGCCCGCAAACGTACTACACCATAAAACGGAAGAACATATAGAAAAATGAGCCTTGATAAAATGACATAATTTTGAAGTTTTTTGACTTGCATAACCCCTTCTCTCGCAGGTAAACGCAACGTCTCCCGACTGCCAGACCGCCCGCAAACGTACTACACCATAAAATGGAAGAAAATATAGAAAAATGAGCTGTGATAAAATGACGTGTTTTTTGACGTTGCTAGCTCTTATTAACATATTACTGACATAATATATTACTAATTATAATAATTAGTAATTATTAGTATAAATAGTAATAATAGTATAGTATAATAATTATTAGTAGTTATATAATTATAATTACTAATAATATAACATAACATATTACAGACTAATATTTATGTATTGAACAAGCTTTTTTGGTCATTAAGTCCGGCTTAGCCTGAAATAAAACTTCCTTACTTTATGATTTTGATGTGAATTAATAGAGTACGTTTCTGAGGAATGTTTCATTGAATAATTCAAAGAAAATGTATCTCATCTTTATTATACTATAGGGTAGCTCTAGGATAGATAGCCAGTTTAAATATTTCCAAAACTTGCTCATAGATTGCAACTAAACTTTGTTCCTACGAAATAATTCAACGAGTTCATCCATTGCAATCTGCAGTTGTGTTTTTGGATTATTAAAAGTAAGTGTAATTTTAATGTTTATTTAATTTAGTGACTGAATATTTTATTTGACTTAGGTACCTGAATGTTTTGCAGCAAGTACGTTATATATATTTTTTACTACATGGACTTTTAAGGCACATATGTAATCTAATCTTTACTTCTAAGCTGAAAACAAAATCGTAAAGTGGCTATTGACACTTTAAATGGGTCGACCATTTCTCCTTCAATTTCAGAAGATATGGCCACCTTTAATTAATATTTTTAAATTATACAGAGTGAGGATTTTAACTAAATATAATTAAATTTAAAATAATTATAAAACATTTATGTTTATAATTCTATTAATTGGTATAAATGTTTAATTAATATATTTCATTAATAATAATAATATAATAAGACCTAACGATGTATTTGTTTCAGAAAATATTGAAAAACATCGAAATCTTTCATCCCAGGAACAGATAAAGTTGATAAATAAATTAAATAAATGTGATAAATCTAAAATAAACGTGAGAAAAAAAATAAAAACACGACACTTCAAAATCCAAGAAAATGAAATACATTTAAAATTATCAGATTCCAGAGATTCCGAGGGAATAGAAATGGATGAGGATCACTGAGTTTGTTGTGAAGAACAATATAATATCACAACCAAAAAGGATGTCTGGATACAATGCATAAAGTACATGAAGTAGCTCGGTGAAACGTGTACAAACTATCAAGACCTTTGCCAAAAATGTGGTAAGATTTTATGAAAAGTGAAGCATTGAAATTATACTTCAAAATTTGTTTATTCGAGTTTTATTCACTCATTTTCCATGATATAACTGCGTCTTTACAAACTGCTATATGTTTTTCACGATTAACAATATGAAATGTGTTACTTTTTAGCTATTTTAATTTCACCTTTTCTTTCTTGTATTGGATGGCCGTCTCTCCTCGGCTTCAAAGAGAGATGGCCATCTGCAATTTTAATTTCAATTTTGTTTTTCACATTTTGCTCTCAATATTTAAATACTTTTTGCTCAAAATATGATAAGTATGTGTATAAGAATTTTAAATATGCATCAATATTTCTTGTATTTGCATTATAAGAATTTTTATTTAAATCTTTAAAAAATATGGCCATCTATTCTACAGTTACCCTATTTAATTATACATTATTAATTATTTACTTGACCTTTAATTTTGATAATTCAATTTTTTTTTTCATTTTAGTTTATTACTTTACTTATTTTAATATTTTACTAAATTGTAAGCATTCATTATAATTTTGACTGCATTACTACATTCAAATTACTGTTTAAGAAATGTAATCAAAGCAATGACCAGAAATCCGCAAAATTCTATAGTCCGCGTAACCTCTGGTTCAGAGCTGTGTGGATTTCAGAGAATCTACTGTATAATTTTCTGTCATAGGGATTATAATAATGAAAACAATATTATAAGTTCAAAAGAGTAAAATAAAATAAAAGTTTATAGTCATTGTGGATTACATTATTTGCATTAAGGGGACTTAATTTATTATTAGAAATAATAAAATTTTTTAATTTGAAAAACAAAAGAATTTTTGCATACTCTGGTGATATTATATAAATACCCTCACTGTATTAAAAAAGAATGTCAAATTTGGTACTTTTTTCCCAATAAATATTTCTTTTTCGGTAAATAAAAACATATTAGAAAAAAAAATATTAAGCAGAAATAGTACTAATACTCTTACCTTAGTTATTTGACAGTTTAAGTCAGTGCTATAAAGATTTTTCTGACTCTTTTTTTCTACATTTATATATGCTGACTCAACATCTTGCAAATACTTCTGAAGTTTTTCATTTTCACTCTGAAGTTTTTCATTTTCACTCTGAAGTTTTTCATTTTCATTCTTAAGTTTTTCATTTTCATTCTGAAGTTTTTCATTTTCACTCTGAAGTTTTTCATTTTCATTCTTAAGTTTTTCATTTTCATTCTGAAGTTTTTCATTTTCACTCTGAAGCTTTTCATTTTCACTCTGAAGTTCAGTGCATTGTTCTTTATATTTATCACTTTTAGATTCCAGTTCAGAACGAGCTCGTTCTTCTTTTACTTGCTTTAGTTCAGCAATAACCTAAACGAAATACATTTCAATAATGCACCAATTTGTGAATATGCAAAATACATCACACTAAAGACAATATTCAAGAAAGTATTGGATTGAACATAAATTCAAGACATAATTTTGTGTTATTATTTTGTAGCTTTTACCTTCCTCTTTCAAAATTACGATAGATTCTCATTTTCACCAAAGTTCGAACACTCAACTTGTTTATTTAAGGCCAAGTAAGAATTTCTACATTCTCATTTACCTACTAGTTGGATAATACTGTACATATTAAAGATAATAATTTCCTGACATTTGTACACAGTTTAGAAAATTATAAATAATCTTAAAGTTTAATAAATCTTTTAGTTTGCAAATAATCATTATAACCATATCAAATAACGCTGATTTTAAAGTGAGATAAGTCAATCTGAGGCCTCAGAAATTTTAAAGCCCTAGATCTGAGCTTTATGGACCTAGGCAGAAACCAAGTCCTGCTTATCTATAAAAAAGAAATATCCCTGATTTTTTTCAGTTTTTCTCTATGCTTTTTCTTGTGTCAGTTAGTATATTTTTTATACAGTATGGGACCTGTTATCCAGAAATCCCGTATCCGGAATGCTCCGAAAACCAGACTACAAAATGATAATTGAAAAATAATGTATTTCATTTCAAAAACGTAAAAACTAAAGATGTATTTTATGTGAAGCATGGGATACAGCAGATATACACTCATCCAAGAGTGATGTAATTTGTAGTCATCTGCAATATTTTTTTATAGTGTAAATTGTGAATGAGCCTGAAGTTGGAGATTTTTAAATTTTCGAGGAGAAGGAAATTATTACAGATCTGCAGTACTAGGCTAAAGAACTTTCATGTTCAGAAGCTCAATTTTTGAATCAAGAGTCAGTGAAAGATTGTCTAATTGCTGATGAAAATACTTCTGAATCATTAGATGACTGGCAGCGAGATTTATGACATAATGACAAATGATATGTCTAATGAAAGCGATGATGATGACCAGTACAAGGAGGTGGGTAAAAAAAGTCAAATGAGCTACTGATATTTTTCAACTGATTAACTGACTTGTGGAATGCAACAATGAAGCTATTTCCATGAACAGCAACTCATGTCAGTATACTGGAGCAAACAGTGAGAGGGGCACACTATAGAAAAGTTTCTTAAAATAATTTTCGAAAAATCCAAATCAAACGATTCTGCTCTCAAGTTTTATATGTTAATGCAACTTTTTTAATTGAATTTTAATTTAGAATGTTTTTTATTTTGTGTGAAAAGGTTATTAATTTAACAAATTTTTAATTATGCATTTACATATATTATTTATATTTTATACATTTGATACCGTTATTTTGTGCTATTCTTATAGTAAAGTGTTTTTAATTATGGTTAACCCCCTTATCCAGAATATCTCAGGTCCCAAGCATTCTGGATAAGAGATCCTATACTGTATTTTATTTTGGGTGCTGAAGATATTTCAACAGTGGCAGTGCTAGGATAAGGCTCAGTATATTTTGTCAGAAAAAAATTATCCTTCTATAAGAAGATTTGGACTTTTGTAACTTATTTTTTAATAAAACATTCTGCTAACATTATTCCTGCAGAAACTTTAGATAACTTTTCTTGTATATTTTCCTTTGTGCGCTATAGCCCCACTTTGACTATCTCCTAAAATAAACCTCAATTAGACTCATAGAGATCGATTTCTACCTATCTAGAAGAACAGAGTTAAAAGTGTCAGTTAGTAAAGCAGTGAAAGAGAATTAATTAACAGTACAGTAAACTCTCTGTAAGGCAGACTCTGTGTAAGACGGAAATCTGTCTAACTTGGAAAGATTTTCAAGTCCCTGTGAATCCATATACATAGACTAAAATTTGTCTAAGGCGAAATATTGTCTACTGCAGAAAATTTTCTTGGTCCCGATCGCTTCCTCCTTAGACAGAGCTTACTGTATTTAATTAAGTTATATAATATCGGTAAAGGGAATTTGCTGAGTCATGGAAATTCGTGAACTTGTTATTAGTGGTTTGACTGGACATGACTGATGAAAGTGATTACACTAACAAAGGGACCACCAAACATGATGCTCACCGATTTTGATGTACTTAAAGTATATTGCAAAGTTCTCATGCCTAATTACTCTGGTGAAAGGATTTCTTAAATTGGGCCTTAGATTTTGATAAATTGGAGCTAAAAGTTCAGCATACGTTTCATATACTCATTAGTTTGCAATATTCAATGAGTATTGCTTGGCGTGACCACAGAGTTCTCGCCTGCCAGCCGGAGGGCCTAGTTCGATGCTGGCTCCTAACTTTTTATTATTTTTTTTAAATTAATTTCATACTTTTGACACTATAAATTTTAACCAAAGTTATGAATTTCTACAGCTTTGAAATTTTGACATTTTTCTAAAAAAATCGATTTCCTTTTTTGATTTTTCATGGAAACATCTATTTTTCTCTACTTTTTAAACTAACATTTCTGTTGGCATAAGTACAAATTAATTTGTGCAGAAATTTTTTTTTCATAAAATTAATATTATTTACCTTTTTATATTTTAAATACAAGTCTCAAATAATGCATAGTATTTTATTAGAAAAAAAAAATTAACAAAACAAATATCTTTTTAACATTTCGTTTGTTCTAAATATAATAAAATATGTTAAATGATAAAACATAAAAATGTTTAATATAACTGACATTCATAGTTAAGTTTAGTAAATATACAATTAATCAGGTGACATTATCATAAAAATATTCAAAACGGAAAATTTTCCTATACAGTGCGTTAAGAAATTATAAGACGTATTGGTGCACTAACAAATTGCATTTTTTTAATTCATGTATCTATTCCCACCTTAATTTTGAAAAATTCTCCGGAGAAGCAAATTGCTTGAAGAAATGATATAAAATCAGTGATATGAATGTTAAACTTTAAAAAAAAAAGGCGAGAAGTTGTGTTAAGCAGATGCCTTTAAAAAATGTGCAATCACAAATATAATTTTACTCATAGTATTTAATTATTTTCAGTGATTTAGACGAAATTATTGTACTTCTTTCAAGGTCATCAAATATTAAAAAAAAAAAAAAAAAACTTAATAATTCGAAAGGGAGGGGCTATGAGCCTTTCTTAGTAGGCAGTATAATAAAATTCATACTAAACCTATTTTCACCTAAAGTTTAAAATATTTCAATTTTATTGTAATCAGAAAGAACAGGCACAGTCATTACAATAACTGTTTTTTAGACAACATACAGAGTGTACCTTAATAACATTTTAAATACTTATTGTGTTTTAAATAATTGGAAGGTCATGATAAAACGAATTCGAATTATAATCAATTTAAAAACAATATAATTTTCAATGAAAAGATATCTATTATTACAAATATTTTTTCGATTTAAAAATGGTAAAATTTGTAACATTAATACTTTAATTTTTCATTTTAGTTTGCATTATAAATATTATAAAAGTCATAAAATTCAAGCTAAACCTGTTGTCAATTTAAGCTTAATATTTCATTTTTAATGTAATCAGAAAGAACAAGCAAAGATTTTAAAACAACTGCTTTTTTTTTTTTCTTTAAGAAAACCTTTAGAGTGCATCTTAGTAATAGTTTAAAAAATTATGTTTTAAATAATTAAAAGTTCTTAAAAAAAAAGGACTCCAATTATAATCATTTTAGGAACAGTAACTTAATGATTTATTCTAGAAAACAAATCCGTTATTACCAGTATATATTTCTATAAAAAATGGTAAAAATTCTTTCATTTAGAATTTCATATTTAATTTCGACTAGTATTATAAATATATAAAAATCATATTAAATGTAAATTTCCAACTGGGCGAAAAATGTCTGGATCAGGATTCGAATCAGGGATCTCCTGGCTGAAACCACCAGTGCTCTGTCATCTGAGCTATCCCGGACAAATCTGGTGGAACTTTTTCACCCAGCTAACCAAGAGATCCCTCATTCGAATCCTGGTCCGGGCATTTTTCACCCAGTTGGAAATTTACATTTAATATGATTTATTTACCAATTGGAATAATTGTGTTAAAATTAATCTAGTATATAAAAATCATCATAAAAAATATATTCATACTTAGTCCAGGCAATAGAGACCATATAGGGGCTCTACCTAACAAAATTCATGGTAGTTCTGGAAAAAGGCTTACTATATGTTTTTTGGGTTGCTGAATCTGAATTTTCAACATCTCACCAAAATTTCCCCTGACACCCCCCCCCCCCAAATTTTGGTAAAATGTCCCCCAAAAAAGGTTTTTATTAAAAAATCAATTTTTTATTGTTTTAGGGAAAAAGTATCAAGAAATTCAGAAAGTAGACAAAATTTGCAACAAATTAAATATATGACATTATGACTTAGGATGAAGGGGAAGGGAGGATCTGCTTTGGAAAATGCATGTGGTGCTGCTTGAACTAAGTTACGCAATTCCACTTAACCACTCACACGTTTACATTCACCCTCCCATCTCCCCTCCGAACTTTCTTTATAAGGTTTACTTTAAGTTTTTTGGGTCGTTGAATCCAAATTTTTAACTTCCCCCAAAATCCTCCAAATAGTTGTTTTTAACTTAAATTTTTTATTGTTTTAGGGAAAAAGCATTACGAAATTCAGAAACTACACAAAATTTGCAGCAAATTGGATATATGACATTATGACGTAGGATGAACGGGGAAGCAGAGGGCTGCCTCTGAACATGCACTGCGGCACTACGTGCACTAAGTTATGAAATCTAGGCAATAGGGGATTTTACCTGGCAAAATTAATACTAGTTCTGGATTTCGACTCACTTTATGTTTTTTGGGTCGCTGAATCCGAATTTGCAACTTCCCACCAAAATTTCACCCGGCAACCCCCAAAAAATTGATTTTTTGAAAAAAGCGTGCGGGAAATGATTCTATAAGAGATTGAAACAAGATCACTTCAAAAATTTATAAAAAAATCTTTATTACTATTATGATAGATGCAATCCATGTTTTAGCTTTCCTTCCCATGGGCCATTGGCAGGAATTAGCAGGATGATGAGCATATGACATGCTCATCATCTGAAATAAAATCGTTTATATGCATTATACCATTAAAAAATCATTTAAAATTACTTAAAGGTGTTTTATCAAAATATATAATTATTACATACAATGTATATATTTTAATGAAACACTTTGAAGTAAATTTAAATGGATTTTCTTGTTTTTAACAAAATAATTTACAAAAAAAGAAAAAAAAAATTCATATGTTTTAACAAAACACCTTACAATAAGGTAAATTAAGGATTAAAGAAACTTAAGTTTATATCATTTTTACTCAGGAAATTTTATAATAATTATGCAGGTACTGCTTCAAAAGTAAAAAGAAAGAAATAATTGAGTTAAGGTGCACACCAAAATTACATCAAGTAAATAAATAAAGAATGATATTTTTTATTTACTGTACCTGTTGAGGTTGAAGAGCAGAACTATGAGCTGTCGCTTCCATGACAACAGAATCTATTAATCTTTCTAGCGAGATGGCAACTTCATTGTCAGAAACTACTTGTAGATAAGATCGAGGTGATTTTTTCTTTGGTGTGGGCATTTTCTTTGCCTGAAAAAAGAAAATCATTCTTTCAGTGTTGTTACCTACTTATAAAAATGCAGAATTATAAAACTGAATTATTTCATCATATTAAAAAAAAAAAAGACATCCACATTTTTTTTTCTTTTTTTACAATTAGAAGAAATTTAGAAGAAGAAATTATGACTACAATTTAAATATTTAACAAACCTGAATAGTAAATGGCCAAAGTAAATTCCCAAGTATTTGGCCAAAATTAATATTCATCTCAAACAAATCGCCTGCATATACAATTCAGACATTACAAACCTTACATAAGTAAAAGTTTTTCTAGCACCATCAAACAATGTTTAATCAAGTTTAATTTTTATTTTAATTACCATAAAATAAATAACTGACAACCTGCTTAAAAATTTAAAGATCAAAATTTTTTTAGTATACAAGAAAAGCTCTTAAAAATATATACAGTATTAGTATGTAGCACAGTTTTTATAGATTTTTGAATAATTTTGAATTTGTGATTAATGTGGTCTTTGAAAGTACTGATTTGATTAAAACAAATATTTAGAAAAGTGGCTTTTGAATGAAATGCTGTGAATACTTTTTCAGCATTCAGTGCACTCCTAAAAAATGTGCAAATTTTTGTTGTGCAACATATTAATTTTGCTTTGGATAAAAATTATATTTATTTTAAACTCATAATTATGATTTTTATTAAAAGTCAAAACAGAAAAAGATTATTATAATGTTTAAGAATACAATTAATCATGAAATTTAATCATTCATTTAAAAAATTAATGCAGTAGACTCCCTCAAATCCACACAGCTTGGGACCAGAGGTTGTGCAGATTTTAGAATTTTGCAGATTTCTGGTCATTGATTTGTTTACATTTTTGAAACATTAATTTGAGTGGTAGTTAAGCAAGGGAAATTATAATGAATGCTTACAATAAAGTGAAACATTAAAATAAGTAAAATATTAAAATAATTTATTAGTTTGAAAGTAAGTAATGGACCTTATGCACGCGACCTGAGGTCGAGGCTAAAATTCGTCTGCTGGCGGTATTTACTGGCGGTGTTTAGCATAGCAGTCTATGGAGTGTGAGTTATTAATGCTTGTTTGTTAAAAATACCGCAAAACAATTCTTTGATGCAGCAGCATACATTTAATATATTGTAATCTAAATTCAAAATGTTGTTCTGTATGCGAGAAAATTCCCTAAGTTTGCAACTTTTCAGTTAAAATGTATGCACTCAACCTGGGTCAAGGCTAAAGTCGTCTGCTAGCGGTGTTTGCGCCTGCGCATACTGGTATTCTGCCGATGCAGTAACTAGAATAACAGATCTTCATACCGCCAGCTCTGGCGTCTGACGTCACCTGAATAGAGTCCATTATTAAAATAATTATGTAAAATAAAAATTTAGAAAAATATTAAATTATTAAAAATCCGATAAAATCGATCCAATTCTATTCCAAAAGTTCTATGCTGCTATCTAGGGGTGGAGCGATCGTAAGATCGATACGTCATTATTCGGTCTTAGCACTTTTAACTTAAATAACTTTTTTCATTGTTATTTAGAGTCTTGAATGCTTTTCTTATACTACTTTGTATGTTTAGAAATAAATTTGTCTATAATTAAAAAAAAAAAAAATCCGCGAGCAATAATTTTAAAATAGCGTTTCGGTTTGTGGATTTTTCCACTTCAAATCCTGGAATTTTTTATATAGATATGCTAATTTATATCAAAATCAAAAGTAATGTAAATTTATTTACTAATAAATCAGCTGTAATAGCCAAAAGAGAATGATTAACAAAAAAAAAAAAAAAAACCATTGTGGTAGTCACTGATTTCGGCACCATCTTGAATTTTGTTCCTGCAACTTAACTGTAGATTTCATTGTTTACATCTCAAAAAATATGCGGATTTAAGGAAGTCTACTGTATTTCTTTATGGTGAATTCAACAAGTAATATAACTAATGATTACTATGACAAATGAATAATTGAATAAAAAGCATGTCAAAGGATATTTTTTCCTTGTGTTCACATGTGCCCCACGTGTGTTCACAACTATCCCGCTGATGGGGCACATGTGAACAATTTTTTTAATTTATAAAGCTATTAAAAGATGTAAGAAGATTTATACAAGTGATTAAAGAAAAATACCATGGGTAAAAGAAAGTTCTGTTTACTATATTAAGTAGTTTTTGTTTATAGAAATTAATCCAGTTATGAGAAAAGCTATATCTATGCAAACAGTTCACATGTGCCCCCATCTCCCCTACTTATAATTTTTCTTTTCCTTTTGCATTAAGTAAAAATTAGTAAAGTAGTCTCTATTTAGATAAATATAATAAATATTGTAATGTTCATTCTCATAATAATAGTTATAATAATTTTTAGGCTTAATAATGATATATGTACAATAATTGTATCTTTAGAATTTTGAATTCTTGTAGGAGGAAAACAAGATTGAAATTTATCCGGTCTTTTTAAATTCTTAAAAAACCCCTATTTTTGTATAGTATTCTTTTACTTACCTAATCAGAAACTAAATTAAGTGAATACTGTTATACAGAATTATGGTATTAAATATTCGGAAAACTTTAAAATTAGGAAAATGAAAAATTGGTAGATAAATTTTTATGATAAAAGTGACAAAAAGAGTCAAACTAATCAGTTTTTTCATAGGTGGTAAAAAACCTGGTAAAAACTGGTTTAAACCATCAGATGGTAAATATCGTCCAACCTTGATTTGATGTTTATAGCTTTTATACTGCTACTGCACATTGCATTACACATATATATCATTAAAAGTTGTTAACTAGGCTTTAAAAGCCGATGGTGCAAACAGTACGCCGCCCCCGTCATTATGTAGGTCCAAACCTTCCATATCTGTAAGGGTTAATATCTCGGCTAATTTCTGACGATTTTTTTCGAAAATCATTATTAACAATGCTTTTACACTTCTGATATGATAGGTACCTCCAGTGCTGAACACTTTTGCTGAATTCCAGCAAATCTAAATTTGTGTGTAATGGTAAAATGCGATTTTCTCAAAACTGTGTGACCTAGGGTAAACGCTATAATTTTCCTTCAAGGTTTAAATTAACATCTACTACCTCTAATTTTTTAATAATTTTAGTTTTAGTAGATTCGGAATTAGATGGGGGAGGGGGGGGACATATTTTTGCGCTACATTTTCGACGATATCTTTGAAAATATAATACCTAAAAATAAAAGGAATGTATTTTTGAGTTCCGAGTTACGAAAGCTTTCATGCAATACCCCACAATATATACAAAGAAAATAGATTTTTTTTTTCAAGTAGCTTAATTAGCCCCTCTACATTTTTACTAAACATATTTATGAATGTTTAATAATCTGAAAATATGTGGTCAATAGTCTTTATTACTTCCCCCAATTTGAACTTTCCACGTTCCATAGTTTATGCGTAAAATGGCTGTGACAGACAGACACTGGAGTGATCTTATAATGGTTCCGTTTTTACTTTTGAAGTACAGAACCTTAAAAACTAGATACTAATTGCATACTAAAATACCTACAGGATAATATAAAAAAAAAGTCTGTAATTTTGTTCCTACATCAGAACTGATTATTTTATTGTTTGTCTGCAATGATGTGCAGATTTTAGGGTCGCGGATTTGAGGGAGTCCAACGTATTATTTGATTTTTCAAAATATTAGCCTTGTTAAAATAGCTGTATTTTTACAGTAATAAAAATGTATAATTTTTTTAGTGAAAAACATATTTATTTTTGCAATTTTAAAAATTGGTCCAATAATTTTTTGTTTCAAATGCAATTCATATGTTTTTTAATACTATTAGCCTTGAGAATTACCATTCTTAAATATATTAAACTAACAGTAAATTAAAAATATAGAATTATTTAAAGCAATATAGGCTCAGAATCAATATATATATATATATATATATATATATATATTAAGTTAAGAAGTTGACGCCAAAAAGAAGTGAAGCAAAATAGGATTTTTTTTTTTTAAGTATTTAATTTGTGACTCACTTTGATATTTCTGGGTTTTATATATTTCTTTTTTTATAACACTAGCCTGATACATCACTATTTTAAATATGTTAATGCAATTATAAAGTAATTTTTTAAATTAATTGTAAGTCTTATTTAAATTTCTCACTATAACATTTTTCTTCTTTAGAAAATTAGTTCCATTTGCGATATTTTTCATGTTATAGCTTTTCTTCTCTTTTTTTGTAAACTTTTATTATTTAAGTCCATATTTATACACCAGAAATCATGATTAAAAAAAAAAAATTGCAATGTTCAGGAGGGAGGGGGCACAAAATACATAATTGAACTCGCCAGTGAATTTTTAGTTAGTCTTTGAAAAACTGCAGGCTATAGAAGATATACCAAAAGCTTTGTTTTTTTAACTATTTAGCTATATTTTGCAACTTTCTAAATTACTGCGATGTAAACATAGTACTAAGTTCTATCCTAAACTAAACTTTCCTCGCTTGTATATATTTCTTAACTTTTTATATATAAAAAAAATATGAAAATGCATTGTAGTAGTAGTACTTTACTATTTTTGCAGTCTCATAAATTTTGTCATAACAATTTTCAACTTTACATTGCATTTTGCTGGCTGGTAAGATTTTTGAAAATTTCACAACCCTGGTAGAGTTGTTTTCATAATTTACATCAGAGGGCAACACCGCATGAAATATACCTAATTACCTTTAACAATATATCTGATAGCATTTTGAATTGAAATTCATCAGTGTTTTTTATTATTTTAAATCACCAAGTTCCTTGCATTTCTGTATTGCCATGTTAATGGCAAATATTATTACTATCTAAGTGCATGCTACTTTTGAAACTTCTGTATTCCAGAATTTTCTGTAATCTGGAATCACCATATTTGCAATCATTCCGGATTAAGGAAGTTACACAATCCAATATCTTTTACATAAATCCGATATTTTCAAAATAGTATTTTTTCTGTCAATTATAAATGTTTTTACACTTAATATACTACATTAGAAACTGCACTTAACATGAAAACTTAATGAAACAATATTCTAAATGCCATTTGTTTTTACACATTTAACAAAATTAAAAATCAACTACCCTAATTTCCGATGTATAGCCCGCAGATCAAACAATTCAGTTTGGACCCGGAAATTTTATTCAGTATTTGAAGACCAATATTTACCGCAATCTAAAAAGTTAAATCTTATTTTTAAAAATTTCTGGGTCAAAACATGATTGTTTGATCCGCGGGCATACACCCGAAATTACAGTAATTGAAAACAGGAACAATTTGTCTTTTATGCTCACTGAAAAACAAAATACAGGATTCAATATCAAGTACCATTAAAATTGTAAAGTTTATACAAATAAATTTTAACTATTTTCTTTTAATTGAAAAATTTGAACATATGTATTAGCTTGTTTGTTTTTTATTCCCCAGGCCAGCAGTTCCCAACCTGGGATACACATATCCCGAGAGGAGGAGGAGGGGGGGAGGTACATGAAGGGCCTGCTGGGAATGCCTGTATGTGAAAATAATATGAGTTATGGCGGAAATCACAAAAATGATTAGTAAAGTCACAATTGTAAGAAATGGCAATTTAATTTGTATCGATTTATTATATGGTTGTGATAAGAAGATTACTAATGAAAAATGCATGTTTGCATTATCTAGTTGAGTGGAGGGGAGGGAAGGGTTTTATAAGAAATGGGAGTACACTGAAATGAAATCCTAAGAAAGGGGTATGTGGGAAAAAAAACAGATTGGGAACCAATTGGGCCCTAGCCTGTTCAGTATTTAGATCTAGTTTATCTATCAAAGGTTTTCCCAAGTTGTTATTGTTCCAAAATATTATTAGTTAGTATGCATTTAAAAATTCAGCTTCAAATGTAAAACTTGGAAAAAATCAAATATGTGAAGTTTAAACACTATTATTGAAGTATAATGGCTTCTTGAAAGTACAGCCACAACTGAAAAAACAATTGTTGTATCCAATGACTTTCCACTAGAAATTGAAAAAAACTAATGTTCCTATTTACCATCTACCTCAACAAATGAAACCTCAATAAATGCTCAAATGGTCATCATTGAATACAAGGATGAATCTACCAAAGTTGATGGAATGTAAATATTCCAGGGGTGGGCAATTTTCAAAAACTTTGCCAGCCAGCAAGATGCAATGCACAGTTCAAAATTGTTATGACAAAATGTAAGCAATCACAAAAATAAATCATTATTATTGCTACAATAACTTTTTGTATATATATATATTTTTTTAATTAAAAAATAAACTTAACTTTCCTCTGTTGTATATTTTTTAAATTAAAAAATATATACAACAGAGGAAAGTTAAGTATACGATAGAGATCTGCACGGGCCAGCTCGTGGATTAAGCCCGGCTTGCGAGCTGGGCTTGGGCCTATTTTCATTCACGACAGTCGGGCCTGGCCAAGCCCGGGCCTTACCTTTTTCTGAAGTCTCGGGCCGGGCCTTACTTTTTCCCTGAAGGTTCGGTTCGGGTCGGGCTGGGCCTAACTTATTTTTTCCGCACACACCCGGGTACTACTGGTTTCATTCCTAATCTTCATGGCCCAAAATTTTCATTCCTAGTTTTTACCCACCCTGTATGAAAATCATTGTCTTGGCGTGGCCTGGTCCATTCAAAGGTCAGTAAAATTAGGCTTGGCACAAATTTTTTGTCAAAAAATGCATACATTTTTAAATCGCCATTACTCTACAATTAAACATTCAAATTCATTCTTTTTAAAGAGTAGTAGATTTCTACACTTATTAAAATATAGTAAAATGTGTGAAAAATAACCTGTCTATGAAGGAATCTTGTTTTAAACTGAAAACGTGTTTATCCATGCAAAATTAATATACTACTACGTAAGAAAATAATATATAATACATTTACACTTGCTAAGAAGGGAACTTGTCTATAACGCATTTTTTCTTTCTATGCAATTCAGTCTTAGATTTTACTGTATAGCATTTTTCGGATATTTAACACTTCAATACATGGAATATGGATTAACAATATTAATGATAACTGAAACATTTACATACAAGAAATAGAGATTCATTAAAAAAATAAATATCGCACCCTGTGGCACTTCTATAAAAATGAAGATTATAAACATGAAAAGAAAAGTTAAGATAAATATTTTTGGCTTGAACCCCTCGTACGAGACAAACTTTTAACCAGATCAATGTAAAAATCAATGTTTTGTAGAAATTCACTCGGGCCGGGCCGAACTTTTAACTTTTTAACCGGGCCAGCCAGGCCAAAAATTTTTTCTCTACGGGCTGGGCCGGGCTCGGACCGAATTTTGAACTTTTTTACTGGGCCGGGCCGAATTTTTTTTTTCTGAGTCGGGCCGGGCGCGGGCCTGAAGATGTCAGCCCATGCAAACCTCAAGTATAGGATAGAATTTACCATGTTTACATTTTGGTAATTTGGAGAGTTGATAAATATAGTTAACAGGTAAAAAAAAGCTTTGGTATATCGTATATAGCTTGCAGTTTTTCAGTGGCAACCTAAAAATTTACTTGCCCTGGCAGAAAAACCACTTGCCAGTGGCAAATAAAATGATGTGTCCTTCTCACCCCTGTAAATATTCTCTAGAACAAACAAATATATAAAAATAATACTCTTTCAAACATCAAGATAAAAGTTTTGCAATAATATTTAATATTAAAAGTTTGACTAATTATTTTTAATCATATTACGTTTTTCACAAAAAATATGAAATAATAGAAAAAAAAAATTATTGTTCAAATATTTCATTTTGCTTTTACCTTCTTTTAAAATAATGCAAGTTAAGTCATATTCAAGCATAAACTGCAATCATTTTTTGCCTGCTGTGCATTATCACTTTGGTTTTTAATAATATGTGTGTGTGTGTTTAAATATGTGGGTTTAATATATGTCTGTGTGAATGTGCCATGTCTTAAAATTGACGATAGATTATCTTGGGATGAGTTCCTATCCTGTGCCGGAAGATTTTTGGCAAAAAAAAAATCTCGCCAAAATGCCGTTTTGGCGACATGAAAATTTTCCTAAGACTGCGGAAAAACATCGTTTCTAAATCTTTATGTTATTAATAAATCAATGATTTTGCACCATTTTAAAAAATAGAAAATGATGTAAAAACAAGGATTTATTAATAACACAAAGATTTAAAAATGATGTTTTTCCGTCATCTTGGAATTTTTTTTTACGAAGCAATTATATAAATATCAGCTAACTAAAAAGCAATAGCAATAAAAGAAACAAATATTTGTTATTGTCAGTGGGGTTACCGCCCTCCTGAACCCCCCGTTAATGAATCAATTTTCACAATAAAAAAGAGAAAAAAAAAAACTTACCAGAAACTTTTTAAACTGAATTTCTAGGGAAACAATGGTTATTTGAAAATCTTACAATTTAAAACATGGTAAAATCTCGCTCACAACTGCCAAAAAAAAAAAAAATTAAAATATAAAATAAAAGTAAAATATTACATGTAAATAAACACGAGGAAATGGGACGGCGATTCAGAAAAAAAGGAAATTTAATACAAAAAAATTTTTTTTTAAATATATAAAATTAAACAATATTTACAAAAAAAAAAAAAAAAAAAAAAAATCAGTTAATATTTACAAAAAAAAAAAAAAAAAAATCATTAAATGTTTACATCCCCAAAAAGGGATCCCAGTCCGTTATCTTTTAAACCAATCTTCATTCAGATGCAAAGATTTCTTTAAAAAATTATAAAAATTCGGGGATTTGTCAAGAGTTGTAGGTAGTGTTAGCTTTTAAGGCTATTTCATATGGTAAGACGCAAAAAAAACTTTTTTGGGGGAATTAGGTGAAACAATTTGCCAAGAATGATAAGTAATGAAATAAATCGTAAAGCACTAATCTATTTATATGCACATCTAAAAGAAAAACAAAATTACAGACATTATTTAGACAGATTAACGAAACGTACTTACTTCAAAATGCGTGACTGTACTGTAAAAAAAAATGGCGTAGGCGAAAATCGATGTGATATGTGAGAGATTTCGATTTGTCGGTGTCCAATCGATTACGATTCAAAATTATTTTCCACACCATTCGATGTGCAATAGGTTGCCATCTATCATCATTCTAGAGTAATATTAAATGTGTTTTCTTATAGAGTGTAACACAAATTTTGGATACAATAGCAAATGTAGGTGAAATTAATTCAAGAACGGCAAAAATAAAATAAAATATAATAAAAAATAAATTAGAGTGCGCTTTGCAGTATATTCGAAACCTTTGGCTAGCAATATAAAGCAACCTTTTATGCAATATTCAAAATCAAATTAATTTTTTTGCCAAATATATTTATAAAGCTTGTTAACTTAAATCATTTAATAGAATACTCTGAATCAATTTTTTAAAAATCGGCAATCATATTATTAAACGATTTATCCAATGAGTAGTTTAACCTGATAATATAATAAATCTTGAAATATATCAAATTTAAGAAAATTACTCTTTAAAAATACATATAGAAACACAAATCATACACATCAAACTTTTGTTTTTCTTCCTTGTGAAAGAAATTAACTTTTTCTACACCATTTTTATGCATGTTGATTAAAATATAGAAATAAATTTAATAAGTTAATTAATTTAATTATAAACTTGTAGGGAGGAATCTGTAAAACCAATTGTACATATGTTAACCTAAGGCTTCATTCCTATTAGTCCAGTAGTTAAGAGACCCTATTATGAAGTATCCGCCAGGAAGTTTTTTATGTAAAAGTTATCAATATATTTATTAGATTAATAATTTAACTATGTGAATGTATTTAAATACATGTTAAACTGGGCTATTGAGGATGGTACACAGAGTGCATGCCGTATTCCTCTTCTGTTTTCAAATAAAATATAGGGTATTCTAGCTATGAACATTCAGGATTCCACTATGTACCATCTGCTTTTTTTTTATCACTACAACACTGATTTTTTAGGTCATTATAGCTACAATTCTTAAACAAACTGAATGAAAAAAAAAAAAAATACTGGATTTTAAAGTATTTCCACTAGTTTTCAGTACTTAGGAAAAATCACAAACATTTTAAAATACACAGCAAGTATAGGTGTAAAAAAGTAGGGACTGCCAAAGTTTATCTTATCCAAGAACATTTTTGAATTAAACTTATTAAAAAAAATTAACAAAAAAGTAAATCTATGGTTTATATGAAATTGAGAGTCTACTAATAAATTGTATACTAAACTTTTATTGATCTCTTTTTACCCTGAATAGTTATTAAAATCTTGGACTATAACAAGGTCATCCCTAAGGAAGTGGGAGGGAGATGGGTGGATGTGCAATGCAATCAGCACTGTGCTTAAACAGTGGCACTTTTCATCTTTAATAGCTTTAGGAAGAATTGGACGAATATCCTGCAAGAGGAAAAACTTTTCTTCAAGTTCATCTAATTTTCTTATCTCCTTACCCATCGTTGAATCTCCCCATCCTTTTGTGAATAAACTACAAACGGTTGGAGAAGAATACTTTTCCTGGAAAATCTCTGGAAGAAGACAAAACAAGCGTTTAAATGCAGCTGTCTAGTGATCTGAGATTGTGTCTCTAAAAACGTTTGTGGGAATGAGAACTTTGAAAGTTATGATAACAGGGATTTTAGATAAGGTTCGTTACAAAATACGTTTTAATATATTTAACAGTATACTTTTTCATTATATCGTATCTTTAATTTATTCTGTGATATTGAAAAAAAAAAAAAAGTCATGTCAAACAAGATTGTTTGCTTGCAACTAATTTATGATTTTTTTTATGTCACTCATTTTCAAAATTAATCATTGTTATTAAAAATGCATAAAATAATTATCATCGTGGGATTAAGAAAAACACAACAAAATGAAAAATGAAGGTAAATGCAGTAGAAAAATATTAGTGAATATCATTTTACAAAAAGGTATGCGAGAATCAGTATTAGGAAACATTTTAAAATATTACTACATACAGACCAGGGACATATAATGTTGGTATTCTGTATAGGCACTGTCTGTTAAAAAATTCAAAGTGGCTAGTTTCTGACATATTCCTGAATGCATTTTAATCTTAAAAGCATAAAATTAGCAGGTGCTCTTATTGAGAAACTATTAAATTGGATAGCATTTTTCTTTTTTTGATAAAGACAAAGGGCTATTAAAAAAAGGGGGGAGGCTGAAAAACTTGATGAGTTTGTCAGAATTTCTAGGCATGACAGCCCAAGCAAGTTCAACTTTAAGAGGCTAATATATATATATATATATATATATATATATATATCTGTGTGTGTGTGTGAAAGGATAAAAAATAAAACACTTTTAAAATTCAAAATTAACTTCAAATTAAAATACCAAGTTTTCTTTTTCTGACTTTAAATCCTATGATCAAAAAGCCTTCTTACCCCTTGTGAGTTTCTTTCTCAGACCAACATTTCTTACATTCATCATTAAAATCAGAGAGTAACTTTAAGACAAAAAGTGCTGATATTAGAGGGTAATTCTCTTTCATTTGTGATAAAGGTTTTGCATGTCAGAGATCCTGGTAATTGTTCGGGTCTTGACCACATATCAATTAAAAGCTAATCATTCAATTAAATTAAAATATCCACCCAATTTGATATCATCCTCTGCTGGAAAATATTGCAAGCTTGAGTTTATAAGCAAGAACTCACGTGAATATAATCAGAATTTTTAGATTTGAGTTGTCTACAAAATCCCCAACTATGAAATTTACATAAACAAGTTGGGAGGCTTCCAATCGAATGCATGGGGATGTCCAGAAGATGGAACTGTTAATAAAGATGTTGAATCCAACAGCAGCATCCCTAGTTCAATTGACTAGGGACTTATTTTAGCATTAAAATGAATACACATTAAACTAAAGTTACAACATAAAGAATCATATCTAATGAATCCTTCTTCAAAAACAAAAGCATAATATTTTAAGTTTGTAGGGATTAATTTTTTCGTTGAATTGTTTTATAAATGTTTCGAGAAATTTACACACTATAAAACAATAAGCAAAAATTTGATTAAGATCGATGGTTTTTGAATATATATGTTCGGTCGTTTTTATGCTTTGCATTTTTGGAAATAACTTTGATCGTCTGCGTTTGTTTATGCGAGTTTATAGAATGTTTTGTTGTGAGAGAGGTAGCCATGAGCGGCTCTTGTGATATTATTTAATAAAAAAACAGTGCACTGCAGTTTTGTTATTTTGTGTATTTGTGAGTATTTAATATGAGTTAACATAATGGTCCGCCGAGCAACGAAGAAGCAGCCTGGGATTAAATTCAACGATCTTCTAAAATCAAATTTTAAGTTGAGTGAAACGCCGAGATGAATGATAAGTTCTAAGAGTTCCGTGCTACGAAATTCGTCAAAAGATTATTCGAAAAGTAAGTGAACGTGATTTTTCTTATCTTTACTGTTATACATATATTAAACAATGTTTAAAGGTGCAAAAAAAGAGGATTAAAGGCTTATAGCCACTGAAATAAATCTAAATGTTAATGAAAATATGACAATTGCGGATTTAAACGTTATTATTGAAGACAGTGAAATGTATAAAAATAAACCAGATTTTGTGAAAGATATAGCAAACGATATAATTGAAAATCGTAAACATGAGGAGCAGGAGCAAAGGCGAATTTATGAGGAGCAGGAGCAAAGGCGAATTGATAAGGAGCAAAAGCAATATGATCTGGAAAAAATGAAACTTGAATTAGAACTAGCTAAAATTAAATCTGAAGCTAAATCTAATATTAGTGAGGGTGAAATAAAATTAGAATCGTTAGATCAATTGATAAAAAGTATTCGAACTTTGACTGTAAAAATACCTATACGTCCTGAAGGATGGGGGTTTTACTTTTCTTCTTTAGAACAAGCTTTTAAGACTAAAAATGTTCCAGAACAATATAAAGCAGAAATTCTGTTAAATTTATTAGGGGATAAAGCATCTAACATATTAACTTACTTACATGATAGTGATATCGAGAATTATGCAAAAATAAAAGAATTAGTGTTAAAAGAATTTCAACCTACACCTTATTTTTGCTTAGAGCAATTTAGAAAAGCTGTTAAACAACTAAATGAGACGCATGTACAGTTTGCTTCACGTCTGATGACAAACTGGGAATATTATTGAAATTTAAGAAATGTCTCCAATTTCGAGAGTCTAAAACAACTTATAGTATCGGATAAATTATATCAAACATTAGATAGAGAAACAGCTTCCCACATTAATGTGAGACAAGGAGATAAGTGGTTTTTACCAGAAGAGTTGGGACGAGAGATTGATTTATATTTCACATCACGCGGAAAATCTCTTACTGAGAATTTTAGTGTTAATCGTAAATATACTAACTCCAAAAGTGTATCTAAAGTATTCTTATCAGATGTTAAAACATTAAGTTGTATTTTTTGCCACGAAAATCACACTCTTTCAAAATGCCCGCATTATTTAAAATTGTCTGTCAATGAAAGGGTGAACGTTATAAAATGTAACAAGTTATGCTTTAATTGTTTAAATTCACATTCAGTTGCAAATTGTCCATCAAAGTACACGTGCTTTTGTAAAAAACGTCATCATAAAACTATACATTTTCCAAAAACAAATAACAACACATACGTGAAAGAATATGTTTCATCGGAACAAAATAAACAAGGAAAAGTGAATGTGGAAGAATGTTCAGATTCTAGGCCAACAAATCGTGGCACGTCAGTCTTGAACGCTAATGCAGAAGAGTTCGTTCAGAAAACCTTTATTAGTAACTATTCTAATAAAAAGAGCAAAGTTTTACTTTCAACTGTTATATGTTTTCTAATTGATGAATCGGGATGTAAACATAGAGTAAAGTGTTTATTAGATGTAGGCAGTGAGTCTAATTTTTTATCCCTCCATTTAATAGAGCTAATGCATTTAAAAAAAGAGAGAACAAACATCTTAGTGTCAGGTCTAAATGATGCTACCTTAGTAATAAATCATAAAGTTAATGCATCAATATGCAATAGAGATGAAAGTTTTGTGAAAAATTTAGATTTCTTGGTAGTTCCGAAAATAACTGCAGATTTAACGCCTTCACGTCCAATTGAAATCTCAATACAAGATTTACCTAATGTAAAATTAGCAGATGCTAGTTTCAATATCCCAGAACATGTAGACATGCTCTTAGGAGCAGGAATTTTTTATGAGCTTTTGAGACCGGGACAAATTCGTGTTAATAATTCTGATCTTATTTTGCAAGACACAGTTTTCGGTTTTGTTGTATCGGGAAGTTTTCCGTCAGAGAATGAAAACAAAGTTCATTGTGGGTTTATTAAGAAAGAAACCAACCTAGACAAGACACTTAGGAAATTCTGGGAGATAGAAAATATCGAGGTTGAAAAACCAAAAAGTAAAGAGACTTTAATTTGTGATCATTTCGTAGAAAATTATACACGATACAAAAGCGGTAAATATGTTGTTAAAATGCCCTTAAAAGAGGATCCAGCTATTTTAGGAATCTCAAAACAAATCGCTACGAAAAAATTAAATTCTTTATGGAATCGTCTAGCAAAAGATCCTGAGTACTTAAGATTATATTCAGATTTCTTAAAAGAATATCAACAGTTAGGCCATATGGTTGAAGTTAACGAAAGCGAGGAAGAAAGTGGATCCTATTACATTCCCCATCTTGGAGTGTATAGAGGAATAGAAAAAAGTATATCAACGCCTTTGAGAGTTGTATTTAACGCGTCTTCCTTAACAACTAAGGGAAACTCACTTAATTCTATTCAATATAACGGAGGTGTAATACAAGATGATTTATTCTCAATTATGTTGAGATTTAGAAAATATATCGTCGCTTTCACTACAGACATTCAAAAAATTTATAGAGCAATCTCTATTCATCCAGATCAGAGGAAGCTGCAAAAAGTCTTATGGAAGGAAGGTCTTAACGAGTCAATTAAAAATTTTGAATTAACGACAGTTACTTATGGTACTGTTAGCGCACCTTTTTTGGCCATGAGAACACTACTTCAATTGTCTAAGGATGAAGGAAGCAAGTTTCCTTTAGCAGCACCCGTACTGAGAGAAGACATGTATATGGATGATATTCTATCTGGAGCTGATTCTTTAAGTTCTGCATTGGAACTCCAAAATCAATTAATAGAAATTTTAAACAGTGCAGGAATGTTATTACATAAATGGTGCAGTAATGCTCCACAACTTTGTAAAACAAATGTCGAAATATACCCCTTTGGTGATTCAGAAGAATCTAAAGCGTTAGGTGTTTTGTGGAAATCGAAGAAAGATTGTTTAAGTTTCAATGTTAAAATTCATAATGATTTAAATGTCACTAAGAGACAAGTGTTATCAACTATATCAAGTATATTCGATCCCTTAGGTTTAGTATCTCCTATTATAATTAAAGCAAAAATATTTATGCAGAAGTTGTGGTTATTACAATTAAATTGGGATGATTTGCTAACCAAGAAAGAGGCTAAGGAATGGAGAGAGTTTTCTGATACCCTACAATTAATTAATAAATTTGAGATTAGTAGGTGTATTTTATTGAAAGATGCAATTATGATCGAGTTACATGGTTTCAGCGACGCATCTGAAGCAGCCTATGGTGCGATAATTTACTGCAAATCAGTGACAGAATCAGGTCAAGTGTCTGTAAAATTAGTGACAAGTAAATCTAGAGTTTCTCCCTTAAAGCAATTAACTGTTCCAAAACTTGAGCTTTGTGCAGCAGTTTTATTGACAAAGCTTATGAAACGAGTGATTTCTTCGCTCAAAATTAGTGTAAACCAAATCTTCTTGTGGTCCGATTCCATGATAGTATTATCCTGGATTAAAAAAGAACCATACGTTCTAAAAACTTTTGTTGCGAATAGGATTTCTACAATACAAGAACTAACTCAAGGGATGCAGTGGCGACATGTTCCATCTCAGCATAACCCTGCTGACCTTCTAACAAGAGGAGCTAATCCTGATAAACTATTATCAAATGAGTTATGGTGGAGTGGTCCATTGTTCCTAAAGGAAAAAGACTATCCCAATACAAATATTCCTGTAGCAGTTAATTCCAATGACTTTTCAAATGAACTGAAAAATATTAATATAAGTGACTTTAAAAGCATATCTGTTTTTACAGTTTCTGTTAATTCTTTTGTGCATGATATAATTGATTTAAGTAATAACTATTGTAAAATAATTCGTATTTTAGGATTTATTTTCAGGTTCCTTAGTAATTGTAAAAAAGAAAAAAAGGATGGTCCTCTGGACCTCGAAGAGCTCAACAAAGCAGAAAGTTTTTTGTTAAAAAGTGTTCAACGTGAGTTTTTTGACAAGGAAATAAAATCCTTGCAAAAATCAGGTAATATTAATCATGATAGTCAGTTAAAAAACTTACATCCATTTCTTGATAAAGAAGGTCTTCTAAGAGTAGGAGGTAGATTAGCGAACAGTAACTTAAATGCCAACCAAAAATTTCCAATTTTACTACATAATAAAAGTAAACTTACTCAAAGGATAGTAGAATACTTTCATAAACGGTATTTACATTTAGGTCCACAAGCTTTATTTTTTCAGTTAAGGCAGAAGTTTTGGCTTTTAAAAAGTCGTGCAGTATGTAGAAAAACAATTCATAATTGTTGCGTGTTTTGTTATAAATATTATAAAAAGTTTTCTTCTTTTTTAAAGTAGTAGATTTTATAAGATGTTTGAGTGTAAATATGAAATTAAGCTAATTTCTGTTTGATTGAATGTATTATGTGTTTATCAAAGAAAATATTCATACAAAATGTGTATTGAGAGTGTATATATAATTTGAGTTATATTATTTATATAGAGAGATTATTTATATGAGACATATATTATTCGAATTATTTAAATGACATTTATTTTATCCAGAAGGTTTAAGTCTTATTTTGATTCAATCGAGAGTGTTAACCTTTAAATACTTTAAAATAAAGTATTTCTGAGTTATTTTTTAAATAAAATATGAGAAAAGAAATAAATTCTTGCAGCATTTAAAATTTTATTTGAGTGTTAGATGTCATGAGTGTACATCATTACATAATGCGTGCAGAATTTTAGAGTAGTAAACATAAAAACACAAAGAGGTGTTTTCAAGAGACCAATTTCAAAAATTTGTCTGTTACCCATGGAAAAAAGATTATTATCTTTTGTAATTTGTCGATTTATTATTTACTAGTATATGCTGTATTATTTGTTTAAAATTCAAAGTGTAATAATGTATTATAATTGTGGTTGAATGAAAATCATTCAACGGGGGCCGGTATGTTCGGTCGTTTTTATGCTTTGCATTTTTGGCAATAACTTTGATCGTCTGCATTTGTTTATGCAAGTTCATAGAATGTTTTGTTGTGAAAGAGGTATCCATGAGCGGCTCTTGTGATATTATTTAATAAAAAACAGTGCACTGCAGTTTTGTTATTTTGTGTATTTGTGAGTATTTAATATGAGTTAACACTTCGAACAAAGAGCCAGAACTCATTTCTATACGCACGGACATGTTTTTTCTTTATAATATAAATATTCAATATTGTAAATTTTTTAATTATATGTTAACATTAAAATGTATATGTTACTGACATCTTAAATACTTTATCGTTTTCAACAGCAATATAATTTAACAGTATAGATCGGTATATTACGTAGAAATGTAATAGGGATGAGCCAAACCTGCGTCCGAAAAATTTTGACCCGTTCAGACCTCTTGCTACGTCCAGGTCCTAATGACCCGAAAAATCACACTAAGCAAAAGAAAAAAAAATTGGCTTTAATCTTAGATTAACACACTTACACGTGAAATGTACGAATATGATATTACGTATTTCAGTCCTGGTTAAAGGACTGTGCATGTTGATTTAACGCTGGTCTCACAAAAATATTTATCCCCGCTGAACAATGCGAAATTTTCTGATACCTTCGCGGACGTATTTTTATAAAAGCATTAAATTTGCAGGAATAACTATGCAAGTGATTTTTAATGGAATGGTGATTTTCCGGTGTCGATAAATATTATGTATTACAGCTTTAGTTATAATCAGTATAAAATTTAATAAATATGTGTAACTGTATTTTAATTTTAAAATATTTCCCCTTTAGATAAAAATTAGACAAATGCTATTTTGCCGATGTTACTTTGAGATAGTTTTAATGCATATATTTGTTTAATGACTTTTTTTTAAATATCTACTTTTAAAATGTGTTAAGAATTGGCAAGTTATTTAAAATTGAGTTAAGTTTATTAAACAAGACTTTTATTAATAGATATGAAATTAACAAAAGCTTTCAAGTGAAATTATGAAACAGTGTAAAGCCATGCATTCCTCAAGTTAAGGAAACAATTTAATAATATTAATTTAATTTTTAAACCTTGCAAAAAATAATGAAACTGAAAGTCCAGAAAAATTGTTTGTAATGTGCACACTAGTATATTTTTACAGCCTTTTTCTTTTCTGCTGGGGAATTCATAGAGCATAGTAAAAGAAAGAACGTAAATTACTTTTTTTTAATATAGCGGAACCAACTTTAAACCCACTTATTCAAAGGAAAAGCATCTTTATCTCTTGGGAATTGATAGCTGTGACCGGAGAACCCCAACTGATATCTTATAGATAAATCCGAGTGTAAGAAATGCACAAAAATCAGTTTAAGGCGTTATTTGAAGCATTTTTGGCTCCAACAATGTTCAGTTCATGGCATTTTCGAAGGGGATTTTGTCAAATGAATCTATTCGACGAAGGCATTTTAGAGAAGGGTTTCCGCGAACTGATATATCAGGTCGCGGCGTTTGGAGGTTAAGAAGAATCAGTTTATGTCTCTTTTGGGCAAACATAAATATTACATGAAAATGTCCAAAATTCTCTAAAAGTTTAAGCACAATTTTGCTTGCACATCTAAGTTTGCAAATGGTTGAATTTGATTTAGGTCATGTCAATTTCATCCTAGTCTAAAGGGCAAATGAGAAATAATTTAGATATTGAATTTCATAAGGTTTTGAATTTCAAACTTACAAATTTTGACCCTGTATAAAGAATCAACAATGTCAATCAATATTAGAAACTTAACCGAAGTTTCATATTAATGATAATTACATACAAATGAATTTAAACATATATATTAAAAATATAAAAAGCATTGTACTATAATACTTATGGAATATCAATAAACAGTTGAAAAAGCACTGAAGGAAAAGATAATCTAAAAAGTTTAGTAATCTAGTATCTAATTTGAGAGACCCTGCAGATACATTTTAAAACTTGTATAAATTACAGAAAAGGGATTTTTATTTTACGAGCATCAAAAGCTTTTCTACAACTCAAGAAACACGTTTGAGAGAGATTAAGACAAACCTGATATTTCGAGAGATTTGGGTGTTACAAGGGGCTGCACATCTGGATACAGAGTAAAGTAGAAGTGGGATGTATATTTAATTTTTTAATCATGTTGTATAAGGAATAATGCGCTCAATTTTTTGAATGAGATTAAACCTATTCAAGTCATTTTTCTGAGAAAATTCTTTGTTGATTGCTTGAAAAGCTTCTCATTAGTCTGCATATAAACAATCAAATTTTGTTTAACTAAAAATTCTTTGTTGTACATCTTACAAATGATAAACTTCTCATTTGTAGGCAGACGAGGCTGTGTTTTCAAGTTACTTTTTGAAAAAATGTTTTATTGGCTACCTCATAACTGAAAAGTTTCGCTTTCGTATTCAGGAAAAAATATTTATTCAAGTTACCATAGTCAGGAAAATCTTTGTTGCATATCTTACAAATGAAAGATTTCTCATATGTAAAAATACCAAGTTGTGTTTTCAGGATACTTTTTTGAAATAATGTTTTCTTGCATGCTTCACAATTAAAAGGTTTCTTCTTTGTATGAATATGAAATTGTCTATTCAAGTTACTTTTATGACAATGTTTTGCTGCATACCTACCTCAAATATAAAAGTTTTCTCATTTATGTGCATACAAAGCTGTTTATTCAAGCTACTTTTATGAGAGAAATTTTTGTTGCGTGTCTCACAACAGAAGCGTTTCTAATTTGTATGCATGAGAAGGTGTGTATTCAAGATACTTTTCTGGGAAAATTTTTTGTTGCATAATTCATAACTGAAAGGTTTCTTATTTGTATTCATGAGAAGGTGTCTATTAAAATTAAATTTTTGAGAAAAAGTTTTGTTCCATATCTCACAACTGAGAAGTTATTCATTTGCATGTATGAGAAGGTGTTTTTTCAAGTTACTCTTGTCAAAAAATTTTTTGTTGCATATCTCACAACTGAAAGGTTTTTCATTCGTATGTATGAGAAGGTGAGTCTTCAAGTTCCTTTTCTGAGAAAACTTTTTGCTGCATAACTCACAACTGAAAGGTTTCTCATTTGTATGCGTGAAAAAATGAGCCTTCAAGCTACTTTTCTGTGAAAAAGCTTTGTTGCATATCTCACAACTGAAAGGTTTTTCATTTGTATGTATGAGAAGGTGTTTTTTCAAGTTACTCTTGTCAGAAAATATTTTGTTGCATGTCTCACAACTGAAAGGTTTCTCTTTTGTATGTACTTGAAGGTGTTTTTTCAAATTCCCTTTTTGAGAAAACTTTTTGCTGCAAATTTCGCAATCGAAAGGTTTTTCATTCGTATGCAAGAGAAGGTGTGTAGTCAAGCTACTTTTCAAACAAAACTTTTTATTACATTCCTCACAACTGAAAGGCTTCTCATTTGTATGCATGAGGTGGTGTATATTCAAGTTACGTCTTTGCGAAAATTTTTCGTTGCATAACTCACAACTGAGAGGTTTTTCATTTGTATGCGTGAAAAAATGAGTATTCAAGCTACTTTTCTGTGAGAAAGCTTTGTTGCATATCTCACAACTGAAAGGTTTTTCACTTGTATGTATGAGAAGGTGTTTTTTCAAGGTACTCTTGTCAGAAAATATTTTGTTGCATATCTCACAACTGAAAGGTTTCTCCTTTGTATGTACTTGAAGGTGTTTTTTCAAATTCCCTTTTTGAGAAAACTTTTTGCTGCAAATTTCGCAATCGAAAGGTTTTTCATTTGTATGCATGATAAGGTGTTTATTTAAGTTACCTTTCAGAGTAAACTTTTTGTTGCATAACTCACAACTGAAAGGTTTTTCATTTGTATGTATGAGAAGGTGTTTCTTCAAGTTACTCTTGTCAGAAAAAGTTTTGTTGCAAGCCTCACAACTGAAAGGCTTTTCATTTGTATTCATGATAAGGTGTGTATTCAAGCTACTTTTCCGAGAAAACTTTTTGCTGCCTAACTCACAACTGAAATGTTTCTCATTTGTATGCATGAGATGTTGTGTATTCAAGTATCGTTTTTGATAAAAAAATTTGTTTCATATCTGGCAACTGAAAGTTTCCTCAAGTGTTTTATCAAGTTACTGTTGTCAGAAAACGTTTTGTTGCCTATCTCACAACTAAAAAGTTTCACGTTTATATGCATGAAGTGTGTTTTCAGGATAATTTTCTGAGAAAACATTTCATTTCATAACTTGCAACTGAAAGGTTTCTCATTTGTATGCATGGTACAAGATCTGTATACAATCTGTATACAAGTTACTTTTCGGAGAAATTGTTTTGTTGCATATCTCACAACTGAAAGGTAAATTTGTATGCATGAAAAAGGAATTTTTTAAGTTACTCTTTACAGAAAATCTTTTCCTGCATATATTATAAAAAAATGGCTGTTCATTTGTATGCATGAAAGGATGAGGAATATATTTGCTTGACAGAAAATATCGAATGAGTGAACTGAAATATAAAAAATATTTGTTTTGAAGTTATATATTCAAATCATGTTTGAAAGTTATAGATGTTACACTTTTTACGATGACAAAAATTATTTTTGATATGACTGCATCTTTGATTAATTACCATTTTTGAGATAAAATCACAAATGATATTCCTCATAATTAGTTGTATGTCATTGTGAAAATAAAAACTTCATAATGCATTGTATAGAAAACAATTGCTTTGTGTGACAAGAAATATAGACTGATAACGTTGCACAGCAGTTAAAGAAGAAACAGAAATAAATAAATATTTCAAGAGAATCAGAAATAATATATTAAAAACGGGTATTCTTCTTGTTGGTGGGTTAAAAATTAGATCAATTTCAATATTTGTTTTTCACTTTTGTCTTATTCAGAATTTTCTTTTCTGTTGATTTGTTTATTGAAAATTTGTCTACTTTTCTCTGAAAATCACTCCTCTGATACATCCTGAAAGGAAAGAAAATACATGAATGTCAAAAGTTTACACTTTAATAACGTTTATTCCATTATACTGATCATTAATTTGAACAACTTAATAACATTTGAAAGAAAACAGTTATTATTATTCAGAACTCATTTTTTGAAATATTACTAAATTACAGGGAAATAATACAATTTTTTTAATTACACAAGATAGGATAAATACAATTATTAAAATAACATTTGAAACACAATACTAGGTGTGGCGGTTCATAATTATTAATTTTATTATTGAAAAAACGTGGTTAATTTGGTAGAAAGGCAAAAAATGTTTCACTCAAAACATATTTGTCATCTCTCTGACAAGTTGTGTATGC
The DNA here is from genome assembly GCA_963932465.1 of Maratus speciosus. Taxonomy (NCBI): domain Eukaryota; kingdom Metazoa; phylum Arthropoda; class Arachnida; order Araneae; family Salticidae; genus Maratus; species Maratus speciosus. The sequence goes on from OZ010798.1 coordinate 41,913,598, forward strand.
CCTCCCAGAAAAACCATGCATCTTTTAAAGTGATCTAATCATCAAGCCATTTTTTAGATTTCCGTAATTGTGGAAGCGTTCAATGAAAACAAGTGGCAGTCGGAAGGGGCGAAGTTTAATGAGTACAGCAGGTAGAGTAAGAGTTCCCAGACAAGTATAGAAATAGTGTCTATGCCGCTTTATTTGTGTGTGAGGGGTTTGAAATGCCTTAAAATTACTTTTTCGTGTCTTTTAGCCAAATCTGGTTAAGTATCGATCAATGCTTGAAGCAATTGATCAATCGGTAATTGTAGCGAATGGTACTAACTGATTAACTACCGGACTACCGATTAGCTGTAAAAGATAATGGTGTACGACATCCTTCTCATCCCTTCTTTCTAAAACGATTCGGTCTTGCGGTCAAATGTTGATGGTTGTCCTGTGCCAACCATTAATATTGGGTTGAGACGTTGTTACCACAAGTATACAACGGCTTTCACACTAATTTTTCTTTTGATTTAACATTAAAAGCAGTTGTAGTCGCACATACTCTTTATTTGGCTGGAAATTCGACATGTTCACTACATAAAAAAAAAATGACACGAACTCGAGAAAGCTTAAACATCAATGGCATTTTAAAAGTTACTGTCATAGAGCTACAAAATGACATAAGAAGTTAGACTGTGAACAAGCTTTTTTACATCATCATCTCTTTAAAAAATAAAGAATTAATAGGCTTTGATGAAACACATTTCTTTAGGCGGATAGATATGATAGCATTATGAAAGCAGAAAAAAAGATTGATCAGAGGGTTTGAATAATAGCGCGCAAGCATTTTTTCCCAAGTATTTGATTATTTCAAGAATTAATTATTTTTTGTAATGTTTCTCGAAATCAATTTGTTAATTAGTCGAGGAAAAAAATCATGAATTTTTTCAATCAGCTGAAACAAAATGATCTCGATTTTAGACGACCGACCGTGAAAAAAGAAAGCAAATATAGTCTATCAGTCATGGAAAAAACCCACGATTTTTGTCTAATGGTCACAGAAAATATCACAATTTTCATTAATTAATGACTCAAAATTGACCAAACAATCGCAGTAAAATTTAATGAAATCCAATCTTTCACAAATCCCCTCAAATGTTCACAAAATTTTCAACGGTTTTCGGCCAACAAAAATGTTCATTAATGATTTTCTATCTTTATCTGCAGTATAACTAAATGCAAGATCACAGACTCTTGACACAATTTTAAAACAAGAAGCCTATCTATTCTTTCTTTATTTCTTAAGTCTAAATTTCAGATATAAATTTAGGTCTTCAAAAATGCCATTACGTTGATATAACTGATTGACTGAGTCACATTACAAAATATTTTACTGCATTCAGAAACGGTTTTAAAATGCAATTAAAGCAAAGATATCAAATCTGTACAATTTACAAATCTACAGAGATCTTTCCCCATCCAAGATGCTACACAGCATATGTCCTGGTCACATGATCAGCCTAACTTGAGAGCCTCAGTGTTTAGTTCTCAAGCAAAATTGGTACTAATTATAGACCGCGAAGGGATGAAAGGTGAACACCAAAAGTGTGAAATTGAGGAAATGTGTTTCCATTGATATTGACTTTATAATTCTGTACTTGTTTTCTTCCCTCCGACCAAAAGATATCCCCATCATTGGCTTTTTGATTTAGGAAAAGGATTTAAAAGTTGCTAATGAATTTAGATTCAATGTCTTTCAGGCTTTGAGTAGATGGCAGCAAAGTTGATGACCTTGGCATATATTTCAAAGAAATTTGCAGAGAGGTAAAATCTGTAGATTATAAAAAACACAGAAGATTGCTGTGCATAATTGAAATTATACATTAACATGTGAAAATTATCAGGTGATAACATTTTTTCCTTTAAAAAATGTTAACTCGTCCTGATAGTCCAGCTCGTCATAAACTTTCTTACACTTGTGCGCATGCTTCTAGTAGACATTAGAATGTAATTTGTATAAATTGACCCAGCCAGTACAGCGTAAATTAAATGCACGTCGCAACATACTAATGCAGTGCAATAGCAAAGCATACTTTGGAGTGAGTTGAGAATTATCATACGCTTGAAGTTTCTTACTTAAAATTAAAACCGAATATAAATTAGTATAAATATATACTATTTATAGTAATTGTTACATTATGTGGAAATACGTACTTTTTCCCTTCAAATACAATGCAGAACAGTAATATTTTTGTTAAACATTACTGAGGAATTTTACAACACTAAATATGTTCTTATATGTATATACTAGCACACCCGCCCGTCGTTCGTAAATAATAGCTTTAAACAAAACTGAAGTTTGTATGATTTTATATCTTTGAAATTCTTTTAAATGAACCTAATTTCGGAGGCACCCATTGTCTTCCGCAGCGTCTAGTGCGTTCCCAACAAACTTCTTTCCGAACGAACCTGTAACCTGGGTCCACGCTACATAAGGTAGCATGTACTGGAAGTGCTTCGCGCGTCAATCGAAAACCAAGTTGAATAAGCAAAACCTCGTAGTAATCAAGCGCACAGAATCGAAAAAAAAGAATGCATCATGAATGTTAAAAAATGTTGGTAACTGAAGTCTGAGATAAAATTTCATAATACAGAAAGTAGCTGTAGTTGTAATCTAAGTTGAATGAACCAACTCCCGTTTAAATGAGGTCCTTAGAATTGGAGGAAAGAATGCGCCCCCAAGTGGTGGAAGATGACCTCTCCCCTTGTAAATTTCATGAATTACTTTTAACATTAACACGATATTTATTAAATTGATGAAATCCATTATCTAAAGTTACCTTTAAATTAACGCGATTTTTAATGTACGGCTGTAGTGAGAAAATGTAAGTTGATGCTGAAAAAGGAGATTAATGTTCGAAAAAAGTGGTAACTGAGGTATAAAGAAAGATCGGGCCCTGGGGCCAGAGTCTTAACTGGAATGTAGTTGGGTATAAGAAAACATTTTAGTAGCTTTAAATTAGCTCGAGGACTCTGAAACTATATTAAAGAAAAATGTAATAGAATTGAATAGTTTTTAAAGAAGCTGTAACAAAGGGCCCAAGAAGGAGATTAATATTCAAAATTTGTGGTAGCTGAAGTCTGAATTTTTTTTGCCGGTCATGTAGTAGCTGGCAGACCTAAGAAGTTGATAGAAAAAAAAAGCTTCTGAATCGGACTGTTTTTAAGGGAGCTATAGTATGGGCTCAACAGGGGCCAACTGACAGTTAAAAACAGGGTCCTAACATGGAAACATGTTACAATGTTTTAGTACTTAACGACTTAGATCTATAATTTAGATCTTCAATTAGTTAAAATTAAGCATAGGAAATAATATGAATTATTTGCTAAAATAATATTTTATAGAAATGCACAAAAAGGGGGTAAATGTTTGAAAAAGAGCCCTGGGGCATCAATAAGAATATGAAGGTAATGGTCTGGGAAGAAGATTCTAAGACTCAACTTTAAAATTATGCACTGAGAAGCCCATAATAATATTCTTAAGTAAACCTGAAATTTATATCGCAGGTCGGTACAGAATAGGGCGGCGGGGGAGGTAGAGACTTTGCAAATTACCAGGGCCCGACTCATGTTCAGTTGGAAAGTTGTGTAAAGTCAGTGGTTAAAGTTTTGAATTTTTATTTATCTCACACTTTAAACTCTTTTATTCAAAATTAATTGGGGAACTCAATTAAAATTTAATTATGTTTTTAATATTTTAAATTTTTATTAAAAATCTTTATATGAAAGTAATTACAAATGCATCTGAAACTGTAATACTAAAAAAGAAATAATAAAACTGCAAGCAAATATGCTATATAAATTTTTAAATGATACGATCCAGCAAATTTATTTTGTAATATAGTAAAGCCTGTTTATAACGGAATCGTCGGAACATTTTTTCACTTTAGATAACCTTCAAAGAAAAATAAAATCCTTAAAATAACAAAAATCTACTAATTCAAATTTCAACTTTGCCCTATCCAGTTTCGAACCTGGGTCTGTTCGCACAGAAAACCAAGCCGTTAAGCAATTACGCCACAACTGCTACAAAAAATTCAGTAAATTAACTAGGGTTGGGTTTCTTCCGGAAGAAATCAGTTTCTTCCCGGACAGTGGAAGAAGCTGGAAGAAACTGGAAGAAAACAACAGAAAACAAAACAGATGCTCAAAATTAAAGTACAGGGTGATTATAATTAAAGTCCTAGTTTCAAAACGCTCTAAAAACGAACCACTCGTTAGAATGGCGTCAAAATTTAACAGCGTATTATTGAAGAAGGGGGAAAGAACATGAACCAAAAAAAGTTCCAAATTTTAGTGACAGATGGCGCTGTAAGCGTCAGTATATGTAAATTAAAATACCTGGCATGCGCACGACAATTTCAGGTGTTATAAAAGCGTTGGGTAAACGGCGTTTCCTCATTTCGCGTCTCAGATGTTGGCCATGAGTGTCTCAATGAAGGATCGTGCTCTGCTTGTAAAGCTTTATTACAAGAACGGTGATTCTGCACCAGTAGCTCTGCAGAAGTTCAGAACTCTCAAGGGTATGAAAAAAGGCGTTGGACCGATGACTGTCAGAGGTCTGGTGAAAATGATGAAATAATTCAAAAATGCAGGTTCGTTTGATGTGCAGTCTGGTCGAGGAAGGAAAAGATGTGATTCGGCGGTAGTTGAAGAAGTGGCCACAGCAGTTCAGGAGGAGTCTAGCGGTGGTGAGCAATCATGCAGTGCACGGAGAATTGCCCGAACATTGAACAGGCCTGTGAGCACGGTACATAACATTATACGAAACATCCTGCAATGCTATCCATATAAAATTTGCCATGTGCAGGAGTTGTTCCCTTCTGACCTGCCAGGAAAAGATAGGGTTTTGCTTTGGAATTTCTTGCTCGCATGGAAGTGAACAATGATTGGTCGTGGAAAATTCTGTGGACAGACGAAGCCCATTTCCACCTAACGGGATATGCCAATACACAGAATTGCCGAATATGGGCAACAGAAAATCGACTCGCAACGAACCCAGTACCACTTCATCCTGCAAAGGTCACTGTGTGGTGCGGATTTACGGCACCATTTATCATAGGGCCGTATATTTTCGAGGAGACCGGTACTTTCGGTCCTGTTACCATTACCGTCAATGGTCAGCGCTATGAGTCTCTTTTGCGTAGTGACGTCATTCCAGCTCTGCAACAGCGTGAATGTCTGGATAGTATCATTTTTATACAAGATGGCGCTCCTCCGCACATTGCAAATCGAGTGAAGCAGTTGTTGAGGCGGCATTTCGGAAATGCTAGAATTATCTGTCGTCATTTCCCTGCAGCCTGGCCGGCCCGATCACTTGATCTTAATCCGTGTGATTTCTGGCTGTGGGGTTATCTGAAAGATATTGTGTTCAATACTTCGATTGCCAACGTAGCTGAATTAAAGACACGCATTGCGCAACACATTCTGAACTTGACCCCGGATACACTTCGATCGGTTGTGGAACATGCTGTTTCCCGATTTAATCTTGTTGCACACAACGGTGGACAGCATATTGAACATGTTTTGCGCCAGTCTCGCGAAACTTAAAAACCGATTGGATATATGCTTTTTATGCGGTTTTTGGCCTCAGGACAATTAAAAACCGATTGGATGGATGCTTTTTATGCGGTTTTTAGCCTCAGGACAATTAAAAACCGATTGGATCGATGCTTTTTATGCGGTTTTTGGCCTCAGGACAATTAAAAACCGATTTTTCCCATCCGATGTGATACGACCTTGTCGTGGTGGACGGGCTTACGTAACTAACAGTACCACACGTGTACAGTCATGCACACTGAACAGTACAGTTGGTTTATATCGTGTAACTTACGCCTTAGCCGTTATTTTACGATTTGTCATTTGTAGTCGAAATTCTGACGCTTACAGCGCCATCTGTCGCTAAAATTTGGAACTTTTTTTGGTTCATGTTCTATCCCTCTAACGCCATTCTAACGAGTGGTTCGTTTTTTAGAGCGTTTTGAAACTGGGACTTTAATTATAATCACCCTGTATATTAACTATGTAAAGGAAATGAATTCAAAGTATATTTATATGAAAATTTAATTAATATTAAAAATATTATTTACGTTAAAATAAGTTATTTGTTAAAAAGAAACTTCAGTTTCAGCAGACATTTACAGGTGATGGATTTTACAACTTTAGAAATAGATTCCCCCCCCCCCCCCCTTAATTATGACATTTATGTGAAAAGAGAAAAAAAATTCTAAATTCTTTATTTTTCATACAAAAATACACTATTTTCATATAAAAATGCATTATTTAAAACTACGCAACACAGTAAATAAATAAATTTGTAGTTATTTATACTAGCATTAGCATACATATCTCAATGCTGATTTTAAAAGACTAATATTCTAAAAGTTCCATGGGTATGTTGAAATGCTTTAAATAACTCCTGAAATTCTGTAAAACTTCAAAGAATTTTTTTCATGTTTTAGATTCATTCATTCAAAGTTCAGAAACAGATTGCAGCATCCTACAGCTAAAAAACTTTTGTTTTTTTATACCATATTGCATTGTAATAAGGAAAATTTGGATTTTAATTTTTTTTAATACAGTAATTATTGTAAATTACTTAACCTTAATAAAACTGGTGTAAATTAAAAGCGCTCTTTTATTTAAATTAGTTTCATTTTACCATTGGTAAAAGATTCGTACTATTTACTACTAGTTTTAAAATATGCTGGTTAAATTGAAATGGTTAACTTTTAATTGATTTTGTGTATTTTGGATAAAATTTCTCTTGTTCATGTAGCCAGTGGTTGAAAAGCTTTAGACGGGTGTGTGATCTTGGCTAAAAAACTGATGTAATTATTAATTTAGCATACATAATTAATTTAATTTATATAGGTCTTATGGAATTAATTTATCTTAGGTTATAAGAAGACATTTATCGTATCTTACAAAGTCGAAACTTATATGGTAAATTCTTAAAGAATAACAGTTTCTTCCATTTCTTCCACTTGGGAGAAACCTATTTCTTCCGGCCGTTTTTTTCCACTTTGGAAGAAACTTGCCGACCCTGAAATTAACATTCCATATCGGAGCGTTAGTGGTTTCTGCTTTTTTTTTCCCGCGTCGCGTCGGTTTCATTAGCATAATAAAATAAATGATTATTGTTGTCCGAATTCTCTGAAATTTTAATGGATCGTAAATATAACTAAAACCAAGCCCTTTTTAAAATTTAATAAAAATTATGCATATTTCAGAGGATAAAAATTTAACCAAAATGTAAATCTTCTTTATGAGGCGGAAAGTGACCTGCATTTGGCGGTGTGTTTGAAAGGGTTAAGATTCACATTTTTAAAAACCAATTACACCATCGTTTTGAAGAAGGTTCGCGCTTTACAAGCATATATTTGACTTGTCAGTACCTTTAAAATTGCATCCTGCGGAGGTGTTGTAATAAGGGGGAAAAACGATCCTTTTATAACTTTTTTTTTTTTCAAAGGGTTAATTGCGATATATTTTTTAATTAATCGCAGCATTTGAGGCGCAAGAGTACAATCTTTTAGAACATGTCTTCCGTTTTAAACTTTACTAAGCGGTTTGGATGATGTTAGTTAATAAATAATGACAAAATACCCCCCAAAATATTTTTTCCATTCTTCATTTGCGTATCAGCGCCTTCAACGCATGCGTCAGAAATTTTCCCGTCCGAGATGGATTTTTAATGAAAGTGAGTGACGGTTGATAATTAATAGCTCAGCTGTTAATCAGAATTTTGAAATTCTGAGGACCAGGTATATCAGGAGAGACTTTGGACTATTCTCACAAAAATTTTGAACCTCGTACGTGCCGTTGATTTTGCTAGCCATCGCACACAGACACACACACACAGAGCGATTTGTTATTTTATTAGTATAGACAAGAATAAAAATTCATATAAATGTGTGAAACAAATATTTTAACTAATAACAAGTTATTTGAGGAACAAAACCATAAGTTTCTATATCAATCCCTCATCTTAAAGCTAAGAAAATTAAATTGTCTGCAATGCTGACTGAAAATAAATTGCAGTTGAAGGGGTTAACACCATTTTGATAACATGATGATAAAAACAGCTCAGAAAAGTTGCCTTGTTTTTGGACAGTGCAATTTCTTATCCAAAATATTTGAAATTAGGCAAAGTTAAAATTGTGATTTTTTTCACAAACATAACTTTTGTATGCCACAGTTCACTGATCAAGGCATAATGCACAAATCTCTGCAAAGCTTGATAAAGAAAGCTTTTATTACAGCATATTATTTCTCATTCTGTGGAAACACTTGTGCACTGTCTGAAATTAGCTAATGCTGTTGATGCTATAACCTTTTTATGATATTTCCTTAACTGTAAATAAAAGTGCAGAATGATTTAGAAAAGCAGAGTTTATATTAAAAGAAAATGAAAGACTTGTTTCTGATGCAAATGAAGATTTAAGACATCCCTAAACTAATGACATATATGAGAATTGGTGAAACTGCCAACATTTTTATTAAGATCGATTATGAGTTACTTATTGCATAAATTGAGCTGATGTATGACGAGACGAATATTGTTTTTCTTTTCTCAAACAGATTTATTCCTTGCCGAATGTATCTTATTTTATCATCAACAAAAGCGAATTCAATTAGTGATGGTGACTCACATATTGAACTTGTAAATACTCTTTATAATATCAAGAATATGATAAAGGGCGGAATAAAGTGAACAGTTGCACAAACTTTTTACACTAAAACTACTGGAAATAAAGATTTTCATATAGAAAACAAATTACATGTAATTGTAAGCAAAAGCAAAATTTTGTAATTGATTTTTCTTAAAAATGTAAGTACAGCTTCATTTCAGATTTAATAGCATTTGAAAAAAAAAAAAAATTAAGGTTCTCATTAATGTCACATAAAAAGATTTTGGGATATGCAAATGATAATTTACATGTACTGAAAATATATTTTTGCTTTTTACACAGACATTCAAAAATTCTATACAGCAATATCTATCCATCCAGATCAGAGATCATGGTTACAAAAAAAAAAGGGGGGGGGGAAGGAAAGCCACAACAAACTTAAAAAAAAAAAGAATTCTTTCATTAACAACCATAGGCGTAGCGTCCGGGGGCACGGGGGGGCACGTGCCCCCCAACCTTCTGTACCCCGGGCGCCAGAACAGAAAGCTTAGGGGGCGCCAAATGAAGATTTTTTTGTCTTTACATACAAAAATGTATAATGTATATGTATATATACGAATTCGCATAAAAATGTCTCACAGCCAGAAAATCCAAAAGGAAAACTGAACCAAATGCATTAAAATTTACAAATATATAAAAAGATTCATCTATAACAGAAGACTGCAAATGAATTAGAAAAAAGAGCTGTCCTCCAAATGTACCATGTTTACGCCTTCTATCACTTAAATCCCTTCCCGTGTCAGGAGAATCTCTAACATTTTCCAAGGTCAGTCTCTACCCTATCTTCTGTGTGAAACTGACCCTCATCGGTAATTGCCAAACGTCAACTGGTTTCCCTGAGAGGGGGAGTGCAGAGGGGGTATATGACCCGGGCCCCAGAACAAAAAGTGAAGGGGGCGCCAAATGAAGATTTTGTTTGGCTCTGACTTTTCTGGTGAAAACATTCCATGAAGGCTGCTCTAATTTTTTTTAAATCTCTCTCCCTGAGAAGCATCGAACTTTTCTTTTCCGCCTTGCTATGGGCAAGGTCGAGCGACTGTCGGGACAAAAAAAAAACGAGAGAATGAGTCAGGACCGAAACTAAGGAGGGGGGAGGGGGGCGTGTGCCCTGGGCGCCAGATGAAAATTTGGTTTGTCGTTTTATGCAATATATAAATGTGCGTGTGAAATTTGTGTAAAAAATATTTTGTAGCCGAAAAACCAAAAAGAAAAGCTGAGTAAATTGCATTAAAATTGTCAAATAGATAAAAAGATTCTCCTGCAATATACAAGACAGAAAATGAATAACCCCATTCTTTTTTTTATATAATTACTTTTTTACATGCATATCACCATATCTGAGCTTAGAGATGGTGAGGTCAGGTGACTGGTTGTTACAATAAAAACCAAGCTGTCGAAAATTCACAAAATAAAAAGTAAAAACTTAATAATTTTGTTGTTGTTGTTTTGAGTCACACATAAATTTGAAAATTAGCATTAGGTTCAGGAAAGTATCTAGACATATCAATCTATAAATAAGAAGAGTGGTATAAGTGATAATTCCACAAAACTGGTGTAAATAGTACAGGAAGATATTTTACAACACTGGAATTCATTTTTATGCCTACAGTAAATCGTAGTTTTTATAGTTCATGAAACGATGTGAGTCATATCACTGTGACATTAAAGTGCCTCAAATGTAATAATTTGTAATGCTACAACAAGTAAAATCTAGAAAAATGAAATGTGTCTGTAATGGAATCTTGTCTTAAATGAAAAAAACTACCCGGCTCCAACAGAAAGTATTCCAACACTTATACCTGCTAAGGCGAAAACCTGTATAAAGCGGGATTATTTCCCATTCCTTTTGATTTTTTTCCAGGTTTTAGTGAATAAATATTTGACAAAGCTGGTTATATATTTCAGTATTACGTATTTTATTGTTACGTATTTTACTGTTACGCATTTAAAATTTTAAAATAAGTCCACTAATAGAGACTTTCTTAAATTTCTCTTTGTAAATTTACTTTGCGGAGGAAGGGAGAGGGGCGCCAAAATCCATGTTTGCCCCGGGCGATATTATATCCAGTTTCGGCCCTGGAAGAGTGCACAAAGTAAAAAATCTCGCACAGGGCGGTATGGCTAATAAAACCGTCCCTGCCTTTATCCCTCAAAATGATTTTTCTCTTCTTTTTGCCATTTCTAGGCGTTTTGCCACCTTAGGCGGAAATTGAAAAATGCAGCTCTGTTCCTTTTGGTGCAATTATTTTTTGCATTACTTTTGGGGCAATTGTTTTTTGCAACCAACTAGATCCAGTCTTAGAGAGACGAGGCGAGCTTGGGCGACTGACTGCCCGTGATAAACAAAAAAGGGCGCCACCGCAGCCGCCCCTGCTTTTACCTTACCAAATTGCATTTCTCGTCCTTTTGCCATTTCTAGGTAGGTGACAACTGAAAAATGTCGCCCATGCCTTTTACTAAAATTACATTTTTTATATCCAGATCCGACATCAAAGGGCGCGAGGTCGGGCAACTGTCAACGGCTAAAGACTAAGGGTTGAAATATATGCAAGATAGAATAGTAACTCCCTTTTTAAATGTTTTTTAAAGAATATAGCCCGGACCGAAACTAGGGAAGTGCAGAAAGGGCATGTGCCCCAGGTGCCAGAAGAAAGGCGAAAGGGCACTAAATGGACATTTGGGTTGTCGTTTCATACAAAAATTATACATATATATGAAACATAAAGAAACTCGCAAGCTAATGTTAAACCTATGGGAGCGTTCTTTTCAAATTTCTCTCTTGCATTTTAATATTTTAAAAGGATTTTTTCCCCTTAGGATAGTTTAGATTGATCTTTAGCATTGCTATACTTTTCGGTTTCGAAACCGGTACTGAAAGTGTAAGTAACTTTATAAAAATAATCGGCAACCAAGATCGAAAAAGTAAACACTAACCCGGTTAGAATTCAACCTCAGCTTTTCTAAGGGGAAAAAAAAATTAAAACTATTAATATACGAGCGAGACAATTTAAAAAGTACGCTCCCATACGTTTAGCATTAGTGATCCAGTTTCTTCGCGTAAGTAGTGTAGGCTCTTAACCCTTTGAGGGGCGGTGGGATATATTATATCCCACCTACGATTAATGAAGATTTGCAGCAGAAAAATTTTATTAAATTTTACTTTTCTAATTTTGGTAGAAGAAAGTCATAAAATTGCTTTTCCTTATTTTGCAATAAATTTTTTGAAAGATTCAGGTGTGAATTCGACGTTACAGTAACGCAATTACTTGCCTCTCAAAGGGTTAACGCTCAGGCTAATGTTAATCCTATGGGAGCGTTGTTTACATATTTTCTGCTCTAATTTTTTATTAAATGATTTTTATTTTTTATGATTGTTATTTATTTATTTATTTTATTATTATTATTATTATTTTGCATAGGGTACCAGAGATCGATAACTTTTATTGTGCGTGAGGAGAAGGGGGGGGGGGGGGCTAGGGGGCCGGACAAAATCCATGTTTTCCCCGGACGCAAAAAAGGCTAGTTTCGGCCTTGAACGTATGATTGATATAAGATGTACTCAGGACCATCGCGTTTTAGACGTTTTGTTGGTGGGGGAGAGGATCTTAAATTGTTAAGTCAAATTTCAGTATTTGCCAACTCATTGAGAAGTAAAAATAAATAGTTCTCGACATTTGCCAACCAGTTTTATAATGTTACCAAGTTACCACATTTAGAAAATGTAATATAGCTCTTATTTGTAAAAAGCTTAATAATATTCCCAATTATATTTGTAACTTTTGTCAAACCTATCGGAAATAGAAAGTGTTTTGTAGTTTTTTATTAAATTTTTAAACAAATTTTCCAATTAAGTTTGTAAATTTGTCAAGTGTAACAGCATTCGCAAACGTTTGAAGAGGGGCTCCCCCCTCCCCCCCCCCTTGCGAGGCCCCTGGTTGTACTTATTGTGCAAATTATTAAAAACATTCATAAGTCACTGTTTTAAAAGGATATGTGATTGTGTATTATACATGTGATTTGCAGATAAATTAATGTGAAATTTATATTCACATATTTTAGGACTGTGATTTATTGAGACTTTTGCAAAGACGATAAATGGCAATGATTTTCAATTTTTTTTTTTTTTTTTTTTTTTTTTTTTTTAAAGATGCAATCAAATTTAAACCTCTTTAGTATGTAGCATTTTACCCACTCTCTCTTCCCCAAAAAACAAAAACGCTTTAGTTCTCAACCATCTATTCTGTGCTGGCCAGTGATTGATATTTGGCCAGTAGTTGTAAATTGATCGGTAGTAGAAAAATTTTTCCTAACTGCTCAGCTATATACTATTTTAGGTAGCTTTCATTACAAAAAGCTACCTATTGCAGCCGTTCGGAGGAAAGCGATTTCAAAAAATTTTGGTATATTTTCATCGATCATGATCCCCAGACCCCGAAACCACCCTCCGTTCAAAATTGATATATACAGGGTGATTCATAAAAGATGGGCAGAACTTTAAGGGGTTATAGTACACTTAAAGACAAATAATATTAAATAGGAGACTAAGGGTCCCAGACGTATTCCCAAGGAGATAGGGGGCATTAAAGTTTAGGGTCCGAAATTTCAAATGATTATAAAACATGGAAAAATTGGTCGATTCGTTTGCGGTTTTTGCAAAAAATTTTCTTTATGCCAGTATTTTCTTGAAATAAAATTTTAAAGTTCAATTTCAAAAAATGCCGATAGGGGGCGCTTTAGACTTTGGAGTAACAAACAACTATTTTTTAACGTTATTTTTTGTATTTCTTTAAATGATTTCGAAAGCTTAGACTTAAACTTAAATTTTGATCTAAAAATCTGAGTCCTAACGAGTAGTTAAGTAGCGTAAACTGAAATTTGAAACCCTTCTCCCCCCAGAACAAAAATCAGTTATTCCCGATCTTTGTGTCGTAGATTAGGCTCTAACTACTGCCGCGTTTTGCTAAAATTATTCTTTATGTCAGTATTTTCTTGAAAATACATTTTAAAGAAAATTTTCAAAAAATTCCGATAGAGGGCGCTTTAGACTTTGGAGTAACGAACAACTATTTTATACCGTTATTTTTTGTGTCTCATTAAATGTTTTCTAAAGCTTAGACTTAAACTTAAATTTTCAGCTCAAAATCTGAATCGCTGAGCGTGGTTCAGTAGCGAGGGGAGGGGGTTCAAATTTCAACTTCTGAACATAGTTCAGTTTGCACTACTTAACCATGCCCAACGATTCTGTGCTGTGATACGAGGCAAAAATACAACTTTCGTCAAGGACTGCATAGTCGGAATTCACTCATAAAGGCACTGGCACAGTTGGAAACGTCGCTCATGCAAACGTTAAAGCTCCATTCCTGACGCTAGTCACCGGGTGAAGAAGGAAATAGAAAGTATGCAAATGTCAAATGGGGAAGAAGAAGAACACGTATGCAAAATTTCGACACGATTCAGGCATAAAAACCACTGAACGGTGAGTCAAGTGTAAGTCGCTGTAGTAATGAATCGGAAGATGGTGCCCTTCACGAATAAGGAAAAGGCTGAGATGCATTTAATTTACGGAGCGGCAGATGGAAATGGTGCAGAGGCACAACGAATGTACGGAGAGCGATTTCCCAACAGGCGGTTGCCTAACCGCAAAACTTTCGAGCGCTTGCATAGACAGTTGTGTGAGACGGGATCATTTCTCACTTCCCGGTCGAATGCAGGTCGTGCAAAAAAGGACGAATCAGTAGTTGTTGCAGAAGCCATTCTGGATGTAGTAGCGGCGCAGCCAAGTACAAGTACACGAACAGTGGCTAGGCAGGTGGATACCTCACAGTCCATGACTTGGAGGGTACTGAATGATGAACATTTGCTCCCGTTTCATGTGCAATGAGTCCAGAAACTGTCTCCAGGGGATTGTCCAAATCGTATTGAATTCGCCCGCTGGTTTCTGCAGCAGAACGCGCTAAATCCACATTTTGGACGAACTGTGCTTTTCACCGATGAATGTACTTTCACACGTGAAGGTACATTTAACACACACAATGCACATGTATGGGCGGATGTCAATCCACATGCTCATCAGAGACGCTTTTCCATCAATGTTTGGGCAGGAATCCTCGGAGACCACCTAATCGGACCGTACCTTCTTCCTGAACGCCTCAACGGTAAAACATACCTCACATTTCTGCAACATGTGCTGCCAGACCTGTTAAACGTTGTTCCTCCACGCATCCGGCGGGTCATGTGGTTCCAGCACGATGGAGCGCCAGCCCATTACGTACGAGACGTCCGCAACTATCTGGACATCACATTTCCGAACAGATGGATTGGTCGAGGTGGTCCTGTTGCTTGGCCTGCTCGCTCGCCAGATCTTTCACCCCCCGATTTCTTTTTTGGGGGACGATTGAAGGCTCTTATGTATGAGACACCCATTGAATCCCCCGAGGAAGTGGTCGCCAGACTTTCCGCTGCTGTAGGGGAAGTGCTCGAAAAGCCTGATGTTTTCGCGAATGTTCGCCGTTCCATTCTTCGCCGTTGTTCTGCGTGCATAACCTCTGGTGGTCACAATTTTGAACATTTATTGTAATTACATGTTAATAAATATGCTTTGGTAACATAATCCTAATTTGTGTCTTTTTACCTCGTATCACAGCACACAATGTGTGGACATGGTAAACTGAACTGTGCTCAGGAGTAGAAATTTCAAACCCCTCTCCCCAGAAACTTAACCACGTCTAACGATTCAGATTTTGGGCTGAAAATTTAAGTCTAAGCTTTAGAAAGCATTTAATGAGACACAAAAAATAACGGTATAAAATAGTTGTTCGTTACTCCAAAGTCTAAAGCGCCCTCTATCGGAATTTTTTGAAAATTTTCTTTAAAATTTATTTTCAAGAAAATACTGACATAAAGAATAATTTTAGCAAAACGCGGCAGTAGTTAGAGCCTAATCTACGACACAAAGATCGGGAATAACTGATTTTTGTTCTGGGGGGAGAAGGGTTTCAAATTTCAAATTTCAGTTTACGCTACTTAACTACTCGTTAGGACTCAGATTTTTAGATCAAAATTTAAGTTTAAGTCTAAGCTTTCGAAATCATTTAAAGAAATACAAAAAATAACGTTAAAAAATGGTTGTTTGTTACTCCAAAGTCTAAAGCGCCCCCTATCGGCATTTTTTGAAATTGAACTTTAAAATTTTATTTCAAGAAAATACTGGCATAAAGAAAATTTTTTGCAAAAACCGCAAACGAATCGACCAATTTTTCCATGTTTTATAATCATTTGAAATTTCGGACCCTAAACTTTAATGCCCCCTATCTCCTTGGGAATACGTCTGGGACCCTTAGTCTCCTATTTAATATTATTTGTCTTTAAGTGTACTATAACCCCTTAAAGTTCTGCCCATCTTTTATGAATCACCCTGTATATATATATATATATATCTGACCTATGTCACACTGTAACTCTCGTATTTATGAACCGATTTGGATGTAATTCGGCATGTACATAGTACATACCAATGTCTCGACCGAGTTCGTTGGCGAGCTTCATCCGCCATTTTGTTTCAAAATGGCGGCCATTAAAAAAATTTTTAAAAATTTAAAATTTGAAAAGTGGTACCAAAAAATTGAAAATGGAAAAATATTTTTTTCTTATGTATTTGATTTTTAAACAAAGATTTCGGAGCAGTTTCTGTTTCGTCTATATCTTAAAAAATGGCTCAGTTATAGCATTTTGATTTTCTAGCGTGGCTGACATTTTAAAACGTCCTGAATTTTGTCACGCGATAAAAGGCGTATTTATGAACCAATTTGGATGCAACTTCGTTTATACATAGTACATACCAATGTCTCGACCGAGTTCGTTGGCCAGCTTCATCCGCCATCTTGTTTAAAAATGGCGGCCATTTAAATTTTTAAGAAAAATTTAAATTTGAAATGTGGTACCAAAAAAATGAAAATTGAAAAAATATTTTTTTCTTATGTGTTTGACCTTGATAAAAAGATTCGGGAACAGTTTTTGTTTCGTCTATATCTTAAAAAGTGGCTGAGTTTTAGCATTTTGAATTTCTAGCGTGGCTGACATTTTGAAACGTCCGGAATTTTGTCACTTGATAACAGGCGTATTTATGAACCGATTTGGATGTACCTTGGTGTGTACATAGCACATACAAATATCTCGACCGAGTTCGTTGGCCAGCTTCATCCGCCATCTTGTTTCAAAATGGCGGCCATTAAAAAAATTTAAAATGAGATACCAAAAAATTGAAAAATGAAAATTATTTATTTTTGTATGTGTTTGACCTTAATACAAAGATTCCGGAACAGTTTTTGTTTCGTCTATATCTAAAAAAATGGCTGAGTTATAGCATTTCGAATTTCTATTGTGGCTGACATTTTAAAACGACCTGATTTTTGTCACGCGATAACAGGCGTATTTATGAACCGATTTGGATGTAACTTGGTCTGTACATAGTACATACAAATGTCTCGACCGAGTTCGTTGGCCAGCTTCATTCGCCATCTTGTTTCAAAAGGGTTGCCAATGAAAAAAATTAAATTTAAAATTTGGTATTAAAAAACTGGAAAATGAAAAAGATTTTTTTATGTGTTTGGCCTTGATACAAAGATTCCGGAGCAGTTTTTGTTTCTGAAAATTTGTTCTTTTGTTTATTTCTTAAAAATGATGGTTGAATTATAGCACTTTGAATTTCTAGCATGGCTAACATTTTGAAACGATCTTTTATTTGTCACGCGATAACACACGTTTTCGCCTATTTCGATGTAAGAAGGCATGTGGATAGTATATATCAATATCTCGACCAAGTTCGCTGGTCAGCTTCATCAGCCATCTTGTTTCAAAATGGCGGCCATTAAATTAAAAAAAATTATATTTAAAGTGAGGTGCAAAAAAATTAGAAATTGAAAAAGGTTTCTTTCTTAAGTATTTTGACCTTGATATAAGGATTCAGGAGCATTTTTTGTTTGTCTTTATCTTAAAAAATGGCTCAGATATAGCCGTTTCAATTTCTAATGTGGGTGACATTTTGAAAAATCTGATTTTTTGCCTGCGACAGCACTCGTATATATCAACCGATTCCTATGTGAGTGAGCATGTGCACAGCAATTACTAAGGTCTCGACCAAGTTCACTGGTTAGCCTTATCCACCATGTTGTCTTAAAATGGCAGGCACTTTAATAAATCGCCGAATTTGGCAGCGAAATATAAGTTACTTTAAATAAAAGCAGCTTGGATAAAGCTGACAAATTTCGTGAAATTCTCATTCATAATGATTTAGTATTGATAAAAATTAGTATTGTATCTCCTATATTCGGTTTCCACTAAATTGAGCTTCGTGTGTTTGAATAATATAAGTTGGTTTTTTTAAAATAAGGAATATGAAAGCTACCTCTTCCTCCCGGCACTGGCCGGAAGGACTTTCTTATATTTCCAGTCACCCTCGTAGTTTAATTGCAGTGAGTAACATGGTCACACAAAGAACTTCTTTGACCTCTGAACTCGTGTTTCCCTCTTGTGCAAAGTAGATAGTAAAAGCGTCTCTACCTAACCCTCCCCCCCACACCACACACACACGCTCCTATACACACTTGGTTTGGTCTATTCTGGTCATTTGTGAGAATGTGCTTGTAGATAAATGTTGTTATTATTTTTTTAACTGATCAGGAATGAATGACCCACGGAAAAACAAGTGCGATAAAAAAGTAGGAAATTTTTATAGAAAACTCAATAAAAAGAGATGTCACGGAGTACGCCATGCTGGTATTAAATTCACGCAAGTCTGGCTTCAGAAGGACGAAAATGGAACAGAAGGTAAGAATATACAGAATTGTTTGTTTTAGTAAATTAAAACGTTTTCAGAAAAAACAAAAATCCCCTCTCAAAAATGTGATTATTTTTGACACATTCATAAACTCATTTCTATTCCTATTTGCCTGAAAATTACAGCATTCTCCCTTTTCCTAACATTTTTCCTATTTCGAAGCAGCTTGATTTAAAGTGGATTACTAAATGGATCCGTCTTGTAATTGTCAGCCTTCGAATTCGGAAATCAAAAGTGCAAGTTTGATGTTATTTTATAAAAAAAATCGGGGTTTTTAAGAGAAAAAGAGTTTATTCTATTTCATAAAAACATCTCAATTGCAGGGCTGCCACTGCCGAATGACACTGAAAATAGTAGCTTTAGTAGCCTCCAACGAAAAAAATAGTAGCATTTGTTCAAAAATAGCAGCCAAAATAGTCTTATACCCATCACTTTAAAAAGAGGGAAGAAAAAATGCATCCATAACAACTGAAATTACTTTATGAATGTTCACATCTTATTTCACAGTTTATCAATCAATCACTGAAATTACTCAAATCACTGAATAAAGAATAGAGTGATTTCTTCAAATGAGAAATCAAGTTATCCTGAAATAAGGCCCTAATGTTTCAGTTATGAAGTAAGTAAGAATGGCTCTTCAACAATAAAAATTATGTACAGCACCAGGAAACATAGCAGTAAAAACTTCTTGCAGATTATCCCCGATACTATTTTCCTTCAGGCCTTTCATTTCAAGAGTTTCTTGGAGAGAAGGAAGAAAAGTTTTATTTGAGGGGCAGGGTTAGAAATAACGTGTGGGATATCGCAAATCTCACACAAAAAAGAAAAATCCTGCATAATAAAAAAATTCGTTTGGATGGAATCTTCTAAATTTACTTCTTGCACAGGCATATGATTCAGAAGCGATTTTTTTTCCCGTGAAAGCCACGATTTTCGTTTCTTCGGGAATTCCGCAAAATCAGTTCATCAAACAGTCGAGAATTTTTCCAATCGGTAGCGAAAAACATCGCAGATATCAACAAAAAAAGTTTTCCATCGGTCGCATAAAAACTTGTAAATTTCGCTTAAGGATTAGGGAAGAAAATCGAAAATTTTGTCAAACTGTCGTGGACAGAAAAAAAAATACCCGTGAATTTCATCAAAAAATGAGCAAAAAATCAAGAACTTCCTCACTCGGTCGACAAAAGAAAAGACGAATTTCGACAAACAATCGTGGTAAAGAATCGCGAATTTAGTCAAAAAATCTCTGAAACAAATACTGAATAACAATTTCGTCAATCGGTCGTAGAAAATTCCACGAAATTTTGCAAAGCACAGTATGTAAAGGAATTCGTGAATTCCATGAAACGATTGGCGGAAAAAAATGAATTTTGGTAATTCATCGGGGAAAAAATCGCAAATCTCCTCAAAGGACCATGGAAAAATATCTTGAATTTTATCAAAGGTTGCGGAAACAAATGGCGATTTTCGTCATTCGGTCACGGAAAAATCAATGCAAATTTCCTCAAAAGAATGCACAAAATATTACGAATTTCGTCTAACGATCAAGAAAAAAAAATTGCAAATTTCGCCAAATGGTCGCGGACAAAAAAAACGGCAAAGGTAATTCTGAGAAAAAAAAAACTGAAATTCGCAGCAAATTTTCTGAAAGGTTACGGCAGAGGAGGGTAAGAAGGAAATTTTCCTCCCGGCACCAATTATGCGTTCTTTCCGAGGTCCTTTGGCAAAATTCGCGTTTTTTTTTTCGCGATCCTTTGGTGAAATTCGCGTTTTTCCGAGATTAACGGAATTCGCGTTTTTCCGCGATCCTTTGATGAAATTTGCGTTTTTTGCGATTCCTAGACGAAGTTTGCGTTTTTTTGCTATTCCTTGAAGAAATTCGCGTTTTTCAGCGATTCTTTTGCGAAATTCGTTTTTTCTGCGATCTTTTGAAGAAATTGGCAATCAATCTGTCGCGGAAAAAATATATATCGCGAATTTTGACAAATGGTGGCGGAAAAAGAAAATGGCAGAAAAATTCGATGATTCTGCCAAAGGATCGCGGAAAAAAAATCGTGAGTTCCGTGAAACGATCGCGGAAACAAAAACGCGAAATTTGGCAAAGGATCACGGAAAAAAAAATGCGAGTTCCACGAAACAATTGCCCTCCAAAAATCGGGAAAATTTGCAATAGCTCATAGGAAAAATTGCGAAATCTCCTTCAAAGATCGTAACAAAAGATGGCTAAAAGAAATAACTATTTTCGTCAATCGCGGGGAAAATCGCCCCCTAATTGGAGAAAAATTCGCGAATTTTGCAATTCGTCGCGGAAAAAATTGCAAATCTCCTCAAACAACCGTAAAAAATATCTTGAAATTTACCAAAGGTCGCGGAAACAAATGGCGATTTTCGTCAGTCGGTCGCAGAAAAATCATCGCAAATTTCGTCAAAAGAATGAACAAAAAGTTGCGAATTTCGTCTAACGATCAGAAGAAAAAAATCACAAATTTTGTCTAATGGTAGCGGACAAAAAAAACGCAAATTTGGTTTTTTTTTAAAAAGTGAGAATTTAACCAAATGATCGCGTAAAAAATCACGAATTTTGTAAGTCGGTCGTGAAAAGAAAATCACGAATTTTGACAAACGATCTGGAAAAGAATCGAGAATTTCGTCGAAAGATCTCTGAAAAAAAATAGTAACCACCATCAATCGGTCGCGGAAAATATATATTGCAAATTTGGACAAGTGGTGGAAAAAAAATAAATAAATTTCGTCAATCTGTCGTAGAAAAAATTGCGAAATTTGGCAAAGGATAGCAGAAAAAATCGCGAAATCTCCTTCAACGATAGTATAAAAAGATCTCAGAAAGAAAGAGGTATTTTCGTCAATCGATTGCGGGAAAAATCGTGAATTTTGGAATTCGTCGCGGAAAAAATCGTGAAACTCCTCAAACAACCGTTGGAAAATTGCGTTTGGGAAGATGACTTTACAAGCGCTTTGAAGGAAAAGATCGAATATTTTCAGTAAAAATAGTCACTTAAATCCGAAAAAAAATCACTTGTTTTCTTGAAATAGTCGCTTTTTAATGGTTTCCGGCCTAAAATAGTCTGCATAGCCGCCGGATGCTTAAAATAGTCGCTTTCAGTAGGATTTTAGTAGCAAGTGCAGCCCTGCAATTGTATGTTAAGAAAAATCGGAATTTTATGAGAAATTGAGTCGGGCCGGACCGGGCCTGATTTAATTGATTTTCCACGGGCCGGGCTTGTTTTTACTGATTTTTGTACGAGCCGGGCCTGACCATAAGCTGTGAAAATATAAACGGGCCGGGCTCGGGCGGAAGTTTTAATTTTTACTCCGAGCTGAGCGTCCGAGCTTTGAAATTGCGGTCCGCGCAGACCTCTAGTGTGCCTCCCCAGGGCCTTGCAAAGAGGTTGTTAAAGGAGAGGTCGGTCGCCCTGCGCGCAAAATTTATACTGCGAACCACTGTTTTATTCATTTTTTGGCCGCCGATCATTTTCCGGGGAATTTCTTTTTCTCTCTTGATCATTTTTTTTCCTGTCGCAAAACATCATGAACTCTCTAACAAATAAGTGCAATTTTCCCTTATGTTGTTTAGTTGTTTTGAATTTCTAAATTAAAATTAAACCTTTTAAAGTTCCAAAATAAACGCGAAATATTTATTCAATAGAATTTATTTATGTTTCTGCACTTTATCAATTTTGTTACACCCATAACAAAGAGAAAGTTTTTTTTTTTTTTTTTTGGGGGGGGGGGGGGGTGCGCAAAATTGAATATTCGCTTGGGGCGCAGTTTGACGGCCTTGGTGCCCACCCAAAATTTCTGGTCACGCTACGCCTATGGCAGAGGGCACACTTGTAAAATTGGGAGGAACATTTCTTTAATTGGTTGATTAGCTTTTGATTGATTGTCCAGGCTCAGATGCAAGACCTGGGCTTGGCCGACCCGGGAATCAGCTAACCACAACTGAATGAGAATATTCCGTACGTCAGCATTTTTACTCTTAAAGATCGTCCGAAAATGATATCTGAAAATAATAAGATGTATTGCTGGGAAACAAAGTTACAAGGGGTAAAACTGGTTTTAGATTGAGATTTAAAGTTAGGAGAAAGAAACTTCGGATTTTAATTTAAATTTTTTGAATTTTAAAGGGTTTTTATCCTTTCATATATATATTAAAAATAATTAGGGTAGCCTGGGGTAATTTTCAGACAAAAACAAAACTTTTATAATGACTCAGGAATCGATGGCTATTTTTTTATTTTTTTTTAAACTTTTTCCTGGTAAAATTATCACATGCCTGAAGATGCTTCTTCAGCATTTTAAAATAATTGTCATTAGTAACAGCAAATAAAATGTAATAAAATCCTGTCTGAAAATTACCCCGTGTTTTGGGGTAATTTTCAGACACCCAAGGGGTAATTTCCAAACAGCTATTTCTGGGGGTATTTAAGGAGCTGATCTGAACACGAACTACGATAATTAAAAGACACCAATGTAAAATGTTATGACAAAAAATAGGGGTATTTATTAGACCATTCTGAATACAGAAAAAGACATGAAAATTTAATTGTTACTGTACATCCGAAATTTATTTATATTTTACCAAATAAAAATATATATTATAGTACATTTTCACACAAATAGTTTAGATACAGTGGCTACATACATTTTACATAAATGTATGTAAATCAAAACGTAATTAAATCAGTAAAGAATTTAAGGCTTTTTAAAAAGTTCTGAGGAATAATAAAAAAAATAAGAACATGAACCCAACACTAATTTTATTTTTTAAAAAAAGTTGCCTAACAATATGTATAATAAATAACAATATAAACAATAAATATATATGTATATAGCAATTATCAATAAACTAAAATTTTTATACAGCACTAATTTCGAAAGGCCTAACCATTTTAGTTTTCATTGTCAGTCAAGATATCTTTGTAATATTTTTTCACTTTAATGTACAATTCTTTCACATCTTTAATAGTTTTAACATGGAAAAGATGAACAGATCGACTCTCAATAAGTCCAAAACACTAAAAGGACTTGTTCAAGCTACCAAATATGAAAAAAAAAAAAAAAAAAAACGCAATTAAATATGAACTTTATAGACTGACAAAATTTAATGTACAATTCTTTTATATTCAGATAAAAACTGAAATTTGAAACTCTGTTGGATTTACTAAAAATGTACTCAGAAATATCTAAAAAACATGGAAGGATTTACATTAATTCCGAAATTTTATAACTTAATATTAAAAAGTCAATGGCAACAAATATATCTTTGTCTTTAGCCACCAATATCGATCATCTCCAAGTCAGTTTAAAAATTTCATTTTAATTTCCAGCAGATTTTACTCATGATTGTATTTGTAAAATAACTTTCTGACCTGTCCCAGATAGAATGTTTAGATATAATATATGACATCTATATTTGATTATGAAATGGATTTCACATAAAATCTTATTCATACTAAATTTCAACAATAAGATTTTGAAAACAGATATCAATAATATTTTAGCCTAAACTCCACTCAGCATTTTCATTTTACCTTGCAGATGATATTTGGAAGTTATATTTAAATATGGAATCCTCCATAAATCTCTTGTAAACAATCCATTTACTAAGTAGAACCACTCAAAAGACATTTTGTAACGCATACTAGCATCCAGAAGTTACCCCGAAGGCTTCGGATAATTACTCCGATGTTTCTGAAAAGCTGCACTTTATTAAAAATACTATTTTCTGCCAGATGGCCATCCAAATAATGTTACATCTTTGTTTTCAGAAAGATAACATTCCGTATTATCCAAACAAGAAGTAGCACTTGTGCTAGTGCTGGTACATCCGTGAAATTGAAATTTGAAATCAGTGAAGCAAAAAGTTAAACAGTAATTGTTTTATACCATTTAGGAAATTAACTTTGTATAAGACAGAGAAAGCTGCTATTTACTACAAAATTACTAATTGAAATTGAAAAATAGTCGATTTAATTAAAAAATAAACTGTTTTCGCCAGACTCCAATTACTATGCGATTATTACGGCTGTCTTTTAATTAGCTGTCTTAACCCCAGCTTCTTCTGTCTGAAAATTACCCCAGGCTACCCTACATATTCTATGCAGTGTCGCCATCTGTTGTAAATTATGGAAAACAATAACAGTTAATTCCATGAAAACTTGTCATGTCTGCTACACAGCTGAAAATCGGTATACAATCAACTCCCTCTAATCCGCACAGCTTGGGACCAAAGGTTGTGCAGACTATAGAATTTTGCAGATTATAGGTCATTACTTTGTTTACATTTTTTCCTCCTGTAAATTAATTATTAATGCATAAATAAATTGTTTAAAAAGAAGTATATTGTAACACACTGGGTTATTCAATTGAAAAAAGCATTACAATTAAGGAAAAATTATTAATTTTTTTTTTTACAATTGCTTTTGTCTTTTTTTATAATTACCAAGAATAGTATCAATTATATTTGCATGATAACTTTTGATTTTTGGTCTATCATTTTTTCTTGGAGTCTATGCATAGTCATTATTTGTTGTTCTGAAACTAAACTCTGTTTCTGAAGAAAATCCAGATATTTATAACCAATTGCCAAACCCTGCTCAAGAGTTACTATTTAACCTTCATTGTCAGAATTATCCTGATTTTCAGTAGAGTTTAACAGAATAGTACTTACAATGTTATCTTCTGTGAAATTTTCCATATCTAGTTTCATCTTGGGAGGACATCTGTTTAGCCTTTTATCTACTGAATTATCAATTCATGAAAATTTTATCTTCTAAATCATTTTTCGTGAATTATTTAAACTGCATTAGAAGTTTTACATAATCATTTAATAGATTTTAGAAGGAATGAAGGATTTAAAAGGATTAATTAAATTTGAATTTGCAGGAATTTTGTGCACTATTTATAAACCCACTCAAATCTTTTATTTTAAATATTTTTCTCAGTATTTTGTAGAATTAAGAAATGTACAATAGAATGTTCTTACAATAGAAATATTTCCGAATCGAAAAATTCCCCCTGCCTCCTCCAACGCCAAGAAATATGAAAAGATGCAAAGGCAAAAGAAATCATCCTTTTAAAAATATTTTTGTTTTATGTAACCCATAATACTTTTGGGAAAGATAATATCTATAACTCATTCTAAACTGTATTAAAACTAATCGATGTATTAAATGAATTTTATAACAAGTTATTTTAATGGTACTTATAAGTACCGTCAGTAGATAATGGGTTAATTATATTTTCTCCATTCAAGAAATCAGGCTCAACAGTTAGAGAAATTTTTGCTAACATAAAATATCTGCAGATTTTTGTTTTACACTATCCAAACTGAAGCCACCAAAGTTAATATCACCATCACTGAGTAAATGCTGGCCAAAAAAAAAAAATCTCCTGATTTTTGATTTTATTTTTCCTTTTGAAAAATGAAGTTTTATTTCATTGGAAAGTCAAAAATTTAGGGGAGAAAAAAAACTGAATATCAATCATCAATCAAATTGCCGCAACTTTAAATTTATCTCACAAATTTATGGTAACTGAATTTTCAATGTTTACATCTGAAACAATGTGCGGATTATTGGCGTTTGTGGATTATAGAGTCACGGATTAGAGGGAGTTGACTGTACTTGTTGGCCACTGTTATTTTCGAAAACTTTGCTTCACGTTACTTCTTTGATGAGATATCTCCGATAAAATAAGTCACATTTTTCCGTTCTAAAGTACTGGTAGCCAACAAGCATAGCGATTTTCAGCTGTGTGACAGACATGACAAGTTTTCATGGAATTAGCCTAACTATGATTTTTTAAAATTACGATTTCTGACTAAAAATACTCCATAAATAATACAAATCACAAGAATAACAAATATAACATGAAAAATTTTGCGAATAAAACTAATTTTCTTTTAAAAAAAAATTAGTGAGAAATTTAAATAAGACTTAAATTTAATTTGAAAAATAACTTTATAATTACATTAACATATTTAAAATAATGCTAATGTTATATTACATTAACATATTTAAAATAAGGCTAATGTTATAGAAAATTAAATATATAGCACCTAGAAATACCGAAGTCGCAAATTAAATATTTAAAAGAAATAATAATAATAAATGCGATTTTTTATGCTTTGGTACCATCTTCTTATCTTTGTCGAAAGAAACATAGCAAGATTTACATTAATTCTGAAATTTTATAACTTAATATTAAATAAAGACATTATATTAATTACTATATAATTCAGAAAGTTCTTACAATTTTAAAATAGAAAAAAAAAGTAGTAAATTAGGTAATTAGTCTTTTTATTTTTTCTTAATCTTTTTCTAAAATTCATGCATATATGTGTGATGGTGACATCTATGATCTTTAATTGAAGACAAAACAAATAAATTTACCGAAATTTCTGGATTACAGAAGTTTCCTAATTAGAGACATCCGGATTAAAGATGTTATACTAATAAAGATGTTGTGCTTTCAATTGCATCTAAGCTAAAATTATTCATTAGGGCATAGAAGAAATTATGTCATGAGCAGTTAAAATTGTTTAACTGAATTATATTAATGAATACCATTGCTACAAAGATGAATGGTTTAGCCAGAAATTTCAATAATAAAAACTAATATATAGTTTCAATATTTGTTGTCTAGTGCATTGTAATTCATGAAAATATCGACGCATGAAATTCCACTGAGTTGGCAGTTTTTATTTGAGGACATGATGTGTGCTCAAAAATAAGTTAAAAGCTTCTGTAAATTATTTCTACTCGATACAACCACCATAGATGATACTTCTGACTCAATTATGAAAAATTTTACTTAATAAGATTTGTTGCAAAAAAAAACTGAACTAAGCTGATATAGCAAATAATATGTAAAAATATGTTTAGACAAAAAGAAAAAAAATAACACTTCTCTGACATTTAAATATTTAAATCAGGATCAAAATGTAAAGAAGAAAAGTGTTATTAAGTGCTTATCCTGATCTTTACGTTTTTCAGTTAAAATTTCTCCTCTTTACATTACAATGTTTGAAAACAGAAAAGAATGGCAATCTCTTTCATTTGTTTGTGTCAGGTACTTTTTGCATAATTTGTCTTAATAAAATTAATTATTTGGTGAATTTAAATATCTTCCTAAACATTATGTAAACGAGTGTTAAGTGTTGGCTCTTTGAGCGTCTGATGTTTTTTTTTTTTTTTTTTTTTTTGCATTTTCATAAAAACGATTGAAAATGCTAAAATATACATGTATATAAATATATTATCACAGTTTGATGCTATAATATCTTTCATATCCCTACATTCTAGATAGTTTTCAAAGCTTAATTCTGCTATAAATATTATTGCCTACAGCCATTTTAACATGATTTTTGGAAACGGAAAAACATGGGCCAGACGCCTAAAAGGTTAATATTTTGTTATACCACTATATAAGAATATATAGCTGATAGGATATTGGATTGATTCTTTCTTGAATATTTTTTATCATTTATGCAGCCTAGCAAATCTATGACACTGTGAAAAGATCTAACAATTTATTATATAGTAAAATCCTTTATCACTTACACTGTTTAAGATAATCCATAAAACTAGAGAGGCTGCGGATAATCATGGTATTTAGTTTTAGTAAATGAAGAGATAGTGCGACTGTGGGAATCATTACCATTTTCACATGTTTCCCTATAATGTCTTCTGGAGCTGTAAGCCCCTCCAGAAAATGGCTGCAAAGTACAGAAGAAAAAATTTCACTTAACTTAGATGTATTAAATCCTCTATTATTGAAATTTATAAAATTAAAATGACATACAAAAAAATTATTTTTTCTCACAATTAACTTTAATTATTAACTACTTTGATCAAAAAGTTTCTGACATAAACAATTTCATTATTTTTATATAAATTTTATTTAACCTGAATTTCAAAATGAACTTTTTTTTCAGGGGGTTCGGTCACTTCAGTACCATTTGAGAAAGCTCTGGTTTGTTTCTCCAGTCTTTGGATAGAAATCCTGATGTTAGATCACATGACTAAATCAGCTTTGTTGCCTTCCTAGGTTAGCTTTCTTGGCTGATTGGATCGGCAGAAATCGCATGATCTGACATCATGAATTTCCATTCTACAGTGCTATGCTAATGATTATGAGCATCCTCACCTTAGAGGAGGAATTGAATAGAGAGCGAATCCCATTGTTCTCTGCGTCGAACCCTGATGCACTCATGTCGAAGATCTCATCGCCAAAAAGGTATCGTTTTTTGACGGTGATCCCTTTCTTGGCAATTTTCTGTTTTCATTCTCGTCATAAAAGAAACGCTTCAAAACGAACGCAGATGAAATAGGTCTTAGTGGGATGCGTGAAAAACCGGTTTGGTGCGCATTCTCCCTACCATCATGTGATGGTGGGAAGCATAATATGTGCCACAAGAAAAGGTTGCCATTTCTGCGTCCAGTTATATCAGAAGTCTATGGTCCTCACTCAGTACTGAGGTCATCCATGGCTTCAAACCCCTAAACCCTACAATAATTATTTTGGGTACTTTTTCTGTATAGGGGCTGGGCGAGATAGAGATAAAGAACTTGGTGAGAAAAGGAAATTTTATGTATATTTTCTGGCAACCTACTCACTGTCTCATATAAATAAACCATTTTTCAATATTTATACAATCAGAGCCGTCCTAAGGGGTGTGCGACAGGTGCAGTTGCACAGGGCCTCGTGCCCCAAAGAAAAAATTAATGTAAAATAGCTAAAATTTTATTTTTCATTTTATTGTGAGTTATTTATTTCATAAATAATTATATGCGTAAACATAATTATTTATAAAATGTAAAGTGTTTTATCAAAAAATGTTTGGTGCAAGTTCTGGACGTTTCAGATGAGAATAGTTTATTTCTAGCTTATGTTGAATCTATTGGCATTATTATTCTCTAGCGTAGGCAGCATTAGGCACATAACTAATCTGGGAAGGTTGCTGAATTTTAATTATTAAGAGGTTATTGGTAATGATGCTACTAACAAACTGCTCACTATCACTTACCCACTATTTGTAATGTAACAAACATCATGAATTTTCTTTCCTTCTTGTGTAATCTTCTGACTTTTTTTAAAAATACAAATATCGATGCTCTTGTCCACATGCATACGTATGGCCTATCGTGTAAACATGAGGGGTTAGGGGAAGGGAGTTGAAACTCTATCCCTATACTCCGAGACTAAATTAAAAGTCTCCAAAGACTACAAGAGGTGAAGTTTTTAAAGAGTCTTACGAAAAAGAAAATTTTCAGATTTTTTTCCTACTTTTAAATTATCTTATTGAAATGTAAAATATATTTGCATATTTAATATTTGCTAATTAAGTCAAATCCTTTAAACAGGTTATAATCAAAAGAACAATAGAGTTTATAGACTCAAAGTTTCATCTTTATCACATTCGTTATAGCCATAATATGAAGTGGATTAATCGAGTAATAGAATCGATTAATCCTTTGACTGTGAATTTAGTTTTGAATACAAACTGCTGCAACTGGTGACTTTTATTTAATTTTATTCGTCGCACTTAATATTTGCCATACACGTCTATGAAATTTCAAGAGAAATTCACTATTTTTTTTAATCTTTGTAAATAATTAATAATACAAAACCAATATAGAAATATTCGAAAGTGGCAGTGCTGCTAGCAGTCCGGGGGATGTATCTATCGTGTCGTAGTCATTTTACATAAACATTTTAGCTGGTATTATTTATTTATGTTTCTGTTGAAATTATGAGAAAGGAATTAACAATTTTCCACACAAAATTGTTTAAAAAATTGCTTGAATTTGCATAATTTTCATTGACTATCACTCTCCATGCTCACTAATGTCACGTAAATTTATTAGATGGGCCTAAATTTTAAGACACAGATTCAGCCCGGTGCAGAAAAAGCTATTCATACTTGGTGTAAGAAATAAAAGTTTGATTCAGCCCTCAGCCGAGCAAATACCAAAATCTGCCTTGACCAAACTAAACTACTACAAAAATTCTGATTTTTATTAACCGGTGTTATCCTACAATTAAAATTCTTTTAAAAAATAGTGCATACATATTTAAAGGGTTGTAAAAGACCTGGGGTTTTTATAAAAAACCCAGCCCGGCCAGGTTTTATTAAAAAAACCGGGTTAAATGGGCAATTTCCCCTAGGTAAATTGGATTAAAATGCCAAAATGTGGACCATAATTCCACTTTTCTCACAAATAATAATCTATAGGGTTGCCACTGTATAGGAAAAACTGGGGAATTTAAAAATGAGTATTAAAAACAAAGAATTTTACTAAATTTTAGAACTTTGCAAAATTTAAAGCATTTAAAAGAAAATTAAAACTCGCTTCAATATGTCAGTTAGCGGTTTACCTGGGCTGAAATTTCCAGGCCCAAGTCTAAATCCAACA
This sequence comes from Maratus speciosus, assembly GCA_963932465.1. Taxonomy (NCBI): domain Eukaryota; kingdom Metazoa; phylum Arthropoda; class Arachnida; order Araneae; family Salticidae; genus Maratus; species Maratus speciosus. The sequence continues at coordinate 41,944,596 of OZ010798.1, forward strand.
CACACAAAAAGAAGTATTGTCCGGGCCGGTATAAAAGCTAAAAAATCGACTCCAGGCTTGCCTATATTTTGCAATTAAAATTATTCATAAAGCACACTTACTTAGGCTCATATTTTATTTTCCGATTATGTTCAAAATTCATGAATATAGAAAAACAATAACATTAATGACTATTTAGGCAATTATGTACATACACACTACGTAAAAATATAACTTAGACAATTACATTCAAATGAAAATCCAGTAAGAAAATCAGTTTAGAATAAAAGAAACGGTTGATAAAAGAAAATCATAATTTAAAGCTCTACAAAGAAAAAAAAGTAGATTTTTAAAAAATGCATCTCTGTAACTTATCGAATCAAATTAAATTTCTAAAGATTTCGTTAAACAAATGTACAACATAAATATAATTTTTATGAATAATAAATAAGTAAGATGCCAGATCAACTTGGGCTCGGGGTAAGAATTTAATGGAGTGCACGGGTTGTGGTCGGACCAATAATGCTTATCATACCAGCTGACACGAACCGGACATTTAGCTTTTATTCCGGGTCGAATCCCGACCAGGAATTTTTGGCCAGTGTAGACCTCTAGGAATAATGAAGTCCAGGCCAGGCTCGACCTGGAAGAAAAAGAAGTCTGGGCCAACCCGAATCTGTAGAAAATTTAAGATCAGGGCACGGCATGGCTCTAAATGACAGAAAATCAGCCTGATCTCATAGATTTTAACTGCTGGAGCTCGAATTTCGCCCCAAGTCATTTTTCGTGAGGATGCATAATGTCGTTTTGCAAACCCTTTATTAGCCAAATGGGGGATGATCACCCCTTTGCTTTCCCCCCCCCCCTAGATCCACCATTGTATACAAGAATATCAACCTGTGGTTCTCTTTTTTATTCCTGCAGAATGTTTTTTATCGAATGAAAATTTGTTGCAGAACATTGCAAAATATTCTGCTTTTGAGCTTAGGGTCAAAAGACAAAAAGAAAATGAATAAATAAATAAACAAATCCAGTCAGTTTAAAATGCAAACAAAACTATTTTTGAATGGAAAAACACATAATAAAGGTTTTTTAAGCAAATATACACTTAGTACATTTAAATTACGATGACTGAATGCTAAATCTTAATTAGAGCAATTTTGACCTACAAAATAATATGATAGTTTACCAGTCTGATTAAAAAATATTATATATTTCTTTACTGATATTTTTTTTTTCTATTATAACCAATCAAAAAGCAAATACAAAGAAAGGAATAGCGCATTCATTGCAAAAGTCAAAATTGCTTTCACTGCAAAATAATAACCTTAACAGTATTCATTCACAGCTGGAGGTTATTAGCTGTGGTGCGATTATCGTCAATCAAATGACGTCGCCAAGCAGGAGAGGAAAGCATTGTAAACATGAAAGCTTAATACTAAACTAAGAAATCTGTAAAAATTACAATTAGTAGCGCTATAATAAGGATTAATATATTTATAAGAAATTTAGAGATTCGTTGATTTGAAATATTAAGTGCTATTTAATATAATTTTAGGACACAGAAAAGGAAACCAGCTCTTTTATTTTTGGATTCAGGCGAAATAACTAGTCTTCAAAAAAAATAAAAAGTAATAAATAATCAAGATTGTCAATGTACCAAAAAAATAAGCCCTGAAGCAATATTCACTTAGATTCACAAATGTAGAAAAACTTACCACGCCCAACACAATACACAAAATAAAATGGCGAACCAACACTAAATTTTTCGATTAAAACATAATTCTCGATTAATTGTTATTCCAAAGTTAGAATCAAATCCTTAGAATCATGATAAAAAATCGAAATTTTCATTTCATCATATCGGACTGTACCGTGTTAGTAAAATTGAGTAGTATACAGTACTTTAGTTTTTCTGTTCAAATGGGACTTTAGAAAGCTAAACTTTTAAGTGGAATTTTCGCTATTTTCACCATCAAAAGTATTTATTCTATGCAAATATTTTTGTGACAAATTTATTCTAGCGATCTAAGATAATTAAGTAGTAGTCTTCTGTGTATATTTAGGCCTAACTTTTTAAATGGTGTTACTGCTCAAATTTCAGTAGAATTCCATTAAATTATTTGTCAAAAATATGTTTTATCAAACCTGATTTTATTAGGGAGAAATTTCAATAGTAAAACTACGTATATACGTATATTCTTTTCGACTGGCAAAAAAAAAAAAAAAAAAAAAAAAAAAAAAGAAGAGAGTAGTAAGTTTCTTTCATGTTCCATAGAAATCATTTTCAATGGTTTAAATTTATTTTTTAAATAAATAATCCAAAATATATAAAATTCTATGATCTGACTGTAGAACCTTTGGTCCCAAACTGTGCACATTTGATCGAGTTCATAGTTTTTTGCTTAAGAAAAGACCTTCTTTTCATTAAATATATATCACTTAAAATTTCTAATTTCATATTAAATTTTGTGTCAGAATTTTTTGTTTGTTTCTACATGGCATCCTCAAAATTGGAAAGTACTATGTATTAAAATCAGTTTTTAGAATTTGAAAACTATTATCTTCAAACCAAACTCATTCAAGCTGTAAATAAATTGTTTTTAATATTCTATGCAGCTTTACCTGCAAGTAATTAAATCATTTTTTGCTGATTTCAGGAAAGAAGGAGAGATTATCAATTCGTCGCATATGTTTTTTTTTTTTTTTTAATGTATATTCACGGATTACCCTAAAAGTATGTGACCGATAATTGTAATTTTTTTCTCTACTTGAAAAAGGATACTCTCGAATTAGTCCCATTTAAATTTTATCAAAATTGGTTCAGTACTTTTTTAAAAATGAATAAAATCGGTATTTTCCCTCATTCTGTTGTATGTTAGCTGTTAGCAAATCACTGGATTTAGCTCGATGCAAAGTACCTACCTGTTGATGCACAAGCAGCCGATATACGAAAAAACAATGAATATTCGCCCTTTTTTAATTCATTTATTATAAAATCATATAATTAACATATTGAGGTCAGTTTTTTTTTGGGGATGGGAAGGGGAGGTTAAAAGTTTATCCATTTTATAGTCCATAATTTTGTTTAGTTTAAATAAAAATATAGTTTTTTTTTACATTGATATTTTTTAATATATTTGTATGCAGAATCTAGTTTTTAATAGGAAATAAATAATAAAAAACTATGTGGATAAAAAATTTAGTATTCAAATTTTATATAATTATGATTTAACTTTTTTTATTCATTTTCAGATAAATTTCTTTTTTCAATACTCGAGATTTTCTTCTTTTCAAGATACTACAGAACTTCAGCTTTATCACATCTTTTCACAAGCAAAACAAGTTAGAAATAGTAAGTAAGTTTGTAACACTTTTTCTTTTACATTACAGTACATAATTATACTGCATTAAAAACATATTTGGTATAAAATATAAACGTTAAATTGAATATTAAGAAAAAGAAGAATTTGATAATAAAAAAAAATTAACAAACTGCAATATTCATAACTGTAAGAGTGCTAGTAGCTGAATTGGCTCATTTATTTAAGTTATCGAAATGAAATAGTACTTAATAATGCAATGTTTTTTAGTGAGCTAAATCATAATTGTGTCTTTTCTTTTGTTGTATTATATTTTTGAATGCACATTTCAAAAGCTCATTTATAAAATCTTAAAACATTTTTTTAAGATTAAAATTATGAAACATTTTAGTGACAATGGAATTTTTTAAAAACTGGATGTAATTGTTATCTAATTTCAGATTTTTAATTTCTTTAATCTGATACAACTCAGTGATAATAGTGCACATTTTCTTCATTTTTAGTAAAATTTTTAGTCAGGGTCGTCTTTTTATCTGTAAAATTTTGTTTTTATCAGGATGTGGAAAAATCCTGGTTTTTACCAATAAAAATCTGGGAAATTCTGTTAGCCTCTATATAGTACATATCAATAGATATTAACTTATCATTTATAATTGATATATGTTTAATTTATATTTTGTAACGATTAAAACATAATTTCAGAATGTTAATTTAACAATTGGTAATGTGATAATAATTTTCAGGTGCCATTAATTGATACATACATGAAAGTAGTACCAATAACCCAAAAGCATGTGACTTTCATCAGCTAAAATGTTAGTAGTCCATAAAAACTGAGTTTTATTTAGTAAAAAGATCTTTCCCAGACAAGGGGGGGGGGGGGGGTTAATGGTAAATTTTCTGTTAATTTATGGTAAAAGTGTACTTATTATTTTTGATTACTTCTATTTATATTTCATTCATATATAGATATGATAACATTGAAACTATACTTAATATAATAAGATATCTTTTGAGAAAAAAAAGGATTGTTAGCTCGTTAAAATGAAAAGTGATTACTATGCTAATAGTATAATAATTTCATTAATTACTGAAAAATGAAAAATCGATAAATACACTTGTATAGAAACTGCAAAAATAGTCATATGAAAATATTCCTAATGATAATAAAAACCACAGGAAAAACATGTTTTTTCTGAAAATTATCAAAAATCATTGCAAATATTGGCAAACCCATCACATGGTAAATATTTACCAACCTTTCATTATGTTTATTTCATAACTGTTTGTGTATTTTTGTCTCTGTCAGAATTTGTTTATTTTATGCTTTTTTAAAGCTTTGGTTAAAAAAAAAATAAAGTGTTGATATTTAAAAAATGTAATGTTAGTATTCAATAGGAAAAAAAAAATGTATAATCAAGGTAACTAAGATGGATTTACAATTGCATTAAAATATGGATAGATTTTTTTGCATATGGGATTTTTAATTCAGGTTAAAGTTTTAAAGGCTTTAGTTTGGGCGTAAAATGGAAATAGCAATAATAGTCAAAAAATAATTTTTTTTTCAAATTATAATAAAAACAACGGGAAATACATGTTTTTCTGAAGATATAAAAGACCACTGTAAATATTGGTGAAAAACATCACATGGTAAATATTTTGTAACCCTAGTTATGTTTATTTCACAACTGTTTGAGAAATTTGTCTCTGGCAGAGTTTGTAGATTAGAAATAGTTGCTAGATTTTAATAAATATAATGAATTTATTTAAATAAATTCACCAGTTCAATTTTTTTTTTCTTTTTTTACTTGGATTAATTTTTTTTTTTTTTTTTTTTTTTAAGTATTGAAGTTTTTAAAATGTAATGTTGTTAGTATCCATTACGAAAATAGTTTTGTATAGTTAAGGTAACCAACATGAATTTATAATAGCCATTAAAATATGGATCAATTTTATTGTGAAGATGTTGAAGAAGAAAGGGAATTTATAGGTAGATGAAGTTAAAATAAATGTATTTGTGTGATTCCCATATATAATTCATTGCTTGTTTTATTCGTTTTTTTTTTTTTTTAATCTATATTTTTTTGAGTGATAAAAATAAGAAGTGAGTCAGTTTTTTTCACGTTCCATAGAAATCATTTTCAATGGTTTAAAATTATTTTTTAAATAAATAATCTAAAATATTTAAAATTCTATTATCTGACTAAACCTTTCTTCCTAAACTGTGCACATTTGATAAAGTTCTTTGTTTTTTGTTAAAGAAAAGTCCTTCTTTTCATTAAATATATATCACTTAAAATTTCTAATTTCATATTAAAATTTTTGTCAGAATTTTTTGTTTGCTTCTACACGGCATCCTCAAAATTGAAAAGTACTAAGTATTAAAATCAGTTTTTAGAATTGCAAAACTATTATCTTTAAATCAAACTCATTCGAGCTATTGGTAAATTGTTTTAAATATTATGTGCAGCTTTACCTGCAAGTAATTAAATCATTTTTTGCTGTTGATTAAAAAAAATTTTAAGTACAGTATAACCTCTTTTATCCAAAACTCTTTTAACCAAAACTCTCGGTTAACCGAAATCCAATTTGAAAGTTTTTTTTTTTTTTAACTATCACATTCCTTGCATGGAAAATCCATTTTGAAAGCTTTTTTTTTAAACAAAAACTATCATATTACCTGTGTGCAAGCGGCCCTTTCCAAACTACAAATACATATAAATATTTTCAATCCCCTTTCTTAGAGTTCCTTTGAATTTAACTTGAGATCCTGTAAGCTGCGGAGTGGAATGAAGAAAACGAACAATTTAGCAATTTTGAAGCATTTGAACGTTTTGCAATGGTTTGCTGGATGGAGCAGTAGAAAGACTGTGATATTGGTTAACTAATAATATTAAAAAACTCCGTGATAGAGCTTCAAAGCAAAGACAATCGAAACTGCAACAAACAAAACATTTTTTCAAACCCTTGTGATAAATGTAAAAGGTACTTAATTTCAAAATTAAAATTCAGGTAATTTATTTTTGTTTCTATTCTGCTAATGCTTTATTTTTTCTTAAGCACTTGTTACCATAATAAGAAGTATTGCATTTATTATTCTTAATCTTAAAATTGAAGTATTCTTGATTATCCAAAAATTTCGATTTTCCGAAAGAGTGTCGGACCCAATTACTTCGGATAATCGAGGTTCTACTGTATTGATGTTTTTAAAATTTAATGTTGTTAGTATTCAATAGAAAAGAAGTTTTGTATAATCAAGTTAGCCAAGATGAATTTATAACAGCATTAAAATATGAATCAATTTTATTGCATAACGGATTTTAAGTCATCTTAAGGTTTGAGTGCTTTAATTTGGGGGTAAAGTAGGCTAATTTAGATACTGTTGCTTTTATTCATTACTCTAAATCGTTTCAGAAAAAAAATTGCATTGCATGATATGATGAAAGTTATATTTCTTAAGAACTGCTGAACTGATATAAAAACTGTTAAAAGATATTGGTCCTTTTGATACTAAACCCATTTTTTATACAATTCATGCAGTTTTTATAGTACGTCCATGCAAATTCTGAAAGGAAGTATTTTTGTTAATGAGCTTTTTAAATCTTAGAATTGAAACTTCACAAAAATTTTAGTGGTGAATGTTAATTCAAATTGGTACTACTTGATTATCCCGTCAACCAATTTTTCCAAATTATGGAAATTGACGTAATTTTTATTTCAAATAATGAAAGAACAAATAAATTAGTAAAACATTAATAAGAATACAAGTAAAAAGTCAAATTAAAAATCGATTGATGACGTAACAAACACGTATAATGTGTTTAATGTTAAATTAATGTGACATTTACGATCATTCATTATTGGCATTCAATCTTACAGTTGGGCAATAGTTTTTTGGTCGACGGGATAACCAAGTAGCACTTTCAAATTTAATAATTTAATTCTTTTTATGCATTTTACATTTTAATTCAAAATGCTTTGTTGATGCTTCATTGAACTGAAGTAGTATTCAATTGGTCACATACCTAGAGGTGGGAACAAATGGTTTTATTTAGAGAATGATGGCATAATTCATTCAAGGAGATTTCGCCACTTCCAAAAACAGCCCATAGCATTTTAAAAAGGCACACAGTATATGTAACATGGCATAACATTACATCAATCATTTTATTTTTGTAGAATTTTTTTAATTAAGTTACACAAATAATAGGTTATTATAATGTCTTAACATGATGCTGCAGTGCAAGGAAAACAATATTAAGAAAATTTACTTTTTATTCCATCTCTAATATGTAATTTCTTATAATTCATAGCCTGCCTATCTGTTATATTGAATTTTGGTTTTTTTTTTATGAATGGGAATGAAAAAACAGTTCTAAAAATCATATAATAGGTTATTATAATGTCTTAACATGACTCTGTGGTGCAAGGAAAACAATATTAATGAAAATTTACTTTTTATTCCATCTCTAATATGTAATTTCATGTAATTCATAGCCTGCCTATTGGTTACATTGAATTTTGGTTTCTTTTTTTTTCTATGAATGGGAATGAAATGCTAAAAATCATATAAATAGGTTATTATAATGTCTTAACATGATACTGTGGTGCAAAGAAAACAATATTAATGAAAATTTACTTTTTATTCCATCTCTAATATATAATTTCATATAATTCATAGCCTGCCTATCTGTTATATTGAATTTTGGTTTTTTTTTTATGAATGGGAATGAAAAAACAGTTCTAAAAATCATATAATAGGTTATTATAATGTCTTAACATGACTCTGTGGTGCAAGGAAAACAATATTAATGAAAATTTACTTTTTATTCCATCTCTAATATGTAATTTCATGTAATTCATAGCCTGCCTATTGGTTACATTGAATTTTGGTTTCTTTTTTTTCTATGAATGGGAATGAAATGCTAAAAATCATATAATAGGTTATTATAATGTCTTAATATGATGCTGTGGTGCAAAGAAAACAATATTAATGAAAATTTACTTTTTATTCCATCTCTAATATGTAATTTCATATAATTCATAGCCTGCCTATTGGTTACATTGAATTTTGGTTTCTTTTGTTTTTTCTATGAATGGGAATGAAATGCTAAAAATCATATAATAGGTTATTATAATGTCTTAACATGATGCTGTGGTGCAAAGAAAACAATATTAATGAAAATTTACTTTTTATTCCATCTCTAATATATAATTTCATATAATTCATAGCCTGCCTATTGGTTACATTGAATTTTGGTTTCTTTTTTTTTTCTATGAATGGGAATGATTAAACAATGCTAAAAATCATCTAGACAAAAATAGAAACTTTAGCATCTGTTTTAAAACATCATTCTGAGAGGCCATCAAAACCAAATTTTCTTAGTCAAATTGAGAGTAGTACCGTAATTCCGGTGTATGAACCCATGGCTCAAATAAATCTATTTCTGAACAAAAATTTAAATAATAAAAAGTAACTTTTTACTTTGTACTTATTTGGCTTCATTTATTAAATAAAATTTCTAGTTTGAAAACTATTTATTTTAGCAAATTTTATACACCAGAAATTGCAGTACTTTTAGACATATTTTTAATAAACAAAAAGACCTGCCTGTTCCTATAGAATTTTACATTATCTATGTATTTAACATTTCCAACTGGTTTATGAGTTCCTCATATATATATATGTATATATTTGTTACGATGAAAATGTATAGCTAATTTTTAAATTTTATACTTCTTTTTAAAAATTAAATAAATAAAAACATAGGTGAAAATGAATTGAATGTATATTTCAGAGAATTTAAATTATTAATCTTATTTTTTGTAATTATTTTAGTTATTATTGATTAGTAAAAATTTATGATTTCAGCAGTACTTATGAAATATCAACAATTTTCGCTTCTTCAGAGAAAAAGTGTCACCATATTAAATTCGACTTTGCGATATAAATTTGTTCTGAAATTGTTGAAAAAATTAATGGCATTACAAATAGATAAATAACCTTATCCCTACCCCTTTCATCTTTAACATTCATTGACATCCATATCTCTTAAACAGTTAGTCATATGGACCTGGGATTTGTTACATTCAAATCCGCATTCAAAAATATATAGATTTTCATACCCCTTACTTTTGACATTTTTCATATGTTTTTTAAGACTGCTTTGTTTTTGATTTTGAATCTCTATTAGTGAGGTGTAATGAAGCTGATAAAAAAAGTCTCTCAACTGTTTAATCAGATGTATTTCTGATCCAAATTTGAAATATCCAGTTCCCCCTATTTAAACGTTTCAAATTTTTAAGCTTTATTTGGAATTTCAACTTGCTATGCACCATGATGATTCCTGGCTAGATTGCTAAGGTAAAAATGTATTAGGTAGATTGGTTGATATAAAAACTTGTTTGTAAACATGCCTTTTCTTTATATAGTTACATAAGAAATGTAGTTAAAATATGAATTATTTTTCAGAAGGCTAAAAAATGGTGTTGTTTATATAAAGCAGCAGTATAATGAAGCGTTGTTAATATATATATATATATATATATATACAAAATCATACACCGTTTAAATTTTATTTAATATTCTTACAAAATTACCATTGTATTTGCCAACACATTTGTTTATGTTATTCTTCAAAACACTCTTAATATTTTAATTGCATTTAATTTATACCTTATTGCATAATCTAGATAATTAAATAACTATAAATAAACCTGCAAAAAGAGTAATTTTAAATTAAGAAACCAGATTTTAAAATATAAAGGACTAATGTAAAAGTAGACAAGTGTTGTCATCAATAAAATGAATTTCTTTAGTGTATCAATACTTTTACTTAAATTTTATATTTTAATGCATGTACAACACTTTGAAAAAACAGTTCCATGTTTTATCAGAATAATTTGATTCTAATCATATGCATTTGTATTAAAATTGTTTCAAATGTACTACTATACAACATAGTTTTTGCTGTAGTAATACTTTCGAGTGTGTACTTTGTACAGTTTTTAAAATATTATTTCATTTTTAATTATATGTAAGCTCTTTGTACCATCTACATATAAGCTAATTAATAACTGCTCTTCTTAAAAATTTTTAAATTTAAAAAACTATTTTTATTTTTTTTTTTTAACTCACGAACCCAGTTAAAAAGACTTACTAATGAAATAGATATTTTTTTCAGATGTTAAAGGCAAAAGGGAGTTACAATCTTTTTTGGGAAGAATGCAGTGGAATTTCTCTAAAGAAAAGTATACAACTATTGTATTATATACTCATCCATATAAAATCAACCTCAGAGTAAATTATTTTTGGTGAGCTAAATTGTTTTCGACTTATGTTTATACTGTTACAAACAAAAACCTTTTTTTCTTTTCAAGCTGCTTTTGAGACTTTTTCAAACTAGAAATTGAACTGAGAAAAACAAAAGGAAAACTAATATTTGAACTAAAATATTAAGAAATTTATTTGGAAAATCCTCTTTTTGTAAAGCATATCTGAAAAGAATTTTACTCCAGAGTATTCCTCAAAAGAGGAACTAATTATTCATAAACAGAAAATGGCTTTAGTTAATGATAATTCACATGATCTGCCAAGTGATTCAAATAGAAAGGCATTCATTTGTGATGTGTGTTCCAAACGATTTTCTCACAAAGATCATCTAAAGCAACATTTTAGCACTCATACTCAAGAAAAGCAATTTAGATGTTATGTATGTTCTAAAAAATTTCTTCAAAAGGATCTTCTGAATAACCACCTCCTCATTCATACAAATACATTCATTTGTGAAGTATGTTGTAAAGGATTTTCTAGTAGTAGTCATTTAAAGAGACATGCTAACATACATTCAGGAAAAAAGCCATTTATCTGTGAAGTTTGTTCTAGAAGGTTTTCTGATAAGAGAGCACTCATGGTACATCTCTGTACCCATACTGGGGAAAAGCCATTTATGTGTGAAGTATGTTCTAGAGGATTTAGTCGAAAGGCAGATCTTAAGAAACATCTAGTCACCCATACTGGTGAAAAACCATTTATTTGTGAAATGTGTTCTAGAGGATTTTCTCAAAAAGGAAGTCTAAATGAACATTATCGGTCTCATACTGGAGAAAAGCCATATGTTTGTGAAGTGTGTTCTAAAAGATTTTTAAAGAAAAGCCTTCTAAATGTGCACCTTCGCATCCACACAGAGGAAAAACATTACAAATGTGAGGTATGCTCCAAAGTATTTTCTCATAAAAGCAGCCTAAGTAGACATTGTCTTATACATACAGGTGAAAGACCATTCATTTGTGATGTATGCTCAAAAGGATTTGTTGATAGTAACAATCTCAATAGACATTTGAAAACTCATGAAAAAGTGAGGGAATTTATTTGTCAAATATAGAAATATCTTAGTACATTTTATAAACGTTCTTTTACATTTTTGTCGATAGTAGAAATGTTTTTATTAGTGATGCATGCTTTTTCAGATATTCTTAACAAGATGATTTAGCAAATCATAAGGAGCAGAACACATTTATTTTTGAAGTAGTCTTCAAAGGGTTTTCTAATAAGTGTAATTTGAAAAGACACCTTAGAATTCATACCGGAGAAAACACAAATTATCTGGCTTGTTTTGAAATTATGTGGAACTTTGTGTTTGGTAATATAAAAATGAAAATTCAAATTGTTGTGTTGAAATTCTATTTCCAACATGTTTTTAAAGTTTTAAAGAAAAAAAAATCATGATTCGACTTCAATTTTTTTTAATTTAAAATTGTGTTTTATTTTTCATATAAACACATACATGGCACATTATATAATTAATTATTAATATAAAATTATACTAAAATAGAATAACAGCTTCTATACTTAATAAAAAATATTTAAACACCCTTAACATGCAATTTACTTTAATAAATTGGATCAATGACACACTTCATGCTACAATGGCATGGAGGTGACAGATAAAAAATCAGGTTTAAAATTTTCTAAATTATACACAACATTCACATGTGCTGCTTTGCTATAAAATTAAATAGAGTAATTTGAATATAGTTATCGCCAGAGTTCTATTTTTAAAACTGACATGGAGTTGACATCCTGTAAAGTTACACTATGGTTATTAATTTTTTTAAGTTAAAAGCCATTTGAAATTACCTACCATACTTCAGAAATGTTCCATTCAACAAGCGGCCTCCTGTATTTAAATTTTATACCGAGTTCTATATTATACTGCCATTCAACAGATTTTTATATAACTATACTGCTCAAAACAATTAAAGGATATTGAGGTTGTGGATGAATCTTGCAGTTGGGGAATTTTTTAGATGGTTGATACACCATTGACAGTCGTGGTAGGCTATATGTGAAAAAAATTGCATATGTTTGGTAGAAAAAAGGCATTGTATTGAGCATTTGGCTACAAAAGGAGAAAAACGTAATTTGTGCATATGAGAAAAAACGAATAAAAAATGTGTTTCCTTCAAAGAAAATCCTTTTTAGTATGGGGTATGGTTTCGCCGGATAGCCAGCAACATTGAACACCTTTAAGGCATGGAGTCAATAAGGTTATTGGTGAGGAGCTGTAGTATTCTGTCCCACTCCTCTAGAAGACCTCTTTCCAGTTCTTGGAGAGCTAGTGGGAGTGGTAGACAGACAGCAAATCGTCTGCCTAGAATCTCCCAAACATGCTGTATTGGGTACATGTCTGGAGAACACGCTGACCATTAAATTCGTATGATTCCTTCCTCGAAAAGGAAATCATCCACCAAGTGAGCATGATGGGGCCTACAATTATCGTCCATTAACATGAAGTCATCTCCAATTGGTTCAGCGTAAACGTGTACAAGAGGTCTGAGGATCTCAACCCTATATCGCTTACCGGTCAGAGCTCCATTTCGAATTATGTGGAGTTTGGTGTGCTCATCAATGGAGATGCCAGCATAAACCATCATCCCCCTACCGCCAAATTTGATACTTCCTTGCACGAATGTAGGATTGCTTCTAATGCCATGTTCCTTCCAGATGAAAATACGCCTATTATCAGAATGAACATAAAAGCGGGACTCATCAGAGGAAAGAAAATTGCACAATTCATTTCTCCTCCAGTTCACACGCTCTGTTGTCCACTCCCTGCGCATGCCACGGTGCCTTGCTGTTAACGCAACACATACCATGGGTCTGCGAGCATACAGACCTACAGCATTGAGTCGACTTCGGACAGTTTGAGTCGAAACTGTTGTGCCAGTGGCCACGGTTTTTTTAAGTAGAGTGGCATTCATATTTCAGTGTCTCAAAGCCATTAGCGTTAAATATTGATTTTCATTTAACGTCTTGTACGTTTACGCCATTGCCCCAGTCTTCAGCCTGTATTTCCAGTCTCCAAATAACGGTTGTGGATCCTGAAAATCACACTTTCCGAAACTCCAATGGCTTCTACTACTTCTAGACCACGGGATAAGAGCTTAAAAGATGCTTAAAAATAAGTTTTGTTTACCAGCGTTCGGGAATATATGAATTTTTGCATGTTTAATCCTTAGATATTACTTATTGAAAAAACATAAAGTTGCCCAGAAGAAACGTGCACGTTAAAAAAATAATAACCATATAAAGTGGAACTATGTTTCAAAACCGGTTTACATCATTTTACATGAATGTTCTCACTAGATGGCACTTTACATGGATAGTTTTTAATTAAAAATAAAATATGCATGTAAGCTGCTTGCTAAAACTTGTTTATATTATATTTTATAATAATATAAGAAACATTTTTATAAATAAATGTAACCTACCTAAGCATTTAAAATAATATTTTGATATCTTTAAATTTAAAGGGAAGCTTTGTATCTTCCGCACATTTGTTTACAAACATACGTGATTCTCCGATCAAATTTTTCTTTTATTTATGTTATTATTATTACTATCGCATTATTATTTTTCGTAAGTTTTCTTAACTTTTTTTTTAAATGCCTGTTTAAGTGTTTTTCTTTAACTGCCTGTATTGAAGCAATGTGGAGATGCAACATATTTTTTTTTCTTGGGGCCTTTGCATTGGAATTGGAAATTGGTTTAATGGTTTGAGAATACTGGTCGTAACTGCTTTTGATATTTTTCATTATATGAAAATGAATAAAGTTCAATTCACTAAGAAACTGTCTTTTAAACATATTCTTTAACCTATGTCTTTTTTCGAATAATGTGTATTATTTATTTTATTTTCCCATGTTATATGCTTGTAAACATAGCTTTCTCATTTATAGCTATACAAAGTATAAACGACAAAAATTAAGTCATTGCCAAATAAAAAATTGTTTATTTATAAGTGAGAAATATGATATGCTTTTGTTTTAATAAAACTATTAATTTATTTAAAACTGTGTAAGGTTCATTTCGTCAATATTTCTTATATAGGGCAGGTACCGTTAAGGAATTTCTTTAATTTTTTTAAATTAATAGTTATTATATATATATATATATATATATAATACCAAAAACCACACACTACACATCCAATCCCAAAACTACTGAACTACAGAGAAAATTAACAAAATAACCATGGAAAAAACTTACTAACTAAATCATGAACGAAAAGAAAACAACCAATGGAGACAGATTGCAAGGCTAAAGACTTGCATGCTGGGTTTTACCGGCAATTACTCATGAAACTTCCCCCATATCTGTCAAGACCATACTGGCCAAAGAAAGCTTTAAAACTGGCCATCCAAAGCAGTAACCGAATTCGAATGAACACTTTAAAACTGTCCATCCAAAGCAGCAACCCAATTCAAAAAGAACGACGCATCCAGACAGAGCTCCTTATAAAGCCTACGATTATTTGGCGATGTTTTTAATCGCCAAAAGTAAAGCGTCGCAGTAATCTCTATCCTTGACGAAATTGTTTACCAAACTATTTAACAAACCAACAGGAAAATTCTGATCCATTGCATCTTGATAGAGATTTATAATGTCATTTATTATACTATTATGATTAGAATTTAACTTTACTATCCTTATTAAACTATTGATAATGATATTTCTGAAAATGGAAATATGTACATTGGAATTAAAATTTAATATCTTAATAGTTTCAAAGTTGTAATCCTTTCTCTTATCATAAATGCTAGTCCGTAATCCACCCCTCTCAATGTCGATAGTGAGATCCAAATAATTTACATGCTTTTCATCATATGAAGTTTTTTTTAATATCAAACCTTGGGGATAGTAGTCTAAATTTAAATCGCTATTGGAATCGTTAATCCTTACTAACAATACATCATCAATATATCTGAAACTTAAAAAATCCTTATCCGTTGTCTCTCTCTATATATATATATGTTCCCAATGTTTCAATATTATATTAATCTATCAACATTACTTGACATAGTTGCATTTCCCAATGTGAATCAACATTTAATTGTACAGAGAATACAGTAATTTCTTCAGACTTGAATGACATTTAATACAAAAAATAATAGATATTTAACAACTTATGTAATGGGGTGGGGTGGAGCGCCCATAATGCCCTCTTTTCCCTATACACTTTAAAAATTTTTTCTCTGCTTCCTTATTGGCTTGATTCATTGCCAGAGTATAAAATATGCAAGGCAGAGTTTCTTTTTTTAATAATTTACTTACATCATCAAAAATTATTTGGATCACATGAAATTAATTAAACGTAGCTATAAAAATGTCATTCTTATTACATTCTGGTAAATGCAATTTAAAAATTAAATTTGATTACTTAGGTTTTCAGTTAAGTCAGAAGATCCTATGCGCTAAAAAGATTACTGAAATCGCACTTTTAGTATTGTCCATATAGGGTATCTTTTACTGGAAATTGACTATTTGAGCATTCCAGTGCTGGACAATAGTCTTAAAATCTTAAAAATAAATTAAATTTTATAAATGGTCATTAGTATATAAAATTCAAATTTTTCTATTACTAACAATATAAAAACATGTAAATTTTGCAAGAAAATAAAGAATATATAAATTTATTAAGTGAAATTTATTAAGAGAACGTTAGCATTTTCTTAGCATGTTCATTAAGATTTTCACGAAAAACAGTGGAACTTCAAAACTTTATTTTCTGTTTCCTGATTGGTTTGATAAAGAATATCAACAATAAACCAGATTATAAAACATGCAAGTGGGAGTTATAGAAAAAAAAATAAAAGTTAAATTTTCATTGGTTATTTTTTTTTAACCAGAAACTTTGAAGGGTGTCCTTTACCGGCACATCTTATCCTACATATATTTTAATTTTTGTACTAGCCTTTTATGTATTTTTCATTTTTGCTCTTTCTTTCTTTCTTTTTTTTTTAATTAATACTTTTTGTGAACTTATAATTAATATATTTTACACTTAATTTGTGTTAGTTGATGAGTTTTTATGAAATATTGTTTCGGGGAAGGGTATAGAGCACAATCTAAAGTTTTGCGCACAGGCACTGAATACTACTGGCACGATCCTGTATTTAGTGCATTATAAATCTTAAAAAATCAATAAATTAAGCATGTTTTTTAGACATGTTTTATATTCAGTTATAACACAATCATCATCAGTTTGGAGTATATCAAAAATCATGGTTTAATTCCATAAGTTATTTAAAAATGTAATATTTATGCTTAAAACTGTATGGAAGTTTGTTTTAAGTAAGCAAGTACTAATCTACATATTTTTCAGTTTTGTCTTATACGAAAGCAGATAATTTAAGGCACAGTTGTCAATATAGATTTTTTTTTAAGAGTTTTTAAAATTTAGTATATTTTGTAATTATATTACTCACGAATAAATTATAAATGGGCCCAAAGTTCCCTCTTTCCTAAGTTTCTACCTAATTATTTTTTACTGCATGTGTAATTAATGCATATTTTGACTGATGATTGTTACTTATTTTGATTTTCTTATTTTTATAACTCGGAAAAAAATTATTTTTACAATTGATAAAATATTTTTGCCAGTATTAAAACAATCCTTGTTCTATTATTTATAAATGTTACTATATTTTATTTATGAGCAGTTACTTTTGAAGCAATTTGGTATTTTAATGACAGCTATGTTACCGTGATTGCAAACGAATTCCATATCCCATGTTTGTAAACAAACATGCGCAAGGATACAAAACTTTTTTTTCCCAATAATGAAAACCTTTTTAAGAATCAGAAAGTAGTATTAAATTAAAGTATTTAGTAAGTATTAAAAATTACAATTAAATTAAAGTAAAAGTGTTTATTAAAATTGTTTATTTAATCATCATAAAACATAATAAAAACAAGTTTATGAAAGAAGATTGCATGTGTATTTTAATTTTCATTAAAAATATCCATGTAAAGCGCCATCTAGGGACAACTTTCATGTAAAATGATGCAAACCGGTGTTGAAATATAGTTCCACTTTATACAGCTATTATTTTTTTTTATGTGCACATTTCCTTTGGGCAACTTTGTGTTTTTTTAATAAGTAATATGTAATGATTAAACATACAAAAATTCGCAAACTCCCGAAGTTTGGTAAACGAAACTGAACAATTCTTGCTATATCCTTTAATTGTTTTGTGTAGTGTATATTGGGCTAATGCTAAGAGATTGAAACCTGTTACTAAGGTGGGAAAAAAGCACAAAACAGAAAAAATGCTAAAGATAGCATAAAATATTAAATAAAGAAAACCCTAAAAACGCAATAAAAAATCCAAAAACTGACTTCGAGGTGCATAAGTTCAAACCCAGTACCTCTGTAACCTTTTCAGAAAACTTTAGAAAGACAGACCAAAAGAACCCATCTGTATTTAATTATTACTTTCTACCAAATATGCCTGACATTTCCTTAGGCCACAGAAAAGTATATAAGTGGATATTCTTTGTTATTTTATATTTATATATGGTCAACTTGGATGACAGCTGTAAACTGGAGAAAATATGATAATGGAGCTCCAATATTTATTTATGATGTATGAAATATATACAATTTTAAAACGAAAGCTACGATTAAAATCAGAAAATAATTTGGTAGAAGTGAATATTTTTCCTCATTTGTGCCAAATGGATGGCAATTTTAAACTGACGTAAAAACGGAAAATATGATTCTAGAAAAGAATTTTAATGATGAATATTCATAATGGTATTAATTGAAATGACTTTTAATGATAGGTACCTTTGAAAAGAAATTGTTATAAAAGGGATGCTTTATGTTTTTGATATTTTTTTATCTAGTCAACGTGGATGACAATTTCAATTTACATAACTAGACAAATGTGTTATTAAGAAAGGTCTGTCAATTCAGAATTTTCTGAAGAGGATACTGCATGCATAAATACAAGAACAAGGTTTGAGAGGGGGGTACTTGTATCTTTGAAGCATGTGGATATTACTTTATTAATGTTAATGTGATTTTTAGCTTTTTTTCACTTTTCGGCAATTTTTTAACATTCGTAAAATGAATCTGATTTCAATCTTTTAACCTAATATAAAATAAATATAGTACTATAAGTAAATTTTGTCCCAACTGATTTTTTAACTTTTTGCACATTTTTCCTGTGATGTTTATTAATTTTTCGTGTTTTACGACTTTTATGACATTCGTAAAGGAAGTTCTGTTTCATTTTTTTAGACTCGTAAGTAAATTTTAAACTGCAATTTTTAAGTTTTTCTTGAATTTTAAAACTATTTTTCGAGCCCCGTGGCTATTTTTTTCTGAAACATAAGAACTCTTTGGTAAATTTTACTACTGCCAGGATTAAATTTAGGTTGTAAGAATATTATCTTTTCTTATAGCGACGTAAGCGAGATGTTGAAAATTTGAATTTAATCTGGGTCGAAATGATATATCACAATAATTCAAGGTGCATTCGATTCGAGATCAGAGCGGGCATAGAGAACATAGAAACCAACTAATGAAGCAGGTAAAGCTCCATTTCTATTGTTATAAAATGAACATCAAATGGACAATTAAAAATAGTGTTTGTATAAAATCTGAGGAGGGGGCTTCAAAAAATGTTTTGGGGATCTCAGAAAATCCGTTTCTTAAAGCCACTATGATTGGTGAAATCACAAAAAAATTAATTCCGTACTATCTGGCCCAACCAGGGTAATAATTTTAAATGAACCTTAAATTTGTATGATTTTATATCTTTACCGCGATTTTGCCTGAAATATGGGTCCGCTCAGAAAGTCAAAATGGAGGAGAAACTGCTAATTTTTGATATTTGTTATATACTTTTTTTCCTAATTTTGGGAAAATTGTATGGGGTAGTTTAGTTAGAAATGAACAAATAAAATCCTTAAAACTTCCTTTACTGATGAAAAAATGGGTTACGAGGAGAAGAGTGCTTAGTAATTTTCAGGCCAGTAGCTTTAAAACGATATGTCAGATGAAAAAATCCAAATCCGCCTCTTCCTCTCGGGGCAATGCCCCCTAATAGTCTGGGTTAAAAACAGACCCCACCAATCGAAGGCCCGTAAGGGGTTTCACTTCGGTCAAGCCTTCAAATGAGGTTGAACCTCGCTGTAGCTTAAGTAGGAGTTGAGTTAGAAAATTGGCTCCTCGGAGGGTGTCAAATTTGAGTGAGGGGGGGGGGGGAGGTTTATAATAGGCAAGGGTAGTCTGAGTGTTTTCCGCTGACATATCACATGAGGGTTTCTGAAAAGTTTGAAAGTTGTCCTCCCCCAAGGATCCATTCTCAAGCACTATAATTTAGCCACCTCCTCTTTGAAATTTTTATGTTTAATAAGTAATATTTATTAAAATTTTGATACATTTCAAAAGAATACTAGTCTAAAAAATAACCGTGTTTTTTATCCCATATCACATACTTCACTTTTAAAATGAAGTTTTCAAAGGAATTATCCTATTAATGAAAAAATAATTAATTCCTAAGCATTTAGTTAACCAATCGTAAGGAAATTTAGATAGCGAAATTAAATCAGCAAAGAAATAATGCATAGATGCATAGAAATTAAACTTCTAAATTCAATATTTGAAAAAAAATTACAGGTCATCTATAAATGCCACTACCCACCAGTGCCCATTAGGGTGCAGCGAAAAAAATTAATTTTTTACAATCAAAAACGGGTAGGTGCCAAAAATTGCCTTTATACTAGTACATCATCTGCGTGCAATATTACCGCCGAAAAAAAAATGTCTTGAGTCTGCGCTTTTGGTCCAAAAGTCGAAATTTTGGGTAAAATTTGACATTTTTTCAAAAAATTATAAAAATTTCTACAGAAGTGGTTATTATTTAAAAGTGTTATTTAAACCTTTATTATTAATGACTTAACATATTTAAACGATAAAATAATATCTTTGTTCTGTATAACTGGAGCAAAACTGACAACTTTTGGTGAAAAAAAGGCGTTGCCACTCTGTTGTGTCACACATATAAGTGTTGTTTAGAATACAGCTCTTACGCAGTTGCTTTCAAAACTACCCAGGAGGCAACACATGGAGGTGACTGCATTTCATGTCACAACAGTGCACAGCTCCACCACCTTACCATTTGAACTCAATGTTTTATTTATACATTGAATTGTGATTTTTTTTTATCAAACACTGGTTTTCTATGTATCAACCTAGTTACATCTTTTCTTTGGATCCACAGACTTTGGATGCTGCTGCTGTGATCTCCTTTACGTATTTTTCTACCGTTTGTGTAAGAGAAGACAAACAGTGTAATGCAGTGCGCATGATATTAATGTAATCTATTCAGCCGTCTATTATCTTCACTAAGATTGCACCCGATAAATACATATTGATTAGAGGCTCTGTTACCACAACACTTTTCCAACGAATTAGATTTATATAATTATCCGCTTCAAAGTTGATTGTCGATATTTCAGATTTGCGTATGCCATCATTTACTCGCATCTTTCAACTATTATGTGCTGAGCAGCTGACTGTTTAATGTGATGGAAATCGTCCGAGAGCATTGAATTAGGAATTTCCTCTGCGTATGCAAAGCAACCATTGTTCTAAATAACCATTTTTAGTAGTTGTGTTGTTCCGTTTTGTGAGTTGTTTAGTAGCAGAGTAATTTCCCATGAGTTTTTAGATCCCTTCTTTAGCTGTGGATTACATTTGATTGTAAACTCTCCTGGGGCCAAACTTGGATATCATAGTACATTTTGAGTGAACGTAGAGACTCTGATGAGCAGAGTGTGCTCATTTGAAGGCGGATAATTCTGTTAGTCGTTGTCATCCATTCTGCGAGGGACATGTTTAGAATGAACCATTGCAATTGATCACATGCCACCTCCAAGTCCAGTGAAATTTCTCTGCATCATTTATTCGACCAGATCGTTGGCAAAAATTAGATTCTAACCCACAGGGATTCACCGGACAAATAGGAAACTCTTTGTCCACGTGCCATTCCCTTCTTATTTCAATTTTTGAAGCCATGGAGAGTAATTTTCAAACATTATTTCCTAAAATCGAGAAAAGGGTACTCAGCACATACCAGAAATACCTGCTAGACATTTGCAAAGTTATTTCATCAAGATATGGCTTAGAAGAACTAGCTAATAAGAACCCAAGAAAATTCTCCTACGCAAGATGGCTCACAAAGGCACATAAAATTATTCGCTTTTATATAAGCACTGATTGACCATCAGAGTCTGGTTCACACACAAAGTATGTAATCAAAGTATGGTTTACACCAAATATAATCCACATCAAAAAAATTCATCTAAAAACTTATGGAAAATTACTCGGCTACTAAACTTCACAGAAAACGGCAAAAAACAAATACTAAAAAAATTATTTAGGACATCGAGAGCAAATTTTTCACATCGAGAGCAAATTCTTATTGCAATTTTGATGACGATCGCCATCACATTAAACAAGCTTATCAACATATAAAAAGTGCAAGATGTAGAGTAAAGGATGGCATAGTCAAAGGTGAAATACCTAAACGTTCTAAAAGGTTGTAGGAACAGAACTCCCAATCACTATGCAGTAACTGGATGCAATTTTGGTGAAGATACTAGAGGGCTGAATAGATTCCATTAATTCCACTGTATTACTCTGCTTACCTTATCATACACAAGAAGTAGAAATATACGTGAAGGAGTGTCACAGCAGCATCGCACAACGTCTGTGGATATAAAGAAGAGATGGACTAGGTTGATACATAGAAAACTTATGCCAGTTTTTGATAAAAAATCACACTTCAATATATAAATAAAACATTGCACTCAGATGGAAGGGTGGTCGGGCTATGTACTGTTGTGTCATGAAATGCAGTTTCCTCCACGTGATACCTCCTGGGTAGATTAGAAAGAGACTACGTAAGAGCTGTATTCTAAATAACAATTACTTGTATGACACAACAGAGTGGCAACGCCTTTTTTCCCCCAAAAGTTATCAGTTTTGTTCCAGTTATACAGATCGAAGATATCGTTTTATCGTTTAAATATGTTAGTCCCTAATAATAAAGATTTAAATAACACTTTTAAATGATAACCATCTCTATAGAATTTTTTTTTTAATTTTTGAAAAAATGTCAAATTTTACCCAAAATTTCGACTTTTGGACCAAAAGCGCAGACTCAAGTCATTTTTTTTCAGCGGTAATATTGCACGCAGATGATGTACTAGTATAATGGCAACTTTTGGCACCTACCCGTTTTTGATTTAAAAAAATTAATTTTTTTCGCTCCACCCTAGTGCCCATCGATCTGCGTTTCAAACACCTGCTCTTGCTATGAAAGGTCTTTCAAAAATCTGTGTTTCTTTGTACGGAAATAAAAAGATTTAATAAATGGATTCTCAATGGGGTTTTCAACAATTTACAGAAGTATAGGGATAATTTTTTTAAATTCCTAAAATGGGAATTTTTTCTGCACCTGGCTGTGCAGTTTTCGTGTTTTTAGGTTCAGTAGAATTTAAGAAACAGCCCTTTAAAAATAGACCAAGCATATTTATTGCCTTAGCAGCGCTGTATTTGTATTACCCCCCCTTTCTTCCAGTTTTCGAAGAAATGTATTCTGCAATTTGATAAAATCTACACTTTTGTTGAATTATGAATGTTTTTTTCTATTCTTTCAATTTGGTGTTTTTAATAAAGTTCTCAACTGATTATTAGAATTTTAAAATTTTGAATCTCAGGTGCATCATGAGATTCTGTGCTACTTTTACGAAAATTTTGAGCCTCCTATGTGCTGTTAATTTTGCTAGCAATCCTGAACAGACAGTCACACACGCACACAGAGCGAAACTTTCTTTTATTCGTATAGATATTCCATCGCTTTTTCCTACAGAATCAATCAAACAATGCAGCTAGCCATTTCTGTGCCTTGGGCAGGATTTTTCAATTAGAGCTTCTGTTTTTTGCAGTCGATACGTAATTTTGAAGAATTCCGGAAAAAGGGAGGTAGAAAGATGGGTTTCAATAAATAGTATTTATAGTTCGCGTACACAGATCTAACATTTGGAAGTTATTGTGTATATTCACACACATTATGATTACAATACTTCCCTTGCTCTATGTGATCGAAAAGTTTTTTAAAAATTGTGGAATTTCTCAATTTTTACGTCATTTTCACTTACATCTCTTAAAAGCATGTGTTCCAATTCTTAAACTTATTAAAATATTACTATTGTCAACATATGAATAACAAAAGTAAAATATTGCAAAAAGTAGCAAGTGGTGCATTTACTAATTAATGGGAAAAATTTACCCATTTTTTCCAAGTAAAAAAAAAAACAAACATCCATGTATCCAAGCTCTATTTATATGCCACGAAATTTGGCCTAAAAGTTCAATTTCTTGAATGCCTATGACATAATGATAATATGTATTTGCACTTTAATAGTAATAGTGTTTCGGAATCTGACCTTTGAAATTTAAATTTTTTTCATTTATAATGTTTGCATAGTTATAGTTATTTTATTGTGGAAAGTTGAACAAGTCACACTGTATGCAGTTATTTCCGCACATTATTTTATCAGTTGTTTTATGGGCGCTATCAATGAAAATATTGTGATCACAAGACAGGCAATTTTGGACATCTAAAAAATGTTCTGTTTCCCAATTTTGAATCCAAACATAAGTAAAAACTGCCAATTTTGTCTGTGGAATAAATTTCGGAATCGCTTTTGGACCTTGATCCAATGTTATATTTTTGGTTGATAATATTAACCGACAAAGTTGCAGCAGGAATCTGGGGAAGAGCAGAACAACTTTGCCAACTTAGAATTTTATCATTTCCCCAGATTCTTTCATACTTCTTCAAATCAAAGGTTTTTCAATTATTATTTTGGTTTTGTATTGTATGTTTTCCTGACATGGCACATCTGAACTGGAATCCGAGCAAGGTGTTGTACCAGAAGAAGAAGCATAACCAGAACAAGATGCAGAAAACGAATAGTGCAAAACATTTCTCCTCCAGATGATGATCCATCCTCAATGACTGGAGACGTCAGGTTAGCACCATACGGTAAAAAACATCGTGCAATGAAATGTTGGGCTGTTTTTGATCGTTAAGTTATTGGTGGAAACAAGTGTGAAACATTATGCTGCAAAAATGACATTATTATGGACATGGAGAGTTTGAGTTCATAACTTAGAACGAAAGATAATGGGTAGAGTCCTGTCAATGTAGCCGATGTTGTGTACATTGTTGAACTTCCTTACACAAAAAGTAGAGAAAAAACATCTTTTTCTGAGACGAATATTCGAATTGTTTTCCAACTGTTCTTTTCTTTTTTATTGAAATCTGTATGTCATGATCTAAATACATTATTTGAATTATAAAATAGAATTTTTCGGTGTTTTTTGTTGTTTTCCACTGGTTTTTAGACAGTTGGAAAAGGTGTCGCTTTTCCCATTTAACTTTGCCAACACAGTTTTATGCGAAACAAAAATAGAAATGTTACCACTTATTCTTAAACTAGAATTCAAGACTAAGAGTTTAAGATAATTTTCAAGCATTATTGAACATTATGAGAAAGTAAAAGATGGATAGAGAAAAAGAAAAGCTACAAAGTTGTCACGGATTACTGTAGGTAAAATTGGATGAAAATGCACCCCCCCCACCCCACCCAATAAAGGATAAAAGTGTTTTGTAACCATACATATCTGTAAAATTCAAATAATTGCTGAAATCAGAAACACAAATGTTATCAATCTTTTGCAACTTCTCTTCATATTACATAAATTAAATATATTTCATTTTATTTGTAAAACTTCAAACTTATGTTGAATTTATAACCATTGAAAACGTTTCCTCTTTATATAATTAATGTTTGGTATCTGAACTATTTTGAAAGTAAGAACAATTCATAAGAATATGATAATTAACATCAGTTTGTTATAATAAGTTTACAATATTTTCCCTTTTTTTTCTTTTCCAGAAAAAATAAAATTTAAAACACCTATATTGGTAATTGATAAAATAAATTTGATAGATCTTACGCTAAAACTTGCTGAAAGTATAATGCTGCTTTACAATTATGTCACTGAAAAAAATTTAAAATAAACTGAAAAATTGAATTTTAATGAATGGATGTGAATCCATAACATACTGACATCCATAATGCTCAAATATTCACTTTAGTTGTGTGTTTTTTTTTTCATTATTTCCATCCTAGCATCAAAACAATATTTGGTCAATATTGCTTGTATCGGCTACATTGAGATGAAATATTGCTGCTACATTAAGGTGTTTACATTTTTCTAAATACTTTGCCTTTTCATTCCAAAAATTTCAGTGAATATCAAATTTTTACCCAATGCTGTTTAGAAACTAAGTACTTTCAGTGAATACAATATAAGCTCCAATATAACCGATATTTATTTGCTACAAGGATATTTATACTGATCATGTATCAGCTTTCAGTACAAAAAATTCTTGAAAATGAATTTTAATGCATATATAACAAACTTCTAAGCAAAACGTTCAAATTGGAGATTTAAAAATGACCTGTAACATTTGGCTATCATTAAGGCCTTTCTGAATTTCATTATTGGTAATTTCTGGCACATTCACATCTATCATTTAATAAATACATAAATGCATGAAATTTTCGGACCATACTGGGTTTCAAAGAAATCAGATGGTGGTTTTCCCTTTCCTAAAATTCTAAAACACCTTTCAAGATTCAAGACAGATTACGAAACACTTTCCAACATAACAAAACTTTCCTGTTTAATAAACTGTAAAATAATATCTAAAAAAAAACAGTTTTGAAAACACATAACACACTTGAAAAGCCAATTTTAGCAATTACAGTCTCTAGTTTCAAAAGTATAAAAATTCTTTTGTGATGCATCGTATATATTCTTCTGCCCGTGGCTTAAGGCTTCATGAAACATCTCAACAAGAAAAATGAACCAGTTTTTGCGAAATATTTAGCATCATGTATTTTACTTAAAAATAGACGTAGGATGTTTTTACAGTAAATATACACATTATAGCCTATATATAAATCAAAAGAAATTAATTTCATGCATAAATTAGTTTTCAAGAACTACAATTAACTTTTTACATATTTTTTGAACAACATGTCTGTTTGATACACTTTTCTAAAAAGTTTTATGTATCACCTTAAAATTTGTTGTGGAGTCAGAAAACATACTCTTTGAGAATAATAAGAAGCAATTTTCATTTTGGCTTAAAAGAAACAAAATTAAAAATATTTTGCTAAAAAATTTTGAAAATTCTAAACATTTTAACATTTTTTTTTTTTAATTTTCACTCAGATCCACAATGTTAGATATTTTTAAAGAAACAAGTTAGTTACACAATTTTGGAAAGTTGCAACTGTTTACCTAAAATAAAATTTTAGAAAAGTGTACCAAAGCATAAAAAAAACATATTTCAAGAAAAAGGCAAAAAAAAAAAAAAAAAAAAATACACACCCGCAGTGCTTAAAACCTGCTACGACCATAATCTTTTAGGTCCATAATCATTTAGCACCATAATCTTTTAGCTCTATATTGTAAGCCGATAATAAAAAACTAAAAATGTGAACCATTTTGCTTTCCATATGCCCTTAGTAGGAATTCAATCAGAAGTACCATTTGGAAGTCATTGTGTTCGTTCACTCTCTTGCTCTCACGCACTAATCATGATTACTTGCACAATGTGTTTGGAAAGCAGAAATCAAGAAAATTCTTAAATATTGAAAAAAATATCTTTTTGATACTTTTGAAAGTTTTATGAGAGAAAAGAAATTCTATTAACCAAAACTTACGTCATATATGCACATTAGTGATAAAGCCTCCTTATTTGTTTAGATCTTTTTAAAGTCATATCCTTCAATTAGTGTAATAATAATAACATTTAAAAAGATATTTGAATGATGAAGTAAAAGTGTTACACAGTCAAACTAATGATGAGAATCTAAATTTCCTATTTTCTGACACATTTGCAAAATCATTTGTAACATCCATGCGTAGGATATTCTTCTTCAAAATTCCTAAAATGAGATATTTTTGTACTCTCTTATAAAAACACAACTTATTTCGTGAAAGACTATATACACTATATAGCCAATAATCATCGGTCACATTCAATTTTAGACATTTTGTTGAATATTTAAAGTTATACTTGTCGAATTTCTCTGGAACTTCAGGATTATGAAGAATATGTATGACTTCACATTTATCGATGACGATTTGATTCAGAAGGACAATTAGGGGGAGGGGATAAAAAAAAATCAAAGAAAAATAATATTTAGGATCACCCTGTAAAAAAAATGCACGAAATGATCTATTCCTATAGCTTACGAATATGTGGATATTCTGCAATATGTATATTCATTTTCGCAAGAATAGCATTCATGAGATAGGTCTACCCAGCCAGAAGTTGATCAAATAAAGTCAGTGCTACGGGGGTTTAATTCCATTTCCTTCCTTTTAAGTTTTAGAAGTAAATTAACATGATTGCTACAACCCTTAATGAATGTCCTATAATGGTCAAAAATGAAATCTGCTGAAATTAAATAGCGAAAAAATTATAAATAAATAGTTTTTTAATTACCATCTTCCCAGTGGTTGATCAGGTGAAAGAAATCAATCGAAAATCTAAAAAATAAGCTTTAAATATAATCTTTAGGCTGTGATTAACAATAACTCTTATAAAAACATTAGTTGAAATAAGCAAGATGGAAGTGCATTATTTTAACTTACCGTAATTGTCTCCAACTAATTAAAAACTAAATGTTTAAATTTTTTAATTTAAAAAAAATCCAAAAAATGGCTTATCTTACAGCAGGCAGCCGACAACAATGTGACAACAGGTGTTCCAACATTCAAACGAAAATATTGTGTCTAGTGCCACGTATAAAACTCATTTCGACCTGAAATGGCGCAATATAATTTTTTTTTTATCAACTACTGGCAGGGTCACCTTATACCGATTTTGGAAAAGTTCACAAAAATTCTTCCATGTTTTTTTATTATATCACACAGTGCTTTCTACCAAATTTAATGCCATTTTCAGAAAATTAGACAAAATGAAGTAGAAATAATATAGTGCAGTTGAAACGTAAATATATTAAACATTTGAGGAAATATGAGTAGCTGTATGAAATATTTTTTCCTCTGTGCATGCACGCATGATCACAAATATATTTTTTGTGAATTAATAGTCCTCTATGGAGCAACTCATAAAAAAGTTAGTCAAATATCGTGAAAATTCTTAAAGATATTTAGAAAATTCTTAAAGTATTTAACGAATGTCAACGAGTAGATTTAGAAGAAATGCTTAGATTTTGATACTTCTTTTTTTTCTTGAAATAGGCTCATTCTGGCAGTTTTACAAGAAGAAATAAAACATCAATAAAAAATAAAAATTAAAAAATTGTAATAAAAATTATAAACAACAATTTATGGAAAACCCTTTATCATTTCGCTGTTTTTAAAGAATAGACCCCTTGCATTGACGTCACGTTGCTATTAGCAACGACAGATACTACTGTATCTGGAGCACACACTGCCCGTTTGCCGTTAAAAGCACATGTTATCTTTCTGTTTAACTTAGATCTTTCTTATTTTTATTATTATAGTGCAAATAAATCTAATAAGTCAAATGAAGAGCACCACATTCGCCTTATGTTTGGACGCCATGTGAAGCGATGCCATACATGTGACGTCATGTGCAACCTGCCTATAACAAAAAATCAGCTCACTCTATCTCCGATACCGTTCTGAATTTTCACGATATTTACCTGGCTTTTTTTTAATGAGCTGCTCCATAGAGTTGACTTTAAATCATGAAAACAAAATTGTTATCATGCGCGCATTGAGCAGATAAAAAATATTTCATACAACTGCTCATATTTCATCAGATGTTTAAAAAAATTATATTCTAATTGGACTATAGTATTTCTACTACATTGTGTTAAATGTTTGAAACTAGCATTAAATTTGGCATTATTTAAACAAAAAACATGAAGGAATTTTTTGAACTTTGAAAAAAAAATCGATATATCTCCATGAAAATACGTGTTATTCTTACACAAATGGATGCACATGTTATAGAATGTCTTAATCATTTATAAAATAAATAAGAATACCTTTAAATTATTTTAATTATTAAATTATTTGATTAAATAGCATTAAATTTGGCATTATTTAAACAAAAAACATGCAGGAATTTTTTTAACTTGAAAAAAAATCGATATATCTCCTTGAAAATACGTGTTATTCTTACACAAATGGTTATGGACACGTATGGACATGTTATACAATGTCTTAATCATTTATAGCATAAATAAGAATATTTTTAAATTTGATTCAAAATTCAGAATGGAGGTAATTAAAAATAGATTTGACTCATAGGTTTTTTGTTTTCCTTTTGCTGTTGTTTAAAGCATAATCTAAAACAATTTCAAAATGTAAAAAAATTAACAAAATAAAACACACGAATGCACATTAATTATAAGTTTATTAAAAGCACAATTTCACAGATGGTGCATTTAAAGAATACCCAATTAATTATTCAAGAATTCTACATTATGGTCGTGTATCAATTTAATAGCTTTTACAATTCTGGAACTGCATCTATTGTCAACAACAAAAGGATGAGCTTGAAAAGATTCAGCCACATACTCATCGACATAAACATTCTGCAAAGATGGGCATGACCGGATGAGGGAAAAAACACCCTCACATGTCACCCAAGTACGACTGAGGCAGATTGTGTTTAAATGGGGAAATGTTATATTAAAAGTTAAATCAGCATCATTTAAATTTGCACGACACAAGTACAATACTTTCAAATTAAGCCCAAGATTCTTTATTGTTGCAAACTGCCTGGAACAAATTTCTGTGCATCCCACATTCAAAACATGTAACTGATTCCAGAAAGAAATGCCATCATTAAACCAGGAAGCAATTACACATGTACCATATAAAAACAATTCCTTCAAGCAGGGCAATTTTGAAAATTGAAGCTTATGGTAATGGTTAAGTAAACAGCATCTGACACCTAAAACTTTAATTTTAGAATCAATATCAAATTTTCTTCCTGAAAGACGGTTAGGAAATTTAGAATGATGAAATATCAAAACCTCTACACTCTGTAAAAAATGGGTGCATAAATCTATAATTGAAGGAAGACTAGCAGATAACAGAGCATATTTCAAAATTAAGATTTTGAGATGGGGACATCTTCCTTGCAGCTTCACACAAAGTTCTTCAAAAATCAGTTGTTCAGTCCAATGGCTGATACATCTAAAATCTAATTTGATAAAAGTGACAAAAAAGGGTAGCACATTCACAAAACACTTTGCCACAGTAATTTGGGATTTATGATTCCAGTGAAATTTCACATTCACCTTCTTCCACAGACCTGGGCTCCTTGCCATTACATTCCATCTTCTGCAGACTCTAATAAAAATAGAAAAAAATGAAAATATCTATATACAGTGGTATGCAAAACGATAGAAATGAGACAAAAACAAAGAAATGTGACCACTTTTGGTATGAAAATGCACAAAACTATGTATTAAAATTAAATACAGTCAACTCTGTGAAATTCGCACACTTAGGGACCGAGGGTTTTGTGGATTATACATTTTAGCAGATTATAGATCATCCCTTTGTTTACATTTTATTTTTTGAAGTTTGACTATAAATTTGGAACAACTATACAAAAATTACAATTACAATGGACAAGAAAAACATAATGCAGCATTGGTTTAATATATTTAATAATTAAGATTCAGGAAAAGTTAAATTATATACAATTTTTACTGATTATTCATGTTTTCTTTTGTTGTCAATAATTTTTGTCTGTAGTCTCTGAACACTTATTACTTCTTGCTCTAAGATAACTTTTTGTTATTCAAGGAAATTTAAATATCTATATCCAATTTTAACTTAAATATTTATTCATTGGAAAATTGATAACTGAAAAAAAATGTAACAAATTTAGATTTTGAGTTGAAATTTTAATAACAATTTTCATTGTTTACATTCCAACATGTTGTGTGGGTAACAGACATTTGCGGATTATACATCGGCGGATTTCACAGAGTTGACTGTACATGATATTCTAATTAATATTAAAGCAATCATTTACAAAAATTGTATATATTTTATATAGTCTATTTTAAAATACCTAATTTACTATATTTATTCTAGAGCAAAGTAATAATCATGTAAATATTTTTAAACCACAGCTCGTGATTGGCATATCATTTAACAAAGCATTAAAAAAGATTCTGAGCGCATTTGTCTAATTTGCAAAATTTTTTGACATTGGGGAAGAAAAAAAAGGCTTTCTGACTTCAAAAAAGGCCAAATTTTTGCATTTAACAACATGCGCATGTTGCTTCAAAAATTGCTTATAAAATTAAAACTTTTAAAGATTGTAATTTTTTACTTCTTACAGAATCGAACAACATACGGTACTGCAAAATCTATAGGAAGGCTGAGACTCCAATAACAGTCTTTTTCGGAGGGAAAATTCGTGTATCAAAAGTCATACATTTTACTTGCTCGGTACTCCACGACTCCAATATTTCGTTAATAGCAGAAGCTATTGCCTATTGCCTCACCTGTTCCTGATTGAAATTTTGGAACAACAAGTAACTGGTCAATATCTTTACCTGAAACGATAATGGGTAATCTCTCTACAGTTTCAGATCCTGAAATGTCTTTTAAAATTTTGCAACCATTCCAGTGAACAGTCAAAAGAACCCTTGCCGAGAACTCTTTTTTTTTTGGGGGGGGGGGGGGGGGGCTCTGCTTGTTCGGCATCTGATACAAATATGTCCATTTAGTACGACATTTTACGAATATAAAAAAATCAAATTCTGTAATTTATAAACATTATCTTATAAATGTTTGTTATTATAAATGTCTTATAAATGCATAACATAAATGTTTGTTGTTCTTAAACGCAATGAAATGGAAAAACAAACTCTGAACACCGTTTTTCATTTTAAATGAATCTTTGGCTATATTAAAACAAACTCTTTTCAGTAAAAAATGTAATTGATTATATATAAAAAATATCAACTCTAAACTGATAATAAAAACCATACATCATCTCCCTACATCCATAATCATTCAATAGAATGTAACTATTTCTAAATTGATAATGAAAACCATGTAACATTACCCCATTTCCATAATCATCAAACTTCTTGTACCACAAAACACTATCCCACCTCCACAATCATTCATCAAATATATATATATATACCGTAAGACTTTGTGACACCCGGTCTAGGTTTGATATTTCGAATATTCCGCTATGTCTGGTGTGGTAGGAAAACAAACAGCATTTCTATATCCTAGTATACGGTGTGACACATCACCTAATGACCATTTCCCGAAGCTCTAACACAAAATATGCAAACTAGACCAGGTGTCACAAAGTTACCCCACCAATCACAAAGTACATCTTATGGTATATTTCACTATTTTTAAAATAGTCTAACATCTTTAAAACAAGCTGTACACTACTTTTTCCTGCAGACTAGCCATACTCAACATTTTTTCCCCATGTGCCACGAATGTATGACTGTGACGTTAAGTGGGTCACAACACACTTCTACTATATATATAAAATGCTAACAGAAATTTCGTTCTAGCTGGAGTTATGCTGAATGGATTTTGATGGGACTTGCATCTTTAATTATATAATTTCCCAGGGAAGAAATCAGATGAACCAATTATGAAATATCAACCTCTTTAAAAAGATTCTGATAAATAGATTTCGATGGAACTTGCATTATTTGTTAGATAATGTTTAACATATTGTTAAGTTGCTTAGTTACAGAGCTATAAGAAAAAGTTCTATAATTAGGTCAATATGATTATGAAATTGAATGCTTAAAACTCATGTTCTATTTCATAGGACTTATATTGTCAATTAGGTAACTGTTAGGGTAAGCCATTAATGTATAGCACAACATTTTATGTTGCTTAGTTATAGAACTATATTTAGGCTTGCCCAGTTCTGACAGATTAGCATTTTTAAAAAGTTTTACTAAACAGATTTTGATAGCATTTGCATTATTAATTACATAAAAACATCTAAACATATGTAAAATTAGAATTCCACTTTCCAAAAATTACATCCTACATGAGCAGAACTGTGGGCAAAAGCTAGTATGTACTAATATAAAAAATACATAAAATAGACAGGGAAAAAATTAGTTTAACATAGCATTGTAACAAAGTTAATATTATCAGTAATGTTGAATATTTGTCACAGAAGAAATGGGGACCCCAGAAGCCAAGGGGTATAAATTAAAAAAAAATTAGCTAAGTGCACAGGCTATCTGGAAATAAGGCAATTTGTTTAGAGGGAAAGAAATGTAAGTGATTTTCTTATTATGTGCTGCGTTCTAGAAGCCAACTACTTAAGCTCTTTAAATTATTGAACTCTTTAATCTCTACTTAATTTTTTAAAACTGTTGTACTCCACTTTTCATTAAAACTTACTGAAATAAGAGTTCAAAGACCACTGTGAAATAAGCAACAGTTTCATATTTTAATTAAGTGAACTAGCTGTTTAACCCATTCTACGCAAGGGAGTTCAAGAATTTAATATTAAATCCAAAATTAAAAATAACTTTTCGATTTACAAAAATATTTGTCTACTACTGTGCATGTTTTAAAAATGAAATTTAATTTATCATGTTGCTATGGCAGCAGACGATAAAACAATACCTTTGGAATAAGGGAATAAATAGAATAAAAAGTTTTTCTTTATTTTTTTAAAAAGGTAATAATTAAGCACAATTAAATAATCTCTATTTTTTTGCATGTGAGGTAAAACAATTATTGTAATATCTGCTACAGCTTTTAGTATTACAGCGTGGTGTATGTAATACGTATATCTCTAATTATTTGCAATATGAGGTAAAACAATTATCATCATACCCGCTATAACTTCTTAGTATTGCAGTGTGGCGTACGTAATATGTGTATCTCACATTGAAGTAAATATTTAGAAGTGGTTAGAACTCACGTGATTACGGGTTGAACATAAAAAAAGACAAAAATTCGTCAAAAATATAAAATAAAAGAAATTGTTTAAAATTTTCGAATTTTTTGCCCCAATCGTTCATTGGCCTCCTACCAGCAACCTGTGTGCTAAATTTTGTAGCCCTGCCCCCTTTGGTTTCCAAGTTTTTGTGGTTACAAATATACGCGCACGGATTTTAATAGGGTAGACTATTATTGATGTTCCAAATTTGAACTCAATTTACTCCAAATCTAAATTTTGTTACTTGTATCCCTTGACTTCTGAGTGTCCTCAAACGTTTCCAAAATGTTTAACACTAATGTTTTGAAATAATATACTTTGTGGTAGATTTCTATTGCAAGTGCTGTAGGAATATGCAGTGAAGACTGTTGTTTATAAATATTGGTATAAAGAATTTTGGTGCTATTCTTTTCTCATGACTGATGTTCAACACCAATAAACAGTATTAGTTATAAAATGTAATAATATAGAAATGCAAAATTTTTAAGTTCTAAAGGGAAGAAATAAAATTTCTTTTAATAAATTAGTCTTTTTCTCAATACAAAAACTTTTTATTATCTTTTAAACACAGAGATATATATAATGCAAATTCAATTACATTGCAATAATAATTGATACTTATGTATTATCCGATCCGGGCTAGATACTATTGTGTCAGTTATACTAATTACAACGGAATATCATAGCATACCTAATTCGATCTACAATATAATAATAATACATAATGTGGCTTACTTATTTATTTTAGTTAGTTCTTTTTATTATAGTTTTGAGTTTTAGGTTATTTATATATTATAGTTCATTTATTATATTTCATTTATTAATTATCTTTTATAATTTATCATTTTTTAACAATGTTATGTATATAATAAAGCTAAATAACTCTTTCAAACATGATTGGAAATGGTAACCAAGATTGGCAATTGGCAATCATTTTTGATGATTTATCTCCTGGTCCGGATATTATGTAAGTACCTAATGTTTAATTGATGTTGTTAATTAGAAACGTATCTACCACTGTCACACAAATAGAAGTACAAGAACTTTTGATTAAGCAAGCAGGGTTTAAGATGTTCTAAAACAATTTTAAATCAATTATAAACAACAGGATTGACTTTGTCCTTCTGTGAAAATATGTAAAACAACAGTGAAGGTCTTAAATACCTTTTATGTTCATCTCAATCAATTTTATAAATATGGATTAATGATTGTACATCTCAAGCCACACATAAATGGTTGCTGGGCCACATGTGGCACACAGGCCTGAGACTGACACTGAAAATGTATTACAAATGCTTTGCACTGCATAATCTACACATAGTGTTTTTTTTATATGCCTCAGAAACTCATATTAAATTAATGATGTTTGAAATAGTGTAACATCATTACAATATACTGCAAATGATATCCCCCATAGACTATAATGTAAGAAGATTCTTTAAAATTTCCATGCAAACATACATGCTATAGTAAATCTCAAATTTTATTCAGTAATATGTGTTGCTATTTGGTTTGGAATTAATATTTTGCTTTAAATTAAAAAAAATTAAATCCTTTCTTGAACACCTTTTCTTTGTCTAACATCTGAATAGACTAGAATATAATAGAATCTGAATAGGCTAGAAATGAACTTTATATACCTTGCAATTTGTCCCAGTTCATTCTGTGACAGATAAGAGAAAATGTTGATCATCACCTCATCTCGTAAAGAGTTAATATTCAAAGCCTCATCATTTGACTCCATAATCTAGAAATAAAAGTATAGGATCACGAGTGAAGAACATAGGATATTAGCATTCTATGTAACAACAGAATGATTCAACATTTTATGAGAACAAATATGTTACTTAAATAAATCAAGGTAGTACAGGAATATTGGATGAATGTAGCTCAAGCAATTGTGTGTATCAGTGAATATCAAACATCTTTTTTCAAACAATATTTATTCAATATTGCCAGATGTTAAGCAATATTAGATCGGTAAACTTGGAATTTCTGAAAATTCAGCATTTAATCTTTTAATTTACATTTTATTACTTTTTTAAAACAAAGGATAGTACACAATTATAACAATATTTTAAATTCTATAAACCTTATGAAGAAAATCTCATATTGTTGAAAATTGGGGAATCTCAACAAGCAAAGTGCAGTGCTAAACTACAATCCATGAAAGTAATAGTCTGCTCCTTTTTTATATCTGGTGCAGATTGTGAACATTTTGTTCGGCTTATTTATAGTCAAATATTTTGAAGGTAAATTTGAACTTGAATCAGTGTTGATGACAAATAACGATAGACACACTGATGAGTTGATGATAACACTGATGAGTTGATTTATAACAATTTTGAATCTACTTCAAACTACTATAAAAATTAGAAATAATTAAAGAGGACTAATTTAACCTATTCTTCTAATGGCAAGACAAATGAATAGCACTCACAAAATAAAATAAGTCTTGATGAGCACAAACTGTATTTATTATGAATTAGATGACTACTATGAATAACTAACAATAAAGATTAAGTTGTTTTGTTATAGATTTTATGGTAGGGGAGAGTGGTAATGAATGGGCCAATTTTTGGTTTTTAATTTTTGTAATTTTTTTTTTGGCTCAGAATTGGCTCTTTAGTTACTTTACTTATTTGGTTATATAAAAAAGTCATAAAAATTGGATTAGAAAATGTCTATAATGAATGATAATAGAAAATAAAAATATAAAAATTTGGCCCATTCATCCCCACCCATGGCAATGAATGGGCCACTAAATGAATTCAATAAAAAATGTGGAATTAATCTTTTATTTACCAAATATGACAAAATAAATGGCACTTGACATGATATGATATAAAAGGATACTGAAATAGTAAGTAATACACAATGCTTATCAAAATTTATAAACATCAAAAGCGATATTATTAAATCACATTATTGTGGCAGAAAAATGACAAAATAATGAGATTATAAGAAAGAAAGAGCATAAAATATGCATAAAAATAATAGATAATACACATTATGATTTAACGAAATTTATATTTTTCAAAATTAATATTAATTCACATGGTTGTAACAGGATTGCAATGCCTATTAATTGACCATTTAGTGTAAATTTTGCGTATTATTTATTCTACCCATCAGATTCAGAATATAAACAATTATTCTAGTTTTATATAAAATGGGAAAATACTGGTAGGTGTGGTCAACAACTAGACAGAGAGAGAGAGTTCACATTAATCATTTATATAATTTAACTTATGTTTCTAATTAATAACTAATATTTCTTAAAGTGAAAATGTACAAATTATTTTTTAGACATCACTATAAACCTATCCTAAATAAACAGTAATTTAATCTAAATCCATGACAGCCAGTTATGTTTCATATTAAAGAGAAGAACAGAAAAAATGGAAGAAAAACCATATTTTCATGATCCAAAGGTGGCCCATTCATGACCATGATATAGTGGCCCATTCAGCCCCACCTATACTTCTGGTATATATTCAGTTTTTTTTAGTACATTAAATTCAAATAACATCTAAATGCATCCTAAAATTAGTTTTTAGATATGCAAAGACTTGCTAATACACATATCTGCAATGAAATAATAGATACTTTTCAGCTTATTTATTTTACTGAAATGTGAAAAAATTTACTTTTCAATCCGATTCTTGACCATCCTACTCTAGTGGGAAAATGGCTTTGCCCAAACAATAGAAAATTGAATGAGTTTGGTAGAACAAATAACTTCACCTATTGGCGGCATCTAAAATAATTTTATGCAAATACTTTTTCATATTTTGTTAATGGCCCATTCATCCCCATGGCCCATTCATTACCACTCTCCCCTATATATCAATAAAAATATAACTCTATCTAATATACTATAAACTATATTACGGTGGTGGTTTATATCTATATATTTTATTTATAAATATCAAAAGTATGCAACTGCATATCAAACACGCTAGTATGTACACAAATGTAATTTTCGAGATTTATTACACAACTGCAAATTTACGTACATCAGGGAATGTCTGTATTATAGTAATAACATATATTTAAAATAGTATATAATGTTGGAGTTTGTTTTGGGAAATGGTGCATTAAGGCAATGGATGATAGTATTTTGAATGGTGTTAACATCTTATTGACAGCTCTTAAGGTAAGTGATATAGTTAATCATTGCACAAAAAAGTATAAATCAAGTATAAAGATTTATATACATAAAAAAAATTGAAATACTATTTTCAAGTGTCTATCTAAATTGTAATAATGTCGTTAGTTAATTTTAATTTAAAAAATTGGATTTTATTTATTTATTTTTAAAAATTAGTGATTTTTTCATACCTTCCTTGTACAGCATCAGGTATGATCGATCATGAAAATTTCTATTTTTCAAGTGAAAGAAAATTAGTATTATATAAACAAAGTATATTTATATGATCATTTTGAAAGTTTTTGCTACTTTGAATAACATTCATAATCTTTGGTTTTAATTTTTTACTTATTTGTTTTCATATCAAATACATATGTGAATTATGAATCATTGCAGATTAAAGTTCTTATTAGTATTATTTCTTAGCTTCTGCCACTTACTGGCAGAAACTAGTTTCTGCCATGCTGGTCTTAACCGGTTACAACTGCTGATTTTAACTACCCCGGCAGAAACTTGCCAACTCTACATGCAAAAAATAAAAGCCACTGCTGTCGAAGGAGAAAAACAATAGTGGTAAAATTTGCACCTGGCTAAAACAAAAGCATCGAAATTATTTACAATTATTCGTGTCATATACAGAAAGATTGTAATTACAATCATGATTAACATGAAAATGATTTTTAGCAGAATACTCTACCAACAATTCAATAAAATAATGAAGGAAAGCAAGCAAAAAACTAAAATATCTAAGAATTTACTTAATGTTGATCAATTAGTCAAATTTAATCTGTTTGATGCAGAAATTTATACAAATGCTAAGCACGAAAGAATAGTGCTTTTAAAATAAAATTTAAACATAAACTTTATACAACAAGCATAATATTTCAAGCTATTAGAACATGCATATATTTTTAAATCCTACAATTTTAATGCTCAATTTTCTATTACTAATTTGAAAAATAAAACTCTTAGAATTTTAAAAAATTAAAAATTTATTAAGATATGAAGGAATGCTGAAAACAATTGTGCCTAAAACCGTTGCTGTGTTTTTTAGGAATTTCATGTGTTACAGTATTAATACATAAACAAAACTCAATAGTATATAGATTTAGATATACGTATTAATTTAAAAATAAAATGACTAAAGTGCTGCTCACCTTTTCTAAAGTCAACTTTTGCCTCTTTCGATCCATAATCAAAAATCAATCTTTAACAAATCGTAATTAAAAAAATTAGGATCCAACACTATAAAAGAAAAAAGAACAAAATAAATAGACAACACAATACTTTTTTTTTAGTTAAAAATCAATATTTGATTGAAAATTATTCAAAAGCTTGTATCATGATTATAAAAATCAAAGTTCACATTTTATCGTTCATCGCATCAGACTTTTGCATCTTTGAAAAACTGAGTAGTATATAACATTGTAATTTTAGAAAAGAAACGCTGCATCCTCGAAAACTGACATCAAAATAAGAAAATCCACATAATCACTGGAACTATCATAAACCAGAGTTGAAAAAAGACAGCTATAATTTAAAAAAGCCACGCTGGTGGCTTTTATTGGTTTTAACTGGCATTTTTGGCCAAAATTGGCTTTTATACAGTAAAACCGTTTAATTATAAATGGCACATTTTTATGTGTTTTTTAATTAGTTTTAAAGACATTTAATTGAGATGGAAATCAATACAACCCAATTTTTCAATAATGAAGACATTAATATTGGAATAAAAGGCCATATCAGTTGCTTTCTCTGGTTTACACTGACCTTAACACCCTTTTTTTTTCTTAGTTATATATTTTATCAACTAATTTTAAGGGATATTGATATACAAGTCTTATTTTATTTCTCATAAACATTTATTTAAAATCACACATAAAGTCATTTAATACAAACATCATTTATCTCTATTAAAACAGTATTATGAATAACATATGCATTAATTTATGCATGAATACGCACTATTTTAAATAGCAACTAGCTTTTCAAAATTCTAATTCAACAAGTTTTATTTGGAGATTTTTTTTTATTGTTCTCTTTATTTTATGCACTTACATGTACTAAAATTTCCTCAAATGTTATTATCCTTCCTAATTTTTCTTTCATTCTACAATTTTAATCTGTCTGTATGGACACATCTGGAATAAGTTACATAACAACTTAGTAGCAGAAAAACCTTTTCATATACTCATTTTTCTAAGTTAGAATATCAATTGCTTATTACTGGGTGTTCTCAAGTATTAGATAATTTCAGTTATTAAATACATATATGCTATTTAG
This sequence comes from Maratus speciosus, assembly GCA_963932465.1. Classification (NCBI taxonomy): domain Eukaryota; kingdom Metazoa; phylum Arthropoda; class Arachnida; order Araneae; family Salticidae; genus Maratus; species Maratus speciosus. Next base: position 41,985,759 of record OZ010798.1, read on the forward strand.
TTTTAATCAATTTTAATAGCAAATATCAGGATGTAAGAATGTTTATTTTTTGATGCGTGACATTTTCTTATTCTTTCACATAATCTTTAAAATATGTGGTATGTGTAGAGCTATAATAAAGAATTCCAAACCAATAGAATAGAGTCTAATTTAATGCATTCTTCTGAATATTTATAATTTTTTTTCTGACATAATGCCTTCTAGCAGTTATAAGAACTTATTTGACAAAGTTTATATTTTTTTAGTAGAAAATATTTATAAGTGCATTAAAAATAAATTAATCCAAATGTTATATGAATTATCTATAAACCATCTTTTAAAAAAATAAAAGCCGGCTTTTTTTTAAGTGGTTAGAACAACAACAAAAAACAGGATGGCTTTTTTAGGCCTGGCTAAAAGCCGGCAACCCTGTCATACATGGCACAGTCAAAAAGGATTATTTTTTCCTATTAATATCAAAGATATCACATAAATAACTGAATTATTAAAATATCTAATTGTTGAAAAATGTGTAGGAATATTAAAACATTTAAAGTGTGGAAGTGATTAATTACCCATAATTCCAAAATCTGGCATTTTTTCCCTGAAACATTTGTTGAAAAACCTTTTTTTGACGTGTTCTTTCTTTACTTTAAATATTAATACTATATATAAAGTAAAATTCTGAAAATATCTACCAACCACCCTCCCCAAATTTCACTTTTCGAAAAAATAATTCTATTTGTAAACCACTTATGAAAATACTTTTTTTTTATGTAAAAAATTATTCCCAGTTTTTCTGCATAACAAAACATATCCATCCAAAGCTGATCATGAGAGTCTGATAATCAGGGGTTGGTTGGTTGGTTGATTGGGATTTTATGGCGCAAAGTCCCTTTAGGGACATGCTGCGCCAAGACAATGTCATAATGTAAAAATTATATATTACCCAAACAATTTGAGCAAAACTAACAAAAAGGTGAGAAAAACAATAAATGAGAACACTAATATGTATATTTAAAACCATTTAAGAGAGTCAAAGGTTGATAATTAAAAGACCAAAGTATTCCGATTAAAAACTGTGTAGTTAAAAAGCAATAACCGTTAAAATATAAACAAAGTCCAAGATGACGTACAGAGACTACCTGAAAACAAATTTAAAATCACAGAAATATATAACAAACAAAAAATTAAGTAGGAAAAATTCCTCAAAAGCTACATTTTCCTAATCGGCACTTGATTCTGATTCCATTTCTTCATCAAAGTTTTGCAGTTGTTTACGATCCTTTACATTACTAACTGATGGGTTTTGGCTTTTGTTATTGTTCTTTTTCTTCACAGTGGAAAACTGTGAAGAACCCCGGATTGTTTTTTTCTCTTTCTGTATACAAGATTTTTTGCTTGGTTTGTCAGTTTTACTAGTATTAGGTCTATGTGGTGTTTTTGCAGATGTGACAGCCTTAGTCTGAATTTCAGGTGACGTTTTGGATTGACTTGGGGATTTTTGAGACTGATTGATCTGGTATACTATTTTAACAGGTTCTGAGGAAGGTTGCCAGCGTTCTAATAGTGGGGTTGCATAGCCTTTACTACCACAACTAACATCACGGGTTTCTCTATTTGAAGAGGTTGTTGATTGTGCTTTAGCTGAGTTACTTGGTGGAAAGGAGTTGTCGGTCTGGGTGCTTATGTGCCTTACAGAATTTTGTTGTTGCTTGAGTAGACTAGAGTAGGAGACTCCAACTGACGGAGTTCTGGATTCAACAATTTTGCGGGCTTCAGGGTAGGAGAGATTTTGAGTTACTTTAACAGCAAGGATTTCCTTATCACGTATCCAGTTTGGACAGGAACGGGAATATGCTGTATGATCACCCTTACAGTTTATGCAGCGTTCAGAGTTTTGACATGAATTACCGTCGTGGCCAACTTCTGCGCAGCGTGCACAGGTAACGGAACCTCGACAGGTAGTTGTGGTGGGACCATAACGCTGGCATTTAAAGCAACGGAGGGGATTAGGTATGTAAGGACGGACAGGACAGTTCAAGTAAGCAGCTTTAATTCTTGATGGTAAATTAGGGCTATTAAAAGTCAGAATGATGTGCTTCGTAGGAAGCACCTGCCCATTCCGACGGATAGTTATACGACGTACATCTATGATATCTTGGTCTTTTAAATTTTGTAAAAGTTCGTCTTTAGTAGAGAATAAAAGGTCTGGCTCAGATATTACACCACGGCTTGTATTTAGAGTTTTATGTACTTGAGTAGAAACTGAGAAAGAGCCTATTGTAGAGCAATTTAAAAGAAGATGTGATTGTTTGACTGAAGAAACCTCAACAAGCAAATCACCAGATTGTAATTTTTTGAGAGAATGACCATCCCCCAAGACAGACTGGAATGTTTTTGCAATGAGAAATGGTGAAGTTTTTTTGAAAGAGCTATCAGAGAGACTATCAGTACGTTTAATGACAAAAAAACGAGTGTATGATGAATTCTGTGCAATTTGTTGCTCTCCACGTGGGAGAGAAATAGAAGTAAGTGAGTTATTTGCATCCATATTAGAAATAAAAATAAGAATTCAGACCCCGGCCGCACCACCCACTACCGAGCCCAACAAGGGGATGCACATCGTGCACCAGTGCTAACCAGGGCCTATACGGTCACAAAACACTCCTATGCCAGTCTCCACCCTTAATAAGATGGCTAGTAAGTGTCCGCTCACTTGATCCCCAGCCAGTGACAGAAGTCAGCTGACCAGCCGATTGATGCATACGGGACCAATATGCACCTCCCGTCTACCTGAAGCAGGGGCCAAAGCAGCGTGTTGGTTTCCCTCAACTGCCAGGATCCCCCTTTCCAGGGACACGGGTCGCCACATACGGCAAACACGTGGGTGGTTTTCAATTCTCCATGTGTCGATATACAGGATGATATCGGCTCATACAGAATTGCCCTCACATCCGAAGAAGAAACCACAATGAGAGTGAAACAAAGAGGAAAGAAAGACAAGAGAAAAGAGGAAAAAAGAAAGATCGCTCAGGAACCCGGGGTTGCGAAGCCCGTGAATACCTAAAGAAGGTATCCCCCTGGGGGGCTGATAATCAGGGGTGGGGGAATGCATCATTTTACTTGCCACTGGCGAGTGAATTTTTAGGTAGTCTGAAAAAACTTTTTTTTAAGTAGTAATTAGCTATATTTTTCAACTTTCCTAATTACTGTGGATGTAAACATGGTACTAAGTTCTATTTTATAATAAACTTTCATCTCTTGTTTATATTTCTTAATTTTACAGGGGAAAAAATATGAAAATGCATTATAATAATAGTAACCAACTATTTTTGAGTTTCATAAACTTTGTCATAAAAAGTTTCTACTGTACGTTACAACTAGCTTGTGAAATAAATCCTTGGCTGGTAAGATTTTCTAAAAATCCCCCAACCCTGCTGATAAGGCTGGTTTCCGACTTCACGGGTTTGAATAAATAAAACAAACCTCAGATAGTTCTCTTGTTTTTCTTTAGAGTTGCTCTATAGTGGGATTTTTTGTGGGGTGCTTTGATTATCTAATAACTTATATTTTATATCTTACCTATATTTCAAATAATTTATGTTTTAATGCAAATTTATTAAATAGCCTAATATACTATTATTGCAACATACAGAAAATTTTAACAAAATCAGTCAATTATCAATGCAGAAATATCAATTATTATTATTTTGAAGGTAAGGAAAAAACTTTTTATATATATATTTTTTTCTTTAATTATTTTTTCTGATTGTTTGCAACTCAATAATTTTTCTTTTCCACACTCAGACAATGTGAACTTGATGAAACATTCACAGAATTCTTCTTATGCATAAAATAATAGAATTTAAACATTTACCTTATTTTTGTTTATTTAATTTTTTTTTTTTTAATTTTCTTAGAACATTGCTTTTTAAAAAAAATATTTAGAGAAGACAGTACACCCCTTCAAATCTGCACAACTTGAAACTGGAGGTAATGCAGATTTCAGAATTTTGCAGATTTCTGGTCATTATTTTGTTTACATTTTTTAAACAGTAATTTGAATGTAGTTAATCATTGGAAGTCATAATGAATGCTTACAATATAGCAAAATATTAAAATAATTAAATAATTATTTTAAAATAATATACTCAAAATATTAAAATAATTTATTAATTTCATAAAATGATTATGTAAAATATAAAAATTTAGAGAAAAGATTAAAATATTTAAAATAAATTCTTTTTCTCTCTGCAATACAAGCATTGCTGTCACTGTTCTTACAGAAATTAAATTATTCTCAAACTAACTTGTATTTTTTTTTTTTTTTTTGGCACTTTTCAATTAGCCGAGCACCAGTGTTATATACTACACATATATATACGTACATTAGGGTGTCCCAGGATACAAGAAGAAAATTTTTTTTTGCAAAATCAAATACGCATACCCTCTATTTTTTTTCTATTTCACCTGAGAAACATAAATAAAAAATATTATTGCAATCAGATAACGGTAACCCGTGCCGACTTTCGGTGAAACTTGAACATGAAATCTTGTATGGGGAATACTATGGAAAGATTGTAAAATGTATGTTTCTTTGGTTAATAAAACATTATTTTACTCAAAGAAGATATTTATTAACATATTATAGTAAAAGAAACATTACTGAACTTATTTTCATTTCAATGTTTTCTTTTTACAGTCAGGATAGACCTTGGTGTGTTCTTGTACGCAACATAACGAAAATTGTTTTTGGTCATCCGTCACCGTTATTAAATCATGAAAGTCATGCATCAATTTTACCGCTCTTTCAGCTGTATTGTTCATTGCTCTGAGCATTGAGATCGTCTTTTTCACGTCAGGAAACGAAGCATTATCCTCCCATGAAGAGGGACTCTTCAAAATTATCATAAACTTTGAGTCTAGAAAACACAATGAATGGCTTTTGACAGATATGAGATCATCGATGCTTTTTTCTGTAAAAAAAATAAAAGAACAGGTAACAATCGCATGATATAAATGAATAACTAAATAAACAATTACAAAATCAATATATGAAACTCGCCATACATTGAACCTCTTTCTTCCTTCGATGGAATGTATGTTTTTTCACAGGTCGCGAAATTTTCTCTATGTAAATTTGTCATCATTTTTAATTTTGTTTCTTTGTCAACATCATCATCATCGAAAAGTGCTAATACTGCTATTTCATCAGTCAAATACCATAAATGCTGGAGAAATTCTTCATTCACATTTTCATAGATTTTCAAAGATTTCAAAAAGCACAAATCTTTTTAGGGTTCTTTAACTGCCAAAATGTATTGAAGACATGTTTAACATAGATTTTCACGATAAAGAAGCAGATGTTTAACAGTGATTTCTTATCCATGGCGTTTCATTTCAGATGATAACGAGAGTTTTAGGGAGTAAACCGCTCGGACCATGCATCTAGCTTGGTACATAGCACCCAGAGGTCTGATATTTAATTTTTTTTCTGCTTCTGCTATTTTTTTCACCTAAAAATATGTCAGAAATTTTGATAAACTCTTGATAGTCCTCTCTGATCATAACATTTTAAAGTTCAGAGCGGTAAAATTCAAGCAAATTGCCAAGTTCAGATACGGGTTAGAACAATTCCACTGTTTCTCCATAGCACTGTATTTTAGTTGGATAGATGTTCTTCCAATTCCCTTTGTGCTTTTTAAAGAGGGTAATATCGGGACTTGTTGTCACTTGTTTAATGTTCATTTCGAATACAGCCTTTAATACAGATCGTATAGATGATGGCAGCAAGCAAAGAAAAGCTCTAAAATAGTTACAAATTCTTGTTGTCGCCGCTTGAAAACGTCTTGTAATTTCTTTGCATTTTTTGTAAGTCTCTACAAATTTGATACATATTAACAAGCTTCCTCACACAATTTGGCAACGATTTCTTAGGCATGTGTTCCTTTTCCCAAATGATAATACTTTCACGAATAGTGATATTTTCATTTTCATTAACAGTTAAATTCTCTTCTTGAATATTGTAAAACAAAACTGCCAGAATTTGTCCATTAGACGGAAGTTTTGAACCCGTTATTTGATGTTTAATTTTCCCTATTAAAAATATAACTTTTTTAGAACTACACAATTCCACTGCCATATTCTGCTCATTGATTAAAAACTATCCAGACATTTACTAACAAAAGACTAACTTAGAATTATACGCACATTGACACATAGATGTGCGCTGTCATGATTAAACTGGTACTGACACGTTTCACAGGTTTTGCACTGTTTCTTCAAGTGTTGCGAATTGTCACAAGCATTCCAAAACCTTTCTTTTTTTGTTTTGTTTCATCTTTTTCATTTGCAACTGTTGGGTGCTCCGCTACAGACACGTGACATGTGTCAGCATTCGCTCGCTAAGTGCACAAGTACTGACTGAGACATTTAGATACAAGTCGGCATGGGTTCCCGTGGTCCGAATTACAAGAAACTTTATTTACAATTGTTTTGACATAAAAGGAAAAAAATAAGAGGGTATGCGAAAAAATAAAACGACTTTCATTTTTTTGGGGCACCCTAACGTACATGTATGCATATATGTATGCAACCATTGTATATATACATGTAGATGATATGGCATAAAGATCCTGTATAAACAGATTTTTTTTTTTCGATTTTGTTTTCAAGATTTTAATGAATCAATATCTGACAAAGCAGATTACGTAGTTCAGTATTACATATTTTAAATTTTAAAATAAGTCAACTATTAGAAAATTGGTAAAATTCTCTTTGTAAATATACTTTGCGGAGGAGGGGGGGGGGGGTGCCAAAATTCATGTTTGCCCTGTGTTCAAAAAAGGCTAGTTTCAGACCTGCTTATGTATTATCCAGGACACGTCAGATACAACTGTGCTAAGCATGATGTAAATTATACTAATTACAGTAAACTTTATTTTTTAACATATTACACGTAATAAGAGCTATAATATTATAATAAGCAGATAATATAAGAATAATAGTCCCACTAAATGTAGTTTATTTATTTAGTATGATTTATAGTCGTTTAAAAATTTATTTGACATTATTAACCATTTTTAACTATGTTATGTATTAAATAATATTAAATTACTGTTTTGAACATGATTGACAACGATAACCAAGATGAGCATCCATTTTTGGCGATCTATCTCATGGTCCAAAAGTATAAAATTTCTAAATATTTCGCTAAAAAGGATGACTCATATATAAGCATTCCATGCTTTCAAACATTGTTCCTACATTTTTATAACAAACATTATATAAATGAATCATTTAATTAAAAACGATAGCTCGCTCATTAAAATCCACAAGAAAATATTAATATAATGATAGTACTATTTACTTTACAGAATTTACTTTCCATTATAAATTAGATAAAGTTTAACAAAATAAATCTACTGTATTGTTAATTTATTTGCATCTACTATACTAATAACAGAAAAAAAAGATTATAAATACCAAAGAACTAATGAAATTCTGAGATTGAAGATTACGAAGTATAACTTACTACCAGGGAGATAGAGCGCCCTACCTTCATGCTTACTACACTACGCTAAGCAAAATGACGAAAGGACGCTAGAAAGTAATACGATTAAAAATAAAGTTGGATTCATAATAATTGGTAATACCATGTTTTGTCGGAAGTTTTAGCAAGCTGTTTTTGAACTTAGCCTCTTCCGGAACTAAGCTAAAAAGATTGTAATACATAAACAGAAAAATGCTGAAACACTTCAAACTTTAATAAAGCTCTAAAAATAAAATAAATAATCATATCTAACTTAATCAAATCAATAATCGAAATACAAGTTCACTTCTTCATTTTCTTTTATGATAAGAATAAGAATCAATAAGAAGTCTTACCAGGGAGCGAAATTCTAAAATGGAGGAACAAAATCACAGTCAGTTGAAACACAGCCACCTCAATGGTCGTGTAGTTCCGTGGTTTTAAGGTGCGTTTTCATTGGTCGTTCTAACGACCTAAAAAATCCTAGTGACCCAAAACCTTAACCTAAGAGCGTTTTCACTGGTTACATATAAAATCCTTACGCTAACCAATCAAAGGCAAGTTTTTACTGCGCAAGCGTCTACTTTACGGCTTAACTGTCTGCAGATCGAACAGATGTCAAAAAATGTAAACAAATAATTGTTGTTTGTTGTTGTCAGTTTAATTAGTAGTAACAAATATTTTGTATAGAAATTAATCGAAAGTTTTGACTGTTTTCCCCACTAAAGGGTCTTAAAAAATGCCCCACAAATCATTGTTTATTCAAACTTTAAATTGTGGCTATGGATTTATACTCCTAAATTAAATAAAAACACTAGGTCACCATGATTTATGTACATTTAAAAACATACTGAATAAATTATTTTTCACACAAGTACGTGTGAAAAACGTTACGTACGTTAGTGGCACATGTGTAATAGAGATCGACTATAAATTTAATGTTGCTTTTTGAATTTCCTTTTAAAGAAATTGAGTAGAATTATATTTGTTAAATAAATCAACAAATTAAATAAAACATTAAGGCAATGTAAAAATTTGAATGTTCCGACCCGCTTATGAAGCGATATACTCACTGTTTTTTGTGAATCGTTTTTCATATTTCACAAGAAAAGTTAACATTTAAGAATGTTTATTTTTATTTTATTATTTTTTTAAATGTGGATTTTTTTTCTATTTTAGTTTTTATTACAAAACTTTAAATGTGTAACATTTTATTATATTTTTTTAAAAATGGCACATTTAGAGAAATAGAAATTTGCTTGCACAGCTTGGGACCAGAGGTTGTGCGAATTTTAGAATTTTGCTGATTTCTGGCCATGGATTTGTTTACATTTTGAAACATTAATTTGATTGGTAATCAAGCAAAGGAAATTATAATGAATGCTTACAATAAAGTGAAACATTAAAATAAGTAAAATATTATAATAATTTATTAGTTTAAATGTAAGTACAGTAGACTCCCTTAAATCCGCAACCCTAAAATCCGCGTATTTTTTCGGGTGTAAACAATGAAATTTACAATTAAATTGCAGGAACAAAATTCAAGATGGCGCCGAAATCAGCGACTACTGCAATGATTTTTTTTACTAAATTTTTTGTTAATCATTCTCTTTTGGCTATTACAGCTGATTTATTACTAAATAAATTTACATTACTTTTGATTTTGAAATAAATTAGCATATCTATATCAAAAATTCCAGGGTTCGAAATGGAAAAATCCACGAACCGGAATGCTATTTTTAAATTATTGTTCGCAGATTTTTTTTTTTTTTAAATTATAGACAAATTTATTTCTAAACATACAAAGCAGTATAAGAAAAGCATTTAAGACTCTAAATAACAATGAAAAAAGTTACAGTGAGCGCAATAAGCTATATATACTGATAATAGCATTAACACTGTTCTTCTTGCTATCACTAGATGGCAGCATAGGACTTTTGTAATCAAATTGAATCGATTTCATTCCTAATAATTTAATATTTTTCTAAATTTTTATTTTACATAATTATTTTAATAATGACTTACTTTTAAAGTAATAAATTATTTTAATATTTTAATTATTTTAATGTTTCACTTTATTGTAAGCATTCATTATAATTTCCCTAGCTTAACTACCAATCAAATTAATGTTTCAAAAATGTGAACAAATCAATGACCAGAAATCCGCAAAATTCTAAAATCTGCACAACCTCTGGTCCCAAGCTGTGCGGATTTGAGGGAGTCTACTGTAATTATTAAAATAATTATGTAAAATAAAAATTTAGAAAAATATTAAACTATTACCGATGAAATCGATTCAATTCGATTCTAAAAGTCCTATGGTGTCATCTAGTGGTAAAGCTATCGTAAGATCAATACCTCATAGTGCTATTATCAGTATATATAGCTTATTGTGCTCTCTGTAACTTTTTTCATTGTTACTTAGAGTCTTGAATGCTTTTCTTATACTGCTTTGTATGTTTAGAAATAAATTTGTCTATAATTTAAAAAAAAAAATTCCGCGAACAATAATTTTAAAGTAGCATTCCAGTTCGTGGATTTTTCCATTTCGAATCCTTGAATTTTTGATATAGATATGCTAATTTATATCAAAATCAAAATCAAAAGTAATGTAAATTTATTTAGTAATAAATCAGCTGTAATAGCCAAAGAAGAATGATTAACAAAAAATTTAGTAAAAAAAATATTGCTGTAGTCGCTGATTTCGGCACCATCTTGAATTTTGTTCCTGCAACTTAACTGTAAATTTCATTGTTTACATCTGAAAAAATACGCAGATTTTAGGCGTTCGCGGATTTAAGGAAGTCTACTGTATAGTAGAAGATCTTTATAACGCAAACCTAAAAACGCAAGGTTGTGCGTTATATAGAATTTTGCGTTATATGGATCACATCATTAAATTCACCTTGTAAACATGACCACATATGTCTGAAACATATCAAAATACATTAGAATATCTTTATACTGCATTTCTTGTTACCAAGAGTTATCCAAATTATAAATTTTTGCATAATATAAGTCAGACATTGTTAAATATACTTTATAAACATGATCCAAATATAACTGACACAACCATCGCTTATATTAGGCATGTTCAAAAATGTTTATTGTAATAATTATTTTTTTTCAGTAAAAAGGTCTTAAATTAGAAGATAAAGTTGAACTAATATATCAAATTTAGTCCTCTAGAGAATAGCAATATTTTACAATGTGAAAATGCAGGTGCTTTTTAACTGCAAAAATCATTGTTTACATCCAAGAAGTTGTGCATTATATGGAGAATTGCGTTATATAGAATTGCGTTATAAAGATCTTCTACTGTATACAGGAATGAATTGAAGAATTTGAGTATATTTTTGGATGGTAATTGCTGAAACCTGGTTTTCAAATTCGTTATTTGTTTTCTAAGTAAAAATACAAAACAAAGTTCTAAAATTTTGTGAAAACAATAGATCGCAGCACATCACATTATTAATTGAAAAGTTTTCTGCTATCAAGTCTCTCGTGAATTTCATTCCTAAATGACATTCCATAGTTACATAATTTTTTGTCTGTGTTATACAGTAGACTCCCTCAAATCTGCACAGCTTGGGACCAGAGGTTGTGTGGATTTTAGAATTTTACGGATTTCTTGTGATTGATTCATTTACTTTTTTGAAACATTAATTTGATTGGTAGTTAAATAAGGGAAATTATGATGATTGCTTACAAGAAAGTGAAACATTAAAATAAGTAAAATATTAAAATAATTTATTAGTTTAAAAGTAAATAATTATTAAAATAATTATGTAAAATAAAAATTTAGAAAAAAATTAAATTATTATGGATGAAATCAATTCAATTCGATTCCAAACGTCCTATGCTGCCATCTAGTGGTAAAGCGATTGCAAGATCGATACGTCACATACAGATATGCTAATTTATATCAAAATCAAAAGTAATGTAAATGTATTTAGTAATAAATTAGCTATAATAGCCAAAAGATAATGATTAATAAAAAAAATTAGTATAAAAATCATTTCAGTAGTCGCTAGTTTCGGCACCAACTTGAATTTTGTTCCTGCAACTTAACTGTAAATTTCATTATTTACATCTGAAAAAATGCACTGATTTTAGTGTCGCGGATTTAAGGCGTTTGTGGATTTTAGTGGCGTGGATTTAAGGGAGTCTACTGTATTTAAATTAATTGTAAGTCTTATTTAAATTTCTCACTATAACTTTTGTTTTTATTCGCAATATTTTTCATGTCATGTCTCTTATTCTTGTGATTTGTATAATTTATTGAGTATTCATAAATAAGAATCGTAATTTTTTTAAAAATCATACGGCCATTGTTTTTCGTAATTTACAACAGATGGCGACACTGCATAAAATATATGGAATTATTATTATTTTTTTTTTTTTAGAGCATTTTGAATTTATTTTTCTCAATGTTTTCAATTATTTTAAATTATCAAGTTTCTTGATCTTTTGTATTGCCAATTAATGACAGATATTAGTACAGTGTAACCTCTGAAAAACGATTACCCGTGGGACCAGTGAAAAGTGCTTGTTATTCAGAGGTTTCATTTAAAAAAAAAATCAAAATTACATAAATTTAAATAGAAATACTCATTTTAATTAATCGTCATTGTTTTAATATAATAAGAAAATCAGTGATTTGCAGTTGCTTTTTTTTTTTTTTTTCTGCAAATGTCTTTCTCCAAAGAAACAAGTAATATAAAATTTTTGTTTTTACAGTCAATTCCTACTTAGGTCATCAAAGAAAAATTTAATATTATCCCTTAAGCTAATATTAGTTTTTGTTGCAGTAAAATATCTCAATTCATTGATTTTCTATAAGCAAGTAGGTTTACAACTCAGAGTAAAGATAAGAAATAGAGGCCGAATCCCATTGTTCTTTCGGCCAGAACTTGAAGCCAACATGTTTCCGCTTTCATTGCCAAAAGGTTGTCTTTTTTGGCATTGATCCCCTTATTGGCAACTGTCGGATTTGGTTCATGGGAGAGAAACGCCGACGCAAGAAAATTTCAACGGGAACCAGAGGAGAAAAACCGGTTTGGCACATTTTCTCTACCCACCATCACGTGACAGTGGGCAGTGATCCCGGCTTCAAGAAAGGGTTGTTATTTCTGAGTCCTCAAATATGATAATTCTATGGTTTACAATGGAACTCTATGAGAATTTGGTGAAATATTAGAGATATTGCCAAGTTGGCTTCACTTTTGGTGACTCATTTTGGCCACCAAATTTGGCGGTATTTGGCGACAGAACAGGGTCCCCCCTATGGTAACCCCTTATTGAAAATACTTTCATTGATCTTCAATAACCAATGACCACCATTTTGTTTCCCATGGAAAACTAAAATTAATTAATTAAAATTCAATGAATGAATTAATATATGAAAAAACTGTATTAACATCAATTGTCATCCAGTACAAGTTTAAAAAAAAATTATTTCAACTTGACAGGATGAATAATGAGTATTTTATTAACGATTGAAAATTTGAACAAGATATATATAAATAAATAAATATAGGGAGAGTGTAAACTAATAGTAGGAATCGAAAAAATATGGCTTGATTTGCTATACAACTCATCCTCATTATAATTTAATGAGCAATTTTGGATTTCATGAAGGTTCTTCAAATCTTCGGTATAAGTGTTGATACTGGAAATTTTGGGTGATTCTATTATCTATTTTCTCTTCTATTTTTTTACCATTTGCTGTATGGAATCAAATGTGGCAGTAACTGCCAAATTTTTGTCCAGGCATACAAACAAGTTGACCTTTACGTTAGTTATGTCTGCCGTTCTAAGAATATTATATAAAATTTCCCCATTATTATTAATGTCTTCATTTTCTGTTTGTTCACATGTCAGGTAAATTTTGTTTGATCTGCTTCGCATTTCGATTTGCAAATAAATATGAAATTGTGCCAGGAGCTGTAAAATTTTTTTCTAGCAACTTTTGAGTGGCCGCTGTTCAGAATTCCTTATTTAGAGTTTCGTACTAATGTTAATGCTATGGAACGTTTTTGGTTCCATCAACATGTGACTGGTATTTGGAGGTTTTCGTTGTTTAGAGGTGGCCGTTCAAGGAGGTTTCACTGTAATTTTATTTATCTAAATTCATTCTAGTTTCAAATCTTCTGTAATCCATAATCGCAACAACTGTATGCTTACATTAAAGCAAAAAAAAAAAAAAAAATGTTTTAAGAGTTTCCAATAATACATTAATTTTTATGTAAGGAAGAGTGGGGTGGAATGGGACAGTAGGTTTTTCTCTTTATGTATCATTTTAAACATTTCATCAATCATACATTAGATGAAGCAATGGTACTCCAATCTTCAGTTGGAAAAAGTAGTTGAGCTGCATAAGCTTGTGATTGTATAAAGAAAAAGATTATTTCAAGAATCAAAAGTAAATTTGCTTCATGTACTTTTTATGATTTCTGTATATTATAAACTTGTTTATACATAGACGTAATAATTTCTCTATTTATGGAACATTATACTGTATATTATCCATAATTTAAACAATGCCTAAAAGTACCATTTTTGTTTATACAAGAAGTTTAATGTAAAAGAAGATAGAGGAAGGAATGGGATGTGCCAGCAAAGGGAGGAATGGGACAAGTCAAATTCCTTCTTTTTAATAAGATGAATGTAAATTGCTAATATGAAAATATTTTTGGAGGGTAGTATATTAATTATAACATTATAAATATATTCATTTACTTCAAAATGTAAGTAAATTGAACTGCTGATTTTTTAATGTCATCTCTGACTGACAGTCCTGAATTTTCCTTCCAGTGATGAAGGTACTGGAGTTGGATATTGTAGAACAGACATTATCAACCTACAATCTTTGTTAGACTGTATATAATAGCCGACACTAGACTATTTTTGCCTTATCATACATTGTTTTATAGCTGTCTCATACCTCCCTGTTAGTGGTGAGGTATGGGGCACATTCTGAAATTTACAAATTCTTTATTTATAAAATTGTTTCTGCAAATTATGTTTGTATATTGTTCAAGGACATTAAAAATGTTTCATTTTGTACTATTCTATATATCGAAATTTTTGTTTTTGTGTCAAACAAAGTTGATTATTCTTATTTTTGCTAAAAGTGTCCCATTCCTGTCCACTCTCCACTATGTTCTATACACAGGGCAATCTGATCTGTAACTGAAAAATCAGAGTTTGATCATCTAATTTATTTTTTTTCTATATTTGGTAGCAGGTAAATCTGATTTGTATATTTGTCAAATAATTGTTTTCATGAACTATTTAATTTGGTAAAAATTTATTGTAATTCCATCTAATAATGTGTACAGTAAATATTGTTTATTATTATTATTATTATTTGTAATTAAAAAGTTTATCTTACTTAAATAGGTGGCACAGCTTATACTCAGGGCTTGAAATGCAGTTTTTCTTTTTTTTTGGTGGTGGGGGGGGGGAGGGAAGAGTGTCTTCCCTACGAATATTTGTGAATGGTGTGAAATGAAAGTGTTTGGGAAAGCAAAAAACAATCTTTAACACAGTGTTTATTTTAAAGTGTAATTTAAAATAACTAAGTCTGAACACATGGCATAATATGATTTAAAGAAATGAGGAACGTAAGTTCTAACTGAATGTTATGTGCCCATAATAACATGGTTTGGTTTCATTTAGTTTTTGTAGATTTTTTTTCCATAGATATTACCAGAGTCAGATAATATAGACGAACACGTGAAAGCTGTTCACAGAAAATTTTCAAAGTTTGAAAACAGTTCTGATGGGGTTTTTTTTACAAATTTTTCATAAAAAATTATTAAGACCCCAGGTGGAGAATCTGTGCGAAGCCTGTTGCAGACTTGTGAGAAGGTCTGCAGATAAAAAAAGCTATCTAGAAATTATTTGCCATGTACCATGGAAGAAGCGCCGTGGCATATATATTTTTAAAACTTAAAAATATTGGAAGTGTGGGGCTTATGCCAGAATGGCAGGTACAATGCTTTTTTTTTTTTTTTGCCAGGGCCGGTAGTAGAAACAGTGCAGCACCGAAGCAGGTGCTGCAGATTATTTTAGGCTTTGCAGATTAATTTAACAGATTAAAAATAAATTTTGTGTTGAAAAGTAAATGTTAAATGTTGATCTCTTTTAAATAAGGTTTATTTGGTTGGAAATTTCAGAGAATGCTTAGCATTTCTCTGCAATTTGCAGTGACTTTTTTACATTCGAAAAGGGATAGTCTTGACTCTAGAAAAAAAAAGGCCGCCGGGCGGGAATTTTTCAAAAAGGGAACACTATTCTAAAAAAAGGGAACATTATCTAAAAAAGGGTAATTTTTTTCAAAAAGGGAACACTATTCTAAAAAAAGGGCACATTTTTTTCAAAAAGGGGACACTTGTACCTTGTTCACAAAAAATATTTTGAACTGATTTGTTTAGAGTGTGCAGAATTTGCGATATTTTTGCGGGGTCAATTGAATTGCCACAAAGTGCGTAGGAAATGTTAAAAAGGTCAGCCGGATGCAAAAAAAGATATAAAAAGGGCCGCCGCGTGCAAAAAAGAAATAAAAAGGGCCGCCGGGTGCTGCGCCCTGCTAAAGCGGCTTAGAGTCAACATTTGGGGAATTATCCTCTTTTCAATAAAGTCTAATTCAGAAAACTGGAGGGTAGGGGGGTGGGGGAGGGTTGAGAGCATGTAACATAATGTGAGGGATTGTAAAGAAAACTTTTTCACTTTTGCTGTTAGTGGCGATATAGGACTTAGGAGGGGTGTGGCGTTTTTCTGCAGAAAATGTTTAAGAAATTATTTGAGTTTGCAGACAGTTTTACATTTTATCTAAGTCTGGATATTACAATGCTTTTCCCCCACACTAGATTCTTTTTGTAAAAAAAAGTGATAATTTCAAAAATTGCTCAAATTTTTTGTGCAGGAGGCTTTCATCAGTGAAATTTTCTTGTATGGGATATAAAAATTTTAAACTTTGATCCTACCCTTCTGCCCTGAATATTTATTTGGTGGTTATAAGGACATTTGCTGGAATTTGTCCTTATGTTTATAATATGCATACATAAAAATGTAATATAAGAATTAATATATTTTTTAACAATACTGATGATAATTTTGGTTAACATTTTGACAATTATATGGCTAATAGTAAAATTTTCAGTGTAATTACCTGAATCCTTACCTATTTTTATCTCTTTGTGGGAATAAAAAGAAACAGATTAAAATTAAAAATTGTTTATTTAAAAACATATTTTGACCATAGATTTTCTGTGTGTATTTTTCAGAATTCTTCAATGCTAAATATTTTTTCTGATTTTGCATTTTTTTTTTAGTATTAATGTATAAGTACGCCTTTAATATATATGTATGTGTACGTGTATGTTTACATAATAGAATGCACTTTTAGCATTTCTAAAAAATCTTTCAAATTATATAAATTATTCAAATTATATGTATTATTATTGTTATTTTGTAGAGGTTGCAAAGCACTCAAGATACCAAAAACTAAAATTATAGGCATTTAAATTGTTTTATTTTTAATAGCATTTATTCTATTTTGAGGAAAAAATCCACTTTGTAAGGACAAAAAATCCGGCAACTTTTCAAGAATTTTTCTCAATGAAGGATCATTAAAAAAATTTTGACGTTTTTTCTTTCTTAAGTATATTTTTGTCTATCTTGACAGATTTTATAACTGGCATTGCTATCCTTTCTTTTAAATGTGTGTAGACAACATACACAACTTTACATAATGCAGGATTGTGTCCGTAAATTCATCTGAAATTAAAAAAAAAAAAACTATCCAGGTTATGAAAATTAGTTTAATTTATGAAGCCTTGAACTTTTTAAAATTGAAATTGATTTGTAGAAAAAAATGGCACATGTTTGAAAATCGACCAATGAATTTTAAATTTTTCTTTCACCGTTAAAGTCCTAGAAAAAGTATTTAAGTTAATTATTTTACATGAAAAACATTCTGGGGGAATCAGTTGAGTGGTTCAATAGTGTACTGCACCACATGTTGAAAAGCAAAGTGGCACAAACTACTTGCTTTTAGCATGAGCCCACTTGTGTTCAAAAGCCATAATTTCATAAATAATTTAAATGATCCAAATTATTGGTATTTCAATTTTCTGTTAAGATATTCGATTTCAGCACACAACATTTCAAATATGCATTTTTTTTTCCAAATGTGACGCATCTGAAAATTTCAAAATGTTAAGTTTGTGATTTGTTTGAGTGAAACATTTTATTGTTGTCATCTAATAGATTTTTTCATTCCTAAAAGATAACTTTCTTTTCGATTTCTGAACCAGGGGAAAATTTACTATATTAATATACAGTTAAATAATTCATTTTATAATTTTGCTATTTTTCTTTCCATATTTTAGGCTGATAGTCATGTTTCAAAACTACCCATACCCAAGCGATTACATAAATCTCACAAGCCATACATGAGATATAGGCCGAAGGTAATATTTTTGTAATATTTATTAAGAAATGCATACTGATGTGTTATCTTTTATACAATCAGTTCCACAATGAACAATTCTAATTTAACCTTGTAAAATCAGTGTATGTAGATGCCTTATCCTTAGATATCTTAATACTTTAAAAGACAGAGAAATTATCTTCAGAAAATGATGAAATAAATGACAGACACCAGATTTTATGAACGAAATTCTTAGTCGAGCTTAATATTAGTCTGCTTTTTCACTCTTTTGGTGTACAAGCAAAATTTTATTAAAATATTCTTAATGTGGATTGTCACTTTCTGAATTAAAATTAAGTGGTCACGACGCATGATCACCACCCTTCAAATGGTTAAAAATGAAAAATAGCCAAAGAAGTACTTAGAGCTCTTTAATTAACCAAAAACAATATACTCCTTAAATTATTGCAAGGCAAAATTTGGTGACTTTAATGATTATATTTATTATGTATCGAGGAATAAGAATTGATGACTTTTATCTTACATGATGTGTAATGCCTGTATAATCATCTTTATCATATGTGTATGGCATGAAAGAGGTTCACTTTAAAGGAAGTAACAGAAAAATCTCATGCTTTCAAAAAGGGAAGTACAAGAGATTATTGCCATTCTAAAAATAAATAATTAAATAAAAAATGCAATTTAACAAATTACAATGACCATTTGGCAAATGATTTTTTCAAAAACTAAAATTTAAGACATAAAAAATCGCACGGAGTTGATCATACATTACGTACGCCATGAATTAAGCATTAATAGTGTTATTACACGTAAAAATTACAAGTGACAAAAATCGCCTGCAACTCGTACGTATTATCCACTTGAAACTTACGTATTATCCAAGCATTTCATTGGCTGTTCGGGAAAAGGCTGTTCCATCGTCAGATTTCCAAGAAATCTGACAACCCATTTTAAATGAAATTTCATTCTTAAACTTCTAAACATCCCACACTATTACTTTTTACACTGCCGTATAGAGAAAAAAATGTTCTTTTAAATGCAATTTGTTTGAAAGCTGTATCTCAATTTGTTTCTGAGTTATTAATTTTTTTTTTGTAGTTTTTATTACTTTTTGTCATAGTGGCAACAGAAGTACCCATCTCTGTTGAAAGTAAAGGTTAGTGTATAGACCAATCAGGAAACGAATAAAATTCGGATTAAACCAATAAAACGCTTCAGATATGCTTTTGATTTCCTACTCTGACGAGGACAATAACCATTTTTCCAAATGGTTAAAAAAAAGTTACCAAATTTTTTTATGTATAACATGCCATGTGGTTTTCTCTCTTCAAAATGTATTTTAAAAATCGTGGTGTACTTGATATATGATGCATATTTGAGATTTCCCTGCCCTCTGCATATATGACTATTGGTCACTGCATAAAATAGTTGGTTGGCAATTTTTATTCAAATTCATGAAAACAGTATTTGATACATTGTGAATATACTAATCCATTTTAGTGGTAACTGTTAAATTTTAATAGAATAAAATGTTTTTAAAAATATTTTCTCATACCTCTTTCTCCCCAAATGAGGTGTTAGGGATTGGTGTGCACTTCTTATATGAGAGTGAAGCATAGGTGAAAAAAAAATACACTGAATCCTTTAAAATTCTTGGACTCTTTAGAATTTTTCTAGATCCCTTTCATTTTTTTCTCCTTACGTCTGTATGAACACTGTAAAATATATCTGAACAAAAAGAAATATAAACAGATAACTAAAATTGACAATAAAATTGGTGACAAGATTGGCAATCTGTTAAATATAAAAGTCTTGACTGGAGTAATAAACTTTTAATAAGGGAATACCAACATTTTAAAAAATTAAGTTTGATTATTTTTATAGCTAGCCTTGATCTCCCTTATAACCTATATTCTCTTTTTTAAATCCCATTTGGTCAGATTCAGCATGAACATTAACTATGAAGTCATCTTAGTTTAAAAATACTGCAAAAATTGCAATTCCATTTTTTTTAAATATAAATGCAATTAAAAAAAAAACTTCTGTATGATGTGATTTGTTTTCTTTCACCTTCTTTAAAATTAGATGAGTATTCGAATTATTTAAAATATTTCAAAGCTTTAAAAAATATTGCCTTTTTTGAAAAAATTTTTTTGTTTGTTCTATTAAATAATTAAGTAAGGAATGTTAATTTATAATAATTAATGAGTGGAATTTCTGGAAAAAATCTCCTAAATATTGTACCTAACTTTTCTGTTAACAAAGTAAGTTTTGATAACTAATTGGAGTTTTAACCACTTGATAGTCAAAACATATGCTAATTAACATGATTAAATTATAAACTATCCTTGCTTGAAACCAATACAGTTAATGCCATGATCAAAATATATTAGTAAATAGTTACCCTTTTATAATTACAATAGGAAATCAAATATATTGTTATATTGTTTTTTTATACATGATGTATACCTTTATTTTTGATATTAACTCTTCTTTTTTTTTTTTTTGGTTGTGGTGGGAGGTGAGGCTGATGAAGTTTTAAAAATGTTGTTAATTGTTAATACGGGAAATGTATTGATCCTTAAAAATAACTCTGTAGTTTTTAAAAAAGTGAGTATGAACCCTGTTTATGAATATTATGATATAAATATTTATAGCTCAATTATATCATATTATATAAGTTACTTGTGGGAATCTGCCCCCTGTGCCCTTTGTGTTCCAATCCTTTGAATTTTATTGGTCTGTATGTCTGTAGCTTTTGTCTGATACATTTCTGCCTTCTGTTGGAATGTTGGTTGTCTTTACTGTTTATCTAACCATCTACTTTCTCTCAACTGTTTGTATGCTGTCTGTTGTCTACCTGCTTTCTGTCTTCTATTTGCTCTCCATCTATCTGATATCTGTTATGTCTGTCTTCTGTATCTCACTGGTGTATATATGTCTGCTGCCTGTCTATGTCTACATTCTGTCCTCTGTTTACCAGCTCTGCCTGCTGTACGTCTGTCCAGGGCCGTGCGAAGCAGGGGGTGGCCGCCCCGTGTGCAGAAACGGAGGGGGCGCCAAATTTATACTACCGACCACTTTTCTCTTTCTTTTTTTTTTTTTTTTTTGTAAAAAAAAAAATATTTATACATATTTGATTTTTTTTTTTTTTTTTTTTTTTTTTTTGTGACAAAGGCATACATTTTCAAAATAGAATGCAGCTTCCTTCTTGGGATCCAAAAAGAGTTGCTAACTGCTATAACCAATTTCCAGATCCCCTTTGCCAAAATATAAGTGCAATTTTCTCTTATATTATTTAGTTGTTAAAATGAAACCTTTTAAAGTTCCAAAATAAATGTGAAATATGTATTCAATCCAATTTGTTTCTGTTTCTACACTTTTCAATTTTGCGTCTATGTCACGAAGGGAAAGTTGTGTGTGTGTGTGTGTGTGTGGGGGGGGGGGGGGTGGCAAAATTTAAACTATGCCCTGGGCGCAGTTTTCTCTTCGCACTGGTTAGTGTCTGTCTGCTGTCTGTCTTCCGCCTGTCTGGTTGTAACAACGTACTAAAAATACATTACCATAGGCATTCTACAAATCCTGCATTTAACCTATATAAATTTAATCATTCGTTTCATTTATTTAATGAATCATTTCATAAAAATGTTTCATAAATTTATTTCATTAGGATTTTATTTATAAAAGGCCATATGCAAATACTTTGGTGAATACCTTCAATATGGCAGATATATAATATTAATTATACAGACGCAGTATTGAAATAAAAAAATATAGGGTTTAAATTTAATTGCTATTCTCTGTGCACAATTACCTTCTAGCAGTTAGACTTCTTTATTTGATAAAATTTAATAGAAATTTATATATTTTTTTTTAGTAAAAAAGATTTATTGGTGCATTAATAATGAATTAATGCAAATTTAATGTGACTTATCTGCAAACCACCTCTTTAAAAAAAAAATTAAAGTCAACTACTTTTAAGTAACTGAAATAGAAAAAAACCTGCTGCCTTTTTTGGCTTACCTGAAGGCCAGCAACCCTGATTTAACTTCTTTTTTTGTAGGACTTTACATATCCTAAATTTTGATTAAAAACACAATGCCTGAAATGAAAAGTATTTTAGCTACTTCTATTTTGATTTACTTGACCTTTTTTTAGCTTTTAAATATAGTTAATTTCATGATTTTTTTTTCAGCCTTTTAAAAACTTTTTTTTCAGTTGCATTTTTCTTTAATTTATTACATCTTCTTGCATTTTTGGGAAATGTATGTATTTATATATGTTTAACTCATAATGTTATATTGTTATTCATAGGTTAAGGAACAAAATGATGATGTTTTGGATATTAATTCCCTGCCTAATGAAATTATGTTAAAAATCTTTGCTTTCTTAAATCACAACCAACTGGGACAAATTGCACGGTATGTAAAGTTTATTTATAGCTTAGAATTCCTGAATATTATTTACTTTTCTTCTATAGCATATTCTTTTTAGTACCAAATCTCTAAAATTCAGATCAATTTTATGTACGGTCATCGCAAAAAAAAAATAAACACCCTCTACTAACTGTGCATCTAATTATAATGGAAGAAAGTTAAAGGTACCAATCGATCAGAAATAAAGTCTACTTTTAAATGCTGTATATTAAATTTGCTTAGGGAGCCATTTACAAATCAAAAAGAGACCAAACTTTTTTTTCAATGGCAACACCCAATTTTGACAGTACATTTTAAATTTTCTGTTCAAACTGTATTGTATAATACGATTATATAATATGTTTATCTATAATATATAATATGTTTTTATAATATGAATTATGAAATTCATATTCGAAAAAATATTAATTGCAACATTGAATTTGCAGTTTTTATAATTTTGTAATACGAATAATAAAATTAATATTTGATAAAAGTATGAATTGCAACCTACAATTTTTTTTGATGGATTTATAATTATTAGGTCGTGCTTTATGCAGATTCTCAATTTCAATGTGTTGTTCCAAGTAGTTTTTGAATTACAATTAAAAATCTCCAAAATGGTGGTTTTAGGGGTGGGGGGCTGTCTATGATGAGCAGAAAACCATAATTTGACACTATATATATATATTACTCTTTTTTTAACATTTAAGCACGCAATATTCAAAACACATTGAACGAGTGAAATGGTCATATTGGCAAGAAATAATGCATTAATAGAAGTGATATAGTCATTCTGTAACATTTCAATAATCCAGTATCAAACTTTAATTTGGATACAGCCCCTAATATATATGCTCATTTTAAGATAGTAATTTATTTCTCTGAAACTAATCATATGAATTTTATGAAAATTTGGATTTAGGCTAATTGAAGGGTGTAAAATTCATTTATGGTGTCAAACATGGATATTGGCTATTGAAAAAAAAAAAACAAAGTGTGGGTTTGTTTTGATATATAGATGTCATCCTAAACAAATTTTATATACATCATTTAAAAGTTAACTTTATTTCTAATCGTTTGTTACCAGCAACTTTTTTCTGCAGTAATTTGTTGCAGAGTTTGCAGGTGGTATTTCCTTAAAATTTGAAAGTTTAACAAGAAGTTCCAAGCTGAAGAAAACAGATTGTGGCAAATGTTTGTGTATCAATAGAATATAGCTAGTACAATCAGACTCAGTTAAGATGTTCACTGTTAGTAGTTTGATTTTTTTTGACTCAGTCCCTTGAACATCACCCATCAGACTAATGCAAAAATATCACATTTAATATGAGAATGGTTATTATGTGATCCCTATTAATTTGTGATAAAGCTTTTGTCCCTTGAAGTAAAAAATCTGGCTTAAGGGTGCTGATCACTTACAATCCCGTTATCCGTTCTCCATGTAAACCTATGGGAATATTTTTTCTCACTTTTCTAAGGATATCTCATGAAAAAATTAAGATTTTCGAATTTTGTTTTCTGTATGCAATTCTTAAAACTTGTCACTTTTCATCCTAGTTTTCATTTTATATTAAAAATAATTTTAAATATTTGATTTTACGTGAAATACTCGGAGCATGACCAAAATAATTTCTACCTCTCATTAAATTGTAAATTATGGCAGTTCTATTAGGTCGTTTGGAAATTAAAAAAAAACACGAAAAAATGTACAGTTTCCAATTTATCCATTGATATAAAAATATTTCATTGAAATTAATTACGGAGGGAGCTATAATTAAAACAAAACGCATATATTTCTATTCTGATGATTTCAGTGTCTTCCCCCTCGATATAATCCATCACTCCATGGGGAGCGACACCCCGTTACGTTTGCTCGGACTCCGGAGTAATAAAAGTTGGGTCGGGGGAATAGTTAGAGGGGATAGAAATAGCTGAGAGAAGTTTTCAAAGTCAATTTGGCCACGTTTAGGTTTTGCTTCCCTCAGAAAATTTTGAAGGGACTCGAAATTGAGAAAACATGACTCGAACACATGACTCGAAACTAAAAACAGGAGGCCCCAAATGTTATATTAAATTAATTCCATTCAAAAATTGTATATATATATGTGTTTGTGTGTGTGTGTGTGTGTGTGTGTGTGTGTATTTATAAGGGTTTCATGAAAATGTCTTTCATAACACATTAATTTTTCATGTACATAATACACCAGTAGTTTAAACCACATGATCACAATTCTTCAGTTTGTCCATTATTTTAGATGTATGTTTATTTTACATATTGAATTTGACTTGTATGCACAACATAAAATATTAGTAACTTAAACTACTGCTAAAATTGAAAGAAGTATTTCGACAAAAGTAGCGTTCCGATGGATGCGGCGTTTACAATGGGTGCGGCGATTACGATATTTTTAAGCTTATTCAGGCCAATTTGAGGAGTGCGGCGTTTACGACGGGTGCGGCGTTTCTTCCATAAAATACAGTATTTCAAACTCAGTGTGCAGGAAGAAAAGGAAAGGAAGGGTAGGGAGGTAATGGGAGAGTAGAAAAATAAATAAATAAAAATGAGGAGTGAAGAGTTTTAAGAGTGTTTTTGCCTGAATTAAATTTCAACTTTTTATATTACGTGCATAAAAATGTATATGTAATATACAGGGCTGTACAAAAGAATTCAAGTACGTTTCTGCCTATTGGTAGTGAATTTTTAACTGTGTTATGCGTTTTCTTATTATACTAAATTTTAGCAGACTGTGTAGAATATGTACAAATATATAGATCATATACAGAGCTGCAGAGACGAATTAAAGTACCTTTTCGACTGTGGACGGTAATTGCTGATATCCGATTTTCAAATGCGCTATTTCTAAAACGTTTTCTTGGGTATCTTATTTACATTATTAAACGGCGAAGTCTTGATAAAGCATTTTGGAAGTGTTTGAAAGTGTTTTATAATCTATGCTTGGTGCATGATTTTTCTTTCTTATTATTTAAATATTTTTTTCTTTTTCTTTTCTTTTTTTTTACGTATTAAAATTATACTCAGATATTTATTTTTTAATTGAATATATATATATAAAGTGTGTGTGATTTACAGAAATAAATTATGATTAATTATTATGTATTCGCTGACCAGCCAGTTGTTGCCTTGGGCCGTGATAATTATTTCAAACATGCCAAAATCAGTGTTGAAGGATTTTATATTTTAAAACGAAAATCTTTACAAACGATCATCATGTTGGAGGACCCAGTGCCTTCGGCTGCGTACACGGGAGGTGCTATACAGCTCCCACACTGTATATGCTGCGTCAGGCTATCACAGTCAACTGTTTTCTTTTTTGTTTCCTTTTTGAGCATTTTAAAATTTTATGAAAGATGCAATATGTATGATTAAGTTATCTACTTATGTAAATAAGAAAAAAAAATGTAATTTTTATGTATAATCAAAATGTATATGATATATGTAGATTTTGTAAATGAGTTTATTTTTTCAATGAGTTTAGTGTTCAAAGCATACATTTTTCATCTGTTACGCTCCATATATTTCCTTCTATATTTTGTTTCTTTTATTTTCTATCTGAAATTTTGCTGTTATATCATCGAGAAGTAAAAAAAAAAATACTTAAATATCTTAGGGGCTGTACATATATAAGGATATCACTTTAGAGGGAGGGGGACTCTGGCATTTGATATCGTAATGTATCTGTAGGAAGAGGTGTCTTTTGATAATCTTTATCATTTTTTATCTAAGCATTTTTTTTCCCATCAAAATAGTCTTTTAACTTTTTGCTTAGTCTGCTATCTATTTTTATGAAAGTACAAAGTTGTTACTAAAACCATTAAATAATTATAAAATAATTTTATTCCAAAATATGGAATATCCCAACGTTTGGCATTCCTATTCTTCTGCCACATGAGCATAGAATGCGTTGTTAGAGTAACCAGATTCGAAATTATACTTGTTTTTTAACTCGTAAAAAAATGGGAAGAATATTGGCCACTTGTTTTGTTGATAAGAACTTATTTCTGCTTACTCTTTCTGCTTACTTCTTTTTGGTTTCCTTTTTGAGCATTTTAAACACACACACATTTTACAATCACATAATTTAAAAAATGAATATTAATTGAAAATTTAAATATGCAGCGCAAACATATTATGTTTCTTGTTTTCACTTTCAGTTAATATTGTTATGGATATTTTTGGTGGAAGTAAGTCGAGGGATGGGTGGGAACTCAGCATGCACATTACACATTTTCATTCAATGATTTTTTTTGTCTCACTTGTACAATGTATTAATATTATACTCTGGCATTTTGTTTTTGTGAATCATATATATGTTGCTGCAGCTTTATTGCATTTATATTGAGTATTGTATCCTTTAATTAAATAGATGACAATGACAGAATTAACTGAAAATTAATTATATGTATTGAGCTTAGCAATTTTGGATATTTGTTAATAATGTCAATTTTATTAAAAAAATGATCAGAAAAAGAAAAAAAAAAGAAAAGAAAAAAAAATTGTTAAAATGTGTGGAAGACAGCTGTGAACCTTCCTAATGTATGAGAAAACTACTATGGTATATTTTGGGTAATTAATGTTTTTTAAATAATTTTCAGTGCTAAGTTTTAATCTACATAAAGGGGAAAAAAATGTGCTTTATTTAAATACTCTGTAAGAAAAAAGAAAGTTCGGGTAATATTTACATTCGGATGTAACTATATAAATACAGAAAATATTATATATAAACTATATAATAACTATATAAATACAGAAGTTTCTTTGTTTAATATAACAAAATTCTTATAAACTCAAGGCAAGGTTAACAAAGTTTTGGGGGAAAATATAAAAATAATAATTTTTTGAGGAAGCATTCCACATCTTTAATTAAAATTTACAATCACATAATTTAAAAAAAAACTAATATTATTTGAAAATTTAAATATGCAGAGCAAACATATTATGTTTTTACTTTCCTTTCAGTTAATATTGTTAGATATTTTTGGTGGGAGCAAGGTTGAGTAGGAGGGGGGGGGGGGTGTACTTAGCATGCGCAATACTAATATTCATTTAATGATTTTTTTTCCCTCATATCTATACATATTAATATTATACTTTGATATTTTGTCTTTGTGAATCGTATATACATTGATGTATGTTGTATCTATATTTAATATTGTATCCTTTGATTGAATAGAGAATTAAGGAAGATATCGTTACATGTATTGAAATTTGCAATTTTCAATATTCTTTAATAATGTTAATTTTATTAAAAGATGATCAAAATTAAATGAAATAACTTTCAAAATTCGAATTTATGGCCGTTAATTTGAGTTATTGGAAATCTTATATTATGCTTTTGTCAAATAAAGCTGTATTAAAAAACACTACTTGAGTATTTTTTGTATAATTTATGTTCATTTTGCACTGTAGTTTAATTTCATTATATAAAAACTTAATTATGTGCCAATATATTGAATAACTTCAGTAATCGGAGATATTTTGATAAAATTCTCTTACAACCTTTTATTTTTTTTCGCTTTTAGGTGGAGAGTGGGGGGGGGGGGGAGGAGGGGTACTACATTGAGAATTCAGCTTCTTTGTCTTACCCAGTGAGAAATACCGACGGCTGTATCTATTATCGTTTATAAAAATAGGTCCAAAATCTCAACGAAACACCGAATTTTAAAGTGTTCAATAAATTTGTGAAATATTTTTAAATATATCATATTGAAGAATGAATGTGTAACTCAGACTAAAATCTTCACTCTGTCCATATTTTCTTTACCTAATGATTTATATTAATATTTTTATCTATAAACAAACATTTAAAAAAAAATACATATTACAGTAATTAATTATAATCAATTGTGCTTTGATTTTTCAGTAGTAAATTAATGTTGCTTTACATAAACAAAGGAAAAAAAATCACAAACACTGAATATTACGTAATTAAATTATGAAAACGAGTTATAGACAAGTTGATTTAATAATTATTTGTTTGAAATTTAGGATGGTTAAATTTGAAGGTAAACATGAACATATAAAAAACATAATATAAAATAAGGTGAAACATCAAAATCATTTTAGACAGGAGAATTACATTGAATCAATTTTTATTGTCATATTTAAATTTTTATCAAACCTTTTCTAAAATTTAGGCATTTATAAAAGTCGAAATTATTCAATTGAAACTTATTCCTTGATGGAATTCCCGGTTGCGTTGCTGTAATAATAATAATAATAACAGTAAAATTGTTCAATGTGATCTCGTGTATTTTAAAAAGTGCAAAAGAAATTGTAGTATTTCCCTACTAACAAAAATAGCTGCTATGGGAGAACTTTCCGTTCCTACTGGCTCGTAAATTTTGTCAACAGATAGCCGATAATATCTCTTGGACTTCACGGCTATTAAAAGTACACGCCTCTCTGACAGCTCGTAGGAGGGGTGGGAACAGTCTACTATATGAGCTGAACGCGATATTTTCTGCCAGTGACCAGCGCCCTTAATGAATTTCGTGCATTTTTGAGATTGCTGCACAACTAGGTTGCTCTATCCAGTATTTTTTTTAATGGACGTGGAACATTCATCAACAACATACATAAATCATTGACCACTGCTTTAACGAATTTTGTGCATTTTTGAGATTGCTGTACCAGTGATTTTTTCTTTTGTTTTCATGAATGTGAAGCATTATACTATACATGCATTAGTGATTGCCAATGTTAAGGAATATCATGCATTTTTGAGAGAGCTTCAAAACATCAGTTAAGCCATTATATAAAAGTTGTTGACGAACTAGAATTTGAATTGTTCAATCATTATTCTAATATTGGTAGGTATTTTAAAAGATTAAAATGATGCAATGATTACTTGTGAAAGCTGTTGACAAATCAAAATTTCAATCATTAAATGATTACTCTGATTTAGCAAGGTCCTATAAATTTTCAATAAATTTATGTTATAAAAATTGTTTTACTGCTTTATTTTTATTGTTGCATAAAAATTATCTTTCCTGTGTTTTCTAATACAGTAAAATCTCTGAATAACGGACGCCTGGTGGCAGCAGAATTTGTCTGTTATTTGGAGGTAAAAATGTACAAATACACAGGAGTGAAAAATTTCCCTTAAACACAGGTTCCGCTATTTGGAAGAGTCCATTATGGAGGTTTTACTGTACTTCATTATTTATAAACATTGTATTTCCCATGATTCCAAGAAGATGACTTAGTATAAAACAGAAATCTGGCAGCAGCGAAGAAAGTGGACCAATCACATTAATTTTCAGATTGGCATGCATGGGGTTGATAGTGCATGCCAGAAAAATTGCCAAATCATGTGTGTCACTTGTTCTATGATTCTGCAGAAATTTGATGTGATTTTGTAATTGTACTAAAAATGTCAGATTTTAAACTTTCATTTTTTGGCCATTTTTTTTTTCTCTTGTTTGGGTCATTAAATTATTTTTGTAATTTTCATCTTTCATTCTGCTTTTTCATGAAGGAAGTATAAGTTTATTTCTGAAAAAATTCAAGATATTGCTGACATCACTGGTAATCGCAATCTTTTTACCAAATAAATTTATGCATTAATCAAGCTTTTTTGATTATTAAGTCTGAAATAAAACTTGAAACAGACTTCCTATATTTCCACGGCTACCATCTTGGAATTTTTTCTTGACATGAAAACCCCTTTTCTGCCGAGTACTAAATGTCGCCAAGTAGCAACTTATGTACATGTTAGGCTTAACAAAGATAAAATGTAAATATTAAACAATGTATGTATATACTACAATAGACTCCCTTAAATCCACGACCCTAAAATCTGTGAACGCTTAAAATCCACATATTTTTTCAGATGTAAACAATGAAATTTACAATTAAGTTGCAGGAACAAAATTCAAGATGGCGCCGAAATCAGCAACTACCGCTACGTTTTTTTTACTAAATTTTTTGTTAATCATTCTCTTTTGGTTATTACAGCTGATTTGTTACTAAATAAATTTACATTACTTTTGATTTTGATATAAATTAGCATATCTATATGATGACGTATCGATCTTACGATCGCTTTACTACTAGATGGCAGCATAGAACTTTTGGAATCGAATTGAATCGATTTTGTCAGTAATAATTTAATATTTTTCTAAATTTTTATTTTACATAATTATTTTTGGCTTAGATGCCGTATGTTCCCTACGCCGTTGTTGTTTTGAAATGTTTGGCGATTTTTTGTTGGCGTGTTGACAGTGGTTATGGATATGGCAACCTCGATATGTTGAATGTCGTGTGACGTGTTTTTGTGACGTGTCGTTCTGGCAACCGAGAAGTTAATGTTGGAATATTGTGAATGTATTTTGATATTGTATTGTATAGTTCTGCCTTTTTATTTTTATGTGAAATTTATTGAATGTATTTGATTAACTATGTTTTCTGTAGTCCGTTTAAACGCTGTTGTTGAAATAATTAGGAAATATGAGGAAATTTTGACAAGAAAAGAAGGTTTGTTTATAGTTTGTGAATACGTATTCGAGCTGGATCTTTCAAGAAAGCAGATGCTTGTTAAGGTATGTTGATAATTTTATGTATTTTACTGCTTTTGAGTTTTTTACATTTTGTGATTGCTAGAAAGCGAGAATTGCTGAATTTTGAGAATTCTATATAGCGAGAAATGCTGAATTCGGCGATGTTTTTTTTCTGAAAATGTGCGCGAAGCGCACATACAACGATTGCTGGTTGCCATTTTAGCGAATTTTGTTTTTTATGTGTATTTTTGCTTTAAAAGTTTTTATATTATGAGATTGCTAGAAAGCGAAAACTGCTGAATTTTGAGTATGCTACACCTCGAGAAGTGTTGAATGCAGTGATGTTTTTTTTCGGAAAATGTGCGCGAAGCGCACATACAAGGATTACTGGTTGCCATTTTAGCGAATTTTGTTTATTATTTACATTTTATTTTCGTTAAGCCAAACATGCGTATAAACCGGTGCTTGGCGACATTTACTACTTGGCGGAAAAAGGGTTTTCACGCCAAGAAAATTCCAAGATGGCAGCCTTGGGGAACTTATGACATCTGTTCCTTATTTTTATAATTACTTACGTTTATACTAATAAATTATTTTAATATTTTACTTATTTTAATGTTTCACTTTATTGTAAGCATTCATTATAATTTCCCTTGCTTAACTACCAATCAAATTAATGTTTCAAAAATGTAAACAAATCAATGACCAGAAATCCGCAAAATTCTAAAATCAGCACAACCTCTGGTCCCAAGCTGTGCGGATTTGAGGGAGTCTACTGAACTACGATTTTTGGCTACCAGTATTTTAGAACGGAAAAATGTGACTTTTTTTATCGGAGATATCTCATCAATTGAATAACACGAAGCAAAGTTTTCGAAAATAATGGTGGCCAACAAGCATAGCGATTTTATGCTGTGAGGCAGACATGACAAGTTTTCATGGAATTAGAAATAATCGTTGAATGCAAAATGTAAAACAGAAAACACAGTGGCAATTTTCAGAACACCCATGTGATAATCTGATGGTCAGATTCAAAATGATGCATCTTCTTTCTTTGTTAACCAATTAAAAAATGCTAAACACAAAGAAACATCAAATCTCTGAAAAAAAGAAAAACTGCCATCTTTAATAATAGAAATTCTATTTGAACAGGATAGAGAGCTTTTCAGACCTTCCTAATTTATCATCAATTGTCAGAAGGCTTTCACATTGGGTGCCAGGCAAAGGCAGATATTATATTTTACCCTTTAAACTCAATTAAAAGAACGTGAAAAAACTGACCAATGAATACAAATAATTAGCATCTTAAGAAGAAACTGAAAAATAAATAAATCATTAATAAACAACAAAATGTAAATTATGCATTATTAAAATTATAGTAATTTTAAAAAGCACACAGATAGACATTTTGAAATTACTGAAGAAATAACATTAAAATAGACAAATATTGCATCAAAACAGTCATACGAAATAAAAACTCAATAAGTTAAAGCTTGTCTATATAGGCCTAACTGAACTGCTTTAAAATTGGAAATTTTCTTTTAATTGTAAATAATTCTTAACTTTGACGGGAATTAAAAGAGAAATAAAGTAAATATAAGTATTTTTTATCGGTGAAAAAAAAAATATATATCACTTGAAAATTGCGATATTCTTTTGGAACATTACTTCAGAAAATAGACAGCGACATTTTACGATAAATTGCTGGTAGGCAAGATAATATTAGAAAATATTTCGATTAATAGTTATCTATGCTGCCATCTATCAACAAACACAGTTTCAGTAACTTGTTATTTGTGTTTTGCTCATTTTAGGTTGGATAATTTTATTAATTTAAGGATAGGTCGAAAAGTGGACAGCTTTTTCCTCTCACAGAAGTCTGAGCATCCTCGTCAAGAATTTTATTAAAATTTGATTACTTAAAAAACTAATATAATCAGATAATCTTTCAAGTTACAACTTTTAAGAGATCTGAATAAAGAAAAATGACGCTGGATCACACCATTACTCAATAGACAAAAACAGAAAATCTTTAGGAAACGTGTTCCTTAAATATAAAGTATCCTTTATGTATACTTTTTCTTCTTCAAAATTGCGCTATAATATTTAAAATAATAAAACACGATAAAGACAAGGGTTCAAGTAAAATAAAATATCAATAATGCATTAATTTTGACTTACTCTTGCAATTATGATGTTTAAAAAAACTTAACTTGGAACATGCAAAAGAACCACTTATGAAGCCATACTTTTTTCCCTAATAGCTTTTTTATAACATTAATAATGCTTGATCTAACTATAATCATTGCACTGTTAAAAAATTTTGAAATGCAGAACATTGGGAAAAAATTGGATAGAATTTGGATCAGTTTGGTCATGTTTTAGCTTATTTGTTGAATTTCAATATAACCAAGACATATTTATTTATTTTGTAATTTATTGCTTATTCTAAAAGTAAAAACAGTCAAAGCAATTTTTTAGCCAGTCAATTTGTTTAATTTGTAAAGACTCGATAACCTTTTAACTATTTTTTTATTTTTACAATATCTGATTTGTATGGTTTTATGATTGAAATGATTTTATCAAGAAAAATTGCAACTTTGTAGTTTAAGTTGCAAATTTAATTTTAAAAAATCAAGAAATGGAAAAAAACACATTTTCCATATAATTTTGAGCATTTCAAAATAGCTTCTGTTCTGTACTTTTTTTAGAATTGTGCTGTAAAACTGTAAGGATTAAGTTTTCAGAAAGTTACTTTGAGAAAAAATAAATCAGTTGTTATGAAAGATGTAAAAATGATTATTTAATTAACATTTTTATTTTTTAAACATAAATAATTTGTATAAAAATCCAGTTCTTAATTTAATAATATGTTCTTAATAATCCCTTAATCTAGTTATGCAGTCTAAAGTTTTTCAAAACTACTACATATTTATTTGATGAACTAATATTAACAGTAGCCTTTTGACCACAATCATTTTTTGCAAAAAATATATATGTTTCTTCAATTCTATAGTATTATATTCTAAATATATTTATTCTAAAATTCCATTTTACAAAATATAATGTATATAGATTATATTTCGTAGCATACATTTAAAAAAAATGAAATGATTTTTAAGAAAAAAACAAATAAGAATGGCGTTCCAATAATTTATTGTATAAATTGTGATCACACATCTCCAAAATAATTAATTTTAAGTTTGATTACAATTTATACAATAAGTTGCTGTATATAAAATTTACTTTTATAATAAAATTGTGTGCATATCCCCATTAAAATAAAATAATAATAATAATGTATAAATAAATAACTTATAGATTTTGCATAGAATAAAATGATCGTTAAAATCTAATGCATTATGCACATACTTTGAAGGGAGAGCGGTTGCTTTGAGACCTATAGCAGCAAGGCTCTTGTCTCAAATGATCCAAGAAATCAAGAAAACATCAATAAAGGATAAAGTAGAACTGATTGATACTTTTTAGAAACCGAAGAGTAGATGGCCGAAAGTTGCTTGACTGACAAATCTCATTCAAAAATTCATCATAAGAATGAAAACAATTTGAATTGAAAACAGCACTGTCCCAACATAAAGCACGATAACGAGAACATGACAAAAATATATGCTCCAAGGAGTCAGTCACCCAGCTGCTATTACAATGTGCATCATCTACCAAACCAAATCGAAAAAGGAGGGCAGGCGTGATTAGCATTCTACAAAGAAGACGGGTAATCAGCACATCATAGCGGCAATTTGCAGCCCAAGCATGGGTCTGTTTGACAGATGGAATCTTACCATTAGTTTATACGGACGACTAAATTCCAGGTAGGTATGCTCTCTTTGATATCAGATAAGATCTTCTGATGAAATCCAATTAAGCATAATATCTTCATCTGTCACATCTTTAGCAAGTCTGTCAGCTCTTTCATTAAGGGGGATTGGCCCAGTACCCAAAAGATTCTAATCCTCGGAGTGAACATAACAGCTCTCTGGATTTTATTGAACAGCCACAAAATAACCCTGGATGATTTGATGGAAACTGTCTACAGCGCCATGAGGACTTATAAACTGTCTGTGAGAAGGATAATGGAATGATTCGAGGGACCCAGTTGATCGAGAGCAGTACCAATGGCAATAGCTTCTGCAGTAAAGATGGAATTTACTAGATGGATTCTGTATCTAAACTGGGTGGTCAGAGTGCACTCAGCATTGGCAGTGACAGAAGAAGACTTAGAAGCATCCATGGCCATAACCAACCACGAATCAAGGAAACGTTGGATACAGTGGCGTAGCTACATATTCTGTGCCCTGGAGCAAGCAAAGTTTGTGCGCCCTCTTGTCTCTCAAAAAAGTTCTGCGTAATTTTGTTTGGAAGTTACACACACACACATATATATATATATATGTGTGTGTGTGTGCGTGTAACTAGCTGACCCGCCCGGCGTTGCCCGAGCCCGTTATAATAACGTAAACAAAAATCAAGTTTGTATGATTTTATATATTCATAAGTAATTCAAATGAACATGGTTTTAGGGGTGGCCCACTGCCTTCGGCAGCGTCTAGTGTGTTCCCGACAAACCTCTTTCAGAACGAAACTGTGGCCTGGGTCCCCGCTACCAAAGGCAGTGTATGCCAGGAGTGTTCCTTACGCGACGGAGACAATCGAAAATTGAATGAGTAAACCCTGTAGTAATCGAGCCTATATAACCCGAGATAAGAATGCGAATCTTAGCGGTGGAACTATAATCTTTAAAACAATCGTAAGCTAAGTTGAATGGACAAATTTCCGTTGAAATAGAGCCCATAACAGCCGAGAAAAAAATGCGCCGTTAATGTTCGAAAATGGTGGTAACAGAAGTCTAAGATAAACTTTCACAATGCAGAAAGTAGCTGAATAGTAAGCTAAGCTTAATTATCCATTTACCGTTGAAATCGGACATATTGAACCCGAGAAAAGAATGCACCATTAATGTTCGAAAATGTTAGTAAATGAAGTCTAAGACAAATTTTCATAATACAGAGCTGAATCGTAATCTAGGTTGAATTAACCAATTCCCGTTGAAATCGGCCCCCTAGAATTCGAGGAAAGATGCACCCCAAAGCAGTGGAAGGTGCTTGTTGCCCCCACCCCCTGTAAATTTAACGAATTACCTTTAGCATTAACGTGATATTTAATTTACGGAGGAAATCCCATCCCTCTAAAGTTAACCAATTACCTTTAACAGTAGCGTGAATTTTAATTCACGGCTGTAGT
The DNA here is from genome assembly GCA_963932465.1 of Maratus speciosus. NCBI lineage: Eukaryota > Metazoa > Arthropoda > Arachnida > Araneae > Salticidae > Maratus > Maratus speciosus. The sequence goes on from OZ010798.1 coordinate 42,021,931, forward strand.
GAGTAAACGTAAGTTGATGCCGTAAAAGAAGATTAATATTCAAAAAAAGTGGTAGCTGGAGTAAAAGAAAATTTTTAGTGGTTTCCAAAGTAGCCAGAGGACCCTAGAACTATGCTAAAGAAAATTGCAATACTATCAGATAATTTTTAATGAAACTGCACCAAGGACCCCAAGAAGGCGATTAATATTCAAAATTGGTGGTAGCTGAAGTGTGAGTAAATTTTTTGTTATTCATGTAGTAGCTGGGGCACCTAAGAAATAGTTAGGGAAAAAATCCTAGTGAATCGGACCATTTTTATAGGGGACCAAAAGAAGCTTATTGATAATTGAGAGCAAGGCCTAAGATGAAAACACGATAAAAGGTCCTAGTACTTAGCGCTTTAGATTTTCAATTAGTCGAAATTAAGTATAGAGTATAGGTATAAGTATTAATCATTAGAAAAAAAATTCAAAGAAATGCTTTGAAAAAGAGCTCTAGAACACCGATAAAGAGAGAAACGGGAGAAGACCCCCATGGAGAGAAGACCAAAACTCAATTTTGAAGTTATGCAATGAGAATGTAACAGAATTAGTGGGTGAAAAATGCATGGCGAACAAAAAGTTACCCTAGGGGGCTAGTGTCTGAACTGAAATGTAGAAACGAAAAAAAAGCCAAATGGAAAAAGAGCCCCAAAAACGAAGGACGGATTAAAAGGGGCGATTTATTAACAATTTAGGGCACAAAAACTTAAAGTGGCCTTGTACCAAGCCCCAGGGGTCCAGGGTCTCAACTGGAATGTAGCTGGGCAAGGGCCCCAAAAAGGCGATTAATTTTAAAATTTGGTGGTAGCTGAAGTCTTAAAAATTTTTATGTTGTTCGCATAGTAGCTGGATTTCCTATCATGTTGTTACAAAAAAAAGTTATTGAATCAGACCATTTTTAAGGGAGATATAATAGGAGATCCAAAAGGGGCCAACTGATAGTTGAGAGCAGGGCCCTAAGATGGAAACATGTTAAAAGGTTCTAGTACTTAGCGCTTTAGATCTCAATAAGTCGAAATTAAGCATAGGGTATTTATTATTCATTCGAATAAAATCTTAAAGAAGCGCGAAAAAAAAAAATGGGGGAGATTCTTAAAAAAGGGCACTAAGTGCCCAATAAAAATATGAGGGTGCTGGCCCAGGGAGAGGAGTCCAAGTCTCAATTTTAAAGTTATGCATTGATTGGTTGACAGTATTAGGGTATGGAAAATGCATGGCACAGAAAAATTTCAAGGTGTCCAATGTCTTAACTGGAATGTAGAAACGGAGAATAATTAAATGGGAAAGGGCCCCCAAAACGAAGAAGATCGGATAAAAAGGGGCAAGTTCTGAGCAATTCAGGGCATACAAACTGAAAGGTGCTAAGGGGACGCCGGTCATAAAAAATTAAAAATCTGAGCTCCAGGTGTATCAGGACCTGTCTTTGGACTACCTTCATCCAAATTTTCAGACTTCTACGTGTAATATATTTCACTAGCCACCACACACAGAGCGAAACTCCCTTTTATTAGTATAGACTAGCTGACCTACCCGGTGTTGCCCGGGCCCGTGATAATATTCTTAAATGAACCTGAAATTTTTATGATTTTATTTCTTAAGGCTGTTCTTAAATCCAAAGGGGCAATTTTATGACATTCATTTTAATTAATTTTTGCTCGAGAACTGGCATGTGTTGTTATTCAGAAACTTTGTAATCGAAAGACGTTTTCGGGATTTTTTGTAAACATAATAGATCTTACTGAAAACATTGTCAAAGATGGCGTTTTCAACGGAATTTCCCGACGAAAGTAGAAAAAACAGTCAACGAAGGAAAAAATCTTGTCATATATCTTTAACACGATTTTGTCTGAAATACGAGCTCGATGACTGCGTGAAAAATCGATTTAAAATAAAAAAAAAAAAAAAAAAAAAAATAGTCCTGTATATACAAAATAGCTGACCGCTGTTCTGATTATCACATTTATAGACAATATTGAAACAGTTCCGTTTTCATATTAAAATGTAATTTTTAACAAAAAAGAATGTTTGAATTACATTTTCTTCGCCGAAAATATTCTTTATAAATACTTTTGCACATCAAGCGCAAAAATCAATATAATACACATATATATAGGGGAAATTACAATCACAGCATTGTACGAATACACGAAGCCTACACATTTAAAAAAAATACTTGATAAATGATTTTACAAAAAACTAAATAAAATAAAATACGTAATATATATTTGAAGAGAGGCCGCGCTGTTTGGTACCAGACAGGCTCAGAATTCTTGGGGCAGACCATGTCGCTATCGCTATTGGTCACAAAGAAAATTACAGACCATACACATTAGGTTTTAAAAGATTTAAATGGTCCTCTGAAGCAAAGAAACTTTCAAGAAAAAAAATCAATTTTTCTGCCTTGCAAACAGAAATAAAAATCATTAATAAAAAATGATTCAAAAAAGTGATTTTTTTAAAAATAAAATTATTAAATGATTTAAGACTTTTCATATGTAATGCGTTTCATATGTAAATTTGCTATAGTAAATTTTAAAACTATTAGCTTCACCTAAGGGAGGGAGCAGCTTTATCTGGTTTAGGGCGCACAGACCTGCAGGTCGGTTACCCGGCGGGCCAGTCAGCCTTATTTAATCCTAAAATTATGCGATTAAATAAGGTTTAATGCGGAAAAATACTATTACCAAAAAGTGGTGTAATTTTGCATAGGCTATAATCAGGCCCTAAGGAACACTGAATTGGGTACTTAACTTTTTCTCTCTTTTTGAAGCTTATCGATTCTGCAATATTTTCAAAATCTCAAAAACAATACTCACAAAATTTAAGTTGCTGCTTCCCCTTACCCGCATCCCCCCCCCCCCTCCCATCTAAATTTTGTCGCCGTGAGCTGATGTGGAGTATGTTTAAATCCAGCTCTTATTATTGTTTTGTAATCTGTATTAATGCATGTTTAGTTTCCACAAAACAAACAAAAAAAAAAAACCCTTCAAAATTTTCGTTTTCTTGGATTTCGTCTGTAAAATGGTTAATAATTTTCTTCAACTTGTCAGGCTATTTTTTCCAAATCGTAAAATAATTATCGTAAATTACTACTGGTACATCGTACATATAGGTTTCTCAGCGGTGAATTCTTTGGCTACCATTATTTCCGCACAGTAATCATCATGATAAATTTCTAAAACATTTTTAATAGAAATGGTAATATGGTGGTATGAATTAAAATTAAAACTTCCTGAATAGAAGTCATTTCTTTCAACTGTGTATGAAAACATATTTTAAATCGAAATAGTTGAGATTAAACACAAGGTAAAATATCATAGGAATACGCTGATTGTAACAAGATTCATCTATAATGTCTGATTAATAATGAAAAAAAAAAATACAAATATTTTAAGACAGCTTTATTTCGCTTTTTCTAATTTTTCCCTTAGGATTCGTGCGCCTGGAGCAGTCTGCTCCAACTGCTCCACGGTAGCTACGCCCCTGACTGGATAAACTAAGACTATATAGAGGGACTCTAACAGTACTGTTGAGATCTTTTTTCTGAAAAGGGAGATCATCTAGAGAAAACTTATGCACATATATATTTATAAATATATATTTGTAAACAAGATTATATTGTATTCTGGTTCAAATTTGTATTTACTTTCAATGTTTACTGTTTATGAAGTTTTTGTTAAACCACAAAAGATTACTAATATGCATAATACTTGACTGAAAGATTGGAGAAAATATATAGTTAAAATTTATAATCTATTCATGAATTTACAATAGTGTTTACAAATTTAACATATATGTGACAAAACTTTCTTTTGATTTCTGGTGTAGTTTTTATTTAATATATTCCTTATTTGTTTGTTTGTTGATTGTAGGAAGGAAGAGATAAAAAGTTATTTGCAGAACTTCTCATTTTTGAATAATGTTAGTAAAAAAATGGCCTAAGCTACCCTTTTCAAAAAATTATTTGTTACGAGATTTACAATTTCCTAATTTCAGCTAAATATCCATTCTAAAAACTGATTTTTATTAAAATGCTAATGCTAATATTAGTTTTTCATAAAGATATGTTGTATTGAAAAACTTGAAGTTTTGCAAATAGACATTTTATTTGATTTTACATGGATTCTACAGTAAGTCACTATTAGCAGGGCCAGACTAATGGAGGAGAATGCAGAACAGCTGCCCATTTGAGGAGGCCCAACATTTGAAATAATAAGGATTTCCATTAAGAATATGCAAAAGGGTTAAAATTGGCCAAATGTGACCAAAAATATTTTCAAAAATGTTTGAAGGGAGAGCAGTCCCCATCTTTCCACCTCTGGTTCTAATACCGCAACCCCCCCCCCCCCCCCCCCCGAAAAAAAAAGAAAAAGATTACCTACATCATCAGAAATTTAATGTAAAATTTTATTATAAGAACGTAGTAGATCGTTGTTTTAAAAATAAATTCCTTATTAATGTTTTCCTCTTAACGAGGCAAGTTGAAAACATTTGTGATGGCCAATTGGGGAAATTTTGCTTTTAAAAATCTTATGACATACATAGAACAGGGTGGCAAACAAATATTTCCATCAACCAATTCCTAATTTATTTCTACTAGTTTCCCAGTTGTTTGCTTACTAGTATTTTTCTTAAACTTGTTATACCCTGTATTCAGATATGAATAGTATACCTAATATAAAATTTATGTATACACTAGACTCCCTCAAATCTGCAACCCTAAAATCTACAAATGCCTGAAATCCGGACATCATCGCAGATGTAAACAATGAAACTTTCAATTCAGATGCAGGAAAAATTACAGAATTTTTCAGTTTTACATCATTCCGTATATATTTTAATATGTAATACTCGATAATATGACTGAACTTGTGGTTTTTCATAAAGGAAGTATAAATTTATTTCTGAAAAAAATCAAGATATTACTGATATCACTGATAATCACAATCTTTTTACCAAATATATTTATGCATTAATCAAGCTTTTCTGGCTATTAAGACTGGTTAAACCTGAAATAAAACTTCCTAACTTTATGATTTTGATGTGAATAGGGTACCTTTAAGAAAAAAGTTTCACTGAATAATTCACGGAAAATGTATCTCATTTTTATTATACATATTTAATTATACATTATGAACTATTTACTTGACTTTTACTTTTAATAATTTATTTTTTAAATTATCTTACCTTTTATCATTTTATTTTGTTACTTTACTTAATTAGACAATATTTTACTATATTGTAAACATTCATTATAACTTTTATTGCATTATTACATTAAAATTAATGTTTAAAAACGGTAAACAAAGCAATGACCAGAAATCCGCAAAATTCTAAAATCACACAACTTCTGGTCCCAAGCTATGCGGATTTGATGGAGTCGTTGTGTGGATTTTAGAAATTTGTGGATTTCTGGTCCTTACTTTATTTAAAAATTTTTAAACAGTAATTTGAATGTAATAATACAATCAAAATTATAATGAATGTTTGCAATGTAGTAAAATATGAAAATAAATAAAGTAATAAACAAAAATGATAAAAAGTAAGATAATTTAAAAAATGATTAAATAATTAAAAGTAAATTTCAAGTAAGTTATTAATAATGCATAATTAAATATGTATAATAATGATGAGTTGCATTTTCCTTGAATTATTCAGTGAAACTTTCCTCATAAAAGTACCTTATCAATTCACATAAAAATAAAAAAGTAAGGAAGTTTTATTTTAGGCTTAGCCAGTCTTAATAACCAAAAGAGCTTGATTAATAGATAATTAAATTTGATAAAAAGATTGTGATTATCAGTTATATTAGCCTATCTTGATTTTTTTTCAGAAATAAATTTATACTTCCTTCATGAAAAACATGAGTTTAGACATATTAACAAGAATTAGATACTAAAATACCTATAGAATGATATAAAAATAAAAAAGTCTGTAATTTTGTCCCTACATCTGAACTGAAAGTTTTACTGTTTACATCTGCAATGGTGTGCAGATGGAATTTTATTTTAGGAGGGCCATAATAATAATACTAATAAAATAATAGTAATTAAACATATATAAAGAACTTCTTCAAAAGTTTGAAATTAATCTTTTTGAAAGTAATGACGTACATTTTCTTAATTAAAGCAAAATTGGAAATAATATATATTTCAATTAAACTTGTTTTGTTTGGAACACGGATCAAAGATCAAAGACGATTGTTTCTTGAATGCCTACGTGGGGCGTAATGCCCACGTTTACTTCACATCTATTTGGGAACAGTCTATGCAGGAAGCATCCGGATTTTCTTCTGTAAGATAGAAAGTTCATCTCGCAGCAGGCTGCGGTGGAATGAAGCTGATGGTGACAGGAGCTTTCTGTAGATGTGCTTTGATCTTTGTCAGATAGTCAGGAAAGGTGAGCAATAATAGGGGAGGGGGAGGGGGAGCAAATGGGCCAAAACAGAGCTAAACATTTTGCAATATATATATAATTTTTTTTCCAAGATAAGGCGAAGAAGCAAGTTGTATATGATAAATGATGCAAACAGTTTAGAATAGGTAAAAGTACAATAATAAGTAAAAATAAAATAATACAAAATAAAACTGAGAATTTTTTTTTTTCTAACAATAATAAACATGAAGTTAGGAAGGAAAGTTAACAGAACCCGGTGCCAAAAGCAAGGCTGGAAGACGTCCTAAATGAAATTAATGGTAATAAGCCAAATGGTAGAAGGATATAGTACAATATGTTTTAGAATTTGGAATTCCACAACGATGCGTTTAAGGTGGCTCCCTCCCTCCTCCTTCTTTTGGAAGGTGGGGCAAAGCCGTCATCTCTGCTTAAGATGGCAAGCGGTCTTTTCCTTCCACGAGCACTATTTATGCTGTATGGTTGGATGGACCGCAACGCTTCGTTGGGTATAAGAATGCGATCTCTGTGGAAATTTTGAGCAAGTTTCTTTATAACTTGCGAGATAGCCTAATCTTGAGATCAGCGTGAATGACGTCATTCCGGACAAACGTTGTCGCCTTACAAATCCTACGCAATACAGAATTTTGACAGGTTTGAATTTTCTGCATCTGAGTTTCGCAGACTGATCCCCAAACAACTGACCCATAAGTCAAAGTTGATCTGATGAAGGATTTATATAGTAATAGTTCATTCGAAAGTGACAGACGGCTGTGATACGCCAATAGAGATTTAAGGGATCCTTGAGCTTTGGCAGATTTCAATAATATGTTCTGAATCTGCCTAGCCCAGGTTAATTTTGAGTCTAGATAAATACCTAGATATTTATAATTTGTGACCCAGGGTATGTCATCATCGTTAAGAGAAAGATTAACGTCTGGGGAGATAGAATTGTTGGAAAAAATCATGGCGGCACTTTTTGCTGCATTGACTTTAATACGCCATTTCCTAAGCCAGACATAAAGAGCCAAAAGGTAAGTTTGGAGTTTAGTCAAGACAATATGTAGTGAACTGCTGCTGGTCATGATGGCCGTGTCATCTGCATATAATGCTAAGAAGATGTTGGGAATCCATCGAGGAATATCATTAATGTAGAGGTTGAACAGCCAGGTGCTAATAAGACTGCCCTGAGGGACGCCTGCCTCAATAATGCGAAAAAAGAATAGAGAATTATTAACTTTAACACAGAAGGTCCTACCATTAAGGTATTCCCAGAAGATAAGAATAAGTTGGGGAGGGAACTTGAGCAGAATCAACTTATAAATAAGTCCATAATGCCAGACCCGATCGAAAGCTTTAGCAATGTCTATGAATACAACACCAGTTTTTTATTATGTATGAAGCCCTCTTGAATAAGTTCAGTTACTCTCCAAAGCTGATGTTGAGTTGAGTGTTTGGGCCTGAACCCAAACTGCTCAGGTATAATAATCGAATTGGAGGTAACAAACTCTTTCAGACGGTTCGTTAGTATGTATTCATAGACCTTAGACAAGCAAGATAGAAGAGAAATGGGTCTGAAGCTAGAAGGGGCGTTAATGTCCTGTCCTGGTTTTGGGATTGGGACAATCAGTGCCTTCTTCCAGCAATCAGGAAACATACAGAGGTTTAGCATGCAGTTAATTAGAACAGTTAGAAAGAATATGAAGTGAAGTGGAAGGTGCAACAGCATATTGGTAGAGATGCGGTCGAGGCCTGGCGATTTCTTCTTTTTGAGATTCCCAATGTAAGAAATCACCTCAGAGGGAGTAGCAGGGGTGAGTGCATTATCATGAGTAGTGTTTAAGAAACGTTCAACCTCAGTGTTGACAACGTCGACCATTCTAGTGTTAATGACATCATCATTGAGTGTAAATTGGCTTTTAAGACTGTCAGCAATGAGCTCAGCCTTGTCTGTGTTTGAATAGGCCATACCATTGGGGCCATTTAGGGCCGGAATGTGTGTACGTGTCCTACGAATGCGGGCCGTTGCCGACCAAATTGTGTTGTCAGCAGTCGATAAAGACTCGATGTAAGTGTTCCAATGTGAGACACTAAACTCCTTGATTGCAGCAGTAACCTGGTGGTTTTTTCTATTCAGATCAGTTTTAAGAACTGGGTCTCTAGTCATCTGCCAGTCCCGTCTTAAACGATTTCTCTCTCTTTTCAAGTCCCTGATGTGCTCAGGCAGTCGAAATGCATCAACCACCCTCTTTCTAGGTTTTGCAACTTTTTGGAAAGCATTATGGAGAGTATCCCCAAATGCCTGAATAGCAGAAGTTACGTCCTCGGCAGAGTGAATCTCAGTGGGCGGGGTATCCATGTTTTCGAGAACATGACCGAAATCCTCCCAGTTGACCGAAAAGGCCTGGGGGATATCGCGCTGAAAGTTGCCCACTTTGAATCTAAGCACAACTGGAAGATGGTCTGATGAGAGATCATTCACCGTTTGAATGGTGTACGGGAAGGGAAAATTACGGGTGATGGCAAAATCAATGATGGAGTGGGAATTCCAGCGGGTGGACTCAGCTGGCGCTATAATTTGCGCACGATTTTGATCCGTCCACCTTCGCACTTTATAACCAGATCTGTTAGAGCTGTGAGAGCCCCAGGAAAAATGATGTGCATTAAAATCTCCCGCGATGATAAAATTTGGAAAAGCACGGGTTAAATTAGAGAGGTCCTGATCAAGCAGATGACGATTATTAGAATGAGGATTGTAAATAGCTGCAATCAAAAGGTGGGGAATGGAGGGAAAATCTAAAACAATGGGAGTGGCCTCAATGTGATTCAAATGGGGGACTTTAGCAAGGGTAGCATTGAGACCATTTCTGACATACACAGCAGTGCCACCACTAGGGATGCCGCCAACTGTAGGTGGTCTGTCTATATTGTAATGGCAAGCAGGTCCTCCCTGAATTTGGAAAAAAAATTCCGGTAGGGGGCGCTGTAATAGCGATTTTTGTGCGAAAGTATTTGGCTATAGCAAGCAGGTTTTCCTGGATTTTGAAAAAAATTTCCAGTAGCGGGCGCTGTAATAGAGATTTTTGAGCGAAAGTATTTGGCTATAGCAAGCAGGTTTTCCTGGATTTGGAAAAAATTGTCGGTAGGGGGCGCTGTAATAGCAATTTTTGTGCGATTTTGAATATTGTACCATCAAAAATATGTATGAAGTTATGCATAGAATTAAACCAAATTTTTATTTTAAGTTTTTGGCTATGGCAAGCAGGTCCTCCCTGAATTTGGAAAAACTTCACCGGTAGGGGCGCTTTAATAGCGATTTTTGTGCGATTTTGATTATTGTACCATCGAAAAGTGTATGAAGTTATGCATAGAATTGAACCAAAAAAATTTTAAGTTATTGGCTATGGCAAGCAGGTCCTTCCTTAATGTGGAAAAAATTCACCGGTAGGGGGCGCTGTAATAGCGATTTTTGTGCCATTTTGAATATTGTATCATCGAAAAGTGTATGAAGTTATCCATAGAATTGAACCAAATTTTTACTTTCTTCTATCTTCAAACCCGGGCGCAGAATCGGCGCAACGCTGCAACGTACGTCGCAGACTCTTGAGAAGGTCTGCAGAATATTTTTCAACTGTCAAATTTAAAAAAAAAAAGTTTGCTAGAAATTATTTGCCATAATAATGCGATACGCGCTACATGCGATTGACGAAGCTCCGATATCCTTTGAAATATAAATAATTCACGGAGACAACTCTAAACACGCGATCGTGAAACGCCCATTATTAAATGAGCCAATCCTCGTTGGGGTGATTTTTTTAAGAAATTAAAAAAAAAAGCGGTCGTTAGTCTGAAAATTCGGACGTAAATATCACGAATTTCGAAAAATGTCCACCGAAAAAACAATTTCGTCAATCGTTTGCAGTTAAAATAGCCAATTTCGTTAAAGGATTGTGAAAAAACACACGAATTTCGTCAAAAGATCTCGAAGAAAAAGCGAAATTTTGTCATAAGATCATGAAAGAAACGTCAATTATGCCAAAGGGCTGCGGAAAAATAGCAACTTTCGTCAAACGATGGCAGAAAAATGCGACTTTCGTCAAATGATCGCAGACAAAACACGAATTTTGTCAAAGGGCTACGGAAAAATAGCGACTTTTGTCAAAAGATTGCGGAAAAAACACAAATTTTGCCAAAGGATCGTGGAAAGAATGCGAATTTTATCGAAGGATCGCTAAAAAAATGAGAATTTCGTCAAAAAATTGTGGAAAATAGGTGAATTTTTCGAATTTTCATGCGAAAATAGGCGAATTTTCATGGACAAAACCGCGAATTTCGTCAAAGGGCTGTGAAAAAATAGCAACTTTTCTCAAAGTATGGCAGGAAAACACGAGCTCTGTCAAATGATCGGTAAAGAAAAACGTGAATTTTGACAAATGATCGCGGAAAAAACTTGGAATTTCGTCAAAGGATCGCTCAAGAAACTTGAATTTCGTCGAAAGATCGCGGAAAAAAGCGAATTTCGCGCAAATATCGCAAAAAACACGGATTTCACTAAAAGATCGTGAAAAAACACGTATATCGTCAAAAGATCGAGGAGTAAACGCGAATTTTTTTCAAAGGATTGCGGAAAAAACGCGAATTCCGTCAAAGGATCGGGAGACAAAACGCGAATTTCGTCAAAAGATCGCGAAAAAACGGGAACATTGTCGAAAGATCGCAAAAAAACGCGAACATAGTCGAAATATCGCGAAGAAACGCGAACATCGTCGAAAGATCGTGATAAAAAACGCGAACATCGTCGAAAGATCGTGATAAAAAACGCGAACATCGTCAAAAGATCGCGATAATAAAGGCGAACATCGTTGAAAGATCGCGATAATAAACGCGAACATCGTTGAAAGATCGCGATAATAAACGCGAACATCGTGGAAAGATCGCGATAATAAACGCGAACATCGTCGAAAGATCGCGATAATAAACGCGAACATCGTCGAAAGATCGCGATAATAAACGCGAACATCGTCGAAAGATCGCGATAATAAACGCGAACATCGTCGAAAGATCGCGATAATAAATGCGAACATCGTCGAAAGATCTTGAAAAAACGCGCATTTCGTCAAAGAATCGCGGAAAAATTTGCTGCAACATTAATGTTTTAACCGCATTTTTTTTACAGCTGAGTGGCAGGTTAAATATTAGTTACCCATGTTTTGAGTGAAAGCATGTTAAATTTTGAATTGCACAATTAGCTAAGATTACTAGGTAAAACATCGCATTAAAATTACTTATAGTATTTGCATGAATTACTCAAATTTGAATCTCTCAAAATTTCAATCTGCTCCAAAAACAGCTTTTATTGCTACAAAATTAGATTTTTGCTGCTCCAAAGTGGCTTTAGTGCACTTTCATCCCTGTACTATCACATCTATATATAATTTTTGATATTATCACATTGTAAATCTTTTCAAAAATTTTAGAAAATTGGTGTTCATATGTTACTTTTACAAATTATATGAAAGATTTATTAGACTTTGGTGTTAAAAATTTTGAGGACAAAGGTAATTTATTTAAAAAAGTACTTTTCCTTTTATGTTACACACAAATACTTGGGGGGTTTGAGTGCATTAAGAATTGGAAAGAGAGTGTTTGTCCTTAAGTTCTGCAGATCGTATTTAAAGTTTCTACTTTTGTTGCGGACTGCAGATGAAAATTCTGCTGCTGGGTCTTCAATAGAAGAAAGTATTGTAATCGAATTTTTTTTTTGACTTCCGGTTTTCGACTGATTTACACGTTTTAGGGGTCAGATATCCCAAAAATCATATTTATAAAAAATGTCTGTCTGTCCGTGTGTCTGTCGCCATTGTACCATCAAAAAGATGTATGAAGTTATGCATAGAATTGAACCAACTTTTTATTTTAAGTTTTTGGCTATGACAAGCAGGTCCTCCCTGAATTTGGAAAAAATTCGCCGGTAGGGGGTGCTGTAATAGCGATTTTGAATATTGTACCATCGAAAAGTGTATGAAGTTATGCATAGAATTGAACCAAAAATTTTTTTAAGTTGTTAGCTATGGCAAGCAGGTCCTTCCTTAATTTAGAAAAAATTTACCGGTAGGGGGTGCTATAATAGGAATATTTGTTCCATTTTGAATATTGTACTATCGAAAAGTGTATGAAGTTATGTATGGAATTGAACCAAATTTTTTGTGTTTGTTTTTGGTCATAGCACGTAGGTCCTCCCTGAATTTGAAAAATTTCGCTGGAAGGGGGCGCTATAATTTCGATGTCTGTATGATTTTCATTATTGTATCATCGGAAAGTGTATGAAGTTATGCATATAATTGAACCCAAATTTTTTGTGCATGTTTCTGGCTGTGGGAAGCAAGTCCTCTGTGAATTTGAAAAAAATCTGCCGGAAGGGGGTGCTGTAAGAGTGATGTCTGTACTATCGAAAACTGTATAAAATTATGCATACAATTGAACCCAAATTTTTTGCGCATAATTTTGGATATGGTCAACAGGTCCTCCTTGAATTTGGAAATATTTCGCTGTAAATGGGCTTAGTGATAGCGATTTTTGTATACTTTTCTTGATTTTTCATAGTTCTGTTGTCCATCGGCGGCTCGTGTTGTGGCGGGAACTCGCTTCCTGCTAAGCCGACTATTCGCAAACAGCTGATAACAATAGAATAAGGAAAAACTATTAATTTTAACAAATATCATGACATAGATTAACTCGATTTTAGTCCGTTTAATTGACTGATGCAGAAATTTAAGAAGAAAATGAAAGTTGGTATAGTATTGAACTAATAATATTGAAGTATTAACATGTGTAACTACTTTTTGAAATATTAAGATGTAGAAGAAAGTTTTGGGATTGGCGCATCCATCTAGTTTTATATTAAAGAATTTGTGCTTTGAAGGTTGACAAATGTTCTGCCCCAAAAAAAAAAAAAAAAAAAAAAAAAACATCCTGGGAAAAACCGTCCCTGACAAAATATCATTTTATTCATTACTTAGTCAATTGCAATCAATTTCTAAGTTACAAAGTAAAAAATAAATGTCTTCATTATTTCTTGTCGTAATGTATGCATATATATATATATTTATTTATTTATTTGTGTAATAATTAAAAAATACTCATTCAATAGAAAGTTGAAATTTTAGTGCACAATTCACCTTGATTATTAATAAACATATATAAGATACACAAAATGTAAATACATTGCTTACAGGTGTCAGGTATAATAAAATCCTTAAAAAACACATTAAAGTCATTTAAAATCCATAACGTTTTCGACCGACACTTACTCGGTCATCCTCAGTGAAAAACTAACAGCTGTTCTGTCTCCGCGTCTCTAGCCATGTCCGAAACAGACCATTTCATTTCAAGGGTGGATTGGAATATAAGGGGGGGGGGGGACAGAAATGCTATTCTTTCATCAAAAAGTACAGGTTTATTAACTATGTATTAATTCTTTCCAGACTGCGTGGATATCAAATGATAATATATCATTACCAAAACTGGCTTTTTTGGATGTACAACTAATCAGAGATATGGATAAGCAGAGTGTCGATCGCATAGTTTTTAGGAAAGTTAACAGGTCTAATTCCAATATCCCGTTTAATTGCAGTTCACCTATAAATTACAAGTTAGCACCTTTCAATTTTTATATAAAAAGAGCATTTGAAGTTTGTTCAAGCCATTTCCTTAATGAAGAAATAGATATAATTAGAAAAATAGCAGCCAAGAATTCTGTTCCATCTCATTTCATTGAAAAAATCATAAACAGATTTAAAAAGAAAAATGAAGAAAAACAGGGTACAGTTCCAATTAAAAGTTTGAAATTCTGTAAAGTTAATTACATCTCAAGGTTTTTTGAGAGAGTATAAGGCATTCCCTCCTCAAGTTCGGTATTACATTAATCGCAGTCCCTCCACCGAAATTAAAGGATTTGTTAAATGCGAAAATTGACCCTATCCAAGCCATCAATAGATCAGGAGTGTATATTATACCCTTCAAGAAAGAAAATAGAGATTTCATGTACATAGGTATGACACTGCGAAAATTTCGTGACAGGATTAAGGAACATGAAGCAGATCTGAGATTGAATAGACCCCACACTGCATTATCAAGATTAGCACAAATTCAACCTATAAAAGTAGATTTCAATAGAGCCAAAATTATTTTCCATACAAATAATCACCAAGAAGCTATCATAAGAGAATCTCTGGAAATAATATCTAATAAAGAAATAGTTTGTAACGATATATTATCATATGATATCCCCGCAGTCTGGAAAGAATTAATACATAGTTAATAAACCTGTTGATAACCTTTTTGATAAAATAATAGCATTTCTGTCCCCCACCCCCCCCCCTTATATTCCAATCCACCCTTGAAATGAAATGGTCTGTTCCGGACATGGCTAGAGACGCGGAGACAGAACAACTGTTAGTTTTTCACTGAGGATGACCAAGTAAGTGTCGGTCGAAAACGTTATGGATTTTAAATGACTTTAATGTGATTTTAAAGGATTTTATTATACTTGACACCTGTAAGCAATGTATTTACATTTTGTGTATCTTATATATGTTTATTAAAAATACTCATATCTACATATGCAATAGTATGTGCATTTGCTTTAAAAATTCACAATAAAACTTAGCTAAAATTATTTTTATTGAAAAAGAATGACTTTTGAAAGAAATATATATATATATACAGGGCTTGAATTTCAGGGTGGGATGCGCGCCAAAATTTTTAAATCGCGCCCAAAAGAATATCGTGGGCGGGAGGCTCCCGCCAAAAAATTTCACCATTTTCCGGAAAATATTTTGCATTTTGAAACTACGATCAACTCCTGCGAACGGCTTGTAAATTTCGTGATATTTTCGCGCGACCAATTGACATATTTTGTGAGTTTTTACCGCGAATGATCGTTGAAATTCATTTCCTGCGATCGATAGACAAATTTCACGATTTTTTCCCGAGATCGGTTGACAAGTTTCGCGTTGTTTTCCGCGACCGGTTGGCAAATTCAGGGGTGATTCAGTTGCAAATTTTCCGAAAACTTAAGGCATTCGATTCGGAAAATTATGAAAAATCGGTCATCAGTGTGAAAATTCGGACATTAAAAAATATAATGAAAAATATCGCCACAAATGGTCGCCGGAAAAATCAATTTCCTCGCAAAGATTGCGGAAAAAACCCTTATTTCGTCAAAGAATTGCGAATAAGATGCAAAATATCGTTAAAGGATCGCGAACAAAATGCAAATTTCGTCAAAGGATAGCCAAAAAAAATGCAAATTTCGTCAAAGGATAGCAAAAAAATGCGCGTTTCGTCGAAGGATCGCGAATAAAAACGTCGAATTTCATCAAAGGATCGCAAAAGAACGCGAGTTTCGTCAAAAGATAAAAAAAAACGCGATTTTCATCAAAGAATCGTGACCCCCCCCCCCCCCCCGAATTTCATCAAAGGATCGCGAAAAAACCCTGGATTTCACCAAAGGATCACGAAAAAACGCGAAAAAAAAGCGAGTTTCGTCAAAAGATCGCGAATTTCACCAAAAGATCGCGAATAAAACGCAAATTTCACCAAAAGATCGCGAAAAAACGCAAATTTCTTCAAAGGATCGCGAAAAAACGGGAAATTCACCAAAGGATTACGAAAAAAGCGTTAATTTCACTACAGGATCGCAAATATGCATATTTCAGCAAAAGATCGCGAATTTTACCTATTAATCAGTATTTGTTAGATAATTACTTAATGTAATATCTAACGGGGTTGAAAAAGTTATAGCAGAGTGGCAAAATGCAGTAAGAAGCGTATAGCTGATTTAGAAACCCCATAATAAACTTGAGATTAAATTTAAATAAAACTATAAGTACTTAATGAAGCTGAAAAAGAAAAATGAATTACAACGTAAATGGTGGACGAAAGAAAGATAACAGATTTAAAAGTAACTTAATATTTATTGACTAACACAAAAGATAAAAACAAATAATAAAATTAAAAATGAAACATTAAATTTAAACAGTTACTTAATGCTAAATGACTATGAAGCAAACTTATCTGCTTTGACATAATATTTTTAACATAATAACTCATGGCATTTGGCATAAAAGCATCTCGTGAAAAACAACCAGATGAAATACTATTGTTTTCAATTAAACATGGCCTTCAATGCACCAGGACTCCATTTATTAAAAGCACAACAGCTTCTCGAAAATAACTTGCTTCAATACACTAACCGGACGATAAACAATCTTACTTTAAAAATACGAACTCTGTAAAACACATGGTCGATTGTAGAACTTCACTTCAAGGTCAATGACACGAGGTAAGCAAGCGGAGAACGAAATTAACTCAAACGTAAAGCTCGAACACTTTCAGCAATATATCCCTCCAGGAAAAACCATTTACAGTTTCCAAGGACAATTACTTAAGAACATCGTATCTCGAACTACTTGCTCTCAAATATAAAACTAACTTGAAGTAAATAAAAGTCTAAAGTCCGGCCAAATATTCAAACACCTTTCTTCAACGCTGATACCAGACACTAATTAAAAGATATTTCCATTAAGTGTAGACTTCACATAGCTGAGTTTAAAAGCTGACAGAAAAATATAACAGACATCTTTAAGATTAATAAAAGCCGGCACTAAACGCCAGACAACAAACACATTTAAAAACTCGAAACTGTTGGATGTTCACGGTTGAAGGATATTGGAAGAGACTCAAGGGTGAAAGGTTCCATTCTCCCATTGGTTGAGAAGAAACAAGAATCCCGTGATTTACTTCTCAAGGTTACAAGACCTGATTATTGAGCAGTGGTAGACATTTCTTCCTAACAAATCAGAGGGCACATCTCATTTCACCACCAAAACAAATCGCCAAGTGTCACGTGAGATTATTTCAAGTATTATGTTGCAATCATATTAAATTTTGTTTGCGACATGTAAGGAATTTAAATTTATTTTTCATATAAAGTGATTCACGGAAAACAATGATATGGTATTTTTAAAAATATCTTTTTTTCCCTGCAAAAAATTGATAGAACTGACTTTCTTTTAAGAAAGTAATCAATTTAAATATTTTAGACTTATTATTTTTAAATTACACATTACACATTATTCCTTTTGTATATACAGGTGTATGTAAATTAGACTTAAAAAACATATCCCATATTTTAAAAGTATAAAATTGATATTTATGCGAAAAGTAAAATTAATAGTTTTTAATTTATAGCTTTGCATCAGGAGGAGAGAAGCTTAGGGGATTAGACGCCCCCCCACCCCCGAAATAATATCCTGGCTACGCAACTGCATTTAATTACCTATGTGTTTTGACTGTAGTTATCTGTGCAAAGAACAGTAAACTCAAGCACTCCCCCTCCCCTTCCTTGATAGCTGATGTGTTTTAAAAAAATAATAAATATATAAAAAACAATTAATAAAAGTACTCAGTCAAATTGTATGCATTTTTTTTTTTTTCATGGCAGTTTGTATGCGTAAATATAAATAATTAAATGGCCAAACTAGTATTCAAATAATCAAAATTGTCAGAAAGGGATTTAGATCATCTAAATTCTACTTTGCCCTTATAGTAATTTGCAATATTAATATCTATTTATTATTGCTGCAAAATAACAAATAGGGCAAAAAAAAAAAAAAAAAAAAAAAAATCTAAAAATAAAGTGTTTCATAGATAGTGAATGAAAAAGGTCAAGCTAAAATAAATCATAGCTCACACTTGTAGTGAAATATAATGAAAAAATAAATTAAATAATAATGACAGATTTATTTTTTTTTTTTTTTTCTTCACACACCCAAAAGAAGAAAAAAAAGTTGGAACCCAAAACAATAATATCTGAGCAATAACTACCAAAAACTATAAGAAGTTTTTATAATGTATTTTGTCGCATTAAATATTTCTAGTTAATGATTACTTGGACTTATAGCTTTAATTTAGTTTTCAAATATTTAGGGTGGTAATAGTGAAGGGGAAATTTATAATAATTTTTTAATAAAAATAATTTATGTTTTTGACTGAGTTTTCAAATAATATATATATAATATATATATTGTTTTGAAAAGTAGTTTATTAGAATTTTTTAATAATAAAAATTAAAATTTTTTTAGGAAATTTTAATAAAAAGTATTTAACAATTAACAATTACAAATTGGTTTAAATAATTAATTACTTGCTAAGTTAATGATATTATTAATATGAATTCATAAATTAATAAAATTTTACTTTCAAATAAAATAAACTGAATATAGTTATGTATTCAGATATATTGTTAAATAATATAAGATAAAAATAAAAATATTTATATAAGTGTAAGAAATAACATTATATTTTCAAAAATATTCATTTTAAGAAATTGAAATAAATAGCTTATAAGTAATATGAGTTTAAAAATTAATTTCATTAACATTATTTTATACGTAATAAAAAATTACAAAGCATTTGATAATAAATGAATAAAGTTTTTCTGTATGAAAAATACTAATTAATTTTAAAAGAAAACTTTGAAAAATTAATTTTGCTAATTTAATATTTATCTGATACTAAAGTTATAAGGAAAAAAAAATAATGTATGTAAGTTTAGGAGATATTATTATTTAATTACAATAAATGTTCACTTTAATTCATAAAAAAAATAGCTTATATGAATTTTGAAATTTATTTAAAACTAAATTTTATTTTATAAAAATAAAATTTCAGTTTTATTTAAAACTAAATTTTATTTTATTTAATAACAATTAAAACTTAATTTAATCAAAATTTTATTTAATTATTTAATTGACAATTAAAAAAATTGTTGGAAATGAAGGGATAATAAAAGTCGATAAATCTTTATTAACCAACTTAATAAAAATCGAAACAAAACACAAATAAAAAATATAAAAGTAACCGGGAGAATAGAACCCGCGTACTTGAGCTTGCTAGACAAGTGCGTTAACCACAAGACAAGTTCGTCCACAGAAATCTCTAGCATGAATTAACTAGGTACGATATTTCTCAAAGTGCTTGCATTTCATCGCCAAATCATACATGAGAAGCAAGCCAAGACCGGTTTCTGATCAACCAATGAGAGAATGGAACCTTTCACTCTTGAGTCGCTTCCAGGATATTTATATCACAGCCAGCCACGATAACAGTGCTAGTACGCAGCTCCGGACACGCCCAACGGTCAGCTATGAATAATTACTGAAGACGTATGTTCATGGACGTAACCATAGCGACACCCGACAATGCTGGACGACTCACGCCATCTAGTGGCAGTTAGAAAAACCACGTAAAGATCGAATGGCAGGAAGTAATATAAACAATATTGTAAATGAAATCAATATTGTAACTAAAAGAGAGATAATAGAAATAAACAGAATTATATTAATAGAAACCTAGATAAGAGAAAAGAAATAAAAAGATGTTTTTATTTATAAGTAAGTGAGCTAAAACAGGAACTTATAGAATGAGATGGAAAATGGATATTCATATGTACAGGGACAAGAATAGAAAAGCTCAAATTTGTTATCAAGGATCGTGAAAAAAGCAGGCGAATTTCGTTAAAGGATTGCGAAAAAAAAAAGCAGCGGTGTCGTTAGAAAAACAGCACACACACACAAATATCGTGTTTATTATTATAGGTATAGTTTGTAATTTGAAATAATGTACTGAAACTAATTTTTGAAAAATTGGGTTTAACCCGAACCCAACTTGCAGGAATCTACATTCAGCCTGAAATTGACCCAAACCAAAAACAAAGTTTGCTCAACCTGCAATAAAAAAATAGTGGCGTGAGAGGATTTCTAACTCCCTCCCATACCATCCCTCTGTTGTAACTTTTCAGAAAAATTGCTACGATTTTCCAAATTTTTTTTAATTTCAGAAATCATCTGCAAATTTCACTCTTATTTTTTGCGACAGGATAGACGAAATTCAGAGTTTTTTTCCCAGCATCCGAGCAAAAAATTTCCCAATATTTTCCTACGACCTACGTACGAATTTCATAATATTTTTCCACGGCCGATTGGCGGATTTCGCTATATTTTACCGAGACTGATCAACGAATTTCACGATGTTTTTTCCTCCATCGATTGACAAATTTTGCTTTTTTTCCTGTGACTGATTTGTTTCTTCTTGCGAGTGACTGACATAAAATAACAGTGGGTTAAAAAAAAAAATTCTCCCTCCCAAACAGCTCAACTCCCCTCCATTTATAAATGTTGGTAGGGAGACTCCCCTCCTATGAAAAATTGAATTTCAAGCCCTGATATATATATATATATATATATTAGATATAGGTCTATAATATAAATGAAATAAATGCAGTATGAAAGATGGCGATGGGAACAATATTTAGCAATTTATCACCAGTATCCAGCTAATATAAACAAAAAAGTTCCATAATTTCTTTTCAATAAAATATGTGCTATGATTTTTAACTTATTTCATTGCTCTTGAAGGACATTTAAAATTTCTAACTTGTTTGTGCTAATGAGGTTGTTGAAAAAAAGTTCACCTTTAAGTGATTTTTTATTGCAGTGTGTTGCTGTTTTTTAGTTATTGGTTCTGCTGATCCATTTTTTTTAAACTTAATTTAATATGACATATCTTAAAATATACTTTTATTGGTAAATTCAGTAGTAGATTCTGTTTATTTATTTATTTATTTTATTTTTTTTTTTTTTTTTGTGAAATGAATAAGAATGTCTAAAAACTACACATTTGTAGATTGAGTAAAATATTATAAAAATTAAAAAATCGCATAAAAATGCATATATTATATCTATAAATAAAGTATGAAAATTCTTGTGTTTCAATTTTATTTTCTGTTTTTGGTTCTTATTTGTTATCATATATATGCATCATAAATCACCAAAAATGTAACATAAATGAACTTCACTGAAATATGATAAACTGCAGAGTTGTATAAAATATTAAACTTGTCTGTAAATACTGGATGTATATATCCTCTCTTACAAACATTTTGAAATAATCTTTCCAGTCAGGAAAAAAAAAGAATGCTAAATTTGCTATAGTTTGTGTTTTTTTCTGCATTTCATTATTACAAGACGAGGCATCTGCATCCTAGCAATACCATATGAAAACAAAGGACACAAGGCAAAAATATGAAAAATCATACATCCAGCATAGATTAAGAAAAACTTTCCAAAGCATTCAGAATATTGTAACAAATTTAGAAAATGCTTTACACTTCTGAAAACCTAAACTTTTGCAATTACCGCCAATAATCGAAAAATATCCTAATTCTTTTGTGTGCAGCCTCGTATGTGATCTATAGATTTGTATATATACTACATATTATGCTAAAAATTAGTTCAATTAAATGCATCGCACAGTTGAAAATTCCCATTCAGCAATTTCCATCTATAAATGAAAATGTACTTGAGAACTTTTTGTGAAGCCCTGTATATGATCTATAGATTTTATACACACCAAGTAATATGCAAAAACAAAGTTCTAAAATATGTACTGCAACTGAAAACACACTTCAAGCAATTATTGTTCATCTCCAGTATTGTAGTCAAATTCTTTTTGTGTGGTCCTGTAACTGAACAGTAAATTATTTGCTCACCAGATTCTACGGTAAGTATCTTTTAGTACACCTCAGTGATATATATTATTTTCAATTTGTTTAAAATTGTGCAATATCATTAAAATTCACCACAAACGATTTCTCACCACAGACTGTAATTTAACGGAATTCATTTTAGTGCCCCTGTAAATGAACCGTAAGTGTTACACACTTCATTTTCAATATGGAACATGCTGTAGTAAGCCCCAATAACATATACCATTTCACTGGCTATTTGACTACTTTCGCAAGTTACAGCGTGGACAGATGACAGACAGATAGACTAACCAAATTCATAAACTTTTCCTTTTATGTTGGAAAGTGTTAATAAATACTGACTTACAGCATCATAGGGTATCCTACTAACTTTTCAAAAGAATCAATGCCCTTGCACATTTTTTTATAATGTGAATAATGCCCAGCGCCAGCCTTCATTAATTGCGACCTGTTGAGTACCTACCCTTGCTTGCTGAAAGGTTCGGCAGGCCTGATCTAAATTACTCATTGAAACTTTCATTCCCTGCATTGCTGCTCTGCCAAATAAAAGGAAGGATCTGTAGATATTTGGTAAAATGGGAGAGAAAGCAATTTTTTTTCACTCTGGTTATTCTTATTCATACAATTTGTAAAATGCTTTTCATTCAATACATGTACTTTCTCTATAGTAGCATCTTTGTATTTCTGAAACTTCTTATTTATGACTTTACTTTTTAAAATTATTAATGTTCTACAACTTTTAATACATTTTAATTTATTTGAAATTGAAGTCAATTTTCAATATCTCGAAATGTTTTTTACATTTCAAATTGATATCTTCAATTTTGTTTTATTTCTTATTCCATTATCATTGTGTCATTTACTCATTTTTGTTTGGAAGAGTGTTTCGAATATCTTGTTTATTTTTCATCTCTAAAATGATTCACATAGCTTTATCCAGCCAGGGGTGGACCAAAAATTTTATAATTAATTTTATCAAAATCTACTTTGATTGAAGCAATGCAAAATTCAAGAGCAGAAATATTTTAGTGACCTGAAAAATTTAATTTCTACTTCCTTTTCTATTTTAGATGAAAAAGTCATCTTTATGTACAATTAAATTGTCAATCTTGAAAATGCCCAAGCAAATCGCATGGGTTACAATTTTAAATTGTCCTCCAAAGCATAATACTACAACAGGATTTATTGGCCTCACAGAGGTTAACAGAATCAGCGATTTAGTGATTTATGATAATTATCATCATCTCTTAAATGATTGCACATAGCTTTATTCAAAAGGATAAAAAAAATGAATTTGATGATAATATAAAATTCACTCTTGAAATTGAGGAAGATATAAGTTTACCTTTTCTGGACGTTAATTTAATTAAAAACATCGAAAACCTCAGCATTGACAGAAATGTTTATAGGAAATTAATCAGATCAAATAATACGATCCCATATAATAGTTCATCCCCATTTTTATATAAAATCACAGCTTGCAAATTTTATATTAGACGAGCTTTTAAAGTGTGTTCAGATAAATATTTAGAAAAAGAGCTTAATACCATCAGAGATATCGCTGAAGAAAACGGTTTTTCAACAATTCTCGTTAATAAACTTAATCCAGTTTTCATGAAAATATCAAAAAAGGTAAACCATAAAGAAATGATATACAAAAAGTTTAACTATTCCCCTGGTATGTTCGAAAAGTTAAGAAATGCTCTACTGGAACCCTATTTAGATTTAATAGCCTCTCTACCAAGAAAATTAAAAGAGTTAATTTGTACAAAAATAGATTCAACACCGAAAATGAATTAACTGATGCATATGCCATTCCTTTTAGAAGTGACAGCAATAGAATAATGGAATACATAGTAATGACCAAAAGAAAACTCAAAGAAAGAATCAAAGATCCATAAAGCAGATATAAAATTTTATCATCAATTCTCAACTTTCTCCCGTTTAAGTTTCAATGAGAAGATCACAATAGATTTTGATCATGCAAAAATCCTATTCCCAACATCCAATTATTATTCATCCACTATCAGAGAATCCATAGAAATCCTATGTAAAAACAATCAAGTATGTAACAACGTCTTATCGTACAATATTCGCAACTTATGATTATCCTGAAAACTTGAGAAAAGTGACGTATTAAAGTTTATGGTATGACAGTTAAATATTTTCTTCTATCCAAAGGGTCTAGCCGGATAAGCATAGCAAAATGGCCCCACGGCCGATGTTTGAAATAACATGTGTGGAAATAAGGCTCACCATGAGAATACAATATAGAGTGTTTTTAGCCTCTGACCTTGAATTGTCCTTGAGGTAAGCGGGGAAGTATGCGTCGGCGCTACTATTTTTCAAATATGTTTTTCTCAAAAACTACGAAAGTTAAAAAAAATGAAACTAACACCAATTATTGAAGAATATATTAGTTCACATTATATATATTTTTCACATTTTTTACACAAATTTTAACATAGAAAAATAAACAAAAATGTTTTTAATTTTTTTTTTAATGTAGTAATTTTATAGTTACACCAACCAAAAAATTACAGAATAAAGCTCAAAGTATGTGCTTTTATTTAAAAAAAATTTCGTTAAAATCAAAGATGCGCTTTTTGAGTTATAAAAAAAATAATGCTAGCAACTTGCTAAAATATTCATAACTTTCCCTGCTTGCATTTGCAGAAAATACTCTATTATGAATGCATTAGTCGGATCATGACATTTCTACTTGGGTAGGATGCGCAGTGCGCCAAAATAAGATAATTTTTCCATACATACCACTTCCTTATAGGTTTGTTTTGTGTTTGTAAATAATATGTTATCCTGCCGTACTGCGCATCCTTCTCACTCAATAATATCAAGAACTGACAATAGGTCGTGGGGCCATAGGCATTATTGTTCAACTTCGTTGCAACATTTGGGGGGCAACTTAATTCCTGCATGATTATTATAATGATATTTAAAACTTTAAAAATCACAAAAGTTCTGGATCCGAAAGTTGCACATTAATTAATAATTAAAACAAAAACATGGAACTATTTTTTAATAACTTTTGTAAAGCTGTCTGCGATTGGCTCGTTTTTAGGCACAAGAGCCAATAAAAACAAGTCTTTCAGACGTTTCACGTCGCTGTTGTCAGAATGTAAGCAAACTATCTACTGAGTTTAAAAGAACAAATGTAGGAACTTATATTTATCTAAATTTGATTAGATTATCTGAAATGCTAGACATTAATGGATATTAAATATGCAGTTCTTGCGAAGTAAATATGCCCGCGTAATTGTCAGGATTTGTTTTTCCCCCTTTTAATTTGAGATTTCGAATATCGCCAGCATAATCTTTTCTTTGGCGCCATTCGGCGAGGCTTAAGGAAGAAAGAATGACGGAGTTTGAAATACCTTAGAAGTTAATATTTACATCTAATATTAATTAAGAGTTTCAGAACTTTACAGAAACGCTAATCTTCATATATACACTATATGTACATACATAAAGATTAGCGTTTCGGCATATAAAGCGGTTCTGCAATAAAAATAAAACTTTTTACATAAGCTTATGTAAAAAGTTTTATTGCAGATTTATGGCATAGAAGGTTGTTTACAAACATTTTGAATATCTTTATGCTTGTAAATATACAGTACATTAAAAATTTTAAAATTGTTCGGGCAATCAATGTTGCAGTGACAAACTTCAAATCTACTTTCATTTCAGCATATCACGTGTAAGAAAATGTTTAACAATCTAACAAACATAAGAATATTGTTATGACAAACGTTATATAAGTAAAATTAAGATCAAATAAGGTAAAAAACAGATAAATAAATACCTGAATATGTCCAGTAATTATGTAGCCAGGATGCTTTGATAGAATTACTGCGTATTCGCTCTTAGTAAACATGACGCGGCACAAGCGACGCTACGAAGTGAGAGGTAAACAAAACAAGCATGGCGATGGCAGGCGTTGCCATTCTCCAAATTTAAATGTATGAGTAGCGGTCTTTATCAGTGTTGAAATCAGGCACTTTTCTCCGGGAGGGATTTTTGTGGTTCCGGGGGAGGGGGACATTATACAGTTCCAGGGGAAATTTTCATTTTTTGAAATTGAATTTCATTTTGTGTTTTTCATTGAAAACACAAAGGGGGAGGGGGGGTGTCCTACCCGGCCACCCCCTGAATTCAACACTGGTGTTTATCCAAATCAGATACAAGGTCCCAAATTAGCATACAGCTTTTTAACACAACTTTTTTTGTACTATAGTTACAAAAAATCAATATATTATCAGCTTTCAAAAGGTATTGTATATTTTAAGTAGGGATGCACCGAATAGTGATTTTGGCCGAATACCGAATATTCGGCCAACATGTAAACCGAATTCCGAATATTCGGTTTGCCGAATAAGTTTAAATTTCAGAGTTTCAAAGTATTAAAAAGTTAAATAAATCGTCATTATTGGTTAATTTTCTTACGTGATACTTTTTAAATAGCAAGTAAAAAATGTAAAAGCATTCTGTTTTATTTAAATATAATTTTATTTCTAATTATTCTAAATATCATTATTAACTGATAGTTAAAAATAGAAGTTGTTTTACGGTTTAAAAAAAAGAAAAATTTAAAGGCTTTTTAAATATTCGGTATACCGAAATCTCTTATATTCGGCCAAGCCAAATATTCGGCATACCAAATAGTTTGATATTCGGCCTAATCGAATATTCGGTAACATGGCCCAATGGGCGGGATACCGAATATTCGGTGCATCCCTAATTTTAAGATTCTACCATGCACCATGCTTTGAAATACAATACAATTTATGGTACAAGTAATTACCATATGATTTTACCATACATCATGCTATGGAATACCATATAATTTTGGTACAAGCAATTACCATATGATTTTACCATACATCATGCTATGGTATACCATACATCATGCTATGGTATACCATACAGTTTATGGTACAAGCAATTATTACAAGATTTTACCATACATCATGCTATGGAACACCATTCAATATATGGTAAATTTCATTACACTATAATTTTACCATACATCATGCTATGGAACACCATTGAATATATGGTAAATTTCATTACACTATAATTTTACCATACATCATGCTATGGAACACCATTGAATATATGGTAAATTTCATTACCCTATAATTTTACCATACACTTTGCTATGGAATACCATAGAATGAAGAATGTTTACCATATGGATACAGTATGTTTCCATATAATGCCATAAAATTTTTATGATTTTCCATATAAAACCATATGTTTCCATAAAAAATCCTATGTCATTTTTTGCTAAGGGCTCAAATATGAAATTGTTAATGAAAAAAATTTTGCCATTTTTTAATAGAAAAATGTACCGGTAATAACAGACACGTTTTCTAGAATAAAACGTTTAATTGATTATAACTGAAATTCCTTTTATCTTAAAAATGACCTTTTAATTATTTAAAACATTATAATTGTTTAAATTATTACTAAGATGCACTCTAAAAGGTTTTTTTTTAAACAATTGTTGTAAAAACTGTTATGTGATTACATTAAAAATGAAACATTTTAACTTGAATTTTATGATGACTTTTATAATATTTGTAATGCCAACTGAAATTAAACATAAAAATATTAATAAAGCAAATTTTATCAATTTTTTTATTGAAAAATATATTTGTAATAATAGACATGTTTTCTTTGAAAATCATTATTGTTTTTAAATTGATTATAATTAATGCTCCTTTAATCTTGATGACCTTTCAATTATTTAAAACATAATAAGTGTTTAAAATGTTAATAAGATGTATTCTAAATGTTGTCTCAAAACACAGTCATTGTAACGTGTGTGACATTTTATATTATTCCATGTGTATTTCAACGTGTAATCTCGATAATACGACTGAACTCGTGGTTTTTTAAGAAGGAAGTATAAATTTATTTCTGAAAAAAAAAAAAAATCATGATATTGCTGATATCACTGATAATCACAATTTTTTTCCAAATATATTTATGTATTAATCAAGCTTTTTTGGTTATTAAGACTGGCTAAACCTGAAATATTCTTACTTTGTGATTTTGATGTGAATTACAAGGGTATGAGGCAAATTTCATTGAATAATTCAAGTAAAATGTATATCATCTTTATTATACATATTTAATTATATGGGGCTTTCTCACAATCTTTTGACTTTTAGGAGCAAAAATCTGGTGAAATTAAACTTGCTAAAAGAACATTTTAATCAGATAGACGAATGCCTTAATGATTCAAAATAAAGAAAAAAATGGTCAGCAGCTAAAAAATTTTTATTTAACTGAGGTTTAAGTTAAACTTGTGAGTTTAATTTTTCTTACCATTTTACCACTATAACTTTCTATTTTCTTCTAAATTTTTACTTATGATGAATTTGCATAGTACCCACAGGACATTCAAATAAGAAATAAATAGCAGTGCAGTATTTTTAGTACAATAACAATACAATAACAATGTAGTATTTTTAGTACAAAATTTTGGTATAACATTGTCTTAAAGGGGTGTTAAAGAAGGGACGGTAAGGTAAAAAAAGGGGTCGGTATAGGAAAAAAGGGACGAAATGGAAAAAAAGAGGGACGGTAAGGATGGAACGGTAAGAAAAGTTACCACTTCTTTTAGGCAAATCATGTTAAGACTAAGTGGTAGCCACAATGTTCACTGATTTTTAGAAACAGTTTTTTACATTGGATTAAATTTTAAAAAAATTTAATTTACCTCGAAAAGTGCAGGAATAAACCTTGGGGACGGTAAGAGTACCAATAAAGCCACGATGCTTAAAATTGACATTTAAATGCTGATTTAAATTTGGCAGTAAATTTCTTGTCAAAGAATTTTACACATTCTTTCTCTAGCATACTTCTGCATGAGCAAAAACTTGAAAAAAATTCTGTGGCTGCATCTGAAGTGATTTTCTGTATAATTTTAGAAGTGGGACGGTAAGGAATCTAACACCCAGGGGCAGAGTTTAAAAAATAATAAAAACCCTAAAAATGTGTGCAGGTTAATTTTTTGCTACATATTTATATAAAACAATAGTTCTAATTTCGGGAAAAAAATTATAACGAATTATTTTTATTGAAACAATTTTATACAGGCACCTCCTAACTTAAAAATCAGCATCAGGGACACTGGACGGTATAGGAGTTTTCCTGGTATTTGGACCCACAACATCGTCACAAAGTTATTTATCTCGTTAATATTGTTATGCAATCTTGCAATGGGATGTTCGCCAGTATATGAAAAAAAAAACACAAGAATATGTACTAAAATAAAAATTATTATTCAGGGACATAAAAGTCAAAAGATTGTGAGAATGCCCCATATACATTATTAATTGTTTATTTGACCTTGACTGGTAATAATTTAATCATTTTTAAAATTATCTTTTTTTTATCATTTTAGTTTATTACTTTACTTAATTAGTTTAATATTTTACTATATTGCAAGCATTCATTATAAATTTGGTTGAATTATTACATTCAAATTACGTTTTAAAAAATGTAAATAAAACAATGACCAGAAATCCGCAAAATTATAAAGTCCACACAACCTCTTGTCTCGAGCTGTGGGGATTTGAGGGAATCTACTGTATTAAACTGCCTACTAAGAAAGGGCCATCTCACCTCCCTTTTGAGTTAAGTAATTTTTAGAAATATTTGATGACTTTGAAAGAAATATAATAAGAGTCATTCCACGTCAGTTCAGGCAGGCATGTAACCCACCAACACAGATTTTGATGAAACTTCATGTGTTTCTTCTTACTATTAGATATGATCACCAGTAATTTTTTTTACTCCTTGGTGAAACAGTTTCTGAGAAAAAAATTATCAAAATTTATTAAAACCACCGTCAGTTGGCATTCTTGACTGCTCGGTTTTCAAATGTAGCATGTCATAAATATAGTCATATTTCAATATCTAATTTTCAAATAATTTATGCATGTTAAATAGGGTATGCAGATTGTGAAAAAAAACTACTGTTACGCTTATAACAATTTAAGTGTCTAAAATATTTTTTAAACTCTCAAATCATGAATTTTTTTATGAAACATAATGTATTAAGAAAAAAAGCATTATCAACCAAAGGCGGAGTTTTTATTTTATTTTATTTTTATTTAATTTTTTTTTTTTTTTTTTTTGGGGGGGGGGGGGGTATACTTAAAGGTGTCCTTTACCTGATTTTGAAATAAAATTAGTGGGATTTTGGGTGTTTTTAGTAGTATTTCTTATTTAAAAATATTTTGAGGGCATTCCAAATCAAATCAAGCAGAGTCCATTGCATGTTAGTTCCCCTAAGCCATTTAATCCACTCTCACAGTTTTTAATGAAACTGAGTATGTTTTTAGCTGATTTTAAGACATAATCATCATTAATTTTCTTGATCATGAGTAAAATGTTTTTTAAGAAAAAAAAAATATCAAAATTTTAGAAAATTGTCTTTTTTTTAAATTGATTTTTCTATATTCAAAGAGTGCATTAAAAAAAGTCGTTTCAATATGAAATCACAGTTTCAAATAATTTATACATGACAAATAATGTATGCTGATTATTATTTTTTGTTTTTTGTTATGTTTAAAAC
This sequence comes from Maratus speciosus, assembly GCA_963932465.1. NCBI lineage: Eukaryota > Metazoa > Arthropoda > Arachnida > Araneae > Salticidae > Maratus > Maratus speciosus. The sequence goes on from OZ010798.1 coordinate 42,052,563, forward strand.
ACTAAGAGTGTCTATAATCTTGTTAATTTTTAAAATCAAGAATTTTGTGAAAAATAATGTGTTAATCAAAAATTTACTATTAACCAAAGACAGGGTGCTATTACTTCTTTTAAATTGTACGTAAAAATATCTTTTAAATGGTTATAAAATAAAAATAGTGGAAATGTGAGTGATTTTAACAAAAATTTTATAAAATGAAATTTTTAATTATAAATATTGAAGTCTTTTCATGCTAAGATATACTATTTTGATTTAGATATAGTGTAATACTACGCTTTTTTAAATATACAATAATAAAATAATAAATATTATTTACAGAAATAAAAATTAAATTAAATAGTATTCAAAAGGCTTACTCTTTGTTACAGTAAAAAAAATAAATGTATGAATGTTCACTTTCTAAACATTTAAAATCAAATTGTTAATGGGCAGAAAGTATTTTCTTTCCTTTAAACTAATACATTCTTCCTTTTTTTGTAATTGTAGGAATGGCTGACACAAGAAATCACTTGAGATGAAGATATATGCAATGCATCTTCTTCCGTTTCTGGGGGTGGGGGGGAGGGGGCAGTAAAATATTCTCGCAGGATCTTACGGATGCACAAATTTTACTTCTTCATCTTTTGAAATTATCATCCCTCCAATAAAGTGATTGTCATACGAACATATGACATAGGAATTAGCATTCCTTTCATAAGCATCAGTAAAATACGAATGTTAACCCTTAAAATTTAAAAGCACCACTCCTTAGAGACAAAGTCTGTTTCTCTGTAGTTCCAATGGAATGTATTGTACTTATTTACACCTCTTGTGTAGCTACTTTTATGACACATAGTCCCAGTCCCTTTACCAATACTACACTGCTTAACAGTCGATTTAAAATTGCTCATTTTACGAAATACTTTCAGTTGTTCAAATAATAAATAAGGTACATTTAAAAATCTTAATAACAACTTATTATCTTAAGACAATAATAATAACTGAACAACATAATAAATTTAAAAATCAGCTTTTAACTCAAAATACATCAAATGCTCACTTTAAATGTGGTTGTTCGTCCAGTCAGTCAAAATAAATTTTAATAAAATCAGTCAGCTTCATATGCTAATTGCAATGACACTTCTAACAAAACTAATTAATTCATGATCATCTGCCATCAAAACGAATTCATCAATAAGAATAAAATCAGGTGTAGTGTGAATGTGACTTATTGAGATGTTGTTGAGATAGGAATGTCTTTCTGAAATTTTCACCTGTACTTCAATAAAATATAAACATGTGCGCTTTTTTCATTCATTCAAAATTAAGTAAAACTGTTGTAAAATTTTGTTATCATTACAGCAGATGTTAAATTTTCACCTATACATACACTGTTAGATAAGTTCTAAATTTTTAGATCTTACTGACATAATATCCTAAAGCTTAGCATATCTATTCTCTATAAGTGTATAAACATTATATATGCTTTTTAAAAATATAAATAAATAAATTTTAAATTTGTTTGGGAACGGCGTTATATATATATATATATATATAACCATTATAAAATATTAAATATATATATATATATTAAAAATACATCTATAAGCAACACTGTGATGAAATAAATCAAATTAAAGATAAATAGAAACTGGAAAAAATGACAAAACTGCATCTCATTTAGTTTTAAATAGTTTTTTTAGATATAGTTATTCGAAGGGTATAAATATGATGGATTGTGCAATTTTTTAATATTTTTAAAGCACAATATCACAAAACTTTGTTCAAAAGAGTGCAATTTGTTATTTTTTTTAATACCAGCAGCTCAAAGTAATGTAAATAGGAGTTTAAAGATTCGGAATGCCATTTTGAAATTTTCTATTGGGCGGTGAGGAGCAAGTGATTTTTCTCTTTTTTTGGAAAGGGAATTGCCTTCCACCCTGGAAAACACCCATTGTTTTACTAAAAAACAATATTGTTTATTTTTTTCCTTAAGAAACGAACATAAAAGATAATTTGAAAAATAAAACAAATGTATAAATAAAAAGGATTTCCAGGTATGATACTTTCAATAAATTTTAAATCTGAAAATATTGATTAAATATGATTTAAATACTACTAAAATTAACCAAAATCTCTGTATTTTTATTTCAGAACCAGTTATAATTGTCTGAGCGAAGCGAAGGCTAATACTCAGCGAAATATTACTGTCCGGACACTTTACTACTACGATGGATATTAACGCCATGTCCTACTAAAAAAAAAGCCTAATAAAAACCTTTCGTCAAGCATAACTCAAACAATATTTGTCGGATTTCGTTTCTGATTGCACCAGAAGGTACCTATGAGGGTCGCCTACTGAATGCACCTACTATGAAATTTAAGTTCCAAACCGTTTAAAAATTATATAGCAAAAATTCTTAAAAAAGCACAATTTATCTGCATACGTCACAGAAATTTGGGTGTGCGTCACTTTCACCGGTTGATGTTTTCGTAGACAACTGGTTTGAACACATGGAGCAAATAAAAAAAAATATGCACGCAGTAATATTGAATAGATCAGTTTCAACCACGTGATCACAAACCTTGCAACAACCCGTGGCAACCAGTTTTGGTGGGCAAACAAATAATAATACAGTATTCCGTACCACGGTGACCGTTTTTAGACTGTTGTATAAAATCTGGCATGTTGTATGACATACAATTGTGGATGATTAAAACAAAAGACATGAGTGTTTATTGATCCGGAGGTTATCTTTCTCTGGATGTCTGTCTGTCTATCATACAACATGCAATTTTCTTGTAAAGGATGATATTATTATGCAGTAAAACCTCCATAACGGACACACCCGATTAGTGGACACCTCTATTTAGCGGGCATTTTTTCGATTACCAACCCTTAAATAACTGTACATTTTTTACTCTCAGTAGCGAACACCTCTAAATAGAGGACAAATTCTGCATTCTCGGGGTGTCCGCTATTCAGAGGTTTTACTGTATATAATATTGATAATTATTTTACAGGGCCGCACAAAAGTATAAGAATATATGAAACGAATATAAACTAATTTCGGGATTGGTAGATCGCTGATGGTAATGTAATTTTAGGATGTCGTTACAATCATCCGCAGCATGTTTTTAGAGTTTTGTTCATCTAACGAAACCTTACCGGTCTCACTCCTTTGTCTGTCTGTTTGTCCGTCTGTCACAGAGCCCGTTCTCAGAAACTATATATGTCGGAGACTTGAAAATTTGCATACTTATAGTTGAACATCACACATCAAACGACAAATAATAATATTCTGAAAAAGCCTAATATTTAACCCTCTGGGCTCTAACTTGTGTATTTTAAGCAATTTTTCTAACTCAGCCCCTAATTTAATTAAGTTGGAGACTTATAGCTGAACATCTCACATCAAACGACAAATAATAAAATTTTGAAAAAGGCTTAATATTTAACCCTTTGGGCTCTAATTTGTGTATTTAAAGCAATTTTTCTAACTCAGCCCCTAATTAAGTTCGAGACATGAAAGTTTGCATACTTATAGCTGAACACTTGCGATAACACGATAAATCATAAAATTTTGAAAAAGTCATATTTAACCCCCCGGTCTCTAACTTCTGTATTTTAAGCAATTTTTCTAACTCAGCCCCTAATTAAGTTGGTGACGACATTTTGCATACTTATAGCTGAACACCTCACATCAAACGACAAATAATAAAATTTTAAAAAAGTCTAATATTTAACCCTCTGGGCTCTAACTTATGTATTTTAAACAATTTTTCTAACTCAGCCCCTAATTAAGTTGGAGACATGAAATTTTCCATACTTATAGCTGAACACCTCACATCAAACGACAAATAATAAAATTTTGAAAAGATCTAATATTTAACCCTCTGGGCTCTAACTTGTGTATTTTAAGCAATTTTTCTAACTCAGCCCCTAATTAAGTTGGAGACATGAAAGTTTGCATACTTATAGCTGAACACTTGCGATAACACGATAAATCTTAAAATTTTGAAAAAGTCATATTTAACCCTCCGATCTCTAACTTCTGTATTTTAAACAATTTTTCTAACTCAGCCCCTAATTAAGTTGGAGACATGACATTTTGCATACTTACAGCTGAACACCTCACATCTAACGACAAATAATAAAATTTTGAAAAAGTCTATTACTTAATAATCTGGGCTCTAACTTGTGTATTTTAAGTAATTTTTCTAACTCAGCCCCTAATTAAGTTGGAGACATGACATTTTGCATACTTATAGCTGAACACCTCACATCAAACGACAAATAATAAAATTTGGAAAAGTCTATTATTTCACCCTCTGGGCTCTAACTTGTGTATTTTAAGTAATTTTTCTAACTCAGCCCCTAATTAAGTTGGAGACATGACATTTTGCATACTTATAGCTGAACACCTCACATCAAACGACAAATAATAAAATTTGGAAAAGTCTATTATTTCACCCTCTGGGCTCTAACTTGTGTATTTTAAGCAATTTTTCTAACTCAGCCCCTAATTAAGTTGGAGACATGAAATTTTGCATACTTATAGCTGAACACCTCACATCAAACAGCAAATAATAAAATTTTGAAAAAGTCTAATATTTAACCCTCTGGTCTCTAACTTGTGTATTTAAAGCAATTTTTCTAACTCAGCCCCTAATTATGTTGAAACATAAAAAATTGCATACTTATAGCTGAACACCTCACATCAAACGACAAATAATAAAATTTTGAAAAAATCTAATATTTAACCTCTGATATTTTGTCTCGGCAATTTTTAAATTTAAACTGTTTTGCAATACTATTTTTTGTTCATTTTGCATAATAAGTGTAATGTGACGTAATTTGTTCTATTTCAGATTTCTAACGCATGTTAATGAATTTATTTTACAATATCATTTCTCTTTTAAAATTCACACGTAAATATAGTTTTTAAGGCGTAATTTCCAATAAGTGCCTGGTTTTTATACCTAATTATTTAATTGTAATTTGAAGGTTTTTTTCTGTTTATAATAGTAACGTGTAAATAATTTTTTTATTTGAAGCAAACATTATTGTTTGCGCTGTTTATACAGTTGGCAACAGTTTAAATTAATACCATTTTCTAAAATATGTAAAAAATATCTGTCAAAATGCTGAATATTTGAATTTAAAATAGAAATAAAACCTCAAAAAATGAGTCAAATTAAAAAAAATTAATGAAATCTGCAGACCGGGATCTTCTATTGAATAAAATGATCTAAAAATGATTAAATTCCCATGTATAGCTTTTGCTCTTATAAATTATTTTAATGGAACGATTTTGTCCAACTTTAGCATTAAATATCTCATAAAATAATTCTTTGATTTGAAAACTGTATGCATTAGTGTGTTGATCAAACATTTCGCTATAATACCACCGATTTTCATATATTTGTATGCAATAGTTTTCTTAATATTAACGAAGAAAGACCTCCGGTCACAAAAAATTCAAAACCGGCGGCGGCGGTGACAGCGTTAGTTACTTTTCATAGAATAGAGAGATATATAAAAATGAAAACTTGTCTATCTGTCTGTTTGTAATTCTATAAAAAACCCACAATTTGGAAGCCAAAATTGTGAAGAGATACGTACATGTGTATTAAAACATGGCCGAGACAACTAAAGTAATCCGGAATCGAAATAACGTATAGTTAATTTTTAATTAATAAAAAACCACCAATTTAACAGCAATTTCTTATCAAATTTAAACATTTTTCGTTATAGCAGTTGCCAACAATTAAAAAACACAATAAAATTATTACTACAACAATTAATTTTCTACTGCAAGATTTCCCCGTGAAAAATGAAAATGAAATAAATAGTTTGCCGAATTTAAAAAAAATGTGAATATTACGTCATAACTTTTCTATTGCAAGATATTCACGTGAAATATGAAAATGAAATAAATGGTTTGACGAATTTAAATAAAAGTGAATATAACTTCATAACTTTTCTATTTCAAGGATTCCACGTGAAAGAGGAAAATATTACGTCATATTGGAAATATAAAGGGCATGGTGGATATAGTATAACGTCATATGAGTGTGAAAAATGTATTGAAGCATAATAAAAACCCGATTAGAGAAATATTGGCGTATTTTAACATTATTGCTCCAATCATAAATTGAAATAAGTTCATTTATAGCTGTATTCTTTTGCGTCTGTTATATACATTTATACATTTTTATATAGCGTTTTCATATGATTCATTCAACAACATTTCGACTGCTTTTTTTAATGTTTGTTTTGTGTTGTATGTTAAATTTTGAAATTGATTTTTCAGAACATCCTTCAAATTCTGGGCAACGCCGGCACTTTAGCTTGTAACAGATAAATGGCTTTTTTATCTGTACATCTAATGCTAATATTATAAAGCGTTATAATATTATAAAGTATATAATATTATTAATGCTTGTACATTTGTGAGGTGTTATCTCTGAAACTACATAGCCAACATAAAAAAATGTTGGTGGCCATCTCTGCTCCGAAAAAAAGACTATTTTATGTCAGTGCAAGAACCTACATCGCTGCAGGAGCAAAAAAGTTCTAAAATTGTGATTTCTGCGAGATTGATTGGGTTAGAAACTTTAAATTTGTTGCGGTAGTTACTTTTAAGATGTAAATACTCGTAATGAACGCTCTCTAAAAGGTTCAATTTGACGAATAAACGTAAAAATTTCTAGAAAGGTTCTAAACTATGATTTATTTGGAATACTGAAATTTTTGGGATACTGTTGGGGTTAGAAACTAGAACTTTGGCATGGTAGTAATTAATAAGATGTAAATGCTCGTTGTAGAACGAATTCTAAAAAATAGAAAGACTAAACAAAGCGGAAAAAGATCTAAAGATGATCTAAGTAACGAAGAACATGGAACTGTTAGGAATATAAACATAAAAATTGACATGGCTGTATTTATCATGACGTAAATTCTCGCAATAGCACAATTTCTAAAAATGTCGCTATAAAAAACAGTGCAGAAACAAAAAACTTTCAAAAATTTTCTATTTCTCTGTTACTGCTGAGCCCAAAATCTTGAAATTTTGCTTCGGGTTAGTTTTAAAATATACAATTGTCTCTATGAATGGTTTCTAAAAAATTTTAAATTAAAAAAGATGAAATTAACGGAAAGCGATCTCAATTACCATTAATTTGGAATTATTAGGTACAGCAACTTTAAATATTTCATAATGCTGCATTTCCTCCGCAAAACATGCGATTTAAATGCAACAAAACTGATAGATACCCACCTAGCATTAAATAAATTGTGTAAATATTGAATAAAGATCTGCATGAAACAGTGAGTAGATTGCCCGAAAGTACTTGTTAAAGTGTTCCTTCTCTAGGCTTTTCTCTATCTCGCCAAGGCCACTAACAGAGGGAAGTGCCGTTTTAAATGTGATATGAATTTTTTATCCGATCCATTTTTCTAGACATTTTATCATAAGGTCATATTCTCAATTATCATTACTAGATTTTTTATATATTAAATTATTCTGGTGAAATTTTGTAATCGGGTTCATATTGGCGTATGTTAGCTTGCATGATTTGCTGAATAAATATGTATGGATTTGTAAATTACTTCAAATGACACTTTGACAGCTCAAAAGTTATGCAGACGATATATTCAGATCTTGTGTCATACTTTATGTTGTAATCATTGCCGATTTCTTTTATTTAATACATGCTAAATACAGCTCAACTTGTGCAGAATATATTTGAAAACAAAACAATACAGCGTATGTAGTGACCAGCATACACTCATCATTTAAATCCGATCGAGCATATCTAAAACACACTCTAACGAAGCATTGCATGCCACTTTTGATGTATTCAGTACTTTGATACTATATTAGATTTTGAGAAGAGAATTCCTTAAATATTATCGACAACCTCATTGCATCCGTGGAAAACAGATATTGTACAATATTAACTATTCCGGGGGAGCACACACCATATAAAGTATAGTCCATTCTTTTTAAACATCATATATTTGTCATTTAAAGTTACTCAAATTGGTGCGGACCGTCTGATTATGCTCTTGACATCATTTTATACAGTTGAAATTCCGATATAAGTAAATTAGTGTTTCATTTTCTATTTTACTTTTAATATATTGCGTACTTTCAATTTTATATCCATGCATGGCTGTCTTGAATGGTTTGATTTCCCATTTTTTTTAAACAGTGTATACGAATTTATATATAAAATTTTGTAATTCTACAATTCGTTTATTTTCATCATTTCAATTTTTCGCAGTATATGGACAATTAAAGATAACATCTCATTTTCTTTGCTTCCACATGTTATTATTGAATCTATGTTCTCAGTAATATCGCTCAGACTAATCCCTCTGAGGGAAGTCCTGGTATAGTATTATGTACAATTTAAAAATAGTTATAGAAAATCTGTCTTTGATTGATAAAGATTTTTTAATAATTTCATTATTTTTTGTAAAAAAAAATTTATTTCGAAGATTATACAATTTTTTAGACACATTTATTTTTTTTTACATTACACCAATATTTTTTTCATAATCTACGTACTTTATTTACCTTGCCTAAGTTATTTGAAGATGATTTGTTTATTAGATGTTGAAATATGATTTTATAAATAAAATAATGCCTTTGAAAATTGAGCATTCAAGAATGCCGACTCCTTACAATTTTTCAAAACTTCGATAATTCTTTTCCTCAGAAACTATTTTACCAAAAAAAAAAAAAAATACTGGTGATCATATATTAATAGTAAGAACAAACAAACGCATGCAGTTTCATTAAACTCTGTGATGGAGGGTTACATATTGATATTTTACTGCCCGATTTGATTTGGAAAGCCCAATAATTTGTTTTGCCTAAATTTCTGAAAATTATTAAATACTAGGAGAAAAATTATATTTGTTATTGCATTTTTTAAGTCGTCTGCTTAACAACTTCTCACCTTTTCTTTCAAGTTTGACATTTATGTCACTGATTTTATTTCATTTCTCATGAGCATTTCTTTCAAACAATTTGCTTCAGGGAAAATTTTTCAAAATTAAGTTAGGAATAAATGTATAAATTAAAAAAATATATAATTTGTTATTAATTAGGCTCCTTGAAAATGTATTTTGAGGCACTCTAGACTTGCTGTGGAGAAACACTACCTTTTCTTTCTCTTGTTCCTCTGCCATATAAAAACCTGAAAGAACACTGTTTATCATTAGCATTATGTCATTTACTGATTTTTATCTGCCAAAATATTAACATATCACTCTTCAAATGTAGCTAGTATTTAAAGGTTGCATACATTTTTAGAATGTCAAATTGTTACATTTCATACACAGTGGCGTAACTACTTTTTTTGACGTCCGGGGAAGGGGGAAGTTTTGCGCCCTAAATAAAAAAAATAACCCCTAAATAAAAAAAATAACCGTATTATTTTCCCTCAAAACGAAAAGAAAGCCTTTTTGACTTGTACCGGGAGGAAAAGGCAGCTTCACTCTTCACTGTTTTTAAGGATTCGGCTAATTTTACTCAAACATTCGAAAGTAAAACACGTGGAACCTAACTATAGAAGAATATTTTTACTAGAAACTATGTCTTGTAGGCTGTTCTCAAATTCCCTGCTCAACAAGCGCGAAACTTTCTGACACAATGACTGGCTCATTTTTAAACGTAAAGGTATAAAAACTGACAAACCTGACTCTGGAAGAAATCTGGAATAGAAATGATTTTTTCATTTTTTGATAATTAAATTATTTGTGAAGTTATAACCGATTTTGATCACGCGATAAGACGTTTATCTCTCTTTTCTGACTGTATTTTCAACTTCCATCCGGAAATTCGGTTCAAAACGCCTAATTTGATAGTATTTTCTGAAAGATTTATTGCGTTAAATAAATAAATAAAAACGAAAAACGTCTTTCGATTACATAGTTTTTGAATAACAACATCTGCCAGTTTTATGCATTTTCGAACAAAAATGAATGAAAACTTTTCGTCTTGTAAGTATCTATCATGCCAAATTTTAGATTTCTGGGTATCTCCTTAGATTCCATAGAAGTCTTAATTTTTAAAATTTTTAGAACGCTTTCCGCTCATTTTACCCTTTTAAATCTGGAAATTTTTAGTTACAGTCTTAGACATCATTTATATCTTAAGTATCTAGCACGCCTAATTTCAATTTTCTATCTTTAATAATTGCATAGAAATCGCAATTCAGAAGGTTTTTAAAACGCTTTCGGTGCATTTTCATACCTTTTAAATTTCGAATTTTCTTTCATCTGTTCCTAGCAGAAATTATATTCATAACTATCATGCAAATTTCAAATTTCTAGCTCCTTCGAGATCACAAAAATCGTAATTTAGAACGTTTTTTCCTCCTGTAACCACTCTCCTGGGGGTAGTGGCCTATGTTAGAGCGATGACCGTCACTATCAATTTGCAATCAATACTTTTGAAATCGGTTTAGTATTTTCTAATATTTCATAAAAATCGTAATTTAGAACATTTTTAGAACGCTTTTCGCTCATTTCACCCTTTTAAATTTGGTGATTCTTTGAAACTGTTTTTAGATAGCATATGTATCTTATAAATATCTACCACGTCAAATTTCAAGTTTCTATTTTTAACAATTGCCTAGAAATCATAATTTAGAATGTTTTTAGAATGCTTTTTGCTCATTTTAACCCCTTTTAAAATTTCAAATTTTTTTTCCATTCTGAAAAGCCGGAGATTCATTTTGAAAAAGATAAATTCGAGTGGAGGTTTTTAGTGGTTACAGATGCCCGGTGTGACAGTGGGGACCCATCCCAGAGGTTCATTTTGAGAGGTTCTATTTTCATTTTTTAAATATGAATTGAGCTTTTAATCCTTCGTGGTTCCTTTGGAAAAATCGACGGACGAGTCAGCCAGTATACAAATGGAAAATTTCTTTTGATACCAGAAATAAGTATCTAAGTTGTCAACAGGCCTTTTGATTTATAAACTGTAAGCTAGACAATTAGAAAACTCCATCAGCTATTGACAATAGTCGTTCAGTGCAAAAATCGATTAATTCCATCAAATGAAAATGTTCAGTATAAACAGTTAAATTTATTGTAACTATAAAAATATTGTATCTATATATTTTTTTCTCGGGATATTTTGATTGAACTCATTAATTTTCTTTTAATCAAGGGTAACTTTTTAATAGAAAATTTTCAATGTCTTTTTATTTAAAAAAAACGCCACTCAAAATGGAGTTAATCGGATTCTCTTCATAACACCCCAGTTATAGATCTCTCCATTCTCCCCATCTTCACCAAATTTCTTCAAAACATTCACACATACACACACAAAATAAAAGGTCAACATTTCTTATTTATTGTCAAAATTATGTGAAATAATTTCGGTTTAAAGCTCCTCTCAATTTGGCACCCCTATTTAATCATTTTGCGCCTCAACTAAAATACATAATTATCTTAGGTACCAAGTGTATTGAACCATCCAATTTCTTCATTATTTGGATATAACAAAATATCTTACTAAAGAAAACATTCACACACAAACTAGATTTTTTTTTATTTATTGTCAAAATATCTGAGAATTCCTGTTTAAACTTCTCTCAATTTGGCGCCCCTTCGCCTCGGCACCCGGGGCGGCCGCCCCCCTTATCCTCCCTCCTTAGCTATACCACTGTTCATACACAAATTTAATTCACTTCAGCAGCCGATTTCATTATCTCTATCAACTTATTGAAGTATCCTAATAAAAAATAATTTGACTATATCGTAAATTGATAAAGATTTCTGTAACAACTTTTTAAAAACTTTTACATGATATTTTTAATTCTATGATGTTTTCTTAATTTTAACCATTGTAAAATTTAATCATTTTTATCCTTACTCTAATTTGCAGTCACTGAGAATGCTTGTATGTATCTGTATTTAATTCATATTCTTATATTTTTATTTCTAGGTTAATGAATCAAATGATGATTCTTTGGGCATTAATTCTCTACCTGATGAAATTATTATAAAAGTTTTTGGTTATTTAAAACAGAACAAACTGGGTGAGATTGCAAGGTTTGTAAAGTTTGTTTATTGATTTCATATTTAAATATTAGACATAGAATAAATAATCCGAATTCCTCTGTGTTATTTGTTTTTAGTGTACAAAATATTCATTTGATACGAAATCTTGAAAACTGTGGTCAACCCATATGCTCTTTTCATTTACTTTAAAAAAATTAGTATGATAGATTTCAAAACAATAACTTTTACCTCATTAAGAATTTAATATTTTAAGTCTAAGCACAGATCATTCATCTCCACCCTTTTAATTCATTGTACATATAATGAAACTTGTGACCTTGAAAATATCTTTTGTGTAAGTTCAAAACCAGAGACAAATCACTTTGTGTGAGTTTTAAAAACATTATCTAAAATTTACAACGTTAAAAATGCAAAAATTTCATCAACATTAAATTATTCCACAGACGGACGTTTTAAGGATATCCTGAACTCCTTCATCAGTGTGGGTGAAAAAATGTAATTTGGTTTTAGATCAGGATTTATACGAGTTTTTTACATACGTAAAAATTCAAATTTCCTGGTCAGTGATATGACTAGCACGCCTTTTCCCTTCCCTGTGTGGACATGTCTTACGTAGTTTTTCCTGTTTTTGATGGTTTCCTGTCTGGTATGTCACTTCTTTTGGATAATTAAACACTGGTTTTTGCCACTTTGGTCAGTTCATTCAGCCAGTACTCGGGGGTATATCTGAATATGCTTTGAAAAAGTTCTAGTATGACAGATGGTAATTTACAAAAAGTATAATTGATCATTATAAAATATAAATCGAGAAATGTATACCTAAAACATTTTTTAATTAGATGAAATTTGTATAATTAGAAAATCATTCTGTGTCGTTGATGACAAAATTACATCAAAATGAAAAGTTTTGGCCAGAGGCACAGTGAGACAATTTAGGCAACACGTATAAAATTGATTAATAATTATGTATGTGTAATAAACATGTATAATTAATTAATAATTATGTATATTTATACATGTACTAGCTGTATCCAGCCACGCGTTGGTGTAGTTCAGCCTGGTTAAATGGAAAAGAAAGAAAAGTGAAAGCGCACGTTTCTAACATGTTTAATTTAACAGTGCTTGTGGGTATACAATATTTTTTGTTGTTCCATTGTCTGTGCAGATATAGAGATTGTCTAGTTTGCCGATTCTAGAACATAAAACATAAGATGTCCATGTGAGAAGCAATCTGTGTCTAGATCTAAAACGCAGAATTCTAAAGATTGGTCCTAACCTTTGTTGATAAAAAGATTACAAATGCCAATCAAATTAGGAATTGCAATTTCTTGAATTGAAATGACACATCTGTTGAAATAATAGGAATGCGGCAAATGAGGACATTTTCACCTTTGAAAGTTCCTGTCAAGATTGTTTCTTCTACGATGTTGCTTATTATTTTTTTACTGCAAACCGCGTGCCATAACAAACATTTGGTTGGTGGATATTTCGCAAGCTGATAATTGGCACGCCGATTTTGAATTGTAGTACGTGAGGTGACATCCTTGTGAGATCGAGGGAATTCAAAAATTCTGTTTTATAATTAACCGCTTCATCTGCTTCCACAAAAGTGTCGACGGATTTGTGACTGCCTCTCTTTGAATATTAGACAGAATAATGTTGTGAAGATCGTAGATGCCTTTGGTCAGCTTCTTCCTTCAACCAGTCATGATTCTTATAATTGGTTTGAATATTGGGAAATACTTTTTAAACCAGTTCTTCTTTTCACATCACTAAATTGCAGAAGTTATGAGGCAATGAAATTCGCCCTGAGGTCAGATCAACCGGCACCTTACCATTCCCAAATTCCTGCAATTGATGTGAGAATACCTCAGCTGATCGATCGCTTTACAGCTGCACACGCATATTTGTAGTTAATTTTAACGTCTTTGCGTGTAGCCACAAAGTAGCTTATTTCAAGCAAGCATCTTTTTTTTCCATTGGTGTCGATTGAGGAATTGTAGGTAATGTTTGCCCAAAATTTTCTGCAATCCTTATTAATTCATTTCGAAATGGTCTAATGTTTCCACGCAAATCTCGCAATGATTGATCAAGAGCCCCCAACGATGTTTTGTGTGCTATTGTGCATTCATCCCAAACAATAAGTTTGCATTTCTACAATATTTTTCCCATGCCGGATGCTTTGAAAGTTTTGCATCTGATAATTTCAATGAATTGCATGTTCAATGGCAATTTCTATGAGGAAGGAGCAGTTCTTTCACCTAGTAGCAATGTCGCAGCTATTCTGGACGACGCAAGACGGCTATGACATTATGGGATCGAATTGCTGCCAGAATCAATCTAATTATGAACGTTCTACCATCTCCTTCCAGTGCATCTAAGAAGTCTTCTCCAACCTCGTTATTCACAAATTGCATTATTTGATCGTAAATGTATTTTTGCTCAAACATTAGCTCAGGAATATTTGATTGCACATACAACAAAAGATTAAACGCGTTGTAATTTTGTTTGCTACGCAATTCTACATAGAATGAAACAGCTGCAGATCGATTCGGTGATGGCTTTCCCAATTGATTGAGAACTTTATTCGTGATTAATAAGCACAAATCTCCAGCCATTATCAACGCTTTGTTTTCTATTTCTGCTGAAAAATCATGTTCATATTTGAATTTCGACAGAAAATATCTTCAGCCATGAGCGATTTATATTTCTCCCATAATTTTGTTGGAGATGAAGGAGATCAGGCAGTCAATATCATTGCAAACAATGCACAAATTTGATTTGGATGTGACGTATTCCATGTATTATTAATGCATACATACAAGTGTCGGTTGTTATTCAATAAATTCAGAGCTTGACGTGCACTGGGAAAGTGGCACGTGTAACACCGCTGATAATTCTGAAGTGCTGGAAATTTGACTGGGGCATTTACGAACAGCATGCGAAGAAAGAAGCCATTATCTTCAGTGGGATGCACGGTTTACAATCTGCCTTGCGTATTTTTTTTTAATATGCCAAGTTGTCCTTTCCTCGTTTACTTCAATTAAATGATTTTTTACTCGCATTCCATGTGTAATACGTAGGCACTTCCGAATACAACAGTGTTTTCTTGAACGCGTTATTTTGTCAGTTAAAGTTGTAGCCGTTGCATTCAGGGCTATTTGTTGCACATTTTCAGCTGGAAAATAAACGCGTTATCGATTTTCTAGATGTACTGCTAAGTGAACAGGAGCTCAACTTCTTTCATGTATGGTAAATGAAAGAATTCGCAATACAGCTTCATTGCTGCTTATGTACACTGTTAAAAATTTCGGCTTAACGTTGAACCAATATATGGAGTAAAATAATGAGAATTACCAAAGTATGGTACTTCTTAATTTTCAAAAATTCCATTTCATGGTGTAACTTTGGAAGTTACGCTGGATTGAACCACATTTTGGTAATAAGTTGAACCAAGTTTTCGAACTACTTATCAGCCAATATCAGAACAGTAAGTCTCTGTCTATGATGCCATTATAAGATAAGTGAAACGATTGCGTTTCATCCGCCATTTAAAGTTTAAACGACAGGGATATTGAAAGGAATATTTATGGAATGCGCAAGTAAGTCTTATTTAATTTTAATGTTTCATTCCTGTTCTTAGATATTGTATCTTATGAATAAGTGTTAAATAGAATCTATGTTTTATAGAAAAAGATTGATTTAGTTTTCCGACTTTTACAAGCGATAGTGTGTTATAGTCGTTCTTTATGTAACGATTTGAAATATAATTGTTTTAACAATTAAATAACAAACAGTTCTTAGTAAAAATTAATTACGACTTCATTCGTTTTGCCTTTTTAAATAAAGAAAATTTGTATAAACATTTCATTCTTCCTATTCTATAGGATGTGAAGTATTTTAATTTGTCGCAGCTCGAAAGCAAAAACAAACGTGAAGTACTATCTTAGTTTTAAAATGTTGACACCGAGATATGTTGATTCATGGCTGCATTCATAGTAGTAGATGTAAACATTAATTTCCTCTGATATGAAATTCTGTATATTTATACTGGAAATTTTGTGTTCTTTACCGTTTCCTGATTATAATGAATAACAGTCAATGAATTAGTATTTTTAATTATTATATTTAAATTCAAATTTAATATGAATTAACTTTTTTATACTAACTTTCATATAACTAACTATAAGTAATTTAATATACATATTTACTAATATGATACTAGTTATATTTTGGAGTAAAACATGATATTCAGTGATTAAGAAAATAAGAAAAAGTTTCAGATTGAAAAATAGATTTACACTGGGAATAGTTCCTTATACGTATTACAGTTTTTAATTTAAGAAGTGAAAAAGAAACATGGTATTTGAGCATTTAAATAAAATGTTGTTTATACCGATATAAAGTTTATGTATAAAACTGCTTTAGTATATTTTAAGATTATATTTACATTTTATTTATATAATGTAGGATGGAATATTTATTAAAGAGATTAATAACTACTTTTTACATTCAAAATGTTTTTCAAACAAAGAAAAACAGTAAATATGCAATCATTTCTTTTCTTTTTAAATTTCTTTCTTTTTTTTCCTATTTCCAAAATCAATCTTTTTTTATAAAAATGTATAAAATGTATTTAGCTTATATTTATAAAATACAATGTGTACGGGAATAAAATATTAAAATTAAATATGGCTTATCATGTCGTTCCATAAGTATTAATAAGAATTATTAAAGAATATGTTTAAAGGAAAATTATGTACATATTCTGTAGAATTTAAAAATTTAGACTCCATGTTGATGTTCACATTTAATAAAACAATTATCAATCTCCATACATATAAAAAAATGCACATTCTTAATACAGTAGAACCTCTTTTATCCGAAACTCTCGGTTAACCAAAATCCATTTTAAAGCTTTTTTTTTCTTTACTGCCACATTCTTTGTGTGCAAAATCCATTTTTGAAAGCATTTTTTTAACTATCATATTCCTTGTGTACAAGCGATCCTTTACGAACTACTATATACGTATTTTCCATCCCCATTCTTACAGTTCCTTTGAATTTAACTTCAGCTCCCGTAAGCTGCGGAGTGGAACGAAAAAAAAGAACAAAGTAGCGATTCTGAAGCTTTTGAATGTTTTGCAAAAGGTTTGGCATGGCTGAAGCAGCAGAAAGACAGTCATACTGGTGAACTAATAATATTAAAAAACTCCTTGATAGAGCTTCAAAACGAAGGCAATCGAAACTGCGACAAACAAAGATTTTTTTTTTAATCCCTTGTGATATATGTAAAAGGTACTCAAAATTAAAATTCATCTAATTTATTCTTGTTTCTATTTTGCTATTGCTTTATATTTTAAGCACTTGTTACCAGAATAAGAAATATTTCTCCTTAATCTTAAAATTGAAGCTTTCTCGATTATCCGAAAGATGGTCGGTTCCAATTATTTCGGATAATAGAGGTTCTACTGTATTTAGGTCATACTTAGAACTTATTTAAAAAAAGATGTGAGTTGATAAGCAATGCTTTTTGCCCCTATCCCCGTTTGTCATAGTTATTTTATTTATTTATTTATTATTTTAAGATGGTGTCTTTGTTTCAATGCAATTTAGGATTTATATTTACTCTTTCTCTGATTGATTTTTGTTTAAAGATTGCTTACATGCGTCATACAAAATTAATTTTATAGGTTTATTTAGCAATTTGTAATGCATTTCAGTTACCTCAATTTGATAAGTTTATATATATATATAAAGCCCCATAATATAATCGTATCCTTTTTTATGTATTTTAATATGTAAATTATAGTGAGAGATATTTAAAATAATAATGGTGTTATCGTATAATTAAACTATTTTAAAATTTACCTAAATAAAGCTAGATTTCTGATCTTGAAAATTATTTTCCAATAAAAATTAATTGGAGAGACTATAAATATTTCACCTTAAATTATATTAAAACAGAATATCTTTCTAAAAAAGCAAAATGTTTTACCCATGAAAGGGTAGGGGACAAAAATCATTGTTTCATCAACATTTCACCAATTTATGGTTCAACATTTCGTCAATTTACGATTAAACGTTTCACCAATTTATTGTTCAAGGTTTTCACCAACGTATGGTTCAAGGTTTCACCAACTTATGGTTCCTCCTTAGAACCAAATGTTAGTACAATGTTTAACCATCTTATGGTGGCAGCTACTGCAGCACCAAAAATTGGTTCAGCGTTGTACCAAATTTTTTAACATTGTATCTTCCAGTCGATACTATGCGATTTTATTCATATATATGACCGTATTCCTATCACTTCTTTCTGGTTGCACGCCAATAACTGCCATATCGCTTCCTTTATTCACGTTCTTACAAATGTATTTGATCGATTTGACGGAGTTACAGTACTCCACGTTTATGTGCGCTTTGTATGTTTTTGATAGCCAAGGTGAATATGGAACAACCCACCGCGCCGGTTATCTACTTAGATGTCACCGTTTCGCATTTGTATGGTTGCTAATTTACCGCCATCTTTTGCTGATCTTCTTCTGTATAAAGGATATTCATCGTTTCCAGTGTGCATTCAATTCCTCATTGCCTTCACCGATGAAATACATTTATAGGAATTTATGATGATCATCTGGGAATGGAAGCAAGCAACCAACTTTGTGATAAATTTGTCCTTTCATTTTGAAAATTGGCATGATTTTTGAGCTGTTAAAATTTCTGAAATGAACGACATCATTTGGAAGCATGAGTTATATTTTCTGATGATTGGAAAGTCTTTGATTATATCCTGCAAGCAAGGTTTTTAATGGCTCTGGGGGTTCTCCAAGTTGAGGAAGTTTAATTTTTCCGGCGGTGCAACACATTCCTACCTTTTCTCCATTAAATTTCAGAGCTTGCAATAAGGACACACTTCAGTCATAGTGCCGATGAGAAAATGCCTGCTACAATTATAATCATCTGCTAGGTTGTACCTGAATGCAAGGCGATTGTAATTCCATGATATACTCAGCATGGAGTTAAAAGGATGGCTTTGAGCTCACAAGCTATTCACACTAATTGTATATTATACTCTTATTTAAAAAAAGAATGACCCTTGAAAAATAAATTAAGGGCGGATTATCCCCCCGTTTCCCCCTTTATACTTAACCAATGAACCTCCATATCTAATCAGGAAAGCGCCTTATCTTAATAAACCGGTATAGCAAATTTGAAGCAAATCGGATAATTCTGCCTGAAAAAACCCATTTATCTAAATTAAGGGTGGGGATTTGCCCCTTATTATCCCCCTTGATACTTAACCAATAAAACTCCAGAATTAATCAGGGAAGTACCTTATCAGAGTGAGCCTATATACAAAATTTGAAGCAAATCGGATAATTCTGCATGAAAAACCGATTTATCAAAATTTAGGGTGGGGATTATCCCCCTCTTATCCCCCTTTATACTTAACCAGTGGACACTCGATACTAATCTGGCAGGCGCCTTATCAGAATGAAACTATTTAAAAATTTGAAGCAAGTCGGATATTTCTATCAAGAGTTATCGCGTTATGTATATGCATAAATATATACATACATACAGAACCTGCGGGCACATTAGCTCTCAGGCTTTAATAGCCTTTGAGATAAAAAGAGAAAAACACGAACTGAAAAACAAACAAAAATAAAAAAACATAAAAAATAATCACGAAATATTTCAGTAATGTACCACCGAGGGGGTAAAGTGAGGTGAGGGGAAACAGGAGGTGCATAATATGAAAGAGTGGTCAAAGGACTTTCTAACGATATACCGCATAATAGGTGTCGAAAAAAGTTAAAAAACTGCCCCCGGATGCAAATTTACAAACACTCAACGTCCCAGCGCGCTTGGCGTGAACCCTTGTAGCCAAGCGCTTTGGCGAAAAAAGGAACTTCGACGTGCATATGTGTATGCTACATTCTATTTCTAATACCACATCACGAAGTTTGCATGTGAGAATATTTATATCCGCTTTAAATGAATATATTGGATACGCTTACAGACTTCAAATATAGCTTTTTTTTTCCTTTTAGGTAGCTTTCATTACAAAAAGCTACCTATTGCAGCCGTTCGGAGGAAAGCGATTTCAAAAAATTTTGGTATATTTTCACCGATCATGACCCCCAGACCCCGAAACCACCCTGCGTTCAAAACTTGATATATATATATATATATATAATCTTAGTCACACTGTAACTCTCGTATTTATGAACTGATTTGGATGAAACTCTGTGTGTACATAGTACATACTAATGTCTTGACCGAGTTCGTTGGCTAGCTTCATCCGCCATCTTGCTTTAAAATAGCGGCCATTTAAAATTTTAAAAAAAATTTGAAATTTGAAATATGGTACCAAAAACTTGAAAATTGAAAAGTATTTTTTTCTTATGTGTTTAACCTTGATACAAAGATTCCGGAGCAGTTTTTGTTTCGTATGTATCTAAAAAAATTGGCTGAATTATAGCATTTTGAATTTCTATTGTGACTGACATTTTGAAACGACCTGATTTTTGTCACGCGATAACAGTCGTATTTATGAACCGATTTGGATGTAACTTGGTGTGTACATAGTACATACCAATGTCTCCACCGAGTTCGTTGGCCAGCTTCATCCGCCATCTTGTTTCAAAATGGTGGCCATTTAATTTTTTTAAATTTAAAATTTGAAATGTGGTACCCAAAAATTGAAAAATGAAAAAGATTTTTCTTATGTGTTTGACCTTGATACAAAGGTTCCGGAGCAGTTTTTGTTTCGTTTATATCTTAAAAAATGGTTGATTTATAGCGCTTTGAATTTCTAGCATGGCTGACATTTTGAAACGATCTGATATTTGTCACGCTATAACACACGTATTTATTTGTCTATTTGGATGTAAGAAGGCATGTGGATAGTATATAGCAATGTCTCAACCAAGTTCGCTGGCCAGCTTCACCCGCCATCTTGTTTCAAAATGGCGGCCATTAAATTAAAAAAATTACATTTAAAGTGAGGTGCAAAAAAATTAGAAATTGAAAAAGGTTTCTTTTTAAGTATTTGACCTTGATATAAGGATTCCGCAGCATTTTTTGTTTTGTCTTTATCTTTAAATATGGCTCAGATATAGCAGTTTGAATTTCTTTATGTGGGTGACATTTTGAAAAATCTGATATTTTGCCTGTGACAGCACTCGTATATATCAACCGATTCCGATGTGAGTGAGCATGTACACAGGAATTACTAAGGTCTCGACTAAGTTCACTGGTTAGCTTCATCCACCATGTTGTCTTAAAATGGCAGGCACTTCAAGATATCGCCGAATTTGGCAACCAAATATAAGTTACTTTAAATAAAAGCAGCTTGGATAAAGCTCACTAATTTCGCGAAATTCTCATTCATAAGGATTTAGTATTGATAAAAATTAGTATTCAATCTTCTGTAATCGGTTTCCACCAAATTGAGTTTCGTGTGTTTGAATAACATAAGCTAGCTTTTTAAAAATAAGGAATATGAAAGCTACCTCTTCCTCCCGGCACTAGCCGGAAGGACTTTTCCTTACAGATTAATTCTGTGTAGATAAGTTGTATTATTGATTGTACAAACTCAAATATTGATGTTGTTACAATAAGATTACCGTTACAAAGTGAGGATGGCACTTAAAAATTTAAAAAGCATGTTTCTAGCGTTATAAAGGTGTAATAGTTGAAACAATAGTTGACATAGATAATTAAGATAGATCAACATAGTTGAAAAGTATTTACGGGTTTGTCATATGCTTTTGGGTTTACTATGGAATGTTCTTCATTGAAAATAAATGTATAGCATTTACGGTTTGTTTACAGGGGCATACAAAAGAATTCCTATTTATACAATCTGTGGGAGAAAAATCATTCGCGGTGCATTTTACTTTTTAATGATATTGGGGGAAGGTGGCTTAAGATGATCCTAGCGGGCAAAACGGTCCACATATGTTTTCTTCCAGATAGACCACGCTATCTACAGGGTAACACATAAACTAGTTGCGCCAAGTGAAGAAGAAGCAATGGTGGGTATTCAAGCGATCACAATATTACGCGTCTGAATAGAATTCTTTGAAAAAGTGAGTTTAATAACGTCTGTTATAAGATAAGCACTAACTTTCATACTTATTTAGATATACAGTCTTTCGTGTACAGAAATACGGCTTGGTTTACTTAATAGAGTATTTTTTAGACGTGAATTACACTTGCTAAGTTTGTTATGCCTCTCGGCGTCATCCAGTTATATCACCAAAAATGTGCGGCCGTATTGCCGGATAAAATGATCCATTATGTGGATCGTTTTACTACTATTGCATAGGCTGAAGAAAATCCGGTACCGTGTCCTACCCATCATGGGAGCCAAATGTGTGACTGCTCCAAATCTTTCTCTTTGAGCCCACGTGTTATCCTATTATTTTTTTATCATAATTTTCACACATTCCATTTTATTGCTTTTTCAAAATTATTTGTGACACTTTTTATTTTAAAATTTACATAAAATAAATTATGTATGCTATTTGATTGTAAAAATTATTTTATTTCATTACGTATTGTTGTAATTACTTTTATATCCTTTATTTTGCCAATATAAAACAATTTACAATTATTTTTAAATGAGGGATCATTTTGCCCTTTGATGAGGGTAAAATGATCCTTTGAAACTTTTTTTAAAAATCTATTTTTTTTCATTACTGAATTTGGGTTTAGAATATTATTAAAGTATGTTTATAATGCAAAATATAGTGTAAGCGTATTAGCTTAGCGCCAAAGTTTTATGTAAACAATTATGTTACTTTACACGTTTTCCGCTTAAGGGGATCATTTTAGGCTATCTTCCCCTAAATTGTTTTAAACATATCGAAATTTATATATATATATATATATATGAGGTGTATTGCAATACGCTAACTGTAGAATAGGGTGTGTATAGAATTTATCGTTCATTTACAGGAACACACACACACATACACAAAAAATGACTACAGTACTTCTTGAACAATACTTGGAAGTGTGTTTTCAATTGTGGTACCCGTTTTTTTTTTCATTTTACTTGGTGTGTATAGATTCTATAGATTATATGCAAGGCTGTGCAAAAGATCTCAAGTACATTTTCGTTTATTTGCGGAAAGTTTTAAGGAGATTTTTCAACTGTGTTAAACGTTTAACTGAATTAACTTTTAGCATACTATGCAGTATACATACAAATTTATAGATCATATACAGGGCTACATACAAAAAATCGAATATTTTTCAGACGATTGATGGCAATTGCAGAAATTGGGTTTTCAAGTGCATCGTGCGTTTTTCATATTGTTTATTTAGATATCGTCTTTCAGCTTAATAAACTGTGAAATTTTTGTTACAGTATTCTAAATATGTTGGAAAATATTCCATAATCTATGGCTGACACATGATTTTTCGTTCTGGTTTATTTGTTAATTAATTTTCCAAAAATAATCGATTTATTTTTATACAGTTTGTTAAGCACTGATAGTATGAAATACATTCTAAAGGAATAATACCGAACTGCAAGAATACCATAAATTCGATAATGAGCATGATTAGATTTTTACGTTTTCAAATTCATCATAATTAAATATAGGTTTTATTATTTTTTTTAAATAAATTTGATAGAAGTTCATAAAAGAAGCGTAATTGAGCATTCCATATAGATACTTGCCTTAAAATCTGTAAAATAAACTCCATTTTGTAAATGTATAAAAAATGAAAGTAAAATTCAAAGTTTCCTGTTACTGTGAAAAAGAAATGCCAACAAGACTGTCAACAATAAAAACCTTATAGCATATAAGGAGAAGTTATGAGAAAAAAAAATTAATAACAGATAAATTTTTATTTCCTATTTTTTTATGAACTAATAACTTCGAGGGGAGTTGGAATGTCCATTGTTGGATATTTTTAACCTGTTATCAATCAGCAACAAAGCGCTTATCTTAGCATACTCTAAATTAGTAACTAAGATAATTATAGTGAATTTTAATTTATTTTTGGTGATCATTTAAAGAAAGGCCAAAGTTGTACAGTGAGTCTATAAGATTAAATATCTCACTCGCTCACAATATATATACATGCATATATTCCGCAAATGCATCATTCAGGAGATGATTGTTGTAATATATTTAGTGTGCTGACACTAGATTGCAACACATGGTACGTATAAAACTCCATAAATAAAGTTTAGCTTGGAAGAAGCAAGGTCAGACTTATAGAACATATAATCTAAGATTAAATACTTCTCTTGTTCATAATGCATATATAATTATTCAGACGATGAAATAAGCATTTATTATTTCGCCTCGTATTCTTGAAGTATTCTATAAACAAAAAATACGTGCTCAAATGGAAGAATTATCGAAGGTCGAAATTAGCTTCAGACTTCCATGCGCGTCGAAGTTCATTTTTTTGCCAAAAGCCATAGCTACAGAGGTTGGTGACAATGGCGCTAGGACGTTCAGTGATTGTGAATTTGCCCCCCGGATGGGGAAAAATTGTGAAGAGGGGGAAGTGATGTTCATAATTGGTATGTTAAAACACGCGCGCATTCAAATGCAATGCAATCCGTGAATTTTAAAGCAATAGGTGAAGAACTTTCGGAGCTTTAAGATTTTGTACAAACGAACATTTACATTTATATAAAATATGCCTCCCGGGGGCGAAGTAAAAGCAGAGGGAGGGGATGTGCATAATATGAAAGTGTGGTAAAGCGCTTTCTAATGATATATCTCATGGTGGAAGTTGGAAAAATTTAAAAAAGCACTCTCTGTTGGGGAGGGTGGCAAATGGTGGGGTGGGGGGAGCAAGGTTCATAATAAGTGTATAACAACACGCTCGTATTCGAATACAAATCAATCCGTAAATTTCAAAGCAATCGGTGAAGAACTTTCCGAGATTAGCGATTTTGTACAAACGATTTTGTACATTTTTATTTATATTGAATAATCACTTTAAAAAAATTTTTGGGCATTTTCGTTTTTGGCCGAATTTATGAATATTCCCGAAATTCGGTTTTGGTTTCGACCTTAAAAATCTGTTTCGGTCGATCCTTATCCACTTCACCGGCGACAGGTATGGGAAAACAGTGCTTTTACCCCCGACTTATCTCGGGGCAAACGGTGAAGTGGTTAATAAAATTTATAAATATTGTGATCTACTAGTAGTTCAAATCCTAGTATGAAGTGTATGTACAAAAATACATTTTCATGTTTACATTTTCTTTTCTTATTACAGAGTATGCAGAAGATGGAATGTGTTGACAAACAGCCCAGTTTTGTGGAGAAAGGTGAATGTGAAAATTTTCTCAGCTGATTGGGAAAAGAACACTGTCGCTAAATATTTCATTAATGGATTGCCATCTTGCGTAACCTTCATCAGATTAGATTTTTCAGGCTGTGACGAACTCGTGGATGTGGATTTTGAGGAACTTTGTATGAAACTAAATCAAAACTGTCCCAATTTAGAAGAATTAATTTTGACTTATTTACGAATATCAAACCTACTTCCCGAAGTTATAAATTTCCTCACTCAGTTTTTACAGTGTGTAAAGAAATTGGCGTTTCATTATTGTGATTTTTCTAACCATTCTAGAACTGTAGGACTTAGTGATAACTCGAAAATTGAAGTTTTAGATCTGTACTATTGTGATATTTCTCATTTCAGTAAGACACAATTCTCTAAATTGCTCTATTTGAAGGAGTTGCGTTTAAGTTTTACAGTTGTAGATGATACCTTTTTTGTAGATTATACATTTTTTAATCAGTTACGCGTGTTGAATCTGGGGTTGACATCTATTACTGCCAGCGCTTTTCTAGCAATACAGAGACATGGTCACAATCTGAAAGAATTATATTTGTGCAATTTTCAACTACGAGACCATGATTTAAATTTTACTGGTCCAGTATTTCCTCACTTGAAGACAATCTGCCTCAGTCTTACTACTATAACGTGTGAGGGTGTATTTTCCCTCATCCAGTCATGTCCATCTTTGGAGAATGTCTATGTTAATGAAGATGTGGTTGAATCTTTTGCAGCACATCCTTTTGTTGTTGCCAATAGATGCAAGTCAGGGATTGTGAAAGCCACTAATTGTGGCTATAACCATTATGTAGATTATTCAGATGATTAATTGGATGTCATTGTAATGTGTTATTTGTGAAATTGTAGTTTTAAATAAATTTCTAATTAATGTGCACTCATGTGTTTTATTTTGTTAAATTTTATATATTCTGAAATTGTTTTAGGTTATACTTGATGACTAAACATAAAAAAAAAAATTATGAAATAATCTCCACTCTGGATTCTGAATCTTTACAAGAATATGTTTCAAATAACTGTACAGCACATTTTCTTTTAATACAGACTGTTGGCGCCACTGTATGTTGTTATGACGTCACAGTATTTACCCTCCCACAGATGTTTCATAATTCCTTCAGTAGTAGTATTGTACGCCGCCAAGGCAGTCGCAGCTCTCTAAGAGCACGCATTTATAATCTAAGTAAACAGTCCACTATATTAAAGTTTAAAGCTATCGACTTTTAATTCATGGTTATGCTCGCAAACAATAACATTTGGTGAAGTCGAGCCTCAGGTATTTATTTTAAAAAAGAATTTAGTCTAAAATAGTGAAAAAACATCGCAATGGAAAGGAAAACTTCCCTTTCTTTCATTTTGAAGTTTCGACATCGAGTTTTATACTTGCAGTTTTAGAAGAGTGATTGCGCAAGCTTCCATAATGGATTAAAGCCAAAACGAAATCGTCTGCATGAAACAAGGTAGGGAATATTTGATTATTCTTTTTCATTATTGCATGATAAGTTTTTTATAAAATGGAACCGCTTGAGAAATTAAAAAAGAAACGTGCATATTTAAGAACATCCGTTACTAAATTGATGACTAAATTTGAAACGTTAATAAATGATGACAATAAAGAAACCGATGACTATTTAGAAATTCTGGAACAATTAAATGATAAGGAAGACCTGCTAAAAAACTTAAATAGCGAAATAGAAGCTGCCATATGCATTCCTAAGGATTATGAAAATGACATTAACACTAGTGAAGAATACAGTGAAAATATTATAAAAACTAAATTCAAAATAAAGAAACAAATTAAGCATTTAGAAGTTTGTAAAGTTCTCAATGAAAATCAATTAAAACCTACTCTGACAAACAATGCGCTAAACATTAAGTTACCGGAAATACCGCTTCCTAAATTTTCCGGAAAACCTGAAGAATGGAGCACATTTAAATTACAGTTTGATAATATTATAACATCAAACGAGCAGTTGTCAGAAGCTCAAAAACTACATTATTTATCAGCTGCATTAGTAAATGACGCAAGAGCTTTGCAAACAACAGAAGATACTTTTTCTTCTTTATTTTAAGCGTTAAAAGACAGGTACAAAAATGAAAGAGTTATAGTACATATACACATAAACTCACTTTTAGATGCAGATAAAATTACACAGCCTTCCGCAAAAGATCTAAGAAATCTAGTAGACAGCGTTATGAAAAGCTTTCGCGCATTAAAGGTTTTGGATTACAACAGAAACAATCTCTCCGACGTTTTAATTTTAAATATCATTCATCAAAAGTTGGATAAAGATTAGGGTGGTCCTTTAAAAAATAAATTTAAAATTTTGTATGGGGCACCCTCCTATTTTGTTCTATGTATAAAATAAAGACCTCCACAAAAATTTCAAAATTTTAAAACATTTTTTAGGGGTCGCTACCAAGGTTTGAATTTTTTTTTAATTAAAAATTGACATATTTTTTAATCTAATAATATATTATTAATACAAATCTATGGTCATTGCCAAATGGAATCATGGTATGATATTAGGCTGTAAAGACTGTCTTTTGTTTCAAGTTTCAATATATTTACACAACCTATTATCCGAACACAGTCAGGAGTATTTCATGTCTACACTCTATTTCACCTGAACTTGGCCCTATTGTGAAAGGTAGATCTTAAATATCTAAAATGCGTAGGAATTTATAAGATAATGTTTATAAATTATAGATTTTGATTTTTTTATATTCGTAAAATATACTAAATGGCCATATCTGTATCAAAGAGTATCGTATCGAAGAGTATCCTATCATTCGTATCAGAGCACCAAAACTTAAAAAAAAAGTTTTCGGAAAGCTTTCCTTTGACTGTTCACTGGGATTGCAAAATTTTAGAAGACATTTCAGGATCTGAAACTGTAGACAGATTAACCATTATTGTTTCACGTAAAGGTACTGACCATTTAAATAGCTGTTTCACAATTTCAATCAGGAACAATTGAGGCAATAGCTCCTGCTGTTAACGAAACATTGGAGTTGTGGAGATTATAATCAAGTAAAATATATGACTTTTGATATAACCTTTGTTGATACCTGTTTATCAGGAGCAGCTTGAGCTGTTCTTGATTAGAATATGAACAAAGAAATGGTTTGGCTTGCAATCATCACATCCTTTAAATTATGCTTGAGGAAGTTGTTATTAAGTCTCTCGGAGTTTCAAGCGGACCGGACATACCATTATTCCAACGATTTAAAATTTCGTGGATGTCTATCGATTATGGCATATTTCAGACTCTCATAACTGACAATTTAATCAATGAAAAAAAATAACACATAATGCGTCCGAAATTACAGAATTTGCTCAAAATCATCTTAGAGATTTTCAACCAATGGACGATTACAAGGAACCGATAGACCTTGCCATCATTTTCTTAGGAGCAGTACCCGAAAGATGTGTTTGCATTAGAGCTCCAGGTGGGGATTGCATTGGGCTCCATGAATGGTGAAGGTGATGTAATTGCTCAAGATTTATTTATTTAGATATCAGTAGAAAAAATCTGGAGTTCGTCAAGTTTTCTCGTTTGTTGTGAAAATCTACATTCACACTGGTATCAGGCCCAATGATTTATTGCTCCCGAAGAACTTGATAAAAGACGAAAATGTAAATGAAATAATTTCTTTATGTGCTTTGAAGAAATTCCTAGGACATTTCTGTACTTCACAGAACTAGTTGCTTTGAAGAAATTCCTAGGACATTTCTGTACTTCACAGAACTAGATGCTTTTGCATTTTTCGATGATAATTTCTTTTTGAAAATTAAAGAAAAATCGTGCATGCTTTGAAAAATGAAGAAAATTATGAACCTTTGAAACGTACACGGGCTGATCCTGATGTCATTCTCCAAAAGAGCTTGCAAGATTTTCTAACAAACAGCACTCTGTGTTTTATTTTAAAATTATGGATTTACATTTAGACTTTTTTGAAACAGATGCAACTAATAGAAATAAAAATGAATCCTACAAGACATTTAAGGCACTAGCGACTTCAGTCAAACTTGTTAATGATGTAGCCGAAAGTTATATAGCACTCATGGAGGAATGCAATAAACTTCATTCAAAAGCTAAAGAACAAAAACAGTATTTCAAGGATATGATGATGGCAATCGAAATCATTTCTTTGTTCATATTCTGCTCCAGAAGAACACAAGCTTTTCTTGATAATCCGGTATTAACAAAGGCTATATCAAAAATCATACATTTTACTTGTTCGGTACTCCCCACGACTCCAATATTACGTTACCAGCAGACGTTATTGCCTATTGAACTATTCTGATTGAAGTTTTGGAACAACAAGTAACTGGTCAATACCTTTACGTGAAACAATAATGGGTAATCTGCCTACAGTTTCAGATCCTGAAATGTCTTCTAAAATTTTGCAATCCCAGTGAACAGTCAAAAGAACGATTTCCGAAAACTCTTTTTTTAAGTTTTGGCCTCTGCTTGCTCGTCTTCAGATACGAATATGTCCATTAAGTACGACATTTTACGAATATCAAAAAGTCAAATTCTATAATTTATAAACATTATCTTATAAATTTTTATGCATTTTAGCTATTTAAGATTAAACAATAACGGAGAACTATTTTTCAAGGCGGAATGTTAGATTTTCTACCTTTCACAATAGGGCCAAGTTCAGGTGAAATAAAGTGTAGACATGAAATACTCCTGACTGTGTTCGGACAATAGGTTGTGCAAATATATTGAAACTTGAAACGAAAGACAGTCTTTGCAGCCTAATATCACACCATGATTCCATTTGGCAATGACTATGGATTTGTATTAATAATATATTATTAGATTACAAAATATGTCAATTTTTAATTTAAAAAAAATTCAAACCTTGGTAGCGACCCCTATAAAATGTTTTAAAATTTTGAAATTTTTGTGGAGGTCTTTATTTTATACATAGAACAAAATAGGAGGGTGCCCCATAGAAATTTTAAAAGTTAATTTTTTAAGGACTACCCTAATAAAGATACACGGAAAAATTATGAAATGACAATAAGTTCAAATGAAGTTCCAAAGTTAGATGATTTATTTTTATTTTTAGAAAAACGTTCTCAATTTTTTGAAAATATAAGTAAAAACATTTCAGTAAAACCCAAATTAAATCAAGAGCCTAATTTTAAACAAAAATCCCTCTTTGTTAAGTCAACCAATTCAATTAATTTCTGTGTAATGTGTAAGCAAAATCATGCAATTTATAAATGTGATGCATTTTTGAAATTAAATGCTTTTCAGAGAAAAGATGTAACAATGAAAAATAAGTTTTGTTTCAACTGCTTAAGTAGTCAACACGTGATTGCTAATTGCAAGTCTAAAAGTTCCTGCAACATTTGTCAGGCAAGACACAACACATTACTTCATAGAAATATAAACAATTTTTTTCCGAGCAAAGTTGATGAAGTTAACCCCACCGCGCAAGGTCATAAATTGAATCCGAACGCAGATGAGTTTTACGGACAGACAGAAGCTAAATCACCTGTATCATCTTCTTTATCTTGCATTAATAACAAAAATAAATCTGTCATTCTCTCCACTGCTTTAGTTTGGGTCTTTAATCCTTGTACTGGAAGTTATTTACAAGCAAGTGTAGTAATGGACTCTGGAAGTATGTCCAATATTGTGACTTCAGAATTCGCTAATCGATTGGGAATTCCACTAAAGAGATTGAACATCGCCATCTCAGGCTTAGGTGGAAATGAAATGAACGTTAAATACAAAATTCGTGCTAAAATTCTAAACGGAAATGGATCTTTTGAAACGTCATTGGATTTTCTTGTTGTCTCAAAAATAACGGACTCACTCCCAGTTACAAACTTAAACATCGATAACTTAAAAATTCCTCATCAGTTAGCAGATCCGAAATTTAGCGTTCCTGGCAAAATTGATATGCTGCTCGGCGCTGAATCCTTCTTTCATATAATAAAAGATGGAGAAATTCGCATTCCAAACAGTAATTTAGTGTTTCGCAATTCAGTATTCGGGTACATCGCAACAGGAACCATAGACTCTGTCAGCCAAATGCAATATTGTGGTTTTGTTTCGCAGTCGCAAAGCATTGATGAATGTTTAGAAAAGTTTTGGAAGTTAGAAACCATTGATGAAACTTCGAAAATCCTTAGTAAAGAAGAAAAATACTGTGAAGAGGATTACAAAACTACGCATAAACGAAATGACGCAGGTAGATACATCGTACAGATGCCAACCAAGGATTTGGAAAATTTAGGTGATTCTAAAGAGCTTGCGAAAAAACGTCTGAATCAGTTGTGTAGAAGATTAGCTAAGGATAAAACTATGAAAGTATTGTATCAGCAGTTCATGCAAGAATACTTAGAATTAGGTCACATGGAGAAGGTTTCAGACCCTCATTCCGAACATCCAGAAAATCACTCATGTTACTATTTGCCGCATCATGGTGTTCTCAGGCCAGACAAAATCACAACTAAATTACGTGTGGTGTTCAATGCATCAGCTGCCACTACATCTGGCTTCAGTCTCAATGATTGTCTGCTGAAAGGAGAAGTAAAAGAAGACATATTTGAAATTATGACAAGATTTCGTGCTTACAGGTATGCCTTTACAACGGACGTTCAAAAAATGTTCAGACAAATTTTAATAGATCCATCTCAACGCGACCTTCTGAGAATTGTGTGGAAGACGGATGAGAATGAAGAAACTGTTACTTACAGATTGAACACTGTCACATATGGTACATCTAGTGCACCATTTCTCGCAATACGGACTCTGAAGCAGTTAGCCATAGATGAAGCATCGCGATTCCCTTTAGCTGCTGAAGTAATAAAAGAAGATGTATACATGGACGACATAGTGACAGGCGCACATGATCTATATACTCCAACATCAGTTATGCAACATGTTAGAAACATGCGGTATGTCCCTCCATAAATGGAATTCTAATTCAAGGGAATTAATGAACAGTAAGCCATTGGAAGTTCAAGATTATAACTTTTCCATAAATGAAGAATCAACAAGTAAACCTCTAGGGGTTATCTGGAAACCCGTTGAAGATCAATTTATGTTCAAGATTTCAATAACGGAGAAATCATCATACACGAAACGAGAAGTGATAAGCACCATTGCAAGGCTATATGACCCTTTAAGTCCTCTAGGACCAATTATTACACGAGCAAAGATATTTCTTCAGAAATTGTGGCTCATGAAATTAGATTGGGAAGAGGAAATCCCAAATCCAGTTGCAAGTGAATGTATAAATTTTATGTCGTCCCTGAAATAAATCGAAGAGATCAGAATCGACAGATACATTCTAACCGATTCTTTTCAGGAATTAGTGTTGCTAGGATTTTCAGACGCTTCGGAATTAGCTTATGGAGCTGTAGTTTATATGCATTGCACAAGTGAAACATGTACTGTATCAACTAAACTGATTGCTAGTAAATCGCATGTAGCTCCTTTAAAGACAATTTCCATTCCCCGCCTCGAACTGTCAGCTTGCCTTCTTCTCTCTCAACTTATAGAAAAAAATCGTCTATCTCTAAAAATGATAGTGAGTGATATCTATTTGCACACCGATTCAAAAATAGCAATTGCTTGGATCAATACATCGCCAAACAAACTAAAAACCTTTATTGCCAACAGAGTATCCAAGATACAAACTTTGACTGAGAACTATCATTGGTCCCATCGCATTTAAATCCAGCAGATATTATATCACGTGGATTAGATCCTCAAGAACTTTCCAAAATGAATCTTTGGTGGGATGGCCCCTTGAACTTTCATAAACTTTCTGATGAATCTAGTGACAATACTGACATTTTATCGCACGAACTTTATTCACACGAACTTTAAAAAATGGACAATATCAATTTAATTTCCACTTCTGGAAATTCCTTTGTGGATGATTTTCTTAATTTAAGTAACAATTATTTAAAATTAATAGGTATTCTAAGTTTTATTTTCGGATTTCTATTTAATGCCAAAAATGCCATTCGAGGTCGTGGCCCAATCACAACAGAGAAACTTCGAATCGCAAAGACTTTTTTAGTCAAAATGGTACAGGTAAAAGCTTTCGACTATGAGATAAAAACCCTTGAACAGGGAGAAATTCCCAAAAAGGGACAGGTGAGTTGTTTACATCCCTTTCTTGATAAACAGAATTTGTTAAAGGTAGGCGGTAGATTAAATAACGCTGATTTATCTTTTGATAAGAAATTCCCAATATTGCTCCCTAAAGATTACAAATTGACTTTATTCGTAATGACATATTTTCATCTTAAATACTTGCACGTTGGAGCCCAAACTTTACTTTATCTTGTAAGGCAAGAATTTTGGTCATTGGGTGGTAGAAATACTGCTAGAAAAGTTGTTCATGATTACATAGTTTGTTTCAAAAACAAGCCTAAATGTACTGAGCAGATTATGGGAAATCTTCCTTCTGCGAGAATTACTCCTAGTTCGCCATTCACTAATGTAGGGATTGATTTTTGTGGCCCGTTTTATATAAAATATAAGGGTCAAAGGAAGGGTATTTACCATAAATGTTACGTTGCCATTTTTATTTGTTTCGTAACAAAAGCGATTCATTTAGAAGTGGTCACCGACTTAACTTGAGAAGCAATGATAGCAACCTTAAAAAGATTTTTCAGTAGGAGAGGTAAAAGTTTTTCTATTTGTACTGACAATGCCAAAAATTTTGTTGGAGCCAGTGCAGAGTTAAAACGTTTGGCGAACATGATTAGAAACCCCCCAGATGTTTTGGGTCATTATTTAACAAGTGAGGAAATCGCCTGGAATTTCATTCCACCCAGGTCACCCAATTTCGGTGGTTTGTGGGAAGCTAGGATGAAGTCGTTTAAGTGCCACCTAAAAAGAACTGTAGGAAATTCGCGATTAACTCTTGAGCAATTTTAACAGTTACCACGCAAATTGAAGGCACTTTAAACAGTCGGCCTCTCACACCCATGTCTTCTGACCCCAGTGATTTTGAAATTCTAACTCCAGGCCATTTTCTCATAGGCAGACCTCTGAGCAGTGTGTCGGAACCGGACCTGACTGGCGAACGTGATAATTATTTGTCCCAATGGCAAAGATTAAATAAAATGGTCCAATTTATTTGGCGAAAGTGGAAATTGGACTATCTTAACAACTTACAAGCCAGACATAAATGACAATTTGAGAAGGATAATATTATTCCAAATTCAATGGTCCTTTTAAAAGAGGATAATCTTCCACCCTGCAGATGGACAATGGGTAGAGTTCAGGAAGTAGTTAAAGGACAAGATGGTAAGGTTAGAGTGGTTCTTGTGAAAACACCTCATGGTATTTTCAAGAGAGGCATATCGAGATTATGCTTGCTGCCTTGTCAATAAACTGACATATTATCATTAAATTTGACACTGTATAACCATTCAATTGTAAACTTTATGTAAACAAATGTTTGAAGCATATTTAATTATTCATTGTTCCATTCATTATTATTCTATTCTGCATTTTATTGTATTGTATGTTGTTCATTGTAAATTTAGATATTATATATTGAATATTGAAATGTTATTTCAACGTGGGACGGTATGTTGGCGCCACTGTATGTTGCTATGACGTAACAGTATTTACCCTCCCACAGATGTTTCATAATTCCTTCAGTAGTAGTATTGTACGCCGCCAAGGCAGTCGCAGGTCTCTAAGAGCACGCATTTATAATCTAAATAAACAGTCCACTATATTAAAGTTTAAAGCTATCGACTTTTAATTCATGGTTATGCTCGCAAACAATAACACAGGCATTACATGCTTTATTTAACTTTGTGATTGTCAATGATTTTGCAATCTTTTAAAATACCAACCTGTACAATATTTTATGAAATAGTTTACCTTTTTATGGACACATAAAAGTTTCATGTTTGGGATTTTGAATTAGAATATCTGAAAACTTGTATATGGATGCTAAAAAGGATTTTGCTTTTTTGCTCCCTGCTTATGACTATTATCCTTATTCAGAATATGATGTAATGAAAAGATTTCAACAAATAAGAAGTATTTATCAATCTATGTCACGATTTAGGTTATATTGCTTATAGAATTTCATTTCTAACATTAAATTTCTAAATATGTGAAGTAAACCTTATTCCAATATTTAAGAATGTTGACATTTTTCTTCTTCATCCTCACTCAACAATAAATTCATACAGCCAAGAAAATTTAAGGCTGTCATATTCCAGTGCCAATCATTCATCACCCCCCTTTTTTTCATTTGATGCATTTTTCATTAGAATTAAGTGATCTCCGATTACAAATTTTCACTTACAGACTTGTATAAAATACCTCTTTTAAAACAACAAGTTTGACTGAAATTTTGAAAGGTTGATTAAGAATTTTAGGAGAGTACAAAGTACTGTCTCATTGCTTGACATTTTGAATGATTTGTAATTTTAATGCATATATCTATCAAAAGATAATACGTTAGAAACTACCAAAATTGTAAATGAAACCAGCTTTAATGTTAAGTGTTACATTCCTTTTTTAATCTCCAATTTGACTGTCTTTAGGATGAAGGATTTATGGTATTGAAATTCCTTTTCAGAAAATTATTTTTATATAAAACTAATATTGGTTATATTCGATCTGATATTACATTCCTCTTAAAATATTTAGTTTTCAAACAATACTGTTTAAAAATTTGCTTTTACTGAAATTTTAGGACTCAAAAGGCAAAAAACAACTTTAGCAAAATGAATTGTCAGTCCTAATGTTAGAGCACCCCCTCCCCCACACCAGATACGTTCTTTAGGTATTCACGGGATTCACAACCCCGGTCACCTGAGCTATCTTTCTCTTTTCCTCTTATTTCTCTTGTCTTTGTTTCACTCTCGTTGTAGTTTCCTCTTCGGAAGTGAGGCATTTCTGCATAAGCCGATATCACCCTGTTTATATTGACTTATGGAGAATCGTAAATCACCCACGTGTTTGCCATGCATGGCGACCCGTGCCCCCGGAAAGGGGGATCCTGGCAGTTGAGGGAAACCAACACATTGTTTTGGCCTCTGCTTCAGGTAGACAGGACATATTGGCCCCATATGCATCAATCGGCTGGTCAGCTGACTTGTCACTAGAAATGGGATCAAGTGAGCGGTTACTTACTAGCTATCTCGTTAATCGTGGAAACTGGCAGAGGAGTGTCTTGAGACAGTATAGGCTCTGGTTAGCACTGTTACACGGATGTGTATCCCCTTGTTGTACTCGGTAGTGGGTGGTGCGGCTGGAGTCTGAATTGTATTTTTTTGTACTATAGATGGAAAAACTTCATTTCCTTCTAATTCTCTCCCATGAGTTGAGCAACAAAATGTACAGAACATATCATTCACACTTTTTTTATAATTAAACGTACTGACAGTCTTTCAGATAGTTCGTTTAAACGAACTTCACCATTCCTTATTAATAAAACAACTCAGTCAGTTTTTGGAGATGGCTATTCATTGAAAAAAATTCAGTCTGGAAATTTGCTGTTGGAGGTCGCTTCAGCCAAACACTAACAATTTCTCATAAATTGCACAACAATCGACTCCTTTTCTGTTTCTGTCCAAGCACATCAAATTTTAAATACAACCCGTGGCGTAATATCTGAACCAGATTTTTATTCTCTACAAAGGAAGAACTTCTAGAAAATTTAAAACATCAAAATATCATAGATGCACACCGAATCAGAATCCGTCGAAATGGGCAAGTACTTCCTACAAAACATATCATTCTAAGTTTCAATAGCTCTACTTTACCCACCAGAATTAAAGCTGCTTATTTGAGATGTCCAGTACGGCCTTATACATTTAACTCCCTCCGTTGCTTTAAATGCCAGCAACACTACCTGTTGTGGCTCTGTTACCTGTGCACGTTGTGCAGGAGTCCGCCACAACAGTAAATCTTGAAGTAATCCTGAACGCTGTGTAAACTGTAAGGGTGACCATACAGCATACTCGTTCTTGTTCAAACTGGATCCGAGAAAAAGAAATACTCGCAGTTAAAATCACTCAAAACATTCTTACCCTGAAGCTCGCAAGCTTGTTGAGCCTAGCACCCCATCTGTTGGAGTTTCTTACTCCAGTTTACTCAGGCAACAAACAAAACCCGAAAGGCACATAAGCACCCAGACAAGAACTCCTTTTTCCACCAAGTAATTCAGCTGTAACAGTACCACCTAGCACTCCAAACCTGTGATGTCTATTGTGGTTCTAAATGCTATGCGACCCCAAAAATAGAAATTTGGATACCATCCTCAGATCCTGTTATAATAGATTACAAAACTAGTCAGTAAGAAAAATCCGCTGGTCAATCCAAAAAGTCATTCGATCATCAGATTGAGTAAACTTCTGTTCTATCTGCATGTAATCTGCAAAAATCTAATACTTGTCAAACTCAGAAACTAAACCAAAAATCTTGTGTTCAGAAACAGAAAAGGAAATCTCCAACTCACATTTCCTCGCAGTGGAAGACTGAAGAGGAAAGGCAAGTAATCAATTCTTAACCCATCGCTTACAAATACGAAGGACCCCAGAAAGTTACATAAATATGTGGAAGGGGCTATGGATTCTGAATCCTATGATTCAAGTTCAGATAGAGCTAATATTGGTTTTGAAGAATACCATCCTACATGATTCGATATTGCTCTAAAAAAAGACCTTTACTCTATAAATGTGTTTAAAAATGTTTTATTTTGACGTTTTTATACTTTGTTTTTTGAACGGTCATTGCTTTATTCCCTTTACATATTTTAATGATAAATATTTTTATTTATGTTTTTTTAATTTTGTTATTGTGTGTTTTTTATACATTTTTGAATTTGCATTT
The DNA here is from genome assembly GCA_963932465.1 of Maratus speciosus. Lineage (NCBI taxonomy): Eukaryota > Metazoa > Arthropoda > Arachnida > Araneae > Salticidae > Maratus > Maratus speciosus. The sequence continues at coordinate 42,090,792 of OZ010798.1, forward strand.
TATCTCATTAATTTTACATTAAATTCGATTTTTCATTTTTATCAGAAGTTTTAATGTAATTTTTTAAACTTTAGGTCTGTCTTTTTTTTTCTAACTTGTTCTTGGTGCAGCAGCTTTAGTTTTTTAACTTGGTTAACTGATTTCATTTATACATTTTATCATTATATTTTTTCCTTAAACTGTGTTCCTATCATCTTGTTATATGACATGCTTTATATTTGAAATTTTAAACTTTAATTTTTAATTATATGCTTTTCCTGACCTTTTTCTTGGTGTAGCATGTCCCAAACGAGACCTTGCGCCATTAAACCCCAATCAACCAACCAATGTTAGAGCAATATTTCATCTCAATATAGCCAATATCAATACTATTAGTCAAATAATGTTTTGATGCTATGGTATAATTAAACACTCAGATGAGATTAAAAAGAGAGAAAATTTCAAGGAAAAAAGTTTTTAGCTCACAGGCTATCAAAGCCTGAGAGCTAATGTGCCCGCCCGTTCTGTATGTATGTATGTATGTATGTATGTATGTATGTATGTATGTATGTATGTATGTACGTACGTACGTATGTACGTAACGCGATAACTCTTGATAGAAACATCCGATTTGCTTCAAAATTTTTTCCTAGGTTCACCGTGATAAGGCGCTTCCCTGATTAGTTTTTGGAGTTCATTGGTTAAGGATAAAGGGGGAAAAACGGGGTTAGTCCACACCCCACCCCCTTAATTCAGATAAATGGGTTTTTCATGCAGAATGATTCGATTTGCTCCGAATTTGATATACCGGTTTATTATGTTAAGGAACATCCCTGATTAGTTTTGGGAGTTCATTGGTTAAGGATAAAGGGGGAAAAACGGGGTTAGTCCACCCCCCTTAATTCAGATAAATGTGTTTTTCATGCAGAATGATTCGATTTGCTCCGAATTTGGTATAGCGGTTTATTATGTTAAGGAACTTCCCTGATTAGTTTTGGGGGTTCATTGGTTAAGGGTAAAGGGGGAAAAACGGGGTTAGTCCACCCCCCTTAATTCAGATAAATGGGTTTTTCATGCAGAATCATTCAATTTGCTCCGAATTTGGTATACCGGTTTATTATGTTAAGGAACTTCCCTGATTAGTTTTGGGAGTTCATTGGTTAAGGATAAAGGGGGGAAACGGGGTTAGTCCACCCCCCTTAATTCAGATAAATGTGTTTTTCATGCAGAATGATTCGATTTGCTCCGAATTTGGTATAGCGGTTTATTATGTTAAGGAACTTCCCTGATTAGTTTTGGGGGTTCATTGGTTAAGGGTAAAGGGGGGAAAACGGGGTTAGTCCACCCCCCTTAATTCAGATAAATGGGTTTTTCATGCAGAATCATTCAATTTGCTCCCAATTTGGTATACCGGTTTATTATGTTAAGGAACTTCCCTGATTAGTTTTGGGAGTTCATTGGTTAAGGATAAAGGGGGGAAAACCGGGTTAGTCCACCCCCCTTAATTCAGATAAATGTGTTTTTCATGCAGAATGATTCGATTTGCTCCGAATTTGGTATAGCGGTTTATTATGTTAAGGAACTTCCCTGATTAGTTTTGGGGGTTCATTGGTTAAGGGTAAAGGGGGAAAAACGGGGTTAGTCCATCCCTCTTAATTCAGATAAATGGGTTTTTCATGCAGAATCATTCAATTTGCTCCGAATTTATTATACCGGTTTATTATGTTAAGGAACTTCCCTGATTAGTTTTGGGGGTTCATTGGTTAAGGATAAAAGGGGAAAAGGGGGGTTAGTCCACCCCCTTAATTCAGATAAATGGGTTTTTCATGCAGAATCATTCGATTTACTCCGAATTTGGTATACCGGTTTATTATGTTAAGGAACTTCCCTGATTAGTTTTGGGGTTCATTGGTTAAGGGTAAAGGGGGAAAAGGGAGGTTAGCCCGCCCCTCTTAATTTAGATAAATGGGTTTTTCATGCAGAATGATTCGATTTGCTCCGAAGTTGGTATACCTGTTTATTATGTTAAGGAGCTTCCCTGATTCGTTTTGGCGATTAATTGGTTAAGGATAAAGGGGGGTTAGTCCACCCCTTAATTTAGATAAATGTTTTTTTTTTTTTTTGCAAGATTATTCGATTTGCTCCAAGTTTGGTATACCGGTTTATTATGATAAGGAGCTTCCCTGATTAGATTTGGAGGTTCACTGGTTAAGTATAAAGGGGGAAACGGGGGCTAATTCCCCTTCACTTATTTTTTTGAGGGGCATTATCCTTTAAAATAAGAGTATAATATACAATTAGTGTGAATAGTCTGTGAGCTCAATGCCATCAGTTTAGCTGGGCACTTTTCTTTTTTATTGTGTCTTTACCAATATGACAAGGGAAGGAAAATCTAAAAAAAGTGAAATGTTGTTTTGGGAAAATTATTGAGACCAGAAAGGAAATGTGACATAAGTTTACTCTAACTTGAGAGGCTGAGCATTCACTGCAGAAGCTTAACTGGAAATTATCTGTTATAGTAATCTCTCTCCTCCTTTTTAAAAATAAAAATGAATAACAACCAGATAGTATTCCAATCGAGGTTATTCATTTTAGATTTGATAAAAAAAATACATTTTGAAGATTATTTTCTGTTATTATATAGAAAGTTAAGTATTTTTTTAAGACATAGAATCTAGTTTTAAAGAAATTATTATTAGTGAATGTAAATGGGAAGACCACAGTTAAAGTGAATATTTGACCCCCATGAATGACAATATATTATGAATTCCTATTAATTCATTAAAATTTTCATGGTATTTTCAAAACTTTTAGTGACATCAACTGTGAAGCATCAAGAAACTTTGACTGAGTGTTAATGTCAGAGTTATAAAATTTATTTTCATCGAATATCAATGTAGATATTTTAAATTTTACGTTTTCATACTTTTCCTGAAAGAAATAAAGGGGGATGTTAATGTAAACTCTTGTTGTATCATAAAGATGCTAATTATTCTTACTTTCAAAATAGTGCAGGTACAAGCATTAATGTACAAAGGGAAGGAATTTTTTATGGCTTTAAAATTCAAGGGGGATAGAAGTTCGAAGTTTTACAAATTCAAAAGATTCTAACATTTAATTTAGGTAATATGAAGCAAAATTGCAAAAGACTGATGCTGTCTGTTTTCAGATTTCAGCAAATGTTTTGTTTTTAGTTAAAGTTTTGCTTATTCATTTTTTTCTTCTTTTCACTCTATTCTAAAGAAAAGTAACTAATGCTGTCACTGCCACTGTGAATGAACCGTTTGTGACCAGGGGTTTTTCTTCTCTAATATTAAGAAAAATACTGCATGCAAAAATATGAAAATAGGTGGTATCATAGAGAAATGTTTGATAAACAAGCTGAAGTAGACAGCTTTTAAATCGAAGAATTATTTTAAGAGCCATTTAATGTTAAAGTTGGTTAAAATCGTTCCATAAAAAAAGTTCTATAAGAGCAAACAAAAACTATACACAAGACAATTCAATCTGCCGTATTTTTTTTAAAGCCGATCAAATTAACTGATTTTTAGAGCTTGAATGTGGGGTTGGCTAGCGTAGCTTATAGAGAGAAGAGCCCCCAGTTTGGAAAAAAAATATACGAAATTCCTTTTTTTTCTTAATTTATTTTTAATTACTGGGATTTTCTTTGTTCAATTTCCGATAATAAATCCATTGTAACTATGCACAGAATTCCAACTAAATTTTTTTAATTTTTAAATGTCAGGTACCAAAACACTATGACTATTAAATTTTAAATGCTATTTTTGCTCCATACAACATTAAGAAAATTATACTTTTTGGTTAAATTAGGTGACATTTAAACGATGCTTGGGTATATCTTTTTTCGTTTTAAACCTAAAAAACACCTGAGGTTAAATTTTTGCTAATAATTTCAAACAGCTTTACGTACTTTAAAAAAGTATATTTTGCTTTAGTTTTTTATGTGTCGTCAATATTAATATTTCAACAAGTTTAAGAATTGTCTTCATTTTGAAATACCCTTTGTATCATCATGTTGCATCTCTGCAAGTAACCTAAATATCGATGTTATTTCCACAATGAGCTTTAAAAGATTATTTTATTGATTGCTGATATCTTTCATAACTACAGTTAATATAGATTGTTTGTAAAATCTCCAGCAAATGTTGATAGTGAATTAATTTTTTTCTACCAAAGTTTAATTTATTACCTGAGCTGTTTCACATGGTTATTGCTAAAATAAACTTTATGAATTTAGTGAAAATATAAAGGCGTGAGTAATCTAGGAACAGTTTTTTAGAAAGATAAATTTATGTGCTTTCCATTTTTTAATTAGAAAATTTGCAATACTTGTGAGATATGTGTAATTTTCTCAAATTGGAGTTGGGGAAACAAGCACTTTTTTTTTCAATATATTTTAATTTTATGTTCTATTTTTTTTTCTTTTTGCACATTTTACATGCTTGAAATAATACATTATAACGTCTGAATGAATAATTTTTGAAGTCAAAGTTCTTGCAATATAAAGAATTAAGAGAAATAATTGAAAATATAGCCAAACATGAAAAGGGAAAAATTATGATAGATGGCATATTTGTTTTTTTTATGCAAGGAAAGTGTTGTTGTCATTATTTGTGTATGCAAGAAGGAACACAATAATACCTAAACGGTAATTTTTTTAAACTTTTTATTTTTTATTAATTTGTTGTTGGGTGAATATGCTACAACCAGCGTAAGAACTATACATACTTTTGTAAAAGTCAGCTGACAGATTAAATATTTAATCCCTTTTTTAAAGTATTTTGTGATTGATTCTGTAGTGGAATGTGGCTCAGTATAAGTGACAAATAACTTGTTGGTGTAAGCATGCATTATTGTCACAGAGGTGATGTTTCCAGTTTTGAAAGAGGAGGTAATTCTTTGAATTCAATTGATGCCATTTTCTCAAAAGTTATAGAATTTCTTTTTTTCGTCTTTTGGGAGGGTTGGGTTGGGTTACACCAGTGTTTGGAAATTTGAGTCGAGTTACTCCAGATTTGTTTAAAGTTTTCAATCTCATCATTGAATTTTTTCAGTGTTGAACTGAAAAGAATTTCAATGATTTGAGAAAGCTATAGTATTTCAAAGATAGAGTATAAAAATAATAAACTAAAGATTTCATTCCATCAACATTTTAATTATTATCTGAACGCACACACACTCATATAACTATACAGGATGTCCGGATAAAAACTACCAATAGAAAAGTTAAATAACTTGCTCAATAATGCATGTATCAGGATGTAACGAATTATAATTCCCTTACGGGGAAAATTGCCCTTTTTAAAAAAGAAAGGCATCAAATCCTATACTTTATTTATTTGTATTTGAAATTATAACACATGAAAAACATTACAATTACAATTAAAGTAATAGTTGATTAAATACATGAAATGATAAAAATTTTTAAGAATCTACATTTACTGTATTTTTAAACGTCTTAATAAATAAAAATATATTGTACTAAAGTTCTCATGTCTGTCAGTCTGATGTCTGATCGAATATATTTATGTTTCTTTACACTCTCATTAAGATTTTGAATTTTAAATAATGTAATAAGAATAAACTAACTGCTGTGATTATTTCTAGTGCATATTGGCAGAAGTACTAGATACTAACTAAAATGCAGTAAAATATGCATTATCGCTTGCACTGGTGTTCTTAATTGCCATTCTAAAATTATCACACGTTTATCAATTGAAAGATAAAATTTCAAATGCAATAATTTAAGTGATTTAAACACTATTTAATTATTTATTTAATTAAAAGTGTTTTCCGCCTCCCGCAAATATAAAGTTTATGTTATGAAAAAAAAAGCAAAAATTATCAAGTATAAAATATTAAGCATTTAATGTAATACGAAAAATAATAAATATTTAAAAAAAGAAAGAAAAAAACCCCTAATATTCCAATCATTAAAATTCCAATAAATAGAAAGACATTTTATGCATGTACGTACAGTAGAACTCTTTTAATACGAGAAGCAAAGGAGTTATAAAACTCCATGTATTAATAAAAATCTTAAAGCACATGCATACCTAAAATAACTAACATTATTAATTGCTCTGGTTATCTCAATGCTAAAATTAAAAATATATTAACATTTTGTGGAAAAACTGGGCTAACATTGCAATAATCATTGCAGTTTTCAAATAATTGATTTCACATAACTTATTAATTTAAACGGCGCAATTAGAGAAATCAAAAGTTTTTTAAAATAGCCTAGAGTCAGGATTTAAAGAAAGAAACATAAAGGTTTTGTCTAGTCTATGCTCCTTCGTTTCTGTGACTCAGTTTCAAATCTTACTAAAAGCTTTATTTGAAGTGGTCTCCCTTCTATTTTTCAATCTTTTAAGACTGCACTTTGCAGTGACATTATTTTGCATGTTCTTCGGTGAGAGGGATTTTTTTTTTTTTTCAAGGGCTTCTTTAAATTCTGCCCCATAAAATGATAAATTACAACATTAACTTCTAACAGACGTTTGCAATGTATAAATCTTTAAAAGAGAAGAACACTGTTCGATAAGAAAGGGATTTTTTTCATAATTCTCATCAATAAAAAAACTTGAAAGGTCAAAAAATAGAAAGACCTTTTATACATATATACAGTAGAATTATATTAATACGAGAAGCAAGGTAATTATAAAACCCCTCGTATTAACAGTTATTCGTAATACCATGAAGACAATAAGAATTTTGAAAGACTCGCATCAACTAATTAACAATATTAATTACTCTAATTACGTGAATGCTAAAATTAAGAAGATACTAAAATTCCCAAGAAAAACTGGGCCAACATTGCAATAGTCACTGCAGTTTTCAAGCTACTGATTTCAGATAATCAATTCATTTCAATAGTGCAGCGATGACCACCTCGGGAACATTTCAATAGTGCAATAAGGGGAATGAAAAGGATGTTAAAATACTAGTTCAGAATTCATATTTAAAGAAAGAAACGCATGAAAGTTTTTATGCATGCTCCTTCCTTTCGATGACTCATTTGTAAATGTTACAAAAAGGATTATTTGAAGTTCTCTCTTAGAAATATTATCGTTGAGAGAACAACACTGTTCGATAAGAAAAGGATTTCTTTCATAATTCGTGCCGACAATCACATTGAAATGAACAGATGTTTTGCTCGTATCAGTCATGATCCTGTTTTTTTAGTTCGCAAAAAGTATGAATATCTGAATATAATTCAAATGATGAACCATTTTCAACAGTTTCCAGCAAAGTTGAAAAGTGTTTATGCATTCGGTTTGTCTGTCCACGCTCTAGTTCACGTAAATAGACTCGGATTTTCATACAATTTATAAACGTCACTTAGGGTTACCTAGGCATGTTTGTTATTGTATATGAAGTATGTGGGATTAATAGTTCATTGACAGGGTTACCCAAAAGAATTCTATTCCATTATGGTATAGAGGGAAAAACCTTTGGCAGAATATTTTAATGACATTACGCTATTTCAAATGCATTGAAACTGATATAAATCACTGGAATATTTCTGTACAAGATGATTACGATAGAATTGGGCATTCATAGCATTTGTCGTTTATTTACAGGGACACACAAAGGAAATTGATTACAGTACAGTCTTTGCGTATGCTTGAAGTGCGTTTTCAATTACGGCATGCTCTTTTAAATTTAACTATTTTTGTTTGCATTATACTAGTTGTATTATATCTCATACAGCGTGCTGGCTGCACAAAACAATTCATGTGCCATTCTCCTTATTAGTGGAAATGGCTGAAAGAGAAATTTCAACTAAAATATGTATGTATTTCTTAACTGAACTAAATTTTGGCATGCACCTAGTTAGTAGATACAAATCTATATATCCTATACAGGGCTGCTGAATTAGGATAATTTTCTGATTGTAGATCGGAACAGCTGAAATGGGTTCTCAAGTGTGTTATGCGTTTCCATAGGTTGGAATGAGGCATAATATTTTAACTTATTAAATGGTGCACTTTTGTTGCATTATTCTGAATGTGTTGGAAAGTTTTATAATCTACGCTTGAAGCATGATTTTTTTTCTTTCTTATTAATCTGCAAATTTCTCATTTTAAACATGCACTCACTTTAGCTGTGCTCATATTGAACATGTTTGACTGTATATTTTTGTTTTCCTTGCAGACAGTTTTCTGACGTTTCGTTTTTATGCAATCTCTAGTTTCTAACCCATTCAAGAAATTAAAAGCACTGAGCAAAAGCTTAAGTATATGGTGAAAATTAAACAAAAATAAAAGAGGTTCTTTTACCAAAAAAAATATTGTCTCAAACATGTCCCAGTCCCATAAAACAAAACAAAACAATGATAAATGCATTATAAGAAGATGGCAGTTCACTAATTTTTTATATTTTCTTTTCTTAAAAAAAAAAAAATTCAAACAAATGCATTAGATTTGTGCATGAATCCAAAGATAGTTGAATATTCACAATCGTTAAAAATTCCGAAATCCTTAAAATTTTTTTTAAAACTCATAAAGCAATAGTAATAAAAAAAAAGCACACTAAATTTTTGACTTGATATATATTTTGTAACTATACATTTTGCATTAAAATTTTGATTATTTTACTTTACAGATAGTAAATATTGAAGGAAAGCTCTATTGGTTTTGATAATGTTCTTCACAAAAAATAACAATATCAAAACATTTCTAAGATGTTAAAATTAATCTCCGAATTTACTTTTATTAATGAACAAAAATTTGAATATGAATCACTGACATAGGTTTTCAGAATATGAGAGCTAGAAAATTTAATTTCACCAATTTAAGTACATTGACCTCCTTGCATTCATAACATATGACATAATCATTCATGACATATACAGTAACTGGCAAAAATTTTGAGATGATATGTTTTTCTGTCTTAAAATTTTTTGTAAGCAAAATTTCTTAGTAATGTAAAATTAGTAATTTGTATCCCATGTAAAGCTCAACAAAATGCAGCATTAGAACAATTGAGACATATGCATGCATTAAAAATAATTCGGACATTCACAAAATTACTTAGCAAAAGTTTTGAGACGATTCAGTTTTTCTAAACTTTTAATGAAATTAAACGTCTTAATGTAATGAAATTCAGGTTTTCTAAACTTTTATTGAAATTAAGCGTCTTAATGTAACGAAATTCAGTTTTTCTAAACTTTTATTTAAATTAAGCGTCTTAATGTAACGAAATTCAGTTTTTCTAAAAAAAAAAAAAAAAGATGGAAAAAGATAATGGATGCCGAAGAATAGAGTGATAATGTACATAAGATTGTAATGTTGGTAATTATAGGCAATGCCTGGTGGGGCAGCTTTCAGCATAGCGACATTTCGGTCGTATAGTAGTGCTGAACTATCTGGAAAAATCATTGTCAATAACATCTATACATAATTGTGTATAACTTTCTTTGTAGAAAAAAATTAATTTTAAAATTCAATCCATAATTAAAACTCATGAATTAAGAAATGTGTTAAATTTAAAATAAATGAATATCATATAAAATAAGTTTAAAAGTGCTAATGCACACAATTATTTTTATAAGCGAAAGCAGATCCAATTTTTAAAATATATAATGTTAAAGCAAACACACAATAAATATTATTCACTAATTGTGCTTAGTTCATTGAAGAGTTCAATTTTTAGATCACCAGTGCTTGTTTCATATACAATTTTTGGTTCTAGAATCAAAATTCTTAAAATTACGATTTTCTTTAACGACTACTTTTCATTGAAAATGTCAGTTATTTTTCAATGAGTCATCACATAAGCAATTGTCTCGATAAAAATTTTGTATCCTGTTTTGGTCAGCGTGATGAGCGAAGGAATCCAAGATGGCGCCAAATGGCCGTTTTAGCATCTTACCAAATTTTTCAAGTTGACGGAAAAACATAGAGACATACATTTATTTAATAAACGTTATATATGTCACATGTTAAAAAATAAATACGTTAATATAAATATGTATTCTTTTTATGCAGGGGAAGGTGGCCTAAAATGGTCCCCTTAAGGGGAAACCTTGTGTGAAAAACCATAACAGTTTAAATAAACTTTCGGCCATTACTAGTATGTTTTACACTATATTTTGCATCATAAACGAATTTTAATAATATTTTAAACCCAAATTGAATAATAAAAATAATAGATTTTTGAAAAAGTGGCCATAGGATCATTTTACTCACACTAAAGGGCAAAATGATCCTTGAGTTGAAACAGCACCAAAAACTGGCGATAAATCACAATTAAAATAATAAATTGTTATATAAATCATCATAAAATCAAAGCAATACACAGGACGTGTTTCGAGCTGAAAAATGCGACAGCCCGTCATCAGTTATTGTAAACACGCGTCCATAAGCAGACAAGGTCACGAACAGAAAGGGGAACGAGGACATCTTAGAAAAGTGCGACAGGTGGCAGTTGCTATATGGCAAACACCAATCACAGTGGAGCACATGCAGAATTGGAAAGTGTTGCCACAATTATAGAAGAAGGTTTGGCCGGCAACAAGACCCCCCCCCCCATTTTAGGTCATATAACTGGATGACGCAATGGGATGACTGGATGCCACTTGAACTTCGAACGATACTTGAATGATACTGGATGACAACTGAAAATATTGTTACAATATCATTATTACTGTTAAACGAAAATTCAGGTTCGACTTAGAGCGAGATACGGTATTTTTGAATGAATAAGTGAACTGCAATCTTGGTTTCTTATACAAAAACTATTTGTCTTAATAGCTATTAAAACTTCTGAAAATTGTCTATTACCTTCCGTTCTGTTTAGAAACCACCAAGTTTCTGAAAAAAGCAAGAAACAGATTATAACCTGACGATAGTGCGGTAATTGAATTTATGCATCACTAGCTGTTACCCATGACGTCGCTCACAGCATTAAAAGAAAGATAAATTCATTAATTTAGTAAAACACAACCGATAAATAAAAAAGGGATATAATTTAGAATATATATAATTAACCAATTCTTTATGAGATTTTATAGGAGACAATACTCTATTTCTCATTTATAGGGATCATTACATAACTCAGTCATAAAAAAGTGAAATTTCGTGCAAATAATATAAACGATCGCGAAAATGAAACAACCAATAAACAAAGGAGGGCAAAGTAAAATCGTGGAAATCTGCCAAACTCTCTTTTGTAAATTTAAAAAACAGCCACTCTGAGAATTATACTACAGAAGTGTATTTTAGGTGATATTTATATATTATGCATTGCATTCTATAAGATTTTACAACAATCTATTGTAAAAAAATACTAAAGAAAAGCTATTTTTAAAAACGACAACTCTTTTAAATCCAAATCTGCGTATGCGTTCAAACATAATGTTGTAATAAGGAGCAAAATTGATGCAGCTGCACGATCTTGTGGACGGGTTTACTAATGCAATATGGTGTCATATTTGACAGAATATATAACATCTGCTCATCTTCCATGCGTATTTTCTAAATTTTATTCACTCATAATATCTTGTTTCGCAGATTTACTGCAAAATAGTTTTGTTACAGTTTCTTTTGATAAAAATATGTATATTTTAAAAATAGTAACAATGTCATTTTATTTTCGCGAGAAAGGCAATAATGCTACAAAATTTCTTGTTCAAATAGGTATATTTGAACAGGATTGTTCCATTAAAAATGGGAGAGTTGGGAAGTACAGGAAACATTTTAATAAATACAAATAGCAATGTCTGTCCTGCAATCACATATGAAATATTGCAAAAAAGTAATTTATCTTGAAACATTTACAAATTGAAACATACATATTAAAATATTTTACTTATAGAAAATACAGTAAAAACAAAAATAAAAAAGTGTTTCAGTTTTAAAGAGGATGCTAAAAGATAAATACATTTTATTGCCAATTTGAAGTTTTAGATATTGGTACACATCGAGTTTATGCAAAGAGTTCATTTTTCAATTTTAATGTAGTGCATTCGATAGGGTAACTAAGTATTAATTATTAGTAATGCATTACGTTCACAGTAGAATAATAATTTTGAAACAAATTATTTAACATTGTGATAAGTTCCAAAAAATGAAGCACATATGTTTTGCCTTCTCGCCGATTACATGTGGGTCATAATCACAGAAAGGTGCTCCATTAGTGAAAAATGTGTTTTAAATAACTATGTAAAAAAATTGCACGAATGTTTTGATCCATGCTTAATAAATACTCATGTATCAATCTTGTTTTCTAATTTATTTTTCGTAAGATTCTGCCAAACTCCAAATAGAGCTAATAAAATGGAAAAGATTCAATAACTTAACAACAGAACAAAGAGTTGTATCTAAAAAACAAAAATGCCTTTTTTTTCTCCAAAACTATTCAACTATTATTTGGCATATACTGCCATCTATAGTATCCCTTTTTAAGCAATTTTCAGTGTACATGGAGAAAGACTGTTTTAGCTAGGGACAAACTTTACAAGCTAATGTTTTTGAAAAATTAAAATAATAAAAAAAATATACTATGTTAGAAGTTAACTGGATATTTTTAATTTGTTATAATGGGAAAAAAGTTGTTGAAACATCTGTAAAAATTATTTTGTGTTTTAGATGTAGGGAGGTCGTCAGAGTGGGGGGGGGGGGATTCAACTTGTATTCATTAACAGACATATTCATTTATCAGAAATGAATTTAAAAAATAAATATACATAAAATAAAAAAAAATATAGAAAATTTCTTATATTTCCATGATTTTTATGACCATAAACAGCACCTTTTTGTGATAACGACCCATGAGAAATAGTGCAAAAGAAGGGTTAAAAGAAATTTGTCTTGAAGAAAGTAATAGAACATGAGAAATGTTTTGCATTAAATCATTTTCTACACAAAATATAATAAATATATAGAAACAAAAGTAGTAAATATAAATTTCCATATGAAAGAGGTACAAAAAAGGTAAATTTGCTCCTTATTAACAAATTGAAGCTATACACATAGTTACATATCCAAAGAGTTCAATTTTAATTTAGCGTATTCGATATGATGACTATATATTTATTAGTAGTAAAATACTACATTCACAATTCAATAATAATTTTAAAATAGTGTATTCAACATGGTGAAAATATCCTAAAAAGGAAGCAAAATTTTTTGATAAAAGTTAGGGAAAATTTGATCGTAGGAATGAGCTGGACACCGGCAATATTCTCTTTTCACTATAGCTCTAGAAAATTCTAAATTATTTAAAAGGAGGGGACATTTAGATAGCAGGCAACTTCGTTAATTAAACATTAGAGCAGTTAAGAGGCTATATTCAAGATGGAACGTCATTTTACATGAATTGGTAACCTTTGAACTGAGAAAACATAATACGAATACACGAATTAAGGACAAAGATCGGAATACTTAGGGATCAGAGATACTTACGATTTTGCGATTTTTTCTCTCTTTTCCTGATTACTGAAGATGGTAAATAATGGAACTGAATATTATTTATTTTCCCGAAATTTCCATGATAATTTAAAGTTGACAAAAATACCTGACATTTCAATATTTTCCACATCTGTGACAACTCTGGGAAAACATTATTTTAGAGTAGTATAATCGTTCTCTTATTTAATCACAGAATTTCTATGCTAAATAAGGTGAAAACTAATGTTCAGAAACAGCAGTGAATGTGTGCCTGTTTTCCAAAACTGTTTAGTCAGCACCTGTTAATTAAAATACTAAAAAAACAGAAGATTAGAAGAAAAATATTTTAAAGCATGTTGAACACAAATTAAAAATCATTTATCTTAGTTTGTGCTTCTATTTTTTTAAATATGTTCTTTAAATACACAGTACTTTTCAATAAAAATGAGTAACGTGCTAGTCTGTACAAGTCAGAAATTAAGTACATTACAAAAACACAAGTAGACATATTATAGTATTTTATAAATGAAATAATAGGTTTTGGTTGGGAAATTTTAATAGAATGTATTAAATAGTGATTTCGGATTGAATAACAAATATTCGGCTGACCGATTATTTCTATATTTTTTTTAGAATTATAGGATATTAAAAATTATACTTGAAGATAATTTACATAATATTTAACACAAATACTGATGCACAATAACTGATTCATAAATAAAAATGGCTTTTTTACAAACAAACTTTATGCTGAAATAAATATATACTTTCAGTTATTTAAGAAATGGATAAGCTTTAAAACCCCTTAATAATTTCTTTAGATTTCAGTACTCCTTCTGTAAATTAAAATTAACAACTGCGAATTTTTTACATTCAAAAACAAATATTTTAAAATCAAAGAAAATGTTTGCAGGTTTTAGAAGAAAAAATTACCGTCATATAGTGTTTAATTAATAGACTAAAGTCAAGGAAGGGACTAAACAAATACACTGCGTTAGGAAATTAGAAGACCACTTTGATTTTGAAAATTATGAAGTAAATAAAGGTTCTAATTATAGTTTAAACACGTGAGATATCAAACTAGAACATATTTATTAAAATTAGTTTACAATAATTTTGAATAATACAATTAATAAGCATGTTAAAAAAAATATAAGCAATGATTGAAAAGTACACTGTTAATAAATTATAAGACCACTTATCTAAAAACAAAAATAATATGTAAATTAATACGATATTTGTTCTCCATTTTTCCTTATAACCTCAAACACACTGTTTTTCATAGAAGTGACCAGGTGATTAAGTACAGATTCAGAAATATTGTGACATTCTTTTACAATGGCTACTTCTAGTTCATTGGCAGATAAAAACTGTTTATTATTAGCATAAACTTTGCGACTTAATACACCCCAAAAATTTTCCATAGGGTACCAGTCTGGACTTCGACTTGTGCATGGCAAAACATGATTTTCTTCTTTTTTTTAAACCACTGCTGGGTGTATTTAGACACATGGCAAGAAGAACTGCCCTACTGAAACATCCAGTTAGCACCACCTAAAATGGTCCAAATGGTATCAAATGATCCTATAACATAGCCTGACATTGCACAGAGTTCATATATCCTGAAATTCGGATTGAATCGCATAATCCACCGCTTTAGAACGCTTCATTAATCAAGCTATTTCTCGTTCAGATTTACAAGCACCCTTATAGAACCAAATTTTTCTTACTTCGGTCGCAGACAACTCTTTACCCCGCCACATCTTCAAATATATCGTAAACAGCACTACCTAAACCTGCACCTTTGCTTCTCGGGAATACTTTCACAATATACAAAAGCTTACATTTTATAACGATTCTGATGTGACGTATAATATGCTAATTTCCTCAGGTGGTCTTATAATTTCTTAACAGTCACCTTATTTTAGTTTTTTTAAATTAAATGATTTTAATAAAATGCAACTTAAATTTTAATGTAGCACTTATAACAGAAAACGCGCTAAGATTCATTTTAAATACACACGTTAAAAATTTGCATATCGTGTCTTCTTCTTCAGAAGTGCACCAATTCGCTAGAGAGGTCTTATAAATTTCTTAACTCACTGTAATACAGTCTGTTTACATGGGTGGTGACTCAGCGCAAGAATAATTTTTCTGCTCCTTTTTATTCAGCAAAAAGTATTTAAGTGCATAACAGAGCAGTGTTAGGAGTGGGTGGTTCTTTTCAGGAATTGTGAACATACAGATTGGTCCTAAAATCCAATTTTTAAAGGAGATATTGTGCTGAAACCAAACAATTTTTTAGAGAAAATCAACATCTGAATCCACGTATAATATCAAAAAAATACAATACATTCAATAACAACTATAGGATGTGTCATTACAAGCTGAAACCAAACTTTTGTTCACAATTTTAAATATAATGAAGATATTTTAGCGAGATTATCATCATATTAGCCTTGCTTATAAGAAATGTGATGACATAACTGGAAGTGGCTGAGTTTTGGCCAGTCACACAGTATATGTACTTTCAACTGCATTTTGAATAATGGAATGTCTAGCTCAGTGGTGTTTAGATATAAATGGTGTAAATTTTTAGCACTTCTCATTATGTTTTCCTATTTCAAAGAAATCAAAATAATTCTGCTGAAACTAGTTACAATAGCGTCATTATAGTTAAAGTAACAAACAAAAATTAAAGTTCAATCTGGAGTGAGGTGCAC
Source organism: Maratus speciosus (assembly GCA_963932465.1). Taxonomy (NCBI): domain Eukaryota; kingdom Metazoa; phylum Arthropoda; class Arachnida; order Araneae; family Salticidae; genus Maratus; species Maratus speciosus. The sequence goes on from OZ010798.1 coordinate 42,106,909, forward strand.
TGTATCCATGACAATGTATTCACACTAAATATTTTGGACGAATACCGAATATCCAGTGTATCCTTATTTAAGTATAAAAATGTTATAATTCATTATTTATTACATCATGAATAGATATATTTTTTTTAATTTAATTATAATTAATTAATTATATTCCCACAGACAATCCTTCATCACACACTTTGCAAATGAAACAATTCGGTTAGTATAATTAAACACAATTTAAAATTTTATTTTAAAAAAATCACTGCACACTAAATATATAATGGTTTCATTAGACGTGAAAATGATGGATAAAGTGAACAATCTGAGAAATCTTTCATAGATGTTTATATGTTGGAATGGATACAGTGATACATTAGGGCGTTTCATTTTGTAAGGCAAAAAATAAAATGTAATTTTTTTGCAGACTTTGCTTACGCCCCAAGTCTAAGTGATATAAAAGATATATATACCAAGTTTCATTAAGATTGGATAAAATTTAGGGGTTGCACACTTTGATCAGTTTTGTAAATGTAGGTAAAAAAATACGATGTTTTAATGTTAATTACTTTTATTGGGAAAACTAGTAATCACAAACTCTAAATAATACTGAAACTGGACACTAAGACTAATAGATAGCATAATACGCAAAACATCTGTTATATTAATCAACTTTGAACGATGCAATCTCTTCTTTGTTCACTTGGTGACGACTTTTCTGTGATGCTCGACTACCCTCAACAAGAATTGTTTTTGTTGTTTGTCCCTGACCAATTCGTTTAATCATATCAATTCCTCTTTCTGCTGTATCATTGACCACAATAAGAGCGTTCATATGGCTTCTGAAGAGAATCGCTGCAGTATTCTGTCACATCGTGGCTACCAAACTATTCAAAGAAACTGCTTTATTAGTAACGGAATGATTCAGGTTTTTTCCTTCAAAAACTAGGTTTTTACCTTAAATAGTTTCATTTCCTTTTTCTTTACAAGTTTGGTTTCTAAATTTAGAGTTATATTTATCTTATTAGCCAGAGTAATACATACGTCCAAAAAAGCCAATCATACGTTTGTTTCTAAAGGAAACCAAAGGTATCTGCATCAACTTAACAACTGTGAGAGCACTTTTTTTGACATCTGCATCTGGGTAAGTGTTCAGAAGATGTAGAATGTCCAAATCCTTCTTTGGAGCCCATCGACTTATAACTGGCTCAAGCCAAAAGTGAACATATATGATGCTGACACAATGCGCAACTCTTTTCATTCCTTTCAATTCTCGTTGAGGAATATTCCAACTGTTTAGAGAAGTGTACAATTTTAAGTGCATACATTGCCTTTGCCATCCACCTTGCTTGATGCAAAGCCTCTGGGATCGTGAAACTGAAGTCGTTTTTAGACCAACCTTCTAGGTACAGGAATAAGAATTGTAATAACTCTTTGAAATCTTCTCTTAGATGACTTCTATCTTTTGGGACATTTTGGAGGTACTTAACACCTCCTTAGGTTTGTACACTTATTTCTTTTTTTTGTGAGGCGAAAATTTTGTCAACTCCACTAACTGACGAACTCATATCATCTTCTCTTTGTTACCTAATAAATTCTTTATCTTGTGATATGCTAGTCATGCCCATCACATTTTGCCAGGAAATGTCAAATGACTTGATGAGATCACCTTTCCAAAAATGCTGTTTCACATTTGCTTTATCCGTGTTTCTCGATTTCTCTTTACTAAGGTTTTGTTATTCTTTGTACATCTTCTGTAAACCAGCACTGATATTCTCCTCTGTCTTAGCAGGAATATCTGCTTTCTTCTACACTTCCTATATAGTTTAGGACTGTTAGATGTAGCAGAATCCGAAAGTCTTTCTTTCATTTCCTTGTGATGGTAAATAAAACTAGCACTTGTTCCTTTGCAGGGAGTCGAGATAATAAAAACTCATCATGAGGCAACTTTCCTAGACCCAAATTCCTCTTAAGGTTCCTATTTTAAAGTTCAATTACCTTCAAAAGTCGAAAGAAACAACACATGAGAAGCCCATTAGTACAAAGTCCTTAAATACTAGAAATTTCACTAATTTAAGATAAAAGTGATCAAAGTGTGCAACCTCTAAATATTATCCAATCTTCTTGAAATTTGGCATCTATATCTTTTATATCACTTAGACTCGAGGCGCAAGCAAAGTCATATGAAAATCAAATCTTTGGAAAAATGAAACACCCTATGATACATATTTAAATTAGACTATTCAGAAAACCTCTGCACATTTCACAAACGAAGGGTTTCTCTTTGATGTGAATTCTTAGGTGAACATTTGAAGAAGATTGACGAGAAAGACCTTTGTTATATACCTAACAAACGAGCAATTTCTATTTGGTTTTAACTTACAGGTAGAGGTTTAAAGAGATGAATTTCTGAGAAAAAACTTTGATACAGGCCTCACAAGGGCAATGTTTCTTATTAGTATGGACTTGAAGATGGGCATTTGAAAAAAGAATTTTGAGAGAATCCGTTGTAACACTCTTCAGAAGAAAAAAGGTGTTATTTAGTATGACCACGATTATGTTTAACTAAATTAAACACTCAAGAAAATCCTTTGCTGTACACTTCAGATGTAAAAAGTTTCGCTTTAGTATGAATTCTTAGACGCTTACTGAGAGAAAATATTTGAAGAAGCTTTTTATCTCAAACTCACATGAGAAAAGTCTCTCCTTTGTATGCATACGCAAATGGACATTCAAGTCAGGTTTTTGCATCAAGTTTTGGTTGCACATTTAGGAGGAAAGTTTCTCTTTATGATGAATTCGCTTGTGAACAGTTAAATAAGATCTACAAGAAAATTCTTTGTTACACACTTCACAAATAAAGGGTTTCTCTTTGGTATGAAGAAGTGAGTGGACATTTAAATAAGATTTTCGAGAAAACCCTTTGTTACAGACCTCGCAAAAGAAAGGTTTTTCATTGGTATGAACTTGAAGGTGATCATTCAATGTAGATTTATGTGAAAACGCTTTGTTACATACGTCACAAGAGAAAGGTTTCACTTTCGTATGAATGCGCATGTGGACACTTAAAAAAGCTTTTAGAGCAAACCCTTTGCTACACACCTCACAAGAGAAAGGTTTCACATTGGTATGAATTCGAAGATGAGTTTTTAAATTACATTTTTGAGAAAATGTTTTACTACACACCTCACAAGAGAAATATTTCTCATTGGTATGAACTTTAAGGTGGGATTTCAAAGAAAAACTTCGAGAAAAGGTTTTGTTGCATACCTCACAAGAAAAAGGCTTTTCTTTACTATGGACACGATTATGCTGAATTAAATTAGACTTTTCAGAAAATCTTTTGCTGCATACTTCACAAGTAAAAGGTTTCTCTTTAGTATGAGTCCGTAGATGTTTATTAAGAGATGAACTTTGAGCAAACCCTTTGTTACACACCACACAAGAGAATGGTTTCTCTTTCGTATGAATACGGATGTGTTCCATTAGATTAGATTTATGAGAAAAAAATTTGTTACAAATCTCACAAGAGAAAGATTTCTCTTTGGTATGACAACGCAAGTGTTCATTTAAACTAGACATTACTGAAAATCTTTTGTTACACACCTCACAAATAAAGGGCCTATCTTTTGTATGAACACTCAGGTGAACCCTTAGATTATATTTATGAGAAAACTATTTATTACACACCTCACGAAAGAAATGTTAATTTTTAGAAGGAATATGAAGATGACTAGTTAATGCAGATATGTCAGTACATTTCTTATTGTACATGTCACAAGGGGGAAGCTTTTCCTTACTACCACTATCATGGTACATATTTAAACTAGATTTCTTGAGGAAATGTTTTGCTAAAAATTTTTAAATAAAGTCCTTAGAACAAATACAAAGGTTCAAATTATATTTAGAAAGATATCTTTTTTTTTACACCTCATACGTAAAAGAGGTTTTGATCTAACATAAATGTGAGTTACCTTTTTATTACTATGAAATAAGAAAGTTATCTAAAGTAAATATTTAAAGAACAATAATTGTGGTATGTAGATATTTTAAAAATAAAAACATATATATATATTTATTTTCATCCCAACTGAAATGTAGCTGAAACCAAAAATATCTGTATTCAGAGCACTGACAATATAAAACAAAGTTCGTACAGTTTTATATTTTTACAAAATATCTAAAATTCTTCAGTGATGCATCAAAAAGGGGATCTTTCACTTCTGAGGTAAAAAGATAAAACTCTGTTCCAGAAATTTAATTTATTTCAGTAGTAAATAATTTCCCAGCAACTTGATATGTTTATAAAAATGGTTCTTTAAATTCCATCATTTCCATAATTCATGCAAAAGTGAACATAATTTTGCAATTCCACAATTTTGCAAGTTCAGAATTAAAAAAAAACTATATTAAACCAGTTCTTTTATGCGAGGATTGATGGAGTTGAAGAATGTACCAATATAGTCTTTAGGTATGATTTTTCTTCGGGAGTACTTAAACTGCAGCTTCAGAATAAACTTTTCAAACATTCGTAGCTGCAATATACAAAAATACAGACATGTTACTTACTTTATTATGAAATTTCAAATGCTTACATAATAGTGTGAAATGTTTGATAAGGTACAAATTTTTCAGCTTTTTCTTCAATTCTGCAAATTTTTGAAAATGACTTAATTTTTAAAAAATTGAACAATAGTCGAAAATGTTTTCTATAATTACAAATAGTATTTTTAATACTGGGTTATTATAAATGAATGACTGGCTTTGAAAAATTTATTTTCAAAACTAGTACATTTATTATAATTAGTGATAAAAGAAAATAAAGAAAAATATTCTTTTTTTTTTTGCCGTCGCTCAATAAATGTCAGCATTTCCGTGGAATGCTGTAATTGAAATTAAAAATGGAGGCAATGACAGAGAAAATTGTGTATATTAGAATATGCAAGGGATTTTTGTTGGGTTACATCACAGATTTTATTTAGGAACCATCTTTACTGAAAATACTCAAAGAACTTAAAAAATGCATCAGTGCTACATGAAGAACCATTTAGTGTAAATCTTCAAAATGTGTGAAAAGAACATGATTACAGATTAGATGTCCCTGGTGTTATGAAAGTTTCACACGTCAAACACTTGTAATTGAAAAAAATAACTTGTAATGTTGTTCTATTCTCATACATCACTTATCATAATTTGTGTAACAATTATAATAATAAGAATATTTATAAAACAATAAAAGAAATTTTTAAAAGCTAGTCTTTGTTTGTTATTATTATAACGAGGCTACTTCACTCACACAAAAATACCCATTCGGTAATGTTAATCCTATGGAAATTTTTTTTTAAGATATTTCATTTGCATTTTTTTTTAAACTTTTTTTTCATTAGCTAGCTGAGATTGATCTGCACAAAGACAGTTTTTTACTCTTTCGATTTTGTCGATAGGTTTTTTTATTAGGGAACTTTTGTTTTCGCAACCGGTTTCAGAAATGAAAGTATTCTCATAACAAAAATTGCAAAGAAAAAAAAAGAAACAGCATCTATATAGATTGACCTTAGATACTCAATGCAAAAAATCATAAAAAAATATTTAAATGCAAGTGAGCTATCTTAAAAAATGTCTTCCATAGGATTAACATTAGGGAACGGGTGTTTTCGTGTGAGTGAAGTAGCCCCTTAAGTTTAGCAAGCAAATGCTTTTTATTAAGATTTAGAAAAAACGTAATATTATTCTAATTGGAAAATAAATCATATAACATTACATTATACATCTAGCATTGTTCGGCCGATGATAATACACATGCCTAAATATCAATGTTGAATTGACACATTTTTTCATAAAATAATTTATTTACCTTCGGCAGCATATACCTTCGAATTTGGATGATTTTATATTCGACCGAGTGCGGGAGTTCCAAACTTGCATTATCCAAAATTTAAAAAAATCGAGTTTTCTCGATCAATCTATTCTATTGACGAAGCTGCATCGAGAAAACACTATAATCTGAAAAAAAACCTTAAAATGAAACAGAACAAGTTTCATTGTGTATTTCTGACATTGCAAAATCTTGATTTACAATGAAAACCAATGGATGCAGTCAAAGGATTTTTTGCGATTTCCCAGAATTTGATTTTCTGGATAAGGCGAATTTTGAAACTCACGTCCTCATTTGTAAATTGAAATCTTTCCAAACAAATGTAATATGGGTAGTCTTCAGCCATCTTGAATCTAATAGATTTCTATATATTTTAATGAAAATATATCCAAACTAGACTCGGGGGCAGGGGTCATTGCCTTTGGCATGGTACAGCACTCGGTCAGTTTTTGCAATCTTAGCTCGAATTTTTGTGGATATATTTTTAACCGTTAGCCAAATTTTAACAAAAAGACACTGTTGAAACCGAGACGGTACCGAAATTAAGTGTAAATAAAATACACAATATGAACTTTAAAAAGCTCACTGTTTTACTTAAAAAGCGACTAAAAGAATAAGACAGATGTTATTTTATTCTTTTAGTCACCTTTTAAGTAAAACAGTAAGCTTTTTAAAGTTCATATTGTGTATTTTATTTTATGGTTTTATTTACGTGTAAATGTTTTGTATTTCCATCTGCGTCACACAAATGGTAGTTTAAAACTATTGAAAAAAAAAAAAAAAGGAAAATGTGAAAACTAATACGAAATCTTCCACCAGAAAGGATATTTTTAATACATTATTTTTAAAACAAAAGACACAACGAAAGTACTGCGAGACAGTGCTTGTAATTTCAAAATGTAGAGAAAAAGCAGTTTTTTGTCGCAACCTTTGTCTGGTTGAAAAAACCCATGATACCAGTCATGCAAGGGGGCAATCTTTACTTTAGGGAATTGTTTAAAATTGATGGTCGAACATTAGGGTTTTTAATGTAATACATGGGTTAATTAGAAAAAGGTGAAAAATCTGATTCTCAAGTGCATTTGAACTTCTTTTCAACTATAGTCCAGGCAATAGAGAATTTTAAATAGCAAAATTAATGGTAGCTCTGGAAATCGGCTTACTTTATGTTTTTTGGTTCGCTGAATCCGAATTTTTAACTTACCACCAAAATTTCCCCCGGCAACCCCCCAAATTTTGGTAAAAAGCTCGCAAAAAAAGGTTTTTATTGAAAAAATAATTTTTTTTTTATTGTTTTAGGGGAAAAGTATCTAGAAATTCAGAAAGTAGACAAAATTTGCAACAAATTAGATGTATGACATTATGACTAAGGATGAAGGGGAAGGGGGGGATTTGCCGCCGAACATTCGCGCGGTGCTGCATGGAATAAGTTGCGCAATTCCACTTAACCACTCACACGTTTACATTCGCCCTCCCATCTCCCCTCCGAACTTTCCCTATAACATTTACTTTAAGTTTTTTGGGTAGCTGAATCCGAATTTTTAACTTACCCCCAAAATTTCCCCCCCCCCGAAAACCCCCCAAAATAGTTGTTATTAACTTAAATTTCTTATTGTTTTAGGGGAAAAGTATTAAGAAATTCAAAAACTAGACAAAGTTTGCAACAAATAGGATACATGACATTATGACGTAGGATAAACAAGGAGAGAGGGGGCTGCCTCGGAACATTCCCCGCGCGCTTTTCTCAAAAACCAATTTTTTTCAAAAAATCGATTTTTTTGGGGGTTGTCGGGTGAAATTTTGGTGCGAAGTTAAAAATTCGGATTCAGCGACCCAAAAAACATAAAGTGAGTCGAAATCCAGAACTAGTATTAATTTTTCCAGGTAAAATCCCCTATTGCCTGCACTTCATAACTTAGTGCACGTAGCGCCGCAGTGCATATTCAGAGGTAGCCTCCCCCCCCCTCCCCGTTTATCCCACGTCAAAATTTCATGTATCCTATTTGTTGCAAATTTTGTCTAGTTTATGAATTTCCTAATACTTTTCCCCTAAAACAATAAGAAATGTAAGTTAAAAACAACTATTTGGGGGAATTTTGGGGGGAGTTAAAGATTCGGATTCAGCTGTTAGGAAATTTATATTTCCTTAACATGTTTCCATATTTCTTATCACCCATTCAACCTATCAATCGTTAACATCTATACTGGCTTAATTCATATATTTCCTGCTGTCAACATTCTCCATAGTTTAAGTCCTATATCAAGTTTTTATTTAAATAAGTTTATTCAGAAAAATAAATATATTTATTGTCACTTACCTTTATCTACTATTATCCTTTATAATAAAGTATTAAAACACTTCCTTTTTCCTGTTTTCACTCTCCATATATCGTGGCTTATAGCTCACGAGGAAACATCGTAATGTTTACTCTCGACGATCCTCATGCACGCACGGCAAGGCTAAAATCAAGTTTTTCATCTGAGGAGTTTCGGCAACCAACGACAGGTGGCGTAAGCTGTCCGTTGTCGTCTGCGTTCTAGGCCACACCCTCAGATCTTTATGGTAATGTACAGTGACATTCATTCAGTGCGGGATGAGGGAGTTACGCACGGTAAGTAAAACACTCGGTAGGGTTCACGAAAAGATGCGCAGTAGTTCATGACGTCACTGGTACCCAACGTCCAGCACTTCCTGTATCTGGACTGGACATTCATTTTCACTCCTCTCTTATCTATTTCTCTTTTCGCGATAAGGAGTGCTATTTTTTTCGTTAGTGCAATCATTTTATGCCTTATGCTATTTCCTATTTTTTGCAAGCGGTGTTTAATTAATTAAAATAATTAGAGATGCCTTGTTGTGCCGTTTCTGGTTGTACCAATCATACCAGAAATTCCAAAGTCTATGGAATTACATTTCATCGATTCCCAATAAATGACGTAGTGCGAAAACAATGGCTACAAGCATGCAAAAGAGCTGACAGTTTCTGCATTGATAATGCAAGAGTCTGTTCAATTCACTTTGAAGAATCAGATTTTGAAAGGGATTTGAAGTCAGAACTGCTTGATTTGAAGCCTACACGAAATTTAAAGCTTAAATCGGTTCCCCACTTAAAAATACCCAGCTTTTCATCAAATAATAAAAATACTGGAAGAAGGGAACGAGCTGAAAAACGAGATACCAGAAAGGAAATAAACTTCTTGTTAAATGCGAAAGAATATGATCCTGATTCATTTTCGCTCTCCTCAGAACAAGAAAATAATGACACATCTCTTAGAAATCCATCAGATATTGAATTAGATTCAATAAAAAGAGAAAGTCAACATTTAAAGGAATTAAATAAAGAAATTTTGTGCGAAATGGAAAATGTAAAATTAGAAAACTCCCATTTAAAAGAAATTTTAAAGCAGTATGAGTCGCAATTTTCATCTTCGCAGCAGCAGATTATTTTGAAAGGTAAATGCATTTCTTGGAACAAAGAAGATATTTCGAGAGCCATAGCCTTAAGATGCATATCAAAAAAAGCTTTTATTTATCTAAAAGAAGAGTATAAATATCCTCTGCCTAGTGAAAGTACACTAAAACGCCGTCTTCAACATTGCGTTATAAAACCAGGATTTATAGATCTCAGTCTCAGTGTCCTGAAAGCTCAAGCAATGGGTTTTACTGATATGGAAAAGGACGTTGTAGTAAGCTTCGACGAAATGAAAGTGAAAACTGATCGATGCTATGAACCCGTACAAGATAAAGTTTTAGGACCTCATTCCGCTGTGCAAGTTGTGATGGTACGAGGACTCATAGGAAAATGGAAACAACCCATATACTATGAATTCGACAAACCAATTGGCAAAGATTTATTTTTTAGTATCGTGGAACAGGTTGAATTGACAGGACTTCAAGTACGGGCATTTGTAAGTGGTATGGGGCCTTCAAATCAAAAACTGATATCAGATTTAGGTATCAAACCAGGTTGCACACATTTTAAAAATCCTTTTTGTGAGGATAGAAATATCTGGGCATTTTGTGATGTCCCTCATGCACTTAAACTTCTGAGAAATCATCTGATAGATAAAGGCTATCAACTAGCAAATGGAAAAACAGTTACGAAAAGCATTTTACAACAGCTTATTGAAAAGCAAAAAGACAGCGATCTGAAATATGCATATAAAATTAACAACGACCATATTATATTAACCAATACAGAGAGGCAGAATGTAAGAAAAGTTGCTGAATTGCTTTCAGGCACTGTTGCATCTGCCATTGAATATGTCCTGCCATGAAACAGTCATGTGGCAGAATTTATAAAAATAGTGAATGATGGTTTCGATGTATTAAATTCTAGAGTACCTCATCACCGCACCAATAAACTAAAAAGTGCATATGGAACAAATATAAATGAGCAGAATATAGCTTTAAAAAAATTATATGATCTATGCGCATCTATTCGTGTCATTGGAAAAAAAAAACTTGCTGCCATTCCAGAAACGCCTTTTGATTTCAATTTGTAGCCTTCAAGGACTATATGCAGAATTAAAATCTGAAGGTTATTCATATCTCATGGCTTCAAGATGCAACCAAGATGTTTTGGAATCCTTTTTTTCTTTTATAAGAGGTTTTGGTAAATTTTATGATCATCCTTTACCAACAGCTGTCAGCCAAAGAATAAAGTTTCTGCTTCTGAGTCGAAGCTCAAAAGCTATCATTTCTAATGGAAATTGTTCTGAGGAAGAAGATACGACCACCTTAAGAGCCGACATTATATTAAATTTAGAAAATGATGATCCTAATGAACATGAAGAACAATCAGCAGTAAGCGCCCTGGAAGATGACATGTCAGGGGAAGATGATTCATTATTAGACGTTTACGAATCGAGAACTAATAATAATGAAAATCATATTTATCCATCATCAGGAGAAAACCCAGATTTAATAAAAATGTTGGCAGGATACATCGCCTTTAGAATTAAAAAGAAAAATATTCCTAAAATATTCGAATATGGTAATCCAACCAATCAATTACCAACTCCGAATAAGGACTGGCTCTCTTCAATTTCAAGAGGATATTTAATGGAACCGACAGAAAAATGGCTTCAAACTGTTTTTAAAATGGAAGAGGAATTTCAAAAATTCCACGGTAACGATTTAAGAAAAGAATGTGGCGTGATGAGAAAATTGACAAACATTTTAAAAAACTTATTTTCCGAAATAGATGATTTTGCAATTTCGTGCTATGTTCGTACAAGAACTTTCATCAGATTAAAATCGCTCAATAAAAAGAGATCACTAAAGAGGCATTATAAATTCTCCAGTTCTGATGAATCAAGAAAAAAATCTAAGAAATTATCTAAAGTGCAATAATAATTCATTATGGTGAGTGGTAAATTTTTATCAATGAAATAATATCACAACTATTTCTTTTTAACTGATGTTTTTACTTTCTTTATACTGAAGCATGTAATTTAGAGCAACAGTTGAAAAAAATATATATTTTTTAATAATTTGACGTTTATGCTCTCTATAAAGACTATTCTAATAATTTTCAATAATTTTATAATTTAAATTTCTGTATTAGTGCATGTAAACAAATTTAGGGAGAGGTTTCTAAAAATTATCTAAAGTTTATTGCTATTGTTTAAAAAATTGTTACTTTTTTTTCTTTAAAATATTTATGGATTCCAAAAAATCCCAAGTAAAAAAAAAAAAAAAAAACTTTTCTTATATTTATCCAAAGTTGCTTTGAAAATTGTATAGTATTTTTTAAATTGTGTTGTAAGTATATAGTAAATATAGTATTAAAGTATACTGTAATGTTTTGAAAAATTATAACTTTGAAAAATGTTATTACATGAGTTCTGTGTTTTTAGAATGTTAATTCACGAGTTTGTAAATATATAAAATTTCATAATACATATTAATTTATGAATAAATAATATATATATTTGAATAAAGTGTACTGTAATGTTTCGAAAAATTATAACTTTGAAAAACGTTATTACATCAGTTCTGTGTTTTTAGAATGTTAAATCACGAGTTTGTAAATATATAAATATATAAAATTTCACAATACCTATTAATTTATGAATAAATAATAAATATATTTGAAAATATATAACATAATAATTATAAGCGCATTTTTCTCAAAGATTTATGAAATTAAGCGAAAGTTTTCCGATTTTTCTCAAAGTATTTTGAATTAAAGCTAAATTGTAAAACATTATATTGAAAAGGTTTATCTAAAATAATGAAATAGAACCGAGAAAGTAGGGAAACTTTTGCTTTTTGCGCAAACGTGCTTAAATAAATTATTAATGATGTGTCGAAAGTTAATACTTCCAAAAACTAATAAACAGAAGATTGATCCTTTAAAATATTCTAAATGATAAAAACATAAATATATTAACTCTAATTTGAAAATGTTCAGTTAGTAGATGTTCCAAATATCTTTCACAGGATATTAAATAAGTATATAATGCTTTTTTATGAACGGAAAGCTTTATGCAAAGCGAAAAAATACGTTATCCAAGATTGGAGATGGGTTCCAGTGACGTCATGGGAGAAAACGAAACTTGCGCGTGAACCCTACCGAGTGTTTTACTTACCGTGGTTAATATAATGTGTTAGTGATTAGATTTTTCCTCCTTTCTGCTGTGTCATCTTTTCCAATCTTCCATTTTTATAAAGGATTGTGGATGTTTTTCAGTTTTCCATATATCCGTATCATTGGGCTAATTAGCTCATGTCTGCTGTTGGAACCCTGGAGTGATATGTATGTTCTGGTGGCTGCTGTGTACTGTGTGGTTTTAAGGTTTGCTACGGAAAGTGCCGGCGGCTATTACCGAGCATGTTATATTGTGGGGGAGTGGCTGAGGTGTTTTTATGGGATGATAGATATGCATTTAAGTAGAGGTATACTAGATCTTTCACTACTGCTTGTTATATTATATCTATTTAAGTAATTTAATAGTAATGGTCTCATTTTTATATTACAGTATCTAAATTGAATTTAAGTAATAGAATCTAAATACAATATGAAAGTTTAATATAATTTAAATTTTAAAGACAATTAATTAAATATGAAATTCATTTTGATTTGAGATATAAATTGATCTTTATTAATTATTCATTTTTAAACTCCTTTTGATGTTCCAAAGCTAAATGGTCTGTATGTTGATATTTTTAAGATAAGGTTTATGTTAGCTCTTTTTTATTAAACACTTGAGACCTCAGAAAACTGAGAGTAGTGTTTGGCTATGATTAGCGTTTGTCACATATAGATTGTTTAAATAGAATGCTTTACTTTTTTTTATATATTATTTCTATTTTTATTTCTGTTAATAAACTTTGTTGGTTTTTACTTCTGTTGTAGTTCTTTTTACAGACACAGATCTATTGTTGATATTTTATTTAAGTTAACTTTTCACTTCTTAAACCGGGTCGGACTATTTTCAGCCATAACGCTCCATTAGCGTATGTTAACTCTGCTATACCATTTTACGATTGAATTACCTTTGTAATTCTCAACATCAGCGACCCAAAAAACTTAAAGTAAACCTTATAGAGAAAGTTTGGAGGAGAGATGGGAGGGCGAATGTAAACGTGTGAGTGGGTAAGTGGAATTGCGCAACTTAGTTCACGCAGCACTGCGTGCATGTTCCGAGGCAGATCCCCCTTCCCCTTCATCCTAAGTCATAATGTCATATATCTAATTTGTTGCAAATTTTGTCTACTTTCTGAATTTCTAGATACCTTTACCCTTAAACAATAAAAAAATTGATTTTTTTTATAAAAACCTTTTTTTTTGGGGGGGGGGGGGGTTGCCGGGGGAAATTTTGGTGGGAAGTTAAAAATTCGGATTCAGCGACCCAAAAAACATATGGTAAGCCCTTTTTCCAGAACTGCCATGAATTTTGCTAGGTAGAGCCCCTATATGGTCTCTATTGCCTGGACTATATCCCTGTTCATTTTTCAGACCTCTATGTGCGACAGATTTCCCTAGCCTTTACTAACAGACAGACAGACATGCACATGAACAAATAACTTATATTTATCAATTCAGAATAGAATTAAATTTAATAAAATTAGAATGTAGACTGATATCTTACATTCAAGAAAAGTAATCATGTTCATAGCTTTGATGGTTATCAATGTAAGAAGCAAAAAATACGACTTAATGTGTTGATGTAAAGGTAATATATAGCAAACTTGCCTAAAACAACTTATTGCTCAAATAAATTTGAATAATGTGTGTAAGAAAATCTACCTGATTCTGATCTTTTGAAAATTATCAATTTCCTTACTACAGTGGCTGCAAAAGTCAGCACAAGCATTTTCTATAAAAGGACCTCTATGAAGAACACACAAATACAGTTTTGTAAGGTAAAAAAAAAGAGAGCTAATGATAAATAAAATTGTATGTAATCAACTCTTTTTTATAGTGCAAAAATCCCACGAAACTTTTACAGAAATCTTCTGTGAATTTCTATTTACTTTTTAAACATCAAAAGTTCAACCCTAATAATAAATTTCATTAAAAATTAAAAAGGATTTCTAAAAGTATAATAAATGTTTGGCACAAAATAAGAGTTTGTGACTTATAAAGAAGTTAGAAATGAGTAAAGTACATGAGTTATTTTACGAGTATTAATAGCTATTTATTGAGATTTGCAAAGACAAATGATTCTAACTGGATGCATGTTAGTTTATCTAGAATGATATAGTAATTTTTATTTACTAAAACTATTAAAATATGACAGATTTTAAACGTTTTTCATCACTTTTAAACAGAATATTGCATAACGAGTCAATGTATTAAAAGGAAAATTATAATATTTGGAAAGTCTAAGTAAAGTTAGGTTGGTTAACATTTAGATCGCTGTTTAATATCTAGCTCTAGAGGCCTGTGAAACCTATGACTGTGGGAGAGGAGCAGAAAGCAAGCTGAACATTTTTGAAGGGAGCAAAGTGGTAAAATTTAAAATGATGGTAATTAAAAATTCTTGAAGTTTCTTTTCGTGCAGTATTAAATTTTGATTTTAAAAATCATACTTTTCTGTAGATTTCTTTATTAGTATTTTATTATACTCATTTATATACTTTTGTAAACAGGACTAATATTTATTATTTAAAGTTCAACAAAATAAAAATGGGACATTTTGCTATGTTGAAAAACTCTTTATATACTTAGAACATAAGTTGAATTTGTATTAATTTTTGATATTCAGGAATAAAAATAATCTAATTAATCATAGCAAACATCTACTTTAATATTGTATAGTTAAGCATTTAAAAAACTTCTTTTTTTTTTTTTTTTTTTTTTTTTTTCTTTTCTAATCTTAATCTATTTTTCTTGAAGATTCAACATGCTGAAATGAACGGAAAATTTTATTCACAATTTGTAGTTGCTTTTGCTGTGAAAAATTACTGAATACCTGATTATAAAATTCGTCGATTTCATCTTACTGTATTTTCATAACTAGGACTTTTGCCCATTTGCCATTGACCAATTAGACATTTGAAAATCAACCTGTAAAAAATGGTTAGGTTAAAAATGTCACTCCTGCTTGGACTTTTATAACGAGTCTATGATGTGACAACGACATCGCATTTTGAGGTTTAAAAACTCTGCCTGCTTGGGAATAACATTCAGAATCACGGTATTGAAAAGCACTGTGTTTTGAAATTTAATGTATATATTTTATGCTTTGATCAAATTTTAGATATATTTAGGAACAGGTATAGTTTATGTATGAATTCTTTTCTCTGTTTTGATGCAACATCATGCATATTTTCATATTACTTTTAAAATGTAAATTATTTATTTTAATTAATATGTATAATGAACTTTCTAATAAGTATTCATAGAATAGTAATTCGTACAAAATAAATCAAAAGTATTTTGCACATGCATTTACCTGTATTTATTCTGCATCAAGTGAAGAAATATACAAACAAATTTGCTATCCACCTACTTTTATACCACATAATTCCCAATGTGATGTCACACGCCCTTAATAAAATCCTTCTAAATGTATAATTTTAATATATGACATAATTTTCAGCATTAAATGCATTTCTCGAATAATAATTTAATTATTTTTTCTCTTCAGATTCATGTGTTAATATGTTATTTAATTTAAAAGTGCTTGGGAATATTGTTATTTATGCTTTTTAGGTATGACCTAATTTTCATCATTATTTTTATCAATAATTTAAAACACTTAAATAACAAAAAAAGAGAAAATATTATATTAGATTTGTTCGAAAATAAGCTATTGTTTTTTTTTTTAAATAAAACCAGGTGGTTTAAACAATGGTTAAAGTTACTTGGTTTAAACTGTGCTAACCCTGGTGTTTAATGAGCCAGAATTCACTTTATAGCTACGTGCAGTTAGCAGAGAAAAGAAAATACCGTATATACTCGCGTATAAGTCGAGGAATTTCTGACAATTTTCGGTAAGCAAATTTGGGGGGTCGACTTATACGCGAGTCAATTGAAAAAGTAAAAACAAAAACTTCGAATACTGCAAAAATATGGCATTTTATGTGTATGAATAGAACAATAATATATAAAATATTCAAATAATAATTTATCATTTAAAAAAATTTCAATGATTTGTTTTGGTTAACTTACTACTTTTTTGCATTGGCAAGTGAAATCTTTGGTTTGATTTTGTGCAAAATTGAAGCAAAAAGTTAGGGGGTCGACTTATACACGAGTTTTTGATTTTTTCCAGGATTTGCATTCGAAAGTTAGGGGGTCGACTTATACGCGAGTATATACGGTAATAAAAATATGTTCTATTTCGCAAATAATTCAAGTCATGAAGATCTCTAAAATCTCTGAAATAAAAAGAAATTTAAGAATAGTAAAATACAAAAATTAAATTGACAATAAAAACATAAATTGAAGCAAATTCCATGAATGGGCTTTAATGAACTAAATTCTCATGATCCACAAATGTTTACAACTAAACATGAAATTATATTCTATATTTTTATAATTTATCAAATGAAAATATTTTAAGGACGTCTTGAATAATATATATCAAGCAAGAAAGTAGGAACGAATATAATAAAATCAAATAATGTTCTATTTTATGTAATCTCAACCACAAGAAAATGTTTTAGTGATGCCATAACGCTTAAATAAAAACAATTTGTAAAACAACACTAAAATGCAGTAATGCATAGATAGGATAGGGGAAACTTGGGATACTTGACCCAATTGTTAGTTTTAGATTTTAAATTATTTTTTTACATTACTTATTGGTGTGTAAATGCAGTCTCTGTATACTTAATGAAGTATTACACAAAATGTATTATTAGTATTCTGAAGTATTAATTGTAAAAGGTAGTAAAATATGAATATTCAAAACTTTCAATTTGGGTCAAGTATCCCAATGTATAGGGTACCTGACCCACCCATTAGGAATACTTGACACAAGTCATAGATTTTGGAGAATGATTTAAAATAATAAACAAAACACTTTTACATAAGAACAAAATTAATATTAAGGTTAATATTTTTTTTTTTTTTTTTTTTTTTTGTCAAATAAAATTAATACTTTTAATTTTTAGTACATAGGCCTAACATTAATGTACCCAATATTAATTTTTATTGCAGAAAGTTCAAAATTTTAGCAGTCTGAAAGTTCATTCTGTGCCTAAACAAGCTCCAGAATAAGAAAATAACAATTTATTCAACTCCAAATGTAAAATCATATTTAAAAACAAAACTCGTAGTTCTATCATTTGTGTCGAAAACTCAGGTGGATGAAGAATAGCTTCTATTTGGTCAGAACCAACTTATGATATATCATTCATTTCAAGCCGTTTAAATCGTGTACCATCCATTCTTCTTGCAAACTGAATAATTAGTCTGTCAGAATTGATTTCAAGAACCTTTCCAACAAATCTTCCTGTATTCTGTTTCCACACAATATTTGACAAGAACTCAGTCATTTACTTATAATACAGTAGACTCCCTCAAATCCACACACTTGGGACCAGAGGTTGTGCAGATTTTAGAATTTTGTGGATTTCTGGTCATTGATTTGTTTACATTTTTGAGACATTAATTTGATTGGTAGTTAAGCAAGGGAAATTATAATGAATGCTTACAATAAAGTGAAACATTAAAATAAGTAAAATATAAACATAATCTATTAGTTTAAACGTAAGTAATTATTAAAATAATTATGTAAAATAAAAATTTAGAAAAATATTAAATTATTACCGATGAAATCGATTCGATTCCAAAAGTCCGATGCTGCCATCTAGTGGTAAAGCGATCGTAAGATCGATACTTCATTATGCTATTATCAGTACATATAGCTTATTGCACACTCTGTAACTTTTTTCATTTTTATTTAGAGTCTTGAATGCTTTTCTTATACTGTCATGTTTAGAAATAAATTATTCTGTAATTTAAAAAAAAAAAATTCCGTGTACAATAATTTTAAAATAGCGTTTCGGTTCGTAGATTTTTCCATTTCGAATCCTGGAATTTTTGATATAGATATGCTAATTTATATCAAAATCAAAAGTAATGTAAATTTATTTAGTAATAAATCAGCTGTAATAACCAAAAGAAAATGATTAACAAAAAATTTAGTAAAAAAAAACATTGCGGTAGACGCTGATTTCGGCGCCATCTTGAGCTTTGTTCCTGCCACTTAACTGTAAATTTTATTGTTTACATCTGAAAAATACGCGGATTTTAAGCGTTCGTGGATTTAAGGGAGTCTATTGTATTTACATTATTTACTTATATTTATATGTTTATAATATTTAATATTATGCTATTTCTAATTCATAAATAAAACATGCTAAATGTATTTGAATAGTATTAATCCCAATCTTGGGTCAAGTATCCCTAAGTGACTTGGGTCAAGTATCCCTAGTTGCACATTTACTACATAACCCTAAAATGTAGCCATTTGCTAAAGAGAAGATTAATATTATTATGCATGTTACTGTAGCTAAAAACATGTACAAAACAAATGATCAATTAAAAAAGTCTTACCTTTAAACAGAAAAAATTATAACATCAGAGTTTACAAGAATAAAAAAATTACTTTTGGTGCATGAAAATGTATTTTGTCTGATAGTTTAAAAAGTTACAGAATGATTTAGATATTAATTTCAATATGTGGTCAGCTAACTGAAAGAAAGAAAGTGTTGCCACTTCCAACTTACAAAACTTTCCCAATTCTGAGAAAAAGGCCTTGGGTCAAGTATCCCAAGTTCTCCTTATAACTTGCAGTCAAAAATTTATTTACAAAATGTAAAATTATGCTCGATTGTGCTATAAATAAACAGAAGAAAATAATTTATGATACCTTAAATAAAAATAAATTGCTGAATAACACTTAAATAGAGCAAATGTTTTCCATACTTGCATACAAAAAATAAAAAACTATATCAAATGGCAAATCAAAGTATTGGCAGTGCATGGATTTTTATATCTCACTGATACCAATAATTTTAAAAAATCATAATAAAGTTAGTAAAATTGACTCCATTTTATTTATCTCAAAGATTGAGAAAATAATTTAAAAGATACCTTAATGCTTAAATAAAAATAATTTGCAAAACACTAAATTGCAGTAAAATATAAACATTTAGTTTGATTAATCATATGTAAATACAAAAATACAAGGAACTTGCTAACTGAAAAACACTGAGAAAAATCAATTCAAAATGCTCTAAAATATATATACTATGCATATTTGTAATTACATATATTTTATACATCATCGCTATTTGTAGTAAATTACAAAAAACAATAAACATACATTTTTTTAAAAATTACTATTTTTGATTTATAAATAATACAAATCACAGGAATAACAGGCATGACATGCAAAAATATTGTGAATGAAACTAATTTTCTGAAAAAGAGTTATAGTAAGAAATTTAAATAAGAATTACAATTAACTTAAAACATAACTTTATAATGACATAACATATTTAAAATAGTGATACATAGGGCTAATGTTGTAAAAAAATAAATATACAAAAGCTAAAGGTATCGAAGCAAGTCACAAATTAAATATTTAAAAGAAATAATAATAATAAAACCCGAATTTGCAATATTTTTGAGCCATCTTCTTATCTTTAGGAAATGAAAATAAAATTAATTAGCAAAATTAACATTAAATGTGAAATTTTACTACTTAATATAAAAAAATACATCTATATTAGTTACATATATAATTCAGAAAGCTATTACAAAAAAAAAAAAAAAAAAAAAAAATCAGTCAATTCATTTTTTAAAATAATTTTCTGAAATTCTTTCATATACGTGTGATGGCACCATCTATGATCTTTAATTGAAAATAAAAACGAATAAATGTGCCAAAATGTCTAGATTACGGGAGTTTCTGGATTAGAGGTGTCCGGATTAAAGGTGTTATACTGTATGTACACACATTTTTTACTAAGGTGCTGCTATCTGACTCCTTTAATAACTGCATGTTATTAGCAATGGTGAGCAAAGAATGCTTTCTTTTAAGTAAAGTTGATTTCAACATTGTTGTCACAAAACATAATAATGAAACAAATGAAAACAAAACATGTAGGATTGCAAGCAATAAGGAAAATGGCAAGAATGTCAGCACAAAAGAAAAACGAAAATAAATAATAAAAACAAAATGCATTCTCAAGTTTGTGGGTATACATGCTGAGATCAGATGTGCAGACATCTTATGATAAGGAACTCTCCAGGTTATCAAGCAAGCATTTCTTGTCGTTGACGGGAAATATGTTCATCTTGCATCTTTTTTTTTCTCTTCTAAATTTTGGAGTTACAGATTTGAGTACTGTATATTTATGCAAATGAAAATTATATTTAATTTCAGGCGTTGACACTTTCATGACCAATCTCTTTTTTTTTCAAAAAACATTTTAATGTAACCATTTTATAAATATTTAGAGAGTTGTGTCTGTTATTATAAGAAGATTTTACCTATTCCCCACCCCCTGTACAACTGAAATAGGAATAAGAGAGAAATTTCAAGCATACATTATTAAAACTTTTACAACATTTCCGGAATATTGTATAGCGAAAACCCAACTTTTAAAGTATGGAAATAGATACCTAAGTAAACGGTATGCTACAAATGGTATTTCTCAGCATTGTCAGAAATCTAAAGAGAAATAAAGTATAAATCCAGTACATAAATATTCATTGAACAGTGAAAATATAACAAATGCAATGGGAAAAATATAATATAACACACAGACAAAAAATAATGTAACTAAGGAATGTCATTTAGGAATTAAATTCACGAGAGACATAATGATAGCAGAAAACTTTTCAATTAATAATGTGATGTGCTGCCATCTATTGTTTTCACAAAATTTTAGAACTCTGTATTGTATTTTTACTTAGAAAACAAATAACGAATTTGAAAACCAGGTTTCAGCAATTACCATCCAAAAATATAGTCAAATTCTATAATTCATTCCTGTGTAATATCTGTATATATGTTACACTGCAAATGTCCAAAGTCTAGTAAATGCTAGGTTTTACTGATAAGTCCAAGCATTTATTAAAATGAGTTGACAAAACCCTGAAATATGCTTTTAAAGGGCAGGGGCGTAAACCACCCTGGTAGCGTAGGGGGGTGTAGACTCATAAATTTCCGACTCCAAGAAGAAAAATTTCCGAGTACTATTGCCAACAAAATGCCTACTAATTAATATATATATATATATATACACTCATGTCCAAAAGTTTAGCATATATGATAAAAACGAAGAAAGGATACCGTAAATATTTTACGAAATTATTAAACTTTATAGATGAAAGTCTCAAGGTAATTATGACTGAGCGTATCGAGATAGTCAAATAGGTTTTAAAGCGCTGATGTTGATTCCTTTTGAATTATTAATGTATGTCTCTAAAAATTAGTGGTGAAGTAATGATTAATATGTGTAGAAAATTGCGATTTGGAACTCCAAACTGCTTTGCTTGATAGCAATATATCTTGTTTCTAAACGTACAAAATTTGATGAAACTGGATGATTGAAGAGCTGGGGATTCGATGCCCGTTTTTTTACCAATAAAGGGCTTAATGCATTTTATTTTTTCTGTGTATGGCATATTTATTCAAATTGACTCCACTCCGGATAAAAATTCAAATTCTGAATTAAGCATAAGGAATCCTGTTACCAGTGTACGATGTACGTCTACAACATAGAAAAGTCAAAATTTAAGATTAAAAATTTTCGAATGAACAAAACTTATATCCATTTCTTAGTATTTCAATGAAAGTTAATCAAATTTTGTACGTTTAGTAACAAGATATATCGCTATGTAACAAAGCAGTTTTAGGTAGCTTTCATTACAAAAAGCTACCTATTGCAGCCGTTCGGAGGAAAGCGATTTAAAAAAATTGTGGTATATTTTCATCGATCATGACCCCCAGACCCCGAAACCACCCTCCGTTCAAAATTGATATACCGGGTGTCCCAAAAAGGACTGACTGATTTTAAAATTCAATAGCTTCCAAACGGTGACAGATATTAAAAAAATTCTTGCAGGAGGGTTATGCATAAAGTCGAAAGTTTTTTTACAGTGATTTTCAATTTTAGTTCGAATTACAAACAATAGATGGCGCTGCGATCAATAGAGGCTAAATTCAGGCTCGATTTGTGGTACTTCGTGGCCCGGATAATACATTTCCATCTCCTTTTTCTGCGTGGAACAACAGAAAGGACCAAAAATCGAGCCTGTATTTACCGACTATTGCTTACAGCGCCATCTATTGTTTGTAATTCGTACTAAAATCGAAAATCACTGTAATAAAACTTTTGACTTTATGCATAACCCTCCTGCAAGAATTTTTTTAATATCTGTCACCGTTTGGAAGTTATTGAATTTTAAAATCAGTCAGTCCTTTTTGGGACACCCGGTATATATATATATATATATGACCTATGTCACACTGTAACTCTCGTAATTATGAACCGATTTCGATGTAATTCGGTGTGTACATAGTACATACCAATGTCTCGACCGAGTTCGTTGGCCAGCTTCATCCGCCGTCTTGTTTCAAAATGGCGGCCATTTAAAATTTTTAAACAAATTTTTAATTTGAAATGTGGTACCAAAAAATTAAAAATGGAAAAATATTATTTTCTTATGTATTTGACCTTTATACAAAGATTCCGGAGCAGTTTTTGTTTCGTCTATATCTTAAAAAAAGGCTGAGTTATAGCATTTTGAATTTCTAGCGTGGCTGACATTTTGAAGCGTCCTGAATTTTGTCACGCGATACAAGGCGTATTTATGAAGCGATTTCGATGTAATTCGGTGTGTACATAGTACATACCAATGTCTCGACCGAGTTCGTTGGCCAGCTTTATCCGCCATTTTGTTTCAAAATAACGGCCATTTAAATTTTTTTTTAATGTAAAATTTGAAATATGGTACCAAAAAATTGAAAATGGAAAAATATTTTTTTCTTATGTATTTGACCTTTATACGAAGATTTCGGAGCAGTTTTTGTTTCGTCTATATCTTAAAAAATGGCTGAGTTGCAGCATTTTGAATTTCTAGCGTGGCTGACATTTTGAAACGTCCTCAATTTTCTCACGCGATAAAAGGCGTATTTATGAACCGATTTGGATGTAACTTCGTTTATACATAGTACATACTAATGTCTCGACCGAGTTGGTTAGCCAGCTTCATCCGCCATATTGTTTCAAAATGGCGGCCATTTAAAAAAAATTAAAAAATTAAAATGAGATACCAAAAAATTGGAAAATGAAAAAGATTTTTTTTGTATGTGTTTGACCTTAATACAAAGATTCTGGAACAGTTTTTGTTTCGTCTATATCTAAAAAAAATGACCGAGTAATAGCATTTTGAATTTCTATCGTGGCTGACATTTTAAAACGACCTGAATTTTGTCGCGCGATAACAGGCATATTTATGAACCGATTTGGATGTAACTTGGTCTGTACATAGTACATACCAATGTCTTGACCGAGTTCGTTGGCCAGCTTCATTCGCCATCTTGTTTCAAAAGGGTTGCCATTTAAAAAAAATACATTTAAAATTTAAAATAAGGTATTCAAAAATTGGAAAATGAAAAAGATTTTTTTAATGTGTTTGGCCTTGATACAAAGATTCCGGAACAGTTTTTGTTTCTGAAAATTTGTTCTTTTGTTTATATCTTAAAAAATGGTTGAATTATAGCACTTTGAATTTCTAGCATGGCTAACATTTTGAAACAATCTTGTATTTGTCACGCGATAACACACGTATTCGCCTATTTCGATGTAAGAAGGCATGTGGATAGTATACATCAATACCTCGACCAAGTTCGCTGGCCAGATTCATCAGCCATCTTGTTTCAAAATGGCGGCCATTAAATTAAGAAAAATATATATATTTAAAGTGAGGTGCAAAAAAATTGGAAATTGAAAAAGGTTTCTTTCTTAAGTATTTGACCTTAATATAAGGATTCAGGAGCATTTTTTGTTTGTTTTTACCTTAAAAAATGGCTCAGATATAGCAGTTTCAATTTCTATTGTGGGTGACATTTTGAAAAATCTGATTTTTTGCATGCGACAGCACTCGTATATATCAACCGATTCCGATGTGCGTGAGTATGTGCGCAGCAATTACTAAGGTCTCGACCAAGTTCACTGGTTAGCCTCATCCACCATGTTGTCTTAAAATGGCAGGCACTTTAAGAAATCGCCAAATTTGGCAGCCAAATATAAGTTACTTTAAAGAAAAGCAGCTTGGATAAAGCTGGCTAATTTTGCGAAATTCTCATTCATTATACCGATAAATATTAGTATTGAATCTCCTATATTTGGTTTCCACTAAATTGAGCTTCGTGTGTTTGAATGATATAAGTTGGCTTTTTTAAAATAAGGAATATGAAAGCTACATCTTCCTCCCGGCACTGGCCGGAAGGACTTTTTGATTCCAATCTGCATTTCCCTATACAGTCAAACCTCGTTAACATGAACACTCTTAACGTGAATTACTTTTAACATGAATTGTTTTCACAGTCCCCTATAAAAACGAATACAAAGATTTGATACTGATAACATGAATTGCTGTTAACATGAACAAAATTTTGATTCCCCTTGAGGTTCATGTTAACGAGGTTCGACAGTACATATTAATCATAGACTTTCTCCCCTAATTTTTAGATAAATTTATTAATAATTCGAAAAGAATCGACATCAGCACTTTAAAATTATTTGACTATCTCAATACGATACGCGAAGTCATTATTATCTTGTAAATTTCATCTATAAAATTTAATAATTTCGTAAGATATTTAACACTCCCTTTCTACGTTTTTGTCATATACGCTAAAATTTTGGACATGAGTGTATATACATATGGGTCTTGCTTCTGGAGAAACTTACTTTACAAATATACCAATAACGGAGTTAATATTAATCACAAATGAAAACTTGTTTATAAGTAATTTCAACACATCCTTTTAAACCTTGTGATCATCAGGAAAAGCTTGGATTACGTACGAATAAATTTAATTTAAGATTATCATCCAGATATATTAATAAAATAATAATAATGACTATAATACAATATTATTTGAATAATTATTGTATAATTGCCATTTGAATTATTAAATTTTATTTGTGCTTTTGTAACAAAATTCACACTTTTACAGCACGATTAACACGATTAGCCCATTTTTCAAGAACAGTGGACAGATCTATATTGTCTGTTAATTCTTTGTGGTAACTCAAAAGCATCAATGATTCCAATCTGTCATCAGCCATAGTTGATCTAATAGCAGTCTTTATAAATTTTAGCCTGCTAAAAGTTCTTTCATTAGATGCAACTGTCACCGAAGCTGTCAACAGAATTTGGTAACACTGATGAACTAAGGAAAAGACACTTTTGTTCTTGGAAGCAAATTCCGCAGCTTCCGATACTGTGACTATATTTAAGTTGCCGTCAGAATGGTAAACGAACTGTTGCAATTCAGCTTGTAAAGCAAATAGATCAACATCACATGATTTAGGGTGAAGTTTTGTTAGTAGCTTTACATTTTCTAAAGAACACTTTTTTAGCTCTAAAGGCGGCTGTAAAATGCTGAAACTTTCTACTGAAGAAATGCTAGCCATAATATTGTCATTAATTAAGACAACAAGGTGATCTAAAACACATCTGAATTCTTTTCTATAATACTCGTAGATAGAAAAAATGGCTTCTGAATCCGGGTTTTCATCGATACGTTGAGGTTTCTTGCGGCGACGATGATGCTTTTCGAATTCCGATTTGTAATCAATTTCAAGTTTCTTAGCATATTCTATCGCACTACTTATTAAATTATTAATTTCTTCGTCACTTTCTTTTATCTTAGAAAGCATGCTAGTACATGTTTTCGTCAGTGTCATTGCATCCAATATATTCAGCATTTCGCTTTGCAATTTTTCTGTTAAACTCTTTGTTTTATACATAAAGTTTTTCATAAAAATGACAGTAACCAAAAATTCAAATGAAAGAATTTTTTTGTACAATGCACTTACTTGTACTTTACTTTTATTGTCAAATTTCGTTGAGTTTACTATGACACAAAGCGTATCTACTATCACTTCATAGCTAATCCACAGAGCATTTAATGATTCTGCCCGCATGACCCACCTTGTTCTAGATAAATTTCTCAAATTTAAGGGGTTTTCTACTTTTTTAAAACTGTCACTTATTTGTGCGTACCTTTTGTGCTGGAAGTAAAAAACACATATAAGTTTTCCAGGATTCCAAACATTTCTGTAAACAACTAAACTTGATGAGCAGCTGTTTTCAACAACTTGCTGGGATATGTATATAAATATTCTTCATATCGAGGTTTTCGAGTTCACAATATTTGACAAGTCAAAGTTTTTCTGAATAGTTTTAATCACAAAAATAAAATCCGTAATATTTCCGACTAAGTATAAATTTATATAGGTTTTTTTCGTTCTAAATTGTTTTTTCTAATTTTCTAATTAAAAACTACAAGGGAAAAAATTCGACTAAGAATAAAATTTTATAGGTTTTCTTCGCTCTAATTTGTTTTTCTTATTTACTAATTAAAAACTACAAAAACATTTCTCCAATTCATAAGTTTTTATACGTTAATGCCATTTTTTTTTTCGACTAAACTTACTTCTTTCCGATCGAACGGGAATTTTTCCGACTGATTTTTTCATTTTTCCAATTTATAAGTTTTTATTAGGTTAATACCATTTTTTCCGACTAAACGTACTTTTCCCGATCAAACGAGAAATTTTCCGACTGATTTTTTCGTAGGGGGGGGGGTGTTGCACCCCCCCGTACCCCCCCAGGGTTTACGCCCCTGTTAAAGGGATCAACTTTGAGCTTTTATCGAAATATTTCAGAAAATGGTAACATATACTGATTAAAAAATTTAAAGTTATTAAATTTACTGTTTTCATAGGATTTGTTTAATTTATATCTGAAAATGTGAATTGTTTTAACTTTAATGTAGAGAGAGTGTAATCTGAAATATAAAGTTATTTTTAGGGGTCGACAACAGTCGCAAAATTAGATGAATCTAAGAACCTGACATTGATACAGCTTTCTTTCAAAAACTTCCAAAATGATTCGAATATCATTTTAATTACTTTGGAGGTTGATAAACTACAAATTGATTGTCAGTAAAAATTAAATGCAACAGCTATGTTAAATTAAAAAGAAAACTAATTTATCTTAAAAACTGGGTATTTTATTTTTTCAAGATCAATGAATTCATAGTTTACTTACTGCCAAAACTATTAAAATCATGTGACAATTTTTCGATAAATTACATGAATGTCAGCTGTGTTTCATGTGATTTCACAATTGTTGCCTCAACTTTAATTTACTAATCAATTTACATAGTCTTCATATAAATTTAAATAAATGTTCGATTAATTATGCAAGATATCTGCATCAGGGATTGCCGTTGTTAAGCATGCATTTCCTTAATTTTGTGCTAAGCTTACCAATTTGGCTTTTTACCCAAAGGAATTTGTAAAACCAAGCATTTACAAAAATAGTTTGGTAAGACCCTGAAGTAGAAGTGCTAAGAAGCAAACTCCTTCTGGCCTTTATCAACTCATCTTGGAAAACGTTAGAATCTATCTAGTATTTATCAGGCTTCTGGCTTTTACAGTAACATATACACTCCTTAGTGTCCTAAAATTTACAATAGTTGCAAAACACACAACACAGTCAAAAACTCAACACGTGCAATTCCCATGAATAGATGGAAATGCACTCAAATTGTTGACAATTGACATAATTTATTGAATGCAACTCGGTATCTGTAATAGTTTAAGAAGCAGCATGACATTATGGCTTCCAATTTTAGTATACATAATAGATTAAAAAATAGATACAGTATAACACCTTCAATTTGGACATATATAATCCAAAAACTTCTTTAATACAGATATCTTGGAATATTTATTCTTTTTTTTTAGTTTATACTTGCAGTTAAAGATCATAGACTGTGCCCCTACACGTAAAGGCATTTCAGTATATTTTTTTTTTCTTTTGAACAGACAATTGCAATTTTCACATTTTTTCTATGTTTGAAAGTGACATTTAGAGTGAACAATATTGGTTTTCAGCATAAAAAAAAATATAATCTTTGATTAAATAACATATTTAATTTTTCAAATTAAAAAATATATTGTAATAATATTGTGTTTCATATGTAATTTATATTTTTTCATAATACTATTAGCCTTGTGTATTACCATTATACACTAAAGCAATAGTAATAATAATAAAAAAAAATTTAAAGTAATATAATTTGAGAATTAATAATAATTTTATATTGCTTGTTAATTTTCTTTCTCTAAATAGAGAAAGATGTAGCCAAAATACCATGAAATCCAATTTATTATTTTAAATATTGAATTTATGACTATTCAAAGTGTTTTATATTTATTTTTTTTATAACATTAGTCTATTTTAAATATATTAATACAGTAGACTCCCTCAAATCCGCACAGCTTAGGACCAGGGGTTGTGTGGATTTTAGAATTTTGTGGATTTCTGGTCATTGCTTTGTTTACATTTTTTAAACAGTAATTTGAATGTAATAACACAATCAAAATTATAATGAATGCTTGCAATATAGTAAAATATTAAAATAATTAAGTAAAGTAATAAATTAAAAAGATAAAAAGTAAGATAATTTTAAAAAGGATTAATTATTAAAAGTAAAGATCAAGTAAATAATTAATAATGTATAATTAAATATGCATAATAAAGATGAGATACATTTTCCTTGAATTATTCAATAAAACTTTCCTCATAAAGGTACCCTATTAATTCACATAAAAATAATAAAGTAAGGAAGTTTTACTCCAGGTTTAACCAGTCTTAATAAACAAAAATGCTTGATTAATACATAAATATATTTGGTAAAAAGATTGTGATTAAGTGATATCAGCAATATCTTGATTGTTTTCAGAAATTCATTTATACTTCCTTGCTGAAAAATAACGAGTTCAGTCTTATTATAGAGAATTAAACATTAAAATACATACGTAATGATATAAAACTAAAAAATTCTGTTATTTTACCCCTACATCTGAAATGAAAATTTCCTTGTTTACATCTGTGATGGTGTGTGGATTTTAGGCGTTTGTGGATTTTAGGGTGCGGATTTGAGGGAGTGTGCTGTATATCAATGAAATTGTTATTTAAAAAAAAAATAAATAAATAAAAAAAATAAATCCATGTTATAAGATTTTGTTTCTTTTTTAGAAAATTGGTTTCATTTGCATTATTTTTCACGTTATATCTGCCATTTTTTGTACTTTATATTATTTATAACTGAGAAATCAGAATGAAAAAAAAAAATTTCCATGCACTTTTTGAGTTAGTGAGCACTAGCTTTCATTAAATTCTATACCTGCATAAATAATTCAGGCATTGAAAAAAATATATATATTAGCACCCTCCAATCAATCAAGGGCATGCACAAATAGCAGGCTACTCACCTCGAATTTAACCAAAACCACTCTTCAAAGATGAAATGTTCATTTGTTTTTACAATAGCTATTCTTTTTTTTTTATGTTATTGTGATGAAAAACTATTTTATATTCAATACAAAGTATACTATATATTTAATGCTTATACAGTAGACTCCCTTAAATCCGCGAACGCCTAAAATCTGCATATTTTTTCAGATGTAAACAATGAAATTTACAGTTAAGTTGCAGGAACAAAATTCAAGATGGCGCCGAAATCAGCGACTACCGCAATGTTTTTTTTTACTAAATTTTTTGTTTTAGAGATCTCTTTTGGTTATTGCAGCTGATTTATTACTAAATAAATTTACATTACTTTTGATTTTGATATAAATTAGCATATCTATATAAAAAATTCCAGGATTCGAAATGGAAAAATCCACGAACCGAAATGCTATTTTAAAATTATTGTTTGCGGAATTTTTTTTTTTTTAATTATAGACAAATTTATTTCCAAACATACAAAGCAGTATAAGAAAAGCATTCAAGACTCTAAATAACAATGAAAAAAGTTACAGAGAACGCAATAAGTTATATATACTGATAACAGCATAATTACGTATTGATCTTACGATCGCTTTACCACTAGATGGCAGCATAGGATTTTTGGAATCGAATTGAATCGATTTCATCGGTAATAATTTAATATTTTTCTAAATTTTTATTTTACATAATTATTTTAATAATTACTTACGTTTAAACTAATAAATTATTTTAATATTTTACTTATCTTAATTTTTCACTTTATTGTAAGCATTCATTATAATTTCCCTTGCTTAACTACATCAAATTAATGTTTAAAAAATGTAAACAAATCAGTGGCCAGAAATCCACAAAATTTTAAAATCCGCACACCCTCTGGTCCCAAGCTGTGCGGATTTGAGGGAGTCTACTCTATTATGACATTAAATTACAATTAATGCTATTGTAATTGAGGAATTTGCTACTTACTAATACACAAAAAATAAATAGACTTATAAAGGAAATATCATACATTGAATTATCAAAAATAATGCTTATAGATTTCAATATTTGGTACTTCTTAGTTATCCCGTCGACCAATTTCGCCAAATTATATAAATTGCCAAACTACTCGCCAAATTATACACATTGATGTAATTTTTATTTGAAATAACAACAAAAAAAAAATTAGTAAAACATTAATAAAAATTAAGGATGCACCGGATATTGATTTTGCCGGATATCGGATATCCGAAGCTCCTTTGCCTACCGGATTCGGATATCCGGCACTAAATATGTTTTTAGTTATATGATGAATTATTTCTTTATATAATGCCATCTCAGAACAATAAATTACAAACATGTTTCACACATCATTAAAACATTTTAAATGCATTGAAATATAAGTTACAAAAACTACTATCTCTTTGAATATCAGGGCTTGAAATTCAAGTTTTCCCAGGAGGGGAGTTTCTTACCCAAAATTTATAAATGCAGGGGAGTTGAACTGTTTAAAAGGAAAAAATATCTTTAAACCTCGTTATTTTTTGTGTGTCACTTAAAGAATTACATTTATACAGACATGAGAAAATACCACTGAAATAATTTAAATTAACAAGAAGATAATTATGCAACATTTTTATTTTATTAAAACAAAGGAACAGAATAAAGCTTTATATAAACCATGTCTATTTTTCAGCTAATGCTATGGGCAATTAATAATCGGGTTGCTAAATGAATTTCTTAATTTAGATTTCATTCCATTTTGCGTACTTTAGCCTCTTTCACAAGTTACACTTTTGAAAAACAGCACAGAGAAACTTGTATAACTTTAGAAATTATCGGAAACACATGGTTATGCTTTCTTAAAAAAATTTTAGAAACCTTTGCAAAATCTGATGTGCATTAATTTTTAACTTACATGAGAATAATGCATATCGGTGATTGTATGTCACTTCTGAACAAATTTGTTTTATTATATCCTTAAAAGAATTATAGTCAAAACTGTAATCCCTGGTATTTTCGTTAATTGAACTACGTTCTATGCATTGGAATTTTAAATCCATATCCAAAATTTTAAAATAGAATAGTCAACTGATTACTTCTATTACACGAGAAAAGGTTGATTTCAAAAAGTCATGTCCTAATTTCTGTGAATTGCGAGAATCAACTAATTTGTTGTTTCATAATGTCTTTTTTTTAAGTTCATCAAAGTTTTTTTTTTTTTTTTTCATGTGCACCACAAGTGTAACCTCATTTTGCTTAGTGCTGACTATTGGCCAATTTGGTAGAGCTCAGTCTCTGGTGGCCGTTGCTGTCCTTTTAGTTATGACAGCAATTATTTAGTTATTAGCACAGGGAAAAAAACCTCGTAAAATACATATATCGGTCGTAGAAAAATATATTGCTTATTTCATCAATCATGGTGAAAATAAATAAAATAATTTGTCGATTGGTCGCGAGAGAAAAACTGAAGTTCATGGGAAATCGACAGTGGGAAAATATCATGAAAATCATCAATCGATCACGGAAAAGTATCGTGAAATTTGCCTGTCCGTCGCGAGCAAATATCGTGAAACTTTATCAGTCGGTCACAGAGAAAAAACGCGAAATTTTTCAATCTCAGAAACAGACATTTTCAATAAGAAAAACAATCATTACTTTCATCTGCATGTCGCAAGAACAAACAGAAAAATTTGCCAATCGGTCACAGAATAAAATTACTAAATTTGCCAATTGATCGCAAGAAAACAATTTATGAAATTCACTGATCGGTCTCAAGAAAAAATTGTGAAATTCGTCAGTCGGTCGTGGAAAAAAAAAAAAAATCGCAAAATTTTTCGGTCAGATGCAGAAAAACAAACATGAATTTTGTCAGTTTGTTGTAAGAAGAAACTATGAAATGTGCTAATAGATAGTGGAAAATATCACGAAATTTGTCAGTCGATCCTGAGACTTGATCGTCGTTTTACAAAGAAACATTTTCGGAAAATGATTTTTTGGAAACAGGAGCCCCCCCACCCACAATATTCCTTAAGGCACGAATACTGCCATCCTGTCTTGAAATTCAAGCCCTGTATCTGCCATTCAACATTATTAATATACAAAGTAATGTATATTAATAATGTTGTATAAAAAATTAATTTAATTATTAAAATATTCTGTTTATTTGTACAGTAGACTCCCTTAAATCCGCGACCCTAAAATCCGCGAACGCCTAAAATCTGCATATTTTTTCAGATGTAAACAATGAAATTTACAGTTAAGTTGCAGGAACAAAATTCAAGATGGCACT
Source organism: Maratus speciosus (assembly GCA_963932465.1). Classification (NCBI taxonomy): domain Eukaryota; kingdom Metazoa; phylum Arthropoda; class Arachnida; order Araneae; family Salticidae; genus Maratus; species Maratus speciosus. Next base: position 42,140,057 of record OZ010798.1, read on the forward strand.
GAAATCAGCGACTACCGCAATGTTTTTTTTACTAATTTTTTTATAAATCATTCTTTTTTGGTTATTACAGCTGACTTATTACTAAATAAATTTACATTACTTTTGATTTTGATATAAATTAGCATATCTATATGATGACGTATCGATCTTGCGATCTCTTTACCACTAGATGGCAACATAGGACTTTTGGAATCGAATCGATTTCATTGGTAATACTAATTTAATATTTTTCTAAATTTTTATTTTACATAATTATTTTAATAATTACTTAAGTTTAAACTAATAAATTATTGTAATATTTTACTTATTTTAATGTTTCACTTTATTGTAAGCATTCATTATAATTTCCCTCGCTTAACTACCAATAATTAATGTTTCAAAAATGTAAACAAATCAATGACCAGAAATCCTCAAAATTCTAAAATCTGCACAACCTCTGGTCCCAAGCTGTGTGGATTTGAGGGAGCCTACTGTACAATGAAATTATGATAATTGCTACTGGATTCGGATATGGGATTGACTATATTGATAATCGCTAAGAATTAATTTGTACAATGAAATGCTGATCATTTGTATAACAAATTTTAAACAATTAATATGCCTATAATTGTAGAGTATTTTCACAAAGAAATACATACATTCTTTTTATAATTTAAACATAAAATATCTACTACTATACCCATGATTAAAGAGTTATTTTCTCCAAACATAGGTTTAGTTAATGCCTTTTTTTCTGTTTTAATTATTTAATACTGTTTTGCTTTAAGTCACATTTAGTTTTATTTTAAGTTAAATCACTGTGATATTTATAAGTAAAAAGAAAATTACTTTTAATTTTAAATATTTATAATGAAGTTACAAAAATAACTAATTGGATGTGCCAATCCCAAAACTCATACATCTTAATATTTCAAAAAGTAGTTCCAAATGTTAATACTTCAATATTATATCAACTTTCTGCACCAGTCAATTAATCAAAATAAAAATAAGTTAATCTCGATCATGATATTTATTAAAATTAATAATTTTTTCGCTATTCTGTTGTACATCAGCTGTTTGTGAATAGCCAGCTTGGCAGGATGCGAAGCTCCCATCGCTTCGTGAGCCACCAATATACAGTACAAAAAAAAGAAACTGCGAAAAATCGAGAAAATTTTACAAAAAACGCTGTTACAGTGCTACGTTCTGGCAGAATATTTCCGAATTCAAGGAGAAACTGCTGGCCATAGCCAAAAATATACACACAAAATTGGTTCAATTCTATGCTTAGCTTCATACACTTTTCGATGGTAAAATAATGGAAATAACACAAAAATCACTATTATAGCGCCCCCTTCCAGCGGAATATTTTCAAATTGAAGGAGCACCTGTTGGCCATAGCCAAAAACATACCCCCAAAATTGGTTCATTTCTATGCATAACTTCTTACACTTTTCAATGGTACAAAAATAAAAGTGGCACAAAAATCGCTATTACAGCACCCCCTTCTGGCAGAATATTTCCAATTTAAAGGGGAATCTGCTGGACAATTATATGTATATATTCAATTACAGTACAGAACCATTTATCCAGAATGGTTGGGGACAGATGTATTCCGGATAACTGGTTTTTCCGGTGAACTGGTTGGGCATTAAAGCAGCATCCATTTGATAAGTTTTATGGAATATATCTAGTTGTGGCATTATTTCTGATTTTAAATTATTAGATTACTTGGATTAAAAATCAAATACAAGAAAGATCAGAAGTTACCCAGAGTTTCAAAGGAAGTAATTTATGGGAATCCCTTGGGAACAAAAATTCTTCTGTTTCCTCTGCATAAAAATTAAAACATCTAAAATACAACTAAATATGTTTCCATTTCAAATACTAGATGTTGACATCAAATTATACATTTGTTTCAAGCACTGCATATGTCAAACTGGCAGTATATGACACATTTTCCTGCAAAGATTCTGAAATAAGTCTATTAGAAATATCATTCCGGATAACTGGTTTTTCGGTTAACTAGTTCCCGGATAAATGATTCCATACTGTATATGTATAACTTCATACTCTTTTCTATAGTACAATAATGAAAATGGCTAAAATCGCAATTACAGCATCCCCTTCTGGCAGAATGCTTCCATATTGAAGAAGTACCTCCTGGCCACAGCCAAAAACATACACAAAAAATTTTGTTCAATTCTATGCATAACCTCATAGACTTTTAGATAGTATGATGATGACACACGGACAGACAGACATTTTGTATAAACATGTTTTGGGATCTCTGACCAATAAAACATCTAATCTGTTGAAAACCAGAAATCAAAAAAATCTCAATTATAATGCTTTTTTCTATTCAAGATAGAAGAAAGTAAACATAGGCCTGTTTAATTGTTAAACTTAAAAGAGAGAAAGAAAGTTAATAAAGTCATACTTTAATATACAACTTCAAATTTTGTTTCACATTCTGAAAGTAAAGGTACAATTTTCTAAAAGATGTAAATTCTTAAATTTATTATAAAGAGTTCAAATATCAATGTTAGGAAAGCTGCCAATTCTTTAAACTTTTGAGAATTACCTTTTACTCGTGAATAGTGGACTTATTTTCATATTTTGCATTATAAACAAAAGTTGTTCAGCATTGTTTGAGTCAAACGATTTCTCTTATCCTTGTATATTCGCTTTGCTGTGCTCTGCAGAATTTCCGGCAGAGAAGTCGGATATCCGGTGATTGTGATTCGGATATCCGATGGCATTTCGGATACTGAAAAGTCAGCCGGATATCCGTTGCATCCCTAATAAAAATACAAATAAAACGTCTAATTAATGGTTTTATTGGCCATTATTGGCATTTAATCTTACAATTAATTAATTAATGGCAACCATTATTGGCATTTAATCTTACAATTTGGCGACAGTAATTTGGTCGACGGGATAACTAAGAAGTACCCAATATTTATGTTAATTTGAAGAAAATTTAAAGGAATTTCTTAAACTTATGTTTTTATCAGAACTACTTACAAAAAACATTTCCAATCCACAGTACACACAGAAATGATTATGCATGGGGCTTGGGGCAAGACCTTAGCCCTGTCCCCCCCCCCTTTTTTTTGGAGGGAGTAAAAAAGGCAGTACTGTATATTTTAAGGTATAACGCTTTTTTTTTTTTTTTTTAAGTACATAAATATTTATTTTGTTATTTATTTTTCAGGAAGAAAAAAGTCCTCTTTCTCAGTTAACAGGCTTGGAATAGGGGCACTAGAATGTTATGAATTACAGAAGACCATCATGAAAAGTTACCTCTCTTATGAAAGATTTAACACTGAATTAAGTTTATATTCACTTGCATAAATTTCATTTTGAAATAAGGAAATACTTTCAGTCATGCATGAATGTTTTAGGTGAATTTAATAAAAATATGGCCATAAATGCATGCTTAACACAAATAACTTATATCTTAAGGATGTAATTAGCAATACTAGTCATTAACAGAAACAAAATGCAATTTATGCATTAAAAATATCTCTAAAATATACACCGATTACAGAATAAATAAATAAAGGAAAAAGTGCATTTTAAGAACAGCAATTTACATTTTGAAAGTACCGCAAAATGACATTAAAAAGAACAAATGTTGCATTAAAACAATAATAAGAAAAGCATTAAATAGATATTCATAAGATTCTCACTTTTAAATAAGTTATCTTTGAAATGTTGATTAAACATTAATAAATAGGCCTAACTCAAATACGTCATCACTTACTAAATTAAAAAAAATATTAATATTCCACTGCATTGTCACTAGTCAAAAGAGAAATAAAGTAAATTTAGTGCATAAATATTCGTTTAGCAACGAAAATATAAGAAATGCAACGTGAAAGTTACGATATAGAACGCAAACAAAAAATTGCGATAGGAATTATGAAACGCCATTTAGCGATTAAATTCATAATAGACGCGATGATAACAGAAAAAATTTGGACATAAATATTCGATTAATAATGTGCTATGCTGCCATCTATCGGTGACATAAAATTGCAGAAGTTTATTTTCTGCTCAGACTTCTTGTGTGTGGCAAATTATATAGAAAAATTGTGGTAATCAACTCATCGACCTGGCTTATCCCTCTAGCAAAAGACTGAACATCAGGAGCCTCATAAAAATGTTACCAAAAACTGAAAAATAAAAAATATTTTTAGAATTATTTTAAATTATTATTAGAAGTATTTTAAAATTAAATATAATTAGATTATTCTTAAAGTTGCACTTTTTAAGAGATTTAAAGAAAGAAAAATCATATTGTAATTTAAATGACATCATTAACGCAGAGAAAGAAACAGAAAATCTTTAGGAAAAGTGTCAGAAAAGTGCCAATTAAACATAAAATATTCTTTACATATTTTTTTATTTTTTCTAATAATAATTTTCTAAAATTAAAATTATTAAAATGAAATTCAAACAAGTGCCCAAGTAAAATAAATTAAACATATACATTGATTCTAGTTTACTTTTCAAATGATGATTTATTTTTTTTTTTATTTCTTTTACTTTCAATATTTTATTGAAAGCCACTCATGGCACTAAATTTTCTCCGCAATAGCTTCTAAAAAGAAAATTAAAATGTTCATAGATCTAAATGTAATTATTACCCTGATACTGAAATTAAAATGCAGAATAATATCACTAAACTGGAAGACATTTGAATCACTTTTTGATTAGTAAAATTTTGGCTCATTACTCGAATCTCTATGTAATCGAGACATTTTGAAATAATTTTTGTGTAATTTCATGAATAACTTCAAAAGAAGAGAATAAATCCTGTAATTTTTTTAAGCCCTTGATTAATTTAATTTAAAGTTAACTCGATACTCTTCAAATTATTGTTTATTATTTGGGTATTTTATAATATCTGATTGACTTATTTTTGTGAATGAAAATGATTTAATCAAAGAACAACATGCAATTTTTGTTGTAAAAGTTGAAATTTTCAATAATAATAATAATAAAAGGTTTTAAAACCGCACTTCACATTTTTGAAATAGCTTTTTGTCGCATAGTTCTTTTAAAAGTGTGCTCTGTAATAGCAATGTTCAGATTTTCAAAAAGTGAGCTTAAAAAAAATAAATAAAAGATTAAAAAAACAGTAAAAATGAGTATTTACTTAACATTTTTATTTTTAAAAGAGTAGTTATTACTGTTAGTACTATATTACTGAAAATTCAATTCTTAATTTTATTGACACTTTTATGTCTAAGCCTGAGTGTCTCTCGGGGTGCTGTTTTTGCTGAAGCAAACTAAGCACGAGAATCTCTCGTGGTCAACTTTTAATTTTCTGATCTATAAAAGTACCAACTGTATACGTTCTCGGTCTTTTCAGATATTAACTATTAACCTTTTACTTTGAAAAAATATATATATAGATGACAACACTAAATAGAAGTAAGTATATGAAAAAATCTAGAGTCAGAGCTTAACTCAAATTTATTGTGAACCTTGTTCTGTTGCTCTTTGTGCAAATCATTGTTTTGAAATATACCACACGAAAGCAATAATATTTATATACAAATAAAACCTATTTTCAGATATTTGTACAACGTTTGGGTGAGTTTTTATTCAAGTCTATCTAAAATTTTATATTAAAAAATTATATTTTCTTATGTGGAACTTTAAAAAAAATTTAAAACATGCTTTTCAATAATTTCTCATTAAATATTAATTTTTAGTGCATTTAAATAGTTCCTTGATTATGAATAAGAACAGTTTGAAGTTTATAAAAAAATATTAATATACGTATGTATTCCAAGTATTTTTTTTTTTTTTTAAATCATGAAAAGTATCAAATACCCTCAGTCCAGAGAGGTATATGCAGTAGAAATAGCTCAGACCTCAAAGTGTTAAAGGCACCTTAAGGATTGCAATAAATAAATAAGAATTGCAACTGTGAATCATTCAAAGGGAATGAGATGGAGTTAAAAGACATTAATAGATATTTGTAATTATTGGATCTTTACGCTACATTATGAGGGACTTCAAGGAGTGTAGTGGAGGGTATATGCCATATACCTTCTGGATTTTTTTACGAAGCTCCATATACTCTCGGTTTCTCAAATAAAGCTATAGCGTATTCCCTAAGCATGACGTCCATGACTTTAGCATATACCCTCAGCTTTTTTTACAACTACATGACTGTATACTTCCGAAGTCTAAACTCATTTTAAGCAAAAATGTTCATCATTTTTTGCAGTATGGAGAACGGTACTGTGAGTCCCCTTAATAGAATCATATTTAAACTTTTGGTTATGAATTTCTTTTTTAAAATTTTCCCACGTAGTTGAAAAGTGTTTTTGATTCAGTTTGTCTGTCCATCCGTCTGCATTCTAACTGTCATAAATATACTCAGAATACTCTGACATTTTTGTATATTATTGACATTTACTACAGCATGATCGCTGTTAAAAATGAAGTCTGTAGCAATTATAGTTCACTTACAGGGACAGTCAAAACTATTACAGCCAATTGAGAAAAAATAATTTCAAATGCACTTTTAATGATGTTACACTATTTGAAACATAATGAATTATTATGTTATTTATGTAGTGCACTATAATATGCTTTCTGTAGAATATGGGGTACAAAGAATTTATTATTCATTTAGAGGGTCACACAAAAGTAATGAAATCAATGAAGTTTGAATGTAATGAAATTGACATATGTTACTGTGGTTTATTACAAATTACCTTCTGCAGAATATGAAGTCTGGAGTTCATAGCTTTTACAGGGAAACACAAAAGATTTAGGATACATTACTGTATATTAGCATTAATTGCTGTAAGTGTATTTTCAGTTATAGAATGCAATTTTAAGTTTAATTAAATTTTTACATACTACATGATGTGTATAATTGCTACAAATCATATACAGAGCAACATAAAAGAATTCTTAAGAATTACGAAATTTTTTAGTATGAGCATAAATTATTTAAAGATGATTTTTAAATGAGTTATGCATTTTCACTCTGAACTATATTTAGTTTAATAAAATATAATTTGTAAAATATAGATAAAATGACGTAAAGAACTGGATACATGGCAGTCTATGGATGATAATTTCTGTAATTCAGTAAATTTAATCAGGTTTCAGTCAATTAAATTTTATCTAAATATATAGCATATATATAAATGTAGTAGGTAAAATACAGTGCTGCACAAATGTATTCAAGTATGTTTTCGTCCACTGGTATAAATTAATGGAAATATCTTATCAACCTATCATGCGTTTTCTTACTAAACTAAAATTAAAAGCATTATATAGAATGTATAATAATCTGTAGAGCAAATATAAGGCTGCACAAAAGAATTGGATTACATATTTGGCTATGAATGGTAATTACTGAAATCAGTTTTTCAAATGTTTTATGCATTTTCTAAAATGTTGAATTAGGTATCTTATTTACTTAAATATCGATGTTGTTTTGTATTGCGGAAGTGTTGGAAAGTGTCAAAATCTATGCTAAGGTATGATTTTTCTTTCTTGTTTAAAAGGCATACATTTGCATGCATGGTACATATGTATAAATACATATTTATAACAATTATAAAACAATATTAATTTATCATTTACAAATGGGAAAATGAAAATCAATAATGAAGTTATATCTTTTACGAACAATATCTATGTATACATATTTTTAAGAAAGATTTTAAAGTTGTTTTTCTATGTTTTGTTTTGGTAATCTCCATAGAGTTAATTTTTACATGAAATGTGTGTGAGAGAGGAATTTATCAAAGACAGAAATAATTACTCTAATTCTAGATTATGTTTATTTGACCACCTACAAGCATATATTCCGTATAAAATCGGCCAATGATTAAGTAATTATATTGAGCTGATTTTAAGTTTTATAAAATTATATTTATAATTCATATATAATTTTTATATAATTCAGTTCTGAAGGTGATCAGCACTCAGATCCGTAGATGCAAGTGATTTGACAACAATTACATTATATCCTTTCCTTTTCTATACAAATAAAATTAATAATATCAATATCTTTATGTAAGTTGAGCTTATTCACTACAATCACCTGTGATTTCAGGATTCAGTGGGTGTGGTGACTACGTCCACACATCTTCATATTTTAACTCATGTGGTTTTGAAATGAAAATCAAGCGATTTGATTGGATGACAGACTATTTTGAAATTTATTATTAATGGCAATGTGAGCCAAAGAGTGCATTCAAAGTGTTGCAGTCTAACAGTTACTCACAAGATACACAAAACATCTGCTTCTCATGAATACAGAAATGCCTTAAAAAATTTTTTATAATTTCATCTGATCAGTCAACTTTTTATTGCAATCAAAATCTATATTATCTTGCTTAAAAAAAGACTCAAATGTTTGATTACATTTTAAATGTATTGTGGATTATAGAGGGTTAGTGAATTATTGAGTCATGGATTAGAGCAAACTAATTGCATATAAAGAACATAACATACATTTTTAAAATATAAAAAACATATATTTTTAAAATATAAAGAACATATATTTTCAAAATATAAAGAACACAGAAGAATAAAATGCTTTACTTAGAATTAAAAAAAAAAAAACTAATTGAAACATCTTTGTTGCTTAAGCAATTTCAGTAAAGATGGTTTAAATTATGAGTAAGTGGATGGCAACACCTTCTACTTTTCAGATTCTCTGGTTCATGTAGATGAATTCAGAATAATTTAAAACTGTTATTTATGGCATTGTTCAAAGCTACAAACTAGACACATTTTGAAGAATTTTTTTGATAATTGGAAAATCACTATACTGAGTTTATTATCTTAAATTAGGCAGAATTTCTGAACAACTTTCTTTCTTTAATATTTGTTATTAGAATTCTGAGGTGTTTGATTTTTTTGAAAAGTGAGCACACTTCAGACCCTGATTACCACAGGCCAAAGTGGGCCCACTTGAAAAAACCCATTGTGGGTTTTTTCAAATTTTCTCATGTTTTCACAACTCTAACATTATTTAGGTATGAGAATAGGTGAAAACTGGAAAATTGGGTTAAAAGTCAGTGGCTGTTAGACAAGGTTTGCTCAAGTGGGCCCAGCCTGAAAAACCCTGCAAAAGATTTTTGGGCACTGAAAAAACCCATTGTGAGTTTTTTCAAATTTTCTTGTGCTTTCACAACTGTATCATTATTTAATCTAAGATATGAGAATGCAAAGATAAATGCCAATTTAAATATATTTCAAAAGAACCAGATTTAAAGGAATTTCTAAGCAGAGATAAAATGACCAAAAAAAAAAGAAAAAAAAAAGGAAGATTTTCATGTTTGTAATCTAAAATGTATCTAAATGTTTTAAATCTTAATGCATGCAAAAAGATCTCACTTGAACCCCGCCATCCTGATTGTTTGCATTGTTGTAACTTTTAAGATTAATCATCCCATTTATTATCCTGCTTCAATGTTCAATGAAAGTGTTATATAGGAGTTTTCAACACAAAAATAGTTCAAATTATGGCAAAAAAGAGTGAAACAGATAAGGTTTCCTCCTGGATTTTGTCAGTTTTTCTTTTCTTTATATTCAATACCAGCTATCTCTGCTTCAATCGAACAATACGTTTCTACGTTTGTTTTGGTTTGGAGCAAGTTATGTAATCATTTTGGAGTTGATAAAGCAGCAAAGCTAGTAATAAGTGTGTTGCCATTTGCGATCTAAATTTACAAATGTCACAGACACTGACTTCCATGACAATCTGATTTAACATTTAATACTATTGCAATATATATGTAGCAAATTTTGCTAAAATTTTCAAATATATTTTTACGAATCCCATTTCTTTCGGAAAAAAAAAAAGTCTTCAACTGATTTCTGATTTGAAGTCAATAAAAGAAACTATACAAATTTAGCATGTTTAACTTAAGGTAAGAATTATATAAAGAAATCCAGTTGTGGTTCACTTAATATATGCTTAGTGCAGCAAACTAGTCCCATGAGAATGAGATACAGATGTATGTACCTTTTAAATTAATTTGATTTTTTTTCTTTTTATATATCTTTTGTTAATTCATAATTAATGCAAAATTATGGCCAGGTTTTACTGATAAATGGAGAATTCAGGTATTATGTATATGAAAATTAAGAAGTTTAAAGTGTTCTCCAAAAAAATTCTATAAAGCCCGAAAAAAACCCGGGTTTTAGACTACTGGGCCCAGTGGGCTGGGTTTTTTTGAAAAAACGCGGGTTTTTTCTAACCCTGCCACAGGGACATACTTCGACCAGTATTTCCAAACAGTAATTTTCACCGTATTTATGTCAGGAATTCTTCATTTAAATAAAGTCATGAATACAACTCAAAAGAATGGTTGAATTTATTCCTTGCAGTCATCTGGCCATGCCACATTTTTGAAATCTTGAAAATATTTCTAGCAAGTTTAAATTCACATAATTTATTAAGTTTAAAATTTTTATCTTACATCTGAAAAAGAGTGACTATTTCAAGAACGGAAATTAAGAACTTCGTTGGAAATGACACATATACTTTGCTGCTCAATATCACATATAGAACAGACATAATCATAATGTAAATCAGTTTTTAAGATTCAAGGATCTTAATGAGTGAGTAAAGAAACATGGACATATTAGATCAGATTGATTGATATAAAAATTTAGCTGTAGAACAATATTTTCCAGCGATATACCATAATTAATTAGAGAAATTTCAGTTTCAAGTTAAATGAATTATGAGTTTATTTTTCAAAAATACAATGAGTGAAGATACTTGAGGCTATTCAGCATTTCAAGTACTTTTAATCATACATAGCTTTAAATGTAAACATTTTTATCATAATAACGAACACAAATAAGTAAAATATCGGATTTCATAACTTTTTTATCATTTTTGTTAAGATTTTTTTTTTTAATTGAAAGGAACTTGCCTATAGCTGGAAGCACTCATGCTAAAAATTTGAAATATCCTCTACCCCCCCCCCCCCCCCCCACCAAAAAAAGGACAATAGATAAAAAGAAAAAATATATAAATAAAAGGCTCTTGGGAAAAAACATAATAGTTAACAGAGCTGGGGTCATCTAGGGGCCTCTAGGCAATTCATATCTAGGGATCCCTATTTCTCATCTTCGACTTTCAAAATTAGGATTACAATGATATTAATTTAATATTTAAGTTCCCAAATATCTCATATTAATCTACATATATATTCTCATAAAATTATATATGGATATGTGCATATATAATAGATTAACTCATAAAAAAAATTCATAAGTTCAATTGAGAGCCCTTTTTAAAAGTGTATATCCATAAGGCCTACTAATTCTGGCCATATGGAACAGAAATAATCACAGCAATTAGTTTTTTCTTATACTGTCAACTAGAATACTTAAGATTCGAAATCTTAATGAGAGTGAAAAGAAATATGAACATATTCGATCAGACTAGGGTTGCCAGGTTGTACATTTCCTCCTGTAAGTTGTACATTTTTGAAGGCTTATTGTATGGTGTATTCTTAAACCTTTCCTGGATAACGATTTCTTTAACCCGGGAGAACTCGCTAGAGAGAATGCCCAATTGCTTTTCTTTTACTTTACATTCATATAATATCAACTTTTTTTGGTTGGCTTAGTACTTTTATTCACAAAATAGGTAAAATAAATGAAAAACATTTTAAAATTTTAATTAAAATGAAAAATTACTTAAATAAGAGTCTTAAAAAAGTACGACTGTGACAGAAAATCTCATGCAGCAAGTTCTCCCGGGTTAATTTAGAAAAATACGTAAGTAATTTTTCTAATTTCAAGAATTTTTACTTGTTTACCTTTACAATTTGCTTCAAAAACTTCACATTAGATGTACTTTTTATCAGAAAAGTGTTAATACTACAAAACATAATCACGAAAAGAATTAAAACGTGTTATCAGAATACAGTTAGAAAGCAATAATTAACTAATGATTTTTTTTTTGTATGAAAAACTCTTCAATTACATTTTTTGTATATTCAATCTAGTTTAATATGATATGGAAAATGGTGGTAGTTTGACGAAACTAAAACTAGTGTCAATAAATATGTTCTGTTTTTTAAAGAGGGAAATCTAGCAATACTAAATCGAACTGAAAGAAATAAAAACTTAATTTCAGAACAATGCATTTTTCTTAGCAATAAATCAAAAATTTTTAGTAAATTTTCAACTTGCATTTTTAATTAACAGATTTGTATTTACACGTATTTTTAATCATCTATTATTTTTGTTGTAATTTTTAAAAATATTATATCATATACAAATAAATAAAGTATAGAACTTCTTAACTTTTAAAAAATTGTATTTTTTAGAATTTTCAGTAAGGGGCATTTCATAACCTTTGTCTTTGGTTGTGACTATGTAAAAAAATTAAATACATCCCCATCCCCTCAAAAAAAAGGAACATAGAAATAAATTTTAAAAAAAGAAGTATTGGAGTAAACATAATTATTATATAAGAATAGCTGGGGGAAAAAAACGAAATTTTTTTTTATGTAAAAAACATTCCCAAAACGCTGATTAATCTTTCACCACTAGATGGTGTTAAAGTACCTTCTGAAATGCCTTTATATTATATTACAAATTAGAAAAATCAGATAAATATTTGATTCTATTTGCACAACTGTCACATTACAAAAGCTGTACACATACTTATACATTGATAACATCACAAACTTTAAATATTTTTGATTTTCAGCGTACACCATTCTGATGCATGCATTATTAAATTATACAACTTTCTTATTGATAGTTTTTATCTTGACACCCTGTATATAGTACATATGAGTATGCGTGTATGTTCAGATAATGATTAAAATGTTGATTGAGCAAATCTTTAATTCATTTATTATTTTTATACCCTATCTTTGAAATGGTATTTGTCATGGAAAATTCTCCTTAGTTCAACACTAAAAAATTCAAGGATAAGATTGAAAAATTTAAACAAATCTGGAGTAACTCTACTCAGCTTTCCCAACACTGGTGTAACTGTGCCAAAAAAAAAAAAAAAGGAATTTCTATAAATGAGATAATGACACCGACTGAATTCAAAACTGTTTCTCATATTTTCAAACTGGAAATTTTAGCGCTGTGCTACTAATGCTTGATTACATCGACGAAATATTTTCTCACTTATACTGAGTCACATTTCCCTACAGAACCAATCACAAATTGTTTTTTAAAAAAATTGATCAAATAATTTTTCCTTTATCTGATTTTTACAAGAACCTGTATACTTCTCAGTGACATTTACTCAATGCATATTCAGTGCATATTCACTCAATGGGAGCTTAATCCAAATTGCCGCTTAAGTGTTATTGCGCTCCCTCACACACAGAAATCATGACTACAATACTCTCCTTGCACCATGTGTTTGGAAAGTAAAAAAAATCAAATGTGCGAATTCTACTAATTTTTGTTTTTTTCATATTTGGCTATCAATTTGGCTTTCAAATAAATTTCTTAACACTTTGTAATGCAAGAATTCTGATTTGTAAAATATCTGCTCAAGAGTTACAATAAATCATTTCAAGCATGTAAAATGTACAAAAACAACAACAACAACTAGAACATAAAAAAATTTATTAACAAAAAGCTGTTTGTTTCATGACTGCAACATGAGAAAATTAAATTTCTCAATATTAACTGTAGTTTTGGGAGATAGTAGCAATCAATAAAATCATATTTTAAAGCTCCTTGTGGACATAACATCTATTTTTTGGTATGTTTCAGATATGCAACATAATGATACAATGGGTGTGTTTTAAAATTGAAAAAATTGTTAGACTTGTTAAAATATTACTACTACTGATAACATATAAAGAGCCGTAAATTTTGTAAATATTCTACCTTTTCTGGAATGTTCTATTCTTTTTATATAAAAGATACAGCATCCCATATTTACAGAATTTTAATGAATGGATGTGAATCTATAATATACTGACATTCATCATGGTCAAATATTCACATTACGTGTGTCATTTCATTTATATTAACCCTTTAACTGCCGGCGTAATCTCACGTGTTATCCAGTGCCTTACTTAAATCGCAGATTTCTGCAATTAAAGGTGTATATTAGTTTTCTGAAATAACAGTAAGAAAATGCACATGTTATACTGTTATATATAATGGCTCAGGTGGCGAAAATTACCTCACTATAATTGGAATTCGCCAACCCTTTAATAGATGCATGTATTTTCTACAGGCGTATATATACGTCCAGGGCAGTTAAGGGGTTAACTGATACCATTTTCCTTAAAACTATATTTCGGAAGAAAAAAAAGAGAAAATTAAAAAAAAAATTATTTCACATAATTAAATAAAATCATCTCCCAAATAGAATTTTGCACTTTTTTTATGATCAAATCTAAAATGAAAAACTTGTTTGTATGGTTATCTGGCTGTCACCCATTCCAGTTTTAAAAAAGGGTGGGGGTTATTCCAACAGATTACCAGTCAAGCTTCAGCAGTGTATGCTAAGTTTCTGAAGTTAGAATAAACTTGTGTCATACCTCCTTTCTGACCTTAGTTTTTCCCCAAAACAAGATTCCACTTTTTTGTACCTAACCATATTGGTAAAAACATTATCTTTTTCTCTCTACTTGAATTTTTTTTTAAATCTCATTTGAGAGCTTAACTATATCGTAACATCAAAATTCAACATTCTTAAATACTTCAATAAGGCTTGTTTGATATTTTCCTCGAAGTTTGATGTCAGGCGTGAAATACTATAAAGCTATGTAATTTATGCCTCATATGCATAAGATTGATAAATCTTTCTTATTTGTTGAGATCTTTTATTAACATGATACTCTGAATCAGAATAATAGTGATAAGCAAGAAGGAAAACACATTTGAGTAAAATTTTTATGGAATAAGACAATTACGCTCATTCGAGCAATAATCTTAATCTAATGCCTTTTTACACATTTCTAAAATAATTTTTAATGCCCATGCATAAGATTTTAAGATTCAAAATCCCTAAAAAGAAATATTTTTATATTCTCGATAAATTCTTATTTTTGCACTTTCTTTGAAAACACAGCCAGTTTCATGAAATATTGTATAGGTTACTATTTTAAACAGCTTGCAACTTATTCACAAAACTATTAATAAATATCAACTATAATATTAATAAATATCATATTATTAATAGTTATTAACCATCAATAAATACAAACATGTAATGTCTGCATTAAAAGAAAATGAATGTCGTGCAATTATTTGGAACATATTCTATTAAAAATTCAGAACTCATGGTGATAGTAAAAAATATAATTGTTTTTCTTTTTCTTTTTGTCAACAAACATAATTTTAAACAGTTCTAACAAAATAAAACAGATAAATGCACATTAATTGCAAATTTATTTAAAAGTACAATTTAGCAACTAACACATTACAATAACATCAAATTAATTATGCAAATAATCTACATAATCTACATCATGGTAATGCATCGGAACAATGGCTTTTACAATTCCTGATTTACATCCATTGGCAACAGCAAAAGGATGTGCTACAAAAGATTCAGCCACACCTTCATCAACATAGACGTTCTCCAAAGATGGACATGACTGGATGAGGAAAACAACATCCTCACATGTCACATAAGTACAACTGAGGCAGATTGTCTTTAAGTGGGGAAATATCGAATCAGTAAAAGTTAAATCATAATCTGGAAGAAAACCTGCACATAAATATAATTCTTTCAAATTATGCCCATGATTCTGTATTGAGAGAAAAAACCAGGAATTAATACCTGTGTATCCCAGATTTAACACTTGTAACTGGCTCAAGAAAGAAGTGTCATGTTCAAAGTAAGAACTGTCTATATATGTATCAGATAAACACAACACTTTTAAACAAGGCATTCTTGAGAAATGTGGCTTATTCCAGTGTCCAAGATCACAATTGGACAGATCCAACACTTCAATTTTTGAGATATCACTAACTTCCACTCTTGGAGGATTGCAAGGAAATATACAACGGTGAAATACCAAACTGTTTACATCCTTTAACTCAGAACATGTATCTATAACTGAGGGAATACTATCTGATAATGCAGAATCAGTCAAAGCTAACACTTTAATATTGGGACATTTTTCTTTCAGCTTCACACAGAGTTCTGCATAATCCAATGTTCCAATCCAATTGTCATTTTCCGTAAAATCTAATCTGATAGAAGTTACACAAGATGGCAGTCTATTAATGAAAGACTTAGCTACAATAGTCTGGAATCTATGAAATGGTGAAAATTTCACATTCACCTTTCTCCACAAAACTGGGTTCGTTGTCAACACATTCCATCTTCTGCACACTCTGTAATATGAAAAGACAATGTAAACATGAAAAAGCTTGCTTGTACATACACTTGATATTGTGAATTGAACTGTACGATAATTTTATATTGAAAACAGAGAAATACGCAAATTAATATTAAATTCATGAAAATATCTCACAATGAAAATTTAAAAGAAGTATAACACTGTTTTCAAACCTATGTGCAAGAGGGTTCAAAAGAATGGTGAAATTTTTGATAAAAACAGAGAATTTACTTGCGAGAAATATTTATTTATAGAATCGTTTTTTTCCCCTCATTCACAATGTGAAACTTTCATAAGTCCAATCAGTACTTGCATATATGAAATTTTCGTGCATTCCTCTACAGATCAATATAAGACATTGAAATAAATAACCCACCACTAGTCATACCTACATACATGATGACAAAAAAGAATCCAACAGTGTTCTTCTATTTTCTAATTATTATCATATATATTTTACTGCAGATGACAGCTAACTGATGATGAGATTTTAATGATTAAGGGGATTCTTCACTCACTTTAAAACAACCGCTCCATAATGTTAAACCTGTGGACAGGTTGTTTTCGAATTTCTCATTTAAATTTGAATATTTTAAAACTTTTTTTTTTTTTTTTTTTGCATAGAATAGTTTAGGGCGATTTGTAACATGGCTATTTTTTACTTTTTCAATTTCGGTTGCAGATTTTTTTAATAAAGGTTCTTTCATTTTTGGAACCGGTTTCGAAACAGAAAGTACCTTTATTAAAAAAAATCTGCAACCGAAATCGAAAATGTAAAAAATAGCCATATTACAGATCGACCTTAACTATCCTATGCAAAACAAAGCGTTTAAAAATATTCAAATTTAAACAAGAAATTCGAAAACAACAAGCCCATAGGTTTAACAGTACAGAGCGGGTGTTTTCAAGTGAGTGAAGAGTCTTCTTAATGGTTGAAAAATCTATTACAAACACAGTCTTTGACATTTTCTGAAGGAAAATAAAATATGTTTGATACTTGGGAACCTGAATATAAATATCCGTAAACTATGGACATTTAAGAATGAAATTATTTCATACCAGAGTATTTTTAAAATTGAATAAGGTAAACTGAAAAAATTAAAACACTTCAAGAAATGCTTTTGCATATGAGCATGTAAATTATTTTTATTATTTTCTTTTAATATTTTATTGAAATGAAGTAAATTTAATAAAAGAACTCCAAAAATAATAAAAAAATGTAAATTAGTTTTTTTTCCTAATGTTTATTACTAATCTTATTTCATAATATGTACAAATCTTTTTAAAGACAAATATACAAATATATAACAAATAAAATATATAAAATAAAATATATAACAAATAGACAAATATATAAATAAATAACCTACCATAAATGCATGATTTATGATAGTTTATTTATTTAAATACATGAATGTTTCAGGTTAAAATATTGATATATAAAAAAATATATAATTTTTATTTATTTATTTAAATGTGGCAATTCCAGGGCCTGAACAAACGCTGACTAGGCCATAGCCCTTGGCCCACTGTAAACAGAGCTCCCAAAATATATAAAATGATTTTGAAAAAAATTCTAAAAAATGTAGTTTTCTGCAATGTTTGTCTAAAAATGAAAAAGGATTTTTATTGGCAACTGGCACAGTTATAAACGTCTGACTTTTAGCCTGCTGCGTGCTAAGATTGACCAATAAATTCAGTGTAGGCATGCAGATGGGACATGTGCATTATCAATACGAAACCTAATGAGACAGCGTAAGTTTCTGTTTGCTAGATGGCGTTTAGAGACACATTGCATCTTAAGAGGATAGAATATTCTAATTCTATCGAGCTAGATTGCAACAGAAAAAGATTACCTGAACTTGTTTTGATCGTTAGTTCCTTTGAATGCTTAAAAGATAATTTTCAACTATATTCAGCAGTACACATGCCAAACATTTGATTTACATAAAAGCAGTGTGCGAAAAAAAAAAAATGGTTGTAGTTTTCATTGATTTTGATTAATGAAGTCAGCTCAAAAACAGTTATCTGGATGGTATAAAGCAGCTTAAAAGGAAAAATAAAGAATGAGATGCAGAAAAATTGACAGAAGACATACACAATTTCTAATTTTTGGAAATAAATTGCATAAGAGAAAACGATGCAGGTTCTATAAACTTTAACGATGCAGGTTCTATAAACTTTATCAACTGAAAAATCCAACTTGGATCTCCTGCAAGCTGAAAGCATGCAAGACGATCCAAGTGATATGCACAATATATTTCCTACATGCATGATTGAAATATTATCAGCCCATGGAAATCAAAGTACTTTAAATTATGAAAACAATTCATTTTCAATGCATTCAGATTGCGCTTTGGCATTGTATAATTACTAAACGTATAAAAGATTTTTCTGAAAAAAAAAAAAAGAAATCTAATTAAAATATTGCCGAAATTGAAAAAAAAAATGCATATAAAAGTCATGTTTTGAGAGAATATAGTTTTTAGAGACATACTCATAATAATGAAAAAATATATAAAAGGGATTAGCTGTATGTTTTAATAATATGATAATAATCAATATATAAAATTACTGATTCTTCGATGACAATTTTTAACAATTTTTTTAGAAATATTTAGAAAGTTATCTATTATTAAAAGATTTTTGGCCAACAATTAAAGAAAAAAAAGGCAGCTTTTAATTTCTACTTGTATAAATTAGAAGCGATGTTTTAGTGTTTAAATAAAATTCTTTTAGTTAAGGGTATTATTTTCTTGTTAAAATATTTCTTTATACAATGGTTGATGTTGTTTTTTTTATGTTCATGTATTTTTCCTGCTGATGTAAGAGTTTCAAATCTTTCATCTCGGGTAGGATGATGTGCTGTTGTCAAAACAAATATATTTTTTTATTAACAATATTTGGAGCTGACTAACAGATAAGTATAAAATATTTTACTGAAATACGATACAACTATAAATGTATGTATTTAATATTTTGCATTGCTTCTGTTAGATGAAGTACTAACTCTTGTTCTTTATAGACAAATAAACTATTTGAAGATTCTTAAAATTGTTTAATTAAACAATGAAGGGCAATTGTTAAGGGGATATAATATTTGGCTAACATTGAAGACACAGCTATATATAAAAATTGATATTTTCTTTATGAAAATAGTCCTTTGATATTTCTATTCTATATTGACTTAAACTCTTTTAATAGTATTTTGTCACACTTTTGTCAATATTTATGATTTAAATAACCTGTTAAGGTAAATGCAGGATTACAGATAAAAATCGCAAATAGAAATTGGTTTTTATTTTCAACATCTATATCTAAGTATCGCTATGAGAACCTTGAGATACATTCCATTCTCTGAATAAAACCTCTAATTAGGCATGCGGTCAGCAAAATTAACTTTATTAAAATTATTTAAGAAATGTTTAAGCTGAAGATATAATTAAGGTAACATTGCATGAATATAGCGGACAATTTAAGCAAACATGAGCATTTTTATTAAATGCAAGAAAATCTCCAAATTCTTCACAAAAAGATTTCAAACTACTATTTTTGGTTTGAGGGGAGGAGGAGAGGGAAAGGTGCTGGGCAATGGGCCCAAAACAACTTTAAAAGTTCAATGTACCTTTTTCATTACAGTCAAAGTTTCCCTTGCACCAATCTTTTCATCATTCTCATTCCCCACAATTACGTTAAGACATTTACTTTTTGAAGAAAACAAAAGAACTCTGTTTAATTGCTTGAAACATGCATAAGAATGAGAACTTTAAACATATACGGATCTTTTAAATCTATTTCCATGGCATGTAAGTCATGGAAATGAGGTCACCACTTTGCAAGCAAATATAACCAAAGATGTACAATTTTTAGAGAGAAGCAGATAAAGTTGTTATTTTTTTTTAGTATTAGGAATGATATTACCTAAAAATACCATGCATATAAGAATGAAAATGATTTTGTATAATTGATTTTTAAAAATGAGCATTTGAGTGAAGAAAATGGAAAATTTGACAATAAATTTTAAAGAGTGGTGATAAGATACATGTAAAAATAAATCGACATTTTAGCAACAAAATGCTATTTTTATTTTTAAGGCAGCAATCAAGACGCTGTCACCAAAAATATAGATTATTCATGCTATAACACCAATTTTAGTTTGTGATCATTTTTCGAAATTTTAAAAACTGTTTACTTCATTTCGAATATTAAATATTTACCCAATCTGTAGTTTTTACTTCGGCACCAGAGCAAGCAACATATATTTGAAATAGAAACTAAATAAGTTTTTATTTTGTAATGTATATACATATTGAATTAAAAAAGAGATTTGACACTGTGCAAGAGTTTTAGAAATAAGAAAGTAAAATAAAATTAAGAATAATCTGCCATATTAGCTGATTTACGTATCTCTGATATATCTGTATCAAAGTTAAAATAAAAAAAGGGATTCTTCTTTTTATAGTTGCTTTGCTGCTTTTTGAAATCAAACTGGCACAATTTGAGCTTAAAAGGACAGTTCATCTTTTAAATGTCAAAAGTTATGAAACTTAAAATAATTATTTGACCCATGTTTACAGAGGAAATATAAACAACTTCCCTCTTTTTAGTGTTGTTTTCTAGAAATTAAATATATTCAATTTTTACAATTTTTAAGTCAGAAACAGATACACACTTTTTACTCTGTCTGCATGATAACCATAGCTGCCAACTCTTCCGCTTTTTTGTACCACAAAAATTTAATCGGCATATTACAGCGATTTAAAAAGGTAAAATGTACTATACAATTTTGTGGTACAAAAAAGCGTAAGATGTTGGCAGATATGATGATAACACTGATGTAACTTAACAATATAAACAATTAAAAAAAAACTATTTGGACAAAAAATGACTAATTAAAATGAACTAAAGATGAAGCAAAACTTTCATTCTTCCAGTAATAAAATGTAAATATTACATAGAAGTCAAAAGAATCAGAAATATTTAAAAACATAACAACAACAAAAAATATGAGTATTAACTGAAGAACCAACAAGTTATTCATTTCAAGTACATTCCTGTACAATGTAATATACTAAAAACTTACATATTAAAGCTTATACATTTAGGCATTTTTTTTTTCAAATTTGCGTGTGAAATCTGCAAAATTACCATTTTAATAAAATGATAAAAATAACATTCTCTACGCAGTATATAGCAGCACATGAGGTTTTTTTTTTAAATTATAACTTTTCTTTCAGCATAAAAATTTTCAATACATTTTTTATTAAAAAATTCCAAATTAAGTGTTAATAAAGTGTATTAACTTAAAAAATGGATATTTTCATAAGTGTACAGGAAAGAAAAAGAAGGTGGAGATGAATGATCTGTGCTTAGACCTTTAAAATATTAAGTACTTCAGGGTTGGTAGTTTGGCCTCCAATTTTAACTCGTAATTTCAAATTCATAACGGGAATTCTGAAAAAATATTTCTTACTTTATATGATCGCAAAATGTCTCTTATACCGTTTTACAGTCTGAGGGTTTTCTGTATTTTTATAAGAACGCTTGTAAATCCCAGGATATACACAATTTTTTATCACAGTTTGATGCTATAATATTTTTAATATCACATCTTTCTATATAGGGTTCAAAATAGAATGTTTAAAATATTTTTGTCTACAGCCATTTTAACATGATTTCTAGAAATGAAAAAATCTGGACCAGCCAGTTAAAGGGTTAAAGCATAAAATACCGTTCTTTATTTTTGGTCTGAACAGTAAATTTCTGAATAGAAATGGAGGCCAAACTGGCCACCCTGAAATACTTAATGAATTAAAAATTATTGTTTTGAAACCTATCGCACCATTTTTAAAAAAAATTTTTTAGATATTTTAAATTTTGGAGATTTCATATCAAATGAAGTTTTAATACACGAAAAACAAACAACACAGAAGAACTCTAAATATTTATTCTATGTCTAATATTTAAATATGAAATCTATAAACAAACTTTATATACCTTGAAATCTGACCCAGTTGGTTCTGCTTTAAATAACCAAAAATCTGTATAATAATTTCATCAGGTAGGGAATTAATGCCTACAGCATCATGATTTGATTCCTTAACCTAGGAATAAAAATATAAGAATATGAATTGCACATAGATACATACATGCATTCTGCAAGATTAGAGTAATGATAAAAATGATTAAATTTTACAATGTTTAAAATTAATGGACCTTATGCACGCGACCTGAGGTCGAGGCTAAAATTCGTCTGCTGGCGGTATTTACTGGCGGTGTTTAGCATAGCAGTCTATGGAGTGTGAATTATTAATGCTTGTTTGTTAAAAATACCGCAAAAAAATTCTTTGATGCAGCAGCATATACTTAATATATTGTAATCTAAATTCAAAATGTTGTTTTGTATGCGAGAAAATTCTCTAAGTTTGCAAATTTTCAGTTAAAATGTATGCACTCAACCTGGGTCAAGGCTAAAGTCGTCTGCTAGCGGTGTTTGCGCCTGCGCATACTGGTATTCTGCCGGTGCAGTAACTAGAATAACAGATCATCATACCGCCAGCTCTGGCGTCTGACGTCACCTGAATAGAGTCCATTAAACGTCATAGAAATAAACCTGCCATTTAAAAAAATTGTCACAGAAACATTCTTTGATCTATGATATAGTCAACAAAATATTTTATTTGGATACTTTAATAAGTTGATATTGAGATTATGCAATCGGCTGCTGAAGTTAATTAAAGTATGTGAACTGTACAATTTGCCATTTAAAATATGTATGTGACCTTTACATACACGACTATTTGAAGGCTGAAGAATGATATCATGGAAGACGGTAGTATTCCGAGTGACGCAGCCTTAAGCCTAAAATCGTATCGTAGAATTCGTAGATGGCGGAACTCATATATACGGTTAACTCGACATCAAAGAAAACGCGAAAAGCTGCCTTTTAATAACTCAGCAGATATAAGTCCTATTGTTCTGATTTTTTTAGAACAGTCTTATATCTTCAGTCTAATTCTATTCTGAAATTTTTACATTTCTACGTGCAGTATATTTTGAGATCTAAATAGCCATTTTTAAAGCGAACGCGACGGAACGGTATGTAAGAAGTTCCTAATATCAAAATCCGAAAAACGGTTCTAACGATTTTCTTTAAATTGATATACAATATTAATCTGATTATGATGAGTTGAATAAGACATATCTTTTATCTGGGAAAACTCATTTTATTTTTGACATTTTCGTTTCCGTTAATGCCCAGTCAACCATTAATCTCTGGTAATTTTCTCGTCTGTGATTAGTGAGTGCGAGGCTAACATTAGCCTCGTAATGAGTAGGTTTGACGTCATCACATCGCGCCAATGAGCGCGATGGGCTGTGACTTTCAGTAGATAGATAGATAATCCATGTTTATTTGTGTAGCGAGCAGAAATTACAAATTACGCTATAACGATGGATTTAGTGTTTTAAGTCGTTGTTTCCTTTCGGATTTGAAGTTAATTATTTTATATTTCCTTATTTACATTTAGTTATTCGCGTTTCTAACAAAAAACTCGCCCTCTAGCGATCTAAAGGGTACCACTGCTTCTTTCATCGCGTTAGCATTACTTACCGTGAGTCAAATATCATTTGGGATTTTTAATTCTTAATAAATATGAATAAAACCGCAAAAAAATATCATGGAAGACGGTAGTATTCCGAGTGACGCAGCCTTAAGCCTAAAATCGTATCGTAGAATTCGTAGATGGCGGAACTCATATATACGGCTAACTCCACATCAAAGAAAACGCGAAAAGCTGCCTTTTAATAACTCAGCAGATATAAGTCCTATTGTTCTGATTTTTTTAGAACAGTCTTATATCTTCAGTCTAATTCTATTCTGAAATTTTTACATTTCTACGTGCAGAATATTTTGAGATCTAAATAGCCATTTTTAAAGCGAACGCGACGGAACGGTATGTAAGAAGTTCCTAATGTCAAAATCTGGAAAACGGTTCAAACGATTTTCTTTAAATTGATATACAATATTATTCTGATTATGATGAGTTGAATAAGACATATCTTTTATTTGGGAAAACTCATTTTATTTTTGACATTTTCGTTTCCGTTAATGCCCAGTCAACCATTAATCTCTGGTAATTTTCTCGCCTGTGATTAGTGAGTGCGAGGCTAACATTAGCCTCGTAGTGAGTAGGTTTGACGTCATCACATCGCGCCAATGAGCGCGAAGGGCTGTGACTTTCAGTAGATAGATAGATAATCCATGTTTATTTGTGTAGCGAGCAGAAATTACAAATTACGCTATAACGATGGATTTAGTGTTTTAAGTCGTTGTTTCCTTTCGGATTTGAAGTTAATTATTTTATATTTCCTTATTTACATTTAGTTATTCGCGTTTCTAACAAAAAACTCGCCCTCTAGCGATCTAAAGGGTACCACTGCTTCTTTCATCGCGTTAGCATTACTTACCGTGAGTCAAATATCATTTGGGATTTTTAATTCTTAATAAATATGAATAAAACCGCAAAAAAAATATCATGGAAGACGGTAGTATTCCGAGTGACGCAGCCTTAAGCCTAAAATCGTATCGTAGAATTCGTAGATGGCGGAACTCATGTATACGGCTAACTCGACATCAAAGAAAACGCGAAAAGCTGCCTTTTAATAACTCAGCAGATATAAGTCCTATTGTTCTGATTTTTTTAGAACAGTCTTATATCTTCAGTCTAATTCTATTCTGAAATTTTTACATTTCTACGTGCAGAATATTTTGAGATCTAAATAGCCATTTTTAAAGCGAACGCGACGGAACGGTATGTAAGAAGTTCCTAATGTCAAAATCTGGAAAACGGTTCAAACGATTTTCTTTAAATTGATATACAATATTATTCTGATTATGATGAGTTGAATAAGACATATCTTTTATTTGGCAAAACTCATTTTATTTTTGACATTTTCGTTTCCGTTAATGCCCAGTCAACCATTAATCTCTGGTAATTTTCTCGCCTGTGATTAGTGAGTGCGAGGCTAACATTAGCCTCGTAGTGAGTAGGTTTGACGTCATCACATCGCGCCAATGAGCGCGAAGGGCTGTGACTTTCAGTAGATAGATAGATAATCCATGTTTATTTGTGTAGCGAGCAGAAATTACAAATTACGCTATAACGATGGATTTAGTGTTTTAAGTCGTTGTTTCCTTTCGGATTTGAAGTTAATTATTTTATATTTCCTTATTTACATTTAGTTATTCGCGTTTCTAACAAAAAACTCGCCCTCTAGCGATCTAAAGGGTACCACTGCTTCTTTCATCGCGTTAGCATTACTTACCGTGAGTCAAATATCATTTGGGATTTTTAATTCTTAATAAATATGAATAAAACCGCAAAAAAAATATCATGGAAGACGGTAGTATTCCGAGTGACGCAGCCTTAAGCCTAAAATCGTATCGTAGAATTCGTAGATGGCGGAACTCATGTATACGGCTAACTCGACATCAAAGAAAACGCGAAAAGCTGCCTTTTAATAACTCAGCAGATATAAGTCCTATTGTTCTGATTTTTTTAGAACAGTCTTATATCTTCAGTCTAATTCTATTCTGAAATTTTTACATTTCTACGTGCAGAATATTTTGAGATCTAAATAGCCATTTTTAAAGCGAACGCGACGGAACGGTATGTAAGAAGTTCCTAATGTCAAAATCTGGAAAACGGTTCAAACGATTTTCTTTAAATTGATATACAATATTATTCTGATTATGATGAGTTGAATAAGACATATCTTTTATTTGGCAAAACTCATTTTATTTTTGACATTTTCGTTTCCGTTAATGCCCAGTCAACCATTAATCTCTGGTAATTTTCTCGCCTGTGATTAGTGAGTGCGAGGCTAACATTAGCCTCGTAGTGAGTAGGTTTGACGTCATCACATCGCGCCAATGAGCGCGAAGGGCTGTGACTTTCAGTAGATAGATAGATAATCCATGTTTATTTGTGTAGCGAGCAGAAATTACAAATTACGCTATAACGATGGATTTAGTGTTTTAAGTCGTTGTTTCCTTTCGGATTTGAAGTTAATTATTTTATATTTCCTTATTTACATTTAGTTATTCGCGTTTCTAACAAAAAACTCGCCCTCTAGCGATCTAAAGGGTACCACTACTTCTTTCATCGCGTTAGCATTACTTACCGTGAGTCGAATATCATTTGGGATTTTTAATTCTTAATAAATATGAATAAAACCGCAAAAAAAAGATAATACATGCTGTTATGTGCCCCAATGCAACTCTAGATAATCGAAAAATCCCGATTTAAGCTTTAATTTATTTCCAAATGAAAAAAATAAAATACTTGTCGTCTCTAAAAACGGCAGCAAAACTTTGATCAGCAGAAATTCCGATGTTTCGTTGAGGCTGACAGTTTGTTCAAATTTAATCGTGATTTAAATCAGATTATTAAAAAAAAAATAATGGATTAAAATATTTTTTAATGATGTGAAAATATATTAAAATAGAAGTTACCAGGTTTAAAAAGCATTTCATTTAAAACTTTAATTAAATGTGGTCATCGTCATAAAAACTTTCTTTGAATAATCAAATTATTCACTCTTATATAGAAAATAAGCACAACAAATAAAATAATTTTTTCTAGATTAAATAAAATAAATAAATAAAAGATTCTTATTTTGTTTTTTATAAATAAATACATAATAAATTTCAGGTAAAAGAAAATTACAGAATGATAACATCTGTTATACAGTTATAGTAAGAGGATGGAAAAAAGTAAAAAAAAATCTAATTAGTATAAAAATGTTTAGGAAGAACTACTTCAGTAAAAGTTTATAAAATATTTTCTACTTTTGGATTAGCACAACATATCAAAGAAAGCAATTGATAAAAGATGAAAAGTAACAAAACTTTTTTGCTTTTTAATTGGAAGAGCTACGTTCCAATCAAGGTTAATAAATATCACGATAATTTCAAAATGGTCAACTTATCGATGATTATAAATATTTTCGGAGTCCATACAAATTAGAAATTGAAACATAATGCACTTAGCATGAAAACTAATATATTCTAAATGTCTTTCTTCTTCTTTTTTTCTTTAATATATCGGGTAGTTAATGTTGATAGAAAGTATGACTAACCATTAATATAATTATATTTAGTCTCTGTATATGTATGAATTAACAGATATTATTATTATTTTTGTTGTTAATGCACATCTGCATCTGCTAATGAATATCTGCATCAGCTTAGAATTATGCAACTTCAATAATTTTACAAATTACAAATACATAAAGAACTGCCATGAAATTTCTTTTATTTGTTATATTCTAAGAATTCTATTAATTTCATGCATTAAATTACCTAATGAAATTATTTATTTATCGTTTTTATTATTTATCCAATTACCATCTATTATTTTAATAATTAACGATAAAAATATTCTTTAATATCCTAATTACCGGTTTGGTTGTTTTAAAAACCTACAATTTTGACGGCGATTAACCCTTTATGTCCCAAATTATGAATTCATGAAAATTTCATCTTCTAAAGCATTTTTCGTGAATTTTTTAAACTATATTAGAAGATTTACATAATCATTTAATAAATTTTAAAAGGATTTTGCCAAATAAAATTAATTAAATTTGAATTTATTGAGATTTTGTGCAATATTTATAACTCCACTCAAATCTTTTATTTAAAAAATATTTTTTAGTGTTTTGTAGAATTAGGAAATGTACAAATATAATGTTCTTACAATAGAAATATTTCCGAACTGAACCCCCCCCCCCCCCCTAATCTTTTAACGTCAAGAAAACTGAAAAGATGCAAAGGCAAAAGAAATCATCCTTTTAAAAATATTTTTGTTTTGTGCAACCAATAATGATTTTGAAACAAGATAAAATAATGTATCTATAGCTGATTCTAAACTGTATTACTACTAATCGACGTATTAAATGAATTTTATGAAAAGTAATTTCAATGGTACTTTAAAATATCGTCGGGACATAAAAGGTTAACACAGAAAAACAATCATAAAAATCCATTTTTAATAATAATAAAAATACTTATGTTTTTTACACCCTACATTACAAACATACTAAAGTAAGCCGATTTTCCATTAAGAGACTTAAAAAAGAAAAAAATTATTCCACAAGTAACCAATTCACACGAGGCAAACACAAGACACAAGCGAAAGCCAGCAATGATGACCGCGTTCACGTGGAACTGTTTACAAACATTAGCAGGTCTAAAAGCGCCACCTATCTATGATTACAAACGCGAATTCCTGAGTGCGAAGTGCTGTCACTTTCAAGTGATAGATAATCTATATTTATTTGTATACTTCTTGCGAGCAGATGGATTTGAAATTAATTATTTACATTTCCTTATTTACATTTGGTTATTCCTAATACTCAGAAATTTTGTCAGTCTTCGCTTGGATGAACTTCTTGCACCATGATAATATATTAGCATAACTTGACCAGGTTGAAAGCTTAATCCAATTTGCTATGCTGTCAGATTTACATATGTCTCAGCAGGGCTGTACGAATGATGCAGTCACACCAGGCGCGGAGGGGGCGCCAAATTTATACTACAAACCTCGTCTTTTTCTTCCTTTAAAAAAATGTATATTTACATGTTGTTAATTTTTTTTTTCAGTGAAAGTACAAACATCTTTCGTTTCATAGTTATTGCATTCAGAAGCGTCTAGCGATCACACTTTTTCATTTTGATCCTGTGATCCTGCAGGATCAGCGTGCTCCGCGCATATCGTTCCACGCATGACGTAGCGATGTTTGTGTAAAATAATATTCTAAACAAAATTCGTTTAGGAACTTTATGGTGTAGTGATATGACGTTCGACTTCAGATTAGATGGCATGGGTTCGATTCCTTACGGAGCTGAATGAAAATGAATGTCAAGATTGCTTTAAAAAATTAATTTTTTTGAAGAGAAAAAATGAAAATTTATATCTTTCAACTACTATTAACAATTTTTTTTATATTGAATTTTCCAAATATTTAATATGGTGATCATAGTTTTCAGATTTAATAAATAAATTACTAAATCATTATAAAATTTAAAATTATGAAAAAAAAAAACAATTATTATTTATTCAAAATTAAAAGTTCTTTTAAAATGATGATAAAAATTAAAATTATTAAATTTAAAATTATGAAAAAATATTTAATTATTATTAAATTTAAAACATTCTTTATGATTTGCTTATCTTTACACTACTAGATGGATACTAAAGGCATTAAATCTGTTAAAATTACGATCACCATATCAAATATTTGGAAAATTCACAATTAAAAAAAAAATTGTTAATAGTGGTACAAATATTGAAAAATATAAATTTTCAATTTTTATCTTCAAAAAAATTTAATTTTTTAAAGCAATCTTAACATTCATTTAGCTCCGTAAGGAATCGAACCCACGCCATCTAATCTGAAGTTGAACGTCATACCACTACACCATAAAGTTCCTTAACGAAAACTGCTTAGAATGTTATTTTACACAAACATCGCTACGTCATGCGCGGTACCGCTTTGATGCGCGGAGCACGCTGATCCCGCAGGATCACAGGATCAAAATGAAAAAGTGTGATCGCTAGACGCTTGTTATTGCATTCTCCTTTACCTCATACCGACAGAGGCGTCCCTACGGGTGTGCGATAGGTGCGGCTGCACAGGGCCTCGCACCCGAAAAACCGTCAACCAATATTTTATGAATATTAGGCAGTTTTTATGTTTTTCTCTTGAAAAAAAAATTTTGTCCTTGTAGGAAGGTAGCCGCTGACAATTTCTTAATAGTCACTTTTTACCATTTAGTGTTCCTATGGCAGGTGTGAATCCAGCAGGTCCCTATGGTAGGTGCAGGGGGGGAGATAATCACGCTGATCCCCCCCTCCAAAAAAAATATAAATCCAACTTTTTTATGGCAGTTTTTGCGGAAAATACAAACAAACGGAAACCCGAAAGTTTTCGGGTACAGAAGTGGGCGGGGGGGGGAGGGGGGGCCAAACGGCCCCGATCATCCTGCCCACCAAATAAATATATATATCGGAAAAACGCGAATTTCATCAAGGGATAACGAAAAACACGCGAAGTTCGTCAAAGGACTCAGAAAAAACATGAATTTAGTCACTGCATCGTGGAAAACACGCGAATTTCATCAACGAATCGCAGAAAAAAATGAATTTCGTTAAAGGATCGTGAAAAACGCGAATTTCGCCAAAAGATACAAAAAAACATGAATTTCGTCAAATGATCAAGAAAAAACGCAAATTTCGTCAGATTATTGCGAAAAAATGCGAATTTTGTCACAAGATCGAGGGAAAAGCGCGAATTTCACCACAGAATCGAGGATAAAACACTAATGTCGTTAAAAACGCAAAATTTGCCAAAGGATGACGAAATAAACACTAATTTCGTCAAAGGATCGCGAAAATACACTTATCACAGGATGGCGGAAAAAACACTATTTTTGTCACACTATTGCAGAAAAAGTGCGAATTTTAGCCTCAGGATCGTGGATAAAACAATAATTTCACCAAAGGATCATAAAAAAATGCGAATTTCGCCAAAGGATCACGAAATAAATGCAAATTTCATCACAGGATCGCTGAAAAACACAAATTTTGTCAAAGGAATGCCGAAAAACAGGAATTTTGTCAATGTATTGGTTAAAAACGTGAATTTCGCCAAAGGATTGATTAAAAACACGGAAAAAACGCAAATTTAGCCAAAGGCTGCAAAAAACTGGAATTTCGTCAATGGATCGCAGAAATAACGCAAATTTCGTCAGATAATTTCGAAAATACACAAATTTTGTCACAGCATGTTGAAAAAAGCACGAATTTTGACACAAGATCGCAGATAAAACACCAACTTCATTAAAGGATTGTAAAAAAACACGAATTTCATCAAAGGATCACGAGATAAATGTGAATTTCGTCAAAGGACCGCATTGTAGTAAAAGCATTGTTGCAGAAAAAGATCTTTTTAATGCAATTCTCTGTATAACAGACAGCTTCTTTAATGTAAACAATGAATTTTACTCTTAAAATGAGCCTGCAATCCATTTTGTAGAAATATTGCTACTCTCTAGAGCAGGGGTTCCCGAACTTTTAGATCGACGTACCACTGAATACAAGTTCATACTTCCGCATACCACCAAGTTACAAACTCCATGCTATTACAGAAAAACCTGTGTAAATGGAATATGCCTAAAACAAGGTATTTGTGCAGTCTTTTGTGCTCCGTCTAAGCAGATTTTACTGTATTTAATTGGATGATTACTTTATTAAATTGGTGTACTTAGATTGACTGCTTTATATTAACATTCAAGTAAAAAGTACTAGTATCATTATTACTATATTATTAATGTGTACATTATCAAAATATAGTGTTTTGATTTTTTAAAAAAGCTACAATACTTAATGGCATATTGGTGTAGATTGATACATATGCACTAGGATGACTATTAATTCTGTTGTATTGCTAATGATAAGGGTGATGCTTCCTTTACCAAACACATCTTCCTCATATCTGATTCAATCTTAGTTTTAGACATAAATCAGATTCGATGTTTATGTTTATTCCTGTATTTGTTTTTCATATAAAGAAGTGACGAGAAAGCATTTAAAACAAATATATGTTGTGCTAAAAACAAGCAATAATTTTCAGGGTTGTAGTGGGTATCTGCCCGGGTATTACCGGGTATAACCCAGCTACCAGCGTTAAATCTGCACATCATCACAGATGTAAACAATAAAACTTTCAGTTCAGATGTAAGGGCAAAATTACAGAATTTTTTAATTTTATATCATTCCGTTTGTATTTCAGTATGCAATTAATTCTCTATAATATGACTGAACTCGTGATTTTTTAGGAAGGAAGTACAATTTATTTCTGATAAAAAGAAAAAAATAAAATTGGTAATCACAATCTTTTTATCAAATCTTTTTATGTATTTTAATCCAGATTTTTTTACTATTAAGACTGGCTAAACCTGAATTAAAACTTCCTTACTTTATAATTTTGATGCGAATTAATAGGTACCATTAGGAAGAAGGTAAGTTTCATTCAATAATTCAAGGAAAATTATTCTTATCTTTATAATGCAGATTTAATTATACATTATTATTTACTTGATCTTTACTTTTAATAATTTAATCATTTTTTAAATTATCTTACTTCTTATCATTTTAGTTTATTACTGTAATTAATTATTTTAATATTTTACTGTATTGCAAGGATTTTCTATAACTTTGATTGCATAAATACATTCAAATGAATGTTTAAAAACTGTAAATAATGCAAGGACCAGAAATCTTCAAAATTCTAAAATCTGCACAACCTCTGGTCCCAAGTTGAGCGGATTTGAGGGCGTCTACTGTATAATGATTTTGTTCAGAGGTACTGTTTGTTTTCTTAAAGCGAAACCTTCTGCGCTTTTGTGCATGCATCAGGTCTGTTTTGATTTTATCAAAATAGGGATGATCGGAGGCTGTTTAGCTGAGTGACAACATACAACTGAAACTTCGGCAAATACCCATCTCAGCATTACCCCTTTGGATCGTAAAATTGTCTCAGAGTGTTAGGCACAGCTTTCAAAAACGAACTGTATTTTTTATGTGTTTATAAAGCATAATTTTGTTTACATTTTAAAACTTCATCTAAATAGTTGTAATTTTTCTAATAAATATGTTACATATAATGTATGGTAGTAATAATCAGTATATCTGATGAAAATTCAATTAATTTTTTTAAAATAAACTATATTTATTTAATGATTTTTTTTTTTATCCCTATTACTGTATTTCATCAATAGTAGTTCGAGGGCCATAATTTTATATTGTAAAATTATTAAAGTATTCTGCAAGCAGTCCTTGTTCTATCATAAAAGCCTGCCACTAAAAAATTTTAATACAGAAGATGCATATAATGTTTTTCTCAGATGTAAACAATAAATTTTGCAGTTAAGAAGCACATGTGTTTCACAAATATTGCTAATTTCTTGGTACACTAAATTTGATACATTGTCTTCTTTAACGCATTATTTTGGAGCAATGAAAACAATATATTAAATTTTTTTTGTAAATGAGTGTTATAATCGGTGGCAGCTCTTGACCTTTTTTTTTTTTTTTTTTTTTTTTTTTTTTGACACTAAATTCATGTTTTCCAAAAGTAATATTTTAAAAAAAAGAAATTTTTGCCTTATTTAATATAAGAAACTTCTGCCTAAAATTAGGCAAAGATTTCATTATTAAAAATAGTGAAAAAGGAATAAATTTGCCAGTCATACATTTAGTGCCCCCAAAACTGTCAGTCACGAGCTAAAGGTAATTTAATAATGTGTGACATAATCTATCAGGGCCGAAACTAAGGGAGCGAGGGGGCATGTGCCCCGGCACCAAATGAAGAATTATATTTTTGGAATGGATCATTTTCTTCTGATGGATTGATGGCTTCCATTATTATGAAACAGTCATTATAAATGAAGTGTTAGGTGAAGATGAAAGAGCAGTCATAAAAAGTTAGAACTCTGATTTTCTGGTCAGAATGGGGGGGAAGGAAAATGGCCTTTTTTTTACGGCTGCTTTTTCATCTTTACCTAACACTTCATTTATAATGGCTGTTTCATAAAAATGGAAGCCACCAATCCATCAGAAGAAAATAACTCAGTTAAGCAGGACTTGGATAATCGGGACTCTACTGTATATTTCATTTTAAAAATGCTCTTTAGAAAATTTTTGTTGGTGTTCAGAGGGGAATCATGACTCCCGTGACCTCCCCTTTGAACCCGCCATTGTAGATTACGTAGTTCAGAATAACATGTCTTATGATTACATACTTTAAATTTAAAAATAAGTCGGCTATTAGAAAATTAATAAAATTATCTTTGTAAATATACTTTACAGAAGAGGGGGGAGCGCCAAAATCCATGTTTGCCCCGGGTACAAAAAAGGCTAGTTTTGGCCCTGTGATCTATACCTATTATGTATAGGTGCAGATTCACAGTCGCCATGTGACGACTAATTTTTTTGCTTCGGCCGCTAACTTTCATTGTCTCAGTCGCCATACGCTATACAGGGATGCTCCTTTTCTGCTAATGGTGGATTTCTACCTTTTTAAAAAAATGAAATCAGTGTATTTTCCTTCCTACAGTCCTGAATGATCTGTTTAACACAGAAAACTATTGTATTACATAGAAAAACAAACGTCTGAAGTGTGTTTTGATTTTTATAGCGCTAAATAATTTTTCACATTCACAAATTTTTTAATGTAATGTTATACGATAAAATCAAAATTAGAAATATTGTTGTCCTAATATTTCCTACTATCATGATTGCTTAGCTTTACATTTTTTTTAAATGTATCTTGTCCAACTATATCTTCTGAATGAACATAGTTTAAGATTTGTATTAGACTTAATAATTAAATTTAAAGAATTTTGTGATTAAATTAAACAAACCCATTTGATGTAATTAGTCTGTGTTTTCTTGTACATAGACATATGTATATATAAAATAAATTAATTTCCACTTTGAATTCAGTCCCTTACAAACACTAAATTCTTTTTATGTGTTTGTTTCACAATGAGGCCACTGGACTTTTTGGGTTTAGGAGCCACTTTCTCCTTCCAGATATTGGGAATCTGCACTTATACTATTATGTAAAATTTTATAATTTTCACTACTTCTAGTTCCAAGGAATGTAATTTAAAGCACGTTTACAAGGTAAATTTAATGATGAATGAAATATGATCTATATAATGCAAAATTTTGTAATATGCAGAACTTCTCATCCCAAGGTGTGTTATAAAAATCTATCGTATTTATCTTCATATGTAATTCACTCACCAAAAACCCTAAAGATTTAATATCTGCGAGTGTTTTTTTTTTTTTTTTTTTTTTTTTTTTTTATGCTGTGCAGTAGGGAGAGAGAGGAGAGGAGAAATGTACATTTGGGGAGTTAGGGCTTTATTTATTTATGTTAGTGAGCAACAAATATTGCAGATTATTTTTTTTTTTCAAACTAAAGTTTGAAAGATTTTAATTATTTAGGTAAGCTGGAGAGATGGGTGAGAAGGGAGAAGTGAAATTTTTGGGGCTCAGGAGATTATTTTATATGATTTACTATTATTGCCAATAAAGAGCTTTAAAGAAGGATGGGGGGAGTTTATATACATATATATATATGTATGTTTAAAGAGCAATATTTCTTGCTATTTTTCTTAAGACAGTAAATTTTTTATTTAGTAAAATTTAACATAGCTTTTTATATCTCGGAAACAAACCAACAGAAATACCATCAAAACATGCATGTTGTGAATTACTTCCATATTTACCAATGAGTGGTTTAAAAAAATCTCATAGCACAGTGCTCTTTAAAAGTGAAATATGAGGCATCTTTTTGGGGGGGGGGAGGGAGGGGGAGAGATTGAAGGTGAATAGAAATCCTGACAATGAATTCTTTGTCTGGTCTTTAATTGTTGTTGTTGTTGTTTTATTTTTTTATCATTAACTTAAAAAAGTACCGATATCAATACAAAAACCCTTAACGGGTTAAAAGTTTGTGACGCAGCGCTTTATCTTATGCTCTAAGAATTTTAAATATGGAACTTAAAAATAATGATATCAAATTTTGAGTGACACTATGCTATTAATTATAATATCTATATATATTTATTTCATTATTTTATTTTTTTTATAATTGCATGTGCAAAAATTATGTTCATTTTAAAAAGATGTATAAAAGTTTATTCATCGATGCATTATCATTCGTATCTCTCATAAATTCAAAATATGAGTTTTAAAAGATATGATATCAAAATTAAAGTGACGCCTTGATGTTGCTTAAAACGATTAGTTTTAAAATTCAATTTAAATTTTCTTTTGGCTAAATACATTTACACATCTAAACAATACTTTTCATTTTCCAATGCACTGTTGAATATATTACTTTCACTGAATCTATATAATGCACTGAAATGTATTCATTTGAATAAATTGATTTATTTTTTGTGCCACGCTATCCAAAAATCAAAAGTAAAATTTATGTAAATAGTTTTTTGCGTCATTGTATCCAAACTAAGTTAAATGTATGCAAATGGATAATATGACGAAAAAAACTATTTACATAAATTTTACTTTTGATTTTTGGATAGCGTGGCACAAAAGATAAATCAATTTATTCAAATGAATACAATTCAGTGCATTATATAGATTCAGTGAAAGTAATATATTCAACAGTGCATTGGAAAATGAAAAGTATTGTTCAGATGTGTAAATGTATTTAGCCAAAAGAAAATTTAAATTGAATTTTAAAACTAATCGTTTTAAGCATCATCAAGACATCACTTAAATTTTGATATCATATCTTTTAAAACTCATATTTTGAATTTATGAGAGATACGAATGATAATGCATCAATGAATAAACTTTTATACATCTTTTTAAAATGAACATAATTTTTGCACATGCAATTATAAAAAAATAAAATGATGAAATAAATATATATAGATATTATAATTAATAGCATAGTGTCACTCAAAATTTGATATCATTATTTTTAAGTTCCATATTTAAAATTCTTAGAGCATAAGATAAAGCGCTGCGTCACAAACTTTTAACCCGTTAAGGGTTTTTGTATTGATGTTAATATTCGGGCAAATGAAACTTAGTAAATGACGTAATGATAATGATAAACAGTGTTCTTCCAGGCACCAAAATTAATTTTCAAGGAGCATAATTAATAACGGATTAGATTCTTTAAATGTGTATCCACTCCCACCCTAATTTTGAACATTTATCCCTGAAGCAAATTGTTTGAAAGAAATGCTCACCAGAAATGACATAAAATCAGTGATGTAAATGTGAAACTTAAAAAAAGAGTGGGAAGTTGTGTTAAGCAGATGCTTTTAAAAAATGCAATCACAAACGTAATTTTTCTCATAGTATTTAATTATTTTCAGTGATTTAGGCTAACTAAATTATTATGTTTATTTCAAGGTCATCAAATAGTTAAAAAAAATCCTTAATAATTCAAAAGGGGGGGGGGGACAATGGCCCTCTATTAGTAGAAGCTGTTTAATAAAATTCAAATTCTGATTTAAGTTAAAGTTTAATATTTCATTTTTAATGCAATCAGAAAGAACAGGCACAGTTGTTATAATAACTGTTTTTTTTTTTAAGAAAACCTTTAGAGTACAGCTTAGTAGTACTTTAAACAATTATAATGTTTTAAATAATTAAGAGGTCATTTTTAAGATAAAAAGAATTCCAGTTATAATCAATTTAATGATATATTTTAGAAAACATGTATGTTATTACTAGTATATTTTTATTTTAAAAAATGGTAACATTTGTTTCATTAACATTTTCATGTTTAACTTCAATTGGTGTAATAAATATTATAGAAATCATCAAAAAATATATTTATTATTTTAAAAGTCATACTGTGCATTACTGTTAAGACATGCAAATACATGGATGGAATCATAAGATAATTTTTAACAAAAATCACGACAGGCTGTTTTGCATCAATTAAATAAAAAAGGTGACTTACTTTTTATAAAGTTTTGAACTATTATTGCAGTTTACAAAAATAAGAATCCTAATAATAGCAAGTGTTCAAAAAACACCAGGTTTGTATTTTCGGGGCAGACAGTTTCAATTGATAGATAATTCCTCACATTTTCCCCTTTTTTTCATTAACTTATTCACTAATGAAGCTTATTTTTTAAAATATTTCTCTCCACACAGAATAAAATCAATTGCTTCAAATTATGAAAGTTGAAATAGTCTATTTTTTATAAAAATATAATTTTTGTTCTCTAAAAAAAGAGCAATGTTATGGATATAGACAAAATATCATTCAAAGGTATCATCATTTTGTGCAAGAAAATTAATTTTGTATCCTTTTCAAGCAAGGTCTAGCTAAATGAAATTTTGTCCAATTTTTAAGAACAAAATTCATTAAAACATGTTACACAATATTAAATGGCTGAATGCATTGGATGGTATCAGTATTTTTCATTATACTGGGATCACTTGGTATCTAACAAAGAGCCCCCTCCTTATGGTAAGAAAATGATGATGGCAATTACCATAAAACATTAAATAACTGAATCTGTTAACTTCTATGAGACCAATAAATCCTGTTGTAGTATTATGCTTTGGAGGACATTTTAAATTGTATCCCATGCTTGATTTGCTTGGGCATTTTCAAGATTGATTATTTATTGTACATAAAGGTGAGGGTTTTTTTTTTTTTTATCTAAAATAGAAAAGGAAGCAGAAATTTAATTTTCTACATCCACTAAAATATTTTTGGTTTTGAATTTTGCATTGCTTTAAAGTAAATTTTGATAAAATGAATTATAAAATTTTGGGTCAGATTGTCCCAGGTTAAAGCTATGTGAATCATTTTAGAGATGAAAAATAAACATGATATTCTTAACATTCTTTCAAACAAAAATAAGTTAATGACATAATGATAATGACATAAGTACTAAAACAAAATCAATTTTAAATTTCAAAAACAATTCAAGATTATAAAAATTCCCTTCAATTTCAAACAAACTAAAATGTATGAAAATTTGTAAAAAGTAATATTTAAATAAATTACAGTAATAAATTAAAAAATTCCAAAAAGAAATATCTACTAACAACAGAGATTGAAAAGCATCATTACAAATGAAATGAATTTCAAAAAACTGAATAAAAAATAATATGAAAATTGAATTGGATACCCTGATTTAGATTGTAATTGTTAATTATTGATACTAGAAAACAAATTAAGTCATTTATTTGTCATAATGGAGAAATTTCTCTTCAGGACAATATCGACAAAATTTCAACATAAGATAAAAGCACTATCAGAAGAAAAGCTAATGCGAGCGAATAAAAGAAAACACCTCTTATTTTTCAAGTTGTCTAATCAGCCAGTAATAACTATACAAAACAAAACAGTAATTATCAATTTACTGCATAAAGGAAAAGATCACGTGCAAAAGCAACCAAGATAGCTATCATATGATGAGTATAATAAGGTTGGTTGGTTGTATAGGGTTTAACAGCTCAAAATCCCACCAGGAACATGCTGCATCAAGGAGTATGAAAAGAATACGATTTTTTTTTAAGTGAGTAGAGTTAGAAGTAAACCTATTGGGTCTGGGAATGCATATGCATATATAAGTAAAAGTTTTATGGTTTATATAATTAACTTTCCTTTCCAAGCTCAGCTGATTTTTGAAAGCAACCTTGTTAACCAATCCATCTAAAATGATAAACTGCAGCAACACCCAATGTTTTTTAACTTTATTTGCAAAAAAATAAAGCTCTTTCTGAGCAATGCTAATGATTTTTGAGCTATGTTGCAGAAGTACTTAAATGTTAATTCATGTTATCAAATAAAAATGTAAATGTCCGTTTGTTCAAAATCGCTAATCTCAGAAAGTTCTTCACTGATTGCTTTGAAATTCACGGGTTGAGTTGCATCCAAATACGGAAGTGTTGTTATATACTTATTATGAACCTCGCTTTCCCCCCCCCCACCACCAGGGGGGCGCTTTTTAATTTTTTTTCCAAAACCCATCATGTGATAGATCATCAGAAAACCCTTGGACTACTCTTTCATATTATGCACCTACCATTCCCCTCATCACACTTTCCCCCCGTGGGGGCACATTTCTATATTTAAAAAAATGTAAATGTTCGTTTGTATGAAATCTTAAACCTCTGAAAGTTCTTCACCGATTTCTTTGAAATTCAACGATTGCGTTGCATTTGAATGCGCACGTGTTATTACATTACTATTATTAACCTTGCATCCTCCTCCCCCAATTTCATCCCCCGGGGCACTTTTTTAATATTTTTTGACACCCATTATGTGGTATATCATTATAAAGCCCTTTGACCACTCTTTCATATTATGCATCTCCCCTCACTATTCCCTCCGGAGGGACACATAATATTTGTTTTTTCTTTGTTTTTTCAGTTCGTGTTTTTTTCTTTTTAGCTCACAGGCTATTGATGCCTGAGAGATAGATAATGTGTCCGCATGTTCTGTATGTACATATGTATGTAACGCGATAACTCTTGATAGAAATATCAGATTTGCTTCAAATTTTGTAAATAGTTTCATTCTGATAAGGTGCTTCTCTGATTAGTTTTAGGAGTTCATTGGTTAAGTATAAAAGGGGAACGGGGGCTAATCCCCGCTTCACTTAGATAAATGGGTTTTTCATGCAGAATTATCAGATTTGCTTCAAATTTTGCAAATACGTTCATTCTGATAAGGTGCTTCCCTGATTAGTATAGGGAGTTCATTGGTTAAGCATAAAATAGCAACGAGGGCTAATCTCCCCTTAATTTAGATAAATGGGTTTTTCATGCAAAATTATCTGATTTGCTTCAAATTTTGTAAATATAT